>OX424521.1:15010061-16404003 GCA_949152395.1 Agrochola litura | reverse complement strand
TGAAATTAAAATCTGAGATGAATTTGGTGAGAATATTTTGAATTAAAAATTAATTTTGGTTTTCTGAAGGAAAATATTGAGATTTTTTCTAAGTCCCAGAACGAAAAAATTTTTTCGCGTAAATGTCAATTTTAAAAGGTCAGATAGTAGAATGGGACCTATTTCAGATCAGAACAGCTGAAAACAGCTTAAAAATGCGTCACCTGGATGCAAAGTTATAACGATTTTATGAAATTGTTGTGTTCCTTAGGTGGATTTCGTCTGTTGGTGAATTTATTTGATTTAAAAGATGAAGCCTTTTTATATTCGCTAGGCGCACGTGCGAGGTGTCGAAAGACGCGTCTCCGCGCGGGCTAGCGACCTATGCAGCTTTTGAAATTATTGCAGAACAAAAATTTTGAGTTTCAGTCAAAAAACGTGATTTTCGACTGAAAATTACGTGAAAATCGGGAATAACGACTACCGAACGGGATTCGAGCACGCGGAACGCGCACCAGAATACAGGTAAGGCAGGTAAGTATTTATTGAAATTAAAATCTGAGATGAATTTGGTGAGAATATTTTGAATTAAAAATTAATTTTGGTTTTCTGAAGGAAAATATTGAGATTTTTTCTAAGTCCCAGAACGAAAAAATTTTTTCGCGTAAATGTCAATTTTAAAAGGTCAGATAGTAGAATGGGACCTATTTCAGATCAGAACAGCTGAAAACAGCTTAAAAATGCGTCACCTGGATGCAAAGTTATAACGATTTTATGAAATTGTTGTGTTCCTTTTTTTTTTTTTTTTTTTTTGGGTGGGAAATTATCAAATAACTTCTCCCGCTCTGGGTGGAGCGGGAGGGCGTGTCAGACTCTTACTGACTAAAACCCACCCGTGTTCCTTCGGTTGCCCTGTTGCCGGGGGCCACGATAGGTGGATTTCGTCTGTTGGTGAATTTATTTGATTTAAAAGATGAAGCCTTTTTATATTCGCTAGGCGCACGTGCGAGGTGTCGAAAGACGCGTCTCCGCGCGGGCTAGCGACCTATGCAGCTTTTGAAATTATTGCAGAACAAAAATTTTGAGTTTCAGTCAAAAAACGTGATTTTCGACTGAAAATTACGTGAAAACCGGGAATAACGACTACCGAACGGGATTCGAGCACGCGGAACGCGCACCAGAATACAGGTAAGGCAGGTAAGTATTTATTGAAATTAAAATCTGAGATGAATTTGGTGAGAATATTTTGAATTAAAAATTAATTTTGGTTTTCTGAAGGAAAATATTGAGATTTTTTCTAAGTCCCAGAACGAAAAAATTTTTTCGCGTAAATGTCAATTTTAAAAGGTCAGATAGTAGAATGGGACCTATTTCAGATCAGAACAGCTGAAAACAGCTTAAAAATGCGTCACCTGGATGCAAAGTTATAACGATTTTATGAAATTGTTGTGTTCCTTAGGTGGATTTCGTCTGTTGGTGAATTTATTTGATTTAAAAGATGAAGCCTTTTTATATTCGCTAGGCGCACGTGCGAGGTGTCGAAAGACGCGTCTCCGCGCGGGCTAGCGACCTATGCAGCTTTTGAAATTATTGCAGAACAAAAATTTTGAGTTTCAGTCAAAAAACGTGATTTTCGACTGAAAATTACGTGAAAATCGGGAATAACGACTACCGAACGGGATTCGAGCACGCGGAACGCGCACCAGAATACAGGTAAGGCAGGTAAGTATTTATTGAAATTAAAATCTGAGATGAATTTGGTGAGAATATTTTGAATTAAAAATTAATTTTGGTTTTCTGAAGGAAAATATTGAGATTTTTTCTAAGTCCCAGAACGAAAAAATTTTTTCGCGTAAATGTCAATTTTAAAAGGTCAGATAGTAGAATGGGACCTATTTCAGATCAGAACAGCTGAAAACAGCTTAAAAATGCGTCACCTGGATGCAAAGTTATAACGATTTTATGAAATTGTTGTGTTCCTTAGGTGGATTTCGTCTGTTGGTGAATTTATTTGATTTAAAAGATGAAGCCTTTTTATATTCGCTAGGCGCACGTGCGAGGTGTCGAAAGACGCGTCTCCGCGCGGGCTAGCGACCTATGTAGCTTTTGAAATTATTGCAGAACAAAAATTTTGAGTTTCAGTCAAAAAACGTGATTTTCGACTGAAAATTACGTGAAAACCGGGAATAACGACTACCGAACGGGATTCGAGCACGCGGAACGCGCACCAGAATACAGGTAAGGCAGGTAAGTATTTATTGAAATTAAAATCTGAGATGAATTTGGTGAGAATATTTTGAATTAAAAATTAATTTTGGTTTTCTGAAGGAAAATATTGAGATTTTTTCTAAGTCCCAGAACGAAAAAATTTTTTCGCGTAAATGTCAATTTTAAAAGGTCAGATAGTAGAATGGGACCTATTTCAGATCAGAACAGCTGAAAACAGCTTAAAAATGCGTCACCTTTTTTTTTTTTTTTTTTTTTTTTTGGGTGGGAAATTATCAAATAACTTCTCCCGCTCTGGGTGGAGCGGGAGGGCGTGTCAGACTCTTACTGACTAAAACCCACCCGTGTTCCTTCCTATGCCATGTTGCCGGGGGCCACGATTTCCCTATCGGTTTTCTTCGAACCCCCGGCATTGGCATTGGCCCTAGCGGACCCCGTCAATTCTGCTGACATCTCTTTGAGGCGCGCGTGGAACACAACGCGCCGTCGACCCGGGCTTGGTCCTTATCGGACGGCGAGCTACCCATTGCTCACCGTCCGCAAGCCCGCGCCTACGGTGGCCGGAAATCTTCCTGCGATTCCCGACGCCCAGGGCGTCTCCTGCTGCGGCGGTTAGGGGCGCGAGGGCGCGAAATTTGCCTTTCCCTCACGCGCTCCGTCTCCTCCTTCGCGAGCATTACTGCTTCGCAGAAAGAGGTGACGGCCTCCCATTTCCTCTCGCTCCGTAGCATGGCCCGAATCAGGGCCGGACGCGAGAGATGGATGCAAAGTTATAACGATTTTATGAAATTGTTGTGTTCCTTAGGTGGATTTCGTCTGTTGGTGAATTTATTTGATTTAAAAGATGAAGCCTTTTTATATTCGCTAGGCGCACGTGCGAGGTGTCGAAAGACGCGTCTCCGCGCGGGCTAGCGACCTATGCAGCTTTTGAAATTATTGCAGAACAAAAATTTTGAGTTTCAGTCAAAAAACGTGATTTTCGACTGAAAATTACGTGAAAATCGGGAATAACGACTACCGAACGGGATTCGAGCACGCGGAACGCGCACCAGAATACAGGTAAGGCAGGTAAGTATTTATTGAAATTAAAATCTGAGATGAATTTGGTGAGAATATTTTGAATTAAAAATTAATTTTGGTTTTCTGAAGGAAAATATTGAGATTTTTTCTAAGTCCCAGAACGAAAAAATTTTTTCGCGTAAATGTCAATTTTAAAAGGTCAGATAGTAGAATGGGACCTATTTCAGATCAGAACAGCTGAAAACAGCTTAAAAATGCGTCACCTGGATGCAAAGTTATAACGATTTTATGAAATTGTTGTGTTCCTTAGGTGGATTTCGTCTGTTGGTGAATTTATTTGATTTAAAAGATGAAGCCTTTTTATATTCGCTAGGCGCACGTGCGAGGTGTCGAAAGACGCGTCTCCGCGCGGGCTAGCGACCTATGCAGCTTTTGAAATTATTGCAGAACAAAAATTTTGAGTTTCAGTCAAAAAACGTGATTTTCGACTGAAAATTACGTGAAAACCGGGAATAACGACTACCGAACGGGATTCGAGCACGCGGAACGCGCACCAGAATACAGGTAAGGCAGGTAAGTATTTATTGAAATTAAAATCTGAGATGAATTTGGTGAGAATATTTTGAATTAAAAATTAATTTTGGTTTTCTGAAGGAAAATATTGAGATTTTTTCTAAGTCCCAGAACGAAAAAATTTTTTCGCGTAAATGTCAATTTTAAAAGGTCAGATAGTAGAATGGGACCTATTTCAGATCAGAACAGCTGAAAACAGCTTAAAAATGCGTCACCTGGATGCAAAGTTATAACGATTTTATGAAATTGTTGTGTTCCTTTTTTTTTTTTTTTTTTTTTGGGTGGGAAATTATCAAATAACTTCTCCCGCTCTGGGTGGAGCGGGAGGGCGTGTCAGACTCTTACTGACTAAAACCCACCCGTGTTCCTTCGGTTGCCCTGTTGCCGGGGGCCACGATTTCCCTATCGGTTTTCTTCGAACCCCCGGCAGGCATTGGCCCTAACAGACCCCGTCAATTCTGCTGACATCTCTTTGAGGCGCGCGTGGAACACAACGCGCCGTCGACCCGGGCTTGGTCCTTATCAGACGGCGAGCTACCCATTGCTCACCGTCCGCAAGCCCGCGCCTACGGTGGCCGGAAATCGGCTCGCGATTCCCGCCCCGGGCGTCTCCTCCTGCGGCGGTTAGGGGCGTGAGGGCGCGAAATTTGCCTCTCCCTCACGCGTTCCGCCTCCTCCTTCGCGAGCATTACCGCTTCGCAGAAGGAGGTGACGGCCTGCCATTTCCTCTCGCTCCGTACCATGGCCTGAACCAGGGCCGGACGCGAGAGATCACCGCCGCCGATCGCCTCCACGAGGACACGGCGTTGCTCCGCCCAAGCCGGGCAGACCTCCACCGTATGCTCCACCGTGTCCTCAGGCCGATCCACACAATGGTGACACCCGGGTGTTTCCTCCCGCCTTATCCTAAACAGGAACCTCCCGAAGCAGCCGTGTCCGGTGAGGACCTGCGTCAGGCGGAAGGTGAGGACGCCGTGGCGTCTCTCAAGCCACTCCTCAAAGAGGGGTCTTATCGCCGCAATTGTGGCGTGCCCAGCACGGGGTTGCGACAATCGCACTCTCCATGACGCCATGAGATCCCGCCGGAGCTCTGTCCGCTGTGCCGCGATTTCTTGCGGCATCGGAGTTAAGCCCCGGCGTTTCGCCTCCTCGCGCCACTCCCAGATGTGCGCGAGGACCTTTGCCTCCAGATCCCATGGCGGTAATCCGGCAAGGAGGCTCCCCGCCTCGCAGGAGACCGTGCGGTATCCTCGGGCCAGCCGGATGGCCATGACCCTCTGGGACGCGTTCAACCGGCGGGCTGGCCGCAGCCTCAATGAACGCGCCCACACCGGTGCCCCGTAAAGGGCCATGGACCGCACGATCCCCGCATAGAGCCTCCGGCAGGAGGCGTTTGGACCTCCCAGATTGGGCAGGAGCCGCTTCAAGGCAGCCCCGGCCCGGTCCAGTCTGGGAGCCAAACGTCGGAAATGTTCGACGAAATTCCACCGGCTGTCGAGGACGAGTCCCAGATACTTCATCGTCGACTCGACACCGATGTGAACCCCTCCCGCCATTACCTGGGAACCCGACGGTGGCGCATTCCGAGGACCATGAAAACCCATGGCCTCGGACTTGTGCAGGGCCACCTCGAGTCCCAGCTGCCGGATCCTGTCAACGATTGTCGCAACCCCGCGTGTCGCTAAATCGGCCGCCGCCTGGTACGACCTCCCCTGCGCCAGGACTAGCGTGTCGTCAGCGTAACAAACGACGCTGACGCCGCTAGGGAGGTCGGCGCGCAGCACCCAGTCGTATCCGATGTCCCACAAATGCGGCCCCAGGACCGAACCCTGTGGGACACCGCACGACATCTCTTGCCGGTTCCACTCTCCTTGGTGACCGGGGTAGATGACGGCCCTGTCCGTCAGATAGGCCTCGACCACACGACAGAGGTAGGTCGGCATCCGGTGATACCGGAGTGCCTCCCTGATGCAACTCCAGGGCAGGGTGTTGAAGGCATTGGCGATGTCTAGAGACACCGCCAAGACGACCCCACCCCGGGCCACAGCATCCCCCGTCGTGAGGGCCCGCACGCGCATGATGGCGTCCACCGTAGAGCGCCCCCTGCGGAAGCCGAACTGGCTCTCCGCCAGATCCGGCCCCACTCGCGCCAACTGCCCGACGAGGCGGTCCGCAATGACTCTTTCAAAGAGCTTGCCCACCTCATCGAGCAGCACAATGGGCCGGTAAGCGGACGGAGAGTCCGCTGGGCGCCCCGGCTTCTTGATGAGGACCAGTTTCCCCGTCTTCCAACAAAGTGGGAACTGGCCCCTCTCCATGCATGCGCTTAGGAGCCCCCTTAGTCGAGGCCCGAGAGCCCCCATGGCCAGGACCCAGGCTTTTCCGGGTATGCCGTCGGGTCCTGGGGCGGTATTCTTCGCACTCATCTTGCGTACCGCCACTCTCATTTCTACCTCAGTCACCTCTGGAGCATCGTCGTCGTCGGTGTGGTCCGCATCGGGCACCGCAGAAGGCGGAGCCATGGGCGGAGGGGTATGATCCCCTCTGGAAGGGAACAGAGCGCTCACCACGTCCCCCACAAGCTGGGGCCGGAGACTTTGCGTCAGCGGGGGGGCCCATGGGCGGAGTTTCTCCCGCACCATTTTGTAAGGGCGCCCCCACGGGTCCCTGTTGAGAGTCTCCAGCATCTCCTCTCGGGCCAGTGCCCTGGCCTGCAGGATCTCCGCTTGGAGGGCGGTCTTCGCCGCTCTGTACCCCTCGTACAACTCCGCCTGGATGGCTTCCGTATCCGGAGGGCGGATACGGAGCCTGCGGTGCCTGGCGTACCGGCGTCGCGCAGCTACGCACGCCCTGCGCAGAGCCTCCAGCTCTTGCGACCACCAGTACACCTGGCGCGAAGCACGTCTAGGATGGACCCGGGGCATTGCCATGTCACACACATTGGACATGGCCTCCCGGAACCACTCCGCCTCGTCATTGATGTCGGCAGGCCTGTCCGGTGATGACACCCAGGCCTGCACGATCGAGGCTTCCAGGAGAAGCTCCCGGTCCAGCTGCTTCAGCGCCCACCGCGGACCACTCGGGGCCTGTCGGACCGGCGCGCTCGAGGTCTGGGTGGAGACGTCAAACCGGATGTACCGGTGATCGGAGTAGGTCTCCACCCCCTCCATGACGCGCCAGTCAATGACACGAGGCGACAGAGCGGGGCTGGCGAACGAAATGTCCACCACCGATTCACCCCGCATCCGCACGCACGTGGGGACAGAACCCCGGTTTAGGACGACCAGGCCTGTCTCCAGAGCCCAGTCCTCCACCATCCTACCCCGTGTGTCCGTATACCGGGAACCCCAAGCCAGATTCTTGGCATTGAAGTCCCCGAGTACGAGCACGGGGAGGGAACCAAACCCGACGACGACGATTCTTAACTCCGCAAGGGAGTTGTGGAACTCGGCAAGAGTTCGGCTCGGGGAGAAGTAAACACCCACCACGACAATCTCCCCGAACCGTGCTGCAACGCAACCCCGTCCTCTCTTGACCGACTCGAGGGACGGAGTACCGGCGGCGGCCGACGAAATGAGGGTCACTGAGCCGCTCAGGTCCTCCACCCAGTCATCCCTGGGCGGGACAAAGTACGGCTCAGCGACCACGGCGATGTTAATCGACCACTGCGCCATGCTCTGGAGCAACAGATCCTGAGCGGCGGCGCAGTGGTTGATGTTCGCCTGGAGGAGGCGTAATGGGGCCGTTACTGGCATTCCATGTCAGCCCCCTCCTCCCCCCGAGCCCCCTGTGAGGGCCCTGCTGTGGCGGCAACGGCGGCGGCGACGACGACGGTGGATAAGGCAGCGGCCCCGGTGGAAGTGGCGGCGGTTGCGGTGGTGACGGCGGTGGTGGCGGAGCGCTTGCCCCTGCCTCTGGCCTCGGCGGGTGGAGCGCAGGCCCTGCTCCCTGCCCGGTGATCGGCCGGCTTGCCAGCCGCCGCACATACGACACAGTGCGGCGTGGCTTTACACGAGCCGGCCTTGTGACCGGGCTGACCACAGCGGAAGCAGAGGTCGCTGCGGTCCACCTCCGAGGTGCATTTGACCCCCACGTGGTGGCCCACCTGGCAGCGGAAGCACCTCAGAGGTCTGGGCTCCAGCAGTTTAACCTGCGCCGAAACCCAGCCCACCAAAAGCCTTTGGCCCTCCCCGGCTATCTTTTTGGCCGCCGTCACGGGGCAGCTCACCCTGATGGCTTGCATTCCCGTGTGGTCAGGCTGGATGGTGCCTGCCTTAATCTGCTCGACAGAGCACCCTCCAGCCTTGGCGACGGCGGCCACCACCTTTGCCTCCGTCACGGAGTCGTCCAGGCCCTGGATGCGCAAGTCAGCGCACTTGGTGGGCCTGGAGACTCGGGCCTCGTCCGCATTTAGGGCCGCCTTCAACTTTTCGGCCAGAGCGTCAGCGGCCGGGCCACTGGCCGCACCAGGGACCTCCAGCATCCGGGCCCCGGTTGCCGTGATCTTAATTTTTATGCCCCTGGCGGCGCCGATCTCCTCCAGGTTCATAACCTTATCCACCGTCGCGAACACGTGCTGGTAGGACACGCCCCTTTTCTCCGCTTCCGGCTGCAGTGTGACCACCACAGCTGCGGACTTCGGGGCGCGGAGCCTAGCCGCGACGGTTCGCTCCTTGCGCCGCTGCCGCCTCGCCTTCCTTTTGGCCGCCCTTACCGTCTTACCGGCCTTCTTCTTCTCCCCGGCTACTTGCCATCCGACATCGGCCGGAGGAGAAGATTTAGGAGGCGGAGGCGGCCGTTTCGCCGCCGTCGGGGCCGGAGCCCTCGCCGTCAGGGCCGGAGCCCTCGCCGTCAGGGCCGGGGTCTTCGCCGCCTTCGCAGCCACCACGCCTTTGGCCTGCCCCTGTCTGCCTTGGCCTGACTTGGCCGCGGTAGATGCAGCGGCGGCATATGACGCCGCCCTCCGCTGGTCCAAGGCCGGCTGGCTCGCCGCTAGCGGGGGGCGCAGGACGATGGCCTCTAGGGCGGAGAACCTGCTCCGCAGGGCAGCCATCTCCTGCCGCACCAGGGCCAGAACCCGGTCCTCAGAAGGCACGGGCACGGGGCCCCGCCCATGCCGCTCCCCTCCCTGTGGCACCTCCCGGGGGCCGGCTGCTCTTAGCCCCGCCAGGTCTGCTCGGAGCTTCTCGTTCTCCTTTCGGAGAAGCTCCATGGCGGCAGTCAACTTTGCGACCTCCGCCCGCATCTCGGACATACCGTCCGACGGAGGCCCAAAGTGCAACTCCTTCGCTGCCGCCAAGATAGAGGCCGTGGCCGCGGGTATGGCCTTGTCTTTCGAGGATTGGAGCCTCTTCAAGGTCACAGCCCTGATCGCGGCTGCCACGACCTCCGCAAACCTGGCTTCCTGCCCCGGATTGGCGCCGCCAGCGGCGTCCGGCTCACCACCAGAAGCCTCTGAGAGGACCGGCTCGCTGCTGGTCCCTCCAGTTTGGTGCCCCTCCGTGGCGAGTCTCTCGGCTCGCTGGGAACGTTCGTCTGGGCCGGCCTGGCTCGACTCACCACCCTCCTTAGTGGTGAGCCCTCTACCCACACCTTTACTTTTAGGCCGGGCCCTACCCCGCCGACTGGTGTGGATTTTCCGCCTGTCGTCAGCGGAGGACCACTCACCATCATCCGATTTCGGGCGCTTCCGGAATAATTTGCGGATTATTCCGTCAGCACCCACCACTTCTCGCTCCGAGCTCTGTGTTGAGCCCTCTGCTCCAGATGCAGCGTCGGACTCCGACCCCGCATCACTCCCCTCCTTTTGCGTCGTTTTATTTTTATTTTTATTTTTAACCATATTGAATCCCACGAGTACAAACTTTATATATCCCAAAAATGTGTGGTTCGCACTAGTGACTAATTAAGCTACCCATTAGTCAAGCTAACAACCTCCCTCACGGTGCGCCGCCGCTTGGAGGTTTGGGGTGATTTTTTATAGAGGTTTTCTACCTCGCGGCCCGGGCGATTAAGCCAAGACCCTCGACCCCCGTCAAATGCCAGAGACATGACCTTGACACTCTTCGGGGCTACGAGACCAGCGGTGACAGGAGAAGATACTTCCTCCTGCCCGCCCGACGGCAGGGTTAGTGCACGCCGAGCCCGCTCCTCCTCTAACGCTGCTCAACGAGTGCTCCCTAGTGAGTACCCGTTAGAGCGTTCCTCCGACAGGAAATTGTTGTGTTCCTTAGGTGGATTTCGTCTGTTGGTGAATTTATTTGATTTAAAAGATGAAGCCTTTTTTTTATATTCGCTAGGCGCACGTGCGAGGTGTCGAAAGACGCGTCTCCGCGCGGGCTAGCGACCTATGCAGCTTTTGAAATTATTGCAGAACAAAAATTTTGAGTTTCAGTCAAAAAACGTGATTTTCGACTGAAAATTACGTGAAAATCGGGAATAACGACTACCGAACGGGATTCGAGCACGCGGAACGCGCACCAGAATACAGGTAAGGCAGGTAAGTATTTATTGAAATTAAAATCTGAGATGAATTTGGTGAGAATATTTTGAATTAAAAATTAATTTTGGTTTTCTGAAGGAAAATATTGAGATTTTTTCTAAGTCCCAGAACGAAAAAATTTTTTCGCGTAAATGTCAATTTTAAAAGGTCAGATAGTAGAATGGGACCTATTTCAGATCAGAACAGCTGAAAACAGCTTAAAAATGCGTCACCTGGATGCAAAGTTATAACGATTTTATGAAATTGTTGTGTTCCTTAGGTGGATTTCGTCTGTTGGTGAATTTATTTGATTTAAAAGATGAAGCCTTTTTATATTCGCTAGGCGCACGTGCGAGGTGTCGAAAGACGCGTCTCCGCGCGGGCTAGCGACCTATGCAGCTTTTGAAATTATTGCAGAACAAAAATTTTGAGTTTCAGTCAAAAAACGTGATTTTCGACTGAAAATTACGTGAAAATCGGGAATAACGACTACCGAACGGGATTCGAGCACGCGGAACGCGCACCAGAATACAGGTAAGGCAGGTAAGTATTTATTGAAATTAAAATCTGAGATGAATTTGGTGAGAATATTTTGAATTAAAAATTAATTTTGGTTTTCTGAAGGAAAATATTGAGATTTTTTCTAAGTCCCAGAACGAAAAAATTTTTTCGCGTAAATGTCAATTTTAAAAGGTCAGATAGTAGAATGGGACCTATTTCAGATCAGAACAGCTGAAAACAGCTTAAAAATGCGTCACCTGGATGCAAAGTTATAACGATTTTATGAAATTGTTGTGTTCCTTAGGTGGATTTCGTCTGTTGGTGAATTTATTTGATTTAAAAGATGAAGCCTTTTTATATTCGCTAGGCGCACGTGCGAGGTGTCGAAAGACGCGTCTCCGCGCGGGCTAGCGACCTATGCAGCTTTTGAAATTATTGCAGAACAAAAATTTTGAGTTTCAGTCAAAAAACGTGATTTTCGACTGAAAATTACGTGAAAACCGGGAATAACGACTACCGAACGGGATTCGAGCACGCGGAACGCGCACCAGAATACAGGTAAGGCAGGTAAGTATTTATTGAAATTAAAATCTGAGATGAATTTGGTGAGAATATTTTGAATTAAAAATTAATTTTGGTTTTCTGAAGGAAAATATTGAGATTTTTTCTAAGTCCCAGAACGAAAAAATTTTTTCGCGTAAATGTCAATTTTAAAAGGTCAGATAGTAGAATGGGACCTATTTCAGATCAGAACAGCTGAAAACAGCTTAAAAATGCGTCACCTTTTTTTTTTTTTTTTTTTTTTTTTTGGGTGGGAAATTATCAAATAACTTCTCCCGCTCTGGGTGGAGCGGGAGGGCGTGTCAGACTCTTACTGACTAAAACCCACCCGTGTTCCTTCCTATGCCATGTTGCCGGGGGCCACGATTTCCCTATCGGTTTTCTTCGAACCCCCGGCATTGGCATTGGCCCTAGCGGACCCCGTCAATTCTGCTGACATCTCTTTGAGGCGCGCGTGGAACACTACGCGCCGTCGACCCGGGCTTGGTCCTTATCGGACGGCGAGCTACCCATTGCTCACCGTCCGCAAGCCCGCGCCTACGGTGGCCGGAAATCTTCCTGCGATTCCCGACGCCCAGGGCGTCTCCTGCTGCGGCGGTTAGGGGCGCGAGGGCGCGAAATTTGCCTTTCCCTCACGCGCTCCGCCTCCTCCTTCGCGAGCATTACTGCTTCGCAGAAAGAGGTGACGGCCTCCCATTTCCTCTCGCTCCGTAGCATGGCCCGAATCAGGGCCGGACGCGAGAGATCACCGCCGCCGATCGCATCCACGAGGACACGGCGATGCCCTGCCCAAGCCGGGCAGACCTCCACCGTATGCTCCACCGTGTCCTCCGGGCGATCCACACAGTGACGACACCCGGGCGTTTCCTCCCGCTTTATCCTGAACAGGTACCTCCCGAAACAGCCGTGTCCGGTGAGTACCTGCGTCAGGCGGAAGGTGAGGACGCCGTGGCGCCTCTCTAGCCACTCCTCAAAGAGGGGTCTTATCGCCTCAATTGTGGCGTACCCAGCGCTGGGTTGCGACAATCGCAGTCTCCATTCCGCCATGAGATCCCGCCGGAGCTCTGTCCGCTGTGCCGCGACTTCTTGCGGCATCGGAGTTAAGCCCCGGCGCTTCGCCTCCTCGCGCCACTCCCAAATGTGCGCGAGGACCTTTGCCTCCAGATCCCATGGCGGTACTCCGGCAAGGAGGCTCGCCGCCTCGCAGGAGACCGTGCGGTATCCTCGGGCCAGCCGGATGGCCATGACCCTTTGGGACGCGTTCAGCCGGCGGCCTGGCTGCCGCCTCAATGAAGGCGCCCACACTGGCGCCCCGTAAAGGGCCATGGACCGCACGATCCCCGCGTAGAGCCTCCGGCAGGAGGCGTTTGGACCTCCCAGATTGGGCAGGAGCCGCTTCAAGGCAGCCCCGGCCCGGTCCAGTCTGGGAGCCAAACGTCGGAAATGCTCCACGAAGTTCCACCGGCTATCGAGGACGAGTCCCAGATACTTCATCGTCGACTCGACGCCGATGTGAACCCCTCCCGCCAATACCTGGGAGCCCGACGGTGGCGCACTACGAGGACCATAGAAACCCATGGCCTCGGACTTGTGCAGGGCCACCTCGAGTCCCAGCTGCCGGATTCTGTCGACGATTGTCGCAACCCCGCGTGTCGCTAAGTCGGCCGCCGCCTGGTACGACCTCCCCTGCGCCAGGACCAGCGTGTCGTCAGCGTAACAAACGACGCTGACGCCAGTAGGGAGGTCGGCGCGCAGCACCCAGTCGTATCCGATGTCCCACAGATGCGGCCCCAGGACCGATCCCTGTGGGACACCGCACGACATCTCTCGCCGGTTCCACTCTCCTTGGTGACCGGGGTAGATGACAAACCTGTCTGTCAAATAGGCCTCGACCACACGACAGAGGTAGGTCGGCATCCGGTGATACCGAAGTGCCTCCCTGATGCAACTCCAGGGCAGGGTGTTAAAGGCATTGGCGATGTCTAGAGACACCGCCAAGACGACCCCACCCCGGGCCACAGCATCCCCCGTCGTGAGGGCCCGCACGCGCATGATGGCGTCCACCGTAGAGCGCCCCCTGCGGAAACCGAACTGGCTCTCCGCCAGATCCGGCCCCACTCGCACCAGCTGCCCGACGAGGCGGTCTGCAATGACTCTTTCAAAGAGCTTGCCCACCTCGTCGAGCAGCACAATGGGCCGATAGGCGGACGGAGAGTCCGCTGGGCGCCCCGGCTTCCTGATGAGGACCAGTTTCCCAGTCTTCCAGCAAAGTGGGAACTGGCCCCTCTCCATACATGCGCTTAGGAGCCCTCTCAGTCGAGGCCCGAGAGTCCCCATGGCCAGGACCCAGGCCCTTCCGGGTATGCCATCGGGTCCTGGGGCGGTATTCCTCGCACTCATCCTGCGTACCGCCACTCTCATCTCTACCTCGGTCACCTCCGGAGCATCGTCGTCGTCGTCGGCGGTGTGGTCCGCATCGGGCACCGCAATGGGCGGAGCCATGGGCGGGGGCGTATGTTCCCCTCTTGAAGGGAACAGAGCGCTCACCACGTCCTCCACAAGCTGGGGCCGGAGACTCTGCGTCAGCGGGGGAGCCCATGGGCGGAGTTTCTCCCGCACCATCTTATATGGGCGTCCCCACGGGTCTCTGTTCAGAGTCTCCAGCATCTCCTCGCGGGCCAGTGCCCTGGCCCGCAGGATCTCCGCTTGGAGGGCGGTCTTCGCCGCTCTGTACCCCTCGTACAGCTCCGCCTGAATGGCTTCCGTATCCGGAGGACGGATACGGAGCCTGCGGTGCCTGGCGTACCGGCGTCGCGCAGCAACGCACGCCCTGCGTAGAGCTTCCAGCTCTTGCGACCACCAGTACACCTGGCGCGAAGCGCGTCCAGGGTGGACTCGGGGCATTGCCACGTCACATATATTGGACATGGCCTCCCGGAACCACTCCGCCTCGTCGTTAATGTCGGCAGGCCTGTCCGGTGATGACACCCAGGCCTGCACGATCGAGGCTTCCAGGAGGAGCTCCCGGTCCAGCCGCTTCAGCGCCCACCGCGGACCACTCGGGGCCTGTCGGACCGGCGCGCTCGAGGTCTGGGTGGAGACGTCAAACCGGATGTACCGGTGGTCGGAATAGGTCTCCACCTCCTCTATGACGCGCCAGTCGATTACACGCGGCGACAGAGCGGGGCTGGCGAACGAGATGTCCACCACTGATTCACCCCGCATCCGCACACACGTGGGGACAGAACCCCGGTTTAGGACGACCAGGCCTGTCTCCAGAGCCCAGTCCTCCACCATCCTGCCCCGTGTGTCCGTAAAGCGGGAACCCCAAGCCAGATTTTTGGCGTTGAAGTCCCCGAGGACGAACACGGGGAGGGAACCGAACCCGACGACGACGACTCTCAACTCCACAAGGGAGTTGTGGAACTCGGCGAGAGTTCGGTTCGGGGAGAAGTATACCCCTACCACGACAATCTCCCCGAACCGTGCTGCCACGCAACCCCGTCCTCTCTTGACAGACTCGAGGGACGGGGTACCAGCGGCGGCCGACGAAATGAGGGTCACTGAGCCGCTCAGGTCCTCCACCCAGTCATCCCTGGGCGGGACAAAGTACGGCTCAGCGACCACGGCGATGTTAATCGACCACTGCGCCATGCTCTGGAGCAACAGATCCTGAGCGGCGGCGCAGTGGTTGATGTTCGCCTGGAGGAGGCGTAATGGGGCCGTTATTGGCACTCCATTTCAACCCCCTCCCTAGCCCCCTGTGAGGGCACCGCCGCGGCGGCAACGGCGGCGACGACGACAGTGGAGGCGGCAGCGGCGGCGGCACTAGTGGCGGCGGCTGCGGCGGTGACGGCGGTGGCGGAGGGCTTGCCCTTGCCTCTGGCCTTGGCGGGTGGAGCGCAGGCCTTGCTCCCAGCCCGGTGATCGGCCGGCTTGCCAGCCGCCGCACATACGACGCAGTGCGGCGCGGCGTTGCACGAGCCGGCCTTATGACCGGGCTGACCACAGCGGAAGCAGTGGTCGCTGCGGTCCACCTCCGAGGTGCACTTCGCTCCCACGTGGTCGCCCACCCGGCAGCGGAAGCACCTCATAGGTCGGGGCTCCAGCAGTTTCACCTGCGCGGAGACCCAACCCACCAGAAGCCTTCGGCCCTCCCCGGCTATTAGCTTGGCCGCCGACACGGGGCAGCTCACCGTTACGGCTCGCATCCCCGTGGAGTCAGGGTGGATGGTGCCTACCCTCACCTCCTCGGCAGAGCACCCCCCAGTCCTGGCGACCGCGGCCTCAACCTTTTCCGCCGTCACGCAGTCGTCCAGGCCCCGGATGCGCAAGTCAGCGCGTTTGGTGGGCCTGGACACTCGGGCCTCTTCCGGATTCAGGGTCGCCCTGAGCCTATTGGCCAGAGCGTCCGCTGCCGGGCCGCTGTTTGCACCGGGGATCTCCAGCATCCTGGCCCCAGTCGCGGTGATCTTAAGCCGGACCCCATTGGCGGTCTCCTTTAGGTCAACCGCCGCATCCACCTTGGCGAGCACGTGCTGATAGGACACGCCCTTCTTTTCCGCTTCCGGCTGTAGCGTAATCACTACAGCTGCGGATTTCGGGGCGCGGAGCCTATCTGCGACGCTTCGCTCCTTGCGCCGCTGCCGCCTCGCCTTTCTCTTGGCCGCCCTTGCCGCCTTGCCAGCCTTCTTCTTCTCCCCGGCTACATGCCATCCGGCATCGGCCGGAGGAGATTCAGAAGGTGGTGGGGGCGGCCTTTTCGCCACCTTTGCCGAGGCCCCCACAGCCTTGGCCGGGGCCCTTGCCGCCCTGACTGGAGCAGCCGCCGCCGCTTTCGCCGGGGCCTCCACCGCCTTGGCTGGGGCCCTCGCCGCCTGTGCAGCCACCCCACCTTTGGGCGGCCCCGACGAGGCTGGTCCGGCTGCGGCAGCTGCGGTGGCGGCGTATGACGCCGCCTTCCGCTGACCCGAGGCCGGCTGGCTTGCCGCCAATGGGGGGCGCAGGACTATGGCCTCCAATGTGGAAAACTTGCTCCGCAGAGCAGCCATCTCCTGCCGCACCAGATTGAGGATCCGGTCCTCAGCAGTCACGGGCCGTCCCTGCCCGTGCTGCTCCCCCTCCTGCGGCACCTCTCGGGGGCCGGCTCGTCGGAGCCCAGCCAAGTCCGCTCGGAGCTCCGCATTCTCCTTTTGGAGATGCTCCATGGCGGCTGTCAAGCGGGCGATCTCCGCCCGCATTTCTGACATACCGTCCGACGGAGGCCCGGGTTGGAGGGCCTCCGCTGCCGCCATGATACAGGCAGTAGCCGCGGAGATGGCCTTGCCTCTAGAGGACTTTGTCTTCTTAAAGGCCACCTCGCTGATCGCAGCCGCTACCTCCTCCGCGAACTTGACCGCTCGCTCCGAATTGGAGCCGCCAGCGGCGTCCGGCTTACCACCACGGTGGTCCGGCTTGTTTTTGGCCCGCTCCCGGAGCGGACGGGCCATTTCGGCGACCACCCCACCCTGAGCACTCTTCGCGGCGTCAGGCCGCATCTTCGTGCCCACCAGTGAGGCGGCAACCACCACTTCCGGCTCCTCTGTTGAGGCCTCGGATGACGAGACCCCGGGGTCGCTCTCCGCACTGATTACCGGTGTATCAGGCCTTTTGAGGCGACCCCGATTGCCCCGCCCCGGCCTCGAAGCGGAAGCTGCTCCCGCTACCGCTCGTCCTCGGCCTCTCCTCACCGTCGGCACTTTCGCGACCGGGAGGCTTTCCTCGCTCGAGGATTGCCCCGCCGATCCTGTGCGCTCCGACCCGCGCGACCTTTTGCCCCAGAATTTGGAGCCCCCACGTCCTACGTCCTGGTCGGACATACTTTGGTCCCCTGAGGGACTGGAGCCTCCTCGGCTCTTGTTGCCGTTGCCGGCAAGCGGTAACTTCTCCGCCAATACAATTGGCACGTCATCTTGGTTTGTGTTTATATTTATTTTATTCAATTCCATTTCTGTTCCCACGAGTAGTGAGGAAATAAATGTCCACCTAGGCAGAGCCTCTTGCCTAGGTAAGCCTACATACTGTAGAGTTCGGCAGGTATCTACAGGGGAAGCGCTAACGACTGGTCCCCCACCAGCCACTCATCCTCTCGCCGCGCTTCGAAACTTAGGATTAGGTGGTTTTTTATCTTAGAGGTGTCCTTCCTCTGGGCCGGGCGGTTAAGCCAAGCCCCCGGCGGCGGCATTAAACATGCCTCCGTTCGCTGTCCAGATAACCTGGCTCAGCGAACCCGCCGAAAGTTCTCCCTCAAGATCGCTCTTGAGGGAGAAACGACAGCCGCTTTGGTGCGCCTGCACCGCAGCGGCTGGGTCACGTCCAGTGTCAATCGACTGACGTCGATCGAGCAGGAGCGACCCGCCTCCCTCGTTCCTCCACTGTGCCCTCTGCAAATCAGAGGGACACGTGGAAGAACGTCGAGGAGCATGCTGCTCCCCCGCCCGCAGAAATTAGCCACAAACAATACCCTCTCCGAAAAACTCCCAAACCTTTTCCGAAGAGTATATTGTTCATGCCCAGGGTGCACCGGCCTGACAACTGCTCTTCCCCCCGAACGTATCCATAAGGGACCAGCAGGTATCAGGCACACGTGGAGGTTTTCTGTACGCACCCCAAAAATGCGTCACCTGGATGCAAAGTTATAACCGGTTAGGTTTTTTTTTTTTTTTTTTTTTTTTTTTAAATGACACCCGTCATCACAGGGCGTTGCATGTTTCCTCTGACGTGATCAGAGACCTTTTTTTTCAGGGTAGTATATTTATTTATTTATATATATTTCTGACAAGTTGCCTTATTGTTTTACTACATGTACTACATTTCTACATTTACTGGTTTCAAACTCAATTGTTCTTCTAATTTCTTATTTTCTACTTACTTATATTATCTTATGTTTTCGTATATATTAAACAATATATAGCCAACAAAACTTATTTAACTATTTATTTTTACCACACATATTTAACAATTTTAACCTACTTTGCAAACATAACTTAATTTTAGAGCGGAGCGTATAGAACCGTTTCGCTGAACTCTGCGCTGATGCTGGCTGGAATACTGCCTCTCGACATCCGGATTCGGGAGGCGGCATCGTTGTATGAGGCTAAGAGGGGAGTACCCCAGCCAGAATTAGCAGATAGAGAGGTAGAGCGCAGACTGGCCTTTGCCGAAACTCAGCACCCGGCAAGGCATATGCGCCTTGACTTCGTTTGTCTGGTGGACCAGCAGGAGTTGAACTCTCACGTGCACCAAGCGGTCTCGATCTACACCGATGGCAGCAAAATAGAGGGTAAGGTCGGAGCAGCATTGTCTCTTTGGAGCAATGCAGCCGAGACCAAAACACTCAAACTTAAGCTGTCATCGTACTGCACTGTCTACCAGGCCGAACTCCTGGCTATATGTCATGCCACAAAAATTATCCTGCGACGAGGCGAGCCCAGTTTCGCTATTCTTAGTGATTCGCGCTCTGCCTTGGAAACGGTCGCCAACCCATATTCCCTCCACCCCTTGGCTGTCGAAACTAGAAGCAACATCGAAGACAGCAGACTCCAGAACAAGGAAATTTCCTTGTTCTGGATTAAAGCACATGCAGGACTGGAGGGGAATGAGCGCGCGGACCAGTTGGCAAAAGACGCTGCACTGCATTCCAGGAGGAAACCTGACTATGATGGTTGCCCAGTTTCATTCGTCAGGAGACACATCCGTTTGCGGTCTCTTGACGAGTGGAATGTACGCTACCAAGCGGGACAAACAGCGGCTGTCACCAAGATGTTCTTCCCAGATGCAGTGGAGGGATATAAAATGGTGAGAAAAATTAGACCGGCAGGCTTGACGACTCAGGTGATGACGGGGCACGGTGGGTTCTCAGAATACTTGCACCGATTCAAGTGTAAGGAGGACCCATCGTGCATCTGTGAGCCGGGGGTGGCTGAGTCTGTCCCACACCTCCTGTTCAGCTGTCCAGTATACGCGAAGCTTAGATTTGAAATTGAACAAATGCTTGACTGTGACATAAAGCCCGAAAATATACACACAATAATTGCAAGTAAACAATTTAGACAAAAATTTATAGAATACAGTGTGCAAATAGTAAAGATAGTAGTAAACAGAAATAGATAAATAAGTTATGTTTAATATATATTTGGTAAATTATATAACATAAACATATAAAATAAGTTAGTAGAAAATAAAATTAAGTTATGTTTGCAAAGTAGGTTAAAATTGTTAAATATGTGTGGTAAAAATAAATAGTTAAATAAGTTTTGTTGGCTATATATTGTTTAATATATACGAAAACATAAGATAATATAAGTAAGTAGAAAATAAGAAATTAGAAGAACAATTGAGTTTGAAACCAGTAAATGTAGAAATGTAGTACATGTAGTAAAACAATAAGGCAACTTGTCAGAAATATATATAAATAAATAAATATACTACCCTGAAAAAAAAGGTCTCTGATCACGTCAGAGGAAACATGCAACGCCCTGTGATGACGGGTGTCATTTAAAAAAAAAAAAAAAAAAAAAAAAAAACCTAACCGGTTATAACTTTGCATCCAGGTGACGCATTTTTAAGCTGTTTTCAGCTGTTCTGATCTGAAATAGGTCCCATTCTACTATCTGACCTTTTAAAATTGACATTTACGCGAAAAAATTTTTTCGTTCTGGGACTTAGAAAAAATCTCAATATTTTCCTTCAGAAAACCAAAATTAATTTTTAATTCAAAATATTCTCACCAAATTCATCTCAGATTTTAATTTCAATAAATACTTACCTGCCTTACCTGTATTCTGGTGCGCGTTCCGCGTGCTCGAATCCCGTTCGGTAGTCGTTATTCCCGGTTTTCACGTAATTTTCAGTCGAAAATCACGTTTTTTGACTGAAACTCAAAATTTTTGTTCTGCAATAATTTCAAAAGCTGCATAGGTCGCTAGCCCGCGCGGAGACGCGTCTTTCGACACCTCGCACGTGCGCCTAGCGAATATAAAAAGGCTTCATCTTTTAAATCAAATAAATTCACCAACAGACGAAATCCACCTAAGGAACACAACAATTTCATAAAATCGTTATAACTTTGCATCCAGGTGACGCATTTTTAAGCTGTTTTCAGCTGTTCTGATCTGAAATAGGTCCCATTCTACTATCTGACCTTTTAAAATTGACATTTACGCGAAAAAATTTTTTCGTTCTGGGACTTAGAAAAAATCTCAATATTTTCCTTCAGAAAACCAAAATTAATTTTTAATTCAAAATATTCTCACCAAATTCATCTCAGATTTTAATTTCAATAAATACTTACCTGCCTTACCTGTATTCTGGTGCGCGTTCCGCGTGCTCGAATCCCGTTCGGTAGTCGTTATTCCCGATTTTCACGTAATTTTCAGTCGAAAATCACGTTTTTTGACTGAAACTCAAAATTTTTGTTCTGCAATAATTTCAAAAGCTGCATAGGTCGCTAGCCCGCGCGGAGACGCGTCTTTCGACACCTCGCACGTGCGCCTAGCGAATATAAAAAGGCTTCATCTTTTAAATCAAATAAATTCACCAACAGACGAAATCCACCTAAGGAACACAACAATTGGGGTGCTTGGACAGGAAACCTCCCCGCGTGCCTGGGGGCTGGAGTTCCCTTATGGATGCGTCCGGGGGGAAGGCCAGTCTCCGGGACGGTGCACCCTGGGGTACGGACAATGACTCCCCAGTTAGGGGTCTCGTTGTCCGTATGCCAATATCCTGTCGGAGGAACGCTCTAACGGGTACTCACTAGGGAGCACTCGTTGAGCAGCGTTAGAGGAGGAGCGGGCTCGGCGTGCACTAACCCTGCCGTCGGGCGGGCAGGAGGAAGTCTTTTCTCCTGTCACCGCTGGTCTCGTAGCCCCGAAGAGTGTCAAGGTCATGTCTCTGGCATTTGACGGGGGTCGAGGGTCTTGGCTTAATCGCCCGGGCCGCGAGGTAGACAACCTCTATAAAAAATCACCCCAAACCTCCAAGCGGCGGCGCACCGTGAGGGAGGTTGTTAGCTTGACTAATGGGTAGCTTAATTAGTCACTAGTGCGAACCACACAATTTTGAGAAATAAAAAGTTTTTACTCGTGGGAACAAATATGAAATATAACAAAAACAAAAACAAAACAACACAAAAGGAGGGGAGTGATACGGTGTCGGAGTCCGACGCTGCATCAGGCGCGGAGGGCTCAAGTCGGAGCTCGGAGCGTGAAGTGGTGGGGGCTGATGGAATAATTAGAAAATTCTTCCGGAAGCGCCCCAATCCAGGAGATGGTGAGTGGTCCTCTGCCGACGACAGGCGGAAGATCCACACCAGCCGGCGGGGCAAGGCCCGGGCAAAAATTAAAGGTGTGGGTAGAGGACTCACCACCAAGGAGGGTGGTGAGTCGAGCCAGGCCGGCCCAGACGAACTGGCCCAGCGAGCCGGGAGGCTCGCCACGTTGAGGGACCGCACTGGAGAGACCAGCAGCGAGCCGGTCCTCTCAGAGGCTTCTGGCGGTGAGCCGGACGCCGCTGGCGGCGCCAATCTGGAGCAGGAAGCCAGGTTTGCGGAGGTCGTGGCAGCCGCGATCAGAGCTGTGACCTTGAAGAGGATCCAATCCTCAAAAGACAAGGCCATACCCGCGGCCACGGCCTCTATATTGGCGGCAGCGAAGGAGCTGCACTTTGGGCCTCCGTCGGACGGGATGTCCGAGATGCGGGCGGAGGTCGCAAAGTTGACTGCCGCCATGGAGCTTCTCCGAAAGGAGAACGAGAAGCTCCGAGCAGACCTGGCTGGGCTAAGAGCAGCCGGCCCCCGGGAGGTGCCGCAAGGAAGGGAGCGTCATGGGCAGGGGCCCGTGCCCGTGCCCGTACCCGTTCCTGCAGAGGACCGGGTTCTGGCCCTGGTGCGGCAGGAGATGGCTGCCCTGCGGAGCAGGTTCTCCGCCCTAGAGGCCATCGTCCTGCGCCCCCCGCTGGCGGCGAGCCAGCCGGCCTTGGACCAGCGGAGGGCGGCGTCATATGCCGCCGCTGCATCTACCGCGGCCAAGTCAGGCCAAGGCAGGCAGGGGCAGGCCAAAGGCGTGGCGGCTGCGAAGGCGGCGAAGACCCCGGCCCTGACGGCGAGAGCTCCGGCCCCGACGGCGAGGGCTCCGGCCCAGGCGGCGGCGAAACGGCCGCCTCCGCCTCCTAAATCTTCTCCTCCGGCCGATGCCGGATGGCAAGTAGCCGGGGAGAAGAAGAAGGCCGGTAAGACGGCAAGGGCGGCCAAAAGGAAGGCGAGGCGGCGGCGGCGCAAGGAGCGAACCGTCGCGGCTAGGCTTCGCGCCCCGAAGTCCGCAGCTGTGGTGGTCACACTGCAGCCGGAAGCGGAGAAAAGGGGCGTGTCTTACCAAGACGTGTTCGCCAAGGTGGATAAAGTTATGAACCTGGAGGAGATCGGCGCCGCCAAGGGCATAAAAATTAAGATCACGGCAACTGGGGCCCGGATGCTGGAGGTCCCCGGTGCGGCCAGTGGCCCGGCCGCTGACGCTCTGGCTGAAAAGCTCAGGGCGTCCCTAAATGCGGACGAGGCCCGAGTCTCCAGGCCCACCAAATGCGCTGACTTGCGTATCCAGGGCCTGGACGACTCCGTGACGGAGGAAAAGGTGGTGGCCGCCGTCGCTAAGGCTGGAGGGTGCTCTGTCGAGCAGATAAAGGCAGGCACCATCCATCCTGACCACACGGGGATGCAAGCCATCAGGGTGAGCTGCCCCGTGACGGCGGCCAAAAAGATAGCCGGGGAGGGCCAAAGGCTCTTGGTGGGCTGGGTTTCGGCGCAGGTCAAACTGCTGGAACCCAGACCTCTGAGGTGCTTCCGTTGCCAGGTGGGCCACCATGTGGGGGTCAAGTGCACCTCGGAGGTAGACCGCAGCAACCTCTGCTTTCGCTGTGGTCAGCCCGGTCACAAGGCCGGCACGTGTAACGCCACGCCGCACTGTGTCGTATGTGCGGCGGCTGGCAAGCCGGCCGATCACCGGGCTGGGAGCAGGGCCTGCGCTCCACCCGCCGAGGCCAGAGGCAGGGGCAAACGCTCCGCCACCACCACCGTCACCGCCGCAGCCGCCGCCACTTCCACCGGGGCTGCTGCCGTGTCCGCCGTCGTCGTCGCCGCCGCCGGTGCCGCTACAGCAGGGCCCTCACAGGGGGCTCGGGGGGAGGAGGGGGCTGACATGGAATGCCAGTAACGGCCCCATTACGCCTCCTCCAGGCGAACATCAACCACTGCGCCGCCGCTCAGGATCTGTTGCTCCAGAGCATGGCGCAGTGGTCGATTAACATCGCCGTGGTCGCTGAGCCGTACTTTGTCCCGCCCAGGGATGACTGGGTGGAGGACCTGAGCGGCTCAGTGACCCTCATTTCGTCGGCCGCCGCCGGTACTCCGTCCCTCGAGTCGGTCAAGAGAGGACGGGGTTGCGTTGCAGCACGGTTCGGGGAGATTGTCGTGGTGGGTGTTTACTTCTCCCCGAGCCGAACTCTTGCCGAGTTCCACAACTCCCTTGCGGAGTTAAGAATCGTCGTCGTCGGGTTTGGTTCCCTCCCCGTGCTCGTACTCGGGGACTTCAATGCCAAGAATCTGGCTTGGGGTTCCCGGTATACGGACACACGGGGTAGGATGGTGGAGGACTGGGCTCTGGAGACAGGCCTGGTCGTCCTAAACCGGGGTTCTGTCCCCACGTGCGTGCGGATGCGGGGTGAATCGGTGGTGGACATTTCGTTCGCCAGCCCCGCTCTGTCGCCTCGTGTCATTGACTGGCGCGTCATGGAGGGGGTGGAGACCTACTCCGATCACCGGTACATCCGGTTTGACGTCTCCACCCAGACCTCGAGCGCGCCGGTCCGACAGGCCCCGAGTGGTCCGCGGTGGGCGCTGAAGCAGCTGGACCGGGAGCTTCTCCTGGAAGCCTCGATCGTGCAGGCCTGGGTGTCATCACCGGACAGGCCTGCCGACATCAATGACGAGGCGGAGTGGTTCCGGGAGGCCATGTCCAATGTGTGTGACATGGCAATGCCCCGGGTCCATCCTAGACGTGCTTCGCGCCAGGTGTACTGGTGGTCGCAAGAGCTGGAGGCTCTGCGCAGGGCGTGCGTAGCTGCGCGACGCCGGTACGCCAGGCATCGCAGGCTCCGTATCCGCCCTCCGGATACAGAAGCCATCCAGGCGGAGTTGTACGAGGGGTACAGAGCGGCGAAGACCGCCCTCCAAGCGGAGATCCTGCAGGCCAGGGCACTGGCCCGAGAGGAGATGCTGGAGACTCTCAACAGGGACCCGTGGGGGCGCCCATACAAAATGGTGCGGGAGAAACTCCGCCCATGGGCCCCCCCGCTGACGCAGAGTCTCCGGCCGCAGCTTGTGGGGGACGTGGTGAGCGCTCTGTTCCCTTCCAGAGGGGATCATACCCCTCCGCCCATGGCTCCGCCTTCTGCGGTGCCCGATGCGGACCACACCGACGACGACGATGCTCCAGAGGTGACTGAGGTAGAAATGAGAGTGGCGGTACGCAAGATGAGTGCGAAGAATACCGCCCCAGGACCCGACGGCATACCCGGAAAAGCCTGGGTCCTGGCCATGGGGGCTCTCGGGCCTCGACTAAGGGGGCTCCTAAGCGCATGCATGGAGAGGGGCCAGTTCCCACTTCGTTGGAAGACGGGGAAACTGGTCCTCATCAAGAAGCCGGGGCGCCCAGCGGACTCTCCGTCCGCGTATCGGCCCATTGTGCTGCTCGATGAGGTGGGCAAGCTCTTTGAAAGAGTCATTGCAGACCGCCTCGTCGGGCAGCTGGTGAGAGTGGGGCCGGATCTGGCGGAGAGCCAGTTCGGCTTCCGCAGGGGGCGCTCTACGGTAGACGCCATCATGCGCGTGCGGGCCCTCACGACGGGGGATGCTGTGGCCCGGGGTGGGGTCGTCTTGGCGGTGTCTCTAGACATCGCCAATGCCTTCAACACCCTGCCCTGGAGTTGCATCAGGGAGGCACTCCGGTATCACCGGATGCCGACCTACCTCTGTCGTGTGGTCGAGGCCTATCTGACGGACAGGGCCGTCATCTACCCCGGTCACCAAGGAGAGTGGAACCGGCAAGAGATGTCGTGCGGTGTCCCACAGGGTTCGGTCCTGGGGCCGCATCTGTGGGACATCGGATACGACTGGGTGCTGCGCGCCGACCTCCCTAGCGGCGTCAGCGTCATTTGTTACGCTGACGACACGCTAGTCCTGGCGCAGGGGAGGTCGTACCAGGCGGCGGCCGATTTAGCGACACGCGGGGTTGCGACAATCGTTGACAGGATCCGGCAGCTGGGACTCGAGGTGGCCCTGCACAAGTCTGAGGCCATGGGTTTTCATGGTCCTCGGAATGCGCCACCGTCGGGTTCCCAGGTAATGGCGGGAGGGGTTCACATCGGTGTCGAGTCGACGATGAAGTATTTGGGACTCGTCCTCGACAGCCGGTGGAATTTCGTCGAACATTTCCGACGTTTGGCTCCCAGACTGGACCGGGCCGGGGCTGCCTTGAAGCGGCTCCTGCCCAATCTGGGAGGTCCAAACGCCTCCTGCCGGAGGCTCTATGCGGGGATCGTGCGGTCCATGGCCCTTTACGGGGCACCGGTGTGGGCGCGTTCATTGAGGCTACGGCCAGCCCGCCGGTTGAACGCGTCCCAGAGGGTCATGGCCATCCGGCTGGCCCGAGGATACCGCACGGTCTCCTGCGAGGCGGCGAGCCTCCTTGCCGGATTACCGCCATGGGATCTGGAGGCAAAGGTCCTCGCGCACATCTGGGAGTGGCGCGAGGAGGCGAAACGCCGGGGCTTAACTCCGATGCCGCAAGAAATCGCGGCACAGCGGACAGAGCTCCGGCGGGATCTCATAGCGTCATGGAGGGTGCGATTGTCGCAACCCCGCGCTGGGCACGCCACAATTGCGGCGATAAGACCCCTCTTTGAGGAGTGGCTTGAGAGGCGTCACGGCGTCCTCACCTTCCGCCTGACGCAGGTCCTCACCGGACACGGGTGCTTCGGGAGGTACCTGTTCAGGATAAGGCGGGAGGAAACACCCGGGTGTCACCATTGTGTGGATCGGCCTGAGGACACGGTGGAGCATACGGTGGAGGTCTGCCCGGCTTGGGCGGAGCAACGCCGTGTCCTCGTGGAGGCGATCGGCGGCGGTGATCTCTCGCGTCCGGCCCTGGTTCAGGCCATGGTACGGAGCGAGAGGAAATGGCAGGCCGTCACCTCCTTCTGCGAAGCGGTAATGCTCGCGAAGGAGGAGGCGGAACGCGTGAGGGAGAGGCAAATTTCGCGCCCTCACGCCCCTAACCGCCGCAGTAGGAGACGCCCGGGGCGGGAATCGCGAGCCGATTTCCGGCCACCGTAGGCGCGGGCTTGCGGACGGTGAGCAATGGGTAGCTCGCCGTCCGATAAGGACCAAGCCCGGGTCGACGGCGCGTTGTGTTCCACGCGCGCCTCAAAGAGATGTCAGCAGAATTGACGGGGTCCGTTAGGGCCAATGCCCGCCGGGGGTTCGAAGAAAACCGATAGGGAAATCGTGGCCCCCGGCAACAGGGCAACCGAAGGAACACGGGTGGGTTTTAGTCAGTAAGAGTCTGACACGCCCTCCCGCTCCACCCAGAGCGGGAGAAGTTATTTGATAATTTCCCACCCAAAAAAAAAAAAAAAAAAAAAAAGGAACACAACAATTTCATAAAATCGTTATAACTTTGCATCCAGGTGACGCATTTTTAAGCTGTTTTCAGCTGTTCTGATCTGAAATAGGTCCCATTCTACTATCTGACCTTTTAAAATTGACATTTACGCGAAAAAATTTTTTCGTTCTGGGACTTAGAAAAAATCTCAATATTTTCCTTCAGAAAACCAAAATTAATTTTTAATTCAAAATATTCTCACCAAATTCATCTCAGATTTTAATTTCAATAAATACTTACCTGCCTTACCTGTATTCTGGTGCGCGTTCCGCGTGCTCGAATCCCGTTCGGTAGTCGTTATTCCCGGTTTTCACGTAATTTTCAGTCGAAAATCACGTTTTTTGACTGAAACTCAAAATTTTTGTTCTGCAATAATTTCAAAAGCTGCATAGGTCGCTAGCCCGCGCGGAGACGCGTCTTTCGACACCTCGCACGTGCGCCTAGCGAATATAAAAAGGCTTCATCTTTTAAATCAAATAAATTCACCAACAGACGAAATCCACCTAAGGAACACAACAATTTCATAAAATCGTTATAACTTTGCATCCAGGTGACGCATTTTTAAGCTGTTTTCAGCTGTTCTGATCTGAAATAGGTCCCATTCTACTATCTGACCTTTTAAAATTGACATTTACGCGAAAAAATTTTTTCGTTCTGGGACTTAGAAAAAATCTCAATATTTTCCTTCAGAAAACCAAAATTAATTTTTAATTCAAAATATTCTCACCAAATTCATCTCAGATTTTAATTTCAATAAATACTTACCTGCCTTACCTGTATTCTGGTGCGCGTTCCGCGTGCTCGAATCCCGTTCGGTAGTCGTTATTCCCGATTTTCACGTAATTTTCAGTCGAAAATCACGTTTTTTGACTGAAACTCAAAATTTTTGTTCTGCAATAATTTCAAAAGCTGCATAGGTCGCTAGCCCGCGCGGAGACGCGTCTTTCGACACCTCGCACGTGCGCCTAGCGAATATAAAAAGGCTTCATCTTTTAAATCAAATAAATTCACCAACAGACGAAATCCACCTAAGGAACACAACAATTTTGGCGGCAGCGAAGGAGCTGCACTTTGGGCCTCCGTCGGACGGTATGTCCGAGATGCGGGCGGAGGTCACAAAGTTGACTGCCGCCATGGAGCTTCTCCGAAAGGAGAACGAGAAGCTCCGAGCAGACCTGGCGGGGCTAAGAGCAGCCGGCCCCCGGGAGGTGCCACAGGGAGGGGAGCGGCATGGGCGGGGCCCCGTGCCCGTGCCTGCTGAGGACAGGGTTCTGGCCCTGGTGCGGCAGGAGATGGCTGCCCTGCGGAGCAGGTTCTCCGCCCTAGAGGCCATCGTCCTGCGCCCCCCGCTAGCGGCGAGCCAGCCGGCCTTGGACCAGCGAAGGGCGGCGTCGTATGCCGCCGCCGCATCTGCCGCGGTCAAGTCAGGCCAAGGCAGGCAGGGGCAGGCCAAAGGCACAGCGACTGCGCAGGCGGCAAAGGCCCCGGCCCTGACGGCGAGGGCTCCGGCCCAGGCGGCGGCGAAACGGCTGCCACCGCCTCCTAAATCTTCTCCTCCGGCTGACGCCGGATGGCAAGTAGCCGGGGAGAAGAAGAAGGCCGGTAAGGCGGCAAGGGCGGCCAAAAGGAAGGCGAGGCGGCAGCGGCGCAAGGAGCGAAGCGTCGCGGCTAGGCTTCGCGCCCCGAAGTCCGCAGCTGTAGTGATAACACTACAGCCGGAGGCGGAGAAGAGGGGCGTGTCCTACCAGCACGTGTTCGCGACGGTGGACAAGGTGATGGACCTGGAGGAGATCGGCGCCAAGAAAGGGATCAAAATCAAGATCACGGCAACCGGGGCCCGTATGCTGGAGGTCCCTGGTGCGGCTAGTGGCCCGGCCGCTGACGCTCTGGCCGAAAAGCTCAGGGCGTCCCTAAATGCGGACGAGGCCCGAGTCTCCAGGCCCACCAAGTGCGCTGACTTGCGCATCCAGGGCCTGGACGACTCCGTGACGGAGGAAAAGGTGGTGGCCGCCGTCGCTAAGGCTGGAGGGTGCTCTGCCGAGCAGATAAAGGCAGGCACCATCCACCTTGACCACACGGGAATGCAAGCTATTCGGGTGAGCTGCCCCGTGACGGCGGCCAAAAAGATAGCCGGGGAGGGCCAAAGGCTTTTGGTGGGCTGGGTTTCAGCGCAGGTCAAACTGCTGGAGCCCAGACCTCTGAGGTGCTTCCGTTGCCAGGTGGGCCACCACGTGGGGGCCAAATGCACCTCGGAGGTAGACCGCAGCGACCTCTGCTTCCGCTGTGGTCAGCCCGGTCACAAGGCCGGCTCGTGTAACGCCACGCCGCACTGTGTTGTATGTGCGGCGTCTGGCAAGCCGGCCGATCACCGGGCTGGGAGCAGGGCCTGCGCTCCACCCGCCGAGGCCAGAGGCAGGGGCAAGCGCTCCGCCACCACCGCCGTCACCGCCGCAGCCGCCGCCACTTCCACCGGGGCCGCTGCCGTGTCCACCGTCGTCGTCGCCGCCGCCGTTGCCGCCGCAGCAGGGCCCTCACAGGGGGCTCGGGGGGAGGAGGGGGCTGACATGGAATGCCAGTAACGGCCCCATTACGCCTCCTCCAGGCGAACATCAACCACTGCGCCGCCGCTCAGGATCTGTTGCTCCAGAGCATGGCGCAGTGGTCGATTAACATCGCCGTGGTCGCTGAGCCGTACTTTGTCCCGCCCAGGGATGACTGGGTGGAGGACCTGAGCGGCTCAGTGACCCTCATTTCGTCGGCCGCCGCCGGTACTCCGTCCCTCGAGTCGGTCAAGAGAGGACGGGGTTGCGTTGCAGCACGGTTCGGGGAGATTGTCGTGGTGGGTGTTTACTTCTCCCCGAGCCGAACTCTTGCCGAGTTCCACAACTCCCTTGCGGAGTTAAGAATCGTCGTCGTCGGGTTTGGTTCCCTCCCCGTGCTCGTACTCGGGGACTTCAATGCCAAGAATCTGGCTTGGGGTTCCCGGTATACGGACACACGGGGTAGGATGGCGGAGGACTGGGCTCTGGAGACAGGCCTGGTCGTCCTAAACCGGGGTTCTGTCCCCACGTGTGTGCGGATGCGGGGTGAATCGGTGGTGGACATTTCGTTCGCCAGCCCCGCTCTGTCACCGCGTGTCATTGACTGGCGCGTCATGGAGGGGGTGGAGACCTACTCCGATCACCGGTATATCCGGTTTGACGTCTCCACCCAGACCTCGAGCGCGCCGGTCCGACAGGCCCCGAGTGGTCCGCGGTGGGCGCTGAAGCAGCTGGACCGGGAGCTTCTCCTGGAAGCCTCGATCGTGCAGGCCTGGGTGTCATCACCGAACAGGCCTGCCGACATCAACGACGAGGCGGAGTGGTTCCGGGAGGCCATGTCCAATGTGTGTGACATGGCAATGCCCCGGGTCCATCCTAGACGTGCTTCGCGCCAGGTGTACTGGTGGTCGCAAGAGCTGGAGGCTCTGCGCAGGGCGTGCGTAGCTGCGCGACGCCGGTACGCCAGGCACCGCAGGCTCCGTATCCGCCCTCCGGATACGGAAGCCATCCAGGCGGAGTTGTACGAGGGGTACAGAGCGGCGAAGACCGCCCTCCAAGCGGAGATCCTGCAGGCCAGGGCACTGGCCCGAGAGGAGATGCTGGAGACTCTCAACAGGGACCCGTGGGGGCGCCCATACAAAATGGTGCGGGAGAAACTCCGCCCATGGGCCCCCCCGCTGACGCAGAGTCTCCGGCCCCAGCTTGTGGGGGACGTGGTGAGCGCTCTGTTCCCTTCCAGAGGGGATCATACCCCTCCGCCCATGGCTCCGCCTTCTGCGGTGCCCGATGCGGACCACACCGACGACGACGATGCTCCAGAGGTGACTGAGGTAGAAATGAGAGTGGCGGTACGCAAGATGAGTGCGAAGAATACCGCCCCAGGACCCGACGGCATACCCGGAAAAGCCTGGGTCCTGGCCATGGGGGCTCTCGGGCCTCGACTAAGGGGGCTCCTAAGCGCATGCATGGAGAGGGGCCAGTTCCCACTTCGTTGGAAGACGGGGAAACTGGTCCTCATCAAGAAGCCGGGGCGCCCAGCGGACTCTCCGTCCGCTTATCGGCCCATTGTGCTGCTCGATGAGGTGGGCAAGCTCTTTGAAAGAGTCATTGCGGACCGCCTTGTCGGGCAGCTGGTGCGAGTGGGGCCGGATCTGGCGGAGAGCCAGTTCGGCTTCCGCAGGGGGCGCTCTACGGTGGACGCCATCATGCGCGTGCGGGCCCTCACGACGGGGGATGCTGTGGCCCGGGGTGGGGTCGTCTTGGCGGTGTCTCTAGACATCGCCAATGCCTTCAACACCCTGCCCTGGAGTTGCATCAGGGAGGCACTCCGGTTTCACCGGATGCCGACCTACCTCTGTCGTGTGGTCGAGGCCTATCTGACGGACAGGGCCGTCATCTACCCCGGTCACCAAGGAGAGTGGAACCGGCAAGAGATGTCGTGCGGTGTCCCACAGGGTTCGGTCCTGGGGCCGCATCTGTGGGACATCGGATACGACTGGGTGCTGCGCGCCGACCTCCCTAGCGGCGTCAGCGTCGTTTGTTACGCTGACGACACGCTAGTCCTGGCGCAGGGGAGGTCGTACCAGGCGGCGGCCGATTTAGCGACACGCGGGGTTGCGACAATCGTTGACAGGATCCGGCAGCTGGGACTCGAGGTGGCCCTGCACAAGTCTGAGGCCATGGGTTTTCATGGTCCTCGGAATGCGCCACCGTCGGGTTCCCAGGTAATGGCGGGAGGGGTTCACATCGGTGTCGAGTCGACGATGAAGTATCTGGGACTCGTCCTCGACAGCCGGTGGAATTTCGTCGAACATTTCCGACGTTTGGCTCCCAGACTGGACCGGGCCGGGGCTGCCTTGAAGCGGCTCCTGCCCAATCTGGGAGGTCCAAACGCCTCCTGCCGGAGGCTCTATGCGGGGATCGTGCGGTCCATGGCCCTTTACGGGGCACCGGTGTGGGCGCGTTCATTGAGGCTGCGGCCAGCCCGCCGGTTGAACGCGTCCCAGAGGGTCATGGCCATCCGGCTGGCCCGAGGATACCGCACGGTCTCCTGCGAGGCGGCGAGCCTCCTTGCCGGATTACCGCCATGGGATCTGGAGGCAAAGGTCCTCGCGCACATCTGGGAGTGGCGCGAGGAGGCGAAACGCCGGGGCTTAACTCCGATGCCGCAAGAAATCGCGGCACAGCGGACAGAGCTCCGGCGGGATCTCATGGCGTCATGGAGGGTGCGATTGTCGCAACCCCGCGCTGGGCACGCCACAATTGCGGCGATAAGACCCCTCTTTGAGGAGTGGCTTGAGAGACGTCACGGCGTCCTCACCTTCCGCCTGACGCAGGTCCTCACCGGACACGGGTGCTTCGGGAGGTACCTGTTCAGGATAAGGCGGGAGGAAACACCCGGGTGTCACCATTGTGTGGATCGGCCTGAGGACACGGTGGAGCATACGGTGGAGGTCTGCCCGGCTTGGGCGGAGCAACGCCGTGTCCTCGTGGAGGCGATCGGCGGCGGTGATCTCTCGCGTCCGGCCCTGGTTCAGGCCATGGTACGGAGCGAGAGGAAATGGCAGGCCGTCACCTCCTTCTGCGAAGCGGTAATGCTCGCGAAGGAGGAGGCGGAACGCGTGAGGGAGAGGCAAATTTCGCGCCCTCACGCCCCTAACCGCCGCAGGAGGAGACGCCCGGGGCGGGAATCGCGAGCCGATTTCCGGCCACCGTAGGCGCGGGCTTGCGGACGGTGAGCAATGGGTAGCTCGCCGTCCGATAAGGACCAAGCCCGGGTCGACGGCGCGTTGTGTTCCACGTGCGCCTCAAAGAGATGTCAGCAGAATTGACGGGGTCCGTTAGGGCCAATGCCCGCCGGGGGTTCGAAGAAAACCGATAGGGAAATCGTGGCCCCCGGCAACAGGGCAACCGAAGGAACACGGGTGGGTTTTAGTCAGTAAGAGTCTGACACGCCCTCCCGCTCCACCCAGAGCGGGAGAAGTTATTTGATAATTTCCCACCCAAAAAAAAAAAAAAAAAAAAAAGGAACACAACAATTTCATAAAATCGTTATAACTTTGCATCCAGGTGACGCATTTTTAAGCTGTTTTCAGCTGTTCTGATCTGAAATAGGTCCCATTCTACTATCTGACCTTTTAAAATTGACATTTACGCGAAAAAATTTTTTCGTTCTGGGACTTAGAAAAAATCTCAATATTTTCCTTCAGAAAACCAAAATTAATTTTTAATTCAAAATATTCTCACCAAATTCATCTCAGATTTTAATTTCAATAAATACTTACCTGCCTTACCTGTATTCTGGTGCGCGTTCCGCGTGCTCGAATCCCGTTCGGTAGTCGTTATTCCCGGTTTTCACGTAATTTTCAGTCGAAAATCACGTTTTTTGACTGAAACTCAAAATTTTTGTTCTGCAATAATTTCAAAAGCTACATAGGTCGCTAGCCCGCGCGGAGACGCGTCTTTCGACACCTCGCACGTGCGCCTAGCGAATATAAAAAGGCTTCATCTTTTAAATCAAATAAATTCACCAACAGACGAAATCCACCTAAGGAACAAGCGGTAATGCTCGCGAAGGAGGAGGCGGAACGCGTGAGGGAGAGGCAAATTTCGCGCCCTCACGCCCCTAACCGCCGCAGGAGGAGACGCCCGGGGCGGGAATCGCGAGCCGATTTCCGGCCACCGTAGGCGCGGGCTTGCGGACGGTGAGCAATGGGTAGCTCACCGTCCGATAAGGACCAAGCCCGGGTCGACGGCGCGTTGTGTTCCACGCGCGCCTCAAAGAGATGTCAGCAGAATTGACGGGGTCCGTTAGGGCCAATGCCTGCCGGGGGTTCGAAGAAAACCGATAGGGAAATCGTGGCCCCCGGCAACAGGGCAACCGAAGGAACACGGGTGGGTTTTAGTCAGTAAGAGTCTGACACGCCCTCCCGCTCCACCCAGAGCGGGAGAAGTTATTTGATAATTTCCCACCCCAAAAAAAAAAAAAAAAAAAAAAAAAAAAAAAAAAAAAAAAAAAAAAAAAGGAACACAACAATTTCATAAAATCGTTATAACTTTGCATCCAGGTGACGCATTTTTAAGCTGTTTTCAGCTGTTCTGATCTGAAATAGGTCCCATTCTACTATCTGACCTTTTAAAATTGACATTTACGCGAAAAAATTTTTTCGTTCTGGGACTTAGAAAAAATCTCAATATTTTCCTTCAGAAAACCAAAATTAATTTTTAATTCAAAATATTCTCACCAAATTCATCTCAGATTTTAATTTCAATAAATACTTACCTGCCTTACCTGTATTCTGGTGCGCGTTCCGCGTGCTCGAATCCCGTTCGGTAGTCGTTATTCCCGATTTTCACGTAATTTTCAGTCGAAAATCACGTTTTTTGACTGAAACTCAAAATTTTTGTTCTGCAATAATTTCAAAAGCTGCATAGGTCGCTAGCCCGCGCGGAGACGCGTCTTTCGACACCTCGCACGTGCGCCTAGCGAATATAAAAAGGCTTCATCTTTTAAATCAAATAAATTCACCAACAGACGAAATCCACCTAAGGAACACAACAATTTCATAAAATCGTTATAACTTTGCATCCAGGTGACGCATTTTTAAGCTGTTTTCAGCTGTTCTGATCTGAAATAGGTCCCATTCTACTATCTGACCTTTTAAAATTGACATTTACGCGAAAAAATTTTTTCGTTCTGGGACTTAGAAAAAATCTCAATATTTTCCTTCAGAAAACCAAAATTAATTTTTAATTCAAAATATTCTCACCAAATTCATCTCAGATTTTAATTTCAATAAATACTTACCTGCCTTACCTGTATTCTGGTGCGCGTTCCGCGTGCTCGAATCCCGTTCGGTAGTCGTTATTCCCGGTTTTCACGTAATTTTCAGTCGAAAATCACGTTTTTTGACTGAAACTCAAAATTTTTGTTCTGCAATAATTTCAAAAGCTACATAGGTCGCTAGCCCGCGCGGAGACGCGTCTTTCGACACCTCGCACGTGCGCCTAGCGAATATAAAAAGGCTTCATCTTTTAAATCAAATAAATTCACCAACAGACGAAATCCACCTAAGGAACACAACAATTTCATAAAATCGTTATAACTTTGCATCCAGGTGACGCATTTTTAAGCTGTTTTCAGCTGTTCTGATCTGAAATAGGTCCCATTCTACTATCTGACCTTTTAAAATTGACATTTACGCGAAAAAATTTTTTCGTTCTGGGACTTAGAAAAAATCTCAATATTTTCCTTCAGAAAACCAAAATTAATTTTTAATTCAAAATATTCTCACCAAATTCATCTCAGATTTTAATTTCAATAAATACTTACCTGCCTTACCTGTATTCTGGTGCGCGTTCCGCGTGCTCGAATCCCGTTCGGTAGTCGTTATTCCCGATTTTCACGTAATTTTCAGTCGAAAATCACGTTTTTTGACTGAAACTCAAAATTTTTGTTCTGCAATAATTTCAAAAGCTGCATAGGTCGCTAGCCCGCGCGGAGACGCGTCTTTCGACACCTCGCACGTGCGCCTAGCGAATATAAAAAGGCTTCATCTTTTAAATCAAATAAATTCACCAACAGACGAAATCCACCTAAGGAACACAACAATTTCATAAAATCGTTATAACTTTGCATCCAGGTGACGCATTTTTACGGTGAGGAGAGGCCGAGGACGGTGAGGAGAGGCCGAGGACGAGCGGTAGCGGGAGCAGCTTCCGCTTCGAGGCCGGGGCGGGGCAATCGGGGTCGCCTCAAACGGCCTGATACCCCGATAATAAGTGCGGAGAGCGACCCCGGGGTCTCGTCATCCGAGGCCTCAACAGAGGAGTCGGAAGTGGTGGTTGCCGCCTCACTGGTGGGCACGAAGATGCGGCCTGACGCCGCGAAGAGTGCACAGAGTGGGGTGGTCGCCACCGAACAGGTCGCTGAAATGGCCCGTCCGCTCCGGGAGCGGGCCAAAAACAAGCCGGACCACCGTGGTGGTAAGCCGGACGCCGCTGGCGGCTCCAATTCGGAGCGAGCGGCCAAGTTCGCGGAGGAGGTAGCGGCCGCGATCAGCGAGGTGGCCTTTAAGAAGACGAAGTCTTCTAGAGGCAAGGCCATCTCCGTGGCTACTGCCTCGATCATGGCGGCTGCGGAGGCCCTCCAACCCGGGCCTCCGTCGGACGGTATGTCAGAAATGCGGGCGGAGATCGCCCGCTTGACAGCCGCCATGGAGCATCTCCAAAAGGAGAATGCGGAGCTCCGAGCGGACTTGGCTGGGCTCCGACGAGCCGGCCCCCGAGAGGTGCCGCAGGAGGGGGAGCAGCATGGGCAGGGACAGCCCGTGACTGCAGAGGACCGGATCCTCAACCTGGTGCGGCAGGAAATGGCTGCTCTACGGAGCAAGTTTGCCACCTTGGAGGCCATAGTCCTGCGCCCCCCATTGGCGGCAAGCCAGCCGGCCTCGGGCCAGCCAAAGGCGGCGTCATACGCCGCCACCGCAGCTGCCGCGGCCGGACCAGCCTCGTCGGGGCCGACCAAAGGTGGGGTGGCTGCACAGGCGGCGAGGGCCCCAGCCAAGGCGGCGGAGGCCCTGGCCAAGGCGTCGGGGGCCCCGGCGAAAGCGGCGGCTGCTCCAGCCAGGGCGGCAAGGGCCCCGGCCAAGGCTGCGGGGGCCTCGGCTAAGGCGGCGAAACGGCCGCCCCCACCACCTTCTGAATCTCCTCCGGCCGATGCCGGATGGCAAGTAGCCGGGGAGAAGAAGAAGGCTGGCAAGGCGGCAAGGGCGGCCAAGAGAAAGGCGAGGCGGCAGCGGCGCAAGGAGCGAAGCGTCGCAGATAGGCTCCGCGCCCCGAAGTCCGCAGCTGTAGTGATTACACTACAGCCGGAAGCGGAGAAGAAGGGCGTGTCCTATCAGCACGTGCTCGCCAAGGTGGATGCGGCGGTGGATCTGAAGGAGACGGCCAATGGCGTCCGGCTGAAGATCACCGCGACCGGGGCCAGGATGCTGGAGATCCCCGGTGCGAACAGCGGCCCGGCAGCGGACGCTCTGGCCAATAGGCTCAGGGCGACCCTCAATCCGGACGAGGCCCGAGTGTCCAGGCCCACCAAACGCGCTGACTTGCGCATCCGGGGCCTGGACGACTGCGTGACGGCGGAAAAGGTGGTGGCCGCAGTCGCCAGGACTGGGGGGTGCTCTGCCGAGGAGGTGAGGGCAGGCACCATCCACCCTGACTCCACGGGGATGCGAGCCGTAACAGTGAGCTGCCCCGTGTCGGCGGCCAAGCTTATAGCCGGGGAGGGCCGAAGGCTTCTGGTGGGTTGGGTCTCCGCGCAGGTCAAACTGCTGGAGCCCCGACCTATGAGGTGCTTCCGCTGCCGTGTGGGCGACCACGTGGGAGCGAAGTGCACCTCGGAGGTGGACCGCAGCGACCACTGCTTCCGTTGTGGTCAGCCCGGTCATAAGGCCGGCTCGTGCAACGCCGCGCCGCACTGCGTCGTATGTGCGGCGGCTGGCAAGCCGGCCGATCACCGGGCTGGGAGCAAGGCCTGCGCTCCACCCGCCAAAGCCAGAGGCAAGGGCAAGCCCTCCGCCACCGCCGTCACCGCCGCAGCCGCCGCCACTACTGCCGCCGCCGCTGCCGCATCCACCACTGTCGTCGTCGCCGCCGTTGCCGCCGCGGCGGTGCCCTCACAGGGGGCTAGGGAGGGGGTCGAAATGGAGTGTCAATAACGGCCCCATTACGCCTCCTCCAGGCGAACATCAACCACTGCGCCGCCGCTCAGGATCTGTTGCTCCAGAGCATGGCGCAGTGGTCGATTAACATCGCCGTGGTCGCTGAGCCGTACTTTGTCCCGCCCAGGGATGACTGGGTGGAGGACCTGAGCGGCTCAGTGACCCTCATTTCGTCGGCCGCCGCTGGTACCCCGTCCCTCGAGTCTGTCAAGAGAGGACGGGGTTGCGTGGCAGCACGGTTCGGGGAGATTGTCGTGGTAGGGGTATACTTCTCCCCGAACCGAACTCTCGCCGAGTTCCACAACTCCCTTGTGGAGTTGAGAGTCGTCGTCGTCGGGTTCGGTTCCCTCCCCGTGTTCGTCCTCGGGGACTTCAACGCCAAAAATCTGGCTTGGGGTTCCCGCTTTACGGACACACGGGGCAGGATGGTGGAGGACTGGGCTCTGGAGACAGGCCTGGTCGTCCTAAACCGGGGTTCTGTCCCCACGTGTGTGCGGATGCGGGGTGAATCAGTGGTGGACATCTCGTTCGCCAGCCCCGCTCTGTCGCCGCGTGTTATCGACTGGCGCGTCATGGAGGGGGTGGAGACCTATTCCGATCACCGGTACATCCGGTTTGACGTCTCCACCCAGACCTCGAGCGCGCCGGTCCGACAGGCCCCGAGTGGTCCGCGGTGGGCGCTGAAGCGGCTGGACCGGGAGCTCCTCCTGGAAGCCTCGATCGTGCAGGCCTGGGTGTCATCACCGGACAGGCCTGCCGACATTAACGACGAGGCGGAGTGGTTCCGGGAGGCCATGTCCAATATATGTGACGTGGCAATGCCCCGAGTTCACCCTGGACGTGCTTCGCGCCAGGTGTACTGGTGGTCGCAAGAGCTGGAAGCTCTACGCAGGGCGTGCGTTGCTGCGCGACGCCGGTACGCCAGGCACCGCAGGCTCCGTATCCGTCCTCCGGATACGGAAGCCATTCAGGCGGAGCTGTACGAGGGGTACAGAGCGGCGAAGACCACCCTCCAAGCGGAGATCCTGCGGGCCAGGGCACTGGCCCGCGAGGAGATGCTGGAGACTCTGAACAGAGACCCGTGGGGACGCCCATATAAGATGGTGCGGGAAAAACTCCGCCCATGGGCTCCCCCGCTGACGCAGAGTCTCCGGCCCCAGCTTATGGAGGACGTGGTGAGCACTCTGTTCCCTTCAAGAGGGGAACATACGCCCCCGCCCATGGCTCCGCCCATTGCGGTGCCCGATGCGGACCACATCGCCGACGACGACGACGACGATGCTCCGGAGGTGACCGAGGTAGAGATGAGAGTGGCGGTACGCAGGATGAGTGCGAGGAATACCGCCCCAGGACCCGACGGCATACCCGGAAGGGCCTGGGTCCTGGCCATGGGGACTCTCGGGCCTCGACTGAGAGGGCTCCTAAGCGCATGCATGGAGAGGGGCCAGTTCCCACTTTGCTGGAAGACTGGGAAACTGGTCCTCATCAGGAAGCCGGGGCGCCCAGCGGACTCTCCGTCCGCCTATCGGCCCATTGTGCTGCTCGACGAGGTGGGCAAGCTCTTTGAAAGAGTCATTGCAGACCGCCTCGTTGGGCAGCTGGTGCGAGTGGGGCCGGATCTGGCGGACAGCCAGTTCGGTTTCCGCAGGGGGCGCTCTACGGTGGACGCCATCATGCGCGTGCGGGCCCTCACGACGGGGGATGCTGTGGCCCGGGGTGGGGTCGTCTTGGCGGTGTCTCTAGACATCGCCAATGCCTTTAACACCCTGCCCTGGAGTTGCATCAGGGAGGCACTTCGGTATCACCGGATGCCGACCTACCTCTGTCGTGTGGTCGAGGCCTATTTGACAGACAGGGCTGTCATCTACCCCGGTCACCAAGGAGAGTGGAACCGGCGAGAGATGTCGTGCGGTGTCCCACAGGGATCGGTCCTGGGGCCGCATCTGTGGGACATCGGATACGACTGGGTGCTGCGCGCCGACCTCCCTACTGGCGTCAGCGTCGTTTGTTACGCTGACGACACGCTGGTCCTGGCGCAGGGGAGGTCGTACCAGGCGGCGGCCGACTTAGCGACACGCGGGGTTGCGACAATCGTCGACAGAATCCGGCAGCTGGGACTCGAGGTGGCCCTGCACAAGTCCGAGGCCATGGGTTTCTATGGTCCTCGTAGTGCGCCACCGTCGGGTTCCCAAGTATTGGCGGGAGGGGTTCACATCGGCGTCGAGTCGACGATGAAGTATCTGGGACTCGTCCTCGACAGCCGGTGGAACTTCGTGGAGCATTTCCGACGTTTGGCTCCCAGACTGGACCGGGCCGGGGCTGCCTTGAAGCGGCTCCTGCCCAATCTGGGAGGTCCAAACGCCTCCTGCCGGAGGCTCTACGTGGGGATCGTGCGGTCCATGGCCCTTTACGGGGCGCCGGTGTGGGCGCCTTCATTGAGGCGGCAGCCAGGCCGCCGGCTGAACGCGTCCCAAAGGGTCATGGCCATCCGGCTGGCCCGAGGATACCGCACGGTCTCCTGCGAGGCGGCGAGCCTCCTTGCCGGAGTACCGCCATGGGATCTGGAGGCAAAGGTCCTCGCGCACATTTGGGAGTGGCGCGAGGAGGCGAAGCGCCGGGGCTTAACTCCGATGCCGCAAGAAGTCGCGGCACAGCGGACAGAGCTCCGGCGGGATCTCATGGCGGAATGGAGACTGCGATTGTCGCAACCCAGCGCTGGGCACGCCACAATTGAGGCGATAAGACCCCTCTTTGAGGAGTGGCTAGAGAGGCGCCACGGCGTCCTAACCTTCCGCCTGACGCAGGTACTCACCGGACACGGCTGTTTCGGGAGGTACCTGTTCAGGATAAAGCGGGAGGAAACGCCCGGGTGTCGTCACTGTGTGGATCGCCCGGAGGACACGGTGGAGCATACGGTGGAGGTCTGCCCGGCTTGGGCAGGGCATCGCCGTGTCCTCGTGGATGCGATCGGCGGCGGTGATCTCTCGCGTCCGGCCCTGATTCGGGCCATGCTACGGAGCGAGAGGAAATGGGAGGCCGTCACCTCTTTCTGCGAAGCAGTAATGCTCGCGAAGGAGGAGACGGAGCGCGTGAGGGAAAGGCAAATTTCGCGCCCTCGCGCCCCTAACCGCCGCAGCAGGAGACGCCCTGGGCGTCGGGAATCGCAGGAAGATTTCCGGCCACCGTAGGCGCGGGCTTGCGGACGGTGAGCAATGGGTAGCTCGCCGTCCGATAAGGACCAAGCCCGGGTCGACGGCGCGTTGTGTTCCACGCGCGCCTCAAAGAGATGTCAGCAGAATTGACGGGGTCCGCTAGGGCCAATGCCAATGCCGGGGGTTCGAAGAAAACCGATAGGGAAATCGTGGCCCCCGGCAACATGGCATAGGAAGGAACACGGGTGGGTTTTAGTCAGTAAGAGTCTGACACGCCCTCCCGCTCCACCCAGAGCGGGAGAAGTTATTTGATAATTTCCCACCCAAAAAAAAAAAAAAAAAAAAAAAAAAAAAGGTGACGCATTTTTAAGCTGTTTTCAGCTGTTCTGATCTGAAATAGGTCCCATTCTACTATCTGACCTTTTAAAATTGACATTTACGCGAAAAAATTTTTTCGTTCTGGGACTTAGAAAAAATCTCAATATTTTCCTTCAGAAAACCAAAATTAATTTTTAATTCAAAATATTCTCACCAAATTCATCTCAGATTTTAATTTCAATAAATACTTACCTGCCTTACCTGTATTCTGGTGCGCGTTCCGCGTGCTCGAATCCCGTTCGGTAGTCGTTATTCCCGGTTTTCACGTAATTTTCAGTCGAAAATCACGTTTTTTGACTGAAACTCAAAATTTTTGTTCTGCAATAATTTCAAAAGCTGCATAGGTCGCTAGCCCGCGCGGAGACGCGTCTTTCGACACCTCGCACGTGCGCCTAGCGAATATAAAAAGGCTTCATCTTTTAAATCAAATAAATTCACCAACAGACGAAATCCACCTATCGTGGCCCCCGGCAACAGGGCAACCGAAGGAACACGGGTGGGTTTTAGTCAGTAAGAGTCTGACACGCCCTCCCGCTCCACCCAGAGCGGGAGAAGTTATTTGATAATTTCCCACCCAAAAAAAAAAAAAAAAAAAAAAGGAACACAACAATTTCATAAAATCGTTATAACTTTGCATCCAGGTGACGCATTTTTAAGCTGTTTTCAGCTGTTCTGATCTGAAATAGGTCCCATTCTACTATCTGACCTTTTAAAATTGACATTTACGCGAAAAAATTTTTTCGTTCTGGGACTTAGAAAAAATCTCAATATTTTCCTTCAGAAAACCAAAATTAATTTTTAATTCAAAATATTCTCACCAAATTCATCTCAGATTTTAATTTCAATAAATACTTACCTGCCTTACCTGTATTCTGGTGCGCGTTCCGCGTGCTCGAATCCCGTTCGGTAGTCGTTATTCCCGATTTTCACGTAATTTTCAGTCGAAAATCACGTTTTTTGACTGAAACTCAAAATTTTTGTTCTGCAATAATTTCAAAAGCTGCATAGGTCGCTAGCCCGCGCGGAGACGCGTCTTTCGACACCTCGCACGTGCGCCTAGCGAATATAAAAAGGCTTCATCTTTTAAATCAAATAAATTCACCAACAGACGAAATCCACCTAAGGAACACAACAATTTCATAAAATCGTTATAACTTTGCATCCAGGTGACGCATTTTTAAGCTGTTTTCAGCTGTTCTGATCTGAAATAGGTCCCATTCTACTATCTGACCTTTTAAAATTGACATTTACGCGAAAAAATTTTTTCGTTCTGGGACTTAGAAAAAATCTCAATATTTTCCTTCAGAAAACCAAAATTAATTTTTAATTCAAAATATTCTCACCAAATTCATCTCAGATTTTAATTTCAATAAATACTTACCTGCCTTACCTGTATTCTGGTGCGCGTTCCGCGTGCTCGAATCCCGTTCGGTAGTCGTTATTCCCGGTTTTCACGTAATTTTCAGTCGAAAATCACGTTTTTTGACTGAAACTCAAAATTTTTGTTCTGCAATAATTTCAAAAGCTACATAGGTCGCTAGCCCGCGCGGAGACGCGTCTTTCGACACCTCGCACGTGCGCCTAGCGAATATAAAAAGGCTTCATCTTTTAAATCAAATAAATTCACCAACAGACGAAATCCACCTAAGGAACACAACAATTGGGGTGCTTGGACAGGAAACCTCCCCGTGTGCCTGGGGGCTGGAGTTCCCTTATGGATGCGTCCGGGGGGAAGGCCAGTCTCCGGGACGGTGCACCCTGGGGTACGGACAATGACTCCCCAGTTAGGGGTCTCGTTGTCCGTATGCCAATATCCTGTCAGAGGAACGCTCTAACGGGTACTCACTAGGGAGCACTCGTTGAGCAGCGTTAGAGGAGGAGCGGGCTCGGCGTGCACTAACCCTGCCGTCGGGCGGGCAGGAGGAAGTCTTTTCTCCTGTCACCGCTGGTCTCGTAGCCCCGAAGAGTGTCAAGGTCATGTCTCTGGCATTTGACGGGGGTCGAGGGTCTTGGCTTAATCGCCCGGGCCGCGAGGTAGACAACCTCTATAAAAAATCACCCCAAACCTCCAAGCGGCGGCGCACCGTGAGGGAGGTTGTTAGCTTGACTAATGGGTAGCTTAATTAGTCACTAGTGCGAACCACACATTTTTGGGAAATATAAAGTTTAATACTCGTGGGAATCAATATGGTAAAAAATAAAAACAAAAACAAAACGACGCAAAAGGAGGGGAGTGATGCGGGGTCGGAGTCCGACGCTGCATCTGGTGCAGAGGGCTCAACACAGAGCTCGGAGCGAGAAGTGGTGGGTGCTGACGGAATAATCCGCAAATTCTTCCGGAAGCGCCCAAAATCGGATGATGGTGAGTGGTCCTCCGCTGACGACAGGCGGAAAATCCACACCAGTCGGCGGGGTAGGGCCCGGCCTAAAAGTAAAGGTGTGGGTAGAGGGCTCACCACCAAGGAGGGTGGTGAGTCGAGCCAGGCCGGCCCAGACGAACTTTCCCAGCAAGCCGAGAGGCTCGCCACGGTGGGGCACCAAACTGGAGGGACCAGCAGCGAGCCGGTCCTCTCAGAGGCTTCTGGTGGTGAGCCGGACGCCGCTGGCGGCGCCAATCCGGGGCAGGAAGCCAGGTTTGCGGAGGTCGTGGCAGCCGCGATCAGGGCTGTGACCTTGAAGAGGCTCCAATCCTCGAAAGACAAGGCCATACCCGCGGCCACGGCCTCTATCTTGGCGGCAGCGAAGGAGCTGCACTTTGGGCCTCCGTCGGACGGTATGTCCGAGATGCGGGCGGAGGTCACAAAGTTGACTGCCGCCATGGAGCTTCTCCGAAAGGAGAACGAGAAGCTCCGAGCAGACCTGGCGGGGCTAAGAGCAGCCGGCCCCCGGGAGGTGCCACAGGGAGGGGAGCGGCATGGGCGGGGCCCCGTGCCCGTGCCTGCTGAGGACCGGGTTCTGGCCCTGGTGCGGCAGGAGATGGCTGCCCTGCGGAGCAGGTTCTCCGCCCTAGAGGCCATCGTCCTGCGCCCCCCGCTAGCGGCGAGCCAGCCGGCCTTGGATCAGCGGAGGGCGGCGTCATATGCCGCCGCTGCATCTACCGCGGCCAAGTCAGGCCAAGGCAGACAGGGGCAGGCCAAAGGCGTGGCGGCTGCGAAGGCGGCGAAGACCCCGGCCCTGACGGCGAGGGCTCCGGCCCCGACGGCGAGGGCTCCGGCCCAGGCGGCGGCGAAACGGCCGCCTCCGCCTCCTAAATCTTCTCCTCCGGCCGATGCCGGATGGCAAGTAGCCGGGGAGAAGAAGAAGGCCGGTAAGACGGCAAGGGCGGCCAAAAGGAAGGCGAGGCGGCAGCGGCGCAAGGAGCGAAGCGTCGCGGCTAGGCTCCGCGCCCCGAAGTCCGCAGCTGTGGTGGTCACACTGCAGCCGGAAGCGGAGAAAAGGGGCGTGTCCTACCAGCACGTGTTCGCGACGGTGGATAGGGTTATGAACCTGGAGGAGATCGGCGCCGCCAGGGGCATAAAAATTAAGATCACGGCAACCGGGGCCCGGATGCTGGAGGTCCCTGGTGCGGCCAGTGGCCCGGCCGCTGACGCTCTGGCCGAAAAGCTCCGGGCTGCCCTAAATGCGGACGAGGCCCGAGTCTCCAGGCCCACCAAGTGCGCTGACTTGCGCATTCAGGGCCTGGACGACTCCGTGACGGAGGCAAAGGTGGTGGCCGCCGTCGCTAAGGCTGGAGGGTGCTCTGTCGAGCAGATCAAGGCAGGCACCATCCATGCTGATCATACGGGGATGCAAACCATTAGGGTGAGCTGCCCCGTGACGGCGGCCAAAAAGATAGCCGGGGAGGGCCAAAGGCTCTTGGTGGGCTGGGTTTCGGCGCAGGTCAAACTGCTGGAGCCCAGACCTCTGAGGTGCTTCCGTTGCCAGGTGGGCCACCACGTGGGGGCAAAATGCACCTCGGAGGTGGACCGCAGCGACTTATGCTTCCGCTGTGGTCAGCCCGGTCACAAGGCCGGCTCGTGTAACGCCACGCCGCACTGTGTCGTATGTGCGGCGGCTGGCAAGCCGGCCGATCACCGGGCAGGGAGCAGGGCCTGCGCTCCACCCGCCGAGGCCAGAGGCAGGGGCAAGCGCTCCGCCACCACCGCCGTCACCACCGCAGCCGCCGCCACTTCCACCGGGGCCGCTGCCTTGTCCACCGTCGTCGTCGCCGCCGCCGTTGCCGCCACAGCAGGGCCCTCACAGGGGGCTCGGGGGGAGGAGGGGGCTGACATGGAATGCCAATAACGGCCCCATTACGCCTCCTCCAGGCGAACATCAACCACTGCGCCGCCGCTCAGGATCTGTTGCTCCAGAGCATGGCGCAGTGGTCGATTAACATCGCCGTGGTCGCTGAGCCGTACTTTGTCCCGCCCAGGGATGACTGGGTGGAGGACCTGAGCGGCTCAGTGACCCTCATTTCGTCGGCCGCCGCCGGTACTCCGTCCCTCGAGTCGGTCAAGAGAGGACGGGGTTGCGTTGCAGCACGGTTCGGGGAGATTGTCGTGGTGGGTGTTTACTTCTCCCCGAGCCGAACTCTTGCCGAGTTCCACAACTCCCTTGCGGAGTTAAGAGTAGTCGTCGTCGGGTTTGGTTCCCTCCCCGTGCTCGTACTCGGGGACTTCAATGCCAAGAATTTGGCTTGGGGTTCCCGGTATACGGACACACGGGGTAGGATGGTGGAGGACTGGGCTCTGGAGACAGGCCTGGTCGTCCTATACCGGGGTTCTGTCCCCACGTGTGTGCGGATGCGGGGTGAATCGGTGGTGGACATTTCGTTCGCCAGCCCCGCTCTGTCACCGCGTGTCATTGACTGGCGCGTCATGGAGGGGGTGGAGACCTACTCCGATCACCGGTATATCCGGTTTGACGTCTCCACCCAGACCTCGAGTGCGCCGGTCCGACAGGCCCCGAGTGGTCCGCGGTGGGCGCTGAAGCAGCTGGACCGGGAGCTTCTCCTGGAAGCCTCGATCGTGCAGGCCTGGGTGTCATCACCGAACAGGCCTGCCGACATCAACGACGAGGCGGAGTGGTTCCGGGAGGCCATGTCCAATGTGTGTGACATGGCAATGCCCCGGGTCCATCCTAGACGTGCTTCGCGCCAGGTGTACTGGTGGTCGCAAGAGCTGGAGGCTCTGCGCAGGGCGTGCGTAGCTGCGCGACGCCGGTACGCCAGGCACCGCAGGCTCCGTATCCGCCCTCCGGATACGGAAGCCATCCAGGCGGAGTTGTACGAGGGGTACAGAGCGGCGAAGACCGCCCTCCAAGCGGAGATCCTGCAGGCCAGGGCACTGGCCCGAGAGGAGATGCTGGAGACTCTCAACAGGGACCCGTGGGGGCGCCCATACAAAATGGTGCGGGAGAAACTCCGCCCATGGGCTCCCCCGCTGACGCAGAGTCTCCGGCCCCAGCTTGTGGGGGACGTGGTGAGCGCTCTGTTCCCTTCCAGAGGGGATCATACCCCTCCGCCCATGGCTCCGCCTTCTGCGGTGCCCGATGCGGACCACACCGACGACGACGATGCTCCAGAGGTGACTGAGGTAGAAATGAGAGTGGCGGTACGCAAGATGAGTGCGAAGAATACCGCCCCAGGACCCGACGGCATACCCGGAAAAGCCTGGGTCCTGGCCATGGGGGCTCTCGGGCCTCGACTAAGGGGGCTCCTAAGCGCATGCATGGAGAGGGGCCAGTTCCCACTTCGTTGGAAGACGGGGAAACTGGTCCTCATCAAGAAGCCGGGGCGCCCAGCGGACTCTCCGTCCGCTTATCGGCCCATTGTGCTGCTCGATGAGGTGGGCAAGCTCTTTGAAAGAGTCATTGCAGACCGCCTCGTCGGGCAGCTGGTGCGAGTGGGGCCGGATCTGGCGGAGAGCCAGTTCGGTTTCCGCAGGGGGCGCTCTACGGTGGACGCCATCATGCGCGTGCGGGCCCTCACGACGGGGGATGCTGTGGCCCGGGGTGGGGTCGTCTTGGCGGTGTCTCTAGACATCGCCAATGCCTTCAACACCCTGCCCTGGAGTTGCATCAGGGAGGCACTCCGGTACCACCGGATGCCGACCTACCTCTGTCGTGTGGTCGAGGCCTATCTGACGGACAGGGCCGTCATCTACCCCGGTCACCAAGGAGAGTGGAACCGGCAAGAGATGTCGTGCGGTGTCCCACAGGGTTCGGTCCTGGGGCCGCATCTGTGGGACATCGGATACGACTGGGTGCTGCGCGCCGACCTCCCTAGCGGCGTCAGCGTCGTTTGTTACGCTGACGACACGCTAGTCCTGGCGCAGGGGGGGTCGTACCAGGCGGCGGCCGATTTAGCGACACGCGGGGTTGCGACAATCGTTGACAGGATCCGGCAGCTGGGACTCGAGGTGGCCCTGCACAAGTCTGAGGCCATGGGTTTTCATGGTCCTCGGAATGCGCCACCGTCGGGTTCCCAGGTAATGGCGGGAGGGGTTCACATCGGTGTCGAGTCGACGATGAAGTATCTGGGACTCGTCCTCGACAGCCGGTGGAATTTCGTCGAACATTTCCGACGTTTGGCTCCCAGACTGGACCGGGCCGGGGCTGCCTTGAAGCGGCTCCTGCCCAATCTGGGAGGTCCAAACGCCTCCTGCCGGAGGCTCTATGCGGGGATCGTGCGGTCCATGGCCCTTTACGGGGCACCGGTGTGGGCGCGTTCATTGAGGCTGCGGCCAGCCCGCCGGTTGAACGCGTCCCAGAGGGTCATGGCCATCCGGCTGGCCCGAGGATACCGCACGGTCTCCTGCGAGGCGGCGAGCCTCCTTGCCGGATTACCGCCATGGGATCTGGAGGCAAAGGTCCTCGCGCACATCTGGGAGTGGCGCGAGGAGGCGAAACGCCGGGGCTTAACTCCGATGCCGCAAGAAATCGCGGCACAGCGGACAGAGCTCCGGCGGGATCTCATGGCGTCATGGAGGGTGCGATTGTCGCAACCCCGCGCTGGGCACGCCACAATTGCGGCGATAAGACCCCTCTTTGAGGAGTGGCTTGAGAGGCGTCACGGCGTCCTCACCTTCCGCCTGACGCAGGTCCTCACCGGACACGGGTGCTTCGGGAGGTACCTGTTCAGGATAAGGCGGGAGGAAACACCCGGGTGTCACCATTGTGTGGATCGGCCTGAGGACACGGTGGAGCATACGGTGGAGGTCTGCCCGGCTTGGGCGGAGCAACGCCGTGTCCTCGTGGAGGCGATCAGCGGCGGTGATCTCTCGCGTCCGGCCCTGGTTCAGGCCATGGTACGGAGCGAGAGGAAATGGCAGGCCGTCACCTCCTTCTGCGAAGCGGTAATGCTCGCGAAGGAGGAGGCGGAACGCGTGAGGGAGAGGCAAATTTCGCGCCCTCACGCCCCTAACCGCCGCAGGAGGAGACGCCCGGGGCGGGAATCGCGAGCCGATTTCCGGCCACCGTAGGCGCGGGCTTGCGGACGGTGAGCAATGGGTAGCTCGCCGTCCGATAAGGACCAAGCCCGGGTCGACGGCGCGTTGTGTTCCACGCGCGCCTCAAAGAGATGTCAGCAGAATTGACGGGGTCCGTTAGGGCCAATGCCCGCCGGGGGTTCGAAGAAAACCGATCGGGAAATTTTTTTGACTGAAACTCAAAATTTTTGTTCTGCAATAATTTCAAAAGCTACATAGGTCGCTAGCCCGCGCGGAGACGCGTCTTTCGACACCTCGCACGTGCGCCTAGCGAATATAAAAAGGCTTCATCTTTTAAATCAAATAAATTCACCAACAGACGAAATCCACCTAAGGAACACAACAATTTCATAAAATCGTTATAACTTTGCATCCAGGTGACGCATTTTTAAGCTGTTTTCAGCTGTTCTGATCTGAAATAGGTCCCATTCTACTATCTGACCTTTTAAAATTGACATTTACGCGAAAAAATTTTTTCGTTCTGGGACTTAGAAAAAATCTCAATATTTTCCTTCAGAAAACCAAAATTAATTTTTAATTCAAAATATTCTCACCAAATTCATCTCAGATTTTAATTTCAATAAATACTTACCTGCCTTACCTGTATTCTGGTGCGCGTTCCGCGTGCTCGAATCCCGTTCGGTAGTCGTTATTCCCGGTTTTCACGTAATTTTCAGTCGAAAATCACGTTTTTTGACTGAAACTCAAAATTTTTGTTCTGCAATAATTTCAAAAGCTACATAGGTCGCTAGCCCGCGCGGAGACGCGTCTTTCGACACCTCGCACGTGCGCCTAGCGAATATAAAAAGGCTTCATCTTTTAAATCAAATAAATTCACCAACAGACGAAATCCACCTAAGGAACACAACAATTTCATAAAATCGTTATAACTTTGCATCCAGGTGACGCATTTTTAAGCTGTTTTCAGCTGTTCTGATCTGAAATAGGTCCCATTCTACTATCTGACCTTTTAAAATTGACATTTACGCGAAAAAATTTTTTCGTTCTGGGACTTAGAAAAAATCTCAATATTTTCCTTCAGAAAACCAAAATTAATTTTTAATTCAAAATATTCTCACCAAATTCATCTCAGATTTTAATTTCAATAAATACTTACCTGCCTTACCTGTATTCTGGTGCGCGTTCCGCGTGCTCGAATCCCGTTCGGTAGTCGTTATTCCCGGTTTTCACGTAATTTTCAGTCGAAAATCACGTTTTTTGACTGAAACTCAAAATTTTTGTTCTGCAATAATTTCAAAAGCTACATAGGTCGCTAGCCCGCGCGGAGACGCGTCTTTCGACACCTCGCACGTGCGCCTAGCGAATATAAAAAGGCTTCATCTTTTAAATCAAATAAATTCACCAACAGACGAAATCCACCTAAGGAACACAACAATTTCATAAAATCGTTATAACTTTGCATCCAGGTGACGCATTTTTAAGCTGTTTTCAGCTGTTCTGATCTGAAATAGGTCCCATTCTACTATCTGACCTTTTAAAATTGACATTTACGCGAAAAAATTTTTTCGTTCTGGGACTTAGAAAAAATCTCAATATTTTCCTTCAGAAAACCAAAATTAATTTTTAATTCAAAATATTCTCACCAAATTCATCTCAGATTTTAATTTCAATAAATACTTACCTGCCTTACCTGTATTCTGGTGCGCGTTCCGCGTGCTCGAATCCCGTTCGGTAGTCGTTATTCCCGGTTTTCACGTAATTTTCAGTCGAAAATCACGTTTTTTGACTGAAACTCAAAATTTTTGTTCTGCAATAATTTCAAAAGCTACATAGGTCGCTAGCCCGCGCGGAGACGCGTCTTTCGACACCTCGCACGTGCGCCTAGCGAATATAAAAAGGCTTCATCTTTTAAATCAAATAAATTCACCAACAGACGAAATCCACCTAAGGAACACAACAATTTCATAAAATCGTTATAACTTTGCATCCAGGTGACGCATTTTTAAGCTGTTTTCAGCTGTTCTGATCTGAAATAGGTCCCATTCTACTATCTGACCTTTTAAAATTGACATTTACGCGAAAAAATTTTTTCGTTCTGGGACTTAGAAAAAATCTCAATATTTTCCTTCAGAAAACCAAAATTAATTTTTAATTCAAAATATTCTCACCAAATTCATCTCAGATTTTAATTTCAATAAATACTTACCTGCCTTACCTGTATTCTGGTGCGCGTTCCGCGTGCTCGAATCCCGTTCGGTAGTCGTTATTCCCGGTTTTCACGTAATTTTCAGTCGAAAATCACGTTTTTTGACTGAAACTCAAAATTTTTGTTCTGCAATAATTTCAAAAGCTACATAGGTCGCTAGCCCGCGCGGAGACGCGTCTTTCGACACCTCGCACGTGCGCCTAGCGAATATAAAAAGGCTTCATCTTTTAAATCAAATAAATTCACCAACAGACGAAATCCACCTAAGGAACACAACAATTTCATAAAATCGTTATAACTTTGCATCCAGGTGACGCATTTTTAAGCTGTTTTCAGCTGTTCTGATCTGAAATAGGTCCCATTCTACTATCTGACCTTTTAAAATTGACATTTACGCGAAAAAATTTTTTCGTTCTGGGACTTAGAAAAAATCTCAATATTTTCCTTCAGAAAACCAAAATTAATTTTTAATTCAAAATATTCTCACCAAATTCATCTCAGATTTTAATTTCAATAAATACTTACCTGCCTTACCTGTATTCTGGTGCGCGTTCCGCGTGCTCGAATCCCGTTCGGTAGTCGTTATTCCCGGTTTTCACGTAATTTTCAGTCGAAAATCACGTTTTTTGACTGAAACTCAAAATTTTTGTTCTGCAATAATTTCAAAAGCTACATAGGTCGCTAGCCCGCGCGGAGACGCGTCTTTCGACACCTCGCACGTGCGCCTAGCGAATATAAAAAGGCTTCATCTTTTAAATCAAATAAATTCACCAACAGACGAAATCCACCTAAGGAACACAACAATTTCATAAAATCGTTATAACTTTGCATCCAGGTGACGCATTTTTAAGCTGTTTTCAGCTGTTCTGATCTGAAATAGGTCCCATTCTACTATCTGACCTTTTAAAATTGACATTTACGCGAAAAAATTTTTTCGTTCTGGGACTTAGAAAAAATCTCAATATTTTCCTTCAGAAAACCAAAATTAATTTTTAATTCAAAATATTCTCACCAAATTCATCTCAGATTTTAATTTCAATAAATACTTACCTGCCTTACCTGTATTCTGGTGCGCGTTCCGCGTGCTCGAATCCCGTTCGGTAGTCGTTATTCCCGGTTTTCACGTAATTTTCAGTCGAAAATCACGTTTTTTGACTGAAACTCAAAATTTTTGTTCTGCAATAATTTCAAAAGCTACATAGGTCGCTAGCCCGCGCGGAGACGCGTCTTTCGACACCTCGCACGTGCGCCTAGCGAATATAAAAAGGCTTCATCTTTTAAATCAAATAAATTCACCAACAGACGAAATCCACCTAAGGAACACAACAATTTCATAAAATCGTTATAACTTTGCATCCAGGTGACGCATTTTTAAGCTGTTTTCAGCTGTTCTGATCTGAAATAGGTCCCATTCTACTATCTGACCTTTTAAAATTGACATTTACGCGAAAAAATTTTTTCGTTCTGGGACTTAGAAAAAATCTCAATATTTTCCTTCAGAAAACCAAAATTAATTTTTAATTCAAAATATTCTCACCAAATTCATCTCAGATTTTAATTTCAATAAATACTTACCTGCCTTACCTGTATTCTGGTGCGCGTTCCGCGTGCTCGAATCCCGTTCGGTAGTCGTTATTCCCGGTTTTCACGTAATTTTCAGTCGAAAATCACGTTTTTTGACTGAAACTCAAAATTTTTGTTCTGCAATAATTTCAAAAGCTACATAGGTCGCTAGCCCGCGCGGAGACGCGTCTTTCGACACCTCGCACGTGCGCCTAGCGAATATAAAAAGGCTTCATCTTTTAAATCAAATAAATTCACCAACAGACGAAATCCACCTAAGGAACACAACAATTTCATAAAATCGTTATAACTTTGCATCCAGGTGACGCATTTTTAAGCTGTTTTCAGCTGTTCTGATCTGAAATAGGTCCCATTCTACTATCTGACCTTTTAAAATTGACATTTACGCGAAAAAATTTTTTCGTTCTGGGACTTAGAAAAAATCTCAATATTTTCCTTCAGAAAACCAAAATTAATTTTTAATTCAAAATATTCTCACCAAATTCATCTCAGATTTTAATTTCAATAAATACTTACCTGCCTTACCTGTATTCTGGTGCGCGTTCCGCGTGCTCGAATCCCGTTCGGTAGTCGTTATTCCCGGTTTTCACGTAATTTTCAGTCGAAAATCACGTTTTTTGACTGAAACTCAAAATTTTTGTTCTGCAATAATTTCAAAAGCTACATAGGTCGCTAGCCCGCGCGGAGACGCGTCTTTCGACACCTCGCACGTGCGCCTAGCGAATATAAAAAGGCTTCATCTTTTAAATCAAATAAATTCACCAACAGACGAAATCCACCTAAGGAACACAACAATTTCATAAAATCGTTATAACTTTGCATCCAGGTGACGCATTTTTAAGCTGTTTTCAGCTGTTCTGATCTGAAATAGGTCCCATTCTACTATCTGACCTTTTAAAATTGACATTTACGCGAAAAAATTTTTTCGTTCTGGGACTTAGAAAAAATCTCAATATTTTCCTTCAGAAAACCAAAATTAATTTTTAATTCAAAATATTCTCACCAAATTCATCTCAGATTTTAATTTCAATAAATACTTACCTGCCTTACCTGTATTCTGGTGCGCGTTCCGCGTGCTCGAATCCCGTTCGGTAGTCGTTATTCCCGGTTTTCACGTAATTTTCAGTCGAAAATCACGTTTTTTGACTGAAACTCAAAATTTTTGTTCTGCAATAATTTCAAAAGCTACATAGGTCGCTAGCCCGCGCGGAGACGCGTCTTTCGACACCTCGCACGTGCGCCTAGCGAATATAAAAAGGCTTCATCTTTTAAATCAAATAAATTCACCAACAGACGAAATCCACCTAAGGAACACAACAATTTCATAAAATCGTTATAACTTTGCATCCAGGTGACGCATTTTTAAGCTGTTTTCAGCTGTTCTGATCTGAAATAGGTCCCATTCTACTATCTGACCTTTTAAAATTGACATTTACGCGAAAAAATTTTTTCGTTCTGGGACTTAGAAAAAATCTCAATATTTTCCTTCAGAAAACCAAAATTAATTTTTAATTCAAAATATTCTCACCAAATTCATCTCAGATTTTAATTTCAATAAATACTTACCTGCCTTACCTGTATTCTGGTGCGCGTTCCGCGTGCTCGAATCCCGTTCGGTAGTCGTTATTCCCGGTTTTCACGTAATTTTCAGTCGAAAATCACGTTTTTTGACTGAAACTCAAAATTTTTGTTCTGCAATAATTTCAAAAGCTACATAGGTCGCTAGCCCGCGCGGAGACGCGTCTTTCGACACCTCGCACGTGCGCCTAGCGAATATAAAAAGGCTTCATCTTTTAAATCAAATAAATTCACCAACAGACGAAATCCACCTAAGGAACACAACAATTTCATAAAATCGTTATAACTTTGCATCCAGGTGACGCATTTTTAAGCTGTTTTCAGCTGTTCTGATCTGAAATAGGTCCCATTCTACTATCTGACCTTTTAAAATTGACATTTACGCGAAAAAATTTTTTCGTTCTGGGACTTAGAAAAAATCTCAATATTTTCCTTCAGAAAACCAAAATTAATTTTTAATTCAAAATATTCTCACCAAATTCATCTCAGATTTTAATTTCAATAAATACTTACCTGCCTTACCTGTATTCTGGTGCGCGTTCCGCGTGCTCGAATCCCGTTCGGTAGTCGTTATTCCCGGTTTTCACGTAATTTTCAGTCGAAAATCACGTTTTTTGACTGAAACTCAAAATTTTTGTTCTGCAATAATTTCAAAAGCTACATAGGTCGCTAGCCCGCGCGGAGACGCGTCTTTCGACACCTCGCACGTGCGCCTAGCGAATATAAAAAGGCTTCATCTTTTAAATCAAATAAATTCACCAACAGACGAAATCCACCTAAGGAACACAACAATTTCATAAAATCGTTATAACTTTGCATCCAGGTGACGCATTTTTAAGCTGTTTTCAGCTGTTCTGATCTGAAATAGGTCCCATTCTACTATCTGACCTTTTAAAATTGACATTTACGCGAAAAAATTTTTTCGTTCTGGGACTTAGAAAAAATCTCAATATTTTCCTTCAGAAAACCAAAATTAATTTTTAATTCAAAATATTCTCACCAAATTCATCTCAGATTTTAATTTCAATAAATACTTACCTGCCTTACCTGTATTCTGGTGCGCGTTCCGCGTGCTCGAATCCCGTTCGGTAGTCGTTATTCCCGGTTTTCACGTAATTTTCAGTCGAAAATCACGTTTTTTGACTGAAACTCAAAATTTTTGTTCTGCAATAATTTCAAAAGCTACATAGGTCGCTAGCCCGCGCGGAGACGCGTCTTTCGACACCTCGCACGTGCGCCTAGCGAATATAAAAAGGCTTCATCTTTTAAATCAAATAAATTCACCAACAGACGAAATCCACCTAAGGAACACAACAATTTCATAAAATCGTTATAACTTTGCATCCAGGTGACGCATTTTTAAGCTGTTTTCAGCTGTTCTGATCTGAAATAGGTCCCATTCTACTATCTGACCTTTTAAAATTGACATTTACGCGAAAAAATTTTTTCGTTCTGGGACTTAGAAAAAATCTCAATATTTTCCTTCAGAAAACCAAAATTAATTTTTAATTCAAAATATTCTCACCAAATTCATCTCAGATTTTAATTTCAATAAATACTTACCTGCCTTACCTGTATTCTGGTGCGCGTTCCGCGTGCTCGAATCCCGTTCGGTAGTCGTTATTCCCGGTTTTCACGTAATTTTCAGTCGAAAATCACGTTTTTTGACTGAAACTCAAAATTTTTGTTCTGCAATAATTTCAAAAGCTACATAGGTCGCTAGCCCGCGCGGAGACGCGTCTTTCGACACCTCGCACGTGCGCCTAGCGAATATAAAAAGGCTTCATCTTTTAAATCAAATAAATTCACCAACAGACGAAATCCACCTAAGGAACACAACAATTTCATAAAATCGTTATAACTTTGCATCCAGGTGACGCATTTTTAAGCTGTTTTCAGCTGTTCTGATCTGAAATAGGTCCCATTCTACTATCTGACCTTTTAAAATTGACATTTACGCGAAAAAATTTTTTCGTTCTGGGACTTAGAAAAAATCTCAATATTTTCCTTCAGAAAACCAAAATTAATTTTTAATTCAAAATATTCTCACCAAATTCATCTCAGATTTTAATTTCAATAAATACTTACCTGCCTTACCTGTATTCTGGTGCGCGTTCCGCGTGCTCGAATCCCGTTCGGTAGTCGTTATTCCCGGTTTTCACGTAATTTTCAGTCGAAAATCACGTTTTTTGACTGAAACTCAAAATTTTTGTTCTGCAATAATTTCAAAAGCTACATAGGTCGCTAGCCCGCGCGGAGACGCGTCTTTCGACACCTCGCACGTGCGCCTAGCGAATATAAAAAGGCTTCATCTTTTAAATCAAATAAATTCACCAACAGACGAAATCCACCTAAGGAACACAACAATTTCATAAAATCGTTATAACTTTGCATCCAGGTGACGCATTTTTAAGCTGTTTTCAGCTGTTCTGATCTGAAATAGGTCCCATTCTACTATCTGACCTTTTAAAATTGACATTTACGCGAAAAAATTTTTTCGTTCTGGGACTTAGAAAAAATCTCAATATTTTCCTTCAGAAAACCAAAATTAATTTTTAATTCAAAATATTCTCACCAAATTCATCTCAGATTTTAATTTCAATAAATACTTACCTGCCTTACCTGTATTCTGGTGCGCGTTCCGCGTGCTCGAATCCCGTTCGGTAGTCGTTATTCCCGGTTTTCACGTAATTTTCAGTCGAAAATCACGTTTTTTGACTGAAACTCAAAATTTTTGTTCTGCAATAATTTCAAAAGCTACATAGGTCGCTAGCCCGCGCGGAGACGCGTCTTTCGACACCTCGCACGTGCGCCTAGCGAATATAAAAAGGCTTCATCTTTTAAATCAAATAAATTCACCAACAGACGAAATCCACCTAAGGAACACAACAATTTCATAAAATCGTTATAACTTTGCATCCAGGTGACGCATTTTTAAGCTGTTTTCAGCTGTTCTGATCTGAAATAGGTCCCATTCTACTATCTGACCTTTTAAAATTGACATTTACGCGAAAAAATTTTTTCGTTCTGGGACTTAGAAAAAATCTCAATATTTTCCTTCAGAAAACCAAAATTAATTTTTAATTCAAAATATTCTCACCAAATTCATCTCAGATTTTAATTTCAATAAATACTTACCTGCCTTACCTGTATTCTGGTGCGCGTTCCGCGTGCTCGAATCCCGTTCGGTAGTCGTTATTCCCGGTTTTCACGTAATTTTCAGTCGAAAATCACGTTTTTTGACTGAAACTCAAAATTTTTGTTCTGCAATAATTTCAAAAGCTACATAGGTCGCTAGCCCGCGCGGAGACGCGTCTTTCGACACCTCGCACGTGCGCCTAGCGAATATAAAAAGGCTTCATCTTTTAAATCAAATAAATTCACCAACAGACGAAATCCACCTAAGGAACACAACAATTTCATAAAATCGTTATAACTTTGCATCCAGGTGACGCATTTTTAAGCTGTTTTCAGCTGTTCTGATCTGAAATAGGTCCCATTCTACTATCTGACCTTTTAAAATTGACATTTACGCGAAAAAATTTTTTCGTTCTGGGACTTAGAAAAAATCTCAATATTTTCCTTCAGAAAACCAAAATTAATTTTTAATTCAAAATATTCTCACCAAATTCATCTCAGATTTTAATTTCAATAAATACTTACCTGCCTTACCTGTATTCTGGTGCGCGTTCCGCGTGCTCGAATCCCGTTCGGTAGTCGTTATTCCCGGTTTTCACGTAATTTTCAGTCGAAAATCACGTTTTTTGACTGAAACTCAAAATTTTTGTTCTGCAATAATTTCAAAAGCTACATAGGTCGCTAGCCCGCGCGGAGACGCGTCTTTCGACACCTCGCACGTGCGCCTAGCGAATATAAAAAGGCTTCATCTTTTAAATCAAATAAATTCACCAACAGACGAAATCCACCTAAGGAACACAACAATTTCATAAAATCGTTATAACTTTGCATCCAGGTGACGCATTTTTAAGCTGTTTTCAGCTGTTCTGATCTGAAATAGGTCCCATTCTACTATCTGACCTTTTAAAATTGACATTTACGCGAAAAAATTTTTTCGTTCTGGGACTTAGAAAAAATCTCAATATTTTCCTTCAGAAAACCAAAATTAATTTTTAATTCAAAATATTCTCACCAAATTCATCTCAGATTTTAATTTCAATAAATACTTACCTGCCTTACCTGTATTCTGGTGCGCGTTCCGCGTGCTCGAATCCCGTTCGGTAGTCGTTATTCCCGGTTTTCACGTAATTTTCAGTCGAAAATCACGTTTTTTGACTGAAACTCAAAATTTTTGTTCTGCAATAATTTCAAAAGCTACATAGGTCGCTAGCCCGCGCGGAGACGCGTCTTTCGACACCTCGCACGTGCGCCTAGCGAATATAAAAAGGCTTCATCTTTTAAATCAAATAAATTCACCAACAGACGAAATCCACCTAAGGAACACAACAATTTCATAAAATCGTTATAACTTTGCATCCAGGTGACGCATTTTTAAGCTGTTTTCAGCTGTTCTGATCTGAAATAGGTCCCATTCTACTATCTGACCTTTTAAAATTGACATTTACGCGAAAAAATTTTTTCGTTCTGGGACTTAGAAAAAATCTCAATATTTTCCTTCAGAAAACCAAAATTAATTTTTAATTCAAAATATTCTCACCAAATTCATCTCAGATTTTAATTTCAATAAATACTTACCTGCCTTACCTGTATTCTGGTGCGCGTTCCGCGTGCTCGAATCCCGTTCGGTAGTCGTTATTCCCGGTTTTCACGTAATTTTCAGTCGAAAATCACGTTTTTTGACTGAAACTCAAAATTTTTGTTCTGCAATAATTTCAAAAGCTACATAGGTCGCTAGCCCGCGCGGAGACGCGTCTTTCGACACCTCGCACGTGCGCCTAGCGAATATAAAAAGGCTTCATCTTTTAAATCAAATAAATTCACCAACAGACGAAATCCACCTAAGGAACACAACAATTTCATAAAATCGTTATAACTTTGCATCCAGGTGACGCATTTTTAAGCTGTTTTCAGCTGTTCTGATCTGAAATAGGTCCCATTCTACTATCTGACCTTTTAAAATTGACATTTACGCGAAAAAATTTTTTCGTTCTGGGACTTAGAAAAAATCTCAATATTTTCCTTCAGAAAACCAAAATTAATTTTTAATTCAAAATATTCTCACCAAATTCATCTCAGATTTTAATTTCAATAAATACTTACCTGCCTTACCTGTATTCTGGTGCGCGTTCCGCGTGCTCGAATCCCGTTCGGTAGTCGTTATTCCCGGTTTTCACGTAATTTTCAGTCGAAAATCACGTTTTTTGACTGAAACTCAAAATTTTTGTTCTGCAATAATTTCAAAAGCTACATAGGTCGCTAGCCCGCGCGGAGACGCGTCTTTCGACACCTCGCACGTGCGCCTAGCGAATATAAAAAGGCTTCATCTTTTAAATCAAATAAATTCACCAACAGACGAAATCCACCTAAGGAACACAACAATTTCATAAAATCGTTATAACTTTGCATCCAGGTGACGCATTTTTAAGCTGTTTTCAGCTGTTCTGATCTGAAATAGGTCCCATTCTACTATCTGACCTTTTAAAATTGACATTTACGCGAAAAAATTTTTTCGTTCTGGGACTTAGAAAAAATCTCAATATTTTCCTTCAGAAAACCAAAATTAATTTTTAATTCAAAATATTCTCACCAAATTCATCTCAGATTTTAATTTCAATAAATACTTACCTGCCTTACCTGTATTCTGGTGCGCGTTCCGCGTGCTCGAATCCCGTTCGGTAGTCGTTATTCCCGGTTTTCACGTAATTTTCAGTCGAAAATCACGTTTTTTGACTGAAACTCAAAATTTTTGTTCTGCAATAATTTCAAAAGCTACATAGGTCGCTAGCCCGCGCGGAGACGCGTCTTTCGACACCTCGCACGTGCGCCTAGCGAATATAAAAAGGCTTCATCTTTTAAATCAAATAAATTCACCAACAGACGAAATCCACCTAAGGAACACAACAATTTCATAAAATCGTTATAACTTTGCATCCAGGTGACGCATTTTTAAGCTGTTTTCAGCTGTTCTGATCTGAAATAGGTCCCATTCTACTATCTGACCTTTTAAAATTGACATTTACGCGAAAACATTTTTTCGTTCTGGGACTTAGAAAAAATCTCAATATTTTCCTTCAGAAAACCAAAATTAATTTTTAATTCAAAATATTCTCACCAAATTCATCTCAGATTTTAATTTCAATAAATACTTACCTGCCTTACCTGTATTCTGGTGCGCGTTCCGCGTGCTCGAATCCCGTTCGGTAGTCGTTATTCCCGGTTTTCACGTAATTTTCAGTCGAAAATCACGTTTTTTGACTGAAACTCAAAATTTTTGTTCTGCAATAATTTCAAAAGCTACATAGGTCGCTAGCCCGCGCGGAGACGCGTCTTTCGACACCTCGCACGTGCGCCTAGCGAATATAAAAAGGCTTCATCTTTTAAATCAAATAAATTCACCAACAGACGAAATCCACCTAAGGAACACAACAATTTCATAAAATCGTTATAACTTTGCATCCAGGTGACGCATTTTTAAGCTGTTTTCAGCTGTTCTGATCTGAAATAGGTCCCATTCTACTATCTGACCTTTTAAAATTGACATTTACGCGAAAAAATTTTTTCGTTCTGGGACTTAGAAAAAATCTCAATATTTTCCTTCAGAAAACCAAAATTAATTTTTAATTCAAAATATTCTCACCAAATTCATCTCAGATTTTAATTTCAATAAATACTTACCTGCCTTACCTGTATTCTGGTGCGCGTTCCGCGTGCTCGAATCCCGTTCGGTAGTCGTTATTCCCGGTTTTCACGTAATTTTCAGTCGAAAATCACGTTTTTTGACTGAAACTCAAAATTTTTGTTCTGCAATAATTTCAAAAGCTACATAGGTCGCTAGCCCGCGCGGAGACGCGTCTTTCGACACCTCGCACGTGCGCCTAGCGAATATAAAAAGGCTTCATCTTTTAAATCAAATAAATTCACCAACAGACGAAATCCACCTAAGGAACACAACAATTTCATAAAATCGTTATAACTTTGCATCCAGGTGACGCATTTTTAAGCTGTTTTCAGCTGTTCTGATCTGAAATAGGTCCCATTCTACTATCTGACCTTTTAAAATTGACATTTACGCGAAAAAATTTTTTCGTTCTGGGACTTAGAAAAAATCTCAATATTTTCCTTCAGAAAACCAAAATTAATTTTTAATTCAAAATATTCTCACCAAATTCATCTCAGATTTTAATTTCAATAAATACTTACCTGCCTTACCTGTATTCTGGTGCGCGTTCCGCGTGCTCGAATCCCGTTCGGTAGTCGTTATTCCCGGTTTTCACGTAATTTTCAGTCGAAAATCACGTTTTTTGACTGAAACTCAAAATTTTTGTTCTGCAATAATTTCAAAAGCTACATAGGTCGCTAGCCCGCGCGGAGACGCGTCTTTCGACACCTCGCACGTGCGCCTAGCGAATATAAAAAGGCTTCATCTTTTAAATCAAATAAATTCACCAACAGACGAAATCCACCTAAGGAACACAACAATTTCATAAAATCGTTATAACTTTGCATCCAGGTGACGCATTTTTAAGCTGTTTTCAGCTGTTCTGATCTGAAATAGGTCCCATTCTACTATCTGACCTTTTAAAATTGACATTTACGCGAAAAAATTTTTTCGTTCTGGGACTTAGAAAAAATCTCAATATTTTCCTTCAGAAAACCAAAATTAATTTTTAATTCAAAATATTCTCACCAAATTCATCTCAGATTTTAATTTCAATAAATACTTACCTGCCTTACCTGTATTCTGGTGCGCGTTCCGCGTGCTCGAATCCCGTTCGGTAGTCGTTATTCCCGGTTTTCACGTAATTTTCAGTCGAAAATCACGTTTTTTGACTGAAACTCAAAATTTTTGTTCTGCAATAATTTCAAAAGCTACATAGGTCGCTAGCCCGCGCGGAGACGCGTCTTTCGACACCTCGCACGTGCGCCTAGCGAATATAAAAAGGCTTCATCTTTTAAATCAAATAAATTCACCAACAGACGAAATCCACCTAAGGAACACAACAATTTCATAAAATCGTTATAACTTTGCATCCAGGTGACGCATTTTTAAGCTGTTTTCAGCTGTTCTGATCTGAAATAGGTCCCATTCTACTATCTGACCTTTTAAAATTGACATTTACGCGAAAACATTTTTTCGTTCTGGGACTTAGAAAAAATCTCAATATTTTCCTTCAGAAAACCAAAATTAATTTTTAATTCAAAATATTCTCACCAAATTCATCTCAGATTTTAATTTCAATAAATACTTACCTGCCTTACCTGTATTCTGGTGCGCGTTCCGCGTGCTCGAATCCCGTTCGGTAGTCGTTATTCCCGGTTTTCACGTAATTTTCAGTCGAAAATCACGTTTTTTGACTGAAACTCAAAATTTTTGTTCTGCAATAATTTCAAAAGCTACATAGGTCGCTAGCCCGCGCGGAGACGCGTCTTTCGACACCTCGCACGTGCGCCTAGCGAATATAAAAAGGCTTCATCTTTTAAATCAAATAAATTCACCAACAGACGAAATCCACCTAAGGAACACAACAATTTCATAAAATCGTTATAACTTTGCATCCAGGTGACGCATTTTTAAGCTGTTTTCAGCTGTTCTGATCTGAAATAGGTCCCATTCTACTATCTGACCTTTTAAAATTGACATTTACGCGAAAAAATTTTTTCGTTCTGGGACTTAGAAAAAATCTCAATATTTTCCTTCAGAAAACCAAAATTAATTTTTAATTCAAAATATTCTCACCAAATTCATCTCAGATTTTAATTTCAATAAATACTTACCTGCCTTACCTGTATTCTGGTGCGCGTTCCGCGTGCTCGAATCCCGTTCGGTAGTCGTTATTCCCGGTTTTCACGTAATTTTCAGTCGAAAATCACGTTTTTTGACTGAAACTCAAAATTTTTGTTCTGCAATAATTTCAAAAGCTACATAGGTCGCTAGCCCGCGCGGAGACGCGTCTTTCGACACCTCGCACGTGCGTCTAGCTAATATAAAAAGGCGAAAAAATTGCCCTCCCACCCACCCTATTCTCACTGGCCAGGTAATCTTTTTACTTTTGGCAAAATATTAATTTCAGTTTTTTTGCTCTTCAAGCTCATATATACCTTTTGGCAATAGGAATAAATTAAATTGGGGATTTCAAGGCCTATTTTTGTCACCTTGAAGCATAATTTCATCACTGACTTCTATTTTATTTGACCAAATCTTATTTATTAGGCTTGTATTATTATTAAATCAATTTAATTACTTCTCGCTGATCCCCTCTTTACAGGGATTCAGTAAAAGTGTCCTCCGACAACAGAGTTGCACCGCAGCCTTGAACCTTTGACTTCCATTATGCTTGGAATAAGGACACCCGTCAAGAAATCAAAAGACTCGGAGGGGAGTGCAGACACGGAGAGGCCCCAACTGGCACAGGCTGGTCCGTCGGTTAGGCGTAGTGTGGGGGAGTGGGAGGCTGACAGAGCAAAGCCTGTGCGGCCTCTCAAAACTCCAACTCCACCAAAAAAGGCTCCAGTGACTACTCCTACCAAACTGAAACCAAAAGGAACACTCCCACTCTCATTCAAGTTGGAAGGACCGAAGCAGCCGAAGAGAGCTGAGGAGAGCTCGCCGCGGGAAGCGCAACCCGTGAGGTACGTAAATAGGACCACGGAGGCAAAGGCGTGTCTTTCCAAGGCGAAGATCCAGCTTCTTAGTTCTCGAAATCTGAAAAAGGAGATTAAGGATGAGTTGACTAAAGCTGTGGAAAGATTGTACCAGCTGGTGAAGGAGGCAGAGATTGAGAGGGGAAAGGGAGTTGAGGAAATAGTCGTACCCGAAAAGACCAGAGAAGACTCGAGGCCGACCTCGGATGAATCGACAGAGCTCATGAAGCAGCTCATGGCGAACCTCCAACAGCATAACCAAGCGTTGGAGGAATGCAAGCAGCATACACGGGCTCTGTCGGAGCGTCTGCAGGAGGCCCCTCGCTACGTCGCGGGCCAGGGCCCAACTTTCGCAGAGATGGCTGCCGGCATAAAGCAGTACACCCAGGAGCCTCTTCACTCGGCGGTCGTATCATCTGTTGATGATCAGGACACCGGTGATGAGGTTGTTGAGAAGCTCAGGACGGCGGTCGATGCTAGGAACGAAGGCACTAGAGTGGAACGGCTGCGAAAGGCGAGGGACCAGAAAGTGGTGGTCGGCTTCAAGACCAGAGAAGAGCTGACCAAGGTGACGGACCGAATAAAAAAGGCGGGCGGTCTGGTAGTGGAGGAGGTCAAGAACAAGGATCCACTAGTCGTCATCAAGGATGTCCTCTCCTGTCACTCTGATGTGGAGGTTACCCAAGCCCTGCAGCGGCAGAACACCCACCTGATCGGGGACATACCTGCGGAGGATTTGAGATTGGGGGTGAAGTACCGTCGTAGGACGAGGAACCCCCACATGTGCCATGTCATCCTGCAGGTGTCCCCGACGGTTTGGCAGAGGCTGACGCACGCGGGTCGAGTGCACATCGACTTGCAGCGGGTGCGTGTGCTGGACCAGTCACCACTGATTCAGTGCACTCGCTGTCTGCGATACGGCCACAGCCGAAAACTGTGCACGCAGCCCGCCGACCTCTGCATCCACTGCGGCGACCCCCACATGCGGGCTGACTGCCCGTCCCGGCTGGCAGCGGAGGCACCGAAGTGCCACAATTGTTTATTGGCAAAGATGGCGAAGATCGACCACAACGCCTTCGACAGCGAGTGCCCGATACGCGTCAAGTGGGACGCATTGGCGCGGCTGTCGGTGGCGTACTGCTAAGGTGGTGCCGGCTTTTCCCGGAAGTAGTAAGCTTTGCCCCTCCCGAACCCGACCTCACCCGAGTGCCAGCACAAGCTACCAAGTGATCCAAGTGAATCTGCAGAGGAAGAATCTAGCGACCCAAGAGCTCATGATAGTTGCTAGCGAGCGGAAGGTCGCATTCGCACTGCTCCAGGAGCCATACGTGGGTGGGGTTAAAAGGATGCGAGACTACCGGGGAGCGAGAGTCTACCAGTGCGCGGAACAGGGAAGTGGAACTGTGAAGGCGGCAATAGTCGTCTTCGATCATGACCTTGACGTCACACAGTGTCCTAAACTCACCACCAATAACATCACGGTGGTGAGGATCCGAACCAGCGCCTGGGAAATCGCAGTAGTCTCCTTTTATTTCGAACCGGACCAGCCCATACAGCCGTACCTGGAGCAGCTTATGCAGATTCGTGCGGAAATGGGCCCCACAGAAATAATAATGGGAGGCGACGCAAATGCGAAGAGCACCTGGTGGGGTAGTTTGGTAGTGGATAGCAGAGGTGAGGAAATGTCGGGAACTTTGGAGGAAATGTGCTTGCAGGTGCTCAACGTCGGAAATACGCCAACTTTCGACACCATCAGGGGTGGAAAGTCATACACCAGTTTCGTGGATGTAACAGCGTGTTCAACGGATATGCTGGACCTGGTGGAGGACTGGAAGGTTGAGGAAGGCATCATAAGCTCGGACCACAACGGTATTTTATTCAAAATTAATCTACACAAAGCAAAAGGGACAAATATTAAAAGAACAACCAGAACTTATAACACTAGAAAAGCAAATTGGAGCCAATTTCATGAGAAATTGGCCCAATTTGCAGAGTTTAACTTAAATTTAACAGAAATAAATGAAGTCAATAATAAAATAGATCTTGAAAATAATGTCAACAAATATATAAGAACCATTACTGAAACATGCGAAGAAACTTTAGAAACAATTAAAATCAATGATATACTTAAAATACCGTGGTGGTCGAAGGAGCTCGCTGAAATGATGAATGAGGTTAGCACCAGGAGACGCCGCATTCGATGCGCCGCACCAGTCCGGAGAGCAAAGGTCGTCGAAGAGTACCTGCAAGCAAAAGAAAATTATGAGTTGCAAGCTAAAAGGGCCCAGATCACAAGTTGGAAGGGGTTCTGCGAAAAACAGGATAAGGAGGGAGTTTGGGAGGGTATCTATAGGGTTATAGGACGGACCGCCAAACGACACGAGGACCTACCATTGGTGAAGGATGGAGTGCCACTCGATGGTGAGGATTCGGCTTCACTGCTGGCGGAGACCTTCTACCCCGAAGACCTGGAAGAGGAAGACAACGATGACCACCGTCGGACGCGAGAAGCGGCCAGTCGTGTAAACGAGTGGACGCATGATGAACAACATGACCCACCGTTTACACTTCAGGAGCTAAAAACCGCGGTGGAAAGTTTCAACCCAAAGAAGGCACCCGGGGCGGATGGTCTCACAGCCGACATCTGTGCTCAAGTCATATCCCGGGACCCGGGGATGTTCCTTGCACTGGCCAACAAGTGCCTCGAGCAGGGCCACTTCCCCGGTGCCTGGAAGGTGGCCACAGTAGTGATTCTTCGGAAGCCGGGAAAAGACTGTTATACCACCCCAAAGTCCTTCAGACCGATCGGCCTCCTGCCAGTCCTGGGCAAAATGCTGGAAAAAATGTTGGTAGCAAGGTTGAAGTGGCATTTGATCCCGCGGTTTAGTACTCGTCAGTTTGGCTTCATGCCACAGAAAAGCACTGAGGACTCCCTCTACACCATGATACAACATATCAAAACAAAGCTGAACCAAAAGAAGCTGATCACTGTTGTGTCACTTGACATAGAGGGAGCCTTCGATAGCGCATGGTGGCCGGCAATCAGGACCAGACTGGCTGAGGAAAGGTGCCCGGTGAATCTCAGACGGATGCTGGACAGCTACCTGGCTGGTAGGAGTGTCCAAGTTAGGTATGCCGGAGCAGAGTGCCAAAGGCGCACGAACAAGGGGTGCGTACAGGGATCTATTGGCGGTCCAATCCTTTGGAACCTGGTGCTGGACCCTTTGCTGAAGGGGCTGGAAGAGCGCGGGGATCACTGCCAGGCTTTTGCCGATGATGTCGTTATGATCTTCGACGGTGACACAGCATTGGAGGTTCAAAGACATGCCAATGCCGCCCTCGAGTATGTTCGGAGGTGGGGCATCCGAAATAAGCTGAAGTTTGCACCACAAAAAACCTGTGCAATGGTGGTAACCAGGAAGTTAAAGTACGATGTCCCACTTCTGAGCATGGGCGGGGTTGACATTGGCATGTCTAAGGAAATAAAAATACTGGGACTCACGATCGACCACCAGCTCACTTTCAACAACCACGTCGCAAACGTGTGTAGAAAAGCTGCCAACATCTACAAGCAGCTATCCAGAGCGGCTAAAGTGAGCTGGGGTCTGCATCCGGAAGTCATACGGTGCATCTATACGGCGGCGGTGGAGCCGGTGGTGATGTACGCGGCAGGCGCCTGGGCGCCGGCATCTAAAAAGATCGGAGTGCAGAAGATGCTAAACACCGTCCAACGAGGATTCGCCCAAAAGCTCTGCAAATCCTACCGCACTGTTTCGCTGAACGCGTCTCTGGTGCTGGCTGGGATACTCCCCCTCGACCTTCGAATACAGGAAGCAGCTGCTCTATATGAGGCAAAGAGGGGGGTGCCCCAGCCAGCCCTTGCGGGCAGGGAGGTGGAGCGTGTGGTGGCATTTGCGGAGACGCCACATCCGGCGAAACATATGGCCTTGGGGTTCGTGAGTCTGGAGGACCAGTCCCGTGTGGACACCCACAACAGCCAGGCGGTTCGGTTCTTCACCGACGGCAGCAAGATTGCGGGCAAGGTCGGAGCAGCACTGTCACTGTGGGATGGTGAGGCCGAGATTAAGTCCGCAAAGCTTAGCTTGCCGTCGTGCTGCACGGTCTACCAGGCGGAACTCCTAGCCATATGCGTAGCCACGAGGGAAATCCTCAAGCGCAAAGAGGGAACCTTCGGAATCTATAGTGACTCAAAGGCAGCACTTCAAACAGTCACGAACCAGGGTTCCCTCCACGCCCTGGCGGTGGAGGCGAGAGCAAACGTGGGCGCGGCTTTATCCCAGAGCAAAGATGTTTCCTTGTTCTGGGTAAAGGCTCACGCCGGGCTAGAGGGCAATGAACGCGCAGACCAGCTTGCGAAAGAGGCTGCACTAAAGTCAAAAAAGAAGCCGGATTATGACCTTTGCCCGGTTTCATTCGTCAAGCGGCAGATCCGAATGGGGTCGCTCGACGAATGGAACCGGAGATACAAGAGTGGAGAAACAGCCTCCGTTACGAAAATGTTCCTCCCAGACGCGATTGATGCCTTCAAAATTGTCAGCAAAATGAAGCCAACCGGAGTAGTTACACAGATTTTGACGGGGCACGGTGGGTTCTCCGAATACCTGCACCGCTTTAAGTGTAAGGCGAGCCCATCGTGTATCTGTGAACCGGACAAACTGGAGTCTGTCCCTCACATTTTGACGGAATGCCCTGTTTACGGAGCAGAGAGATTGGATGCGGAGTTGGAAGTGGAGACAGAGATAAATAAGATTAACATAAGTAAATTGATGACGGACAAAAAGCTTCGAAAAATTTTACTGGAATACTGCATAAAAATAGCCACAAGACTAATAAGCAGGAACAAAGAAACATAAAACTATGCTTTTAATATATAAAATTTATATAAAGAAAAAGCATAGAAGAAACAAATAGATAGTCAAAAGGAAAATAAAAGATAACTTAAGATAATATAGTATATAAAATCAAAGATAAAAACAAATACAAGAAAAACTTTATTTTTAAAATCACGATTACAAAAAGCTAAAATAGTAAATTAATTTAAAAACATCATATAAAAAGGTCTCTGACTACGTCAGGGGGGCACTTAGAAAGGCAGGAGTGGGTTTTAGCCGGTAAGAGTCCGGCACTGCCCAGACTGGCTCACCAGTGAGTCAGTCTGGGCGTCCATGAGGATTTCCCACTCCTGCCAAACCAAAAAAAAAAAAAAAAAAAAAACCTAACCTAACCTAACCTAACCCAGTCACACGGCGTCGTGCGCCGAGAGCAGTTCAGTTCTGACCGCGCTCCGTTGAGAAAAATCGCGAAAATAGATCAAAGTTCATGAAATTACTTGTGTCGCATATTAAAACACGCGCAATACAAAAGCAAACACGGAAGTGGGAAAAGTTTCGAAAAAACTTAAAAATTGTGAAAGTTATTAACAAAATAGTGAAAATATTGTGAAAAAACTGGATTTTTCGAGCTTAAAAGCCGAATATCTTTTAAAGTGGATCGATAACCTACAAATTTTCAGCTGCTATCTGCACCGCCTCTTTGAGACCTCCAAACCTGTGAAAAGCCCCAAATTTTTCCGCGCTTCCGCGCGGAAATACAAGGAAATTCCTGTTTTACACCAGCCAACGAGGTCCCGTACTTTGGGACGAAAAATCACTTTGACCACTTCCCAGGAAGGAGAACTAGGCAAGGACCCCGCAAGTACTTTTAATTTTGAAAATAAAGTTTTTTAAACACCCAAAAGTGTAACTACAAAGTTATTGAAACTTACATTCGGTCGTCAAAAAGTTGACTGAATTTTCCAACCACGAGATCTCAGAAAAACCAGTGACGACCTGGTGTCAAAATTTAGTGGAAGTGAGCCAGGACGTCACTCAACCCGTATGCGAAGAATCAGAATTTTTTGGACCTTAATACTCTGGCAATAGTTAAAATTAGAGCTCACAGTTAAAATTTCCAACTGCAATTTAAATTGGTACAATTTGGATTTATAAGTTCTTTATAATCATTTTAGTTAATATTTGTAGTGTTTTTAATTTAAATACTAATAAGCCGTCAAGTTTTAGTACATTTACATATTTTTTCAAAATTTTTTATCGTTTAGTTTTGGATTTATAGTCTCTCCCCGATTGTGGGTTTCTCCCCGATCCCTGCACGTGTGAACGTCATACGGGAGTGATTATATCTCCGGAACGGAAAGTCGTAGAGGGAAAGTAACTCCTTATAACACTGTTTCCTCTGGAAGGGCTACCCACACAAATTATTCCCATCCCTCTGCGACACCTTAGCAAAAAATTCGGGGTAATTTTACGAACTTCTCCACTATTTTATTTTCCCCATACTTATTTACCCCGATAATAAAGCTAAAAATTTTGTAGAACCAATTTAAATTATACATACATTACTTTATGTCATACTGTTTTTAGATTTAGTTTTTGTAAAAAATTTATTGTTTTGTTTTAAAAATTGGTGTTCACCGAACGGGAATCGAACTCGGGACTTTTGAAACCCTTTAAACGGCCATAACTCGGGAACGGAGCGAGTTAGCTCAATTTTGACACTGGATTGCACACCCCCCTTTGCTTACACCCCCCCTTTTTTTTTTTTTTTTTTTTTTTTTTTTTTCCTTTTAAATTGTTAAAAATATTATTTCCCCCCCCCCCCCCCAACTTCAAATGTGACTATCACTGTTTATACCAACACAGTATATACTCGTAATATTTACTCCTATCATCTCCCTAACTCCCCCTCCACTTAAATATAAATCCCTCTCCACTTTTTCACTTGATTTAATTTAAAATATCTCGGAAACGGCTGGGAATTTCAAATTATCGATTAAATTTGCCCCCCCCCCCTAGTACCCCCTCTCCTAGCTAGAACCCATATTCAGTTAGACCCCATTTGAACCCCTTTTCTTTGACCCCCAATATCTGTAATGAAGTATATCTTATAACTCCCTTTTATATATAACCTCCCCCCCGGACCCCCCCTCGATATCCTCCCGCGACCCCTTACCCGATACACGCCCCTCCAACTCTGACCCCCCTCCCCGCGCCCCTTCAGGGTTACCTCACCCACCCGATTCTTAACTTTGGTGCCAGTGGTCATAGGCCTATCAAGTTTGGGGTCCCCGAAATCGGGAGAAAAAGACCTCTCTTTTGGCTGCAATAAAATCACGGGAAAACGCCGTATAAAAAAGATAATAAGGTTTTTATACTTATTCCCTGTTTCTTTTGTGTAGTGCTGAAGTGTACGCTGTGCGTGTGGCGTATGCACTCACCTACCTATACATTTCCGGCCTAGACTCCGACCGTGACGCGTTGTAACTTTTAGATTTAGATATTGACGACTGAAATGTAAAAGATTAAGATTTTGTAAAAACCATAAACTATAGTTTGTAAGGTTTTTTAGTGTTTGGTTTTATTTCTTAAAGGTAATTGTGTGTTAATTTTACACTTTTTTATTTTATTTATTTTGTACACTACGTCCCTATTGACGTTTCTAACTTTGACGCGTACCTCCAAACATGTTCGGATATAGAACACCGGCAAAGGCGGCCGACGGGGAAAAGTCACCACCTAAACTTGGGGCAGTTCCCCCTTTAAATGTTACACGCAGTATAGAGGATTGGGAAGCCGCAAATAGCACCCCCATCCCCTCTACAACTGAATTGACGTCGCAGGCCGGCCCGGCGAAATCTAAAATAAAGCCTGCCTCTACGCAGAATAAAGCCGTTGCAAAAACTAGGAAGTCCGTCGAAATAAACTCACCGCCAACAAAAACTAAATACGCGGACCGAACGGCGGAGGCTAAAGCCTGCCTAATGAAAACAAAACTAAACCTTAGTAGCTCCAGAAACACGAAGACTGAGATCAAAACCGGTATCACCGAAGCCACAGAACGACTCTATCAACTCGTTAAGGAACTTGAACTAGAGCTAAGTGTAGTTAAACAAAGAATGACTAGGGAGGGGCGGGTATTGACAGAACCAGAACCAGCCGCAATTAAACAAACCTCTTCCGAAAATCTTGACACAGGCATAATAATAAATACCATAGAACAACACACAAAGCTCCTGGTCGAGAGCAACAAAAAGATAGAAGAACTAAAGGAAACAATCGACCAGCAGAGAAAATTCCTAGAGAAGGGCAACACATATGCGAGTGTGGCCGCAGCCCAGGGTGCAAGGTCACTGCCAAACTGCAGTACCTTGCATTCGATTGTGGTCACGTCGAAGGATGAGATGGAGACCGGCGACGAAGTCCTAAACAGAGTGAGGAAGGCAGTAAATGCAAAAGAAGGGTGGATTAAAGTGGAAAAGGTGAGGAAAGCCAAAGACCGGAAAATAATAATAGGCTTAGAAACGAAAGAAGAAAGGAGCAGGATCAAGGATCGACTTCAAAAAGAAGGAGTCGACCTCATTGTCGAGGAAGTTAAGAACAAGGACCCGCTTCTGATCCTAAAGAACGTCTTAGTAGTCAATACTGATGAAGACGTTCTTAAGGCGCTAAGAAACCAGAACCAGGGTATTTTTGGCGGCCTTGACAATGGGAAAAACAGAGTGGAGGTTAAATATAGACGAAGAACCAGAAATCCGCATACTGGCCACGTCATCATCAGCGTTTCGCCCACCATCTGGCGACGAATGCTGGAAATCGGGACCGTTCACATAGATCTTCAGCGCATTAGGGTCGAAGATCAGACCCCATTGGTCCAATGCACTCGCTGCTTAGGCTTTGGACATGGAAAGCGGTTCTGCAAAGAGCCTGCAGACCTTTGTAGCCATTGTGGCGGACCCCACATGAGACCAGAGTGCCCGGACTGGCTTGCAGGCTCACCACCCGCTTGCCGAAACTGTACGAAAGCCAAAATCGCCAACGGTAAAAATCATAATGCATTTAGCCATGAATGCCCAGTACGTACAAAATGGGATGACGTGGCCAGATCAATCGTTGCGTATTGCTAAGGGCACCTCAATACAAAACACCCCATATAAAATAGCACAGGCAAACCTCCAACGCAAGAAACTAGCAACAAATGAGCTTTTAACAGAAGCTACGAAGCAAGGAATAGCAATAGCGCTTCTTCAGGAACCATATGTGGCCGGAACAAAGGTAATGAGGAGTCACAGGGGCGTTAGGATCTTCCAGAACGCTGAAACAGGAGATGGGACTGTCAAAGCGGCAATAGCTGTCTTTAACAGTGACTTCAACGTCAAACAGTACCCAAAACTCACCACAAATAACATCGCAGTGGTGGGAATCCAGACCAGTGCCTGGGAAATCACGCTTGTCTCCTTTTACTTTGAGCCAGACCAGCCAATCGAGCGCTATTTAGAACACCTTAAACAAATAGAGCTCGTAGTTGGTTCCAAAAAACTGATTGTTGGAGGGGACGCCAATGCCAAGAGCATATGGTGGGGCAGTCCGAAGGCTGACCCTAGGGGGGAAGAGATGGCAGGAACTCTCGGCGAGCTAAACCTAAACATACTAAACCGGGGGAAAATCCCGACTTTCGACACCATCCGAGGAGGTAAAAGATATAGCAGTCACGTGGACATTACTGCTTGCTCCAATGATATCTTGGATCTAGTAGATGACTGGAGGGTTGACGAAGGACTTACAAGCTCGGACCACAATGGCATTATGTTTAAAATCTTCTTACAGAAATCAAAAGGCATTAAAATTACGAGAACAACTAGAAAATTTAACACTAAAAAAGCCAACTGGTCCAAATTTCATGAGAAGTTTGGCCAATTGAAAATAGATTATAAATTCACAGCAGTAGAAATAGATCAAATTCAAAGCATAGAGCAAATAGATACAATAACAAATAACCTCACTAAAGCAATAGATGAAGCATGCAAGCAAACAATACCGACCAAGAAAGTCAAAGAAGTACTTACCTTGCCGTGGTGGTCCGAGAGACTCGTTGAGTTGAAGGGAGCCGTCGCTACTATGAAGCGTCGAATCCGCTGTGCTGCCCTAATCCGGAAGCCGAAGGTCATAGAAGAGTACCTGAAAAAGAAAGAAGAGTATGAGTTAGAAGCGGCCAAAGCTCAGACCGAGAGTTGGAAGGAATTCTGTGGGAGACAGGATAGGGAGGGGGTTTGGGAGGGAATTTATAGAGTGATTGGTAGGACACAGAATAGGCAAGAGGACCTGCCATTGGAAAGGAATGGTGATGTGCTGGATGCGAAGGACTCCGTGAAGTTACTAGCGGAAACTTTTTACCCGGAAGACCCCATAGAATGTGACAACGCTCATCATCGATCCACTCGAATTAAAGCCGAAAATGTAAACTCTGGTGAACAAACTGACCCTTGTGACCCACCGTTTACGATGGCAGAGTTGAAAAATTCTATGGAATCCTTCAACCCGAAGAAGGCACCGGGTTCAGACGGCTTTACCGCCGACATTTGTTGTCATGCTGTCGGTGACGACCCGGAGGTATTCTTAAAGTTTGTAAACAAGTGCCTAGAATACCATCACTTCCCCACAGCTTGGAAGAAGGCAACAGTCGTGATCCTGAGAAAGCCTGGAAAAGAGAATTATTCCACTCCGAAATCATACAGGCCGATCGGACTGTTGCCTATATTAGGAAAATTTTTCGAGAAGATGCTGGTGGCCCGTCTTAAGTTCCATCTTTTACCAGGGATGAGTACCCGTCAGTACGGATTCATGCCGCAAAGAAGCACCGAGGACTCCCTCTATGCTCTCATGCAGCACGTTCACAAAAAACTTGGTGAGAAAAGAATTGTAACGCTCGTATCTTTGGACATAGAGGGAGCATTTGATAGCGCCTGGTGGCCAGCGATAAGAGTCCGTCTGGCGGAGGAAAAGTGTCCAATAAACCTAAGGCGGGTGATAGACAGCTACCTTAGAGACCGAAAGGTTTCAATTAGGTACGGTGGAGAGGAATTTGGCAAGGGTACAAACAAGGGCTGCGTCCAGGGCTCAATCGGGGGCCCAATCTTATGGAATTTGCTGCTAGACCCCCTCCTTAAAGCAGCAGAGAACAGGGGTAGTTATGTTCAGGCGTTTGCGGACGATGTTCTCTTGGTCTTTGACGGAGAGACTGCTTTAGAGATTGAGGAATGTGCCAATGCCGCTCTCAATCATGTTCTGGCGTGGGGTGTCGAGAATAAACTCAAATTTGCACCGCATAAAACAACCGCAATGGTGATCACAAAGAAGTTAAAATATGACACTCCACGCCTGAGCATGGGGGGGATCGACATTGGCATGTCGAAAGAAATAAAGCTTTTGGGTGTAACCATCGACGAGAAGCTGACCTTCAACACCCACGTCTCACTCGTTTGTAGGAAGGCAATTGCGATCTACAAACAGCTGTGTAGAGCCGCTAAGGTCAGTTGGGGGTTACACCCAGAGGTTATACGTGTAATTTATGTTGCGACTGTAGAGCCAATAATACTTTACGCTGCCAGCGTCTGGGCACCGGCTGCCAAAAAACTGGGAATTATTAAGCAACTTATGACCGTCCAGCGCGGAATCGCCCAGAAAATGTGCAAGGCATATCGCACAGTCTCCTTAAACTCAGCACTGGTGCTATCTGGGGTGCTCCCCCTTGACCTACGAGTTCGTGAGGCGGCGTCATTATATGAAGCCAAGAGGGGAGCGCCCCTGGCATCATTGGGAGACAGGGAGGTCGAGCGAATGATCGCCGCAACTGAGGGTCCACACCCCGCGTCACGTGACATCCTGAAATTTGACAGCCTGGCGAGCCAAGAGCAACTCGATAACCAATGCAATTTAGACGTCCGCATTTTTACAGACGGGAGCAAGATCGGAGGAGGGGTTGGCGCCTCACTGTCCATATGGAATGGTGAGGTGGAGACCAGAGCCCTTAAACTTGCTCTATCAAATTACTGCACGGTTTACCAGGCTGAACTCTTGGCGATTACAAGGGCGACTAGGGAAATAATCAAGGTCAGGGCATCTTCGTTCGGAATTTTCAGTGACTCAATGGCGGCTCTCCAAACGATAGCAAATCCCGGTTCGCTCCACCCTCTAGCTGTAGAAGCTAGGGATCATATAAGATCAGCATCCCGCCAGAACAAGGTAGTCAACTTGTTCTGGATTAAAGCTCACGTGGGACTACTGGAGAACGAAAGAGCTGACCAGTTAGCAAAAGAGGCCGCTGGGAACTCTAAGAGAAAACCTGACTACGATCAGTGTCCGATCTCTTTCATCAAGCGAAGCATACGTATGGGAACGCTTGATGAATGGAATCATAGATACGGAACCAATGACACAGCATCCGTTACCAAGTTGTTCTTCCCGGATGTGAGAGTGGCTTACGGAGTCATTCGCAAAATGGGAATTAACGGTCTACTAACGCAAATAATGACGGGGCACGGTGGATTCTCCGAGTACTTGAACCGCTTCAAGTGCAAGGAGAGTCCATCGTGCATCTGTGACCCAGAAGCAAGCGAAACCGTCCCGCACATAATACTCGACTGCCCGCAGTTTGCGATGCACCGCTTCAACGTCGAGAACGTATTGGATATGAAAATAACCCTGAACAATATTAAAGACATAATAATGAGTAAAAATAGAGACATATTCCTAGACTACTGTAAATATATTGCTAAAAAAGTCATAGATAGAAATAAAACCGCATAAGAAAATATGCTGACATAATATAGTATGTTATATTAGAGACCAGCATAGAAATAAATATGTAAAATATATAAAACAGGAAAATTATATAAATTTGGAAATAGAAATAATCGTAGATTAAGTATGTAAGAGCAACATTAAAATGGCAACGCCTTCTCTGTATAACCAGATTAAGGACAAATACGTGAAACGTAATTTAAATATAAGACTAGATAAGCTTAAACTAAGTTAAAATGTAAGGAAAGTCATATAATAAAAACTGTCTCGTTGTTTACTGTAACACCCAAAAAGAATAAATAAATAAACATATAAATGAATAGATAGAACACATAGAAGATATATAGTCAGAAAGAAGACTATAGATGGGAATCCCACCCATAAAGGATACAAATGTGGATGAATGATATAAAGACCAAGTATGAGGATTGAAATTACGAGAGGCATAAGTGCGAGAGCTGGTATGATAAGTGAACAGACATAACAAACAGATAGGAATAGGCTCCGATTATGTTGGAGGTAGAAGCATAACGCCCTGTGATGACGGGTGTTTATAAAAAAAAAAAAAAAAAAAAACCTAACCTAACCTAACCTAACCTAACCTAACCTAACCTAACCTAACCTAACCTTTTTTTTTTTTTTTTTTTTGTTCCGGGGTGGAAAATCCTCATGGATGTCCTCCGCCTTGGGGCAGGCGAAGGGGTCTGTCAGACTCCTACTGACTAAAAACCACCCCGGTGTTCCCTTCCCACACTTGGACCGGGGATCATGAGATCTAGTGCGCCTTCCATGATCCCCGACTGGTGCCGACCCGCATTTGCGGGCCACTTCATGCCCGCGGGGGGAGTGAGGTGAGACTCCCCCCGCGACGTCAAATAGGGGCGCGCGTGGAACACTACGCACCGCCACCTCGGGTCCTGCTGGATGGGGGGCGGCGGACGTCCCCGAGTCCACCGTCCCTCCGGATCTGTTTACGGGGGCTGGAAGAGGGCGTTGTCCGCCCTCCGCCGACGCCCAGTCCGCCTGCTACGGATTAGGAGAGTGGTCTCAATCTCCCTCTCCCTTTCCGCAGCCTCCTTCTGCGAAACTACGGTTTCACAGAAGGAGATCACCGCATCCCACGACTCGGCGCTCCCGACCATCGAACGAGCGACAGCCGGCAGCGCCAGGTCGGCTCCGACTTCAGACACGAGGGCACGGCGCGGCTCCTCCCATGTGGTACACTCTGCTAGTGTATGCTGCGCCGTGTCCTCCCGACAGTGGGTGCAGTGATGGCACCGAGCGTCCGGCTCCCTGTTTATGCGACACAGGTACTTCCCGAAGCAGCCATGCCCCGAGAGCACCTGCGTCGCCCGAAACGACAGGGAACCGTGCCTCCTCCCGAGCCATTCGTCGAGCACTGGTCGGATCGCGTCGACGGTAGCGAGGCCGGCGGTAGGGCGCAAAAGCCTGTCCCGCCATTCCGTCACCAGGACCTCGCGGAGCTGAGACCGATGAAGCTCGATCTCACGCTGCATCGGTCCACCTCCCCTCGTTCGCGCCTCCTCGCGCCACCGGTGCAGTGAAGCGAGGGCTCTCGCTTCTAGGTCCCAGGGCGGGGATCCGGCCAGTGCACAAGCCGCCTCATAGGAGATCGTGCGATACCCCCTGATAGCCCTGACGGCCATCGCCCTCTGCGGTTTTCGCAGTATTGCGATGCTACCGGCCGTCAGGTCAGAAGCCCACACCGGGGCCCCGTACAGGGCCATGGATCGCACGATCCCCAGGTATAACCGCCTACAGGCGGTGCTCGGGCCCCCCAGATTGGGAAGCAGCGTCGACAGCGCACCCGCGGCGCCCATCAACTTGGGCGTCAGTTGTCGAAAGTGGGGGCCGAAGTCCCACCGGCTGTCGAGCACCAGTCCCAGGTACTTCATGGTGGACTCGACAGCAATTTGGACCCCCCCGACCACGACGTGTGATCCCGGCGGTGGCGCTCGCCGAGGGCCGTGAAAGACCACGGCCTCCGACTTATTGAGAGCCACCTCCAGGCCCAGGCGTCGTATGCGGCCCACCACCTGTGAGACCGCAGCCGTCGCCAGCAACGCTGCCTCCCTATACGAGCTCCCCCGGGCTGTAACCAGCGTGTCGTCCGCATAACACGTCAGGTCCACTCCCGGTTGGAGCTCGCCCCTCAGCACCCAGTCGTAACCGATGTTCCACAGGAGCGGGCCCACGACCAAGCCCTGTGGAACACCGCACGACATATCGCGCCGGCCCCCACCGTCGCGTCCCCTGTAGGTGACACACCTTTCCGCTAAATAAGCCCCAACGATGTGACGGAGATAGCGGGGCACCCTATGGTACCGCAGTGCCTCCCGAATACAACTCCAGGGCAGGGTATTGAATGCGTTGGAGATGTCCAAGGACACCGCCAACATAACTCCGCCCCGGGATACCGCTTCCTCCGCCAGGACTCTCACCCGCATTATTGCGTCGACAGTGGAACGCCCATGCCGAAAGCCGAACTGACTGTCGTCCAGATCCGGCCCTTCTCTGTATAAGTGACAGACGAGGCGGGCTGCAATTATCCGTTCAAAAAGCTTACCCACCTCGTCTAGCAGCACTATAGGCCGGTATGCGGACGGCGAGTCTGCTGGGCGCCCCACTTTCCTGAGCAGGACCAGACGACCTGTCTTCCACTGAGCAGGGAATAGGCCCCGCTCAAAACAAGCTGAGTAGAGTCCTCTCAGCTGGGGCTCTAGCTGTTTCAGAGCGAGGGCGAGCGCGCGGCCGGGAACTCCATCGGGCCCCGGGGCAACGGTTTTAGCCCGGAGCCGCGTTACGGCCGCCCTCATCTCCGGCTGTGTCACCTCAGGGACGTTGACCTCCTCATCCTCCGACTCTGCGGCTGTGGGCAAAGCCATCGGCGGCGGTGTATGCTCTTCTCTAGCAGGGAAGAGAGCTGCGACCACATCCTCCAGCAACTGCGGCTGTAAGCTCTCCGTTAGTGGAGGCGCCCAGGCACGAAGTTTCCCTCGGACTACACGATAAGGGCGCCCCCACGGATCCCCGTCTAGGGTCGCCAACATCTCCTCCCTGGCTCGAGTCTTAGACTCGCCGACAGCCAGCCACAGAGTCTGCTTCGCCGCGCGGTACACCTCATACAGCGCGGCTTCTTCTTCCGGAACCCGACGACGTCTCCTCCGGTATCGGGTGTACTGGCGTCTAACCTCCACGCAGGTCACGCGCATCTGCTCGATTGCGTCGGACCACCAGTACAACTGACGCCTTGTGGGCTTTGTGCGGACGCGGGGCATGGACGCGTCGCAGATTTGTGTCATCGCCCCGCGGAACCACTGCGCCTCTTCTTCGACGTCGACGGGTTCGTTCGTCGGTGACTCCCGGACCCAGGCCTGGATGATAGCGGCTTCCTCGAGAAGCTCCCTGTCGAGTCGCTTATACGACCAGCGAGGACCATCCATTCGCGGGGCTGACGGTCGGCCGCCGCCCGCAGTCTGGGTGGAGACGTCGAAGCGAATATATCGATGGTCTGACAACGTCTCCACCTCTACGGCAACTCGCCAGTCGCGGACACGACCCGCAACAGCGGAGCTAGCGAACGAGACGTCCACTATAGACCCACCCCGCTGCCGCACGCACGTGTAAACTGAGCCCCGATTCAGGATGGTCAAGTCGGTCGTGACCGCCCACTCCTCCAATACCTCACCCTTGGGGTCGGTGACCGGGGATCCCCACGCCGTAGACTTGGCATTGAGATCCCCGAGCAACAGCACCGGGCGAGGGTGGAACCGGCCCACGACGGCACCCAGTTCGACAAGGAACCCCTCGAAGTCAGCAAGACTCCTGTTGGGCGAGAAGTACGCCCCAATGGTGACAATTCCGTCCGCAAGGGCGGCCACCCAACCGTGTCCTCGGGAGGGACTGACCAGTGTCCCGCCAATGATGGCCACTAAACCGTCTAGGTCCCCTGCCCAGTTATCGCGGGGAGGGACAAAATACGGCTCAGCGACCACAGCCACATGGATCGACCACTCCGCCATGCTCTGGAGCAAAAGATCCTGAGCTCTGGCGGCGTGGTTGATATTCGCCTGGAGGAAATGGAATTGTGCCATCACTGGCATTCCATTTCCTTGGCATCTCCTCCTTCCCTGGGTCGGGAGTCAGTTGCTTGATTGCCGGGCTGTGGGAGAGGCGCAGGTCCTCTGATAGCCCCAGTTCTCCTGCCAACCTTTCTCGGAGCCTTGCAAGCTTTCCCGCCAAGTCTGTGCTCCGTAGGCTTCCCTGCAGCTGCGCAAAGACTGCAGTTCGGTGTAGCGGAGCACTGGGCCGCCCTGTGACCAGGTTGACCGCAGCGATAACAAAGGTCACTGCGGTCTGCTTCTGCAGTGCATTGTGCCCGGACATGTCCCTTTTCCAGGCACCTGAAGCACTGCATAGCCCTTGTTGGCAGGAGTTTCACCCTGGCAGACACCCAACCCACTAGCAAACGTCTGCCGTCTGCGACCTTGTTTGCAGCCGCTACCGGGCACCGTACCCAAATCGTGCCTAGCCCGGCCGCACTGCAGCGAATTTCGCCCACCTGTACGCTCTCGGGCGGACATTCGCCGCTTCGAGCAATAGACGCCACTACTTCCTCCGGGGAACCTAACCTAACCTAACCTAACCTAACCTAACCTAACCTAACCTAACCTAACCTAACCTAACCAGTCACCCGGCGTCCCCCGCCGCGAACAGTCCAGTTTAAACCGCGCTCCGCAGTCAAAAATCGCGAAAAACAGAAAAAGTTTACCAAATATCTCGTGCAATACATCAAAACACGCGGAATCACGAGGCGATCACGGGCGCGAAAAAATTTTGTGAAAATATTGAAAACTGTGAAAACTGTGACAAAAACTTTGAAAAAATTGTGCAAGTGCTGGTTTTTTCGATCTTAAAAGCAGAATAACTTCTAAACCAGATCGACGACCTATATTTCTGGAACTGCTATCCTGACCGCCTAAGCGAGACCTCCAACCCTGGAAAAAGTCCCGAATTTTTCCGAGCAGGCGCGCGGAAATACATTGAAATAAACTTCTCCAGGTGCCAACGAGGTCCCGCAACTAAGGCCGAAAATGACCACTCCTCGAGGAGGAGTACGTGACAAGAACCCCGGAGGTCTTTTCAAAACGGAAAATAAGCTAAGTGTGCACCTTTTAACGTGACTACAAACTTAATAAAAAATCTGTGCGGCTGTGAAAGAGGAAATAGGTTTTTCCGGCCACGGTTTTTCGCCTATTACCAGGGAAGAAAAATCTACAACTCCTGTGGAGGCTAGCTGGGTCGTTCCCTAACCCAGAGGCGAAAATTTCATCGAAATCGGACAATAGTTTCAAGAGAACTGTAATTATTACTGTGCATAGAATTAATTTCCGGCAGTAAAATAAGTTGGCTTTTTTCGGAAAGAAAAACAGGAAATATATTTTGTTAGTTGTTTTTCAGTGTTTTTTAATACAGTGACCAGTAGCCCTCAGCTACTGGCATATGCAAACAAATTTTCAGTAATTTTAAATTAGTATTTTTTGAGATATAACCTCTCCCCGATCGCGATATTTCCCCGATCCCAACTTGTTTACAAGTTATACTGGAGTGGCTTTATCTCCCAAACGGATAGCCGTAGAGGGAAAATAACTTCACCTAACATAGTTTCCTCTGGAAGGGGAACCCGCACAATCTATTCCCATCCCTCTGCGACGCTCCTGTAAAAAAATCGGGGTAAATTTACGAAATTCTCCCCACTTTCATTATCTCCCCACATATTACCCCGTTTTTAAAATCCAAATTAAAAGTCAACTTAATCATAAAAGCCAACTTAAATTATGTGTGCCAAACTGCTGCAGACCTAGTTTATATATTAGATTTATATTTTATAAAAAATATTGATTGTGTAAAAAATTGGTGTTCACCAAACGGGACTCGAACCTGGGACTTTTGAAATCCTAAAAACGACCATATCTCGAGAACGGAGCGAGCTAGCCCGTTTTTGACACCAGACTGCATATACTGTACTAGTACAGTATATACAGCAAAACTCCACAGGCCATCCCCTATATGTACACCCCTCTTGTTTTATAAAATTGTGATTTTAACTAATTGTACCCCCCCACCCCCCTCCCATTTAAATACCTCAGTAGGCCATTTCATAGCAGTGACTGAATACATAAGTTACAATACCCGAAGTTGAATCCCCCCCCCCCCTCAAAAAACTATTTCCAAACCCCCCCTCACCTCACCAGGCCATAATTCCTTTTATTTTATAAATCCGAGTATCAATATCCCGAAAAATATATTTTTCCTTTTAAAATCGTAATATCTTTTGAACGGCTGGGAATATCAAAATTCTGACAAATTTTTCCCCCCCCCCCTAGTACCCCCCTCTCAACTAGAACCCATATTAAGATAGACCCCTTAGACCCCCTTTTTGACCCCTCATTTTTTATTTTATTTTTTTTTTAATAACAACTAGTACTGATTAAATGTAACTATATATCTCCCTTATACATATACAACCGACCCCCCCCCCCCCCCCCGCATCCAGGAACTACCCTAGATACTCTCTCTCCCGCGACGCCCGTTACACCCCGGGACGCACCCCTCTCCCCCCCCCCCCCCCCCCCCCCCTTGGCCAAATTACGGTGACCTCACCCCCCCGGGTATTAACTTTGGAACCAGAGGTCATAGACCCACCAAGTTTGGGGTCCCTGAAATCAGGAGGAGAAGACCTTTCCTTTGGCTCCGCTAAAATTAAGAGAAAACGACCCATTTTAAGATAATTTTATAATTTTGTGATAAATATATGTTTTGGATAAATATTTTTGAAAATTTTGGTTTTGTGTAGTGTTGCGGTGTACGCTGTGTGTGGAGTTTTCACTCACCCTTCTATTAGGGGTACGACCAAGACCTTGACTGAAGTGACTTGACTTGGGACATTGACTATTCACAAGTATAATTTGACCTGTTGGGTGTTTAACCCGCTGGACGATATTACAGATCGCCTTTACGGAGAATCTGTTGAAAAATATTGAATGCGACTGATATTATTAATTATTAATAATTAATTCTAAATACAATTTTCTTTATAAATATTATTAACTGAATGACTTTTATCTACAATTTTATACAATTTTACATTATACTTGTCGTCTACTTCTTTACAAAATTACAATTTTAATTATTTATTATTTACAAATTTATTTTACTCGATTTTAAAGCTTTTACAACTTATACAAATTTAAACTCGAGATTTTTAAGGCGCCCCTCGGACATAAATTTAAATAAAATTTTTATTTTATTTTAATTAAAAACATTTTTTATTTAAAAAAAGCAAACATGATTAGAACACCAGCGAAAGAAACAATGGGCGATAAGGACCCTGCAAAATCGCCAACGGTAGGAAATACGACTTTTATAAAAAGTACAACACCGAACGAAGGACAAAAAGTCAATTCGACAGTTAGGAGGAGCATTGGTGAGTGGGAGGCTGGGAAGTCAGAGACCCAGGTCCAAAAGAAGCCTCAGACCACTCCCAATGAGACCTCTTCTTCTTCTTCTTCTTCTTCTTCCTCGATGGTTGTAGCCAAAAAACCAAAAGCAACGCCCACAAATTCCCAAGAGGCAACAAAGGCTACACAGAAACCACCAATGGAGTCAGAGGGAAGTGCCCCCGGAGAGGCAGAGAAAACTCCGAAATTCGCAAACAGGATCGCGGAAGCACGAGCCTGTCTCATAAAAGCGAAAATGCATCTGGGGACTTCCAAAAATACAAAGACGGAAATAAAGACGGAGGTCACCCGGGCACTAGAAAGACTGTATCAGCTAGTTAAGGAAGCGGATACTGATGTAGGAAAGTGCAAAGAACCGCAAAGAGGCACACCGAAAGAACCAACATTGGTGCAGAGCGGAGAAACAGGAGGAAAGGAAGAAGAGGAAGGAAATAAACAGATTGTGAATCTCATCGGGAAACTGAAGGAGCACGCTGACCTCATCAAGGAAAATACCGAGAGTATGGGGCAGCTAAAGGAAAAAATTGAGATCATGGAAAAGCGGACTTACGCCGGTGTAGCCGCGACTTCTATTGGGAAGCGGCTCCCTGCGCAGGCCGCTCTACACTCCTTCGTAGTTACCGCGAATGACGACCAAGAAACTGGCGAAGAGGTCATGAGTAGGATCAGGAAGGCCGTTAACGCCAAAGAAGGAGGATTTGAGGTCGAAAAAGTAAGAAAAGCAAAAGACCGGAAAATAATAGTCGGCTGCAAAACCGAGGAGGAAAGAGAACGAGTTAAGAACAGAATAAAGGAGTCCGGAGAAAGCCTCACAACGGAAAACATCCAAAACAGAGATCCACTCGTTATCCTAAAGGACGTGCTCAGTTGCAACAGTGATGGGGACGTACTAAGTGCGTTGAGAAACCAAAACAGAAGAATGTTCATGGACCTGAATGAGCAAGAAGACAGATTAGAAATTGCATATAAAAAACGCACTAGGAACCCCCATACAAGTCACATCGTTATGAGGGTGTCCCCTAAAATGTGGCAGAGATTGACAGATGCCGAGTCAGTCCTCATTGACCTACAGAGGATAAGAGTGGCCGACCAATCTCCAGTAGTACAGTGCTCGCTTTGCTTGGGATTTGGGCATGGTAGGCGTTTTTGCCAGGAGACCCAGGCCAAGTGTAGTCATTGCGGGGGATCGCACATGAAAGCAGAGTGCCCCAACTGGCTCGCGGGCACTACTCCGGCTTGCTGCAACTGTGTGCGTTCAAAGCTAGACAAGACAGATCACAATGCCTTCAGCCAGGAATGCCCCATCAGAGTAAAATGGGATGCGATAGCAAGATCGAAGGTGGCATATTGCTAAGGTGGTCCCCGGCGAAAACTCTGTTCCCCAAAAAAGGCCATACCTCGTGGCACAGGCAAATCTGCAGAGAAAGGCCTTGGCCACGAACGAGATCATGCTTGAGGCAACCAAAAAGGGGGTGGCTTTCGCACTGCTCCAGGAGCCGTACATCGGGAGTTTGGGTAGAATGAAAGACTACCGCGGTGCCAGAATATACCAGCATACAGGTGATGGAGACGGCGTCATCAAGACTGCAATTGCAGTCTTCGATGGCGATATAGACGTCATCCAGTGTCCAAACTTCACCACACCCAACATCACAGTGGTGAAAATGAGGACAACCGCCTGGGAGATCGTGGCGGTCTCATTCTACCTAGAACCGAAACCAGCACCGATAGGGCCATACCTGGAGCAGCTAATAAATATAGAGAGATGTTTTGGCCGGAGCATCATCCTGGGTGGAGACGCAAATGCCAAAAACTCTTGGTGGGGTAGCCGCAAAATCGATCCAAGAGGAATCGAAATGGCCGGTGCCCTGGAAGAAATGGGTTTGCAGGTGCTCAACATAGGCGACACCCCGACGTTCCACACAGTGAGGGGAACCTCACTGTATACCAGCTTTGTGGACATCACGGCATGCACGGCGGATCTTCTCGACCTGGTTGAGAACTGGAGAGTGGACGAGGGTATGACGAGTTCAGACCACAACGCCATCATATTTAAAATCAAACTCGAAAGAGCAAAGGGCTTCGACATTAGTAGAACAACAAGATTATTTAACAGTAAAAAAGCAAACTGGGAACAATTTCGTGAGAAATTAGGACAGTTGCTAGATGAAAATAACATAACTAGAACAGAATTTAACCATATCGATAATAAACCTGAATTAGAAAGTAAAGTAGAATCATATATGACGGCGGGAACGTGGGCGTAGCGATAACGGGGTCATCTTCTTCGTTTCTTGGTACGGATTCCATGAGGTAAGTGGGTACTCGGGCAAACCAGTAAAACGTAGGTAGGTACAAGTACAATCAGAGTCACGTTTATTCGGCAATTTACAGTAGTTGTCGTTATTAGTAGCAAGGAACAAAGGCTTGTACGGTGAACGTGACAGTTTCGATCGTATGATCTGCACTATGAGGCGTCAGCTACAGCAATGTGAATCTCGCCTTCTCGATCGACTCTGTCCACGTTTGTGGCGGGAAAATTAAAAGCGCCACCTCACGGCGTTCACTGTACTAACCGATCAACCAATAAGAATTAAGTTACAGTATGACCAATATTATGAAATCAACGGGTAGTAATTTTAATAAAGTTGTCGTCTTGAAATCGCTTGCGACGACACGGCCAAACTGATGAGTCACACGTCCTCGTGTGTATCTGTAACAAAATTCTCATTTGTAGCAAACATCTTGCTCGGCTTAACCTGACTACAAAGTTAACATAAAAAAAATGTTCGAAAGATACCTCACAATCACAAGTAAACATAATCAGAATAAACTTTAATTATTGTTCAGTGAACAATACACAAACACACAGCACTAATATGACCCGGCTGCTCGGCAGCGTAGTCTCATTGAGACCCAATTTAAACAGTAGTCTTATTTAGACCCAGACAATAGTCATAAAGACCCAAACAGTAGTCTCACAGAGACCCATTAGTAGTCTTATTGAGACCCAAGCAATAATCTTATAGACTCAGCCACCATACATCTAGCCGCGCAAGAAAGGGTAGGTATTTACTTAGTCATTTTAGTGTGCGTATATTCAAACAATAGCGGAAGTGCTTTCACTATTATTATCTGCATTGGATTCTATGTCAACAATCAGTTCAGATGGAACTTCACATTGAGGCATCTTTCTAAGACGATCGTGGGCATACTTATAGGTTCTGTTACTGGTTAATGATTTCAAAGCGTAACGATCGCCTTCAAGTACATCAGTTATTTGAAATGGACCTTTATATTTCGGATCTAATTTTGTTTGATTCCGCTCTTCATTTTGAATAAGAACCAGGTCACCGACATTAAATTTGACTAATTTAGCCTTATTACTATCAAAACGTGACTTTTCGTAATTAGAACTTCTTTCGATATTGTGAGCTGCGTGCTCTCTCGTCTCAGAAATATCTACCTCAACTTCAGTATCGTTAGCGGTCAAAAGATTCAGTGGTCTAGCTACGCGACCGATCATAAGTTCGAGGGGGCTCGCCTTTGTCACTCTATTTACAGTGCAATTTAACGCCAGTTGTACCTCGTCAAGAGCATCCTGCCACGACCTTTGCGATGTTTCTACTGCAGTAAGCATGCTTTTTAGTGTACTCATCACGCGTTCTACCTGACCGTTAGCTCGGCTGGAACCTGTCGCGATTAGATGAAGGTGAATGTTATGCGAACTACAGTATTCTTTAAATTCTTTACTAGCAAAGCAACGGCCTTGGTCTGCTATTACGCGTGAGGGTGCACCAAAGAGAGCTACACTAGATTTGAGCGCCTTGACGACACTAGTGGTGTCGATACGAAGCGTATGATAAAGAAGCACAAACTTTGTGAATGCATCTATCAACACTATCACGTATTCTTTTTGATCGTTTTTACCGCTTAATTTACCGGTGATATCGGCATGCACTGTATGCCAGGGGACAGTAATTTTGGGGATGGGATGAAGTTCTGCTTGGATACGTCCGGAATGAGACTTTGAAACTTTGCACGTGATGCAATTGTCTACGAATTTACGTACGTACTTAGACATACCGTCAAACCAGTAATGTTCATATACCTTCTCTAATGTTTTATCCGCGCCAAGATGCATTATCGATTCGTGTACATGATTTATAACGGACCATCGAAACGCACACGGTACTATCGGCAGACAACGCGTGCGATTATTTCTTTGTACTTTACGATGCAATACACCCGATCGCAGCTCATATGTCTTGTCAATGTCGGCAGGGAGTTGATTTTCTTTGAGCTTTATGACAATAGCTTGAATTTCGTCATCTCGCAACTGTTCAGCCAATAGCCAATTTTCTGACAGAGTTGTAAGGTCAATTCGTTTTTGTTCTACCCTCTCGACCGTTGACACATTCTTAGGTAATGTGGGTAGTTCGGGCAAAGGGTTGCGAGATAAGAAATCAACATGGCTCATACGTTTACCCTCCCTGTAGACAATCTCAAAATCATATGCCTGTAGGAAAGCCCAATACCGATGAACACGCGGGGAAAGATCGACCTTGTTGTGAGATGCTTTTAGGGAATTACAATCAGTAACTACTAAAAAATGACGTCCCTGAAGGTAATGGTGGAAACGTTTTACAGCCTTCACCACAGCCAGAGTTTCCAACTCATAAGAGTGGTATCTCGACTCGGCGTCTGTGGTTCTTCGACTGTAGTACTCGACAACGCGCAACTGGCCATCTACTTGTTGAAATAAAATACTACCATAACCGATAGCACTCGCATCAGTGTGTAATTCAACCGGGAGATCTGGGTCAAAAATCGTAAGTACCGGTTTTTCGGTTAAAACAGAAATAATTTTCTGTCTGACCTCTTCATGCTCAGGTTTCCAGTTGAATTGGGTACTGGTGTTCAAATGAAACAATGGGAGCATAATAAGTGAAAAACTCTTTACGAATTTTCGAAAATAAGAAGCTAGGCCTATAAATTGCCTCAATTGAGAACTATTTTCGGGGGGGGGGAGCTTACTAAGCGCCTCTACTTTACGAGGGTTTGGTCGGATCTGTCCTGAAGAAATATCATAGCCCAAAAACTCGACTCTTTGTTTGAGGAAAGAACACTTCGAGAGGTTTAGTGAAAAACCGGCATCGGTCAAGGCAGTTAACACTTCACGTAGCCTAGTAAGTCTTTCTTCTACGTTGGTTGACGGGATTAAAATGTCATCTAAATAGAGAATAGCGTATGAAAAAGCTAAAGGCCCCAGAGCGTTGGATACTGCTCGCTGAAAAACACTAGGCGCATTGCGCAAACCGAAGGGCATGGCCAGATATTCGAACTGCCCGTCCGGTGTCACAAATGCCGTGCGCTCAATGCTTTCAGGATCTAGGATACGAATTTGATTAAATCCACTAGCACAATCTAGGCAAGTAAAATAGTTGGCGCCATTCAGTCTAGCTATTTGATCGTCGATACGCGGGAGTGGAAATCTATCTGGCACCGTATTCGAATTTAACTCTCGATAATCTATTACCATACGCTGTGAACCATCACGCTTTTCCACAAGTAGAATCGGGCTAGCAAACGGGGAACTACTCGGTCGGATTATGTTTGCATTCAACAACTCGTTTATTTTGTTACGCACTATCTCTCGTTCGCGGGGACTGAGTCGGTAAGGGCGGCGATAAACAGTACGGGTTGAATCTTTTAAACGAATTTTCATTTCACCTGTAGTTACCCGAGTTAACGGTAAACCATCAATAAACGCAAACGAAAATTCATTCAATAAACGCGCAAGACTATCTCTAAAATTGGTCGGAACGTCGGCATTTATTGCACTTAAATTAATTTCTGTCACCGCGGCAAAACAAGAAACCGGTTTTGTTATCACTAGACGCCCTTTCGATAAGGTGACACTCAAATCACAATTTAAAATATCAGAGCCTATCATTATGTTATGCGGCATAAATTCATCTGGAACGATAAGAAATGACAAATGTAAACAATGTCCGGCAATAACTACCTCACATAAAATTTGTTCGGTACAGTAAACATGAGCGTTACCTACGCCTGTTAATCGTATGTTAGCAACGGAACGCTCTCCTAAGAATTTACTCGCGATACTTTGCTTTACGAGAGAACACTCAGCACCACTATCGAAATAAAAAATGTACGACTCACCGGATTGTGTTAGCTCTCCACGTACACCTTGGACTTGGCAGTAGTTGACTCTTCGTTCCAGGGGCGCGCCGCTGTTGCTGCTGGTGTTGTTACTGGCTGCTGCGTTGCTCGTCTTCGGACAGCGAGGTGCGATGTGGCCTTGTTCTCCACAGCGGAAGCAGGTGACATTCTTCTTCGGATCCGATGACGTAGGCGTAGTGGTAGAAGTGGTCCTTTGTGTAGCAAGCGCCTGATTGCTTTTACGTAAACGACAGTCGATTGCTTTGTGTCCAATCTTATGACAATAATTACATTGGAACGGCGTGTTGCTTGTCTTTGCTCGTTTAGCGTCCGAAGTGGTGTTGTCGACGTGTCGATCATATTTTCTCTTCAACGAAAATGCGTTTAATTCTTGGATTAACTTAGTTCTCGTTTTGATTTCCGTTGTAAAAGCTAGTCGGTTGATTCGACTATCCATTTTTGCTAAGTGAGCAAGTACATATGATACAGCTATCTCCTCGCAGCTCATGTCCTTCCATTTAGCTAGAAGTGTCGTCATCAAACGGCTCGCGTACGCAGCTAAATGTTCACCTTCCTTTTGTTGGCTATTATTGGCGTTAATTATAGTCGCTGCACAGGTTTCCGCACAATCATATCGTGCTAGGAACAGGTTCTTGAACTGACTCCACGTCATACCAGTATGGGCTACTTGAGAAAGCCATGTCGATGAACTTCCTTTCAGAGATTTGCTAAGCGCAATAATCAGCGCACCTCCTTCCATGGGACGTTCTGTGAGGCAAATGTCCACCGTCGAGCACCAAGAAAGTGGATTGACGTCTGGTAGGTCCGGGTTGAACTCTGGCAGCTTGATTGAATCTGTCGTCGGCGTTGATCCTCGCATGGCTTCAATCATGCGCATGGTAATCAGGTTTTGCTGCTCGAGGAGCTGGCGCCAATAGATGTCCATGGTAGGCGCCCGAGTTGATCCCACTTCTGATGACGGCGGGAACGTGGGCGTAGCGATAACGGGGTCATCTTCTTCGTTTCTTGGTACGGATTCCATGAGGTAAGTGGGTACTCGGGCAAACCAGTAAAACGTAGGTAGGTACAAGTACAATCAGAGTCACGTTTATTCGGCAATTTACAGTAGTTGTCGTTATTAGTAGCAAGGAACAAAGGCTTGTACGGTGAACGTGACAGTTTCGATCGTATGATCTGCACTATGAGGCGTCAGCTACAGCAATGTGAATCTCGCCTTCTCGATCGACTCTGTCCACGTTTGTGGCGGGAAAATTAAAAGCGCCACCTCACGGCGTTCACTGTACTAACCGATCAACCAATAAGAATTAAGTTACAGTATGACCAATATTATGAAATCAACGGGTAGTAATTTTAATAAAGTTGTCGTCTTGAAATCGCTTGCGACGACATATATTAATACCATAGTAGAAGCATCAAATAGTAGTATACCAAAGACAAAGCCCACTAGCAAAATAGAGTTACCTTGGTGGTCCAACGAGCTCGCCATCCTGAAAAAGGAGGTCGCCACTGGGAAGCGCAGGGTCCGCTGTGCAGCGCCGATCCGGAGGGTGAAAGTCGTCGCTGAGTACCTGAAAATAAAAGAAAAGTATGAGCAAGCAGCAAGAACCGCCTCAACAGAAAGCTGGAAAAGCTTCTGTGGTAAACAGGATAAGGAGGGACTCTGGGAAGGCATATACAGGGTTATAGGCAGGACTATGAAGAGACAGGAGGACCTGCCTCTGAAAAAGGAAGGAAGAGAGTTAAACCACCTCGAATCTGCCACATTGCTGGCAGAAACATTCTACCCCGAGGACAGGAAGGAAGAAGATAATGAGGAGCACACGCGTATCAGGACATTAGCTGAACAAGTAAACGAGATGGGCCATGGTGAAGAACATGACCCACCGTTTACTCAGGAAGAGCTTAACTCGACCATACGTAGCTTCAACCCTAAGAAAGCCCCTGGGGCAGATGGCCTCACAGCAGATATCTGCCAGCAATCCGTAAGCCATGATCCGGAGCTCTTCCTATCACTGGCAAACAAATGCCTAGAGCTGGGTTACTTCCCCAGGATATGGAAGGAAGCCACTGTGGTAATCCTGAGGAAACCCGGAAAAGAGAACTACACAGCCCCTAAATCATATAGGCCGATAGGACTGTTGCCAGTGATGGGAAAAGTCCTGGAAAAAATGCTCATTGGACGAGTGAAATGGTATATCATACCCGGACTCAGCACACGCCAATATGGTTTTATGCCACAAAAAAGCACCGAAGACTCCCTCTATGACTTGCTGAAACTAATACGAGACAAGTTAAAAGACAAAAAACTGATTGTCATGATATCGCTTGACATAGAGGGAGCCTTCGATAGTGCATGGTGGCCGGCCATTAGAACTAGGTTGGCGGAAGCGAAATGTCCGGTCAATATAAGAAGAATGGTAGACAGTTACCTGGAACACAGGCGGGTCCGGATAAGGTACGCAGGACAGGAGGTAACAAGGAATACTAACAAAGGCTGTGTTCAAGGATCGATAGGGGGCCCGATTCTCTGGAATCTTCTACTCGACCCCCTACTCAAAGGCCTGGAACATAGGGGAGACTACTGCCAAGCCTTCGCCGATGACGTAGTACTGGTATTCGATGGGGACTCCGCAACGGAGGTCCAGCGACGTGCCAATGGCGCTCTCGGGTATGTTCACCAGTGGGGAGTCAGCAATAAGCTGAGTTTCGCACCACACAAGACGAACGCTATGGTCGTCACGCGTAAACTCAAGTATGACACCCCACTGCTGAGCATGGGCGGGGTCGACATTGGCATGTCGCGGGAAATCAAAATCTTGGGGCTGACTATAGACGACAAGCTGACCTTCAACACCCATACATCCAATGTATGTAGAAAAGCTTTAAACTTCTACAAGCAGCTGTCACGCGCAGCCAAGATCAGTTGGGGTCTCCATCCGGAAGTTATACGTACCATCTACACGGCAGTAGTCGAACCTACGATCATGTATGCGGCAAGTGCGTGGGCACCAGCAGCCGAAAAGCTCATGTTGCGCAAACAGTTAAACGCGGTCCAAAGGGGATTTGCACAGAAACTGTGCAAATCGTATCGCACAGTCTCCTTAAACTCGGCACTGGTGCTGGCTGGGATACTACCCCTTGATCTCCGAATACAAGAGGCAGCGGCCCTTTATGCGGCAAGGAGGGGGGTACCCCAGCCAGCGCTAGGAGACAAGGAGATTGAGCAACGCACCGCGTTTGGCAGAATCCCGCACCCGGCCAAACATATAAGCCTGCAGTTCATATGCCTGGCAGACCAGGAACAATTCAACAACCACTGCACGCAAACAGTGCGTATATTCACGGACGGCAGCAAGATCGAAGGCAAGGTCGGAGCATCATTGTCTCATTGGAGCGATGATGTTGAAACCAAGAGCCAAAAATTGAAGCTGTCGCCCCACTGTACCGTCTACCAGGCGGAACTGCTGGCTATATGCAAAGCCACACGGGAAATTTTGCTTAGTTCAAAAAATAGTTTCGGCATTTACAGCGATTCCAGGTCGTCGCTAGAAACGGTCACAAACCACCGCTCTCTCCACCCCCTCGCAGTCGAAATACGTGAAAACCTGCGACAGTGCGTGGAACAAGCCAAAAAAGTTGATCTCTTTTGGATCAAGGCGCACGCAGGACTAGAGGGTAACGAGAGAGCAGACCAACTGGCTAAGGAAGCCGCCCTGAAAACAAAAACAAGGCCAGATTACGACCAATGTCCGATCTCATTCGTCAAGCGGCAGATCCGAGTGGATACGCTTGACGATTGGAATCGGAGATACAGATCCGAGAGCACAGCCGGCGTTACAAAGATATTTTTCCCGGATGCTATCCAAGCATTCAAACCAATAAAAGATATAAAACCGACTGGAATACTGACACAAGTACTGACAGGGCACGGTGGGTTTTCCGAATACTTGAACAGGTTCAAGTGTAAGGAAAGCCCATCGTGCATATGTGATGACGACAAACAAGAGACTGTGTTACATATACTGACAGACTGCCCTGCCTATTGCCTAGAGAGATTTGAGATCGAACAGGAACTAGGTATCCAAATAACTGCGGAAAATGTAAACGCATTAATAACAAGCAAGGGAACTAGGGCCAAGTTCGTTGGGTTTTGTATAAAACTAGCCCATAAGGCTATTACTAGGAACAAGTAAACGTAATCATGCTTAGTATTCATATTTGTCTACAATATATAACAGTAGCATAACACAGATAGTTGAAAATGTCCGAAACTGTAAACCTAACGAATATTGTGTATAGCTTGATGTGTCTGTATGTAACTGTGTGTGACTGTGTAATACTGTGATATCAGGAATGTATTTAAATGTATTGAAACGTATTGAAATGGATTGAAATGTATTGAAATGTGATATAGAGATAAGTAGATTTAAGGATAAATATATATAATGTATAATTGAACCGAGTTGACCCAAAAATGTAAAAACAAAAAACTGTAATAATGATAATAATGTGTGTAATATATATAAGATTGTACTTTTATAAAATGAAACGAAATGACAGAAATAAAAATAGTAAGTAAGGTCTCTGATCATGTCAGAGGGACACTGAGCAAAGCCGGAGGGGTTTTAGCCGGTAAGAGTCCGGCACTGCCCAGACTGGCTCACCAGTGAGTCAGTCTGGGCGTCCATGAGGATTTCCCACTCCTGCCAAAAAAAAAAAAAAAAAAACCTAACCTAACCTTTTTTTTTTTTTTTTTTTTGTTCCGGGGTGGAAAATCCTCATGGATGTCCTCCGCCCTGGGGCAGGCGAAGGGGTCTGTCAGACTCCTACTGACTAAAAACCACCCCGGTGTTCCCTTCCCACACTTGGACCGGGGATCATGAGAACTAGTGCGCCTTCCATGATCCCCGACTGGTGCCGGCCCGCATTTGCGGGCCACTTCATGCCCGCGGGGGGAGTGAGGTGAGACTCCCCCCGCGACGTCAAATAGGGGCGCGCGCGGAACACTACGCACCGCCACCTCGGGTCCTGCTGGATGGGGGGCGGCGGACGTCCCCGGGTCCGCCGTCCCTCCGGATCTGTTTACGGGGGCTGGAAGAGGGCGTTGTCCGCCCTCCGCCGACGCCCAGTCCGCCTGCTACGGATCAGGAGAGTGGTCTCAATCTCCCTCTCCCTTTCCGCAGCCTCCTTCTGCGAAACTACGGTTTCACAGAAGGAGATCACCGCATCCCACGACTCGGCGCTCCCAACCATCGAACAAGCGACAGCCGGCAGCGCCAGGTCGGCTCCGACTTCAGATACGAGGGCACGGCGCGGCTCCTCCCATGCGGTACACTCTGCTAGTGTATGCTGCGCCGTGTCCTCCCGACAGTGGGTGCAGTGATGGCACCGAGCGTCCGGCTCCCTGTTTATGCGACACAGGTACTTCCCGAAACAGCCATGCCCCGAGAGCACCTGCGTCGCCCGAAACGACAGGGAACCGTGCCTCCTCCCGAGCCATTCGTCGATCACTGGTCGGATCGCGTCGACGGTAGCGAGGCCGGCGGTAGGGCGCAAAAGCCTGTCCCGCCATTCCGTCACCAGGACCTCGCGGAGCTGAGACCGATGAAGCTCGATCTCACGCTGCATCGGTCCACCTCCCCGCGTTCGCGCCTCCTCGCGCCACCGGTGCAGTGAAGCGAGGGCTCTCGCTTCTAGGTCCCAGGGCGGGGATCCGGCCAGTGCACAAGCCGCCTCGTAGGAGATCGTGCGATACCCCCTGATAGCCCTGACGGCCATAGCCCTCTGCGGTTTTCGCAGTATTGCGATGCTACCGGCCGTCAGGTCAGAAGCCCACACCGGGGCCCCGTACAGGGCCATGGATCGCACGATCCCCAAGTATAACCGCCTACAGGCGGTGCTCGGGCCCCCCAGATTGGGAAGCAGCGTCGACAGCGCACCCGCGGCGCCCATCAACTTGGGCGTCAGTTGTCGAAAGTGGGGGCCGAAGTCCCACCGGCTGTCGAGCACCAGTCCCAGGTACTTCATGGTGGACTCGACAGCAATTTGGACCCCCCCGACCACGACGTGTGATCCCGGCGGTGGCGCTCGCCGAGGGCCGTGAAAGACCACGGCCTCCGACTTATTGAGAGCCACCTCCAGGCCCAGGCGTCGTATGCGACCCACCACCTGTGAGACCGCAGCCGTCGCCAGCAACGCTGCCTCCCTGTACGAGCTCCCCCGGGCCGTAACCAGCGTGTCGTCCGCATAACACGTCAGGTCCACTCCCGGTTGGAGCTCGCCCCTCAGCACCCAGTCGTAACCGATGTTCCACCGGAGCGGGCCCACGACCGAGCCCTGTGGAACACCGCACGACATATCGCGCCGGCCCCCACCGTCGCGTCCCCTGTAGGTGACACACCTTTCCGCTAAATAAGCCCCAACGATGTGGCGGAGATAGCGGGGCACCCTATGGTACCGCAGTGCCTCCCGAATACAACTCCAGGGCAGGGTATTGAATGCGTTGGAGATGTCCAAGGACACCGCCAACATAACCCCGCCCCGGGATACCGCTTCCTCCGCCAGGACTCTCACCCTCATTATTGCGTCGACAGTGGAACGCCCATGTCGAAAGCCGAACTGACTGTCGTCCAGATCCGGCCCTTCTCTGTATAAGTGACAGACGAGGCGGGCTGCAATTATTCGTTCAAAGAGCTTACCCACCTCGTCTAGCAGCACTATAGGCCGGTATGCGGACGGCGAGTCTGCTGGGCGCCCCACTTTCCTGAGCAGGACCAGACGACCTGTCTTCCACTGAGCAGGGAATAGGCCCCGCTCAAGGCAAGCTGAGTAGAGTCCTCTCAGCTGGGGCTCTAGCTGTTTCAGAGCGAGGGCGAGCGCGCGGCCGGGAACTCCATCGGGCCCCGGGGCAACGGTTTTAGCTCGGAGCCGCGTTATGGCCGCCCTCATCTCCGGCTGTGTCACCTCAGGGACGTTGACCTCCTCATCCTCCGACTCTGCGGCTGTAGGCAAAGCCATCGGCGGCGGTGTATGCTCTTCTCTAGCAGGGAAGAGAGCTGCGACCACATCCTCCAGCAACTGCGGCTGTAAGCTCTCCGTTAGTGGAGGCGCCCAGGCACGAAGTTTCCCTCGGACTACACGATAAGGGCGCCCCCACGGATCCCCGTCTAGGGTCGCCAACATCTCCTCCCTGGCTCGAGTCTTAGACTCGCCGACAGAACCTAACCTAACCTAACCTAACCTAACCTAACCTCGCAGCACAATGCCATCGATTTCTGCATCGCCACCCGCAGACCTATATCAAAAGGAAATAATAATAACTCCACATTCGTATTCAGTACCAAAGGAGCAGACTGGGCAGCCTTTAAGGATGCTGTGCTGCACAGAATGACGGTCTCAGACGTGCTCGATAGGGATGTGCCCAACCTCGATGTCGATCAGCTTGAGCACCTCGTTCACCAAATCACTGATCTGATACACGACAGTTGCAGCGAAACCATGCCCACTAAAGGTCAGAACCGCAAGTACAAAGCTCCATGGTGGACCGAGAGCCTTGAAACCCAAAAAACAGACATCATTAATCTCCACAGACGCATCCACACCGCCAAACGGCAAGGTTTACCACTCGAAGCCCTTCTGGAAGAGAGCCAGAACAAGAAAGCGGCCTACTCGGAAGAACTCAAAAAAGAATCCACCAAAAACTTCCGTAAGTTCTGCGAACTACAGCAGAAAGAGAACGTTTGGTCGCTGACCAACCGACTTCTCAAAGAGACTGCGCCTAGAAGACCACCCATTACCCTCAAAGTAGGAGACAAATTCACCACCGATGGAGAGGAGACAGCCACCTGAACCACTTCTACCCTGACGATACCTGTGACCATATGCCAACACAAGCAGAACTCCGTCGCCAATACCATAGCCCTACGACCAACACGGTAGACGACCATCCATTCACAGAAGAAGAGGTTCTGGAGCAACTAAAACAGATAAGCCCCAGTAAAGCCCCTGGCCTTGATAATCTCACCTCCGATATTTGCCTTCAATTTGCAGCACATTACCCGAGCTTAATAACCGACATCATGAACAGATGCCTTGCTCTACAGCATTTCCCCCGAATATGGAAGGAGGCCTATGTCAAAATCATTCCCAAACCGGGAAAGGATGATCCAACAGATCTCAAATCCTTCCGCCCCATAGGTCTAATTCCAGTGTTCGGAAAACTCCTGGAGAAGCTGTTCATTAAAAGGGTAGCCCACCATGCTGAGGTAGGAAACAAACTGAACCCTCAACAATTCGGCTTCCGTCAACAAAAGAATACCACCAAAGCCATCCATACAGCTCTAGACCATGTACACCACGCCAAACAAAACAACAAACTTGCCATAGCAATATCTCTAGACATAAGAGCGGCATTTGATAACGCTTGGTGGCCTGCTCTCTTCCATCGTCTAAAACACATTGGAACGCCGCAAAACATCTATGGGCTGATTAAAAACTACGTGCAGGATAGAACCGCTACGCTGGATCACGCGGGAGTCCGAGTGCGCAAAACCCTGACAAAGGGCTGCATCCAAGGATCCGCGTGTGGTCCAGTCTTGTGGAACCTGATCCTTGACGAGCTCCTGGATATGCAACTGCCATCGGGTTGCCATATACAAGCCTTCGCAGATGACGTCCTGCTGATAGTTACGGCGGATAAACCAGAAACAGTGGAGCAACTCACCAACAACATTCTCGCCAACATCAGCGAATGGGGCAAACGCGTCAAACTGACCTTTGGCCCGGCAAAAACCCAAGTCATCGCCTTCACGCCCAAAGCAAAAACCGCGCATCTCCAAATGGACGGCACCGACTTAGTGTTTGTGCCTGAAATTAAACTGCTTGGCGTCATCCTAGACGAAAAACTACTATTCAATAGTCACTTAAAATACATGTTGGGCAAAGCCACTCGCATATTCAATAAATTACGAATGTACACTAGGTGTACATGGGGCGCGCACCCTGAAAACGCCCGCACAATTTATTTGCATGTGATAGAACCAACTATCACCTACGCTGCTGGTATATGGGGGCACATAGTAAGCAGGAAGAGTGTCAAAAAGCAAGTCGCCAGCCTCCAGAGGGGATTCGCACTGAAGGCCATCCGAGCCTTCCGGACTGTCTCTACCACTGCCGCTCTGGCACTCGCAGAGCTCATGCCCCTCGATCTCAGGATCAAGGAAGTTCACCATGTCGAAACGACCCGCCTCACAGGTACTAGCCACCTGTTGCCAGCGGACATCACTCCTGAACGCCCCACACCTGTACGTGAGCTACTACATCCAGCAATAAGACTACCCAAATCAGTCACGTGCACCCGGACACATAGACAAACTGAAATTGAGGCGGCCCAAACGACATCACAAACACAGCACTATATATACACTGACGGTAGCAAACAGGACGACGGTGCCGTCGGAGCAGCCATCGTCTGCTACGATCCGGGAGGAACAACCATTACGAAAAAGTTCAAACTTCACAGCACCTGTACCGTCTTCCAGGCTGAACTGTTAGCCATCCTGGAAGCTTGCAATTGGGCTTATACAAAGGCTCAAACCAACACTACCATCTTCTCTGACTCCCAGTCGGCTATACAGGCGATCGCAGATCGGAGCAACACACATCCGCTGGTCACGAAAATACACAGAACCATTCATAATCATACACACACACGCACTCGCATTGACACTCCACCACACATAGAAATCACGTGGGTGAAAGGGCACAGTGGAGTTGCGGGTAACGAAGCTGCAGACGCAGCTGCGAAAACGGCCAGTCAGCTTCACAAAGCGCCGGACTACAGTGCATACCCGATGTCATATGTCAAACACCAACTGCGACAATCCAATTTGGCTAACTGGCAAGCCAGATACTCATCAAGTGAGCAGGGACAACATACCAAAACAATTTTTCCTACACTTCTTCAAATTAACAAATTCCGCAAAAAACTTGATCAGAATTTCTACATCACTCAAATTTTGACAGGGCATGGATTCCATAAGCAATACCTCCATCGTTTTAAAATAACTACAGACAACTGTTGTCCCTGCAACGACAACACGGTACAAAGTATCGACCACCTCCTCAGAGATTGCCCCAGATTCGCTATGGATCGCATGCAGTATGAGGCAATCTCTGAGAAATTTGGTATCACGACGTATGACATCGGGATGCTAATGCGAAAAGAAGAAGTCTTGGACGCCTTCATCAAATACGCGACGAAAATTATGAGCCAGCTCAAAAACTTTAATGGCACATAGTGTTTCTTATAGAAACTTGGAGCTCTAGGGCGCTCAAATGAAACACTAGTTTCAATAACTGGTTTATTAGTAGTTTTACAATTTGATTTGATTATTCTTATGAAAATTATCAGAGTTAGTTGCTACTTCTAGTTTTGTAGGTGAATAATAAATATTATGAAGGTAGAAATTTTTCATTAACAATTTCGATAAAATTTTAGAAGTACCGACGTTAAACACATAGAAAATATAACAAAAGAATATGATTAGCAATGACCCGCGCGAGTAGTGTCATGCTATTATAATAATATCAGGCGCGAACATCCTCCCCGCCGTTAAAAGTCCCCGACTTTTAACTCTCCATCAGGTGCTCGGTGGCTGGTAGCGGGCAAAGTCGCGTGAAGGGCCTCCGGAAACTTCCTCGGGTGGTTTGTACATCTGCTACGCGACACACGCCGTCAGGGCCAGGAAATAGTTTGCTGACGCGCCCTGTACGCCAACACAGTGGCGGCAGGTTCTCCTCATGCAATAGAACCAGGTCTCCAACATGTAGCGGAGTAGTATGAGTGCGCCATTTCGATCTCTGCTGCAGCTCAGCCAAATACCTACTCGTTCTGCCATCTTTTCCAAAAATGCTGGCGGATCTGTTCGAGCCTTTCGTGGCGTTTTAAGTTGGTGGTCTTGCTTTCGACGAGATGCGGTGAAGGCAGCGCAGTTAGCGGCCGACCAAGCAAAAAGTGCCCTGGGGTGAGGAAAAGACAGTCATTTGGGGATGAGGAAATAGGACAGAGTGGGCGGCTATTTAAAATGGCTTCCACTTGTGCGAATAATGTGGTTATTTCCTCAAAGGTCAAATGCGTATTTCCCATTACACGCCTAATGTGAAATTTAGCAGATTTCACCCCGGCCTCCCAGATACCACCAAAGTGCGGAGCGTAAGCAGGAGAAAACAAAAATTTGATTTCTTCTTCGCTTGAGAAATCACTTATAGCTTGATGATTACATTTTAAAAAGCTGCCAATATCTTTAGCCGCGGCAACAAAATTGCGGCCATTATCGCAGAAAATTTCAATGGGTTTGCCGCGGCGTGAAATAAATCTCCGTAAAGTTAAAATGAAAGCCACCTTCGAAAGATCGCTTACCGCTTCCAGGTGCACACATTTATACCTTAAGCATACAAAAATGCACAAGTAGCATTTTATGACCCTTGAACCGCGCCCTTTCCTATTTAGGACAGAAAATGGGCCGGCAAAATCTATACCTACACTGCGAAAAGGAAAGTCCACCGTAATACGTTGTGAGGGTAAGTTCCCCATGAAGAGAGATAACGTCATGCCTTGTACTCTTTTGCATCGGACACAGTTATGCACAGTTCGCCTGGCGAGATGCCGGCCATTAATGGGCCAGATGTGCTCCCTGACGCTCGCGAGGAGCAATTGGGGGCCAGCATGCAACTTGTGCAAGTGTTCTCGCTCAAAAATTAATTTAGTAAGATGGTGTGACGAATGCAGAAGGATAGGATGCTTACTATCGAACGAAAGTGATGAAGCCTCTAAACGGCCTCCTACCCGTATCAAACGATTTGCATCCATGAATGGTGAAAGTGCTAAAATACTGGACCTAGAACTGAGACATTTATTTTTAGATAATAAACTGTATTCAACAGTAAGAGATTCTTGCTGACACAGAAGGTAGAAAGACTCTTGTAATTCTTGTACACTAGGAGCGTCTAAACGCTTATGATTAGGGTTGCGAATGTTGTATATAAATCGTAGAACATAGGCATACACTCGTTTCAATTTATTTAACTTAGAATAATGATTAAATGGAATTATTATAGAATTATTGTTATCGACATTAGCTACATTTGATTTTATTTCAGGTAAGTCAATCCTTTCATTAATATTATTGGATAAAACGGGCCAAGATGACTCTTCCAATAGTAAAAAATGTGGTCCTGACCACCATAGATCAAGGTTCTTAAGTTCCTCAGGATAAACGCCGCGTGAAATGAGGTCAGCAGGATTATCTGAGGTAGGTACATGACGCCAGCCTGAAACACTCGTTAATTCCAATATTTCGGCAACTCTGTTGGCCACGAATGTCTTTAATTTTCTAGAGCTAGTCCGCAGCCAAGAGAGAACGACGCTGGAGTCACACCAATAAAAACTACGCTCTACAGGGAACCGTAAAGACTGGACGACGGCCTTACATAATCTAGCAGCTATTACAGCGGCACATAACTCTAGTCGGGGTATCGTGCATGCCTTGACAGGTGCTACCTTTGACTTAGAGCATAATAGTTTAACGTACACGTTGCCTGATATGTCAACAGACCTAATATAAATACAAGCGCCATATGCTCTCTGAAGAACGCGCGAGCCGCGGTACGCGTCGGACGTGTCTAGCGAGTGTCCCCGCCGCTTTGCGTCGCGTCAAGGTCACGCTCCGTTAACGGCCGGCGAGCGAAATATTCCACTGCATTGTGTTATTGTTTATACGTAATAATTATTGAACATTGCAAAATGTGACTTTTAGTGAATAATAAGTGAATTACACGGACAATTTAGAACATAGTGAAAGTGGAAGTAACTCTCCAACAATGGAGACGGACCCATTAGTTGTGCAATTGGAACACCAAGTAACGTGCGAAACATTGAGAGAAATCTCAACAAATTTAGACGGAACCTTTACCGTGCAGTGTAACCAGTGTACCCACAAAAATGACATTAAAAACTTTCTAGAATGGACCAATGAACAGACTAAAATAAAAACAATGAAATGCAAAAAGTGCACCAAAACCAGTGTTATAAAGATTTGCACATTCGTGAACCATCGTCACACGAATGGTAAGTTCATACCAGATGTTTATTATAAAATCTACTCATGCGCAAACACAGTAGTAAGAAGCGTATTCCACAACTGTGTGGAATGTAAAAAACAAAGGAATATACAAGTAATTCCCCAAACTGAGTTCACAGCTCAAGAGGAATATGTATGCAATTGCCTGAAAATAAACACAGTACACATCAAGTCGAGTGAACTAAACTTAAAAACTAAGAAAAATACGATACAGAAACAAATCGAATTCCCTAGAACAACCGAGACGGTGGTTGAGGCAATACCGACTCATAATCGGATTGAACTGCTTCAAAATAGTTCGAACCAAGAAAAGAGAAGAGTGATAGTGCCATCTCGCTCATACTCTGCGTTATCGACAAGTGACCACTCTATGAGATCGCGCAGCCCATCCATTAAACGCCCACACCCTTACGAGGGAGAAGGCGTATCTGAAGCGAAAAAAGTTACTAGGCGAACAGGAACATTCAACATTTCACCTAAAGAATCTGTACCGACGAGGAAAAATATATCAACAAAGAATAGCACTCATGTACCACCAATACTAATCACGGACGCGAGATACAAATACAAAGATAACAAGGATACGAAAAAGATGCTGAGCGACCAACTCGTAGGAGATCTAACCAAATTAATGAATAAACACCATGGCCGCATAGTCAGAAACGAGAGAAGCAAAAACATTCTCATTACACTCACCGACTTAGAGAAAAGAGCAAAGGCAATCGAGGACATCAAATGCTTCAAGCCAGATCTCGCATTCATAGCGCCGAAACCCAAGGCGGAACAAACAAAAACGACGAAAGTCGTCATAAGAAATATGGTTCACGACTATCCAGTCGAAGAACAAAAAGACGAAATGGAAAAGTGCATCGGTATTCGCCCTCTCAATATCAAAAAGATAACGAGCGATGTACAACTATGCATATTCAGCGGCGACCTCTCATACAATGAAATCGCTGAACGTATGAAAAACGCCACAGAAGCCTTTTACTGTGCACACAAGCTAAGACCTGAAAAATACAAAGTTGGCTCGGACAGAGTGCTACAATGCAAAAACTGTTTTAAATTCAACCACGCAACTAGTGCATGCCATGCACCGAAAAGAGAACCCACCATACTGATCAAAAACAATCAGGATGAATCGGTGAAAGTCTGCTCAAACTGTAAGGATGTACAGCCAGAGCAGCACAGTGCAACACAGAGAAAGTGCCCACTATTCAAAAAGGCGATAGAGAGACAAAAGAAAAAGGCTGAACGAGCAGAAAAGGAACACATAAACATCCCATCGACAACTAAACCAACACCACAAACAGAAACAAATAGAAGATCGAGATCTCCAATACGCAGATCGACGATTCAAAAGGGCATATCGTACGCACAGGCAACGAATAGTGAGGGTGAACTCACTCAGACACGCAGGCAACTAACTAGGGAAGATAAAGTCTCCATATTCGATAAAACTATGGAAAAACTCATGACACTAATGAAAGAACTCAGAGATGTTCTACTCTACTAAAGGCAGTAAGAAACCCATAAAGATCCTGCACATCAATGCGCAGGGTATCAGAAACAAATTTACGGAAATAAAACAACTGGTCCAGAAATACCATGTAGACATAGCCATCATAAACGAAGTCAAAATCAACCTGATAGATCAAAAATTCAATATTCTAAACTACGACAAAATATATGAACAGAAAGCCAACCACCTAGGCACCATAATGTACGTCAAAAGAGGCATGAGGTGGGCTCAAACCAAACTCATCGACTCCTTCAGTGATGAGGAGAGAAAAATCGAAGGATGCAGCATTCGAGTCTTCACCGATCACAGAACTGGAGAATACATCACGGTAAAGGGCATTTACGTCCCAATACCAAATCAAAACGAAATGTCTGACGAATTCGAGCAACTGCTAAGAGAGGACAGTGCCCTCATTATAGGAGACATGAACCTAAGGATGCAACTGCTCGGCCGTTCAGTCGATAGAGGCCTCGGAATTCTAGTACGAGAAATACACAACAACGGAGACTGTAGAATTTTACATTCCGGTCAGCCATCTAGACCCGCCAGTATTGGAAACAACAACATACTGGACATAGCAATCACAACATACAATCATTCAGATTTGGAAATAAAATCATGCAAACAGACAGAATCCATAGGGTCCGATCATATACCATGGATAATCACAATAAACTTGGAAAACGACTACGAGATCCCACTAAGTCGCAACCTCAAAGACATCAAAACGAGTAAAGATAAGCGCGACGAGTTTGAACAATCTCTGGCAACAAAAATAGACCCAAACACAAAAATCGAAACAGACACAGACTGTGATAAAATGATTACCAAACTGGAAACGGCCGTAATAGAGACACTGAACGAATTTGCACCGCTTAAACAAACCGACAACAGACAAAATCTTCCCAAACAACTTCAAAAGTTGATAGACAAAAGAAATAAAGTGAAAGACATCGCATGGAGTCTAAGATTCACATACAGATACAACGGACTAAAGAGAGAATACAACAGACTAAAACGCAATTTAGCTAAGAAACTCATAGAACACGGAGAAGAAATTTTGAACAAAGTTTTAGAAGATAAAACCGACAGCAGAAAGAAAATGTGGAGTATACAGAGAGCGATGAAAAAGCCACCTGAAAGGCTCCCCCTTATAGAAAACTGCAACACAGAGCTAGAGATTATCGACAATCTAGTGGACACGGCTATCGTTCACACATCCGATATCTCCCATGAAGACGAAAACACGGAGAAATACACACCATTCCAACCTTTGGATGCAACATCACACGCAGAGTTAAAAACAGCCCTTCGAAAATTCAAGAATCAGAAAACACCTGGCCCTGACGGGATAAGAGCGGACATCTTGAAAATGGGAGGCGATACAATGATAGCCATGTTCAAGCGAATAATGGACTACATTATCAACACGGGATACTTCCCAAAAAGATGGAAAGAAAGCACATGCATCTTTTTGCACAAACCAGGGAAAGACTATACCCAACCCAAGTCATACAGACCCATTAGTTTACTCAATATCATGGGCAAATGGGCCGAACGTATTATTCACTCGAGAATAAACACAGTCAGCAACGAACTTATCCCCGAACACCAACATGGATTCGTCCGCCAAAGAGGCACAGCAACACAAATCCTAAGGACTGGCAAATACATCAGCGACGCCCTGGAGAAAGGGCACAGTGTGGCCATGATATCGACCGACCTCAGTAAGGCATTTGATTCTATAAATCATCAGGGCCTAATAAAGAAACTCTACGAAGCTGGAGCCCGAAATAACATCATAAAGATAATAGAAAATTATCTGTCGAACAGAACAACCAAAGGCAGATTCAGAACAACCACAGGAACAGAAAAAAAGGTACCACACGGTGTACCCCAAGGCTCGATCCTCGGACCAGTGCTTTTTAACTTGTATGTCGCTGACATACCAAAGTATAAAATCGCAGGTCAAATGCTCTCTCAGTACGCAGATGACCTGTGCATTCTCAATGCAGCGAAGAAACCAGATCACGCCACCAGGCGTGCAGAATGGGCAGCGGAGGAAATTATAGACTACTACAAGAGATGGGGCCTCCAATGCAACGTGGATAAAACGGAGTGTATCATGTTCTCTCACAAAAGACCTAGGCTGGGAAATACAAACAATGGATACAGAAATTACATCAAAATGAAAAATGAACGAATTGGATATAAGAACGAAGTAAAATACCTCGGAGTCGTACTTGATAAGAGACTATCGATGAATAAACACACCAAAGAAACTGTAGAAAAATCAAAACGCGTAAGAGGTGCCCTAAACTCGATCATAGGGTACCGATCGAAAGTGAACGTCGAAACAAAACTACTCATCATACAGGCGTGCCTCTTGCCAGTACTCGACTATGGAGTGATCCAACTCCTACCAAGATACAGCAAGAGCAACCTGAGAAAACTAGAAAGACAGTACAGAATGGCACTGAAAGCTGCAGGTGCCTTCCCACGTCGCACTGAAACAAAAACGCTCTGGGAAATGCTTGATCAAGACCCGTGGCATCTCAGAGCACACGATCTCCATCACGATATGATCGAAAACTCAACTCACTGACGATCAGCGGCCTCGACGATCCCGGTCCCGCGTATACGAGATATGGACAGTTCAATCCATCCCTTTTCTCAAACAGGATAGGCGAAATTGAATATATAAACAAATCGGAGAGAGGCAAACCGCTCCACAAGAGAACGGCCCCCCCCCGTCAGCATAGGCTTTGACTCGTAAAGTCACTCCTAGCTTATAAGTAACTTTAGGTCTAGACCTAATGGGATCATAAATCCAAAATTTCTCACACTTGTTCTGTATACCTATAAATCAATTATGTGAGAAAAGATCTCAACAATAGGTTGCAAAAGATCCCTCCCCGGACAAAGTGCGCCAAAATAAAATGCATACCAAATGCTCTTGTAAAATTACATTTTATAAGTGACATGTAACATAGTTTTCTCAACTAATGAAATAAACATCTATTCTATTCTATTCTATTCTATTCTATTCTATTCTATGCTCTCTGAGAAGCGTCACTAAAAGAGTGTAACTCTGTTACAACGGGAGAATCACACAGAGCACGCCTCGGTATTGTAATGGAAGTTAAATGAGATAAATTCTTATAAAATTTAAACCAAGCCTTTTCTATCTCTGGTGGAAGTGAATCATCCCAATCAACCTTATCAAGCCATAGCTGCTGCATAATTAATTTAGGGATAACTATACAGGGGCTTACAAACCCAAGTGGGTCAAATATTTTAAAAGACGTTGATAATATATAACGCTTAGTAATTTTATTGCTACTAGCAGGAATCTCAAATGAGTAATGTAAGCGGTCTGTCTGAGAGTCCCATCCTAAGCCAAGGGTACTTGCAGACTCACTTATGATTAGTGTATCTGTAGAATTCGTAGAACAGGATTCAAGAACGTTAGAAGAATTTGATCTATATTTTCGCAAGTTGAAACACCCTGACCTTAACGTTTCAGCTACAGATTGTTGAATCATTTTTAATTCATTTTCAGAGTTACTGCCAGTTATTAGGTCATCTACGTACAGGTCATGTTGGATTATAGTATTAATAAGTGGGTCCGCGCACTCCTCCCCCAACTGCCAAAGACACCTTGTACTTAAATAGCTTGCGCTTGCGAACCCGTAAGTCACAGTATTCAACTGCAAAGTCTTAAGAGGCTGATGCTCATCTTCCCTCCATAAAATCAGCTGTAGATTTCGATCCGACTCGTCAACTACAATTTGCCGGTACATCTTTTCCACGTCTGCAGTGAGCATGTACTTATAGTGACGAGCACGAATCAGTATGGAGAAAAGAGAGTCTTGGATTTGAGGCCCAATCATTTGCAAGTCATTGACAGACATACCGGAGGATGTGCGAGCTGACGCATCGAAAACCACTCTTATTTTGGTCGTCTCACTATTTTCCTTAAACACTGGATGATGAGGCAAAAAGTAAAGTAAACTGGACTTAGCATTGTCTAGTGAAACTTCAGAAAGGTGACCTAATTCACGGTACTCCTTTAAAAAATCTACGTATTGAGATTTAATCTCAGGCTGTCTACTGAATCGTCTCTCTAGGCTATAAAATCTTTTCTTGGCCATATCATACGAATCACCAAGACAATCTGCTGAGCGGACTAAAGGTAGCTTGACACAAAATCTGCCACCTTCTAAGCGGCAGGTGTGTTGCAAAAAATGCATTTCACATGCCTGCTCGCTGTCATTTAGATAGGATCTTGGTGGAATTTCCTCCAACTCCCAAAACCTATTTAACTTGTGTTCTATGTTATCATTATGTAAAGAATTACTAAAAATATGATTACATTTAATATTGTTCTTAGTTTGTTTAGTAAAACATGGCAGCGGACCTCCAATCAACCAGCCTAGTTTTGAGCTGTGCAACTTAGGAAAGCTAGGACCTAGGGACTGTTGTTCACATCCAATGATGTCCCAAAATAAATCGGAGCCTATGAGTACATCTATACGAGAGGGTTCATAGAATTTAGGATCCGCTAAGATTACATTATTAGGAATTTTAAAAGAACAATGGTCAATGTACGTATTAGGTAATGCGCCTGTTAGCTGAGCCATTACATAAAGATTGGAAATTACATTAAATGATGTATTTCGCGATTTTACTTGGGCAATACAATATTCAGTGACAGTCCCTGAATTATTGTTGCCAAAACCTATAATATTTGTAGACTTAATAGGGCAGATTTCTAGAGATAATCTTTGTTTCAGATTGGAACTGACAAAAGATGATTGACTGCCACAATCAAGTAGGGCACGCACAATTTCTGATTTATTTGTTTTAGGATTGACGACTTCTATTAAAGCAGTAGATAATAGGGCTTCGCTGACAGATTGATTGGTAAAGGTGACCAATGTGTCACCTGGACTGTCAACACCACAAGATTTGTCCTCAGTAGCAGCAGGAAGATGTAACATAGTGTTGTGTCTCCTTTTGCATTCATGGCAAGGGCCAAAACGGCATTGGCGAGAGACATGACCGAACCTTAAACAGTTCTTACATAATTTTAGTTTGGAAGCATCTGCTATGCGTTCCCCTATGCTCTTTGCCTTGAAGGACGGACAATCATAAATTCTGTGGTCCGCTGCATTACAACAGGGACAAGAGTCGCATGAGGATGAAGATTTTTGATTTTGACCATTATTACTGTTTGTACATGTATGTGATTTAGTATGTGGACGTTCTGATTTAGTACCAGGGGCAAAGCTCTGCTGGCTATGAGAAGGCTTAGAGACATTTTCGGCCTTATTGCGGTGCAGTGATTCAAGGACGGCTGCACGATTATTCAAGAATTTGTGGAAATCCTTGAGTGCAGGCGTGTCTGTTGACATCGTATTACGGTGCTCTTCCCATTTCACGAAAGTATTATTGTCTAACTTGGAAGCGACTAAATGAATAATAATAACATCCCAGTGCTCGGTAGCTTGTCCTAAACTAGAAAGGGCACGCAAGTTCTTGGTCACGTGGTCCACCAAGAAGCGCAACGATTTTTCAGATTCCTTACTTAAAGAATTTATATTGAACAATGCACCGAGGTGATGATTAATTAGTAAACGTTTATTATCATATCGTTCAAGCAGCAAATTCCAAGCCTCCCGATAGTTAGCGGAAGAAATTTCGAGGTTAGAAACAGTTCGAGCTGGTTCTCCTTCCAAATATGAAATTAAGTAATGGAACTTGTTTACTGAACTAATTCTATTATTTTCATGAACTAAAGATCTGAAGGTATCGCGAAATTCCATCCACTTGAAGTATGAGCCATCAAATTTAGCAATCTGAATTAACGGTAATTTGAAACTCATTTCACTATGTTCATGAACACAATGAGATGTATTATGCAAACTAGTATCATGAACACTGTCATCCTTGCTATGCGTTTGCAATAAGGTCTGAGCAGCTACAATGTTGCTAATAAATTCCTTCTCAATTATTTCCCGTTCCTCCAGCTCATCCTTCAAACCACTAGAGTTGCCAACCTCAATCTGACTCTGAAGATCATCGAACTTAGAAGATAACGTTTCGAATTTGCTAAGTTTAAGCGTAAGTTCCGCCCTTTGTGTTGCAGTAAAACTTTCAAATTGTGATAATTTATCTAGGTAATTTTTAAATTTCGTAACTTGTCCTTTCACAGAACTACGTCTAGTATTCAATTCTACCAAGCTCATTATTAATGTTAACTAATAGGCAGTTGTAACGAAAACAATAAGTGCAATTCAATAAAAATAACACGAAGAAGAAATCAAAGTTAAGTACGTAAACAACAAAACAAATTAATTATTGATTAAAAACGTAAGAAAACGTTACAAAATAAAAGTTAATAAAAGTTTACGCTCACGCCCCTAGTTGGTGGTGTCTGCCGCACAGGAAACCGGGGCAGCAGCTCTGGCCTGGCGGGCACGTACGCAGCGCGGGCACTGCGCGGCGCGGGCTCGGCAACGAACGGGGAACACGGATAATCTGGAAAGTTCGGCGAAATAATCACTACACGGAAACGACAATAGGTACGGCGGCACCCTATGATGGGAAAAAGGCAACGGAGAAATAAGTACCTAATTAAATTACAGAAGATGAATTTCGTACGTAGGTACTTTTACAAAATTATTAATTACTTCAGTAAATCAGAATGTAGGCCAAAATATAGAAAATACGATAAAATATCGCTGTGCGGCGTTAATATAACAATAATAAGAAGTATTTCCAAAAGGAACATTAATTACTTTAACGGAAAACTCAACTTATAAATGACGCAATGGTATGACCTTGACAAAGGTGAATAAAAATATATTCGCACAAATAAAACCTTTATACAAGGATATAGGCTAGGTGGATTAATGGAAGGCAAAAGGAAGATTAGGGAATAAAGACACTTAGCTGCAATAGTCGGTACTGCTGCGCTGCGGTACGTAGGTATAACGCTGATACTTATTACGTTATTGTCCGGCGGTACTAAATGATCCCAGTGTCTTCTCAATGTAGTTCGATCCAAAGGCTTGGCTGGTTCAGGCGCGGTGCTGACCGGCTGATTGCTGCGGCGCTGTTGCTGGCCAATTCCAGAAGCGGGACTTCGATACTACTCGGTCTTCTTGGACAATTCGGTCCTGTCACGGTCGCCAGATGTTTCTTATAGAAACTTGGAGCTCTAGGGCGCTCAAATGAAACACTAGTTTCAATAACTGGTTTATTAGTAGTTTTACAATTTGATTTGATTATTCTTATGAAAATTATCAGAGTTAGTTGCTACTTCTAGTTTGTAGGTGAATAATAAATATTATGAAGGTAGAAATTTTTCATTAACAATTTCGATAAAATTTTAGAAGTACCGACGTTAAACACATAGAAAATATAACAAAAGAATATGATTAGCAATGACCCGCGCGAGTAGTGTCATGCTATTATAATAATATCAGGCGCGAACACATAGAACACCACCATTAATTACACCACACTCAATTATTATTTAGATCTTACAATAGTTAATATTTATAAAATTATTTATCTTATAAAATCATCATAACATTGCGCATAATAAAATAACTAAAAAAGACAGCAACTGTATCAAATCGCAGGAACTGTCTGAAAGTGAAACAAATAATAAGTAAAACCTCAACCAAAGGAAAAACCCAAAGAGAAACAAATAATATAAAAAAAAAAAAAAAAAAAAAAAAAAACCTAACCTAACCTAACCTAACCTAACCTAACCTAATCAAAATTTTCACGCGCTCTCAAAATACCACTAAATACAAAATAAAAACTAACTTAAATGGACAGAAAACGAACTAAATGTTATTGTTTTTTACAAAGAAATTGATGAAAAGCTGGTTACGTGTAAATTATTTGCAAACCAAATCAATTCCAATTGAAATCTTCTAAAATAAACCAAAATAAAAAGAATTTTTTTTTACAATAATTCACAGTCACGCAGTGAAAATGGCGGATAACAAGTGAACTGTTTTAATATTAATTTAATGCTAAAGTCTGTACGGGTGTTCTCATGTGGCCTATACTTAATTCAGCAAATAGTGAATTAGCACTTGTGAGAAACAAATCAGCCATGGATCGATGTGAAGAGTAGTATCACTCATTAAACTTGTAGGTTGTTTGTTTTTCCCGCATTAGCTGTATTTCTATTTACAATTTTTAAGTATTCTGCATTGATTTTACGGCGTATTCCACCAGTTTTTTCTTTAGCTTTCCACATTTCGTAAAACAACTAAAGACGTTAAGAAGCTGTCAAAATAGCCTAGTGTAGAAATATTCGTTTCATGTTACATATAATTAAAACAGCAGATTAAATGCCTACGCAAGTTCAATTATTCAGCCCAAGACAAAATGGCTGCCAGGTTTCCTGCTATGTAACTGCATAAAAGTCCACTTTAAGTTCTGACTCGGCCTAAATAAATGCTGTTATTCGAGTGTATAGTAACACCTGACTAATAGGGTAAAAGTTTATCTGTATGCAGCATAAAGCATTAATTATTTGTTAAATAACTTTATAAAGTAACTGCAGACGTTATAATAGTTCATATGTTCTCTCTTTAAATGCAACGGTTTTAAAGTACACGCTTGGGTTTTTATTCAGGAAACTGCATTATTTGTGTTCACAAACATGCGCTCTTGCAGCTGATAGGGTACTGCACTACTAAACGCTGAATAACAGTGATATCTGTGGCGTGTTTGTGGTGTTTAAAAGATTTACAGTACAGAAGAAAGCGTTAAAGTGAGCCTCGTTTTCTTCTAAACAGCTGTTGCAGCCCGGGTGAACTCTAATAAGTCGGTGTAAATGCTTAGATTAACGCTGTGGGCCTTATGTGAACATTTTTAATGCAGTTCTGTGCTACTTGGGCTCCTACCGCGCACCCACGGACTACTCATTGAGCAGATACCGATTTCCAAAGGGCTATGGCTATGGTACTCTGATATAGTCTCCGACCCACTGAACCGAGAAACTGTTTGTACAATCTAAAATGATGGCAACTCATCATCTATTTCGTCTACAATCTTAATCGGTACTTGGCCCTCGGGCATCTTCCAAACACAGTCATGAGCGCGTTTGTAAGTACGCTTGTTAAATGTTAACTAAAGATTTTAAAATATACCGATCGCCATCTAACACTTGAACAATTTGAAATGGCCCTCTATACTTCACGCCAAGCTTAGTTTGATTACGCTCTTCGTTATCTAATCACTCGAAATCCCCAAACGAAATTTTTGTTATAGCTGCCTTTTTTAATATTCTCTGACGCAATCTCGCGGACTGCATCAACGTCCTATCATAATAATTTAATTACTTTGCAAGTACTTAAGTGTCGAGAAGCACATCACAAAATCAAAAGAAACAAAACACAAAAACTCAAGTTGGTATTCGCTAATTAATCATTAGGCTGCATAAGATTTGTTTTGAGCTTAATACACGTGTGACCAATACCAGTCAACGCAACAACGTTATTAACTCATTTGCCACTTAATTTGGCTGCACAACTCTCCTTTACTAACGAGCATTCAGCACCAGAATCGTTAACAAAACAATACAGCTCACCTTTTTTTTTTAACGAGTCTTGAGGGTAGTTGTGCAACGCAAACTTCCACTCGCCGTTCACTGCTGCAACACGTGCTCCTCTAGTTTCCCACGCGTGAAGCATACAAAGGGCTTCGCTGATGGCTGCTTGGCTCGATACTGAAAACGTCAAAGATCCACGAGTGATAGCCAGGACCAAAAGATAACCTGCCATCCGAGGCACGGTGGAGTATCGGCATGTTAAGATGATCACCCATCCACGGACCAACCTCAGCAAGCGCAGCCCAACCTGATGGATCGACCCGGGCGGCCGCTATCACTTAGCCATGAGCTCCTCCGCCAGAATGAAGTCTACACCCTCTAATCACCCTCTTATATCTCATTCTCAATTATCGTTTCATGCTGCTTTCATAAGTGGACGGTGGATCGAATCCCACTTCTGATGTCGCATCATTGGTGGCCGAGATGCGAAACATCGGTCTTCTTCACGATCCGACATAGTTTAGTGTGGGCACTGTTGTGGGTACTCGAACGGAAAGATAATTTGAATTTAAAATAACTTTTAATAAACCAGCAAACGAAATAAACACGTGCTTCGGAAACAAACACGTGCGTTGGTACTGAGAGTTTGCCAAGACTGTCCGAGCTCGACTGTCCAATAGGTATGGGCGTTATTTAACTAGTTACAATAACTGGCTACGGGGCATGTAACGGAATAACTAGTTTCGAGTCACACACAAACACGTGATTTTTGTAACTAGTTCCATCACAATGCAGTGATTGAATGAAAAGAGTGAAACGAAACAAGCTTGTGATATGTAACGTATTACGTAGGTAACCATTTACATTTTCGTTTCGCAAATAACAGTAACACTTCAATGAGAATAGAATTTGAAAAATAACTAGTTACTAAAATCACTAGTTTTCAAAACCGGTGACGTCCTCGAAGTCACTAGTTACGTTACGTTTCACAAAAATCACGTAACGACCCACCCCTACTGTCCAACGTAGACTGCCGCAACACTCGGTCTCTCCCCCAGTCATCGCTGCATCCCCTCCCCCGACGATCGTGTTCAAGCGGTAGAGCTCGCTTGCATTTCCGATCACATGATTATTCGTTTACGAATCAAATTGTTAGATGGCGCTGTCCACTGTACTGTGGCGCCATCCATCCACGACATATATTCGGAATTGACTCATTACTAGCTTTTGTTTGATACCAATAACGTTGCTTTTATTTTTAAACCTACCCCTCCCTTTTTTGTATTTGCAAATGCAATATATAAATATTATATAGCCTACGTCACTCCCACAATTAAGACGAATCGATCGAATCTAACGACACCTCATTTGTTAAAATCCATAAAGCCGTTTAAGCTACAGAGCGTGCCAAAGAAATAAACATAGGTACAGTAAGCGCTCAAAAGTGCATGAGCACGCTAAGAGTCGTATTGCTGTGAACACGCGGTATAGCTCGTACATTTGTATGTGTAAGCAACACGATACACACACCACAGATAACGCAGTTACACGAAACAACAATATATTGCCGTCGCTTTAAACATGCTAGCACACACGCACTATGCGCGTGAACTTGACCAGTTAATGGCATTGCTAAAATTCGATAGTTACTTAACAAGCGTAGATAGCAGAAAGCGTTATGCGTTGGAATGGAATTCAATCTGCCTCAGGTTCTAATCTCGTGAAACACAGTGCGGTTTTTTGCAAATATTATTATTTTTGTTTTCGATAATAATATTTTTTAAATATTGCTGCTTTTTTATGTTGTTATTGCAATAAAGGTTTTAGAATAAAAAATGCGTGATATATGATAACAAAATTAAAAAATATATGTTTATTCGTTATATTTATTTTACATAAGTTAATAAACTGCTACAATTATTTATCATTACTTCAGCTGAATAAGATGTGAAATAGATGTCAAGAAACTTAGAAGCAGTTTGTATTATTTAGAAATATTTAAATTATGAAATATTTTAAATTTTTAATGGATTTTTTCACCATAAATATTAAGCTTTGATCATGGTCGAAGTAATTAAGTAATAAATAAGAATATTAGACTACTTAAAATGTAAAAAACTACTTACAGAATAGGTAATTTTAAGGTTAAATATGGGCAGTTTGTTTATATTTTATTTGTATTAATTATTTTACATTTTATTTGACTTTAGTAAATATTGGTTGTTATTGAGGTTAAAGCTTAAGTATTCATTTTCTTTACGAAAAGAAGATTGAAACTAAACCTCAAATTTTTATCCTAAAATAATACTATTACTAAAATAATATTAAACAATTTCGGTATATCTGCAAGAAATACGACAAACACCCTATTGAAACGTGCTTAAAAAATTCGTTACCATAAATTCATGCAATAACGAATCTGTTGTTTATTAAGTTGGTACGGTCAATATTTTAAGGGCAAAAACGGTTTTCTAGCTGGTCTTCAGTGATGCAAGCCTTCAGAGTGCACGGCGAACGGTTCATAATGACGTGTTTTTAATAATTCAGCAAAATGTCTCGTTGGTATGAAACCATTTGTTTCATTCACCATTTGACGTCGCTGCTACTCGATAATAATCCCCTTCCTCATATCTCTTAACCCTCACAGTATTTCTCTAGAACAAAGAAAAACATTGTTTTTATTACACATAATACCTTATTATTTATTATTCACTAATCGAATTAAACCTCACAATGAATTTAAAACTTTAAAGGCATCTTCTGTCTCAAAAATACCTCTGTTCTATCAACAATACCCTTGATTAAGATTTATGTTTAGTAAAATATGAAATATATTAATGATAACACTCACACTTAGTCCGGTTTCATTAGATATTCACTTCACTTTTACGCAGCGCAATAATATTCTCTGATCTGATCTGATCTCTTCAATATATTTTATGCCTGCTTTTTGATAATAATAACCACAACACTGCGCTAAATACTCGTCACCAATATTATCCACGAACCAAAAAAGTTCTATTAATTGAATACTCGTAACAAACTGCATCTACCCCACAGAAATCGAAATAATTTACTTAGTTTTTTGTGGTCTACCTGCTAAACTTTAATATTTATATGAACAAGACGAATGAAACTAAAAACGAATGATGATTATTGAACTAGTCGTTGGTTGCAGACAAAGTGAGTGTGTGTGTGTAATGTGCGTGTCTACAGTATTGTAACAACTTATAGAAGAAGGTCGTAAGTCAAACCGAAGCGTCAGTCTATTGCTTTGTGAGATTGCTCATGGACTTTTGGTCGGCACTGTACATACTTATATACATACAATACTCTCGTAAAAGAAGTCGTTGTTCACAAAAAACGTATGGCTAACTGTCAAATTATGTATTAACGCTGGAGATCAGCGCCATCTGAAGTGAGCAAGTGGCAGTTTTTATCTCCACTATCGTACAGACGCCAGCACATCAAGCTACAACAATCTGTCAAGTTTATTTAATAGATTTTCAACTTTAGCGCTGAAGTATAAGGTTCAACGTTGATTGGGACAATTTGACAGTTTCGGGTAGCTTGATGTGCTGGCGTCTGTACATCGTATGGCCAAATCTTACGCCCCCATAATTTTATTATCGTAGGGGTTGGCAGCACTGATTCAATACTAAAGTGCTTGCTACACAGCTGCCAACTGCGTCCCCGACAGAGGTGACCTTGGTTGGTGACAGGCAGAGTTATTTGAAATTTGGTCGTAAACCACCATCTACATGGTTGTAAACCACCAAGGTCCCCTCTATCGGGATGCAGTTGGCAGCCGAGTAGCAAACCCATAACAACCTACAATTTTGGCAGCTCCAAGCGAACAGATATAAAAATCAAGCTATCACACACTAGTTAGGACAATGTCGGCAATGTTTTAATTTGGTCTGTTGTAGTAGGTTGTGGAACATATGGAACAGGCGAAACAGGCACTGTTTTTTCGGTTTTGAGATATCTGTTCCATGTTTCATGTTTTAAAAACCCTTTTTTAACCGACTTCCAAAAAGGAGGAGGTTATATGTTCGACGCGTATGTTTGTTTTTTTTATTTTTTTTTTATTATGTATGTCCACCGATTTCTCCATCATTTGAGGACCGATTTTGAAAATTATTTTTTTGTTTGAAAGGGTATGATCTCGAATTGGTCCCATAAAATTTTTATTAACTTTGCTTGGGTAGTTTTTGAGTTAGCTACAAAATATGTATTTTTTTTCCCACTTAGTATGTAGATGATATGATAAGTTCCTGTCACTGGTAGCAGGTAGTGGTATTCGAATGTGTGTGGGGTAGGTACCACAACCAAAAAGTATAAAATAAAAACTTTTTACAAACAAAAAACTACCGACTTCCAAAAAAAACACTACAAAGTGAAAAATAACTTTAATTTCGGAAGTCGGTGGCAAAAAATGAAAACACAAAACCCAAGACACCGACTTCCGAAATTAAAGTTTTTTTGTCTCTCACAAAGTTAGCTCCTTGTTCGTGCACTATTGTCAAATACTAGCATTAAGTACATAACTTGTGTAGAGAAAATAAACGTCTTATATTATTTCGAGAGCATACCCTTATAAACAAAAAAAGAATTTTCAAAATCGGTCCACAATTGACGGAGAAATCGGTGGAAAAAAAAAAACAAACATACGCCACGAACATAATTATAACCTCCTCCTTTTTGGAAGTCGGTAATTTAACTGTTTCGATTAAGCCTCACTCATTCAAACAGGCGCGACACGCGACGTGACACAAAGGCACCACTCGTTTTTGTGTCGCGTCGCGTGTCGCGCTGGTCTGCATAAGCCTTTATCTATGCGACTTGGAGTGCAGCACTGAGAACTTGAACTTGGAAAACAGCACAAGACAGACAATAGGAAATAGGAAGCGTATACCACTGGTAAAAAAACAGTAGTAAAAAGTAAAAAAGTGAATAGAGAACATTTTTTAAAAAGGTTAACATTTTAACGAAATGCGGTTTCTATTTCAAATAAATACGGTTTCTCAAAAGACTAGTATTCATGTTTAAACTTTAGCTGCCATCTTTGATTGTTCCTTTCTTTCTTTTTCGCTTCTGTCATTTCCGTGACTAGTGTGCTTAGGAGGTGAATAAATAAATTTATTCTGTAATAATAGTGATTTTAAACAATTATCGAGCTTGCGGTTACGTTAACGTTTGTGTTTCAGACATTCAACATGCAGAACGACGCCGGTGAATTCGTTGACTTGTACTGCCCGAGGAAGTGGTGAGTGGCATTTGAGGTTATATGACTTGTTGACCACATTGCGCTATGAGCGAATCGCATGCGGTGGTGGACATAATATTCATTATTTATTCATAGTGTGTTCTGATAATATTAATATGAAGAAACAATGTTACGATTATGTTCCATACCGTTCGACATTAGAGCATACATTCTAATGCCACAGACCAGTACTCATTACTATGTTCTGTGTCGAATTTGATATGATCTCGAACGACTTTCAAATTTAATTATAGTAGGTATGTCTCATGGTGACCCAAGTCTATATCCTAGAGAGGTACACAATATCCTTCATACATGATCAGGACTTAGAATGGTTAATTATTTACATATCAAACCCACTGTTAACACCTATTTAAAAAATACAACTTTGAGTAGTACTGAACCTAAAAGTTAATTGCGTTTCTTCTCCAGAGTGAAAGACATGTAACCATTATCTATTCTTATTTATCACTGTCCTATTCCAGCTCGGCCAGCAACCGTCTGATCCACGCTAAGGACCATGCGTCTGTACAGCTGGTGATCGCAGACGTCGACCCGGCCACCGGTCGTGCGGCCGAATCTTCCAAGATGTATGTGGTGTGCGGTGCTATCAGACGTATGGGGGAGTCCGATGACTGCATCGTGAGGCTCACCAAGAAAGATGGCATCTTGACTAAGTGAGTGATTGTATAATTGTTTTGTGTGGAAGGTATACTCTCACATTCTCTCTACTAGTACTGGTTGGTATTGTAAAATCATAATAAATACGTGGGACACTCAGAAAGTTTTGCAATACTAGACAAAAAATATACTACAGGTTATAATTTTTATTATATCTCTTCAAAGAACTCTCCATTACTGATAAACTAAACTCACTCTAAACCAATTTTCATAACACATTTTCCAGTCCACATCAGATACAGAGTTAGTTATGTGTCAGTGTACTTGAACCCTGATGCTGTCCAGCCTGAGGCAACGGAGATAAAGATAAAGATATATTTATTGCATAACTGTGTACATTAGTTCTTATTTTAAACGTAAACAGGCTCAACAGTCTACCCATGTCGGATATGCAATAGTATTTATTATAAAGCAACAAGATTTCAAATAAATTACAAAAATATTAATAGATTACAAACAAATTACAAATAAATTACATAGGTATGAACATTATTTTTTCTCAAAAAACTCATTCAGATTATAAAATACATTATCAATTAACATTTTTTTAAATTTTGTTTTAAACATATTTCCATTTAATTGCTTGATAGCTGGCGGTAACTGGTTGTATACACGAATAGCAGTTACATAGGTACTTTTATAATAAATCATATTATTAATAACAGGTAAATTAATGTCATATTTATATTGCTTGCAAATGTTTCTCTTAGAATCAGATTTAAAATTAAAATATTGCATATTATTTTTAACAAATAAACATATTTCGAGTATATAAATACCAGTCAGTGTTAGGAAACCCTTTGTTCTGAAAACTTCTCTTAGCGATTCGGTGCTATGCATGTTATATATTGTCCTAAGACATTTTTTCTGGAGAATGAATGTGGACTGCACGTTCGTCGAGTTTCCCCAGTATATTATACCATACGTTAGCAGTGAATAAACATTACCAAAAAAGGCATTTCTAGTAACACTGGTATTTGTAGTTTCTGCCAGGATTGACAATGCGTAGCAAGCACTGGATATTTTTTTATTAATCTTTTCAATATGTGCCTTCCAGTTTAAATGTTGATCTATTGTAACTCCTAGAAAATTTGTGTCTTTAACTTCTTCAATCGCTACACCAGTTACAGTTACATTCAGTTTTACAGGTTTAGTTTTGTAATTTCTAAATTGAACTAATTTAGTTTTTGAAAGGTTCACTTTCAAATTTATCGACTGCAACCAATCAGTTACTGTTGTTAAAGTTTTGTTTATTTCACTTTCGTAATTAAAATCATTAGCATATTCATTTGGAATAAACATAGTTGCATCATCAGCATACATTACGCAAAGGTGGTTAATTATGTTTGGAAGCTCGTTAATATACAGAAGGAATAAAGGGGGGCCTAATATACTGCCTTGCGGTACGCCTAGTATTACAGATTCGAATTCTGATTTAACTACCTCCACCATTTTTGTACTTTCATTGTATACCTCAATAAAAGTGGCCTGCATTCTATTATTTAAATAATTTTCAATTAATTTTAGTGCTATACCTCTTATTCCAATACCTTCTAATTTATCAAACAAAATATCATATTTTACACAGTCAAATGCTTTTGACATATCAATGAAAAGAGCAGCGCATTGTTTTTTGTTGTTGATCTTTTCCCAAATGGTATTGAACAATTTATATATTGCCAATGATGTAGTTTTATTCTTTTGGAACCCAAATTGGTTAGCATTTAAAATATTATTGACATCCAAAAATTTTGTAATTCTACCATATATGACCTTTTCAAATATTTTAGAAAAACTAGGTAACAGTGCAATTGGTCTATAGTTATTTAAGTCGTGTCGTGATCCTTTTTTATACAATGGCTTTATTAGAGCTTTCTTTAGGGTATCGGGAAATTTTCCCGTTTCTAACATAACATTTAGAATATGTACCAGTGGATCAACAGTAAAAGGGATACTTTCTTTAATGACTCTAATGGGTATATTATCGTGTCCGTAGCTAGTTTTATTTTTTAATTTGTTCACTATGTTAATTACTTCACATCTGTCTACTGGGAAGAGGAAGATACTGTTTGAGTTAGAAATAGGCTGTGATTTGTAGTTACTATTACGTGCTGTTGATGTGTTGCGGTTTTGGTTAATGTAAAAATGGTTAAAAGTACTTGCTAGTTGTACAGGGGATATTATTACACTATTATTTTGCAGTATGTAGTCTATTGTGGGTTGAAGAACATTTGTACTTTGGGTTTGTCGTTTTATTAATGCCCATGTGGCCTTAGTTGTATTGGTACTACACGAGATGAATTTCGCATTAGAATTTTTTCTTGATTGTTTTATTACTCGCTTCAAGATTTTACAACAGCGAACATATTTTATTTTATGTTCCTGAGACCTACTACCTTTTGTTTGAAGGTAAATTTTTCGTTTATTTTTACTAGAGACTATGATACCTTTGGTCTTCCATGATGTATCTTTCTTATAATGCATTTTAATCTTTTCAATTGGAATACAAATATCGAAAATTAATTTAAATAGGTCAATAAATTCTTCATAAGCTGTGTTTACATCCATATGCGTCATATGGATGTAAACCAATGTACCATATGTCTCACACGTTGAAGGTAAATTTTTCGTTTATTTTTACTAGAGACTATGATACCTTTGGTCTTCCATGATGTATCTTTCTTATAATGCATTTTAATCTTTTCAATTGGAATACAAATATCGAAAATTAATTTAAATAGGTCAATAAATTCTTCATAAGCTGTGTTTACATCCATATGCGTCATATGGATGTAAACCAATGTACCATATGTCTCACACGTCGTGGAACTTTATTTGAGAAATGTATTTTAGAAATATGTCGATGTAATAGTTTATATTAAATCGCATTTTGTACCAGTATTTTTCTCTGTAACTTAAACTACACGGTATCTTTATTGCTTGGCCAGTATGATCCGATATACCTAAATCCCATATTTCTACTTTGTAATTACGGTTATTTGTGATTATGTTATCTATGCACGTAGCAGAATGTGGCCCATAGAGGCAATGACGTAATATAAATAGACGCGTTATGGATGAACATCACGGCACTCGAAAACAGCGTAAATACTATCGGTAGCTAGATAGCTACTTAGACGCACGAAGAAAGGGAAAGAAAATTAAATGTCATCTACGGAATTCCTGTTGTTAGAGAGAGATAAATATATTTCTTTAATTACGTTGTCATTCTGTGGTGCATGCTCATTGGCCAAACGTGTACAAAAGGAGGCATATGGGGAATAAATGGACACTCGATTTTCTCGTGTTGATCTGGTAGTAGATTTACGGGTAAAATAATAATATTTTCGATCTGAATATGAATGCAGTATTTCGCAAGAGTAGGTAATTACTGTTACTTAAAATAAAACAAAATACAATATTATTAAAACATAAAAATCTTTATAAAAAAATGTGAATAATTCAAAATTTTAAATAAAAAGTACAACAATCGTTTAAATTAAATTACAATTAAATTTCCTCTCATTTACTTGGACAGTTTACGTTCAGGCACCGTTGTTGCCAATACGCTACAAAATGTTCCAATACCGTAAAGGACCGTTGTTGCCATTTGGCTGCAACAAACGCGGCTCACATCTATATTTGTACGCTCAAATAAAGTCTAATGTCCTCTGTGGATTTTTTATTCTATGGTCGGATAGATAAGCTAGTCAACAAAACCATTTAATTTCAAAATACCTGGAACGCAAAATTAGGTTTTACACACACTGATGCAAAGTACCCCATCTTCCCCTAATGGCACGTGACTTACCTCAAGCGCCAGCCGCCATTAGAAGGCATCGAAAAACATAAAATAAAATACATTTTTCTTGATACTTACGCATGAAATGATACTTTTTTATCTTTCACAGTTGCAGTATAATTTTTACATTTCCTATAAACACAGGACGGCATTTTTTTTTGTTATTTTTAGGAAGTTATCCACACAAGTTATTTTAATATCACGTACAGCCGCGGCACTGGTTGGTACGCGACTAAATCGAAGTCCGGTAAATACCTTGCATTCATCTTGCCACTATAGAGCGCGGGTAACGTATCTATAGTTTATAATATCATTGCATAGAGGGCCCATCCCAGACTGAGAGTTTGAATCTAGGCTGTTTTCTCAACCAAGATATATCTGATGTAGTAGGTACAAGATCTATCTCAAGTGGTACAGCCTGAGATTGGTAGTTGTCCATCTTTCAGTAGTCATGATTTTTATCATTCAGTTATGTTCTCAGATAGTATAGGAAGAGTTTAGGTAAATTAATTAGTAACATCCTGTGTTATTCTACTCAAAACTATTGTATGCCAGGGTCTACCTACAAAAGAATAATAGTAACAGGAAATGTTTACAATCCTAGAACCAACATACTGCACCAGCATTTTGCAGATATGTAAAATTTTGTGTTTGACCGACAAAGAACAATGGACTAAAAAACCAAATTAGAACCGGAAAAGTTCAAAACAAAAATTAATTTAAAACTGTATTAGCAGCTTGCTAATGTTTATAGTTCGGTTTTTCAAAGGTAAAGAACATGTAAAACAAAAAACCGAAACTAAACCGGTAAAATTCAAAACCGGTTAACTTAAGTGGTTGTAACAGCTCTATGATATGTCTCGCTGCAAACTTTAGGTATTTTCACACACCCAATTCCGATCTCTGGTCATTATAGTGACAAGTTTGTATTTCTTGACACTAAACAGTTTTGTGGAAACTTTAAAATTGACTAGGGTTACTGTGTATCTGCCTGTTAGTTTTAGACACATAATAGCATGGCTATTAGCTTTTTATATAAACTCAGACATAAGTAGTATGTCGCAGTCTTGTATTATTAACACCACAGTGGTTAGTAATAATACTAATAATGTGGTGAACCTGAATAAATGCAGATCAAATACTAAAAATATTTTTACAAATTGTACGAAGGAGGTTCCATCTTCCTCACTCACTATGAGCTTATTGCCTGGTGATGGTTAACTCCGGATAGTCATTTAATAATCATTTAATATTTAATAATTATCAAAAAGGAGATCAGCAGAATGCCTTGAAATTATTTTATCAAAATATTCAAGGTATTTCTTCCAAATTATTAGAAATCGTAATTTTTTAGAAAAACAAAGTTTGACATTGTTTGTTTTACTAAACATTGGTTAAAGGATTACCAAATGCTAATTAATTATGAGAACTATAGTGTGGGCAGTTGTTTTAACCGTAAATCTATGCTGTGTGGAGGTTCTCCAATCTTTATAAAAAATTGTTTAAAATCTAAGCAATGTAATGACATAGTTGGTTTATCAGTTGAATATTGCATCAAACTGTCCTGTGTTGAGCTGGATAAGCATGTTGTAGTGTGCGTATACAGACCCCATAATTATCAGAACTTTTCTTTAATGGTCAATAATTGAAGATGTCTTAGTGAAACTTGCATCTAGTAACAAAGCCGCAATTATTTGTGTTGATTTTAATATAAATATTCTGGAAAATAATTCAAATAGCAGTAGAATATTATGCCTGATTATGATTTAAAATCATTCAATTTATCAAATGTTTTTACAGAACCAACTAGAGTAACTCCAACTTCTGCTACTTGTATCGATAATGTCTTTTGCGGTTGTGATTATTTAGATAAAGCCATTGTTAATTATTTACAGTCTGATCATAGTGGACAAACGGTAACTTTAAATTTAGAACACCTATTCAAAAAGAGCAAATACAAATTAGACCAATAACAACTGGCAAATTAAATATGAATGAATGAACGAATGAATGATATTTATTTGCAAGAATATAGGTACATATGTTCTTAAGTACTATGGGTTTCACTATATCCGGCATTACAGCCGTGCAAATATTTAGATTTACATCTTGGTTATACTTATTGCATGCAGTAGGTACACATTTAATAATTAACAATAAAATAAAAATACTAATAATAATTTCATAATTTAAGTTTTGATAACAATGCAGTTAATAAAATTAGTACGATTCTATTCATTTAAAATAATAATTTATATTGAAAATAACGATCAATAATAATGATGTCATTTCAATAAAAAATAGAAAGAATAATGAAAATGTTTCAATATTATATAAGTAATGTCAATGTGTATTATGTCTTAATAATTATAATAAATAAGTTTTACATTTTACACTCAAAATATTCATTGACGGAATAAAAACATCGCTCACACAACCAGTTATACAGTTTTCTATTATATTCTAAATTTGTAGCACTTCTAAATTCTTCGGCTAAGTGGTTATATATTTTCACCGCCATGGTATAACAATTTTTGTTGCATACTTTTAATCTATTACGCGGGACTACTAGTGACTTTTGTACTATTTTCCTCTTTGACATAGCCTTTTCATCTTTTTCGAAAAGCGAGTAATTATTTCTAACAAATTTGCAGGTTTCAAATACATATAAAGACGGGAGGGTAAGCAGCTTTTGCTTAATAAATACAAGTTTACAAGAGTCTGTCCACTTAAGATAAAAAATTGACCTTACACACTTTTTTTGGGCTATGAATGCCCTCTGAGCATCTGTTGAATTCCCCCATACAGTTATTCCATACCTTAAAACAGAACAAACATGGCTATGGTATACCAATAAGGCTGTTTTAATGTCTGTTAAATTTTTGATCGTTCTAAGTGCAAATACGAATTTGTTTATTTTTTTACATACATTATCTACTTGAGCTTTCCAATTGCAATGTCTGTCCATAACTATTCCTAAAAATTTGATATTATTAACTTCTTCTATGTCATTATTTTTGTATTTTAAACTTAATGTCATTTCATTTCCTAATTTTTTGTGGTTATTATATGGCAAAAATGTTATAAATTTAGTTTTATTTGTATTTATTTTTAAGTTATTCCTATCTAGCCAATTGATTAAGTCTTTCAATGCTTTATTCGTAACTATTTTACTGTTTTCTAGAGTTTTCTCTTTTGTCAACACGGTAGTATCATCTGCAAACAATATAGTATATTGGTTCGTGGAGTTGGGCAGTTCGTTTATGTATATTATAAACAATAAGGGGCCAAGGACACTTCCCTGTGGTGCACCACAATAGTTTGCTAAGTACAGTGACCTAAAGGTTTTCTGGGTATTAGTTTCGAAACACATTTTTTTAATCTCCGTGCATTGTTGTCTGCCTCTTAAGTAGCTTTCGAACCAACTATAAGCAACGCCTCGTATACCATATTTCTCAAGTGCCAAAGTTGTAGATTTTTGTTTAATAAAACCGTTCTGTTGACTACATAATACATTTTGTTTCTCTAAGAAATTTATAAGCCTTTTGCTCATTACTTTCTCAAATATTTTTGAAAGTATGGGAACCAAAGTAATTGGTCTGTAATTATTTGCCTCGGATCTAGGTCCTTTTTTGTGAAGGGGTTTTACAACAGAAAATTTTAAACTGTCGGGGAATATACCCTTTTCCAAAGATAAATTAATTATGAAAGTCAAGGGTTCTGTTAAAGTTAATAAATTTTGTTTGATCATATTAGTACTAATGTTACCATATCCGACTGAGTTTGTATTTCGTAATTTCATAGCTGTCATAAATATTTCCATACAAGTAGCTGGTTCTAGATAAATTGAGTTTACAACCGTTTTATTGCAAACATGTATATTTTTTGGATTTTGAGTATTTCCCTTTTTAGCAACGTTGATAAAGTAATTGTTAAAGTATTTTGCTATATCATCACCTTTTAATATGTTTTCCCCATCCAAAATTTCTCTAATTTCATTACTAGCATTATTCTGTTTAAGTTTATCATTTATTATTTTCCATGTAGCCTTACATTTATTGTCTGCTTTCTCTATGTATTTTTTATTATTATCCCTTTGTATCGTATTTACACATTGCCTTAGTCTTTTGCTATATTTTCTAAATTTTTGTTTATTGTGGGTAGTTTTATTTTTATAATAGATGCCTTGTAGTTTTCTCTTTATCATAAATGACGTTTTTAGACCTTTAGTTACCCATTTTGGGTTAAGAGAGTTAGAATTCATCTTAATTTTAATCAGTGGGAAACACAGTTCATAGAATAGACAAAGTTCATCGTGCAATAATGAAAAGGCTTTATTTACGTCAGTTTCTAAATATACTTCTGAAAATGATAGCTTACTAATATAGTCATTAAATTTTTCTATATTTTCTTTACTCACCATTCCATGGGAAATGGCGCAGCAGCGATTCACTTACGGACAGTCCAGCCTGCTAGAAATTAGAGACAGTATACTGTTGTTGCCACCCCACACCCCACGCACCAGGGACGCACAGCGCTTACGCATTGTGGCAAAGAAACAGTCCACATGTGCGTCCGCTAACATCCCTGATGCGCTGCAGTAGCGGGGCAGCCTCAACAGTACTCTGAACGCGTTATTGTATTGCACGCGGAGGGCACTATACGATTTTTGAGTATATCTAGCCCACAGGCTGCTCGTGTAAAACGAAGTACAGTACGCTCTGAATAGAGAAATTTTAACGTTTACTGAACAACGAGCAAACCTACGAGCCAGCATGTTCGCTCTAACCGACAGGGCCCTCGGCGCCCGTTCTATATCGTCATCGTCCTTGAGATCAGGAGTAAGTATATGGCCAAGATATTTAATCTTGTATGCCCTCTCTAATGGCATACCATTAAGGTAAACTGGTGGTACACAAACAGGATACCTACCCCTGGCCCCAAAGACCATGTATTCACTTTTTTCAAATTGTACAATAAGCCATGTGAGTCGGCATACTCCTCAGTCCTCACATATAGCCACAAGCTTTCTGAGGCCACAGACTGACGCACTCAGTAGCACCATGTCGTCTGCGCAGCTGATATTATTAACGCAGACTCCCATCTATATGACAACCGATCTTGATGCTGCTGAGCCTACCAATCAACCCGTCGACATATAGGTTAAAGAGCGTTGGTAAGCTCAAACCCCCCTGTCTCGCCCCGCACTCCAACCCATACGGATCAGACAAAGCCCCTGCCCATCGCACACTGCTGACCTGGTTTCCGTACCAAAATTTTAAGATGTTGATTACTTCTGGTGGAACATGAGAAATGAGATAGGCCTATAGTTATTTTTATCAGCAAGATCGCCAGATTTATTTTTCGCAATGGGCACTACCACAGTCCGTATCATCCCCCCAGGCAAATAACCATGGGAATAACCACCAATGGAGTCCTCATTTAACATCTCTTACAGGACGACTAAGTTCAGCAGCATATGCTTTGAGAAAAATCCGTCAATTTACTGATGTAGATACCGCGAGGCTAGCCTATTTCAGTTACTTTCATAGTATCATGTCTTACGGTATTTTACTATAGGGACTGGCTGCAGATATCGAGTCTATTTGTATTCTGCAGAAGAGAGCAATATATGGCCTCCGCAGACGTGATTCTCTAAGGGAGCTGTTTAAAGATAATAACATCATGACGGTACCTTGTCAATATACGAGTATGTATGAAAACATCATGTACGTAAGGAAAAATCTAAGTCTTTTCAGTAAAAGGGGACCAATTAGTTCAACCGGGTTTCAGACTGGCTAAAGTAGACTCATCCTGGGGTGCTGTTTAATATGTTATAATAAAATACCTCCCCACATACTCCAACTGAATGAAACGAAATTTAGATCATGTATAAAACGCACACTATGCTGCCAAGCATATTATAAGTTGGGGATTACATCGCTGATAAAAATGCTTGGCTCAGCGCTCTGGTCCAGCTTCACAAGGGCGCAAAAACTAATTGATTAGCACTCGAAAGTATTGTTGCAGCTGCTGAAGATTGTAAAAACTATCTTTGCTTTGTATAAATTCAATCTCTTTGTATTGTACGAGTATAATTGCATATCACATGTGTGAGCACTGTGACCATGTACCAGGGGCGAATTGTCCATATAAGCCGATTCCTACCGGCTTCCCTTTGGAAATTCGGAACACAACCACTCTATCGTCATTGAATAATCAAACTATAAGTATTTGATACACCATAAAATTAAAATACCCATTACAAAACGCCTACATACATTAAAAATTGTCTTAACCGCTCAAGGACCGCGGGAAACCCAACAACAAAACACTGCGCTAAAATAACTCGTAGGCGCGTCCGGCTTACGCTAAATTCAATTTCCTTACAAAAAATAAAGTCATCATGACGTCACTTCGGTCACGTGATCCGTGGTTTCTATGAGCCGAGTAAGCCGGTCTGTAGCGAGTTATTGTAGGCACAGAGTAGCAGAAACGTGCGCGCGGGAGCGAGAAGGAATTATTGCTATTGCACCACCTCTTTCTGGCACACGCATTTGATTCGGTAAATTTCGTAATGCTTTCGGCTAGGAGTTCGTAAAAATTTCATCATTCGTTTGACAAATATATTATGCGGTTGTTTTTTGACGTAATCGCATTAGAATCTTATTAATTTGCATTTTGTTCGCTCAGTATTAATTGAATTCATATGTTTATCAATACTACTAGTATTAATATTTGTTTGTAGTTATAGGACAGTGATTAACATAGTGTTTTGAGAATGATTAACATGGTGTTTTGTGTGTTGTGAATGTAAAGTACCTTGTAATTAGGTATTTGGGGTAAGTAGATAGTTTAATAAGCTGAAATTACTTATTTAGAGTAGATTTGACAACTAATTAGTACGATCTTATTAGGATGGCGGCATTCATAGTTTTAGAATGTCATAGTGTGTGAATTTTGTGAAGAAACATGCTTTTCAAGGTTAAGTTTTGAAAATACGTGCTCGCCCCGATGTCCCGATGTGACTATAAATCTCAAACGCCGCGATGGTTTTTTCAAAAATTGTAATGTTTCCCTTTACGATAAATATCAATGACTGACTGGCAGTCGTTCCCGTGTTTACTTTTGTTAGATTGTAGTTGAATTCATCAAAAAAGATGTGCAGACTGAAAAACATATTCGTAGCTGTTTTATGAGTTCGGGAATCGGGAATTTGTATGAAGCTCATAATAGAAAAGTAGTATATCGAAATGTAATGAAATGAAATTTTGATTGATTGATTGATGTACGGTAAATAATTGCTTTTTTTTTTTTTGTTGGTTCGGCTTACCTCCTCCATAAAGTCACCCTGCGCTACTGCCATGTACATTCCATTAAGCTACCATTTACTGGGTACGTCTTTCATTGACTTGAATGTGCCCTGGCGGCTGAGAGTATGTCATGCTCACTCAAATGTCTCGCTGATGGTGGCGTGTGTGTTGGATCATTAAGTTCCCTTCAAAATGGTTGAGCTAAATGGTGTTGATCCATGCGTCATGTTCGTGAACGGGCGCCATCAGTAGAGACTGGTCATCTCTTAGCTGCCACGATTTTATATTTTTATTACGGACGCTTTAACGTGCACGTCTTTCTACATTGTTCTCACATGTATAATTTCAACACGAATGATGTACTCTTAACCAAAATTTTGTAACAATCATTTTGATTTATTGTCCGTTGTTGTTGTTCAATACAAACTCTTATTACTTAGTTTGGTCAATAAAACTCGCAAAAATGCTAAAATCCTTACCAGTTAATTCTTTTATAATTAAACAATGCTAATATTCACGAATACAAAGGTTTATCAGAATCTATTTTGACACTTCCTGTGATTCAAGGAATTTTATCAAACAACAGGTACCTAATCTTTAGTATATTGCAGTGTAAAATAATCTTATTACTTTTTAGTTTGTTTTCTATTATGGAAACTTATTTAGTTCTCGTAATAAATTATTACATTCAGTTATTGATCATAATGTTTGCAAACCGCGCCATTTTCGTTACATGAGGTAGCGCTTTATCTAAACAAATTTACTGTCAAACGAGCAATATTGTTACTAATGTTACTATGACTAAAAACCTAACTATATAAAAAAATGTTCCCTTTTAATTTTAATATAGCAGTCTAACCCTGTTTTTTTTTCCACACAAAAGAAGCCATTATTTGTCTTTGGCAAAAACAAAACTCCGAACATTTTAATGTCCCCAGAACGCCAAGGACTTTATTTATGTAGTCGGCCAGTGATGTGACGCGAAAGTTATCACTGTTTGATTTCGCCCGTAGAAATATTTATAAATACCAGGGACTTGAAAACGAAATTAATTTCGTTCCGATACACAAAATGTTATCTAATAACGCTCCAAATTTTGTAACGATACTAAAACCTAAAAATATTAATAACGTTACAAAAAAAACGTTATAGAATATCATTTTGGTAGAACAAAATTTTAAGTAACGTTATAGGTATCAGTAACATTATGCTTATATCCGCTTGTAATAACGTTACAGATTCATTTGTATAACGTTATTCTTAAGAACTTTTCCCGCTGACCACCGCTCAGTCGTCGCCCAGCGCCACCACCACCACCGGCCACCCCCGTTACAGCGGCCAGCGGCCGGCTGGTGGTAAGCCACCGCCGTATTCAAACATAAGTTCGTACGAAAGTGCTCATTTTTTACAGACAGTGTTGTGAATGAATGGTTATTGTTACCTACCTACTTTTATTTTCATGTGATAGTGTCATGTTCACAATTTTTTTTGGCAATTTTACGTATCGAAATGAATAACGTTATTATTTCGTTATACCGATATATTAATAACGATATATTTTTAATAATGTTTTTAAACAGTTTAAGATTTCGTTCCGTTTGTTAGTATCGTTATAGTCAATGAATTAATTTTGTTACGATCCTGGTGGAACGGTACAAATTATCGTTACCGGAACTTCACGTAACGTTATTTTGAGTAACGTTTCAAGTCCCTGATAAATACTACTATCGAATGCAATTTGAGGTCAATAAAATATGAACTTAGTTAACTACTTTACAACAAGGGACAATTGACCAATTTAGACCTTCAGATGGGTGCCCATCCGGAATTAAATAGGTAGTTCTTGTTATTGTTCACCAATCCTTGTCGATAAAATTAAATAGTTCTTGTTATTGTTCACCAATCCTTGTCGATAAATTAAATTCCCATCTCTACAAAAAAGTTAGTTGTCACTGCCCCGAGCCAGCCACGGACTACTATAGAAGTCGTTCTGTGACGTCATAAGCGTACGGTTGTCAAGGTCACTTTGGCATAGTGCAGCAATGTAAACGGGAAAGCGCGCACGCGTCCTTCTGTCCCGCTTGCCGCTTTGCTTGTGATAAGAACAAAATGCTTTTAATTGTATTCTATTGTATGACTAAATAAATAGTGCAGATAAAGAATTGAACTCTCATGAGTTACAAAAAATTTTGCAACGTGTGGAATCGGACTCGAAAGTGGAGGATATCGACACAGATGATTCTGATGTACTTACTTAACTCCATCTAGGTAATAATCATAGTCTTTCCATAATTTTAGATAACCAGTTAATTTTAGCCACCCAAACCCATAATCCAATATCTTTATTTCCATATCCTACAATAGTCCTACCTACACAAACCGACGCTTGTCCTTGGGCGCTCTTGCATAGTGCCAACAGAGATAATCGTCGGTTGGTGCCTCATTTGGCCTCTACGAGTTGGCTTCGGCTCCTTATAGGCCTTCCAAAGGTCCGGGACCCCAGGGTCCCGAGAATTGTCAAGAGACGTAATAATAATAATAACGGTCATTCATAAAAAGCAAGAAAAATCACGGGATAGACAAAAATAAAAGAAAAACATCCTTAGAATTGAATATAACGTGATCTAAGCGCCAAGGACTTGAAATGAAGTCAACGAATGACGGCATGAAACTAATAGAGATGTACCACATTTCTTATAGCTCTAATTGAGCTATGCATTTTTTTCTTTGATATTTATAATTTTTACTGTTTTTCTTACTAGGGATACTGTGAAATAAAACAAATTATTTAATCAGTTTTCATTTATATCCGTAAAATTATAATTAAAACTTAACGCGTATAAATCTCATTCATCGATATGACGATATCCTCATCACTACTTAACTGTTTACTATATATTTCGTTCAGTGGCGTGCCTAGGGGTCAAAATTAGGGCAAGCCGACAGACATTTTACGAAAAAAAAAAATCTGCCAAGTGAGGGATTGACTTATTTTCATTTATGTTGTTCATGGTACAACATTTTCAAATGCGAAAAGGTCTACATATTATTTCAGGCACATAAGCGCCATCTATCGCCACGAATGCGCGTAATGTCACCGCTTAGCCGAACCTTTTTACCATAATAATTCATATTCGCTTGTTTCATGCAAAATTTTTCAATCAAAAGCCACTAGATGGCTCCCATAGTATCGATTTGTTGTTCTATTGCCAAACGCATAATTTTATGAGTTTAAAATTTAATGTCGATTGAAAATTTTAACATGAGATATTACCTACCTAAACAAAATTTTATAATTTATCATAATCATAATGACAATAGCCAACTCTAATCTTTATTTCAAAACACCTATGAAGAATCTCTTCGATACGAACATTATTGTTTTGTGATCTCAATGAGATGTAATAACATAATAGGATGGTTTATTTTTCAGTGGTTTTCCAAAACTACATTGCCATAAAAACAACACTAGTCATATGCTTTCATGGCACCAGCTACTAGTACCTACATAAGTTTGTGTAATAGACAATCGAATGCCTATTTCAATCTATTCTTCGACTGACAAAAATACATGTTTTTTTTCCGAGAAATGGGTACAATAATTTGAGGTTGGTTACGGTAAAGTAAAGAGTTACTTATTGTCAGAAAAATCAATATAAATACCTTTACGAACACAGTTTCCGAATTCCCATTTTGATGATAAAATTACCTTTCCGAGTAACAATTTCACACACTTTAGTCCTTCACAAGGAACAATTGCATGCGTTTCCGAATTAATTTTAATTATATAACAAACTTTTTAATCACTTTAAAACAAAGATAATAATCACAGCAAAAACTAATCACAATTCACAACACTTTAATTCACAGAAAATGAAAAAAATACCAAAGCAAAAAAAATGCGCCAATAGCCGCTCAAAACAAATTTGAACTAATTTGATTTAAATTGTATCATTCTATAGAAAATCACGCATTGCGCAGCGTCTAGCGCAGCGTTTTGCAACGACATAGGTACTTGCCTTACTCCTATTATACAAAATCAAATAGGTACACGATTCGTTCCATTCATAAAAAATCAAAAGCCGGGCTTAAAAATTAGAACATTTTGCGAAATGAGTACATACTAATGGTACCAACAACGTTAACAATTTCTATGCGAAAGATGAGAGGTATGAAGCCTCATAAGAAGCCCCCTTGTGTGAGCGAGAAAGCAATGCAATGTACCACAGAATTGACGTTTTCATTCATCGATGCGATCTCGCATCCTGCTTAACGCTATTGTGTTAGAGTGAGATCGCAACTGCGGCATCCGAGATAGTTTGGCAACGTGCGTGATGAAAACGGCGCGGAATTTAAATATTATTCTTTGAGTAGTTACGTAAACCTGGCATCGTAGCTTCTAAAGCGCGCGGCTGATACGGTGCAGCGCGGAGTTGTTATTATTCTTATCAATTCTTGCGACATGAATGAATGACTTGGTTGCTTTACAAGTTTACGGGTTTAGTTTTTTTTTTTTTTGGTGGTCTCATCTTATAATGCAAGCCGGGCTTTTCGGCTTGTATGAAAGGAACGCCACTGATTTCGTTATACATTTATAGCTTGGCGCTGGCGAGGCATCGCGTTCTGTGTACGTGGGCGGTGAAAAGGTTAAACAAATAGCGACTCTTACTATGACACAATAAAGTGCAATTCAAAGTCACACAGCGCTAATTACTATCTCTTTCTATCGCGTAACTCTAATATCTTTTGACTACGTTATGCCCACTAAATTGGCCCGACAAGTCGAGCGCGCCGCGTACTTGTAGCTTACAGGAAAAATAAAACGATGTATCTAAATAGCAATCTTTTTCAGAAATCATCTACAAAAACTACATTAGTACCACTATCGGTCAAGAGATGGTTCTACACCGCAGTGTTAAAATTCTCTGACGAATATAGGCCTCGCCGATGAAAATTCAAAATGGGACGGAACCCTCGGTGCGCGAGTCCGACTCGCTTCTTGACCGGTTTTTTGAATTTCATATTAGAAAGAAAGAAAGAAAGAAAAATATTTTATTTGGGACACGCACAGGAAATACAAAACAGTAATAAAAGATAAAAAAATAATTAACAAAAATAAAAAGGCTAGAGATTTATAAATGGGAATTGTATTGTTTATTTGTAAATACTTAATTATCTTGAAATATTAACACCATGTTCTGTTTGTTTCAGGAACTACTGATGATATATAGTCATGTAAGGAGCCTATTTTTAAGAAAACTAATAAAAAGACTATAAAAGTTTGCAGTTTGTTTTTTATTTACTATTTTTTAAAGCAATGTATACCTATTATAAAAATATCACGACAAGGATCCAAGTGCTCCCGCACCTCGGTACGAATAGACATGGGTGTTGTCCCGACGACGGGTTCACGCGCAGCGAGCCGGCGTTGCTCGCCCAGTGAACATCTGCCAGCCAGTTACTGTAAATTATTTTATTTCTGTGAGTACGCATATCATATACAAACACTTATGCATCAATAATAACTAGATGAGGTTGGTGTTTCCTATCGGACTACTCTAGACACAGTCCAGACATAATCTTGGTCAGATCATGTGAGAACCATGTTGATTTAAGAGTCAAATGGTATAAACACAGATTTGAGTGGACCTGTCCGGTCAGTTCATCTAGGTACATAGTTGTCAGTATAATAGAATTAGGCTGCGTTTCCACTGAGGCGGAGCGGAGCTTAACGGTGCCTGAATTTTAACCTATCACAATGCTGGAAATCTCCGCTCCGCTTCAGTAGAAACAGTGTAAGCGAAGTGGAGCGGACTACACATATAATATATAAGCACGCGATCCCGAGCGGGATAGAACGAAGCCTAGCGAAGCGGTGTTGAGTGGAGAGCAGCGAGGCGAAGCGGAGGGCAGCGCGGCGGTCAATGTTACTTCATCTGCTTCATTATCTTCGTCTTCTAGTAGAGAAAGATATAAAAGCGCTGCGTTCTTTTTTTAGACCGCTTTCACATTAAGGCGACTTTAGCAGCGCGACAGTCGCGCGAAAGACGCGCGACCGTCGCGCAGTCAGAATTTCATATCATAAACAGAAGCGCGGCGGCAGCGCGCAGCCGGCGCGGCCATCGCTTTCGCTTAATCGGCGATGAGCCAGTGTTGCAAGTGTCGGAATACAAACTCAATTTGATTTGATTGTCTATGCGACTATTGTCTATTGACATTGTCGATGTTATTTTTATTAATACTTGTCATTTTTGGTTAATTAATTTAAACATGTCTATTTTTTTCCCTACGTCAATAAATCATTTGAGTTTGAAAATTGACCATCGTAATGTTAATTCGATTAAATTCGGGGCGAGAGCCTGGTGATCCGTGACACAGGGTTCCTAGTATAGACGCCAGCCTCTCGCAAAGGATCATATTTTACGCATTTTTGTCAAAACACTATATTTCTTGTCTCTATGTTTACAACTATATGAACCTTTGTGGACAGAGAAATAAAGATTACTATTAATTGAAGAAAAAAATATGAAATATAAATATAGCTATACAAGTAAACCAAGTTATTATTATTACTAGCCCCAACAGCAAGCGCACGTGATTAGGTATAGTCCATTTTTGAAATGTAGTGCGCCACACTGATCTAAACTGCGGCGCGGCAGCCGCGCTGCTAACGCGCGGCAGCCGCGCTGCTAACGCGCGGCTATTCTTAAAATGTGAAGGCATATGTGCTTCTGCCGCGCTACTGTCGCGCTGCTAACGTCCTAATGTGAAAGCGGCCTTAACGACAACATGACGTATGATCTTTCTGGGAGATTGATGCCGTGCACTGTTGGATTTCCAACTCTAGGCTCAACGCCGAGTTGAAAATCCAACAATGCACTTTTACTTAGGGATTCATTTAAGTGTCACTTAGTTGTCGGTGAAAACGGCCATGAGTGTAGCTAATCGGCGCATCTTCGCTCAACGCCGCTTCACTCCGCTCCGGCTCGAAACGAACTGGAGTAGAGTGAAGCGGCGGTGAGCGAAGATGCGCCGATCAGGGACCTTACTGTGACGTGTTATAGCCAATATTGTTCCGCTGTGAAAATGGGACAGTGCTATTTATGCTGTATAGCTCCATCTCTCTCTCTCACACTGGAAAAATTATGGCTTTAACACGTAGTACGGCGGCCCCAGTTACACAATTTCGCAGAAAAAACTTGACATGTTGTGTTAGTTTATAATGAATACATTTCGATAAAATTTAAAAATTGATAATGAAATAAATAAATCATGTCGTTATGAAAAAACAAGCAGTGCTTTTATATTTTTCTCTACTAGATAACGAAGCAGATGAAGTCGCATTGACCGCCCCACTTCCTCCGCTCAACACACAGACATAAAGAATAGCAGACTAAACATTCGCAAAAAATTGCGTAGCCATTACGCACACACAGGAAGTGTTGTCAATACAGGGCCAGACTAAGGAAGATAATACCGGCCAGTATTCTACGGTCCGGTATCTTACGATACTGAAACAGCCAAAATACTGAAAATCCGCGAAAATCGATAATCTCTGGGTGTAAGAATTATTACCTGCCGAACGAAATTTCAAAGTTATGTGTGTAGCCTATCCCTATCTATGTACACCTATGCCTATGTTTTTGTTATCCATCAGACAGATACAGGGTAACATAATTAATTTTTATAATTTACTAGCTGACCCAGCAAACTTCGTTCCGCCTAACAGTCAATGAATGTGCATGTTTAGGATTTAAAAATTTCTACCCTACTTAGGTATCAAAAAAGCCGATTCACACAAAATGTATGAGAACGTGAATTTTCTCCATGATTTTTTTTTTTCGTGAGTTTTTCCATATTTTCTCACCGTAACCTTCCCTGGACTACGACAAACATTTCAAAACCAAAATCAGCTAAATCGGCCCAGCCGTTCTCGAGTTTTAGCGAGACTAACGAACAGCAATTGATTTTTATATATCTTATAGATTACATTAGCAAGTGTGTTTACACTGACAATCTGCACTCTGCAGTATTCTGGAACAACGTCATCAAAAAAAAAAAAATCGTAGAGTAAACTGAGGCTCAATGGTAAATGTTTTACAAAAACTTTTCATCTTTGTTGCCAAATCCGTCCCTGACTAAATAACGCGGTTGAAACATAGAACGCGATGCAGATGATGTTGCTTATCAATATGGCGGCGCGGCCTAAACAAGCTACGCGTCAAATTTTGTCTATGTGTGAGTCAGTGTGACAACAGGTGACAGAACGAGATACAATTTACGACTTGTCGCTTAGCAAAAAAGGATAGAGAATCATGTCCAGCTATATAAATATAAGTATGGATTAATGTTTGGTCTGCTATTCTATATATTATGTCTGTGGCTCAACACCGCCTCAGTGGAAACGCAGCCTACGTCAGCAGATTTTTTTGTTAAGTTTCGTAGTTCAAGATTCAGAATTGAACGTCAGTCAAACAACTCACTGTGATTCCGCTCGACTGCATCGTTGGTCTAGTCTAGGCACTAAGGCCGGGGGTATTTCGGAATTCTGGAACTGTAACATGTATGGCTAGCTTTAGTTAGTAATAGCATGCTTTTTAAATAACATAATTATGGAAGGATCAGGGTAAGCTCTACCTATGGTACCTAGGTATATAAAAGATGGCTGGTATTGTGATGTCTAGAGTTGGTGTGTAACTGATTATTAATTAAAGATTATGAAGACTCATGTTAGTGTATCATTTATTAAAAGAACATAACAGGAACTCCGTATGTAGGTATGTGAATAGGTACGGAATTCCTAAATATCGATTCGGAATTTCGAAGGCAGCAAATCTATACAAAATCAAGAATCTATCACATATATGTAGATACCTACGTAGTTCTCCGTTCGAAAGATAATAAATTCCGAATCGATATTTCGAAACGATATTCCGTATGTATGTGGCGGACCTAATGATCGCACAAGCGCAACTACAGAACGCTGGGGCCTCTTTTTAACCGACTTCCAAAAAGGAGGAGGTTATATGTTCGACGCGTATGTTTGTTTTTTTTTTTTTTTTTTTTTTTTATGTGTGTCCACCGATTTCTCCCCCATTTGTGGACCGATTTTGAAAATTCTTTTTTTGTTTGAAAGGGTATGCTCCCAAGTTGGTCCCATATAACTTTTATTAACTTTGCTTGGGTAGTTTTTGAGTTAGCTACAAAATACGTATTTTTTTCCCACTTAGTATGTAGATGATATGATAAGTTCCTGTCACTGGTAGCAGGTAGTGGTATTTGAATGTGTGTGGGGTAGGTACCACAACTAAAAAGTGAAAAATTAAATTTTTTTACAAAAAAAAACAACCGACTTCCAAAAAAAAACACTACAAAGTGAAAAATAACTTTAATTTCGGAAGTCGGTGGCAAAAAACGAAAACACAAAACCCAAGACACCGACTTCCGAAATTAAAGTTATTTTTCACTTTGTAGTGTTTTTTTTTGGAAGTCGGTTGTTTTTTTTTTAGGTTTTCCATCATCACACATCGTAAACAATCTATGCTATAATATAATTACGAACAGATCTCGTTCGAATTTCGCCTTGCAGGTCAAAACGTACATGCGCAGCGCTCCCGCGACCAGTGTCTTTCACCGGTAAAGGACCGTTGTATCCGAGAGGATACAAATCACCCACGCGGCTTACATCTCTATTTGAAGTAGCTGTAATGGCTATTTTCGTCTGTGGATTTTTCTGTCTATGGTCGGATAAATATTCTTGTCAAATAAATCGACTAAAAGCAAAAATATGAATAGGCAACATTTTAAAAAAATGTTGAAAATGACATTCCCGCGCGGTAAAATGTCAGTCAAACGTCACTCCCGGGACGCGCGCGTTCGCTGTAATAATTCGTTTTTTAATGGTTTTTGTGTGTAAATCGTCGGAAAGTGGTGATATTTTCATTTTGAAGTAAATATTACATCGTTTTAGATAATATTCGCACTAAATAACGTCATATTATACCTATTTTGACCCAACCAAAAAAGTGTAAACAAACAGATAAGAGAAAGTTCCCGTCAAAGTGAAAGTTGTGATATTTTGTGGTTTTTCTGTATGGATCTGATCCGTAAGTGTTTTATTTCTTTTTTATATTACATGTAAGTATCATCGTATTAGACAACATTTAGAACAAAATAATACAAAAAAATATTTTTTTGGGACGGAGAAAGTTACGTAAGCATTAGAAATTCTAGATCATCTAAAATCTAGATTTTTTGAATTTTTTTGTTTTGAATGTTTGTCTCTAAAAACGCTTTTGTTAGATAACTTATCTATCCATAATGTACCCTGCAAAATTTCGTGTGAATTGGTACGGTAGTTTTATCAGAAATCGTTATCACAAAGAACAAAAGAAATAATAACAAAAGCGGGTAATAAAGATAAGTGAACGTTGTTTACAAAGACTGTAACCATTTGAAACGTATTCCTAATCTATTCGAGTAGCAAAAAACATTAACAATACTACTTGAGACGTTGTAAAGAAATCCGAGTGTTTGTTTATTTAAGTGCGGTCGTAAAACTGTCACGGCGCGGACCACCCACGGCGACTGAGCGGTTCAGGTACTACTCTGGTGGGGCTTTGCCCTCCCGGAGTAGACCCTCTGCCCCCCCGGGGCGTTTGGAACTTAATCAATAGCAATAGGTTGCCGCTCGCTCGCTTTCGCGCGTCTACAGCAGATTTACGTATAGGTTCGCGACGAATATCCCTACAATTTGGTAAATTATTTAAACGTGGTATCATTTTAGAGCTGGAAACCCTTTATTGATGTGATGTGGCACTCAATCAGTCAATCAGGAATTGAGTAGTGCATGACATATTAAAGTAGCCAATCAGAAACCAGAATAGCGCCTAGAAAGAACGACACAATTTCGAGAATATTGCCATCCCTTTTCCTCTAACATTATCCCATAAGGCTCTCCCACTCGTAACAGCTGTTTATAGGTAGTAATTTCGCGAAATTTGTAGAATGAAGTAGTCCCATAAGGCCGTCTTAATCGAACACTCTCGAGTGTTAGTGGCGGGGCGGTGTCGCGATTACTCGCGATTCGCGAAAGTTCGCTGCAGAGTATTTATAGCGAGTTACGTTCTGTGGAAAGCATACAGTAACAGATCTGCAGTCAGAATAACAGTAGGGTGAATAGTGACGGTTTGAAAATAGTAATCGGAAGGTGGAAACTTGGAAAGTGAAGTACTAAATAGTTTGATAGTGTGGTGAAGTGCTGAATAGTGTTGTAGGTATTCGTACATGATACAGTATCCGTTTTGTTCAACAGTTTCGTGTCGTGAGGTCGTAACGTGACGTTCCGCTTCCGTTTCATCGTAATAATGTCGCCAGAAGTGCTGAATAGTAGTGTTATATTTGGCCAGTATAAGTTTCAATAGTTTTGTGTAGAAATAAACGTAGCTGGCAACGGACAACTTGTTAGTTATTTTCCAGAATGAAGAGAAGAATGCGAAGCTGGACCATCCGTTCATCCTAATGAACCACACGTGCTAAATACAGATTCTGGGTCGTCTAGTCTGAAACTATCTGATAAAAGAGAACGGCACTATAATAAACAATGGTAACAGAAATATAGTTGGCTAGTTTACGATACCGAAAGTGGAAGTGCATTTTGTAAACTATGCCTTTGTTTGAAAAATGAGCCAAAAGTTTTGCAGAAGACAGGTGGGGTGTTCATAACAGTTCCATTAAAATCATTCAAAAAGGCTTTAGGAAAGGATGGAAAATTACAGAAGCATGAGCATTCATCAGCTCATACTATAAGTGTAGAAATGAAAAATCTCAGAAGGCAAGCCATGAAAAAACCCATTCATGCTCAAATTATTCAATAGTGAAAAAGAGTTCAGTAGGAAGGGCTTAAAATACTTTTGAGAGGTTTGTATTTTTTTATAAAGCAAGAAATACTGCCGTCCTTACGAAAAGCGCAATAACTCGAGTTTTGCGCCGAATTGAGATAAGTACCGTAAAACACATATATTGGCTCTGGCAGCAGCTTCCTGCAGAAATAGAAATAAAAAGGGTTAAGAGCTTTTTTATGTTTTAAAAGACACATATACAAACTGTTTAGCAAGTCCATTATAAAGGAAAATATTCTACATTATTAAATTCAAGCAGTGATTAACGATCCCATTCTTAAGATTCCCGAATGTATTGAAGTAAGATGGTTATCACACTACAGGATAGTAAATGCCATTTTTAGGACCCTTAAGTCAATTATAATGGCTTGTGAACATATTCACAAAGAAGGCGCAGATCTTACATCACTGTCAGGGGGCATCTTACTGGAAATAAGAAATGAGAGTTTCATCGTCACCTGTCACGTAATGAATGAACTTCTCAGTGCACTTTCTTACCTCAGCAATGCTTTGCAAAAGAAAGACTTGTGTCTCGCCAAAGTAATTCCTCTAATTACCACCACAAAATTACACTTGCAGGATATTACAAAGCAGTGCGAAGATGTCAATAGACCTCTGCAAATAAAAGTTCAGCTCGAAATAGAGAAATTAAAATCTAAAGTGCACCTGGTTGCTGATGAAAATGCAACTGAAATATTTAAAGGGATTAAGATGTATTGTGAAAGCGTAATTAATGAAATAGAAGACAGATTCAATGAAAAATCAATTCATATCATGACATTTTCAAGTAGTTTTGAGACCTTTCAATCATTAATAGCTTTACAAGACACAGAAGTAAGAAAGTTTTGTGACAAATTTCCTACGCTTAATGCGGAAAATGTGATAGCAGACCTTAAATCATTTAAATTTTACATCAAGTCAATGCTAGAAAGCGGAATGTACAAGGAGACAGGCGAAAATCCAATCGGAAAAATCTTAGAAGCAGACTTAGGGTACCGCGAATTCCAAAAACTGTGTCATTAACCACTGTCTCCGTCGAAAGATCGTTTAGTACGATAAACAGAATACTAAATAAGGCAAGAAACAGAATGACCCCTGAAACTTTGATGCATTGTATGATGATTAGCATCGAGGGACCAGAGACTCCAAAAGAAGAATTTCTAGAAAAAGTTGTTGATTTGTACGCAAGAAAAAAGCCACGAAGAATAAAATTTTTGTAAAGAATATTATTCTTCGTGGCTTTTTACAATGTTACTTAGACAATTTTGGTTCAGCTTATAGCATCTTTTATTCATTAAAATATTAACAATAATTGGACTTAATTTTAAATATCACTTTGTTTCCTTTATTTACTCCGCCCCCCAGATCTCTTAACCGCCCCCCTGGAGAATTTTGCCTGAAAGAAACACTGCCCGCGACGCGAGACGTTGCGGTGCACGGTGCGGAGACCACTTATAGAGAAAATGATCAACGTACCTGTGTAGAGGTCCCACATCACCTGCCGCCGCCGCAGCCGGGCCTGCCGCCGGGCGGCGGGCGGCAGATGGTCTTCTTCTTGCAGCCGCGCACCCCCAGCGCGCTCAGCCCCAGGCACAGCGCCCACCACCACAGAGACGCCACCCACTCGTACCACTGGCACAAACCACGCACTTAAAGCGAATACAGACCGTTCACTTATTATAGCGGATACAAATAGCAGGAACCTTATAGCTACAGGAATAAAGATCACTTGATGAAAAATCAGAGGTAATCAAACTGGACGGACAGTAGGTACATTTATTTACTACTAGCTAGCGACTTCGTTCACGTGGAAGTCGTAAGATTCCACAATATAGGTACTACAACTAAAGGACGTCACGCGGTCTCACCCGCGTAGTTCCCATTCCCGTGGGAGTATGGGGATAAAATATAGCCTATGTTACTCACTGATAATGTAGCTATCCATTGCTGAAAGAATTTTTTAAATCGGTCCATTAGTTTGTAAGTTTATTCGTTACATACAAAATTACAAATCTTTATTTCATTTAAATCTTCGATCTTGTTGATCGAAGATTTAAATACTTATAAATTATAGTTCGTGCAATCCACGAAGACGCGCCCCACTCTACGATTACTGTACCTACTGTAAGCTGAACTCTAGTACGGCGCGGAGCGGAGTGGGGCGCGTCTTCTACACAGGTAAAATGGCAGGGGGTGACTTGGCACACTCAATAATAGGCCCCGAAAACGGTCGCTAGCACAAAGTGTCGTAGCGACAAGGGGGCAGCATGTCCTGAGGTGCTTATGAGGAGTGAATAGGTATCCCACGGCTATCAGGTCAATCCCGGAAGTACGGTCAAGATCCAGCATCTTACTGGAATACTTCCTTCCTCCGAGCACGTTTGCTCTTGCGAATCTCCACTCAAGCCGGCCAATAAAGGCAAGAATAAGGTGGGAGCGCTGTTCCTCGTCAGTGTTCACTCTAGCCGGCCAATAAAGGCAAGCCAGAGGTAAGGAACAAGACTTCTCCCGGGAGATAGGGTCCGTGGGGTCGCTACTGCCCAACAGCTCGCCACATGCTGCCCTGCGGGTTTTTGTATTTCTCTTGGTCTGGCTCCTCATCCCAGACCTGTTCCGGCAAAGTAAACTCTACCGCCACAGACCTAGAGTTCGAAGCGTGCAAGCCCCACCACGACGTCAACGTAGAAATACGGCGGTGGGGATATTATTATTATTAGTATAGAAGTATAAATATCAGCCACGTTTTTATAAAACTTCCCTGTATACTACGTACGTTTGTAGTTTTGGTCTCAGCAGAAAAAAATATGCAGAGTCAGGACTGGTGACGCTGGAGCAAGCGACGTACAGTTGTCCGTGTGAGAAGCAGCTTGTCCTGAGGTCGACATAACACTGTCTCGCCAACGCCATAACCTGTCAGAATTTCCGCATCGATGACGTTTCGCTGCAAAGACACGACTTTAAGCCGGGTTCCGTTACACAGTTTCGGCGGAGTTATCGGGACACCGACCTTCAGCTGGATGATGTGCGCCGGAAGTCCACTTTCCGTTAGCGAATTCAGAAATTCTACGGGGTGATGTGTGGCATCATCTTGCTCCACAACACTGTTAATGGAGGTGTATATCTCTTCACCCCCTTCAATTTGCACGAGCATACTGTGGTTGATCGCTGCAGCTTGATCATTTTTGGGCCCGTTCACACACCCAAGAATTCTCTTGGTACGGTATTCGACTGATGTCCCCGTATACCAGACGAATCCGATCTTCTAAATAAGGAACTACTCTACCAAGAGTCTCTAATAGGACCACCTGGCCGCTCTCCTCTGGTAGAGTGCCTTCACCAACTTTTAGAAGAACATCAGGGAATTATTGAGCATGTGAATTCCCGCCAAGCCGTGGTCGCATGTTGATGGTCAAGCGCAGTCTATGAACTCACGACCATAGAGTCGACCTTTTTATCGCAGTATTCACCTCGTCAGCCCTAGTTCCTGGCGTCCCCACAGGTAGTGTTTGCCGGAACTTGCCACTAAACAGACCTGTGACACCACCATCAGCTTCCACTACTTTCCTATTTGCTATAATGGTAATAATTTTTTTTCCTGTGCCACCAGGAGCATCCAAGAAAAACATTTTACCTTGACTGAGCTCAACGCTTTGGAGAACGGTGTTAAAAATGTCCTTTTGCTCTGAGGTGAACATAGATACGTGGGCATCGTGGACGCCGGTACTCATTGCGTTGGCAGCGTATTCTCAATTTCCGCGGTCTTGATCCGGTGCCAATGATTACGAAGCCGTTAACCCATACGCGATCAGAGGATTGCTACCGATGGAAATGACCACGTATTGAAGTGAATTAAGAACGCGGCGACGCATGAATTGTCCACACAAACGTAATACCTAAATCATTTGCAATTTGGGCATATTTCCACCATAGGTATTATGTTGTTATTCGGATTTAGACAGTGTTTATCTATGCTCCTACATCTTTTTTTTTCCAAAAAACTTTTCTAAAATTAAGTTTAAACGAATTTAATTTCGCATATTTTTACAGCGTAAATGACATGTCTTCATATTGTTTTTTTCTGTATTATAAACAACTATATTTATAATATTGTTTCTGCAGAAACATAGCTTATATCAAGTTACAAATTATCGAAAAAAAAAATTGAAAAAGTTCATAATTTTTGGTACTTATCACGGAACACATCCAAATTTATCATAAATTTTCGTAGTTAGTATAGTGCTATCGCGTCAAGCAATAATTGTCAGTGTGCGTGGTAGTTGGTAGTATTGCTCACTGTAGGTGTATATCGCTCCGACAGGTACTCACACTAGCGCAACGTGCTTGGAATAGAATTTTGCAAACATCTCGATTTGTAGTTACGAGCCGTGTTCGAAGGCCTCTTAAGACAACTGTTTAGAACGCGTTCATCATTTTGTTCAATGTCACCTTCAGTAGTACGCTGCAAAGTTCTAAAAAAGTCTTCGGATAGATGATGCCGATATTTCTCCCAGAACAGAACTGGGTTTGCGATTCCACGAAACACTAAAATGATGGCAAACATTATGTCGCAGACGACTGGGACTGTCGCTGACGCTGGCTTCCGCCAGAGTGTCATCCCAGTGTTGGTCACCGTCAAAAAGGTGACGTGCTAATACCCAAGCTACGCGGAATATGGGATACTCTGCATCATCAACTGTCCTAAGGAACGCAAACGACGTTGTGAATTGATAACCGCATATTAATTATTATTTCGTTTATTCATTTTAATTCTTATTCGATTACATTTTTAAATATTTCTTAAAATAAAAAGGATAAGAAAACATTTAAAAATATAAAAAAATAGAGTTCCGCCGGTGTCGGGAGCAGGGTCCAAGCTACCGGTGGTTAGGGCTGCAGAGACAGGAACCTCCTCACAATGCGAGCCGTATCGAGGAGTACTGCCTTCTGAATCAGGCGCTTGATCCAACCGCCTAACGAAAGCCTCGAGAGATGTTGGTCGAGGCTTTCGGCGATCAGGCCATTAGCCGTTACGACAATCGGCACAATGATAGCCGAGCTCACATTCCACATGTCAACAACCTCGTGTGCTAAGTCGAGATATTTTATTTGTTTCTCTTTCTCAGCTTTCACGAGGTTCTCGTCATGTGGAATGGTAACATCGACTATCATTGCGCGGCGCGCTAATCGATCTATCACTACTATATCAGGCTTATTTGCTACAATAGTCCTGTCTGTAATGATAGACCGATCCCAGTACAACGTGACATGGTCATTTTCGAGAACTGGGTCGGGCACATACTTGTAATACGGTACCTCAGAGTCCACAAGTTTATATTTCAAAGCAAGTTGTTGGTGAATAATCCTAGCCACTTGGTTATGTCTGCCGTTAGCTAGACGCGAGCAACCAGAGATAATATGTCTGATGGACTCACCCGGACGATGGCATGCCCGACACACGTCAACCGTACCGTCCTTCATAATATGTCTCCGGTAGTTATTCGTCAAGATAACTTCGTCCATAATTGCACAGACGAAACCTTCGGTTTCCCCGAAAAGGTCACCGAAACGTAGCTAGGATACGGACGCTAGGAAATCTACACCGGGCTCATGAAGAGCTCGATAGAAGCGCCCGTGAAGCGCCTTGCTTTGCCATACCTCCTTGCGGTCATCTGTAGTAAGTACTACAGGTTTGCGCCAGTTCTCTTTAGCCATGGAGAGCGGGGTGAGCCCGTTGTCCACTGCGACCACATCACGGTGCATACCCACATCGGCTTTAAGAAAGTAGTCCCTGAGGCTGCACACCTCGCGTTTGTGGAGGGTCTTCGCATTTAAAAAGCCTCGACCCCTGCACTTCCGCGGGATGTATAGTCTCATCACCGATGAACGTGGGTGATGCATCCGGTTTGCGGTCAGGAGTGTACGGACCCTCCTGTCCAGGGCGTCGAGTTCAGTCTGAGTCCATTTGAGTATGCCGAAAGAGTACATCAAAACCGACATGACCCAACCGTTGAAGGCGCGCACCTTGTTTCCGCCTGAAAGAAGACTATTTAATACCTTTTTCAGGCGACCAAAGAAGCGCTCCTTCAACGATTGCTTCATGTCAGCAACGTTGATGCCTAACGCTTCCGACATACCCAAATACATATAGCTTTCGGTTGAGGAGAGGGATTTAAGGTGTATGGAGTCCGAGAGTTGGGTCCCCTCGGATTCCATAATCTCCCCTCGCTTTACATGCATGACTGCACATTTGTCCACACCAAATTCCATACTGATGGCGCTACTGAATATTTCAGTTACCTTCAGTAGCTCCATCAGTCGCAATTTGTTGGGGGCAAAGAGTTTCAAGTCATCCATGTATAGGAGGTGAGATATGACCTGACCTCCTCTCCTCAATCTATAGCCCAGACCTGAATCCTCCAGCAGTGTGCTTAGAGGGTTCAGGGCTAAGCAGAACCAAAGTGGACTTAAACTGTCGCCCTGGAATATTCCCCGTTTAATCCATACAGGCTCGTCATTCTTCTGGATCTGTCGACATCCTGGGTAGCGAAGGACCGTCCTCCATTGCCCCATACATGACATCAGGAAGGTGCGCAGAGTTGCATCTATCTTGTACAGCTCCAGCACCCTCATGAGCCATGTATGTGGCACCGAGTCGTAGGCCTTCTTATAGTCTATCCAGCATGTCGACAGATCCTTGCGGGATCGACGAACCTGTTGGCTTATGGCCATTTCGATGAGGAGAAGCTCCTTAGTACCGCGGGACCCGTTCCTACATCCATTTTGAGAGGCTGACATGATTGAATTACAGTCAATGTGTGTGTTAATTTTCGTTCTCAAAATGGATGTAAGAAGTTTATAGACCGTCGACAAACATGTGATCGGTCTATAATTCTTGGGTTCCGCGGGACTATCTGACTAATAGAGCAGGTGAGTAACGCCTGTTGTTAGGAACTGCGGTAGCGACCCAGTCTCTAGGGATGACTGAAATTGAGATGCCAGGCGAGTGTGCGAACTACTCAGCCATTTTAACCAAAAGTTGTGCAGTCCGTCCGGTCCCGGTGATTTCCAATTCGGTAACGGACGGACTGCTCTGGCTACGTCTAATGGTGTGATTAGTATAGCGTCCATTTCTGGTATAGTTTCACACACTCGCTCGACATCCTGCATCCAGCCAGCCTCAATGTGACAGACGGGCACCGACCAGATGCTGCGCCAGAATGTACTCGTGGCAGCATCATCCGGGCGGCAAACGTCTGTCATATTTTGTTCAGGTCGCTCCCAAGCTCTATATACCCACCTCTCATCGCTCTGGAACATGCGATTCTGCGTGTATCGGTCAACCCGCCGCTTATGCCGCCGAATACGGCTCGCCCATGCACAAACTTTCTGCTTCAGGAAGTCGATGCGCTCTGTGACACGGGACATGTATTCTTGAGGGCTGATTCCAGTCCCCGAGAATGCCCGCCTTACAAAGCGCATCACTCGTGGTCGTGTATTTCCCTCCCTGAAGCAGTATAGTTTGCCGATGAGTGCCCTGGCCCCATCGATACGTCGCTCGATTCTGCACTGCCAGGCTGGTATGGCTGGTTTAGGTCGAGTAGCTCCGTCGTAGTTTGGGAACTTGACGTTAGCTAAACGACATGCCGCAACAGCCGCGCAATACAGGATCGAGTGTGTATCAATGAGATCCTCGCTGCTTTCGAAAAAAATCGTAAGCTGCGAGTCCAAGGCACACACCAGCACCCTATTTTTTTTGTGCATGGGTAGGCGTGGTAATCGGGGTCTAAGTTCGGTCGGAGTGTACCTATACTCGCGAAACGCATCCTCCAGTGCGCTCCTCAATCGGACGTTACACTGGCTACTTACTGTGGCAACCCTATCATCCTCCTCTTCAACATCATGATTGAACCGCGGCGGGATTGCATTAATATTTGACGCTTGTGCCGCGGTTTGTGCCCGAGTTGAGACGATATGGTTGCTCAGTACCTCTGAGCGCAGCCTATCAAGTGCAGCATCTTCCAACCTATGATTGCGTTGGATGACACGCACCTGATCCGACAGTCGTTGGGCCGAGACGTTGACGGTTGGCTCTAGTTCCTGGAACAGAGACAGCATCCTAACACGGTACGCAGTGAGGTTAGTTCCTCCCTCTGTAGACCCGTAATATGCGCGCATGATGTTCTCGTTCATTGACTGAGTCCATCTCATGCGCTGCACACAACCACCGGCAGCGGGGACCCGGCTCGGGGCCGGTTGGCCCCTAAGTCCCAAGCTCCTCGGTGGCCGGCCTCTCCCCTGCCGTCGTACAGGTCGGCGACGTCGGCGGGGAGAAATACTCGTCGCTCGAGCTCGACGCAACTACCGCGGCCGGTGTCGACACAGCGCTCACAATGGGGCTGGGTACCGGCGGCGGCGAGGCGGAGCTGAGCGAAGAGTCCGGAGGTGGTGGGCATGCTGATCGTGTGGCCGATCTCGTCAACATTTAGTTTTCAATCCAATTTTTTGGTTTTATTGGAGGTGACATCTGTCATGTCACCTCCGTTATGGCATTTTTTGATTATTGTCTATAATTTCTCTGGTCATTTTGATCTTTTTTCTGTTCTATTTCGATTTTTGGGCTTTTACGCTTGTTCGTTTTTACTAAAAACTGCGTCTAAAATAAATATAACTGTGAAAATTGTTATTATTTCCTTTATTTCATCATTTACATATAAATTATATTTTTAAATATTAGAATAAAATTATATAAAAACATTTAAAAATATAAAAAATAGTATCCCCACCGGTATCGGGAACAGGGTCCAAGCTACCGGCGGTCAGGGCTCCAGAGAAAGGAACCTCCTAACAATGCGAGCCGTGTCCAGGAGTACCGCTTTCTGAATCAAGCCCTTAATCCAGCTGCCCAACGAGAGCCTCCTTAGGTGTTGGTCGAGGCTCTTGGCAATTAAGCCATTGGCTGATATGACTATCGGCACAATGATTGCTGAGTCCACATCCCACATGTCGACAACCTCGCGAACCAAGTCAAGATACTTGATTTGTTTATCTTTCTCGGCTTTCACGAGGTTCCCGTCGTGTGGGACCGTTATGTCAACAATCATTGTGCGCCGCTCTCCTCGATCCACAATATCTGAACTAATTTGTACACTCTGTATTACCCTCGCATTGTGACCCTGGGCTTCGTTTGGTTGGAATATTTGTTCTAAATGGTCAGCGAAACTTAAGGCCTTTTGTTGGTCCGTCACTGCCCACTTTCCATTTGGTTCCTTAATAGGTGGAATTTGTATGATCGGGCGTTTCATGTACTTTGTAGCCTTCCATAGCGAGTAGCTTGTTTTGGTATCACTCGTCAATTGGCTAAGGTAGTTTGTTAAGGTGTCGTTGTAGTGCTCAATTTCTTTTGAAATTTGTGAAGTAAAGCACTAAACTTTATTCTTAACATGTTTATGGATCCTTAACACTGTTTCGAGCATCAATTCTAGCGTTGAATTCAAGTGGGTAGACAGAAAAAGTGTGAAGTGCTTGAAAAAACACTTGTTGCACAAACTCTGTGACTTGTGTTCTCAGTCCGATTCTAAGCGTTGACGTTACCGGTCACTTTCTGTCACAACTTTTTTAAATTTCGGTATTAATCATGATTACGATGCCTGGTTTTCGTCGTCATATGGACATGGAAATCGCAGCAAGAGCTGTTGCTATGCTTCAGGAGAGAGGCTCTCAGAGATCTGTAGCAATACTTCTCGGTGCGTCGCGACAAACAATTCGAAACGTGTGGGAACACTTCCAGGAGATCGGGAGTGTAACTGAGAGGCCTGAATCAGGAATAATTTGAGCTACAACTTCCTAGAAAGAACGGTATATCAGGTTAACTGTACGACGAGAGCGTACTGTAACCGCCCGGGCCTTACAAATCTGGCTGCGGCAATCAACTGATACTAGACTCAGTGATCAAACCATTCGTAATCGCCTCCACGAAGATGGTCAACGTTCCTGAGTGCGAGCTGTCCGACTCAAACTGACAAGAGCCAATCGTGCAGCGCGATAAAGATACGCTCGCGAGCATTTATGAGATCAATTGAAAAGAAGCGTTAAAGAAAACTAGAGTCATGTTAACAGTCAACAGGAGCTCATTAATGCGCTAAAACTCGGTCGGGAACGAATTCTGGAACAAAATGTTACCCATCTTATTGAAGTGTACCAGATTAGCTCAGAGAGAGGCATACAGAGCAGAGGAGACTACCCCTCGCTACTAACCATAACATTTTTCATCAAATGATTACAGGAAATGGGCGACAGACTAAGATAATTTTTCAAGTTAATTTAAGTTTATTTGCCTAAAAAGTGATTTGTTCGTGTAAGTCGATCAAAATAAACAAATTTTACCACTGGATAGGTTTAAACAATTTTTAAATCCCTACTCCAAACACATCTATCCATAAAAACAACTTAATCATTCATAGTTTTAAACAACAGCAAAAAAGCTTAGTGGGCCCTATTTTCTTTTCAGTAGTTTAATTATAACTCCCCCCACCGCCGTATCTCTACGTTGACGTCGTGGTGGGGCTTGCGCGCTCCGAACTCTAGGCCTGTGCCGGTAGAGTTTCCTTTGCCGGAACGGGTTTAGGATGAGGAGCCAGACCAAGGGAGATACAAAAACCCGCAGGGTAGTGTGAGGTTTTATTATGAGATATAACCTCATGTTGCACAGGCTGGCATGAATGCTATGGCATCCGAACAATCTGTCAAGATATGTTTAAATTAGGATTTGTAATAGTTTTCACTAGTCGAAAAAAAAGGAAACTAGTTTGCCCCCGATCGCCGCTCGCGTATGTCTATTTATTATTGTATTAATGGTTTAATTAATATAGTCTTGCTCCCCTTTATACACTGTACGATCCTGAGTGCTGCAGCAAAGCGTAGTGCTCACATATGGTGGAGGCGCCCTTCAAAAACTCAAGCGTAGTCTTCTCATATGGTGGAGAGCTGAGGAAAGATACGAGATCCACGCCGGATCTAAAGCTGAGTGGTTTTTATTATTATTTATTATAAAAAGAGCAAGATGGCTCTGCAAATGCAGGTTTTCTCCGGCATAAACGGCGTATGCCTCGAGAGATTTATAACAGCATTCAAGCTGATGGCCGCTAATAATGAATGGCAAGATAGTGATTGGGCGCTCATAGTATGCGCATTTCTTGAAGGTCCAGCGATGTACTTTCATAAATCTATATACCACGATGGTATATTTTTTAAATCGTTATGTGACAAGCTAAGGGCGGAGTTCCCATGCAAATGCCACAAAGAAATATACAGGGTGCAAGAAGAGGAGATTGCACAAATAGTGCCTGATGAAGGCCTACAGGAAAATGTTGTGAATGTAGATAATCACACCAATTTATTTTCTAGTGGAAGACAGGATGACCCACCAGAAGAAATGGAAAACTGCCAAGGAGGCAGAAATGATGATGATGATGACGAGCGCAACTGCCTAGAACGCAGTCTTGCGAGTGATGAAGATGAGTCCATCCAAGTGTTCGAAAATGAACACATGGAAGAAACTAACGAATCGGGTCAGTCCAGTCCATTTATTCAACCATTTATCCAGTCTATTTATTTATTCAATATTTCAGAGGATCAGAATGTGTCCTTGTCAAAGAAAATTATTGATCACGATGAGGAAACTCCTATATATAACTTCGTTGTTGATCAAGTTAATAAAGATATATCTGAGGATGACGTGGAGTCATGTACAGTTGTAGAGAAAGAGAGTGATAGTGAAGTAGTTGTTGGTCTAGTCAAACATGTGGAAAATCTCCAAACAGGCGAAACCACAAATGTTAATGTTCAAGTTTATGTTACCCATAAGGAACGTAAATATATAAAAGTTCTTAATGCCACATTACGACAACAACGTGCTAAGAATAATTCAAGAAGAGCACCAAATACAAATAAGAGGTCGTACGTGAGAATAATTAAAAACTTCGTACCGAAAATCAATAAATTTAAAAGAAGGTCGAAAGTTTATATACATTTTATAAATAAGTTTTATATTTTAGAATACGAGTTTTTAAAATTAAACAACAAGAAGTTCAATGATTTTGCCCCTATCAATAGATTAAAACCTTTTTCCTATTGGAATGTAATTATTAACTTTTATGTCATTTATTTTACTGTCATATTATCTATGAGTATGTCATTTAGATGTAAACATCATTTGATTTGACATATTGTTTTAGTGATGAATATGTAATATTAAACTAATGCGTTATAATTTATTTCTCGTTACATATTATGCTGAACAAACATCGGACGCTGCCGGGAGCGAGTGAGGTGTCACTCCTCACATCGCTAAGAAGTCGGAGGGAATGAGCCATTGTCTGCGTCTTCAATGTTATGTGTCGTCTCGTCTAAATTAGCATGAACGTACTCCAGATTTTACTATTGCGAGTTAGAAGAGGCAAATAATTTTGGAAACTGTGATCCCATTTGGAAGGAGGGGAGGTACTCTGTCTAGGTTGATACCAGCCTCGCTAATGGGGGCATAGCCCTTTAGTGGTATGAGGAACAGGGTGTAAAGTTCACTCATCCACCATAGCAAAGGGAGGATCCTCCGACCAGACGGGTGTTGTGTCTGGCGGGCAACTGCCTTTCGGTTGGAAGTTGAAATCTTGTATGTATGTCGATCGCTCGGTAAACTCTAACTGCGCGATGCAGGATTTGTGTGACGTCATGTCTTTAATGCGTAGTTTGTATGTGGCGGTGTAACCGCTACATCACTCCCCTCCGGAGACCGGAGGTCGATAGTGGGCTGAATCTTGCGATGCTTAACACAGTGCCAGCTGTGGTTCCAGTGAGTCGGTACCGGGTGCCGCATAGTTCACGGTGAGTCGGAACTTTCTGTGGTGATTGCGGCGATTGTGGTGATTGTGGTGATTCCCCAGTGAGTCGGGGTGATTGAGGTGATTGCTGTGATTCCCAAGTGAGTCGGGGTGATTGAGGTGATTGCGTTGATTCCCCAGTGAGTCGGGGTGATGAGGCTGATTGCGTTGATTCCCCAGTGAGTCGGGGTGATGAGGCTGAGGGTGATGACCAGGAATGCGCGTTCGCTGCATGCTGGTGGTCAGGATACCCGTTGAAGCCGTGGGTGCTGGCTGGCTGTGTGACTCGCCTCACGAAAGCTTGCGGGAGTGATGATGATGATGACGTCACGCCGAAGTAATTGCACGAAGGCTGCGTTGACGTTCATACTCGAGGTCACCAATTTAGGCGTATGAGGAACAGGGTGTAAAGTTCACTCATCGACCATAGAAAAGGGAGGATCCTCCGACCAGACGGGTTTTGTGTCTGGCGGGCAACTGCCCATCGGTTGGAAGTTGAAATCTTGTATGTATGTCGATCGCTCGGTAAACTCTAACTGCGCGATGCAGGATTTGTGTGACATCATGTCTTTTTGTAGCGTAGTTTATATGTGGCGGTGTAACCGCTACAGCCCTTGCAAGGTGTGTCTAGTTGACACAATTGGTTCAACTTAAGACTGAGGTCTCACAGTTTAGTCAGAGGTAACTGACATTCGATAAAGATTGGGTCTTGTGAGGATAGATTGAGGTTTTGAAGTTTTCCCTCTGGAGTATGGTCGTGAATTATTAATGTTGGTGAGCGTTTACTTCTTGATCCTTCGTTCCCTCTAGCTCAATTATGTCCGATGGAGTTAAGGTTTAGGATGTGGAGTTCTTTATTTTCATAAACCCCCTCTGGGTAGATGTGAACTGTCACATCAGTTTGTTGTCTGAGGCTTGCCGCACCTTTTTCGATGGTTTTGATGTGGTAAGGTTTAAGCATGATGACGTTAATTTTGTAGGTGCATGTTAGCACATATTGTCATTTAACTTTGCTGATACCTAGTCTGGTATCAAGACTTTGCAATTCGTACGTCCTGACTTAAGCCTTCTCTTGCAAGAGAAAGACCTCACTATGTATTTTAATTTCCATCGTTAGGTAATGCTTCTTTTAGGTATAGGTAGGAAGGGTTAGATTATTCGGATGCTTTGAATAAAAGTATCTGCTGGACCCATTTATTCAAGTGGGGCGTAGCTCATGTGAGGTTTTATTATGAGATATAACCTCATGTTGCACAGGCTGGCATGAATGCTATGGCATCCGAACAATCTGTCAAGATATGTTTAAATTAGGATTTGTAATAGTTTTCACTTGTCGAAAAAAAAGGAAACTAGTTTGCCCCCGATCGCCACTCGCGTATGTCTATTTATTATTGTATTAATGGTTTAAATATAGTCTTGCTCCCCTTTAAAAGTATTTGATTTATACACTGTACGATCCTGAGTGCTACAGCCAAGCGTAGTGCTCACAGTAGCATGTGGCGAGCTGTTGGACAGTAGCGACCCCACGGACCCTATCTCCCGGGAGAAGTCTTGTTCGTCACATCTGGCTTGCCTTTATTGGCCGGCTGGAGTGAACACTGACAAGGGACAGAGCTCCCACCTCATTCTTGCCTTAATTGGCCGGCTTGAGTGGAGATTCGCAAGAGCAAACGTGCTCGAAGGAAGGAAGTATTCCAGTAAGATGCTGGTAGGGATCTTGACCGTACTTCCGGGATTGTCCTGATAGCCGTGGAATACCTCTCCACTCCTCATAAGCACCTCAGGACATGTTGCCCCCTTGTCGCTACGGTACTTTGTGCTAGCGGCCGTTTTCAGGGGCCCATTATTGAGTGTGCAAGTCACCCCCTGCCATTTTCCTGTGTATTTCATATAAAAAGACTATGGCCCCTGCCAGACCAATGTCTGGCAGGGGCCATAGTCTTTACATAGTTCCAGGTAACCAATCCATAATAGCCACCCAAATCCATAGCCCAATATGTTTTGTTTCCATGTTCTGCAATTATAGTCCTACACCAACCGGGGGTTGTCCTTGGGTGCACTTGTATAGTGCATACAGGGATAATCGTCGGTTAAAATAGTAAATCATTTATTTGCATAAAACATGGTATACCTACAATGATGTTAAAATATAGGTAATTATAATGGCCATGGTTGGTACCTCAACACTTAAAAATGTCTAAGGGGCCTCTGCGAGTTGGCTTGGGCCCCTCGTACGCCTTCCAAAGGACCGGGACCCATGGTCCCGAGATTTGTTAAAATTGTAATTCTAAATTAATTCATCATTTAGGTAAATATTCGTCAATAGTATAATTAACATTTATCAATTAAGAATAATTTCATTTTGTTTTTAAATCGTATAAAAAACTTTTTCCAAAAAAAAAACAACCGACTTCAAAAAAAAAACACTACAAAGTGAAAAATAACTTTAATTTCGGAAGTCGGTGTCTCTGGTTTTGAATTTTCGTTCTGTCACCGACTTCCGAAATTAAAGTTATTTTTCACTTTGTAGTGTTTTTTTTTTGAAGTCGGTTGTTTTTTTTTTTTGTAAAAAGTTTTTATTTTTCACTTTTTAGTTGTGGTACCTACCCCACACAAATTCGAATACCACTACCTGCTATGTAAATAACAGTGACAAGAAGTTATCATATCATCTACACACTAAGAGGGAAAAAATACGTATAATTAAAGCTAACTCAAAAACTACCCAAGCAAAGTTAATAAAATTTATATGGGACCACCTCTGAAGTATGATCTACCAAACAAAAAAAGAATCATCAAAATCTATTCATAATTGTCGGAGTAATCGCGTAACAAACATACTAAAAAAACAAAAAAAAAAAAAAAACTTACACACGAATTGAGAACCTCCTCCTTTTGGAAGTCGGTTAAAATTTTAATTCTTTTATGGCGTCTAGAATTTTGTAATAAATGCGTGGAGCCATATCCAGGACACTTTTTTTTACTAATGCAGTTTTACATTTATAATTACTCAAATTATTTTTGTACTGACTACGAATTGGAACATTTCGTACCATTGTCATTTTTTCAAAAAGGTTGGGATTGTTTTTGACGAAGATACTATTTTTTAATATATGTATACCGCCGGTAGCGTATGTATTTAAGTACGGTGCACAGCTGTCATCTGTTTTCAGACCACACATGGCTCTATATGTACCTTTTTTGTGCCTAGAATTTTAATCCCTTATCCGGAGAATTACCCCAAAAAATAATTCCGTATCGTAGAAGTGAGACGATAGGCAATAAGTAACGCGTCTATATTTACTTTTCTAGCCAATTGAAAAGTGCATAGGCAGTTTTTTTTTTTTTTACATAGCTGTTCTATACGAGCTTTCCGATTGAGGTTATTGTCAATATTTTGCATTCAACGCATACAGACGTGCTCATCAATGCATAATACTCGTATCAATAAAACAAATTAACGCTTGCATAAATAGTGACCTAGTTTCAGTGTATTAGCGTGTACAAATAAACATTATAGTGATAAGTTAAAATAATTAAATGAATAATTTTTATAAACTGATACATGGAAGGCAGCCCCTTTAATCGGAGCGCGAAGATGCGACGCAGCCCTCCACCGACACCGACCCCGGTGCCGACACCAGCACCGACATCGTCTTTGCCGAAAAGTTGGACATGGAGTTTCGCAAATGGCTGTTCAATACCAGTCACTAAAGCAAAAAGCCATACAAACCCATACCCCTCCCTTAAAACCATGACTGAAGCTCGAGACCTATCAGATTGTCTAATGGAGATGAACCGGACGATTAAGGAGTCCTGTACGAAGCAGGAAGCAACATCTACATCTTTTGCAGCTATGGTGAAGAACGGCTCTAAAACCTTTGTTCGTCCTAATACTCTTAGCTCCGTGGCCATTTATCCCAGTGACAACTCAAAGACCAGTGACGAAACCAAGAACATGATCCAAAAAATCATATAAAAGTACGAGGCGTACGTAAAATTGGAAAAGGAGGACTTATAATCAGCACTGAGACCAAAGATGACCTAGACAGGCTCAAGCAAACAGTCCAACTCGCTTCGTCAGGTCTTACCGTCGACGAACCTAAAAAGCGCAAACCTCGCATTATAGTAATAGGAGTACCTACATCAATGGCTGAAAATGAGGTTTATAAATGTATTTATGAACAAAACTTAGCCGACAAACTACCCGCTATATCCCTAGATACATTTTTGACCTCAATAAAACTAAGCCACAAATCTGGCAGGAAAGATGTAGAGAATTGCAACTTTATTATAGAAGTCCCAGCCGTCATACGTAAGGCCCTCATCACTCAAGACAGATTATTCATAAATTGGTCGTCCTGTCCGGTACGAGACTTCACACTGGTAACAAGATGTTACAAATGCCAGCAGTACGGTCATGCGGCCATAACATGCAAAATTGCTGCCCCTACATGTGGACATTGTGGTGAAGTAGGACATAATATTCAAGACTGTGCAAAGAAAGCCGGTGCGCCAAAATGTGCTACATGTTTGCGCTTCAAAAAACAAGCCGACCACAAGACAGGAGACGCAGATTTCCCGGCTAAAAAAGCTGCCGAATACAGGTACATCAACTCGATCGATTATGAAGGCGCCTAAGAGCGCCACAATACTTGTGTATATTTTGGACGTAATTTATTATTGTTATTTTTCTAGTTTAGTATGGATAATAACTTAATTACCGACATAGATAATATATTTTTAACTGTATCAAAGACATGTGACGTTGAGGATTGCAGACAATATCTTTCCGATTGTAAAAAGTCACTAACCGTACTAACCCAAAACATTCGTAGTATTTATAAGAACATAGATAGCTTTAAAATTTTCCTTCATAGACTTAACTTTGATTGTGATTTATTGGTACTAACCGAGTGCTGGCTAGCTAACCGCATCGATAACCTTCCAGTAATACCTGGTTACAACCTATTACATACCAAAAGAAACCAAAATCAAAATGATGGTGTAGTGGTTTTTGCTAAGGAATCATTACAGGTAACAGTCGAGGAACCTACTCTACAAGACTGTATGATTAATTGCTTAGTAATCAAAATTGGTACAACCACAGCGATAATCGCTATGTATAGGTCCCCTTCCGTTAGAAACTTGGATTCTTTTCACACTTCCTTAAACCAGATTTTTCAAGCACTAAGCTCATTTAAGAATGTTATACTAACAGGTGATTTAAATGTAAATAATGGTGCCGATTCCCTTGTTCACAAACTAAACTAAATTTAAGTTCAGTGCATCTTTTTCTTTCTATTTCATTAAGAAAAGGACAGAAGATAAATTTTAGTTTAGTCCTGTCAAATTAATCAGCGCTTGACGTAAATTGACGTAATTTTAGTAGGCAAGTTTTTAATCATGTCTAAACTTGTATGGAGTAGTGACAGGCGCTGATTAATTTGACAGGACTAAACTAAAATTAATCTTTTGTCCTTTTCTTAACGAAATAGAAAGAAAAAGATGCACTGAACTTAAATTTAGTTTAGTTTGTGAACAAGGGAATCGACACGATTGGCTCCGAAAACTGCGATGCAGGGACCCAAGATTATCTTAATATCTGCTCATACCATGGTTTTCTCCCAGCTCACATATTGCCTACTCATCAGAGCGGTTCCTGTCTCGATCATATGATGATTAAAACAAGCCTATCATATATTACGCTTGTTACTAACGCAACAATCACGGATCATCATGCTGTCCTACTTACCGTAAATTTAACGCTGCCTAAGCTAAATCGTCCCCAGACCAAAAGCAAATTAAACACAAATAAACTTGAATATGATTTATGCAACCTAGATTTTAGCTCAGTTTACAATACTGCTGACGCTAATTTGGCTTTATCGTACTTTATAAAACATGTCCAACAATCAATATTACGTAGCACGACAGTTTCTACAGTGAATAAGAAACTTTATAATATTAAACCTTGGATTACTCCTGGACTAATTCGATGTTTAAGACACAGAGATAAACTTCATCTGATAATCTAATAATTCAAACCACTTATAAAAGATACAGGAACTTTTGCAATAATCTCCTTAAGAAGTTAAAAAATAATTACGATAAAAATAAATTAAATAGAGCAGGTAACAATAGCAAGCAACTTTGGAAACATATTAAAAACGTCACCAATATGTCTAAACAGCGTGAATCAAATTCGAGCTTACTGCTTACTAATCCTTCACCACTCTTGTCAGCTAACAACGTTAATAACTTCTTTGTCAATGTTGGGAAAACTCTTGCTGAACAGATTCCGAAACATTATCGTGACCAATCACCTTTCCAAAAATCAAGCAATAACTGTAACACGAAATCTTTTGCTATGCTGGACACTGACGAAGACGAAATAACCCGAATTATTTCTGGACTAAAAGATGACTGTGTAGTTGGATGGGATAGTATAAGCAATAAGATTCTTAAACTTTTTAAGCATATTTTAGTACCTCCCTTAACGCATATACTTGGAATCTGTTGATCCAAAGGAATTTTCCCGAGCTCTCTTAAAAGGGCAGTTGTAGTTCCAGTCTTTAAATCTGGTAATAAAGACTTAGTAAATAATTATAGGCCAATATCGTTACTTCCCTCAATATCAAAAATATTTGAGAAAATTATAAACAGTAGACTAGTTAACTATCTAGAAAAAAATCATATCTTATCCCCTGCACAATTTGGTTTTAGAGCCAAATTATCCACAGCCGATGCGGTGCAAAGCCTAACCGATTATATTACAGAAGAACTCGGCAAAGGTAACCAGACCCTGGGAGTCTTCCTTGATTTAGCCAAGGCCTTCGACACAGTGTCTGGTTCTGTTCTTCTAAACAAATTAGAGGCCATAGGAATAAGGGGAACGCCGCTGAAACTTTTTGCGGACTACTTAGATGACCGATACCAATGTGTTAGAATAGATAATATCACGAGCGATGAGCATAAAAGTATTGGTTTTGGTGTTCCCCAAGGAAGTATTCTGGGCCCTACGCTATTCCTGATTTATATTAACGATTTGTGTAATCTGAATATTAAAGACGGAAAAATTATATCATATGCCGACGACACGGCGTTAATATTAACTGCTAAAACCAGTAGCGAACTGTTCGAAATTGCTCAGCTAGGTTTTAATATTGTGACTAATTGGCTTCAAAGCAATTTACTAACATTAAATGCTGACAAAATACATTTACTTCTCCATGCGTAAGCCTCAATTTAACATTACTAACCCTCATCTATATGCCCATCAATGTGGAAACCGTTCAGTCAACATGTATAATTGCCCTTTTATCCTCAAAACGAGCAGCATAAAATACTTCGGTGTAATAATGGATGACACACTGTCTTTCAGAAAACATATTGAAAGTCTAACTAAAAGAGTGCGCAAATTAATAAATGTTTTTAAAAAATTGCGAATATTTGCAGATTCAAAATTAATCACTCAAGTTTATTTGGCCCTATGTCAATCTATAACTCAATACTGCGTCACTTCATGGGGTGGCGCACCAAAATCCTATCTACTTCTTCTTGAAAGAGCTCAGAGAGCAATTTTAAAAGTAGCAAACTTCCATCCCTTTTTCTTTCCCACAGATCTGCTATATAAATCCTGCAACGTGCTGACTGTTCGCCAACTTTTCATTATGCACTTAGTATTAAAACAGCATACCATGCTTACCTACACTGCTGACAATTCTAACAAGAGAAGGAATGATATAGTATGCGCATCTAAATCTAATGCGACCTCAAAACATGTCTTTGTAGAAAGATTTTTACATTCTTAGGCCCATTTCTGTACAATAGATTAAATAGGAAACTTAGTATTTATAAATTAAATTACTTAAGCTGTAAAAAAAATATACTTGAATATTTACTAACCATAGATTATGCACAGACAGAAGATCTACTTGTTGTCTGAAAATAGAACCGCTAACATGCTATTTTACTTTTGTTTACCTAATTTATATTTAGTTTATACTTTATACTCATAGTTTAATTTATTACATTAAGTATTTATGCACTTCATAGCCTGAAACACAGGTTTAACCTAGTTCAGGCAAATAAACAACTGTGCTCTATTTTAATTATTAAGTTACCTACTTATTGTAAATGTGCATCTTTTTATAAATAAACGATTTATTATTATTATTATATATATTTAAATATCTCGGGACCTTAAGGTCCCGGTCTTTTGGAAGGCGTACGAGGAGCCAAAGCCAACTCGCAGAGGCCCCTTAGACAATTTTGTATGGAATGAGGCACCAACCGACGATTATCCCTGTTCGCATTATGCAAGTGCAGCCAAGGACAACCCCCGGTTGGTGTAGGACTATTGTAAAATATGTAAACAAAGGTATTGGACTGTAGGTTTGGGTGGTAAAGTGGACTGGTCACCTGGAACTATGGAAGGACTATGGCCCCTGCCTGATCAATGTTTTATAAGCACACGGATAAAATGGCAGGGGGTGACTTGCACATTCAATAATGGGCCCCCGAAAACGGTCGCTAGCACAAAGTGTCGTAGCAACAAGGGGGCAACATGTCCTGAGGTGCTTGAGGAGTGGAGAGGTATTCCACGGCTTTCAGAACCATCCCAGAGCCCTGAAGATGGTCAAGATCCCTACGAGCACTTACTGGAATACTTCCTTCCTCCGAGCACATTTGCTCTTGCGAATTTCCACTCAAGCCGGCCAATTAAGGCAAGAATGAGGTGGGAGCTTCGTTCCTCGTCAGTGTTCACTCCAGCCGGACCAATAAAGGCAAGCCAGAGGTGAGGAACAAGACTTCTCCCGGGAGATACGTGGGGTCGCTACTGCCCAACAGCTCGCCACATGCTCTGCCCCCGATGGAAAAAAAGACGCATCTAAAATTTTTTCCAGATTTGAGTTGTATACATTGCCGGAATCAGAAAAAAGATATGCATCTGTCTGGTATACAACTCAAATCTGGAAAAAATGTTAGATGCGTCTTTTTTTCTATCGGGGGCAGTGCTGCTCTGCTGGTTTTTGTATCTCTTTTGGTCTGGCTCCTCATCCCAGACCTGTTCCGGCAAAGTAAACTCTACCGGCACAGACCTAGAGTTCGGAGCGCGCAAGCCCCACCACGACGTCAACGTAGAGATAAGGCGGTGGGGTTATTATTATTATTATTTTTAAAAGTCTTTCACATATCTCGGGACCCTGGGGTCCCGGAAATTTGGAAGGCGTACGAGGGGCCGAAGCCAACTCGCAGAGGCCCCTTAGACATTTTTTATTATTATTAATATGGATACCTAAAAACACACTTTTACTACTTCTATTTCGTTGCCATTTTAATGGGGATAAAAACTGCCACTTGCTCACTTCAGATGGCGCTGATCTCCAGCGTCTTATAATTTGACAGCTAGCCATACATTTTTTGTAAACAAGTGACTTCTTTTACGCATAATTAATTATTGAGCTAGAGAAGCACAATCTGCAAATTAAACTACAATTTAGGACATACCAACGAAAGCCACTAAACTTATATAACCTTATTAATAAATTAAACATCCCAGAAAGAGACGATCTAACGCTTCTTGGTTTAACATTGGACAATAATCTAACATGGAAAAAGCATGTCGAACATCTGAAGACTAAGTTATCGAAATTTATATACGCATTATGCAAATTAAATATGCAAAACTAAATAAAATCATAAATAAATGCAATAAATTCAGGAAACAACAAAAGCACAGTTCCAATAATATTAAACTAAGGAAAGAACGTGTTTTTCTAATAAATCAATTAAAAAACTATCAAATTAAATTAGAAGACAGTAAAAACATTTATCAAATTGACACCCAACGATTACAGTCTGAAATTGAGGTACTTGAAGAGTCACTACATTCACTTTATATTAAATATACATTCACTTTATATTAAATATGTGAGCTCTCAAAAACAAATAAAGGAACATATTCTTGCTGCCAACAAGTTAGTAGAAATGTGTAACAATGAGGCAGACAGAGTGGTCCCGATGACTCTTAGCACCGCTCAATGTTCTTGTCAAAGGGCATCCAACCTTGAGGCTCTTCAACCTGAGGCAACGGAGGACCCGTCCCGGTCTGGAGAGCCTCAGGACTGTGTCCCTGATCAAGATACACCACATGTTATACAAGCTTCATCTCAAGTAGCACAGACAGATACTTGTTCTAGTAAAGATTGTTATTGTTCTATTATGTTTTCAGATAGTTTAGGGAGAGGGTTAGGTAAATTATTAAGTAACGACCTGAGGCAATCTTCAGTTAATTATTGTATGCCAGGGAAATCCTACGAAGAGATAATTTCATCAATAACAGGGTGTAAATATGATCCGAAAGCCATTATTTCTGTATTTGTAGGCAATAGTACTAATGTAAAAAAAGATGACATCACTGACAGTGTCACTGAAATCTTGAAGATTAATTGTCAGAAAATAATATTGTGTGCTTTTCCATACTTTGAGCACTTGTCGAGTAGGCAAAATCATAATATACTTAAGCTAAATAACCATATGCATTTTTTAGTTACACTTATATTTTTTGACACTAACACTTTTGTTGAGAAATTAAAGTCGACTAGGGATACTGCGTATCTGCCTATTAGTTTTAGACGTCAAATAGCATGGCTATTAGCTTTTAATATAACCTCAGACATAAGTAGTATGTGGCAGTCTTATGTAATTAACACCACAAAAATTAGTAATAATACTAATATTAAGGTGGTTAGTAATTTAAACTAGTCAGTAAGACAACAGAAGGTACCAGTAACAATGTTTTAATCTCACCATCAACAAGGTATCTTCTAGCACTCAATTAGTTAATTGTAAAAAAGGGGCTAAGCAGAATTCCTTGAAATTGTTTCATCAAAATATTCAAGGTTTTTCTTCCAAATATTTAGAAGTTGAATTGCTTTTAGAAAAAACAATGTTTTATATTATTTGTATAACTGAACATTGGTTGAAAGATTATGAAATGTTAATTAATTTTGAGAATTACAGTGTGGGCAGTTGTTTTAACCGAAAATCAATGCTACGTGGAGGTTCACTAATCTTAATTAAAATTTGTATAAAATCTAAGACTCGTAATGACATAGTTGAACTATCGGTGGAACATAGCATTAAACTGTCCTGTGTTGAGCTAGATAAGCATTTTATAGTGTGTGTATACAGACCTCCAAATTATCAAAACTACTCTATATTTGAATCAGTAATGGAAGATGTTTTGGCAAAACTTACTACTGGTAATAAATCAGTAATTATCTGTGGTGACTTTAATATTAATATTTTGGAAAATAATTCAAATAGCAGTAGATTATTAAGTCTCTTCAAATCATTCAATCTGTCAAATGTGTTTTTAGAACCAACGCGAATAACTTCGACTACTGCTACATGTATTGATAATGTCTTTTGTTGCTGCGATTATTTAGATAAAGCCATTGTAAATTATCTCCCTTCTGATCACAGCGGTCAAACCGTTATTTTTGAGTCCAACACACCAATACTAAAAGTGCAGATACAAACTAGACCAATAACATCGGGTAATTTAAATAAGTTTAATAGCACTTTAATTAGTAAGTTAAGTGCTCAGGGTCTAAATATGTCCAATGGCAATATTTTGTATGAACAATTCTTTTCATTAGTGCAAACAGAGTTCAATAAGTCTTTTAAGAAAAAAACGAAAACTATTTGCCCTAAGTTTTTATTCAGTGACTGGGCAACTAAAGGCATCAGGAAAAGTAGGGAAACATTATTTGAACTGTATGGCCTTAAGCCGTATATTAACACGGAAACTTTTAATATGTATGTTGCTACTTACTCTAAAACTTTTAAAAATATCTGCAAAGCAGCTAAAGCTTCTTTCATTAGCAACAAGGTTAAATCGGCAGACAATAAAATAAAGACAGTTTGGAAAATTATCAACAATGAAACAAACAAGAACAAAAGACATAATACAGATTACACACTAGACACTTCCGGCGGTCTTATTAGCGATAACATCAATGTTGCTCAGGAATTTGCAACTTTCTTTACCAATATTCCAATTAAAACTACAGAAACTTTAAATTCCTCCCCCTCACTTGCGATTGATTTATTAAAAGCGAATGTTTCAGCCTGCCCTGTGGAATTTCAATTTAAACATATAAACCCTGTGGTCGTTATAAAGGCTTTTAAGCTTAAGTTGCTTAAAAGCCTTTATAACGACCATCAAAATTACCGAAGATCTGTGGGGCATGTCTACTAAAGTTTGTCAATCAATTATTGAGACAATTGCACCCTATTTAGCTTTAATATTTAATTTGTGTGTAGATCAAGGGATATTCCCGGATTTAATGAAATACAGTAAAGTTATTCCACTTTTCAAATCCGGGGACAGCAAAGACACTAATAATTATAGACCCGTATCAGTTTTGCCGGTTTTCAGCAAGGTATTTGAAAAAGTAATGTTAAATCAAATGCTCAATCATTTTAATCGTAATAACATCCTACACGATCAACAGTATGGTTTCACCAAAGGACGTTGCACAACCGACGCCGGTGTCACCTTATTGAAACACATCTTTAATGCATGGGAAGAGGCACGAGATGCAATAGGCATCTTTTGCGACCTATCCAAGGCATTTGATTGCGTGGATCACGAAACACTGCTCTTGAAACTTGAGCATTACGGTCTGGATAAACTTGCGCTGAGCTTAGTAAAATCATATTTGAATGATAGACTGCAGCAAGTTCAAATAAACGGTGTAAATTCATTGGGTTTAAAAGTCACAATGGGTGTACCTCAGGGCTCGATATTGGGTCCATTCCTCTTTTTAGTATATATAAATGATTTACCAAATTTACTGAAAAATCGACCACAAATGGTGTTATTTGCTGATGACACATCACTGATTTTTAAAGTAGACAGACATGCACAGGAGCTTGACGACGTACTCGTAAATAACGCTATGCTTACGGTCCATAATTGGTTTACTGTAAATAATTTGGTATTAAATGAGAAGAAAACTAAATGCATAAGATTCGCGTTACCGAATGTTAGAAGTAGTGAATGTCACGTTGTATTGAATAAGGAGACACTAGAATTCGTCGAAAAGACGGTTTTCCTGGGGATAACGCTTGACTCCAAACTACAGTGGGGTCCTCACATAACATCACTTGCAGGGCGGCTAAGTTCAGCCGCTTACGCTGTTTGGAAAATCCGCCAACTAACAGACGTGGATACCGCGAGACTGGTCTATTTTAGTTATTTTCATAGCATCATGTCTTACGGTATTTTGCTGTGGGGACGGGCTGCAGATATTGATTCCGTCTTTTTTCAAGGCTTATTGCCAGAGTCTGTATACGAGCAATCTATGGGTCAATTACACCAAAAGGTCGCTGGATGTCCTGCGCGTCCAGTACAACAATGGTTTCAGGATGTTGTTGGGACTTCCTCGCTACTGCAGCGCTTCGGAAATGTTTGCGCAAGCCCGTACTGACGGTTTCCATGCGATTGTTCGCAAAAAAACTGCTTCACTACTGAGAAGAGTGAGAGACAGTCACAACAGCATCCTGAGAACTGTAGCGGAGAGCTTTAGCTCTCCAATTGTAAAGCTGTTTGTGCAGAGGGTGATTGGTACTAACACTAGATAATAAGTTATTTTATATTATGTTACTAACACACTATGGACTCTGTTCCGAAATAAAAATCAATAATAATAATAAAAATTTATTCTGCAAAAGAGGGCCGTCAGAGCCATCTACAACCTCTGCAGACGCGAATCTCTAAGGGAATTAACATCATGACGGTACCTTGTCAGTATATATATGAAAACATTATGTATGTTCGAAAAAATCTACACCTTTTTAGTAAGATAAGTGACAGGCATAATTTTAACACTAGAAATAGGAACAAATTAGATCAACCACGTTTTAGATTGTCTAAAGTTCACACTTCTTTTATGGGGTACTGTGTAACATGTTATAATAAAATACCACTCGATATCAACTAAATGAGAAGAAAATTAAAACATGCATTAAACGCACACTATGTAGACAAGCATATTATAAGTTGGATGATTATATCGTAGATAAAAATGCTTGGCTTAATGCTGGTCCTGCTCCACAGCCACTTGGGCTCACTAGTTAAAATTTTAATATTTGGAAGAGTTGCTTTCCCTTTTTTTAATTCTGTTTTTGACATTACAAACTTAATGTTTATTTTTTATTTTACCAAGTAAATTGTTTAATGCTCCAATTAGATAATAATGATTTTCTTACTTTTTGGTAGTCAAATTCTATTAATTTCTTAAATACATTGCAAACTATAGTTTTGTATAATTTAGAAGCATTTTTAGATTTTTTTGTAAATGTGAGTACCATGGAGCCGTTTATTATGTTATTAAGATGTATGTTGACTTGAAAGAGCATGGCAGTTGAGAGAATGTCAAGCTCACTTAAATGTCTCGCTGATAGTGGCGAGTGTGTTGGATCATTCGATTCCCTACAAAATGGTTGAGCTGGATGGTGCTGATTCACGCGTCATGTTCGTGAACGGGCGCCGTCAGTTGAGACTGGTCATCTCTTATCTGCCAAGGCTTATTTTTAATCAGATATTTTAAACTGCTTTGATTATTTTTTGTACATTGTTCTCACATATAGAAGCAACAAGAATAATGTACCCAGAATTTTGTAATATCTATATTTAAAAGAGTGGCCCTGGAGTTTCTAGCCCGTTCTTCTCCATAGAGATCTACGTTTTGGAATGGGCAACTAGCTTCAACTTTCTGACTAACTGACCGATTCTTTGACAATTCAAAAGTGCCTGTACCTAAATGGTTTAATTGAAATAAATGCTTTGAGTTTGAGTTTATTAAAAAAACTTTATTACAAAAAATACAACCGACTTCCAAACTACAAAGTGAAAAATAACTTTAATTTCGGAAGTCGGTATCTTTGGATCAGTATTTTAGTTTTTTGACACCAACTTTCGAAATTAAAGTTATTTTCACTTTGTAGTTTGGAAGTCGGTTGTATTTTTTGTAAAAAAGTTTTTTTTTTCACTTTTTAGTCATTTGGTTTGTAATTTATATAAGTTACAATAGCCTTATGTCAACTGCTCATCAAAAATACCCAAATCGCTATAGATGTGCCTATAATATTTGAAGAGTTCCCTCGATTTCTCCAAGATCCCATCATCAGATCGTGACTAAATGACAATGGGACCAACTTGAAAGTATACCCTTTCAAACAAAAAAAAAAGAATTTTTCAAATCGGTCCAGCGGTGTTCGAGTAATCGGGGAACATAAATAAAAAAAAATATCCAGACGAATTGAGAACCTCCTCCTTTTTTTTAAGTCGGTTAAAAAGTAACACAAACTATGAGACCGCGCTCTCAATATACTATGCCTATGCTTATGCCTGGTTTAACTATGGCATAATATTGTGGGGTGAATGTACTGACTTTAACGATATTTTGACCCTTGTACAGTGCCGATTAAAAGTCCATGAGCAATCTCACAAAGCAATAGACTGACGCTTCGGTTTGACTTACGACCTTCTTCTATAAGTTGTTACAATACTGTAGACACGCACATTACACACACACACTCACTTTGTCTGCAACCAATGACTAGTTCGATAATCATCATTCGTTTTTAGTTTCATTCGTCTTGTTCACATAAATATTAAAGTTTAGCAGGTAGACCACAAAAAACTAAGTAAATTATTTCGATTTCTGTGGGGTAGATGCAGTTTGTTACAAGTATTCAATTAATAGAACTTTGTTGGTTCGTGCCGTGATAATATTGGTGACGAGCATTTAGCGCAGTGTTGTGGTTATTATTATCAAAAAGCAGGCATAAAATATATTGAAGAGATCAGATCAGATCAGAGAATATTATTGCGCTGCGTAAAAGTGAAGTGAATATCTAATAAAACCGGACTAAGTGTGAGTGTTATCATTTATATATTTCATATTTTACTAAACATAAATCTTAATCAAGGGTATTGTTGATAGAACAGAGGTATTGCTGAGACAGAAGATGCCTTTAAAGTTTTAAATTCATTGTGAGGTTTAATTCGATTAGTGAATAATAAATAATTAGGTATTATGTGTAATAAAAACAATGATTTTCTTTGTTCTAGAGAAATACTGTGACGGTTAAGAGATATGAGGAAGGGGCTTATTATCGAGTAGCAGCGACGTCAAATGGTGAATGAAACAAATGGTTTCATACCAACGAGATATTTTGCTGAATTATTAAAAACACGTCATTATGAACCGTTCGCCGTGCACTCTGAAGGCTTGCATCACTGAAGACCAGCTAGAAAACCGTTTTTGACCTTAAAATATTGACCGTACCAACTTAATAAACAACAGATTCGTTATTGCATGAATTTATGGTAACTAATTTTTAAGCACGTTTCAATAGGGTGTTTGTCGTATTTCTTGCAGATATACCGAAATTGTTTAATATTATTTTAGTAATAGTATTATTTTAGGATTAAAATTTGAGGTTTAGTTTCAATCTTCTTTTCGTAAAGAAAATGAATACTTAAGCTATAACCTCAATACCAACCAATATTTACTAAAGCCAAATAAAGTTTAAAATAATTAATATGAACAACTGCCTTTAACCTTAAAATCAACAATTTTGTCAGTAGATTTTTTTACATTTTAAGTAGTCTAATATTCTTATTTATTGCTTAATTACTTAGACCATGATCAAAGCTTTATATTTATGGTGCAAAAAAATCCATTTAAAATTTAAAACATTTCAAAATTTAAATATGTCAAAATAATACAAATTGCTTCTAAGTTTCTAGACATCTATTTCACATATTATTCAGGTGAAGTAATGATAAATAATTGTAGCAGTTTAAATAAACATAACGAATAAATATTATTTATTTTTTATTATAACATATCACGCATTTTTTATTCTAAACCCTTTATTGCAATAACAACATTAATAAACAGGCAGGATATTTAAAAATATTATTATTGCAAACAAAAATAATAATATTTGCAAAAACAGCGCTGTGATTTACGAGATTAGAACCTTAGCCATCTTGAATCTAAGACCAACGCTTAACGCCTTCTGCTATCTGCACATATAATTTACTTTCGAATTTTAGCAATGCGATACACTGGCCAAGGTCACGCGTACGAGTATGATGCGTGCTAACAAAAGTTATGGAAATATAAGTGCGGCGCCCGCGAACCGTGACGATACGATAGTGTGTAGTGCGAAACTGCGTTCTCTGTGGTGTGTGTACGGCACTCACACCACAGACGTCTGACTGCTTACACATACAAATGTACGGACTATACCGCGTGTTCACAGCAATACGACTCTTAGCGTGCTCATGCACTTTTGAGCGCTTACTGTACATGACGTCATTTAGACTGTACCCTGATGATGACTTGACTGAGGCGTTAAAAACTACTCTCAGTTTGGTTGTGGTAGATTCAGCCCGAATGACTGCATCGTGTGGTAAGTAGCATTCGGGCGCCTGGTTAATGTTGCATGGTATCATATGGTTTAATGTGAAATATTCATCCATGATTTTTTTGCTATCTACTTTCAATTCGCTGTTTCTCTCAAATTTCTTCTCTAAGTTTCTAAATTGAGCTAATGCTTGTGGTTTGGTTGCACCCAACTTATCTTTATGTTCCGGCTTAAGTGGTAGTCGGACTTCATACCTTCCGTCCTCAAGCCTCTTAGTGGTTTTGATAAAAAACTGTAAGCACTCATGGTCATCGTTGGACATCTCTATTTTCTGGTTTATGTCTTCGTTTTCCCAATATTTCAGTAAGTCTTCTGTGTTGTTGAGAACTACGTTGCATTGGTAGTATGGTCTCATAGATCCACAGAGTAGCCACCCTAGTTGAGTCTGTTGAGCGATTGGTTGCTTGTCTTTGTCTCCTCTCAAGATTCCTCCTAACATTATTTTGCTGTAAACATGCAGATGTTTACAGCAAGATAATGTTAGGAGGAATGCTTCTAGGCGCAGGCCTAGAAGCATGTATACGGGTTTGCTTATATGAAACTCTGGATCGGCCAATTGTAGCCCTTGGATATGTTCTAAGTTGTTGGTTTGGTAAACGTGTTATTTGGCAGTCGTTTGGTTAAAATATTCATAACAATAACGTTCGTATTACAAGTAAATTCACTATTTACAGACTGTAGTGTTACCTGTAACATTCCTTTCGCATTATTTTCTTTTTCACCGACACTGAAAATTTGACCTTTGAAATGAGCCCTCTTCAATCCCAAGACCTGGGCTGCGTTTTCATTGATTAACGACAGTTGAGAACCCTGGTCAACTAAAGCTCTCATCTTGTGCTGAGTTCCATCAGCTCCCTTTACTTTTATGATAGCGGTGGCTAAAAGTATTTCAGACATGTCGTCCCAATACACATGAGATGACCTAGATGTGATCTTTTTGGTTGCAAAACTGTTCGTAGTGTCTTCTGCTGACGCAGTTGGATTTTGTCTTGCCAATGCTTCGTGAAGTAAGGTGTTATGTGTAGCTAAGCATTTACGACATTGTTTGTTCGATTGACATGGTTTGTATGACTGCATAGACAGTTTTGGCAGTAATTTAATTGATTAATTTTATTTACTTTTTGCTCGTGCGTCATTTGTAAAAAATCAGGGCAACGCCACAATCCGTGTTCAGAATTGTATAATGCACAGGTTATCGACCGCGACACATGTAACGCATTCATGTATACTTGGAATTATCTTTGTTGCCTGATTGATGGTTATTTCGGTGAAAACTTTTCTTCTGGTTTTGGTTGTCGTTACCGTTTTTCCATGGTTGTTGCGGCGTGATCTTTTGGTTGGCTGGTTCTTGCTTGCGACGAGATGCTGCGCTAGCGCTGTAAATGTCGTCTCTAAGAATTCCAGGAATTCCCGTAGATCGGGTTCTAGGGCTCTAGGGCCTTGACCGATTCTATGTACTCGGTAGTATTATATTATCTATGACTCGGTGATGGTATCGTTATCAAGCTTTTGTGGTAGTAGTAGGTGCACTAAAAGTGGATCCCAGGTTGCTATATCTACTCCCAGATTCAGAATAGCGTGCAACGTCTCCTTGGTTTCTTGATCATGGCCAGCGATTGCTGTTGTATGTTGGGAAGTCCCAGTAAAATGTTAATATGGGACGTGAAAATCAATTTCTTGTTACCATACCTGTGGCTTAACATCTCCCAGCATACCTGATAATTGTCAGAGCTAATCTGTAAATGGTGAATCAGACGCTCAGCTTCTCCAGTCACCTTACTCTTCAAAAACTGAATTTTTTGCGCATTAGACATTGGTGCCGATTCTCTTGTCACAAATGCCTCTAAACTAAACTAAAAATCACCAAAATTTAGTTTATTCCTGTCAAACGACGATTTCCCATTCTGAAATAGACTAAAGTGACACAACTTAACTATATTTTAGTTTGACAGCACTAAGATGGCAACGAGATATTAGGTTTAGTGAAAATAACATTTTTGCTATTCTGAATTTGACGTTTTTCACCTAAAATTTAGATTTTCTAACTAAATCTGACTATTTTTAATCGCGACTAAAAACGTGTGGAATAAAATTGGTTGTCATGAACTATAAATTCACACCAACACCTCGACTTCAAATGCAAAAACAGTACTGAATATTTTTTTTTTCTTTTGCTTATATCTCGAAAACGGTGTGTCCAATCGCAAAAATAATGAAAATTTCGACCCCCTTTATAAAACCCTTAAACCCCTAACACTCTACATGTAGGTAATAATTTTTCTTATTTTTCATACAAAAAGTGAAAAATTCCATACAAAACACGACGACGCTGCCCCCCATGCGCGCCTCCGGCTCTAAAAAGATCACGTGGTTAGGTATCACGTGTGGAATCGCGATTGTCAAATTCGATTTAGATGTGTCAAAATTATTTTTAAATTTAGAGAATTTATTTTGCAGAATAGCTTTAAGATTCTCATAGTCAAAAGTAAGGAATTTTAGTGATAGTTTAGTTAGTTTAGTTCGGTGTACAAGAGAATCGGCACCATTGACGGGTTTTTATCAATCGCTTCGCTAAACAAGTATTTGAATGGAACCCACTGGTTGTAAGTCCCATTGAACACGGGGATGTCCATCTTTGGAGCTGACTTCTCACGGTGCTTCACTGCCCACATCTTTTTGTTGATGTCGTTTGTCAACTCACTGTACTTTTCCTCGTGCTTGCAGAATTCCATTTAGTACGTAATATCGTCGCCTCAATCCTCACCTTCAATTACCCAATGAAGTTTGTCAATCTCGCCCCATCGGCTGTCCAGTGATTTTAAAGCGTTCTCGAATTGCCATTGATTCTCGAACTTATCAACATTTATACTACTCACAGTTCTCAAGAACGCTTTGTAATTAATATTCTGCTTCTTCACTAACCCGTTCAGCTTGCTGGTCCCGCTCTCTGTATAGAGAAAATTCTCTCGCTGCGAGGACTCCTCATAGCGCGATGACGTACCTGGTTGTGGCTGCGCCGCCTCATCTACCGGCTGACGATCGTCAGCGCCTAGCTGTTGCCCAGCCCGGATACCTGGTAATGGTTGTGCCTCTTCCGCTGTTATCCTGCGGGGGCTTCCTTCCTGCAGCTGCGTTGTGCCTAACTGCTCCAAGGTTTTATCAATAATCTGCTTAATTTTCAAATAAACTCTCAAACAATCCTTTTTGAAGTAAATGTGGTCAAAATTCGCAAACTGACACATTTTCTTATGGTTTTCTTGGTAATCGCGCCAGTATGCTTCCAACAGCCTTACGCTTGTAATTATCGATGGTCTTCCTCTCGGATCCATACTTCTTTATATTGGTTAAAACTTGTTCAGGATTTCATAGAGCTCCGTTTGGTTGATGAACAGAGAATCGGAATCCATATTTGGAATTGATTTGTAAATATTTAGTAATGGTTAGTTTAAATAAATGGTTTGTTCTGACCTTATATGCTCCAACCGCCTCTGCAATCTTATATGCTCCAACCGCCTCTGCAATCTTCTGGTTAGCGTGGCGCTGTTTCACTTCTTAGTCACTGGTAATTAAATGCTCGAAAGACCATGTAGAAAATATGTCACTGGTAATTAAATGCTCGAAGGACCATGTAGAAAGTAGTGCTCGGCGCTATGGTGACCTAACACACCTTTTTCGTATTGATAGGATATGGTATATATGGTTTAAGTTAAAGTCTCGAATTATAAGGGAAATAGGTATATTGAATCACTATAACACTTAATTGGTAAAATGTATGGTAAAATGGTATGGTAATGGTTTTGAGTACGTGGTGTCTCTAATGAGATCTGAACGCGAACTGGCCCACATTTAGGTGAACGAGCGAATGTGCATTTTTGCGTTCGATGCAATTATGCATTTTCGCTGAGTGTTCGATTAACTCGAACACATCATGCAAAAGAAATGTATACGCATCCTTATGAACATTAAGCCATGGGAAAGTTGTAAACCACATTTCATAAAAAAATAAAATATTAACGTTACCCTCCCTTTACTTAATACACATAGCTACGTTCGTACAAAAACACAGGAATTACTTTCGATCAAACATAGAAGCAAACCAGAATTATAATCGAAGAAACAAAAACAAATTGATTACACCAACACCAACATTAAAAATAATAAAAAATATAGAACCAACTAAACAATCGCAACAATTTAAATTTCTACCCTACCTACCCTACCTAGATATCAAACAAAAAAGCCGATCCACACAAAATGTATGAGAACGCGAATTGTCTTCATAATTTTTTTTTTGCGTTTTTCCCGACTGCCCCAGAAGGAGGGTAATGTTTTTCGAGAGTATGTATGTATGTATGTATGTCTATTTCTTTGGCACGCTCTGTAACCTACGGCTTGATGGATTTCAACATGTGAGGTGTCGTTAGATTCGTCTTAATTGTGGAAGTGTCATAGGCTATATATACAATATTTATATATTGCATCTGCAAATACAAAAAAAGGGAGAGGTAGGTTTAAAAAAAAGTACATTAATTCATCAAATGAAAGCTAGTAATGAGTAAAAACTAAAAAGCTTGTAATAAAAAAAAATAAACAAAAAACCCGACTGCAAAAACACAGAACTAAAAAAAGAGAAAAACAAGCATTATAATCTGTGATGTACTGTACAATTATTAAATAAATATGTGCTTCTGCGACACGCCCGCTCGGCATTACGTTGACAGCGCTCGAGGCGAGCGGACGTATCGCACACACTCTAATAGAAATATAACTGTGTTTAATTAAACCACCCAAGGGTTACAGCGAGACATAACATTGGCGACGAGGATAAAGAACGAGAGTAAAATAAACAAAACAAAACAAAAAAAAAAAGTGAATAACCGAGGTTATCTTAAATATTGTTTTCTATTTTAACATAACATAACATCACGCCTTGTTTCCCCGAAGGGTTGGGCAGAGGTGTCCCTGTAGCAGGTACACCCACATTTCAATTCAATTTAAAAAGGGATATGGAGATAAATAAATATATTGTTTAGTAAAATAAGAAATATTTTAAGTGAAACCAAATTACTGACAATTGGTATCTTCGGTCAAAATAGCCTTAAAACCAGTGCCTGCTAATATTTACCAATAAAATATTGTGTGTAGCTAGTGTGCACATTCCATTAAAACTACGTATATATAAGTACCCACATTGTATAAATACCGCGTAACTATCACGACCAAAAACCTGGTGAGATATTCTCCGAGTCATTCTCGACTTACCCACATTACATTTAATTATAACTATTTATATTCTGAATCTGCCTCGTGGGTCTAGTGGTCGCAAGTGCTACTGCTGAGCATGAGGTCCTGGGTTCGATTCCCAGGTCGGGCAGTGTTATTGGGTTTTTTATCTGAAATTTCTCAGTAACAGCTCGGAGTCTAGATTTGTGCCCGGTTGATGGCAATAGGCTCGCCCCCTATTACATGGGACTTAAACATAACTGGCGAAATGTGGGTGTACCTGCTACAGGCACACCTCTGCCCAACCCTTCGGGGAAAACGAGGCGTTATGTTATGTTACATTCTAAATAATACCGCACGACTAAGTACTTATCTAAATATAGTAATGATCGTTCACAAAATCTTAATTTTTATTTGTATGCAAGTAATAGGCTTCTTATTTGGTCTGAGGTAATAGGTAATAAATTAATATTGTTAAGAAAGAAAAATATGATGTGCACAGATTACTTTAAAACAATCTATTGCGATTAGATAAAAAAAAAGAAAAAAGTGATTTTGTTGCGAGAAAACGATCATCTGGTATTTGCATAAAAGATTACGATTATAAGCAAAACAATGATTAAGTAAGATAATTTGAAAGATTATTAGGTAATGAACCAAAATTTGCTTTTGAACAGTTAATTGAAGCTTAGCTTATAAAACCAATAATAACTGGGTATGTTATTACTATATTAGTTACTAGATTCTTTAGATTAGATAGGTACTAGATTTCTTTGCTAGATTTGCCTTTTAATGCGTTTAAAACTAAAGTAAAATCCAACCTTTGTTCAAAGGCATACTATTGTATCAACGACTACTTAAATGATAAGAATAGTTGGTCGCTGTGATTAACTCAAGACAATGTTTATGTTCTTTCTCCAGAATTAGCTTACCTACTGACAGTTTATATGAGTTTATATAATTGTTTATTTTTATTATTTTTTACTTATTTTTTACGAGTCAATTTATTTTTATTTTATTTTATAGTTAACATAATCTACTCATTACAATGTTTTTGTTATGAGTTGTATTGCAATTTGTGGTTAGCTAGCGACCTCGACAATTGATCATATTATTTTTTGCCTGAGCAACCGGCAGCAAGTTCGTCATGTTCCCTTAGATGTCACTGCTTGCGGTAGCGTCGGGGGTCGGGTTGCCTCCTTCCCTCAAATATGGCGAGGGGGGTAATGGCTGATATTTGCGTTATGCTCGTGAACGGGTGCTGCTTGTGGTGACTGGTCGTCTTGCTGATCATGGCTTTGTTATTGTTACTAGTAATTAACTGTTCATTTATTTCATCTCGATGGTCCTAGTTTATCATTTATAACTGCCAATTACAGCTTTATGTAAGCGGGCACGCCCTTTATGTCTCGAGGCTTTTATTTAGATATTTAGTTCTGTTTACGTTTAGTTTTTATTTAATTTTTTATTTTTTATTTTTTGCTTGAGTATAAGTTCTCGATGTTTTTGGTTGGTATATTGGCGTGTGCTAGCTGACATATGGCCTATAATTTATCATTTGAATTATGTTTTGTGTTGCATAATGTAAGTTATTTTGTATACTATTGTATAGAATCATTCTCTAACTTGAACAGACAGCTGTGCTGCTGGGGAGTTTGTTGCGCCACTTCTTCTTCCCAGCTAAAGGCACTAGGAAGTGGTGAAGGGTGGGCGTTTTTGGGGGACTGTCTTATGTAATTTTGACGTTCGAATGTGCTGATTCTCAGCCTAGTTTGAATAAATGACTTTTGAATTTTGATTATAATTAATTCTAGTTCTCGCAAAGATTAGACTGAGAATAGGATAAAAGTGTTCACATAGATGAAACTTGGCGTCAAAAATTTAAGATTGTAGCTCTCACAAAAATGAGGCTGACAATAAAATGCAAGTGTTCACATAGGATGGAGCTTGGCATTATAAAGTTATTTTGGTGCTCACAAAGATGAGGCTGAGAATATAATGCAAGTATTCACATAGCATGGAGCTTGGCATTACAAAAAGATTCTAGTGCTCACTAGATGAGGCTGTGAATAAAATGCAAGTATTCACATAGCATGGAGCTTGGCATTACAAAAAGATTCTAGTGCTCACTAGATGAGGCTGTGAATAAAATGCAAGTGTTCACATAGGATGGAGCTTGGCATTACAAAAAGATTCCAGTGCTCACTAGATGAGGCTGTGAATAAAATGCAAGTGTTCACATAGGATGGAGCTTGGCATTACAAAAAGATTCTAGTGCTCACTAGATGAGGCTGTGAATAAAATGCAAGTGTTCACATAGGATGGAGCTTGGCATTACAAAAAGATTCCAGTGCTCACTAGATGAGGCTGTGAATAAAATGCAAGTGTTCACATAGGATGGAGCTTGGCATTATAAAGAGATTCTAGTGCTCACAAAGATGAGGCTGAGAATATAATGCAAGTATTCACAAAGGATGGAGCTTGGCATTACAAAAAGATTCTAGTGCTCACTAGATGAGGCTAAGAATAAAATGCAATTTTACATATGATGGAGCTTGACATAACAAAGATCCTAGTAAAAAAATATATATATATATAAAAGGAAAATTGGAAAACCGATTAAGGCCCCGTGCTGTGAGTTCACTCGACAGAGTTTAGGTAAATTCTTGCGATGCTATGTTTGTGTGCACCGTTCACGCACACACGCCTAAACATCGAGCGTAGTGATCGCTTAAACAGTTTTGATCCTATAGACGGTATGTTGTTAAGTTACGTAGGTACGCTTATGAAATAAGTGTGGAATGTTTGTGTATGTTCGTTTAGTATATTTATAACAATCAACATAAAAATGCTATGTTTTATATGGAATTTTATACTTTTGGTATGGAAATAAGTCTGGAATGTTTGTGTATATTCGTTTAGTATATTTATAACAATCAACATAAAAATGCTATGTTTTATATGGAATTTTATACTTTTGGTATGGAAAACATGAAAAATTATTACCTACATGTTGAGTTTTATGTGTTTATGGGGTTTCATAAAGGGGGTCGAAATTTTCATAATTTTTGCGATAAGACACAATTTTCGAGATATAATCAAAAGAACAGAAAAAAGATACAGTATAGTTTTTGCACTTGAATGAGTTATTAATTTAGTGAAAATGACAAATTTGCTATTCTGAATTTGACTTTTTTCACCTAAAATTTTGATTGGTTACTATTCTCTTGTACACCGAACTAAACTAACTAAACTATCACAAAAATTCCTTACTTTTGACTATGAGAATCTCAAAGCTATTATGCAAAATAAATTCTCTAAATTTAAGAAAATTTTCGACACATCTAAATCAAATTTGACAATCGCGACTCCACACGTGTTACAACCACGTGAATCTTTTTAGAGCCGGAGGCGCGCATGTAGGGCAACCTCGACGTGTTTTATATGGAACTTTTCACTTTTTGTATGGAAAATAAGAAAAAATATTACCTACATGTAGAGTATAAGGGGTTTAAAGGTGTTATAAAGGGAGTCGAAATTTTCATTATTTTTGCGATTGGACACACCGTTTTCGAGATATAAGCAAAAGAAAAAAAAGATTCAGTACTGTTTTTGCATGTGAAATCGAGGTGTTGGTGTAAATTTAAAGTTCATGGCAACCAATTTTATTCCACACGTTTTTAATCGCGAAAAATAGTCAGATTCAGTTAGAAAATCTAAATTTTAGGTGAAAAACGTCAAATTCAGAATTGCTATTTTCACTAAATGAATATCTCAGTACCATTTTAGTGCTGTCAAACTAAAAGATAGTTAAGTTGTGTCACTTTAGTCTATTTCAGAATGGGAAATCGTCGTTTGACAGGAATAAACAAAATTTTGGTGATTTTTAGTCTAGTTTAGAGGCATTTGTAAAAAGAGAATCGGCACCATGTCTAACTAAATCTGACTATTTTTAATCGCGATTAAAAAGGTGCGGAATAAAATTAGTTGTCTTGAACTAAAATTCACACCGACACCTCGCTTCAGGTGCAAAAAACAGTACTGTGTCTTTTTTTTTCTTTTGCATATATCTCGAAAATGGTACGTCCAATCGCAAAAATAATGAGAATTTCGATCACCTTTATAAAATGTTTAAACCCTTGACACTAGACCCCTACATGTAGGTAATATTTTATCTTATTTTCCTTACAAAAAGTGAAAAATTCTTTATAAAACGTCAAGGCTGCCCCCTGTGCGCCTCCAGCTCTAAAAAAATTCACGGGGTAGGGCAAACAAGTACCACTTGGACTCGCGATTGTCAAATACAATTTTAGTGTGTCAAAATATATTTAAATTTAGAGAATGTTTGTTGCAGAATAGCTTCAAGATTTTCATAGCCAAAAGTAAGGAATTTTAGTGATAGTTTAGTAAGTTTAATTCGGTATACAAGGGAATCGGCACCATATTGCCATCTTAGTGCTGTCAAAATAAAATATATTCTATAATTATTTCACGATGGTAAATCATCGTTTGACAGGAATTAACGAAATTTTGGTGATTTTTAGTCTTGTTTAGAGGCATTAATTTGTGACAAGAGAATTGGCACCAGTATCCATAAAGGGATCTGAGACACTTGCGCGAAAGACATTTTCGCGAAGGACACTTGCGCGAACCCACTTCGCGAAAAAGTTGCAGAAATCAGATTTCTTCATAACATCACGCCATCAATTACAAAAGGCCCAACACTTTAAAATTGATGGCGTGATATTATGAAGAAATGTGAAAATTTTCGCAGCCGCCATCTTAGATTTACGTTTTGACATCAAAATCTGCTTTAGAATCCTCAAAAACTATGAAAAAGACACCCATGACGAAAAATCTGAAAATTGTCATAGCCGCCATCTTGAATTCATATTTTGACCTCACTATCAGCTTACTCACTTTAGCATCCTCGAAAACTATGAAAACGATGCCCATGACGAAGTATTTTTAAATGTTCGCAGCCGCCATCTTGGATCTTTATTTTGACTTAAAGTAGTCTTCAGTAGCGTTAAAGAACTTCGTTCCAAAAATACTTCACTTATTGCTACAACAGCATATCGGTGCGGGCATATCGGTGACGCGAACCCATAACTTTTTCCCCTACCAAAAATCACTCAAAACTATGAAATCTAAAGTCTAAAGTGAACCCAGCAGGCAGATGTTGTCCTGCGACAACAGCGCCACGCGGGTCCAACTATAGTTATGAACCATCCAAGGGACACTGAGAATTAAAAGAAGAATTTAAAAAAAACATCTAAATCAGTCAAGCCGTTTAGGATAAGATGAATTACGAACACACGTACACCGGTATTTTATTTATTGCCAGGCATGCAAAATTTTAATGTTCTTCAAAAACAAGCAAAGTACTTTAAAATAAAATGCGGATCAAAATGTGGTAGTCGACGTACAATTTCTGGAATATGTTAACATCGGACACGTACGTGCGTGTGTGCGTGCTGCGACGCAAAGTGATACGTCCTCACGCTGGGAAGGCCCGTTCGCTACTGACGGAATAGGTTTTCCGCGATCGTTTATATAGTTCACTTTGCCTTTTATTTACGTAATCGAGTAATTGTTTATTTATAAAATAAAATTTAGAATCTAGTTATGTTCCCAGCCTAACGCTGTGGTATGTGGTAGAGTCTAGACGCTGACCTGACACTTTTGTGATTAGGCGTACGTGACAGGATGTGTGGCGCGACCGCGGGTGGGCCGACCACCGGTCTATGAGAAAGTTTTGCGATGTATTAGAATTAAGATAAGCTAAGTCAGTCTTACATGAACTTCTGTAAAGCTCGGGTCGTAATAAACTCTTACTTCCCCTCAAACTCCGTTTCATTTGCGCTCCCGAAATCTAACTGGCGCAGCCGGTAGGATTGCCGCAAACAGTTTTCCTCCGCGAAAAGTCAAGTGCGAAAATCTGTGAAATACATGAGAACGCGTGGACTGTGTTTCGCGAGTGGTTACTGTTATATACGTATAGTCGTCGTGCTTAAAATCAGTGAGGCGTTCTATATTGGGCAATCTTCGAACCAAATAAATAAGTTTAGATAACGCGCAAATTACGTGGGTTAGCAGAGATGGTGATAATATATCAAGCGGTTGGCATGTGAGTAACCTTCTACATCCTTCCTCATTCCCTACACTATTATTGTGATAGACGTAATTAGAATTAGTTTAATTTAGTTTTTTTTTTTAAGAGGAAAGTAACATTAATGTTTCTGACTATTTTTATTAATTCTACGCTATAATTTAACATATAAATTGAGGTTTATCTTTTAATTTTACAATTTAAATTACATTGTTAATTTTAATTTTGTCTAAAATGAATCAAGGTCAAATTAATTTATCTGCGACGGCGGCGGCAGGGGCAACCCCTTCGGTTCGTTCTGAAACTCCGTTTCCGATGCAATTGCCAGATTCTTTGATACCTCAAGATGTTTTAAAATTAATTCCCGAATTTAATGGTGAAACTAATATACTTAGTTTATTTTTACGAAAGTGCGAATATGTTATCGGAAAATGTCAAGGGACTTCAGAGCGAAACGAATTTTTAATGCAGAATATTACAAGTAAATTAAAGGGTAAAGCAGCGGCTCTTTTAAGTGAAAGGGGTGACCTTGAAACTTATTCTGAATTTAAATCTTTAATGATCCAACATTTTGGTGATCCCAGAAGTGAGGAATGCGTGGCAATTGAGCTCGAAACCCTAAAAATTAAATCAAATGAGTCATATTTAGAATTTTGCAGCCGTATACAAGATATTCGTGCTATTTTAATATCTAAGGTTAATCAGAACGGTTCCGCTACGTTAAGAGAAGCTAAGAAAGTAATTTATAATAACACTTCGCTTAACGTTTTTATGTACAATTTACCGGAACATATGGTGCGGATTGTTCGATTGAAAAATCCTAGTACATTGGAAGAAGCCTTACAATTTGTCCTTGAAGAGGTTAATTTCCAGGAACAATATAATTTACGCAGCAAAATGTTACAACATCGGCCACAAGGTCATCAGTTATTGCCATCATCTGAAAAAGGCGTTAATTCAAGTTCAAACAATCACCCAATAATTGTCCTATACCCTCTGAACCTTCTAGTATACAAACAGTTCATTCAGCCGAAGATCTCGAATCCCATGGAATACCGATATTGAAATGATAATGATAAATGATAAATGATTTTATTTCTGTAAGTAGGTTTGTACAAACACTTTTACACGTCAATCATATTTTAAAACTAGATGAGGTCGGCGTTTCCTATCTGACTACTCTGAGAAGAAAGGCCGAAACAAACTCAGAGGTCTCAGTCTCTTTTAAAGTCCAGACATAATCTTGGTCAGATCATGTGAAGGCCATGTGGATTGGTGTCTGAAGTGGTCTTTTGAGGAAAGCACCACACAGATTGAGAGGGCCTGTCCAGTCAGTGCACGCATTTGTCAGTTATCGTGCAGCTCAACTCAGAATTTAAGGAGCTCAACGATTCGACGAACAATACCAAAAACAGGACATTTGGGTAGGCCACTTAAATTACTCAAACTGTCAGACCATGATTAGAAGTAACTGAGAAAATATTAAAAACAAAACAAAAAGGAATGACCCACAGAGTCTTCACATTCACAATAATTAAAATAATAAAATACTTTAAAAGTAAATATTCATGTCATTGTTTATATAAAATTCATTAATGTCAATGTGTATATAAAAACCCAGAAATAATCTTGGTCAGAGCATTTCATTTGAGGACCATGTAGATTTGTGTCTGAAATGGTCTTCTGAGGAAAGAACCATACAGATTTGAGTGGACCTGTCCAGTCAGTGCACGCATTTGTCAGTAATAGTATAGCTCAACTCAGAACTTAAAAGGAGCTCAACGATTCGACGAACAATACCAAAGAAGGGACATTTGGGTAGGCCGCATAAAGTACTCAAAACTGCCAGATTATCATTAGAAGTAACTGAGAAAAAAAAAAAAAATATCTAAATGACCCACATAGTCCTCACATTCACAATAATTAAAATAATAATAATATTATACTTCACAAGTAAATATTCATGTCATTGTGTATATAATTTTAAAGTTTGCAAAATAAACAAAGTTCCGAAAGTAAAAAAATAAAAAATTATAATTGGAGCAGCTCAATCCCAAGCCTTTTTGTCCTCAACGTAATCTTTAACGGTATAAAAAGCTTTCTGGCACAACTTACGTTTAATGAATGATTTAAATTTATTAAGGCTTAGATCTTGTACGTGGCTTGGAAGTTTATTATAAAAGCGTATACATTGACATCTGAACGAGCCACCTATTTTCTTGAGCCTTGTTGTAGGTACAACAAATTTGTGTTTGTTTCTAGTATTTATGTTATGGATATCACTGTATTTTTTAAACAATTTTATATTTTTATGGGCATATAAAAGATTATCAAAAATATACTGAGAAGGCACAGTCATTACATTAATCTCCTTAAATTTATCTCTGAGAGAGTGTCTCGGACTTAATTTATAAATTGATCGAACAGCTCTTTTCTGCAAAACAAAGATAGTCTGAATGTCGGCGGCATTTCCCCACAACAGAATACCGTACGACATTACACTATGAAAATAGCTAAAGTACACTAAACGGGCTGTCTCTATGTCAGTCAAATTACGAATTTTTCTAACAGCATATGCTGCGGAGCTTAGCTTTTTTGACAATTTATCTATGTGTGGGCCCCACTGAAGCTTAGCATCCAAAGTTAAGCCCAAGAAAACTGTGCTATCTTCAGGATTCAATTCTTCGCCCTTTATTAACACACTAGTTTTCACCTGTCTAACATGAGGTAGGGTAAACTTAATGCATTTGGTTTTTTTTTCATTAAGGAGTAAATTGTTAACATTGAACCAGTGAACTACTTTTGAGATCGCGCTATTTACATCGTCAGTAACCAGCTGCTGACGTTTAAGTTTAAACAAAAGTGAAGTGTCATCCGCAAACAACACTATATCATGGTTATCCTTTATGAGGTAAGGCAAGTCATTAATATAAATAAGAAACAAGAAAGGGCCAAGAATTGAGCCCTGAGGGACTCCCATTGTTACTATAGATCCGGGAGATCTTTTTCCATTAACGTCAACGCACTGAATCCTATTACTCAAGTATGAAATAAGAAGATTCAGAGCGCTGTTCCGGATCCCATAGTGGCGGAGTTTCCTGATTAATGTTTCATGAAGAACGCAATCAAACGCCTTGGACAAATCACAAAAAATACCCAAGGCATCGCATTTATCTTCCCATGCATTATAAATATGACCTAAAAGTTCAACACCGGCATCAGTAGTTGAACGACCCCTTGTAAAACCGAATTGTTTGCTATGTAATAATTTATGTCTATTAAAAAATCTTTGCAATTGCTCTAAAATTAATTTCTCAAAAATTTTACTAAAAGTAGGTAGGACTGAAATAGGTCTATAATTTGTGGGGTCTGATGTACTACCTGATTTAAACAAAGGTATTATTTTACTATTTTTCATGAGGTCAGGAAACTCCCCACAGTCGATACAATTATTAAATATAAGAGCTAAAGTAGGTGCTACAATGTCAATAATAGACTTGGCAACTTCTACAGAATTACCCCACAGATCTGCAGTCTTTTTTACATTTAAAGTGTGAAAGGTTTTAATTATGTCTCTACAGGTAATATGTTCAAAAATAAAGTCCGAATCGCAAACATTAACATTTTCCTTTAGCAAAGACTCAGCAACAGAAGGTGATGAGTTTAGGGATTTAGTAGTTGAAACGGGAATATCTGAAAAGAAATTTTCAAAGGCCGCGGCGACTTGCGAGTCTGATTTTATTATGTTGTCATTAATAGACAGGCTGTAGTCAGTATTTCGGTTATCAGACCTTCCCGTTTCACTATTAATAATATTCCAAGTCGTTTTAATTACATTACTACTATTTTTAATCTTCAAACTCAAATAACGCGACTTGGCCATACAACAAACTTTTTTAAATAATTTTGAATAATTTCTAACATATAAATTAAATTCAGCTGTGTTTACATAAGTCCTTTCATTGTACAGCTCATAAAGCCGTGTTCTACTTTTATGTATACCAATGGTAGCCCAATCACTAAAAGATGCGTTATTATTAACCGAGATAGTCTTGGGAATGAAGGTGGCATTAAATTGCTTACAGTATATATTAAAGAAATCATCATATAGATTATTAGGGTCAGCATGTATAGACAAAACTGGTAATTTATTAATGAGTTTAACTTTAAAAGTTTCCAAGCGACTTGCAGTTTTGGGGTTAACCGTGATATCCTTTTTAGCCACTTTGTTGTTTTGGTTTGGGATAGTAATCCTCTGCCCGCAATGATCAGAATCTAGTAAATTTATAATTTCTTTGTGGCTTGGTATAACATCTGTATAAATATTATCTAGGCATGTGGCACTAGTAGGGGTTATTCTTGTGGGCTCCAAAAATAGGTTTACAAGATTGTAGGACTGAAACAGACTTACTATTTTACTACAAGTACCTGAGTTTTCTAATAAGTTAACATTAAAATCACCGCCAATGATAATGGACTTATTTGAGTTACAAATCTTGTGGAACACTTCATCCATTACCTTTTCAAAACAGTCATACAATCCTGAAGGGGGTCTGTACACACTTAATACAATAAACTGCTCCAATTCTATACAGGCTATTTCAACTGTCCGCTCAACAGATAGGCTCACAATATCCTTACGGTCTTTAAATTTAAGCTGGTTACTTACTAAAATTAATGAGCCACCATGTATAGCGTTAACTCTGCTGAATGAACTACCTACCTGGTGATTATTAAAGTTGAACAAGAACTGGTGGCTTTTAAGCCAATGTTCTGTTATACAAAGAATATCAATACTATTAAAATTCAAAAATAATTCTACTTCTAAATCTTTGTTCATAAATCCTTGAATATTTTGATGCACCAGGTTAATACTATTTACAGATTTTAAACTTTTATTTGATTTTATTTTGCAATTCTTTACACTATTGCTAGAGGTTGCCTCTATTGTCTTAATTTCTAATTTAAATTATTATCAATGTCAATTTTTGAAACCAAATTATTGGCTGAATTATTTAACATGTCATAGCATTGCTCAATAGAAGCAATTTGTTTAGCCAAATTCTTGGCTGTAATAAAAAAGTAATATGATAGCGACACAGCTATCTGTCTTTTACAATACTTTGAAAGATAGTACCTATACATACAAAATCTATCTTTTGTCAAATAAAAGTGGTTACCAACATAATTGTTAGTGTCAATTAAATGGAATAAATTATTATTACTAGTCAAATTATATAATGTCATATTAATTTCAGATCTAAAATTATTTTCTTCCTGTGGCAAACTTTGGCTGTATGGGAAAGTGAACATCACAATTTTTCTTAAATTTAGGTTGCACAATGATCTATAATATTGGAGTAATTCTCCTTTGTTCACATTACCCCTATTACCAACAAATATTAATAATGTACTATCCTGGTTAAAACTGCATTTCATAACTTTTTTCATTATGTCAAATAATGAACAACCAGGCATACAGTAGTTCATTATTGAGTGTCCTGAATATTTATTTGTCAACAAGTGGCCTAGATCCTTTCCAATTTCATCACAAAATAATACTATTTCTTTATTTACACTCTGTTTTGGCAAACAATTAGTAATTGATAATGGTAAACTGGCACTAGACTGCGGTATGGTGGTGTCACAAATTGTCAATGAATGGTCCGGTGTGGGTACAATAGATGGTGGTTGACAATGTTCACATTTGTTAGTTTGTGAACTTACCAGCTCATTCATTGCCAATACATATTCCCTCATTTGGTTTTCAGAGGCTGTATATTTGATGGTCATACAAGTAAGTTTTTCCTGTAGTTGGTCAAGTTCATACTGCAAGTCTTCTGTGTCAATTTGGTATTTCCTAGTACTTTTTTCTAAGTTAAATGAATACATGTCTAATTGTTTTAATAGATGCAACCTTTCTCTGTTAAGCTTAACAGAAGGAAGCAATAGACACCAAACCTAATCAAATACTAGTTTTTAGCTGGTTTCGTAATGAGCTCCACGTAAAAGACTTGTCTAGGGACAAACAAAAAGTGTTGGAAGTATTTTTGCCTCTTCATAATCAAGATCATATCAAAACATTTTTATAAGAATATATAAAACCCAAAATTAAGTATTTCATTTATTTTGAGAATCCAGAACACAGAAAAGACTTTAGTAATATTATAATTTCATTATTTAAGAAAGATATGGTTATTTTTTATGAATGTACCGAGCGCGTTATTTACGTCGAAGATGAACAGGAACAGAAAGCCATTGTGATTAAGTTACATGAAGGCAAAACCTGTCATCGCGGCATTACAGAAACTGTTAAAAGAATCCGTCGTAATTATCATTGGCCACATTTATCCGAAACCGTTTCCGCCATAATTAACTCATGTGATCGTTGTAAAACCTCTAAGTATGACAGAAAACCAATTAAACCTGTACTACAGCTCACACAAACCCAGAACGCCCCCTTTCAGGAAATATTTATAGATCTGTTCAGTATAGAATCAAAATACTATTTAACTTTAATCGATGCCTTTAGCAAATTAGGACAAGCGATAGAAATTGCATCTCGCTCCACACCCGAAGTGGTCAGAGCATTAATGAAATACTTTTCTTTTTACGGTATACCACAGAAAATAAGTTCTGATCCGGGAACCGAATTTAATAATGAATTATTAAAAGAACAGACGGACTTGCACAAAATTAAACTACACATAGGTACAACTAATAATCCCAATTCTATGGGGCTCATAGAACGTTTTCACTCTACAATTATAGAAATATATCGATTAGCGAACTATGAAAAGAAATTTACAGACGCAGCATCAGTGATGACTTACGCCGTTATGGCTTACAATAACACTATCCACAGTACCACTGATTTAACACCGTTCGAAGCTGCGTTTGGTCATACGGAATTAAACTCAATTTTTAACTCTGAATTCGATAAAGCATACAATCAGCAACTAATCAGGGATCATAAGAAAAGAACACGGGCAATTTATAAATATCTTTCTGAAAAGGTAAAAAGTCATAAGGAAAGAATTATAACCAAGCGGGGAGGCGAATCCAGACCAGCCTTAGAAATAGGCCAACCGATTTTCATTAAGGCCGTAAATAGAAGGCAAGCTAAAGATAAACCTAGATTTCAAAAGGCCATGGTTACAGGTCAGATAGAACGTAACATCGTACCAATAAAAGTAAAATATAGAGATACTAAAGTTCCGGTTAAAAATGTAAAACGTCCTCCACATGTGGTGTTGGATCCTGGTGATATGGACAACGACCAGTTGGAGTCTTCCAAGCCAGGCCCTTCAAGTGGTAAAGATTAATCAAAACCCTGGGATTCTTCCGGTGAAATTAGGTCAAGCATTTATGCAATATGATAAATGGTCTATTGTTAAAATAATCAACCTCCAATGCATTGGTACAGATCTTTCCTTTAATATTAAAAAATATTCCGAATTTAGCCAAATGTTACACCCAAGTAAATCGTATGCGGATGAGTTCAGGAGCCTTAAAATACAGGTGGAGTATATAAAAAATGAGACTCTAGAAAAATTACAGCAATTAATTCCATCTAAAAGATTCAAACGTGGTATTGTAAACCCTCTTGGCTCTATCATCAAAATTATAACGGGTAATCTTGACCATGAAGATGCAGTCAGATATGACAATATAATCAGTAGTATTCAGACCGAGGAACAAGCAATTTCTAACAAATTTACGATGATATCTAAAATGTTGGATCATTTTCTGAATTCTACCGAAATAATCAATGAAAATACAAAAATAATAGACGCACGCATGAAATTACTTGAAGGTCTTGTAACCGATCTCACTAAGAAAGATAATCACTCAATTTATATGACCTATGTCTTCGGATTACTAAACCAATTTATTGTAAACTTTAGAACACTTTATATAAAACTCAGCGAACTTGAAACGGCCATTGCATTCAGTAAATTATCAGTATTACATAAGGCCGTAATGAATCCTAGCGAACTGTTAAAAGTGTTAAAATATATAAGCCAATATGATAATCTAATGTACCCTGTAAATGAACGAAATTTAATAAACATAGAAGAATCCTTATCTGTAAAAGCTTACATTAAGAATGAAGAATTAACTTTTGTAATCGAAGTTCCACTTATTTATAATGCAACTTATAGTTACTATAAACTGTATTCCATTCCTATCTCAGATGATTCCACAAATCTTACCTTTGCTGTTATTCCTGAATTTCCCTACCTACTAGTAGAAGGGTCAAGGTATCGTCCAACTGATCAACCGTGTCAAGAGATAACCGCTAAAGAATACCTCTGCTCTGAAGATAAACTAATTCAATATGGAGAAGAAACTTGCATTGAGCAACTAATGAAATACCACGACAATCTGTCGCGCTGTTTCCCACGTAAGATACTATCTGAGTCCCTGAAACTTCAAAGAATTGGTCCCAATAGTTGGATAGTGTATTCAAAACACAACCAAGTCATATCACAGACTTGTAATAATGATGAAACAAAAGAACGCATACGAGGAACATATCTGCTAACGGTACGAGGACAATGTGATGTCTCTATAGATAATATTCAAATACATGGACGGCGCTCTTACTCACTACAAACGGATTATATGCCTGTTCCCTTATTGAACTTACCTGACTTGATAGATCTGACTCGTGACGCAGCAAGGATCGAACCTATAAATCTGAAGGGAGTAAATTTGGATGACATACGCCAACTGAATAATATTCTGAAGAATAGTGCAAATACAGTGAAAAGTGAAACCACAAGTGAAAGTGTTAGTGTCGCCCTTTATGTCTTATACGCGGTAGTCATTTTATTGTCAGTAGCTGTAATTATATATAAGTATTTAGATGTTGTAAGAAAATTCTGTAAAGAGCGGGATAGAGTTATTGAGGATAATCCCGCACAACCTGAGGACGGTCAAGTTAATCAAAGACCTATACTATTAGTTTGATTGACTTTACAAGTTTCAAGTTGTGACTTTATTATAGGAATAGTTTAAGTGATAATTGTAGTTTCTAATTTGTAATTATACAAGTTCTCGGAAAACCCCTGTTTTTCCGATAACCTTGATGGGAGGAGTTATGTTCCCAGCCTAACGCTGTGGTATGTGGTAGAGTCTAGACGCTGACCTGACACTTTTGTGATTAAGCGTACGTGACAGGATGTGTGGCGCGACCGCGGGTGGGCCGACCACCGGTCTATGAGAAAGTTTTGCGATGTATTAGAATTAAGATAAGCTAAGTCAGTCTTACATGAACTTCTGTAAAGCTCGGGTCGTAATAAACTCTTACTTCCCCTCAAACTCCGTTTCATTTGCGCTCCCGAAATCTAACTATCTATTAAACAATTAACTTAAGATTAATACGTAATTTTTAAAATTTCTTAAAAGTGTAAGTATTAGAAAAAAAAAAATATTTGGCTTGAAGTTTTGAGAAAGTTACGTTATTTCAACATTTTTTTTCTGCTATATTTTGTATGAAAGTTGAAAAAAGTGGTTCCCCTGTGTACAAGTAGACCATATAATGATGTTGATAATATTTTTTAATTTTCAACTTCAAAAGCAGTTTCTTCTAACGAAACGATCAAACGTCAGTCTCGCGTCATTTTTTGGAAAACTTGTTGCGAATTTTAGTGATTTTCCACGAATCCTTAATTTATTTGAAAAATCCCTTTACCCTATGAACAAGACGAAGAATTGGACTTTTCAAATCACAAATAATTTTGTTTAAATTCTCGTCCCCTTTCTCACAACGAATAAACAAAATTGATCAAAATCAGTGATTTCGTGCGGTGCGGCGGCACGGGGCCTTAACATGACTGATAAAAATATTGTATAAGTAATGTACTTAGTAGCAAAACCAAAATTTAAAGTTGGTACTATGTCATAGAGAGGAGCTCGTGACTAAGTAATAACAGCCGCATGAGTCGATCCATCAGGTTAAGCTATGCTTGCCGGGGTTGGTCCGTGGATGGGTGACCATCTTTAAGTACCGAGACAGGAGTCTCGGTACTTAAAGATGGTCACCCATCCACGGACAACTTAACGTGCTTTCCGAAGCACGGAGGACCGTGCTTCGGAAAGCACGTTAAGTTGTTGGTCCCGGCTGTCATGATCTTTGACAGTCGTTACGGGTAGTCAAAAGCCCGAAAGTCAGTCAAAGTAGGTAATCACTGGTGCCTACAGTAGGTAATCGCAGGTGCCTACAGTAGGTAATCGCAGGTGCCTACAGTAGGTAATCGCAGGTGCCTACAGTAGGTAATCGCAGGTGCCTACAGTAGGTAATCACTGGTGCCTACAGTAGGTAATCACTGGTGCCTACCGTAGATAATCGCAGGTGCCTACAGTAGGTAATCACTGGTGCCTACAGTAGGTAATCACTGGTGCCTACAGTAGGATATCGCAGGTGCCTACAGTAGGTAATCACTGGTGCCTACAGTAGGTAATCACTGGTGCCTACAGTAGGATATCGCAGGTGCCTACAGTAGGTAATCACTGGTGCCTACAGTAGGTAATCACTGGTGCCTACAGTAGGTAATCACTGGTGCCTACAGTAGGTAATCGCAGGTGCCTACAGTAGGTAATCACTGGTGCCTACAGTAGGATATCGCAGGTGCCTACAGTAGGTAATCACTGGTGCCTACAGTAGAAAATCACTGGTGCCTACAGTACGTAATCGCAGGTGCCTACAGTAGGTAATCGCAGGTGCCTACAGTAGGTAATCACTGGTACCTACAGTAGGTAATCGCAGGTGCCTACAGTAGGTAATCGCAGGTGCCTACAATAGGTAATCGCAGGTGCCTACAGTAGGTAATCGCAGGTGCCTACAGTATTGGAGGCAAAGTTCCTCACCCACATCTGGGAGTGGCGCGAGGAGGCGAAATGCCGGGGCCTAACTCCGCAGCTGCGAGAAATCGCGACACAGCGGACAGAGCTCCGGTGGGATCTCATGGCGTCGTGGAGGGTGCGATTGTCGCAACCCAGCGCTGGGCACGCCACAATTGTGGCGATAAGACCCCTCTTTGAGGAGTGGCTAGAGAGGCGCCACGGCGTCCTCACCTTCCGCCTGACGCAGGGCTGTTTCGGGAGGTTCCTGTTCAGGATAAAGCGGGAGGAAACGCCCGGGTGTTACAATTGTGTGGATCGCCCGGAGGACATGGTGGAGCATACGATGGAGGTCTGCCCGGCTTGGGCGGAGCATCGCCGTGTCCTCGTGGAGGCGATCGGCGGCGGTGATCTCTCGCGTCCGGCACTGGTTCAGGCCATGGTACGGAGCGAGAGGAAATGGGAAGCCGTCACCTCCTTCTGCGAAACAGTAATGCTCGCGAAGGAGGATGCGGAACGCGTGAGGGAGAGGCAAATTTCGCGCCCACGCGCCCCTAACCGCCGCAGGAGGAGACGCCCTGGACGTCGGGAATCACAGGCAGATTTCCGGCCACCGTAGGCGCGGGCTTGCGGACAGTGAGCAATGGGTAGCTCGCCGTCCGATAAGGACCAAGCCCAGGTCGACGGCGTGTTGTGTTCCACGCGCGTCTCAAAGAGATGTCAGCAGAATTGATGGGGTTCGCTAGGGCCGATGCCTGCCGGGGCTGAAAAGAAGTCCGAAAGGGAGATCGTGGCCCCCCGGCAACATGGCAACCGAAGGAACACGGGTGGGTTTTAGTCAGTAAGAGTCTGACACGAAAGAGCGGGAGAAGTTATTTGATAATTTCCCAACCAAAAAAAAAAAAAAACAATGGTGTCTACAGTATCCTTTCAACTGTCATTAACGAGACAATAGAATTTTAATTGTTATCCTCAATGAGGCATCGTAACAGATAATGAGATATGTAATCGAGCAATAAACAGGGTCAAATTAAGTTAGGTAGCGAAACTCTGCAGACGTGGTAGTAGGTATCGATATCCGTGCAGTTGGGGTTACCATTCGTCCGGATTTTTCCGGACATGTCTGGCTTTTTGGCCCCCCGTCCAGACTATGTCCGGCCTTCTCATTTGTCCGGACTTTTCGATTACAGGGGATTTTCTTTAAAAAAGAACAATTTTTACTGAAAAAATAAGATTAAAAAGTTAAATATCCGGACCTTTTTGCAAATATCAGGCTTTTTGTCAGGACTTTTCTTTCGAAATGGTAACCCTACGTGCAGTAGAGCGTGTGTCAACGTTCGCGCTACAAGTTCTTGGTCTTGCAGCCGCCGATTGCGCCGCTTTGGCATGACAAATAGATAGATAGAATATCTTTATTATGTACACCATCAAAGTTACAGACATAAAGGACATTGACCGGTTTTGGATCAAATGCTGCCCAGACATGGGAGTACTTCCAAATGGTTCCTTGCATTAATTTATACATACAAAATATAAAAAGTAAAAATTGGTCCCTGGGTTAAAAAGTTTTTTGGTAGTTTTATTTATTGATTTTATATTATTGGAAATCTATAAGATAGCGTTATTGAGTTTGAACTCGTTGGTTTTATCTTGACAAGTGCGTTTTAGTGGTATGAGGAACAGGTTGTAAAGTTCACTCATCCGCCATAGAAAAGGGAGGATCCTCCGACCAGACGGGTGTTGTGTCTGGCGGGCAACTGCCCAACGGTTTGAAGTTGAAATCTTGTATCTATATCGATCGCTCGGTAAACTCTAATTGCGCGATGCAGGATTTGTGTGACGTCATGTCTATGATGTGTAGTTTGTATGTGACGGTGTAACCGCTACACTATAGCCTCAAATGGCGTCCAGGGTCTGATGATGGAGCTGGAAGGTGGTCATGGGCACTCTTCAAGTAAACCAGATAGCCCCGTAGTATGTGGTTTCATTAGATAAGTATTGACAAGTGTTATTTTACTAGGTGGTGTCCAGGATCTGATGATGGAGCCGGAAGGTGAGAACTCCTCAACTAAACAAGACAGCACGATCGTGTTTGGACTCGGTGGCTTTGTCTTGACAAGTAGTATAGCCCAAGGTTGTATCCAGGGTCTGATGATGGAGCCGAAAGGTGGTCGGGCTCTCTTCAACTAAACAAGACAGCCCTGTTGTGTTTCGGCCAGTTAGATTTTTCGTGCCAGTTATGCCCACGTTATGTGTCTAGTTTGGTGTTTAGGGTGGACTAGGCACCAAGACATCGTTAGGCGCCCTGTTCTGCAGGGCCGTAACTAGACTCGAATTTAAGGTAGGTTGATCTGTTCTGGTCAATTGATTTTTGGCTTTCTTGACTGTTATTTGTAATATGTGTCATTTAATACTAAATTGTCGGGGGTGATATACAGATAAAAATAAAAAAGGAACTTATTCTGACTTACATTATTATTTCTCCAATCATCTAAACGTAATATAAAGAAGATTCAGAATAAAGAATTATTTTATTGTAATTGTAAGATGCCGTGGTTAATTCGGAATTATTTAGATGTCATAACTTAGCTTCACAGTACTTTGCTTATTATTATTAATAATGGGTCCTACATGAGCTCGATGTAGACTCTTAGCGTCTGTACCATGGCTGTGATTCGGTGATCTCTCTAGGGAAACCGAAGGTTCTGTCTTTGCGATTATAGACGAAGTTATAATGACAAACAACTACCGAAAATATATTTTGAAGAACGTCACGGTTGACATCTGGCAGACATGCCACCGTCTGGGGGAATAAATCAGACACATTATTTCTGGCTGTTCTCGTCTGGCTAACGGAGACTTATTGAAAAGGTACAACCTTATAGCAAGAACTATCCACAAGCAACTTGCTTTGAAATACAGTCTTGTGGAATCGGAAGTAGCATACTATAGGTACATACCTTGGCACATGCCCAACCCAGTTCTCGAAAATGGCAATATCACGTTGTATTGGGATCGATCTATCATACATCACTAACCTAACTATTTTCATTCTCCGTTCAAGACTTGTTCGGGATATGATAAAAAACGTGGTGAGTCTTTCATTCGAAAAGATCAAAAAGAAAAATTGTGAAAAGATCATCCCACGTGTTGTCTTTTAAATGTTTCTGACACACTCGTGACATAGTCAAATTCAAATTCAAATAGTTTATTTTCTCTTCACAAACAATGGCATCTTATAATTTAGACAGACTTGAAAAACTGTGACAATAGTTTGTGAGAGACTGGTGTCTGCACTAGGAATACCTGTATCGCAGATCACCAGGGTCCCACCACGGTATGTAAACATAATCAATTAGTTAGAAAATGTGAAGGGATAGGGCATAACATAACATATAGACTCAGAGATTTAAACAATGTAAAACATAAAAAAAATAAGAATTAAATGCAAAAAATAAATAAATAAATGCTTGAACTATTATGTGTCTGGAAGTTAGAGAGATGGACTATTTTGGATGAGTTAGTAATTCCTCAATTGCATTATAATCCAAACTAAGAAGCCATTCAACCAGAGCACTCTTATAAGCCTTTTTTGTTAGGTGATAGATCGTGGTGATAGATCGACTTCTCTTATTTTTTAATAGACAGGAAAGATACAGATGTCTTACATGTCAGCGATAGTCTGGCTGTACTTTCAAAATGGTTCGCAGCTAATAATCTTTTACTTAATGCGAACAAAACTAAATGTATTAGGTTCTCATTACCAAATGTACCTCAAGTAGGTAAAATCTAAAACTTGATGGCAAAACACTAGATGCAATAACGGAAACTATATTCTTAGGAATTACTTTAGATTCAAAATTACAACGGGGCGCCCACATTAGAACTCTTTCAAGTAGATTAAGTTCAGCTGCATATGCAGTAAGAAAAATAAGGCAGTTGACTGATATAACCACAGCTAGGTTAGTATACTTGGCTTATTTCCACAGTATTATGTCTTATGGCGTCCTGTTGTGGGGATCGGCAGCTGACGTAGATCCGATTTTCATCTTACAAAAGAGGGCAATCCGCGCGATCTATAAAATGGGTCCTCGCGAGTCCCTTAGAGACAAATTTAAAGAAATTGATATACTGACTTTGCCTTCTCTTTATATCTTAGAAAGTATTATGTATGTTCGCAAAAACTTAGGACTTTTCAAAATAAGAAGCGATTTCCATAATGTAAATACACGTAGTCGACATGAAATTGTGATACACAAATTTAGATTAACTAAAACAAGCAAGTCATTTTTTATAAAGTGTCCGCTTATATAACAAGTTGCCAAAGTCGGTGACAGAAATTAGCGATGGGAAGATCAAAACCCACATCAAACGTGTCCTTATCAAGAAAGCATATTATAAAATTAAAGACTACGTTGAAGACAAGGAAGTTTGGCAATAATTCCTTCTGCACATGTGGCTTCCCTGGTACCTCATTAACGGCATAAATAAGTAAGAGTCTATTAACTGCTCCCAAATTACCGTGTTTATTTTAATCTTTAATTTTTATTTTTTACATTCGTCCTTGACATATTTATTCTATTATTTGACATTATATACCTACGATTTAATTTCAACTCTTTATTTGTGACTTTTGTGGACATGATAATTATTCAGATTGATTACAATTACAATCATATAATTGCGTTTTATTAAAATAGGTTTTTACTTTTATTTTATCTTTTGTATAGATTATTTTCTATTTTGTGAATGTGAGAACGCTGTGGGTTTAGTGAATTGTAGACCTGTAAGTACCTACTTAGTACTTATTGAAAGACCTACACTGTCCTCCCATACCTAGTAACACTGTTATTTGAAAGTATTGTAAAAGCCAATTATTTTTAAAAGAGTAACCGTGGAGTTTCTTGCCGGCTCTTCTCCATAGGAAACGACCAATTGGAACCGTGCACCTAGCTTCTGACGTTTCATAAGTGCCCATGTAGTTTTATGTGAAATAAAATAATTTGAATTTGAATTTGACTAGAGCGTCGCACAATGATTATTTACATAGCGGTCCCGCATGATGAGAATCTCGTGAAAGCCGAAAAAGATAAGCAGATTAAATATTGACCTGGCTCGCGACCGTTGTCGACATGTGAGATGTGGATGCAGCAGCCATTGTGCCGATAGTCGTTACAGTGTTGGTCGAGGCTATCGTCAGGCAGCTGAATCAAGGGCTTGATCCAGAAAGCGGTACTTCTGGACACGGTGCTTGTCTTGTGGAGGTTCCTCTCCTCTCAGGAGCCCTAACCACGAGTAGCTTGGACCCTGTTCCCGATACCAGTGGACTATGTTTTTATAAAAATATTTAAAAATGTAAATGATATGCATATAAATGAAATAAAGGAAATAATAATCCTTACATATTATTAAACAAAGTCCCCCGCCGCATCTGTCTGCCTGAATGCGATAAACTCAAAAACTATCGATTTTCAAACGGTTTTCACCAATGGACGGAGTGATTCATGCGAAAGGTTTTAGTGTATAATTCATCAAGATTTTGGGTAAATTGTACGGTATTGTTCATCTTAAAAAGTTCAACAAAAAAGTCCACTGTCTATCTTCTAAGGATGACCCACAATAACCATTTTTATCTTTCAGAATTTGATAAAATTGAATTGTTATTTTCGAAGCTTTTTGACCGGTATAGTATTAATCCTTATCCAAAAACATATGTTATTTAAATTGGGCATTTAATTTAGATTAAAATATACCTTTGTATCATATCATTTAAATTAATGATTTAAAAGATATCACAGTTTCAAAATTACGCGTAGCAACGCGGGAGTAGCGGTAGGAGTCAATGACCTTTTCCTCTGTTATTATATTATTTATGAAATCTCGGTAGTATGTTCCCGTGGGATATTCTCCGACATCCGCGGTCATATAACATAATAGCTGTCATTTAATAAAATGCGCCATTGGTTGACATTACTCATCAATAAAAATACTCAACAAAAAAATAGTTTTTCTCTAAACTCCTCGGATAGATTTTGAAGAACTAGTTTACAGACTAGTACGAGTATGAACCCAAGAAACATAATGCACTAATGTCCTTTAGAAATTTTACATTGGATACACTATGGGCGGTCTTATCGCTAAAAGCGGTCTCGCGGGTATGACTCATCATCATCATCATTTCAGCCGAAAGACGTCTACTGCTGGACATAGGCCTCTCCCAAGCACCGCCATTTCGACCGGTTCTGTGCTTCCCGCATGACTCACCATAACTATATTCCTTAGCTCCGTGCAGTCCGCAGTGCGTGGTCCATACGCGCGCTACCAGTACTTGGGCCTGCAGCCGCCGGGGCAACGCGGCGGCCGGCACGATTTCTTCTTACAACAGGCGAGAGCGCCGACTACCTGCCACATTCATTTTCAAATATCATCATTACTTACCGTAAGAACAACTAACAACATGCACTATCCTTAGAAAAGAGAAGTCTATGCCCAGCAGTGGGTGAAGTCGGGCTGTGGACTGTGGAAGATGACCGACTTCCTATTCCACGCCGAAAGACGCCCATGTTTCTATTCCGTTTTGACTCACAGTGACAGTAGTGACTAGTGGCAATACTCCGACTGCCATGAAAATGCAATTTTTATTATTGGAAGTGTTTTTAATGCCGCTAGCAGCGTTCTATCACTATCGGATAAAGTGCCGCAGTCTGCGGCATAATAGTAGACCCGTTTAAAGTGCCGTAAGCATAATTATTATGTATATTGGTGCCGATTCTCTTGTACACTGAACTAATCTAACTAAACTATCACTAAAATTCCTTACTTTTGACTATGAGAATCTCAAAGCTATTCTGCAAAATAAATTCTCTTTTAAAAATAATTTTGACACATATAAATCGAATATGACAATCGCGACTCCACACGTGATACCTGACCATGTGAATTTTTTGAGCCTGAGGCGCGCAGGGGGGCAGCCTCGACGTGTTTTTTTAAGGAATTTTTCACTTTTTGATGGAAAATAAGAAAACTCATTACCTACGACCTACATGTAGAGTATTAGGGGTTCAACAGTTTTATAAAGGGGGTCTAAATTTTCATTGTTTTTACGATTGGACACACCGTTTTCGAGTCGAGGAGTTGGTGTGAATTTAAAGTTCATGGCAACCAATTTTATTCCAAACGTTGTTAGTCGCAATTAAAAATAGTCAGATTTAGTTAGAAAATATAAATATTAGGTGAAAAACGTCAAATTCAAAATAGCAAAATTGCCATTTTCACTAAACTAATATCTCTTAGTATATCTCAGTACCATTGTAGTAGTGCTGTCAAACTAAAATATAGTTAATTTGTGTCACTTTAGTCTATTTCCGAATGGGAAATCGTCGTTTGACAGGATAAACCAAATTTTGGTGATTTTTAGTCTAGTTTAGAGGCATTTGAGACAAGAGAATCGGCACCACTGTCACTTGTAATTTTGGTTGAGTGTTCTGTACCTACCCTAATTGCGTAATACAACACAATCAGAATCTGTATCGATTTGAAACGGATTGCTAATCCATTGCTTCACAAGTTGGAAAAAAAAATATGCTCAACAACGTAAATAACGCAATAATTGTTGTTGAACTGTCAAAATGAAACAAATTAGGCAAAATTGTTTACGAAAATAAGTTACGCAATAAGGGTACACATTTAGTGTATCTACAAAAGGTAGTGTTACTCCTACTGCCACTAGAACTTGGGATGCAAGAGCGAGGCAAGCGCACTCGGCACTTGAGGCAGCCCGGCTGTATACTCCTACTATCCCACAAATCCCGAAATAAACTTTGGCGCCTTTTTTCTCGGCACCTATAGTTTTGCTCACTTTTTTTAGTCTTGTGCTTTGGGGTTTTCAAATACCCAACCGGTGAGTTCTTTCGTTTATTTGACTGTTTAAATCAATTTATTTTAATTTTATTTTCATTTATTATTGACAATCTACTCATTACAATGTTTTTATTGCAATATTATGTGGTTATCTAGCGATCTCGAAACTTGATTATAATTCTTCTTGCCTTTGCAACCGGCAGCAAGTTCGTCATGCTCCCTCAGATGTCACTGCTTGCGGTAGCGTCGGTGGTCGGGTTGCCTCCTTCCCTCAAATATGGCGAGGGAGGTAATGGAATGGCTGTTCTTTGCGTTATGCTCGTGAACGGGTGTTGCTTGTGGTGACTGGTCGTCTTGCTGACCATGGCTTTGCTATTGTTATTAATTTATTATTAATTAACTGTTTATTTATTTTTACTTCGATGGTCCTAGTTTATCATTTGTGACTTCGAGTTACAGCTTTAATAGCTTTAAGTAAACTGGCACGCCCTTTGTGCATGGAGGCTTTTTTATTTTCGCTTGAGTATAGATTTAGATGTTTTAGGGTTCCGTACCTAAAAAGGAAAAAACTAAACCTTATAGGTCACTCGTGTGTCTGTCTGTCTGTCCGTCTGTCACAGCCAATTTGCTCCGAATCTAATAGATCGATTAAGTTGAAATTTGGTACACATATTATGTATTTCTGTGACCCAAACACGGACATGTAACGTAAATAAATTAATTTTGAATATAGGGGTCACTTTTGGGAACAAAAAAGAAAAAAAAAAAAAAAAAAGTTTTTAAAACTGTATCGTGTGATGAATATCAAATGAAAGGGTTCTTGCAAGGATTTGTTTTTTTTTTTCTTTAATAATTTTAAAATTATTTAATAATTCGGTATTTAAATCCTTGGCCGACGCCCATGCTTGCTAATGTGAACGTCAGGTCCGCGGGTGTCCCAGGTTACGGCGGGAGGGGTTCACATCGGCGTCGAGACGAAGATAAAGTATTTGGGACTCGTCCTCGACAGCCGGTGGAACTTCGTGGAGCATTTCCGACGTTTGGCTCCCAGACTGGAGCGGGCCGGGGCTGCCTTGAAGCGGCTCCTGCCCAATCTAGGGGGTCCAAACGCCTCCTGCCGGAGGCTCTACGCGGGGGTCGTGCGGTCCATGGCCCTTTACGGGGCACCGGTGTGGGCGCGTTCTTTAAGGCTGCGGCCAGCCCGCCGGTTGAACGCGAGAGGGTCATGGCCATCCAGTTGGCCCGAGGATAACGCACGGTCTCCTGTGAGGCGGCGAGCCTCCTTGCCGGATTACCGCCATGGGATCTGGAGGCAAAGGTCCTCGCGCACAACTGAGGAAGTCGTGCAGTATTTAAAAGTGAAGACCAGCTGGACTGTGAGCGTTGAAAGGTTGGAATCGCGATACAACATCAACTTTAAGTCATTCGTCGTACGAGTTCCAACCCACCATCTACAGACATGCCTGAAAGAGGACTTTTGGCCGAAAGGTGTCGTATATCGACGTTTCTGAGGACGGTTACGCGACACCACGCAGCGATACACGACGACGTCAACATTACGTGTATAGTTGTATAAGGTTTTTATTATGTATTAGTTTATTATTGTATAAGATTATTTTGTGTATTCTATTTATGGGCCTTAGTTGCCTGATAATAAAATGATTATTATTTTTACGTCTTCGACATTTCTCGGGACCCTAGGATCCCGGACCTTTGGATGGCGTACGAGGGGCCGAAGCCAACTCGCAGAGGCCCCTTAGACGTTTTTAATGAAATGAGGTACCAACCGACGATTATCCCTGTTCGCACTATGCAAGCGCAGCCAAGGATAACCCCCGGTTGGTGTAGGACTATTGCAAGATATGGAAACAAAGATATTGGACTATGGGTTTGGGTGGCTAAAGTGGACTGGTCACCTGGAACTATGGAAGGATTATGGCCCCTGCCTGATCAATGTTTATATGTACACGGATAAAATGGCAGGGGGGGACTTGCACACTCAATAATGGGCCCCCGTAAACGGTCGCTAGCACAAAGTGTCGTAGCGACAAGGGGGCAACATGTCCTGAGGTGCTTGTGAGGAGTGGAGAGGTTTTCCACAGCTATCAGGACAATCCCGGAAGTACGGTCAAGATCCCTACCAGCATCTTCTTGGAATACTTCCTTCCTCCGAGCACGTTTGCTCTTGCGAATCTCCACTCAAGCCGGCCAATTAAGGCAAGAATGAGGTGGGAGCTCTGTTCCTCGTCAGTGTTCACTCTAGCCGGCCAATTAAGGCAAGCCAGAGGTGAGGAACAAGATTTCTCCCGGAAGATAGGGTCCGTGGGGTCACTACTGCCCAACAGCTCGCCACATGCTGCCCTGCGGGTTTTTGTATCTCTCTTGGTCTGGCTCCTCATCCCAGACCTGTTCCGGCAAAGTAAACTCTACCGCCACAGACCTAGAGTTCGGAGCGCGCAAGCCCCACCACGACGTCAACGTAGAGATACGGCGGTGGGGTTATTATTATTAACTCCGCTGCCGCGAGAAATCACGGCACAGCGGACAGAGCTCCGGCGGGATCTCATGGCGTCATGGAGAGTGCGATTGTCGCAACCCAGCGCTGGGCACGCCACAATTGCGGCGATAAGACCCCTGTTTGAGGAGTGGCTAGAGAGGCGCCACGGCGTCCTCACCTTCAGCTTGACGCAGGTCCTCACTGGAGACGGCTGTTTCGGGAGGTTACTGTTCAGGAGGAAACGCTCGGGTGTCACCATTGTGTGGATTGCCCGGAGGACACGGTGGAGCATACGGTGGAGGTCTGCCCGGCTTGGGCGGAGCATCGCCGTGTCCTCGTGGAGGCGATCAGCGGCTCTGATCTCTCGCGTCCGGCCCTGATTCGAGCCATGGTACGGAGCGAGAGGAAATGGGAGGCCGTCACCTCCTTCTGCGAAGCAGTAATGCTCGCGAAGGAGGAGGCGGAACGCGTGAGGGAGAGGCAAAATTCGCGCCCTCACGCCCCTAACTGCCGCAGGAGGAATCGCAGGCCAATTTCCGGCCACCATAGGCGCGGGCTTGCGGACCAATTTATACCTCGTGGGATCGCAAGTTATTACAATAGTTTCATGCACCCGCCATTCTCACGTCAGCTTGGCGGGTGTATTTTTGTGTTGTCAAGATTACTGAGGAGTTAGATATAAAACATATGGATATTTAGTACCTAATTGGTACCTCTCTAAACATACCTTATGTCAGTGAAATCTCATCGGAATTCGACAGAAATTGAAAAATTCATCAACAGCCATTCCTTTATTCAGGGTGTTACAATATGTTGTTTGTTTGACACAAAGAGTACGAGATCCCACGACCAAAACCATGTCGCATTGTTTTAGTGCATCGGGGATGTTTGCGCTGTTTCGCACTGATGGCTGCCATGCCATCGTTCGCAAGAGGACGGTATCCCTGATCTGCAGAATGCGTGACAGCCCCAACAAAAACATGAAGACCATAGCCGATAGGATCTCATCTTTGCTTTGGAGACCACTTGTTAGGTCAGTCATCTGACTTACTTTGAATGATTCTGATTTTTATTATAGTTAATATTTATGATTTTATGATGAATTTCTGGATTTTAATTGACATAAATTTTAATGAACTCAAAGTAATGTAAATTATTTTAAAGATTTTAATGAATTTAAAGATGCGATTAACTTATTAATTTATTTTACAATTTGATTATATGTACCTATTTCTATTTCTATGTAGTTAATTATTTTAGTTATAATAATAATTACTGTGGCATGTATTTGTGTATTTAATATTTGATTATTAACATAATTTTTAAGTAGGTAGACTAAAATAAACATGGATCACTGTATCTGATTCAAATAAATAAATTAAATTACGACCAAAACTGTATAAAATTGTTAGTTTAGACGGTTCTGAACCCGACTCGGTGGGTAGACTGGTCAGAAACGTCGCTGTTTTATTGGGGCCTATTTCTGCTATGTCAAAAAAAATAGGAAGACGGTTTTATCACAATATGTCTGATATTAAAATGAAAATTGGTTTCATCATTTTGTTACGAAAAAATTAGTTTTCAGACATTTTGCGCGTCACATGTGCTCTGAGCGTGTTTTAAAAAATGACAAAAAAAATTACAGTTTCAAAGCAAACAGGTTCAATTTTTATTTTTTAATTCAGTATGGCTATCAAAAACCTGTTTTCAGACATTTTAAATGTCTCCAATAATCCATAATTCCAAAAACGAAAAGAATTTTTCGGAATCGCCAGGCAAACGCGCGGTACTTGTAACACTCCTACCCGTCATGACCATCTCAATAAACAGCATTTTTCAAACGTTATCTCAGTTTCCTTTTGTCCAATTTATTAAAAAAGTCCTTCAATATCAGTTTGGTTTCAGCTAATCACTTTATTAATCGTACGTAAATACGCCGCAATACGATTTTTATAATTTCTGATTATGGAAAAGTTGTCTGATTGGGAAGTTGATATTGATACACAAAAATTTATCTGATATTATTTTAATTTCTGAAAATAGGGGTTTTGGATTCAGAATAAGTTAATCTATCGATTTTATACGAGTTTGGTCGTAAAACGATGAGGTAAAAATGTTGGTCATGGGCTCCCGTACCAGTAGAGGAAACCGGGGATACTTGACTATATGGATACTTAGCACCAGGTGGAATGACAGCTCACTTGACCTACGTGAATAAAAGATTCATTGTTAGCATTTCTATGCCACTTGCAGTTCTACAATATGGTTCTAAAAGTGAAAAGACAACAAGTTTATAGGTTTAGTTTGCATAGGACACAACCAATTTGATAAAAAGAGTTCAGCTGTGCTCAGACAGAAATTATGGCCACTTCGATCAGTTTATTCGAGCATAAATTAATGTAAATGACTTCTAACCTATGATTGCCATACATGTTTTTTTTTGTAACGTGATCTAGAGGCAGTTTTTTTTTAAATATATCTACCTACACCTTTTTTTAAGTAATTTTTCATATCTTGTGTTTTCAGGCTACTAAACGACATGCCGGCCGGCCGGTGGAGTAAACGAGACTTGCCGCACTCTATTCTGTAAAAAACTTACCGTGAAAACGTGGGTGAAGTGAGCTGTCATTCCACCTGATGCTAAGTAACCCTCCCTATAGTCAAGTATCCCCGGGTTGCTGTACCTACTTGTGTAAAACTAACAATATATTATTATTGTAACACTCTGTATAGCCGGTGATGAATCTTTCAATTTCTGTCGAATTCCGATGATATTTCACTGACTTAAAGTATGTTTAGAGAGGAACGAATAAGGTACCTACTAAATATCCATAAATGTTTTATATTAAGTATTATCTAACTTCTCAGTAATCTTGGCCACACAAAAATACACCCGCCAAGCTGACATCAGAATGGCGGGTGTATGAAACTATTGCAATAACTTGCGATCTCACGAGGTAAATGATTTTACTGGTGGTAGGTACAATTTGGTACTAATTTTTTAGATATATTTCGACCATTCCTGAAAAATACACCCGCGAATCTGACATTCACCTTGCTAATGTATTGCCCGTCCGTGAGTGTTGCTTTGACAATTAAAATACAAGTTTTTGTTATTAATTTCAAAATAAGGGATCTCACGCACTAGACGACTTTTGGTCGCCCCGACCAGGTAAACTATAAAAACCGGCTAGTTGGCCGTTGCGACCAAAAGACACAGAACAGATAAAAGTGACGTGGCCGTCTAGTGCGCGAGATCCCTAGGAGCACGTCCCGAGCGGCTGAAACCCACGCTACGCCACTGATAACATGACCCCGTGGGAAAGCTTACTGGAATAGTTTCTAATTTTGACTAGAGAACGTTAAGACAAATTTAAAAAAGCACAGAGAACTTTATAATATACTGTTGCGGTCACACGAGTCACATCACAAAAGTTCACTTATCTTTATATGTTGTAGATCAAAACTTAATTCACTTTCAACAGGTTTCAAACCGTGTGGAAGACTGCGGTGTTTCGTATGTTTTCATGGATGGGAAGCCCTAGTTATATAAACACTGTGCATCGTGTCAAGCGCCACGTATGAGCTGCACGGGCGCGGGCCCTGAGGCTCCGCCGGCCGGGGCCCGCGCCGGGCCCGCTCGCGCGCTCCCACCTGAAGGAGTAGACAGAGCAGCCACCAGATGCCAGCGTGTGAATATTTCATATTTGTGACTGTTTCCAGACTGATGCGGTCAGCTCACTACATTGTGTTGATGATGGCACTCATATTTTATTTCTTTATTTTCACTAGTAATTTTGATTGTGTCAAGACCGAAATTTTCTTTTGTTCTGTCAACTATTTCTCTTTTCCCTGACGTCTGTTTGCGGCCAGAGAGCTCTTCTGTCAGATGTTGCTGAGGACTTTGTGGAGGATTGATCAACCGCCGCATTGGGCATAGACAAGGCGCGGGACAGCACAAATGGCGAGTGGCGCAGGCGTGGCGACGGTATGGCGCGGGCGTTGTGTGTAGGTATGATTATTCATAGCATGATAGCACTTGTAGAAGCATTCCGCCCAGTGCCCCCGCGAGAAAGCATTGCGTTGCACAACGTACATCGCACTTTTTATATCATCTTCGATTTCTTTGAAGATCTCCCACACACGCGACTTTTTCCTTCAACTTATCATCTTTCAAAACACCCAAAACACCAAAAAACAGACATAGTTCTCTTGGGAGCAGTGGCGTAACTATACCATCTGAGGCCCGTGGCAAATTTTTTGAATGCGGCCCTCCGGCGTCCCAGTAAAAATAGTCACGAAAGAATTTAATTTTAATTAAAAAAAAATATGTTAAATAAAATTTAAATGTTTTACTTTACCGCAGTTTTTGATGAATATTAGTGCATTCAATAGGAAATTTCATGACTTAAGAGAATTTTTGTTTACCCCCATCACACCGTTCAAATAGGCACGTTATACCCTTCCGGCAAGATTATAGAAACAGCCACTGAATTCTACAGAAGTCTTTATTCAGCCCCAATAACAAATGAACAAAGTGCGATATACGATACAAACTCTACAACCTTAGATAGACTCTACATTCAAGAAGTTACGAAGAAAATAGACGACCTAAAAACAGGTAAAAGCACCGGGCCAGACGGAATTCCAAACGAAGCGTTAAAGGCAGGCAAGTTCTTACTAGTAACACATATAACCACTCTATTTAACAATATTCTAGACGACAGGAAGATACCCGGGGAATGGGCTGAATCTGATATAATATTGTTATACAAAAAAGGAAATCCTGCGGACATTGGCAACTACCGGCCGATCAGCCTGCAATCAAACATGTATAAACTGTTCGCCTCATGCCTGGAGGAGCGTCTGTCATCGTTCACCGAGAAGCACCAACCCCCGGAACAAGCTGGATTCAGAAAACACTTTTCGACTATAGACCACATCCACACGCTGGAATTAATAATAGAAAAATATGAAGAGCGAAGATGCCCACTGTACCTAGCATTTATAGATTACGCGAAAGCTTTTGACTCTATATCACATAATAGTATGTGGAAAGCTCTGCACGAATGCGAAGTACCATCAGAAACAGTTGAACTAATAAGATACATCTACAGCAAGAGCACAAGCCGCGTGAAAATGGAGGTAAAAGGCCCTGAAATAAGAATCAATCGAGGTGTCAGGCAGGGTGACCCTCTATCACCGCGGATTTTTATAACTGTCCTTCATAGCATCATGCAAAAACTTAACTGGGAAACGAAAGGTATAAACATAAACGGGCAGTACCTAAGTAACCTCAGATTTGCTGACGATATTATCATCTTTTCAGAATCAGCATCTGAGGTAGAGACAATGGTCACTGAACTACACTCTGTTAGCTGTGAAATCCGTTTGGAACTCAACGCCTCAAAGACTAAAATCATGACCAACAGTCAAAATATACCAATCAGCGTCAACAATATCTCACTGGAATACGTGCACAAATACATATATCTATGTAAACAGATCTCATTCGCTAAGTCCAGGCATCACGATGAAGTGAAACGTCGAACCAACCTATCATGGAACAAATTCTGGAATACCAAAGAAGTACTTAAATCAAAGTTACCTGTAAACCTTAAAAAGAAAGTCCTGGAATTCTGCCATGGCTCTCTTACGCTTCTCAGACCTGGATATTTAACGAAAAGACAAAAAAGCAAATACAATCATGCCAAAGATCAATGGAGAGAAGTATTTTAAACCTCAAAAGAAAAGACAAAATAAGAAGTACAGAAATAAGAAAAACCACTAAAGTCATTGATGCTCTGGAGCACTGTAAAAAGCTGAAATGGAAATGGGCTGACCACATAGGTCGGATGGACGGCAATAAATGGGCTAAGAATGTAACGAACTGGACAGGACCTTCGAATAAAAGAACCAGAGGTAGACCTAGAGAGAGATGGGTCGACGAAATTAATAAAATAGCAGGAAATGACTGGATTATCAAGGCATCAGATAGAGATTTTTGGAGGAAAAGGGAGGAGGCCTTTACTCGTGAAGAGGTCCTTAATTGACAAATCACTTTATTTTAAAAGCACATATTTAATTTAGATCAAATTGCTCAAACAGTAAACATTAAAGTCATAAAAATATTATAATTATTGAAAATACTTAGATATTAATGAAAGTACTTAAATATTTTTTGTGTTGTTACTAATAGATAAATAAATGGATTATAGATATTAAATGGATTATATTATATAAATGATGATTAACTTCAATTATTTTATGTTATTAATGAATTAGTGAATCAAATATATTACTGATGGAGTAGAATAGCATACTCGTAGGTATCTATTATTATTAACATTTTGAATGATTGAATTATTATTGAATTGAATTATCGAATTATTGAATTATTATTTTTAACATTTTGAATTGTTTTTTATTGTTTTTGCTGCATGTTAATTGAAATATTTATTGTATGATTGTTATGTTTATTTTAATTAAGGAATAAATAAAGGCTATAATAATAAACCCCACCACCCCGTATCTCTACGTTGACGTCGTGGTGGGGCTTGCGCGCTCCGAACTCTGGGTATGTGCCGGTAAAGTTTACTTTGCCGAAACAGGTCTAGGGTGAGGAGCCAGACCAAGAGAGATACAAAAACCCGCAGGGCAGCATGTGGCGAGCTGTTGGGCAGTAGCGACCCCACGGACCCTATCTTCCGGGAGAAATCTTGTTCCTCACCTCTGGCTTGCCTTTATTGGCCGGCTAGAGTGAACACTGACGAGGAACAGAGCTCCCACCTCATTCTTGTCTTTATTGGCTGGCTTGAGTGGAGATTCGCAAGAGCAAACATGCTCGGAGGAAGGAAGTATTCCAGTAAGATGCTGGTAGGGATCTTGACCGTACTTCCGGGATTGTCCTGATAGCCGTGGAATACCTCTTCACTCCTCATAAGCACTTCAGGACATGTTGCCCCCTTGTCGCTTCGACACTTTGTGCTAGCGACCATTTTCGGGGGCCCATTATTGAGTGTGCAAGTCACCCCCTGCCATTTTATCCGTGTACATATAAACATTGATCAGGCAGGGGCCATAGTCCTTACATAGTTCCAGGTAACCAGTCCACTTTAACCACCCAAACCCATAGTCAAAATATCTTTGTTTCCATATCCTGCAATAGTCCTACACCAACCGGGGATTGTCCTTGGGTGCCCTTGCGTAGTGCGAACAGGGATAGTCGTCGGTTGGTGCCTCAATACTTTAAAATGTCTAAGGGGCCTCTGCGAGTTGGCTTCGGCCCCTCGTACGCCTTCCAAAGATCCGGGACCCCAGGGTCCCGAGATATGTTAAAGACATTTAAAATAATAATAATAACCCCACCGCCGCCGCCGTATCTCTACGTTGACGTCGTGGTGGGGCTTGTGCGCTCCGAACTCTAGGCCTGTGCCGGTAGAGTTTACTTTGCCGGAACGGGTCTGGGATGAGGAGCCAGACCAAGAGAGATACAAAAACCCGCAGGGCAGCATGTGGCGAGCTGTTGGGCAGTAGCGACCCCACGGACCCTATCTCCCGGGAGAAGTCTTATTCCTCACCTCTGGCTTCTCTTATTGGCCGGCTTGAGTGGAGATTCGCTAGAGCAAACGTGCTCGGAGGAAGGAAGTATTCCAGTAAGATGCTGGTAGGGATCTTGACCGTACTTCCGGGATCGTCCTGATAGCCGTGGAATACCTCTCCACTCCTCATAAGCACCTCAGGACATGTTGCCCCCTTGTCGCTACGACACTTTGTGCTAGCGACCGTTTTTGGGGGCCCATTATTGAATGTACAAGTCACCCTCTGCCATTTTCCTGTGTATTTCATATAAAACATTGGTCCGGCAGGGGCCATAGTCTTTCCATAGTTCCAGGTAATCAATCCATTATAGCCATCCAATATGTTTTGTTTCCATGTTCTGCAATAGTCCTACACCAACCGGGGGTTGTCCTTGGGTGCACTTGTATAGTGCATACAGGGATAATCGTCGGTTGGTGCCTCAACACTTAAAAATGTCTAAGGGGCCTCTGCGAGTTGGCTTCGGCACCTCGTACGCCTTCCAAAGGACCGGGACCCACAGTCCCGAGATTTGTTCCGGCCAAATGAAGTCTGTCAGCAAAATTTTCGGTTAAATCGCCTATCGAATGAACTAAAATTCATCAAAATCCGCGATAACAACAAGATACATTTTTGCTTTTTACAATAATAAATTTTATTTAACATATTTTCGGCTTACTAAGTCAACGCGTACCAAGTTGATTTTATTCGTATTGTTAATTGTTAACTATCGATCTACATATAAATTTTTCAAATCCGCGGTGACAGGACTTTCAGTGTCACCGGCTTCTAGCCTATTTGGTTAAGGGGGAAGCGTCAGGGTAGCCCGCGAATCTGATGCGGACCACACCGACGACGACGATGCTCCGGAAGTGACTGAGGTAGAAATGAGAGTGGCGGTACGCAAGATGAGTGCGAAGAATACCGCCCCAGGACCCGACGGCATACCCGGAAAAGCCTGGGTCCTGGCCATGGGGGCTCTCGGGCCTCGACTAAGGGGGTTCCTAAGCGCATGCATGGAGAGGGGCCAGTTCCCACTTCGTTGGAAGACGGGGAAACTGGTCCTCATCAAGAAGCCGGGGCGCCCGGCGGACTCTCCGTCCGCTTATCGGCCCATTGTGCTGCTCGATGAGGTGGGCAAGCTCTTTGAAAGAGTCATTGCAGACCGCCTCGTCGGGCAGCTGGTGCGAGTGGGGCCGGATCTGGCGGAGAGCCAGTTCGGTTTCCGCAGGGGGCGCTCTACGGTGGACGCCCTCATGCGCGTGCGGGTCACGACGGGGGATGCTGTGGCCCGGGGTGGGGTCGTCTTGGCGGTGTCTCTAGACATCGCCAATGCCTTCAACACCCTGCCCTGGAGTTGCATCAGGGAGGCACTCCGGTATCACCGGATGCCGACCTACCTCTGTCGTGTGGTCGAGGCCTATCTGACGGACAGGGCCGTCATCTGCCCCGATCACCAAGGAAAGTGGAACCGGCAAGAGATGTCGTGCGGTGTCCCACAGGGTTCGGTCCTGGGACCGCATCTGTGGGACATCGGATACGACTGGGTGCTGCGCGCCGACCTCCCTAGCGGCGTCAGCGTCGTTTGTTACGCTGACGACACGCTGGTCCTGGCGCAGGGGGGGTCGTACCAGGCGGCGGCCGACTTAGCGACACGCGGGGTTGCGACAATCGTAAATAGGATCCGGCAGCTGGGACTCGAGGTAACCCTGCACAAGTATGAGGCCATGGGTTTACATGGTCCTCGGAATGCGCCACCGTCGGGTTCCCAGGTAATGGCGGGAGGGGTTCACATCGGTGTCGAGTCGACGATGAAGTATCTGGGACTCGTCCTCGACAGCCGGTGGAATTTCGTTGAACATTTCCGACGTTTGGCTCCCAGACTGGAGCGGGCCGGGGCTGCCTTGAAGCGGCTCCTGCCCAATCTAGGGGATCCAAACGCCTCCTGCCGGAGGCTCTACGCGGGGATCGTGCGGTCCATGGCCCTCTACGGGGCGCCGGTGTGGGTGCGTTCATTGAGGCTGCGGCCAGCCCGCCGGTTGAACGCGTCCCAGAGGGTCATGGCCATTCGGCTGGCCCGAGGATACCGCACGGTCTCCTGCGAGGCGGCGAGCCTCCTTGCCGGATTACCGCCATGGGATCTGGAGGCAAAGGTCCTCGCGCACATCTGGGAGTGGCGCGAGGAGGCGAAACGCCGGGGCTTAACTCCGATGCCGCAAGAAATCGCGGCACAGCGGACAGAGCTCGGAGGATAAGGCGGGAGGAAACATCCGGGTGTCACCATTGTGTGGATCGGCCTGAGGACACAGTGGAGCATACGGTGGAGGTCTGCCCGGCTTGGGCGGAGCAACGCCGTGTCCTCGTAGAGGCGATCGGCGGCGGTGATCTCTCGCGTCCGGCCCTGGTTCAGGCCATGGTACGGAGCGAGAGGAAATGGCAGGCCGTCACCTCCTTCTGCGAAGCGGTAATGCTCGCGAAGGAGGAGGTGGAACGCGTGAGGGAGAGGCAAATTTCGCGCCCTCACGCCCCTAACCGCCGCAGGAGGAGATGCCCGGGGCGGGAATCGCGAGCCGATTTTCGGCCACCGTAGGCGCGGGCTTGCGGACGGTGAGCAATGGGTAGCTCGCCGTCCGATAAGGACCAAGCCCGGGTCGACGGCGCGTTGTGTTCCACGCGCGCCTCAAAGAGATGTCAGTAGAATTGACGGGGTCCGTTAGGGCCAATGCCTGCCGGGGGTTCGAAGAAAACCGATAGGGAAATCGTGGCCCCCGGCAACAGGGCAACCGAAGGAACACGGGTGGGTTTTAGTCAGTAAGAGTCTGACACGCCCTCCCGCTCCACCCAGAGCGGGAGAAGTTATTTGATAATGTCCCACCCAAAAAAAAAAAAAAAAGGGTAGCCCGCGAAATTCAAATTTTCTTATGTTTTTGCATTTTGCAGGTCAGTTTTAAGTTTTATGTTGATTAAAATATGATTCGCAGTCGTAACAAAAATGACTTTAAGCAATAGTGATTAAGAAGAAGATAAAGGTGTCTAATGTCATGATTTCATGAAATCATAACATTGGACACCTTTGCTAACTTATGGAGTTGTATTGCTGATTGTAATGACTATAATTGAGTAAAGCCGAATTTATTACGACCGCGAATCATATTTTAATCAACATTAAACCTGACACTGACCTACAAAATGCAAAAAAAGTAAGAAAATTTGAATTTCGCGGGCTCTAACGTTTTATGCATTTTGCAAGTCAGTTTTAAGTTTTATGTTAGTTAAAATATGATTTGCGGTCGTGTTAGGTTTCAATTTATAATACATTGTATAATGTTTGATATTGTACTGGCAACACCGAAACATTCGATATGTCAAAATGGCGAAAGCAACTGTCTTGTGGGTCGAGCGCTCGTGACGGTAAGACGTGCTTAGTGGCTGTGTCGGTAAAAAGATAGATTGGCATAGTATTGGTTGGAGATCTACTGTAAATTAAGGTAACCTATTATGAGCTTTCACCTTTTATGAGCTTGACTGGAATGAATGCGGAATAAAAGTAAAAAAACAAGTATTTACACCACCTACGTTTTGCCGACGACTTGGTGCTGATATCAGAGAAAGGAAATGAACTACAGTACATGGTAGAGTCACTAAACAAAGCTAGCAAGCTCGCCGGGCTGGAGATGAACCTGTCTAAAACTATGGTAATGACCAACAACACCAAGGTACAAATATACGTCGACAACGAGCCTCTCCAATACACTGATAAATACATTTACCTAGGCAAACAAATAAGGTTCGACAGGCTAAACAACTACCAAGAGGTTGAGCGCAGAGCCCAGTTAACATGGAATAAGTACTGGGGCTTTAAAGAAATATTTAAGAGCAACATGCCAATCAAACTAAAGACAAAGGTTATGAATTCTTGCCTTATACCATGCCTGACCTATGCTTGTCAGACATGGAAGTTTAACAAAAATATTACAAATAAAATTATAACGTGCCAGCGAGGAATGGAGCGGAGTATGCTAAACGTAAAAATAATAAATAAAATAAGGCATACAAAAATACGCAACATCACAAAAGCAACAGACGGTTTAGCACAAGCTCTTGCATTAAAATGGAAGTGGGCCGGACACATAGCACGCCTGCAAGATCAAAGGTGGACAAAAAGAGTGACAGAATGGAGGCAAAACAAAGAAAGGGAGGCCTTCCACCAGATGGGAGGACGAAATCAAACGCATAGAGGGTCCAAACTGGACACAAACAGCATAATCAGAAAACTGGCTCAGCTTGGAGGAGGCTTTTACCTGTAAAAGGGTTCTTGCAGAATAATTTTATTATATAAAAATGAAATTACTATCGATTAAAAAAATTATAATAATGATACTAACAAACTATTTAACTTGTAAACAAACATTTTCTGGAAGTAATAAAAGGCTTTTTCATTTATTTATTACTTTTATGGTAAATATAATTAAATACAAAAATAAATAATTGAATACTGATTGAATTATGATATTATGTGGGGAATAGAAGATGTGATGGTATGGTGTAGAATATTGAATTTGATGTTGGCAAAGTAATATAAATGACTGACAAAATATCTTGTTGTTGAAATTTAGTATTAGTCAACCACAGATTTTCGGAAGTTAATTTTTTTTTTCGGAAGCTTTATTATTTCCCATTAAAAATAATACTGTACCTACATAATTTTTTTATTTACCTACAACTTTAAAATACTACCAATTTTTTACCCATTTTTCAACCAAAATGCGCTTATGGACATTTACCAAACCATCGGTACGAAAGCGAGTTTAGCCTCAACTCATTCCATTCCTAAAAAATCGTGATTTCAAAGGAGAATGTTTATCGTCTATAGGTACATTTTTGGGTCAAATGTGAAAGTGCCAGCCAAACAAAAATAGTAGATTGTTATACGAGGGGCTAAAATAACCCATTGTAACGAGGTAGTTTTACTCCCGAGCTTTAGCGAGGGAGTAAATAGAAACCGAGTTATAATGGGTTTTAGCGCCGTGTATTACACTCTACTTTTCACTCCGATTGCGATAAAATAAAATAATCCAATCCAATGTTACATAGTTTATTTTATTTAAATGTACAATTTGTACAATTCTGGATATTTAACGAGATGTTTTTTTTCGGCAACTTAATTTCAGTCCTCTGTGAAGATGTTCTCACTAGATGATGACATTTCACTGTTGTAAATTATATTACGGCCACCAATTCAATTCGTGATTAGAGAAAAATTCTAAAGATTTCACGCCAATGCCTTTTATATTTCTTCTGTAGCCACAACGAAATTATTTATTATTTATTTATTTGATTTACACTGCTTAAAATACCAATTACATAAATCAAAGTAAATTTAAGTACAAACATAACACATAAACGAATAAGAACAGTTAAATACAATTATTATCACAAAAAAACCGGCCAAGTGCATGTCGGACCACGCACAATGTAGGGTTCTGTAGTTGGGATGAATTTATCCCAAGAACAAACTTAACTTTGTAGTTGAAAAAAAAAATCTTTCATACAGAATGTATGGGAGAACATGTTTTTACAACCGCAAATTTAAGTTGGTTGATTATTACTTGTTAACTTGTAAAGCCTACTCAGCTGTGATAGTTTTCGTTTTAAATTCGTTATATAAGCTACTGCCGTGAATTTTTTCACATATCTAAAACCAACTATTTAGCTGGCAGGGGGGGAGACACTTGACTCTAACAACAATTTGCACTTTAAAGCTTAATATTTCGCAAACGGATCTCTGAATTCAAAAATGGTTTTAGCACACTCACAATGTTTTTGAAAGACCTTTCCAACGATACCCCACAAAAAGGGATAGAAAAAAAAAAACATCCCCACTTTACGTGTAGGGGAGGTACCCTAATAAAAATATTTTTCATAATTTTATTTTACCACTTTGTCGGCATGATTAATATGTATACTCATGCCAAATTACAACTTTCTAGTACTAACAGTCTTGGAGCTAGACCGCGGACAGACAGACAGACAGACGGCATGACATGACGAAACTATAAGGGTTCCTTGTTTACTATGGAACCCTAAAAATGTAGGCACATAACCATTAAATTGTCGAATTTATCATCGAACAGATCGCAGTCCGGGTTGGCTTCCACGAGCTTATTTAGTGCGGTCAACACGCGCGGTAGGGAAGACGCAGCACGGGCTGCTGTCTAACACGAAGGCACGCAGTCGATGTTTTCTGCCACGGAGATAATTATTCGGTGTGTAGAGTCGAATCAGCTCATTATGGATATCAGGCGCATCCGTCATACCCTTCCACACTTTGAGCATAACGCCTACCTGGCCACATGCCCTTCTGGTCTCCAGCGTATGATATCCCAGACATCCTAAGAGGAACTTGGTAGGATAGAGGTAGGGATAGTAACCGAGAGTTCTTCTGTAAAGAAAACGCAGGAATGCATTTTGTACTTTTTCTAGAAGTGCATACTTTGTTTCGTGCGGATTCCATACAGAAGAACTAGGGGTGGGTCGTTACGTGATTTTTGAAACGTAACGTAACTAGTGACTTCGAGGACGTTACCGGTTTTGAAAACTAGTGATTTTAGTAACTAGTTATTTTTCAAATTCTATTCTCATTGAAGTGTTACTGTTATTTGCGAAACGAAAATGTAAATGGTTACCTACGTAATACGTTACATAACACAAGCTTGTTTCGTTTCACTCTTTTCATTCGATCACTGCATTGTGATGGAACTAGTTACAAAAATCACGTGTTTGTGTGTGACTCGAAACTAGTTATTCCGTTACATGCCCCGTAGCCAGTTATTGTAACTAGTGACGTTAAATAACGCCCATACCTAAGAAGAACTAGCTTCTAGCTTGGTTCAGACAAGTGTGCTGTATAAGAGCCTTATTACATGCTCGTTGCGAAAATCGCGGGCATTTCCGAGAACAAACCCTAACCTTTTAAAAGATTCTTTGGCAACTGTAGAAATGCTCGCATTCTACCGAAGAGATAGCCGCATTTAGTTCTATTTTCAAAAATTTAATGTTCGTCTTTTTTTTGTGAACCAGTAATAAGTCGAGTCCATAATCATGATTATTCTACATAAGAATAAAGACTTTTTCGTTTTTCAAGGCTCGTTGGAACAGACAAAAATTAAAAAGAATTTACTTTTTCCCCTAGAGCAAGAAATGCTATTTTTTCTCTGCTCTGGTACTCTACAATGACGGCCTTTTCGAGCATGAGGAGTGAAAAATATATATATTCCGTTAGAACATGTTATTCTCTTCACTTTTCACTATGGGACCAAATCTATAGGGCCATTCCCTGCGCTGTTTTATACGAGTTTGAAAAATACTGTTTTCAGTATGTTTTAAATAAAAGAATAACAGTAATCTAATTATAGTAATGGCATTTATGCCAGTAAACATTACAGTTAATATCTTTTACTGTTGCTTCGTTTACGTTCGTTGTTTAAGTTTCTAAAATAATGAGTTATTTTATTTCACTGTTTTTTGCGAGAATAGAAACCACTAAATAGACCTAAAACCAGTTAATATTAGTGATACCTATTTCAATAAGCTAATACTAGTACTGTCGAAAAAAAAACTTTATTTCGCACACTGTAGTTAAGTGGAGAATTACCCTAGAGCCTTAGTTTCACAGTAAAAAATAATAACTAATGTTTACTGGCATTACTATAAGATTACTGTTATTCTTTTATCTAAAACATACTGAAAACAGTATTTTTGAAACTCGTATACCAGCGCAGAGAATGGCCCTACAGATTTAGTCCCATAGTGAAAAGTGAAGAAAATAACATGTTCTAACGGAATATAACTTTTTTTTGTTTGGCCGGCACTTTCATAATTTAGCCCAAAATGAATGCTCTCCTTTATTGCTTCTCTTGTTGTATGTTATAATGTTTTCTTCAAAATTAATCTGACTATTATAGTTTGACCGCGATCGCTGTACCGATCGCGCCTGAGAGATATTTCTCGACGGCATGTAAAGCCAAGTCAGAGGCCCATGGGCGGCTTTAAAACTCTGAAACCAGGTTGGTCACTAACCACACGAAAAAGAAAGAACATAGTTTTATTTTGTCACGAATTTTCTTAAAAGGGCGCCGTTCCAGCCTTTCACCTAGGGCGCCAGGAATTCTCGGGCCGGCGCGCGGCGCTGTGTTCTCTTCCTCATAAAGGTGGTTTTACACCGGCGAGGCGAGGCGTCAAATGGACGAGAATTGAAATTTATATGGCAAAATTTCTATCCACGCCCTGCCCATCTTTGGTGTAAAAGGTGCGCGAAGATGTGCGAGGCGGGAATTGAAATATTTGTTATTACACTATTGAACTTTATTGCTGTATGAATAGAGCGTTTATTTACTTTGTAAAACGAATATACAAAGCTCGCACCAGCCATCGAGGACCCGAACGGTCTCTCTCCGTCTCGCGATGTCTCGCGATGTCTCGCGCTGGCACGGCTGGCCGGGCGGCGCGTGATAGCGTGAGCCGGCGCGAGACATCGCGAGCTGGCGCGAGACATCGCGAGCCGGCGCGAGACATCGCGAGCTGGCGCGAGGCAGCGCTGGACATCTTTCGGTGTAAAAGGGTAAGCGTGATTTCAATTCTCGCCCGTCCCATCCCTCATCCATCGCCTCGCCGGTATAAAACCAACTTTATACCATGAAAATCGTCAACACGGGTTTCCGCGAACATCTGCGAAGCGCTGCAGAAGCGCGGAAGCCCCATCAACATCCTAAATACATTATTATACTGTACGCGCAGGACGTAGTAGGCTCTCTGAGTATATTTCACCCACAAGCTGCACGTGTAGAAGGTTTGGCAGTATGCCTTGAAAAGCGAGACTTTTACATCCTTACTACAACGCGCAAACCTGCGGGCTACCATATTGCATCCAACCGCCAACGCCCTCCGCTCGCTCTCTACATATATCAGCATCGTCAGATAAGTCCTCCGTGACTACATGCCCTAGGTATTTAAACTGTGTGACTCTCTGTAGTGTCTTTCCGCTTAAAGTCACTGAAGGAACATTATCCCACGAGCTAGACTTCGATTTGAAAATTAGAAGCTCACTTTTCTTGACATTATATGTGAGTCCATGCAACATAGGACTAAGATCATCTAGTCTGCGTAGCTGGGATTATTCACCGTAGTGCCATCAATCGAGCAACCAACGTTGGTCTCGCTGAGCTCACCAATCAACTGGTTCATGTAAACATACCGCTAAAGGACCGCGGACGCACCGGTGCGTCCAAGTACCCACGCGGCTTTAATCTCTATTTGTACTTGCTGTAATGGCTATTATTGTCTGTGAATTTTTCAGTCTATGGTCGGATAAATAATCTTGTCAAATAAATCGACTAAAAGCAAAAATATTAATAGGCAACATTTTAAAAAAATGTTGAAAATGACATTCCCGCGCGGTAAAATGTCAGTCAAACTTCACTCCCGGGACGCGCGCGTTCGCTGTAATAATTCGTTTTTTAATGGTTTTTTTGTATAAATCGTCGGAAAGTGGTGATATTTTCATTTTGAAGTAAATATTACATCGTTGTAGATAATATTCGCACTAAATAACAACATATTATACCTATTTTGACCCAACCAAAAAAGTGTAAACAAACGGATCAGTGAAAGGTGAAAGTGTGGTGAAAGTTGTGATATTTTGTGGTTTTTCTGTGTATTTTAATTTTATTTTTTGATACATATTTCATCGGTTTAGACAGCATTTACACCAAAATACAAAAAAAGAATATTTTTTTGGGACGGAGACAGTTACGTAAGCATTAGAAATTCTAGATTATCTAAAATCTAGATTTTTTGAATTTTTTGTTTTGAATATTTGTCTCTAAAAACGCTTTTGTTAGATAACTTATCTATCCATAATTTACCCTGCAAAATTTCGTGTGAATTGGTACGGTAGTTTTATCAGAAATCGTTATCACAACAAACAATAGAAATCATAACAAAAACGGGTAATAAAGATAAGTAAACGTTATTTACAAAGACTGCAACCATTTGAAATGTGTTCCTAATCTATTCAAGTAGCAAAAAACATTAACAATACTACTCGAGACGTTATAAAGAAATCCGAGTGTTTGTTTATTTAAGTGCGGTCGTAAAACTGTCACGGCGCGGACCACCCACGGCGCCTGAGCGGTTAAACAGGGTCGGGGACGTTAGTCCACCCTGTCTAACACCACACTCCAAGACGTACGTATCAGAGTGAGCACCTGCCCATCTAACACTGTTAGTCTGCGAGCTATACCAAAACCTCAGTACATTAATAAGCTCCTCAGGTACCTCTAGAAGTTTAAGCTTCGGCCAAAGCTTGTCGTAACAAACCAAGTCAAAAGCCTTGGAGAGGTCGAGAAAAGCAGCATATACTGGCGATTCCCTATCAGTGTAATACTTGACCGTCTGCTTAAGCGCCAGGATAGCGGTCTCAGTTGATAGCGCCTTCCTAAAACCAAACTGAGCATCAATATCAATATTAAGTACATGTGAATTTAAAAATCATCCCTATTTTACCTTCTTGAGGGATGATTTTTCAAAAATGCTGAAATACGTAATTCTTTATTTGTTACCAAAAGCATAAATTTAAATGTTCATAGCTCTAATTTAAGAAATGATAGGTTTCCCATTCAAACTTTCATCCCTTAGGGTTATTTTTGAGACAAAAAGTAGCCTATGTCCTTCCCCAGGATGCCATCTATCTCCTCCCAAATTTTATCCAAATTCGTTCACTGGTTTAGGCGTGAAAAGGTAACATACAGACAGACAGATAGAGTTACTTTTGAATTTATAATATTACTAGCTTTTGCCCGTGGCTTCACCCGCGTGGATGTCGGAAAATATCCCACGGGAACATACTACCGGGCAGTACCGGGATTACATACCTAATAATCCAGGAAAAGGTTATTGACTCCTACCGCTGCGCTCCAACCATAACTATTTTGTTACGCGTAATTTTGAGCCTGCGATATCTTTTAACCCATTCATTTAAATGATATGATGTCAAGGCATATTTTAATCTAAATGAAATGCCCAATTTAATTATCATATTTTATTGGATAAGGATTTGTACAATACCTGTCAAAAAAGCTTCGAAAATAACAACGAAATTTTTATCAAATTCTAAAAGATAAAAAAGGTTACTGTGGGTCATCCTTAGAAGATAGACATATGCCATCGTGGACTATTTTGTTGAACTTTTTAAGATGAACACTACCGTAGAACATAAATTTGATGTATCTTTTTCGGTAGTTATCATGGCTGAGACCATGGAGGACCTCAGTACAATGCTCGATGACCTCAGTAGAGCCTCCGAAAGAGTGGGTCTTAAAATGAACATGGACAAGACCAAAGTCATGTCAAATGCCCATGTGACACCCACTCTCATGAAGATCGGAGACGCTACGCTCGAATTTGTGGACGAGTATGTTTACCTAGGACAAACTGTCCTGCTAGGTAGGTCCAACTTGGAGAAAGAGCCCAGCCAGCACAAACCTTCCGAGTAAGTTTTGTTTAACAGCAGTCATAGAAACTAATCGCTGAATTAGACTACCGTAATTAGCTGATTTGGCGCTTACTCAGACGTTATTCAAGCAATTTGGTCACAAAATTATACTGCTAATAGCTGTGTATTAGCAACGTAACAGATGAATAAGTTTTGAATAATTGTACGACAAGCTGAGTATCTTCTGCATAAAAGCATTTTGTTTTTTAATACAAGTATTACAGCTCTGTTAGCCAGATGATGAATGAATGATGAATGAACTAATGGTGAAGTCCTTCAAAGCTCAGTTATTCAGATGATACACAGCGTTTAGCTCATTTCAGTATATTTTATCAAGAAGTTAATCAAATTAAATTTAAATTGACAAATCCGAACAGCGTCGTTATTTCTCCAAAACCCAGCTTGTTTTGGAGAAATAAACAACATTTCGTCTATTGATAATTTGATAGATATGTTTTTACGTGTGAAATATTTTTTTATATTTTATGCAGTTTAATTATTATTATTCATTTATTTCGGACAGAGTCCATATAATGTGTTAGTAACAATTTTCTTAAGATCTATGTTAGTAGGTACATAATCTAATATATATTTACAATTTCCCTGTAACTATTCCCACCCAGTGTGCCTGTATGGGACAGTCATGTTGGGATGCAATCATTTGCAAAATGGTGTTGGAGCTACCGCGCAGTCTGTGGAATAATGACGCCACTTTCTTACGCACTATAGCGTGGAAACCGTCAACGCGCGCATTTGCGAACATTTGCGACGCACTACAATGCCGCGGCAACCCCAACAGCATTCTGAAAGCATTATTATACTGAATACGCAGGGCGTTGTAGGCACGTTGCGTATACCGAACCCACAGGCCGCTCGAGTAAAAAGACTGACAATATGCCCTAAAAAGTGTCAGTTTAACTTCTTTGGTACATCGAGCGAACCTACGGGCCAGCATATTGCTCCTTACCGCCAACGCCCTGCGTTCCCTTTCTATATCTGGGTCATCTTTTAAGTCCTCCGTGACCAGATGACCCAGATACTTAAAGTTTTGCACAATTTTCAACGCTGATCCATCGACCATGATCGGAGGCACTGTACTAGGTCTCTGTTTTCCAGCCCTGAAAATCAGTACCTCACTTTTCAGTGAGTTGTACCTGAGACCATGCTCGGATGCATAGCGTTCACAAACCTTAACCAGTGTCTTCAGGGCGTTGACCGAGGGGGCTAGCAGAACCATATCATCAGCATAGCTTATGTTGTTGACACAAGTTCCGTCAATGTAGCATCCAACATGTGTCCTGCTGAGCTCCTCGATCAACTGGTTCACATATAGGCTAAAGAGGCCGGTAGATGTGAGGCCGCCCTGCCTTACACCGCATTCTAGTCTGTATTCGTCAGACAAAGTACCACCCCATCTCACCTGGTTAATTTGGTTTTTATACCAGAATTTTAGGATCGAGTTATACTCCGTTGGCATACCCGTTTCCTCTAGCTTTCGCCACAGTATGTCATAGGCAACTGTGTCAAAAGCTTTTGACAAATCGAGGAAACAGGCATATATCGGTGTCTTTCTCTCCGTGTAATACCTGACAGTATGCTTAAGGCATAAAATAGCACTCTCAGTGGATAATCCCGCCCTGAAACCGAATTGTGCGTCATGTAAATATAAGTATCCACTGAGACTCTGATTAAGCAGACTGTCAAGTATCTTAGCTGTTGTTGTAGCAAGTGAGATGGGTCGATAATTCGCCCTATCCGATACATCCCCTGTCCTGTTTTTAAGAATGGGTACAACCAAGGTTTTCATCAGCGATTCCGGCAGGTATGAGTGACCAATACACAGCGTAAAAAACATAGCCAGTACACGCGGCAGATGTACACCTGCATGTTTGAAATGCTCGATGCTGAGCCCGTCACATCCTGGAGACTTACCCCCTTCATCCTTAGAATTTCTGTGACAACTTCTTTTGCTGAAAAGCGAGTTTTTCTCCCGGATACGACGGCCCCAGCACCACCCGCATCAGTCATCGCTGGCCCTAGGGGAGATCTTACCATAAAGTGTTCTCTAAAATTATTGGCAATTTCTTTAGGATCACTGATGCCGCCGACGCTCACAGGTATACTTGGCTTAGGGTTCATCTTGCTTGTATTTTTCCAGAAGGCTGAAAAATTCCCCGCTGAGAGATTTGAGGCAAGAATATCCATCTAAATTTGTTCTTGTTTAAGGGTTCAAAAATAACCTTATAAATACTATTATAAGAATATTATACCGATTTCGTTATTAAACTTAAATATTAGAGTATAAAATTCCACATCAATATACTAGGTTATGTTATTCGATATGGCGACGCTCATTCTGAATAAAATCTGATTGCACAGCGGCTTATCGTCTTATGTCTGCACTAACTTTTGCCCACGGCTTCGCCCGCGTGGATGTCGGAAAAATATCCCACGGGAACGCACTACCGAGATTCCATACCTAATAACAGAGGAAAACGTCATTGACTCCCACCGCTGCGCCCGCGTTGCTCCGCGTAATTTTGAAACTATGATATCTTTTAAACTATTCATTTAAATGAAATGATTTCAAGGCATATTTTAATCTAAATTAAATAACATATTTTTTGGATAAGGATTAATACTATACCGGTCAAAAAAGCTTCGGAAATAACAATTAAATTATTATCAAATTCTGAAAGATAAAAATGGTTATTGTGGGTCATCCTTAGAAGATAGACATATGCCATCGTGGACTATTTTGTTGAACTTTTTAAGATGAACACTACCGTAGAACATAAATTTGATGTATCTTTTTCGGTAGTTATCATGGCTGAGACCATGGAGGACCTCAGTACAATGCTCGATGACCTCAGTAGAGCCTCCGAAAGAGTGGGTCTTAAAATGAACATGGACAAGACCAAAGTCATCTCAAATGCCCATGTGACACCCACTCTCATGAAGATCGGAGACGCTACGCTCGAATTTGTGGACGAGTATGTTTACCTAGGACAAACTGTCCTGCTAGGTAGGTCCAACTTTGAGAAAGAGCCCAGCCAGCACAAACCTTCCGAGTAAGTTTTGTTTAACAGCAGTCATAGAAACTAATCGCTGAATTAGACTACCGTAATTAGCTGATTTGGCGCTTACTCAGACGTTATTCAAGCAATTTGGTCACAAAATTATACTGCTAATAGCTGTGTATTAGCAACGTAACAGATGAATAAGTTTTGAATAATTGTACGACAAGCTGAGTATCTTCTGCATAAAAGCATTTTGTTTTTTAATACAAGTATTACAGCTCTGTTAGCCAGATGATGAATGAATGATGAATGAACTAATGGTGAAGTCCTTCAAAGCTCAGTTATTCAGATGATACACAGCGTTTAGCTCATTTCAGTATATTTTATCAAGAAGTTAATCAAATTAAATTTAAATTGACAAATCCGAACAGCGTCGTTATTTCTCCAAAACCCAGCTTGTTTTGGAGAAATAAACAACATTTCGTCTATTGATAATTTGATAGATATGTTTTTACGTGTGAAATATTTTTTTATATTTTATGTAGTTTAACGGTTCAAAAATAACCTTATAAATACTATTATAAGAATATTATACTGATTTCATTATTAAACTTAAGTATTGGAGTATAAAATTCCACATCAATATACTAGGTTATGTTATTCGATATGGCGACGCTCATTCTAAATAAAATCTGATTGCACAGCGGCTTATCGTCTTATGTCTGCACTAACTTTTGTCCACGGCTTCGCCCGCGTGGATGTCAGAAAATATCCCACGGGAACGCACTACCGAGATTTCATACCTAATAACAGAGGAAAACGTCATTGACTCCCACCGCTGCGCCCGCGTTGCTCCGCGTAATTTTGAAACTGTGATATCTTTTAAACTATTCATTTAAATGAAATGATTTCAAGGCATATTTCAATCTAAATTAAATGGCCAATTTAAATAACATATTTTTTGGATAAGGATTAATACTATACCGGTCAAAAAAGCTTCGGAAATAACAATTAAATTATTATCAAATTCTGAAAGATAAAAATGGTTATTGTGGGTCATCCTTAGAAGATGGACATATGCCATCGCGAACTTTTTGTTGAACTTTTTAAGATCAACAATACCGTAGAACATAAATTTGATGTATCTTTTTCCGTTCACGCAGCGCACGCCAGTAAAGCTCCCAGGCGGCATGATTTTTTCCGACTTCTTCAACAGTAATCGTCAAATTTCAGCCAATTTACACAAAACCTTAATGCATTATACACTAAAACCTTTCGCATGACGCACTCCGTCCATTGTTGAAAACCGTTTGAAAATCCGTTTGGTAGTTTTTGAGTTTATCGCATTCAGACAGACAGACGCGGCGGGGGACTTTGTTTTATAATATGTAAGGATAACAGGGGGCCTACCACCAGCTCTTATAGCAGTATTATTATAATCTTACTTTGACTTTTCGTACCATGACGTCCATAAAATAAGCTTATTGTAATGTTGAAACAATCTTATTTTCTTAGCGATTTTGGTGACGTCACCTCTTTAAGTTCATTCAATTCGTACCACGACGTGACTTTTCACAACTAGCAATATTGTTTTAATGTCAAATTTAGCAATCTTAAAAAAGTTCCTCGGACTCGACGGAAATATTATTGTTTTACAATTTATATTAAGAAAAAACATTTTCGTGTCATGTAATGTTAGTAAAATGTATTTATTTACGTAAACTTGCCGAATTAATTGGGTATCTATAGATTTTATTACATGTGTAATTAATTTCTTGTTTGATGGCGAATGCATACGAAACATTTGAGTTTTTGGAAGCGGATAACGCAGAAAAAAAAATCTCAGAGTACCTCTAGCTGCCGCCCGGAAACCCGACTGCAAAATTAATAACAAAACACTAATCACTGAGTCTGACCACAATATATTGTTTCGAACTATCTTCGTCAAAACATTACACATTTCTTTGTTTTAAAACTTATTCACTGAGTAACCTTAACCTTCCCTTGATTCCATGTCGACTTTGTAGCCAGTTAGATCATAAATTCATTAGTAAATATTTTAAAATAAGTTCAACCTCGTAGCTCGTAGTAGTTCCACTTGTAAACAAAAATATCGCTACATCGAGGCTGTGTTCAGAGTTACGCTGCAATCGATTAGAGCGTGCTAACACCCAAACCGAATTAGTGTCAGCGCGATAACAACGTGCTGTGAATCGTCATACATGACGTCATAGCATGCGCCATCTTGCGATAACGCTGACCATGCCCTAAATTAATATCACCGTGAGCGCTGTCAAAATGACAGTTGTGCTGTTTTGTTTATATTAATTTCTGTTTTGTTTATTTGTTGATATGGTGCAACTCATTGCACCATATCTTTAAACTAACGTGGCATTTTGGAAATTGTGCTTCTGGCTACAGTCGTCACCTAATCAAAGAACAAATTTGTTGTGTATACTCAAAGAAATACTGTAATCCAACCATCTTGTGCAAGCATATCTAAATCGGTACGCAAAATATTGATGTGAGCGATTAAGGCGTAACTCCGAATGCGGCCCGAGTTTCAAATTTCGTTCTGTTCCGATTTATATAATGTAACAGCTTAGCCGTAGCTTATTTTTAATTTCTTCAATTGTTTTTCTTATTTTTCAAAGCCAAATCTTTTAATATTTGTGTCAATTTCATGGAAATTACTCATAAAAATACAGCGCTATACAGTTCACATAGCGTTGTAAACAACGCTATGTGAACTGTATAGCGCTGTCCCTTTCACATGTTGGTCCGAATCGCTACTACGAAGTATTGGTCTTGAAGCAAAATATTATTTTCTTTTACTTAAAATATTACTTTGCATTAGAATCTAATTTTTATGAGTAATTTCCATGAAATTGACACAAATATTAAAAGATTTGGCTTTGAAAAATAAGAAAAACAATTGAAAAAATTTAAAATAAGCTACGGCTAAGCTGTTACATGATATAAATCGGAACAGAACGAAATTTGAAACTCGGGCTGCACTCGGAGTTACGCCTTAATCGCTCACATCAATATTTTCCGTACCGATTTAGATATGCTTCCACAAGATGGTTGGATTACAGTATTTCTTTGAGTATACACAGCAAATTTCTTCTTCTTTGATTAGGTGACGACTGTAGTCAGAAGCACAATTTCCAAAATGCCACGTTAGTTTAAAGATATGGTGCAACTCAAAACAAAACAGCACGACTGTCATTTTGACAGCGCTCACGGTGATATTAATTTAGGGCATGGTTAGCGTTATCGCAAGATGGCGCATGCTATGACGTCATGTATGACGATTCACAGCACGTTGTTATCGCGCTGACACTAATTCGGTATGGGTGTTAGCACGCTCTAATCGATTGCAGCGTAACTCTGAACACAGCCTCGATGTAGCGATATTTTTGTTTACAAGTGGAACTACTACGAGCTACGAGGCTGAACTTATTTTAAAATATTTACTAATGAATTTATGATCTAACTGGCTACAAAGTCGACATGGAATCAAGGGAAGGTTAAGGTTACTCAGTGAATAAGTTTTAAAACAAAGAAATGTGTAATGTTTTGACGAAGATAGTTCGAAACAATATATTGTGGTCAGACTCAGTGATTAGTGTTTTGTTATTAATTTTGCAGTCGGGTTTCCGGGCGGCAGCTAGAGGTACTCTGGGAATTTTTATTTTTCTGCGCTATCCGCTTCCAAAAACTCAAATGTTTCGTATGCATTCGCCATCAAACAAGAAATTAATTACACATGTACTAAAATCTATAGATACACAATTCATTCGGCAAGTTTACGTAAATAAATACATTTTACTAACTTTACATGACACGAAAATGTTTTTTCTTAATATAAATTGCAAAACAATAATATTTCCGTCGAGTCCGAGGAACTTTTTTAAGATTGCTAAATTTGACATTAAAACAATATTGCTAGTTGTGAAAAGTCACGTCGTGGTACGAATTGAATGAACTTTTAGAGGTGACGTCACCAAAATCGCTAAGAAAATAAGATTGTTTCAACATTACAATAAGCTTATTTTATGGACGTCATGGTACGAAAAGTCAAAGTAAGATTATAATAATACTGCTATACGAGCTGGTGGTAGGCCCCCTGTACTCAACATTTTTCGCTAACTGTTCTATAATCACGCACATTCGTACTGTAAATCAAACAGGATTCAGTCATAATAATAGTAATGAAAACCCACAGTATAGGTATATTATTTGTTCTTTTTAGCTCTTATCAAAGCAAGCACTTTCTTCGTATGCCTCCTGGGGGCCTACCACCAGCTCATAAAGCAATATTATTTTAATATTACTTCAGTGTGGGAAAGAGATGAAGCTCTACAGGACGTATAGCTCCATCTCTTTCTCCCACTGAAGTAATATTAAAATAAAACTGCTTTTGAGCTGGTGGTAGGCCCCCTATTCTTTTTCTATTTTTTCATGAATGTGGAGTATTTAAAAAAAATATATTGTAAGGAGGCATTTTCACACAACCACTACAAAACAAAGTGCAGTTAGCCGCTTAAATGCTGACTAACGTTCCAGAACAGTTCTTCTAGCTTAAAAAAATGTCTACTTTTCGTGAATACCCGGCAAACTTCTGCATAAGAATCTGTTACTATTGCTTTAACCACAGTTATCTAACTGTGGTTAAAGCAATAGTAACAGATGCTACTTTATGCCGCTTTAAGTAGTTATAACAGCATCTTAATTTCTGTTAAGTTACTATATGCTTCATAACAGAAATAACGCCTATTTTATACAGCAGCTGAATAACTGTCAAGATGTGGTGTGTAATACAATTAAAAGAGAACAGAATATAACTTATCCAGTATCATGCTTGATAATGGAATTTTATACCCATGTTATACAAAAGGTTACACACAAACTCTTGAATAACAGGTCTTTTTATGATGATTATTCAGTTTTAAGAAATAAAATCCGCAAATTACCAACCTAACTTAGCTAATAGCATTATTATAGCAAAAAAAAAAAATTAATGCAGAACTTCGTAATACACACTGCTTCTATACATATATAATTAAGCTTAACTCTGCATAAGGTTAAATTGTTGGCCAGTTATCTGACTTGTGTGCTGCCTGGGAGGTCAATCGTTAAATTTGACTCGGCTGGGCGGCGTTCGGAAAGCTATGCAATATCTTTTCGTCCCACAAACCACAGTGTCTCAAGACGAAAGTCTTTGACCAGTGCGTGTTGCCAGTGATGACCTATGGTATTGAAACGTGGTCGCTCACAATGGGCCTTATCAGAAGGCTAAAAGTCACCCAAAGGGCAATGGAGAGGGCTATGCTTGGAGTTTCCCTACGTGATCGAATCAGAAATGAAGATATCCGCAGGAGAACCAAGGTAACCGACATAGCCCGAAGAATTGCCAAACTGAAGTGGCAATGGGCAGGGCACATTGCTCGCAGAACGGATGGCCGATGGGTTCGAAAGGTTCTGGAGTGGCGACCACGTACCGGAAGACGTAACGTTGATGAAGCTTTAAAAAGATCCACATCTGTAGTTTGTGCTGAATAATAGGTAATTCACATCTAATAAATCAGTAACACCCAATCTAATACTCAGCCAATGTTCAGCTCTTGGGGTGACTGTTACCCTTATAAATGCTTAAATAATGCTAATATAATGCAATTAGTTCCAGTTATTCAGCTAATAGCTGTTTAATTTGTGTCAAAATCAGAGTTATATCAGCTGAAACAGCGCTGCTAATGCTCTTATTCAGCAGGCTTGTACAGCTTAAGATTCTATGGTAGACAGTAATTCAGCTGATATACAGCGGTTTGGTGTTCCTTGGGGCCATAATTATTTTGTTACGCGTAATTTTGAATCTGTGATATCTTTTAAACCATTCATTTAAATGAAACTAGCTTTTGCCCGCGGCTTCGCCCGCGTGGATATCGAAAAATATCCCACGGGAACGTACTTCCGAGATTTCATACTTAATAACAGTAATAACCGAGGTAAAGGTCATTAATTCCTGCCGCTGCGCCCGCGTTGCTATGCGTAATTTTGTTACTGTGTGATATCTTTTAAACTATTCATTTAAATGATATTATATAAATGCATATTTTAATCTAAGTTAAATTACCAATTTTAACCGACATTATACACTGGCTTGATCAAAATAATTTAACGATTAATATACTTAAGACTAATGTTATGCATTTTTATCAACGGATACCACCGCAAACTTTAAATATAAATTACAATGGACAAAACATAGACCAAGTGCAAGTTGCAAAATTTTTAGGTATAATGATAGATAGCCAACTTACCTGGAAGCCACACGCAGAAGAAGTATGCAAAAAATTAAGTACAGGAGCGTATGTGATTTGTAGTTGCTTACCATGGTTTAGTGGCATCAATACTCAGATTCGGGATAATATTCTGGGGAAATTGTAGTCTGAGAGAACAGGTATTCAAGGCTCAAAAACGATGCGTAATGGCGCATCCACACATGCCGCCGGCTTATGCCGCGGGGTTTGCCGCCGGCTTTCAGGCTGCCTTGTCGCTGAATAGAAAAAAAGTTGCGCGTGCCGCCGGGTTGGCCGCCGGCCGTGCCGCTGGGTTGGCCGCCGGCCGTGCAATGTGTAAATAACAAATAGTTGCGTACCTGTATTCAAGTCCCTAAATTTGCTAACATTCCCATCACTTTACATTTTCGAAATAGCTGCTTTTGTAAAATCAAATATGCATCTTTTTAATAAATTGTCTAACAATAGAACACGTCCAGTTAGAAAGCAGTATACAAACATGCTGTGTGTTAGTGGTCATAACACGGAAAAGTGTTATATGTATGTGCCCGGTTATCTTTAACAAAATACCCGATGGAATAAAAAACGAGTCAATTCCGTTGTTTAAAAAGAAATTGTCAGTCTTAATAATTGATAAATGTTATTACTCCATTTGTGAATTTCTAAATGATAAAACTTTATAAAGTAACAGAGTTGTAACACAGTAACGTAGTTGTTCTTTTTTGTATCTTACTTGACTAAATTGCACTCAGTTGAGCTTGTGATCTTAATAACGTAAATGTAAGCATCAATATTAATAACAATAAACTTTGTGACTAGTATTTACCAATCTATAATTTAACTTTATGAAAAAAAAAAAACAAATATTCTTGAAATGGTAACTGGAAAATGTAAATTACTCATTTTTCAAATATGTCTAAAGCCTTATCAAAATGGTAGTATATTCTTTTACCTGTACAGACTTTTTTAGGTTCTGGAACAATCGCAAGTAAATTATCAAAAGATACATAAGATAAATCACCGACTAATTTGAATTTTGTTGCAGTATGATCGATTGACTTAAAAAACATAATTTTAACTTCACCATCTTCTAATTCAGATAAGGCTTTACCCAGATATACATAATCCTGTTTTAAGGTGGAAATTTTAACCAAGACACAAACACCTAGTTTTATTTTATTGACATGAATATTTTTCTTCTCGATCAAAGCATCTTCATTTTGTTTTGATGTGCCGGGTTGTTCTGACAAATAAGTGCTAGAAGGTTTTCTTTCAATGATATTAGAGGAGCATCATCATCGGAATCTGAGCTGTAGACAATGTTGTAAAATCCTTTTGGTCACTTTTGACGAAGATTGCTAATATCAGACAGATAATTGCTGTCGCAAGTGGAAGGAGTTGATTGTTCCACTGCAGTTTTTAATTTTTTTAATGAAATGTAGTGCTTGGGTTAAATGCAAGAGCAAAATCCGCGCTGACAAAAACAACTTAAAGGAGAAACCCGTTTCTGGGCCTAACTGTTACACGAATCAGATATGTACCAAAAAAATCGTCTATTTTGCTTAATTAACCCATTTTAATCTTAGCCTCAATAGCAATGGCCAAGTGTAGAAAATAAGTAGTTTTCTATTTTTTGTTTTAAACAACTTTTGTAAACCATTAAAACACTTATTTCGTTAAACATCACTAACTTCACAAACGCTGGCATTATATCAATAGAGCGTGCCATAAGAATATGATCGATTTAGTAGAAATCGATACTGTTACAAATAATTAAATAATACTCCATTGTTTTATTATAATTGTTTTTTTTTATATTAAAATCAAAGTAAAATAAAAAAAATCTGGAATCTAATTGATTTTTAACGTAACCACCATAAAAAAATCATTAAAAGAAATAAATAATCGATAAAAGCGATTGCACCACGGATTACACTAGTAAACGGCAAATGTCAATGTCAACGTTTGTCAAATGTCAATTGTCATATCATTGTTGTCATTCGCTTTTTATTGTGTTTTTTCGTATTTCTCGGGATTTATTATTTCTTAGAACCTCTGCTCGAATACTGAATTCCGAAATTGATTGCCTTCCGACTGCCCTCGCTTGAACATAGGACGCCGTACCCTGCCACCACTGTAGACCTTTGCTGGAAAACCAGATCTGTATTATGATCTTTTGAAGACTGGTTAAATAACATCATGAGCCTGTACATTAATTGCGGAATAGCAACAGACCGCTGCAATACAATAGGAAGGCAAAAATTGGAAGATGAAAATGATTCTTTCAATTTACAGGAATGGGTCGTGCCTCAAACGGTTAGTATCCGATATTTTTATATCGTAACATTTTTGTACCATGTAATTATTTAATGTAATCAAACTAAATAGTATTATCGTTTGTGTCCAGTTGTCTGTTGATAGTTGTATTTTATAAAATGATACCAGAATGTGCAACAAATTCATATTCGAAGACATATATGTGACATCACCAATCCGGACTGAACCTGCATAGTTAATTATAGCCTATTCCATCTTCAGAGAGGAGGTGTGTGTCCCTGCAGTGGGAATGTAATCAGGCCGCTTATGTTTATAGATTGTGCAATCCACGAAGACGCGCTCCACTCCGCGATTATTGTACTGTAAGTTATACTTTAGTACGGAGCGGAGCGGAGTGGGGCGCGTCTTCGTGGATTGCACTATCTATACCCAAATGTGCCACTCAGAAGTTTCTTGCTAAATGCTAGTGCTATACCTAATAGTCAAATGATAAATGTTTGTTTCAGGTACTTAAATGAAAATGAGTTTATCTGCCAAGCTTGCTGAAATCATGCCAATGCTGTATCTCTTGATTGAAATAAGTAGACCAGAAGAGAGTGAACATACACCTATAGGACACTGATGAATGGAAGTGTGTAGAGAGGTGGACGGTGGCCTACAGCAAGAGCTGTCAACATCGGACTCAAACTGGATGTTGAGAGGAAGAATAAAATCCAAGCATATTAGTAATAGGATGTATTTCGTTTATATATTAGTCGACAGCTCTCTAAGTGGGAGGGATCCTATACTTCAATATTATTGCACCTGTATTGTTGGCAAAAGAATGGTTGGTAGCCGTGCCCACACGATGAGGAGAATTATGATAATTATCTTGGTTAGGCACGGCACCAGGGTAGCCAAATGCCTGCTGCACAATTTCTGGATACTGTATTATTATATTATGATAATCCTAATGAAGAAGGTGATTAATAAAACCATTTATCACAATTATGTGTTTTTACTCTATTTTACTTAATATATTATTGCAATCTCAGATTACTGTAGGTAATATGAGGTTGCATTAAATCCCCTAGTAGATACAATATTAACAAATGCAAGCCAGTAATGTTGTAAGTGAGCCTTGTCTGATAAATATAGTTTTCAGCTGACGTTTTCAGTAAGATCAATCAGATAAATCTAAAGGTCACTTTAGATTCCCCCCCAAGCGCTTTTTGTGTACCTACCTAAAACCTCATCATGATAGACTGCAGGCGCTGCAGCACAAGCCTCAAACATATTTTTTTTATTGAAATAACTCAAATAATAAAAATAACCTAAAATGTAAACATTGTCTGATTTGACCAATTTGGCCATTGCTGGGAGACGTGGAAATTGGGGTCATGAATCCTTCCTAAATACTCTAATTTATGTCCAAATTCCAGTCCTGGAACGCCAGGCCCAAGTTTCTATGGAGTTTGGGTTTCTCCTTTCTATATTTTAGAACTCCAGCCTCTTCAGTGAAAACTTGATGGACTTTCATGGTACCTAATAATGGCACAATATGCTCCGGAATAAGATTTGAACTCTGCTAAATATTCTCATTGGTTATCAGATGTAGTTTCACTTTACTAACATCTTTCAAAGCAAAATAGAAATTTTTAGCATCAGATATATCTCTTCCACGTGCAACAAGTTGGTCAGCAGTGCGTTTTAAAAAACCGCCAATTCCATCTGCTGCACCCTTGCCATGTCCCGCTTCAAAAAAATTCCATGTGACTTTAATAAACGTGTAATCGGAAAACAATTTGGTTCATATCAGATAAAAGTTCTGTTTTTGGCGATATTGAGTGGCTGGGCCATCTGAAAATACATGCAGGACATTAACTTCCGGAAATTTGTCATGAACTGAAGCAAAGATGGGATGGAGGTGAGCCCAGATTGCAGCTGAGTAATGTAAAAGGTTTCCAGATACTGAACAAAACGTTGCTACATCTATCTTATTATCTGCACCGCGGCTATAGATTACTCCAGTATGCAAGGATACTTGATTTCTTGAGCCTCCAAAATGATGAGATTGTACCTCTTCAAAATGTTTACAACTATAATTTTCGCTAAAGTCAATGTGCAGCGCTATTTCATTTATGGCCAGGCCATTTATGCATTTTCTATAGTTTCTGTACTGTGTCTTAATGTAATATACATGCCTCTTAAATTCTTTAAGTGTAATTTCAAACTGATCTATCAAAGCCTTTCCTGTATTCTCTATCTCCTCTTTTACGCTTTTTGTAATTTTGATTTTCTTGCCCGATTTCTCTATTACTTCAATCTTAGTTAACTATTGTGGATATTTTATTATTATTTCTTCTTTGGATGTATCATAAACAGTTGTTTTTAGTTGACATACAGAACAGATTCCTGTCATACATGCTGGAATAATTTGATCTTGACTTGGAGTGGCTCGACTATTTAAACGAGGAGGTGATGGCTCTGGGATGTACGTAACAACATGGAGCGCTCTTATCTTTCCGTCTAGCATTTGCAGATCGCCATTTCTTTTTATTGCTCGATGTTCACGAGTTGTCAAATCTCGTACTAAGCGTTTGTTTGCATGGTATCTCTTTCGATCTTTTCTTTTAGATTCTGCGTCTTTTTCGGGATTATTTTTACGCCGTTCTCGGTATTGTCGCTGCTTTTCAGCAGGCGTGAGAGGCATCTCAAAATCACAAAGAGTTTCTTACAGTAAACAGTATCCTGTAATAAGGTTTTTAAGTTTATAAAAATATATCCACTTACAGAATTTATTTATACTCACTATGCTTACAGAGCACTTAAAAAAAACAGACTATTAAAAAAATTACAAAGTTCAAAGTTAAAGAATATAGGCATATACAACTCTGTTACTTTCTTAACAACTCTGTTACTACGCGTTGGTAACAAAGTTGCACAGTAACAGAGTAGTAAATTTAACAGGCCATAACACATAAATGATAAAGTAAAGCGTAAATTACACTTTTTCTTTCATATTTAGATTATTAACCTCTTTGACAACATATTGAGTCTAAAATAATGAAAAATACGTTGTTTACTTACGTAAATAGGTAGGTAACAAAGTAGACGCACAATAAAAATACGCAGGAGGTTAAACGCCTCGCGGCCGACTGACGCCTCCTATACCCCTCCCCCGCTCTACCGGTCAACACGTAATAATACAGACATTCCACCCAAACTAGTACAAAGTCTAAACAACGCCATTTCTATTTGAAGTTGCGATTTACTCGGTAACAGAGTATTCCTGACAGATTCACACAGTACGCGGGACAAAGTTTAAAAAAATAGTTATTAAGTAAATTTCGATACCTACCGCTTTTACGGCATATTTTATGAATATACAATACTCTTTTTATGGTAATAATTTATTTAAGGTAGGTTGATATAGTATTAAATGAAATTATTTGATGTTTATTATAACGGAGTGGTACCAGGGACATATAGAGTTTGTAAGGAAAACCTGTCTGTTACCAAAAATTACCACAATGTTACTAATAAAAAAAAATAAAAAATCTAAACTATCACTTTATTTTTGTTTACAGTTGAGGGACAAGGTTACCTGCGCGAAATTTGACAATGACCCATGTAGGTATGTAAAAAAACTTTTTATAAAAAAAAATACAACCGACTTCCAAAAAAAACACTACAAAGTGAAAAATTATTTCGGAAGTCGATGTCTTTGGTTTAGAATTTTCGTTTTTTGCCACCGACTTCCGAAATTATTTTTCACTTTGTAGTGTTTTTTTTGGAAGTCGGCTTTATTTTTTTTGTAGTAAAAGTTTTTATTTTTCACTTTTTAGTTGTGGTACCTACCCCACACAAATTCGAATAACACTACCTGCTATATAAATAACAGTGACAAGAACTTATCATATCATCCACATACTAAGTGGGAAAAAATACGTATTATTGAATCTAACTCAAAAACTACCGGAAGCAAACTTAATAAAATTTAAATGGGACCACCTCTGAAGTATGATCTACCAAACAAAAAAAAGAATCATCAAAATCAATTCATAATTGGTGGAGTAATCGCATAAAAAACATACAAAAAAAAAATACAGTCGAATTGAGAACCTCCTCCTTTTGGAAGTCGGTTAAAAAATGGTTATTGTGGGTCATCCTTAGAAGATGGACATATGCCATCGCGGACTTTTTTGTTGAACTTTTTAAGATGAACAATACTGTAGAATATAAATGATGAGCTCAACTGTAATTAATGAGACACAATAGAAATTTAATTGTTATCGATCTCCAGGAGAGCTCGTAACAGTCAAGGGGTTACGATTTCCGCCGCGCATGCCAATAAAGTTCCCAGTCGACATAATTTTTTCCGACATCTTCAACAATAATCGTCAAATTTCAGCCAATTAACACAAAACCTTAATGAATTATAGACTAAAACCGTCCGCATGAATCACTCCGTCCATTGGTGAAATCGTTTGAAAATCCGTTCGGTAGTTTTTGAGTTTATCGCATTCAGACAGATAGACAGACGCGGCGGGGGACTTTGTTTTAAAATATTTAAGGATAAGGATTAATCTAGGTAAATTATTTATCGATAAAATACAAAATCGGTAATTTATTCGCATAAAAGTAAGATTTTCGAACTCCCTGATTTAAAAGAAAATCCGTTTGTCTGGTGAAAACAAAATTAGGTAAGTGGCCTTCACGTAGGTATCCGTTTGTCTAGTGAAAACAAACTTAGGTAAGTGGCCCTTACGTAGGTATCCGTTTGTCTGGTGAAAACAAAAATTAGTTAAGTCGCCTTCACGTAGGTATCCGTGTGTCTGGTGAAAAAAAACTTAGGTAAGTGGCCCTTACGTAGGTATCCGTTTGTCTGGTGAAAACAAAATAAGGTAAGTCGCCTTCACGTAGGTATCCGTTTGTCTGGTGAAAACAAACTAAGGTAAGTGGCCTTCACGTAGGTATCCGTTTGTCTGGTGAAAACAAACTGAGGTAAGTGGCCCTTACGTAGGTATCCGTTTGTCTGGTGAAAACAAAATAAGGTAAGTCGCCTTCACGTAGGTATCCGTTTGTCTGGTGAAAACAAACTTAGGTAAGTGGCCCTTACGTAGGTATCCGTTTGTCTGGTGAAAACAAAATTAGGTTAGTCGCCTTCACGTAGGTATCCGTTTGTCTAGTGAAAACAAATTTGGTAAGTGGCCTTCACGTAGATATCCGTTTGTCTGGTGAAAACAAAATTAGGTAAGTTGCCTTCACGTAGGTATCCGTTTGTCTGGTGAAAACAAACTTAGAAAGAAAGAAAGAAAGAAAATTGCGTTTATTGGCATTAAGACAGAAAAATACACCTTAAAACTATAAGAACAGAAAACAATGATTATAATACCAAAAGGGCCTCAGCTCAGCATAATGTCAGATGGCAGCACAAAGTGTACCACCTGACGCTGATTTTCAGCTGCAACCCACGAGTGTCATACGCTAGAATAATAATAAACGAAGTGTCAGTCCGTTTTAATAAATAAATTAAAGGTAATATAAGATAGGATAATCTAGAAAAGCTCATACTAGACCAAATAAATGTTGTGACATAGGTACATGTGTGTGTACAGTGTGTTATAATTAATGAGAAACTGAAATAAATATAAAATAAAGATCCAATATCTGTGTATTACCTATATAAAGATAATAAATCTATAATATATAAGTAGATAGTACCTTTAATGCAAAATCGTGTGACTGCGTTCTTCAATACGAAACGAAGATTGATGCGGTTTTTATTATCATTTAGAGTAGGTAATTATGACAATAATAATTGACAAATAAAACTGAAAATAAATTGATAAAAATTATAAATAAATGTAATTTTTTTTTTTTTATATGGCTGATATTTCGGCTCGCACATTTTCAACATCCTTTTGATGGCTTAATAAAAATTCTTTTAATTTAAATTTGAAAGTCAAACAACTTTTACTATACTTAATAGGAGGAGGGATATTGTTCCAGCATTTGGTAGCAGCGTAGCGAAAACTGCCTCTAAAAGCCGCCGACTTGTGCCGTGGGACGGAAAACTGCTGAGAACATTTTCTTCCTTCACCGATTCTGTGTCTTCTTGTCCACGATAGGTTGTCATATAAATAAGAAGGGGAATGAGACTTAATAACGCCAAATAGTAGCGTCGCCAAATGGAGTTTATGTCTAGCTTTCATTTTCAAAATGTTGTGCTCATTGAAGAAAGGTGTAACATGTCCCCTAAACGGAACTTTAAAACAGAAGCATGCACAGGCATTTTGAAGTCTTTGGATCATTCTTTCAGTTTTTGACAGTAGTCGTTGGCCATACACCGTGTCTGCATAATTCAACTTTGATAAAACCAAAGACTCCACAAGCAAGACTCGTAATTCTTCACTAAGATAGGGCCGGGCTTTATATAAAATCTTAAGTCTATAATAGCAATTACGGATAGACTCAGATACGTGTTTGTGGAAACGAAGTTCCGTGTCCATGATGAGACCCAAATTACGTGCTTCGTAGACCCGTTCGATAGGCTCTCCCATAACAGTCACACAGCTGGCACAGGGTTTAATTTTACCTAACTGGTTTTCGGTTCCAAAAAGCATATACTTAGTTTTTGTAGGGTTCAAGGCAAACGTGTTGGCATTGGACCATTGCACTGTTTTCAAGATCTGTATTAAGATCGTTTAATGCTTGTTCATAGTCTTCCGGCTTAAATGATATATAAACTTGTGTATCATCGGCATAAATATGGTATTTTGCATTTATTTATATTTCTAATAATATCGGCACAATACAAAATAAACAATACTGGCCCAAGAATCGAGCCCTGTGGAACCCCCCTTCCTACTGAGCGATATCTAGAGACAACTGTTGAGCCATCCGCCCGGCGTATTTCAACGAATTGCGTGCGATCGCCAAGATAGCTATCAAACCATTTTATTGTGTCTTCGTCAAGTCCATAAAAAGCCATCTTTGACAATAATAGAGGAACGTTAATACAGTCAAACGCGCGTGAAAAATCAAGCAACACTAAAAGAGTGCACATCCCATTATCTTGGGCCGATAAAATATTGTCTGTCACATCCAACAAAGCCGTGGCTGTACTACGGCCCTTCCTAAACCCTGATTGAACATCTGGGAGGATTTTGTTTGTCTCTAAAAATTCAACCAATTGCGCACATACTACTTTCTCCAAAACTTTAGAAAGAACCGGCAGTATACTAATAGGTCTAAGATTCTTCATGTCCACTGCATTAAGAATCTTCGGCAATGGGTGCACTTTGGCAATTTTCCATAACCCAGGGAAAGATGAGGATGTGACAGATGTATTTACTAAAGCAGTCACGGGGTCCAAAGTCACAGGTAGTGTCAGTAAAATCATATTTATGGTAAAGCCATCGCAACCCTCAGCATTCGATTTTATGGTAGTCAGTATGTTAGCGATTTCCTTGCTTGCTGTAGGTCTCAAACTAAACGTGGAACTATTATTTCGCGTGGATTCAAAATATGCAAGCAATGTATTACTAACCGTATCCGCACCCGGCACATTCAGAAAATGGTCACAAATTTTATCGGGATCGTTAAAGTGCAGTGATAATTCTTTATGTTTAGATGGGAGCAGGGTAGACTTTAGGTTTTCCAAAGCGCTCTGGAGTCATTTATTTGACTGTTGATCTTGTGTTTAAAGTACGCTGACTTTTCGTAAAATAGAGACCTAGAAACAAGTGACTTAAATTCTTTGTAATAAATCTTTTTTGAATCGGATTTTTTGTTTATTAAAGTAGGTATTTATGTGCTTTGTTCCTCAAACACATCATAAATTTAACATTGTCAGTAACCCAAGGGTAACAATACTCCTTAATAACATTAGTTTTTAGTGGTGCATGGATATCAAATAGTGTAAGTAAGTTCGAGTTAAATTCACTGACCATTGCATTAACGTCTTGCAGCTCGGTTAACGCTTTCCAATTAAGAAACTCAAGATCCTGATCAAAAAGTTCCCTATTAATGTCCTTTAGTGGCCGATAAGTAATCGTTCGCGATGGAATTTTCAGGCGTTTAAAACTAAATTCGCCGGAAATCACCGCGTGCGCACCTAAATCCGGTATTACATCAACTGATACAGAGCGTGGTTTAACATTTGTGCAGATGATGTCTATCAGAGAGTTGCCATGCACTGTAAAGTGCGTGGATGACTGTACCAATTGTTGAAGACCTAAGCATTTAAAAAATGAGACTAACTTGTCCGTCCTTGAGTCCGTGTCACTAAGCATGTTTATGTTGAAATCACCCATTAATATCGTGTACTCACAATGCGTTAGGGAATTTAATGAACCAGATATAGCGTCTAGAAAAAGATCAACATCTTGCCAGGACGGGCGGTAGGCGGTACCTATTGCTAGCTTAACTCCGCGAACACTAATTGTGAGCCACATCTGCTCGACCGTGGTGTGCAATGGGCTAGCAGAGTACGAGTGGCTTCGAACATTTATACCGTGCTTGACATAAAAACCAACACCGCCACCACGTCCCTTCTTGACAGACAATGGACGCGGTATATGCCGTAGCCTATATCCAGGTACAGAGGGCGCGCGCCCTTCTTCGCCTTGTCGTAGCCATGTCTCATTAATGGCCATAATATCGACGTCCAAATCCAGTAATGCTGCTATAAACTCGTCATGTTTTGTACCCAGAGAACCCGCGTTCCAAAAACCAACCTTAAGGTATGTAGTAGATATCATTGAACGAATTTAGTAACGATAAATAAAAATATCACAGAATATACTAAATAAAAGAACTCACAGATTGATAAAAGATGTATGTAAACAAGATTGTTGTGGTAAATAAATAAAGTGTAGTAAGTTAATTATAATAAACAGCATAGAAAATATACATAAATATGGTCTGGCACCGTGGGCAGCATAGATTATAAGTAAAACATGGCAACATAAAAAACTACAGATGCTAATAGGATGACACTGTATTGTACAATTTATCTCAAAAATAGGTAAAAACAGGAAATATGTATTTAAAAACGACATGCAACAATGAAATAAGAATAAGCTATTAGATAGTAAACAAAACAATGGACTAAATTGAATAAGTGGCACCGTGAAATTCGAACATAAAATATTAAAAAAATAGATAGCAATTGCTACTTTATACATGAACAAACCTACTGAGAGATGAAAAAACGTGAGATGTCCTTTTCCGTTCGGAAATGCACAACCGACTTTCCTTCCTCTTTACGCGCAAGTATGCGGCCATCTTTAGTCCAGGTGTATTTCTATTCAAGGCGAACAGCAGCTTGTCGAGTCTCGTAGAATAATTGCCGGTTACTTTTAGTCAGGCGCTCGTTGAGATAGATGTGGTGCGGCGCTCCCGGCACTTCGATGTCAGCAGTAGTGAGGTTGCGGCGGACGCGCGCGGCATTAAGAAAATGATCACGCGTCGCGCGTCTTGCTAGTCGGACAACGATGATTCGAGGGCCACTTCGCCTTCGGTGTGGTCACGACGAACGTTTCCAACCCGTTTAACGAAAACGATGTCCTGTTCTTCTAGCTTAATCGCTAGTTTAACTGCAAGGGAGCCGGATTTTCCCCACTAGACTCCGTTACGCCAGACATCGTTAAGTAGAGACTCTTGCTCACGTTCATTCAGTTGCTGCTGGAGTTCGCCAATTGTTTCCTCCAGTTGAATTAAACGAGGGCAATTCGTTTGCTCGGTATTCTCTTCGAGTTCTTTGACACGACTTTCCAGGGTGTCCATACGGTTATAACACTTATTCACCTTATCATCAAGACCTGAGAACTCATCTCGAAACTGACGAATTTCACCTCGCAGGGCGTTAACCTCACTGCGGAGACCACGGATTTCCATTGCTAGGCTGATCTCTTGCGTATCCAGTGTGTTATTTTTTAAACCAACTGGGATATCAGCATTATTAGTGGGGCTGATCGCTGCTGGACTGGTGGATGAGCTTAACTCCTCTGTTCCCTTCACAGGGGTTTGGGAGTTGTCTACCCGAGGCACCTTTGCCTTACAACCAGGGCACATCCAGTTTGCCGAGAATGTTGCTGTGGGAGCAAGGTTTACGCAGACCCTGTGATAAAATCCCGGACATTTCGAGCATTTTGTGCCGTCTTTCACTGCCAAAAATTTTCCGCAAGCTCCGCAATTCGGCATTCTCGATTTTCAAAATCAAAAAGGTCAAAACAATTGTAATCAACCAATGTAAGGATTACAAAAAGAGTTCGATGCTCGGCGCGGTATTGAACCCACACTTCGTGGCTTCTGAGTTAGAGAAACGGCCTTAACAGCACTCGCTATTTGGGCACTTAAGAAGCTTTTCAAATTAATTGAGCTTATAGCAGACGGACAGCAATTCCAGAACTAGTGAGGGTGTGATAGTATTTTTTTCTAGTTGAAATACACAAACACCTTCCACTGTACTAACACTTTTAATTATACTTTATCACTTGTTTTTATTATACACCGTGAAATTTGAATCACAGTTTTGCTAGAACAAACGTTGTTCAGACCATGGTCTACTACCATACTACATCATCCAAATAAAAAAAAAACATAATTGTTTTTGAAAAAACAAAAAAAAAACAAGGTTTAAAATGTCAAGATTATCGTTACTCCCTACAACACAGACACCACGCATGGGACACAGCATTTTTTACAGGGAAATGTACCTCCATAAACGAAATTTAGTAAGCAGTAGAAATCTTGACATTTTAAACTTTGTCATTTTGTGTTTTTTCAAAAACCAATTAATGTTTTTTTTTTTTTTAATTGGATGCTGTAGAATGGTAGTAGACCATGGTCTGAATAACGTTTGTTCTAGCAAAACTGTGATTCAAATTTCACGGTGTATTTTAATGATTTACGCTGCTTGTTTTCATCGTATTATTTGAAATAATTAAAGTTATGGTCACAATCACCGCAAATTATGACTTTCTAAAGTCCAAACTTCACAAATTACTACTATAAAAATATATTATTACGGAGCAAAAAGAAATACGTGTACTCAGATTCGAGCGTATGACGCGAACTGTAAGTTCGGTAAGTAGCCTTCACGTAGGTATCCGTTTGTCTGGTGAAAACAAACTTTGGTAAGTGGCCTTCACGTAGGTATCCGTTTGTCTGGTGAAAACAAAATTAGGTAAGTCGCCTTCACGTAGGTATCCGTTTGTCTGGTGAAAACAAACTTAGGTAAGTAGCCTTCACGTAGGTATCCGTTTGTCTGGTGAAAACAAACTTAGGGAAGTGGGCCTTTGTAAGTTATTTTGAATACTATTGTATAGAATCATTCTCTAACTTGAACAGACAGCTGTGCTGCTGGGGAGTTTGTTGCGCCACTTCTTCTTCCCAGCTAAAGGCACTAGGAAGTGGTGAAGGGTGGGCGTTTTTGGGGACTGTCTTATGTAATTTTGACGTTCGAAAAGTGCTGATTCTCAGCCTAGTTTGAATAAATGACTTTTGAATTTTGAATTTTGAATTCTGCAGCTCCAACAGTATTTGCAAATGTTAATCAATTAGTTGTGGAGCAGGACCAGCATTGAGCCAAACATTTTTATCAGCGATGTAATCCCCAACGTATAATATGCCTGCCTGTATAGTGTGCGTTTTATACAAGATTTGAATTTCGTCTCATTCAGTTGAAATATGTGGGGTGGAATTTCATTGTAACATTTTAAACAGTATCCTATGAAAAACGAATCTACTTTAGCCAGTCTGAAACCTGGTTGAACTAATAGGTCCCTATTTCTTGTACTATAATTATGTCTATCACCTCTTTTGCTAAAAAATGTAAATTATTTCTTACGTACATGATGTTTTCATAGATATATTGACAAAGTACCGTCATGATGTTAATATCCTTAAAAAGTTCCTTGGAGAATCGTGCCTGCGGAGATAATATATGGCTCTGATCGCTCTTTTCTGCAGAATAAAAATAGACTCGATGTCTGCAGCCCGTCCCCACATTAAAATACCGTAAGACATGATACTATGAAAGTAGCTAAAATAGACTAGCCTCACGGTATCTACATCAGTAAATTGACGTATTTTTCTGACAGCATATGCTGCTGAACTTAGCCGTCCTGCAAGAGATGTTAAATGAGGACCCCATTGTAGCCTTGAGTCGAGCGTGATCCCTAGGAAAACAGTTTTACGGACGAATTCAAATTTTTCTTGATTTAATACTATCACACAATCACTACTTTTGACATTTGGTAAAGAAAATTTTATGCACTTAGTACTTTTTTCCATTTAATACTAAATAACTAGCAGTGAACCAATTTTGGACCTGAAGTAGAGCGTTATTTACGTCGTTAAAATTTGTAGCACGTCTATCTACCTTAAAATCAAAGAAGTATCGTCAGCAAATAACACCATTTGTGGTTGATTTTTTAATAAATGGAGTAGATCATTAATATACACTAAGAAGAGGAATGGACCCAATATCGAGCCTTGTGGCACACCTATTTTTACTTTTAAACCTAGTGAATTGATGCCGTTTATTTGAACTTGCTGTTTTTTATGATTTAAATAAGATTTTACTAAATTAAGCGCAAGTTTTCCAAGTCCGTAATGCTCAAGTTTCAACTGTAAGGTTTCGTGATCGACTCAATCAAATGCTTTGGAGAGGTCACAAAAGATCCCGATGGCGTCTTGGGCCTCTTCTCACGCGTTAAAAATGTATCTTAATAGGGTTGATCGGTGGAGTTTCTTGCCCATTCTTCTCCATACGAAAACTACCTTTTGGAAGGGGCGACTAGAATCAATTTTATTATTTTATAAATTTTGACGTTCAAACGTGCCATTTGGTAGTTCATGGGCCTATTAGAAATAAATGATTTGACTTTGACTTTGTTACACTGTCGGTCGTACAACGTCTTTTGGTGAAACCATACCGTTGATCGTGAAGGATTTTATTTGTGTTCAAATGATTGAGCATTTGATTAAACATTACCTTTTCAAACACCTTGCTGAATACCGGCAACACGGATACAAGTCTATAATTATTGGTGTCTTTACTGTCCCCGGATTTGAAAAGTGGTACCTGAAATAAGGACAAACTACGAGCTCCCTTTCACCGGCTTCATAAGGTTCATAACTCATTTTTAAGGCTTGGTATAACCTTTTATAACAAGCTACCCTCTTCTTTGCTAGATTTGCCTTTTAATGCGTTTAAAACTAAAGTAAAATCCAACCTTTGTTCAAAGGCATACTATTGTATCAACGACTACTTAAATGATAAGAATAGTTGGTTGCTGTGATTAACTCAAGACAATGTTTATGTTCTTTCTCCAGAATTAGCTTACCTACTGACAGTTTATATAATTGTTTATTTTTTTTATATTTGACATAATCTACTCATTACAATGTTTTTGTTATGAGTTGTATTGCAATTTGTGGTAAGCTAGCGACCTCGACAATTGATCATATTATTTTTTGCCTGAGCAACCGGCAGCAAGTTCGTCATGCTCCATTATTAGATGTCACTGCTTGCGGTAGCGTCGGGGGTCGGGTTGCCTCCTTCCCTCAAATATGGCGAGGGGGGTAATGGCTGATCTTTGCGTTATGCTCGTGAACGGGTGCTGCTTGTGGTGACTGGTCGTCTTGCTGATCATGGTTTTGTTATTGTTACTAGTAATTAACTGTTCATTTATTTTATCTCGATGGTCCTAGTTTATCATTTATAACTGCCAATTACAGCTTTATGTAAGCGGGCACGCCCTTTATGTCTCGAGGCTTTTATTTAGATATTTAGTTCTGTTTACGTTGTTTTTATTTATTTTTTATTTTTTAAATAATGCTTGAGTATAGTTCTCGATGTTTTTGGTTGGTATATTGGCGTGTGCTAGCTGACATATAGCCATAGCCTATAATTTATCATTTGAATTATGTTTTGTGTTGCATAATGTAAGTTATTTTGTATACTATTGTATAGAATCATTCTCTAACTTGAACAGACAGCTGTGCTGCTGGGGAGTTTGTTGCGCCACTTCTTCTTCCCAGCTAAAGGCACTAGGAAGTGGTGAAAAATTACATAAGACAGTCCCCCAAAAACGCCCACCGCGTTTTTGGGGGACTGTCTTATGTAATTTTGACGTTCGAAAAGTGCTGATTCTCAGCCTAGTTTGAATAAATTACTTTGAATTTTGAATTTTTTTGGTATTACCTTACTGTATTTCATTAAATCCGGGAAGACTCCTTGATCCACACACAAATTAAATATTAAGACTAAGTGAGGTGCTTTGGTCTCAATTATGAAGGTACAGACTTTAATGGACATCCCCTAAAGATCTTCGGTCAATTTGATCTTGATTTGTTTTAAAAGCTTTTAGTACTGATATGGGGTTAATATGCTTAAAGTTAAATTCAATCGGGCATGCTGAAACGTTGGCCCTTACTAAATCAAAAGAGAGCGAGGGCGAGGAATTTAAGGTTTCAGTAGTTTTAAGTGGGATACTGGAAACAAAATTACAAATTCTTGAGCAACTTCTTTGCTATCGCAAATGAGACCACCACATGACGTCTTCAGTGTATAATCAGAATTATGCTTTTTGTTTCTGTTCGTATCATTATTGATAATTTACCAAACCGTCTGTATTTTATTATCTGCTGATTTAACCTTGTTGCTAATGTATAAGGCTTTAGCTGCCTTACAAGCGTCTAGCTGCCTTCACATAGGTATCCGTTTGTCTGGTGAAATCAAACTTAGGTAAGTAGTCCTTACGTAGGTATCCGTTTGTCTGGTGAAAACAAACTTAGGTAAGTGGCCTTCACGTAGGTATCCGTTTGTCTGGTGAAAACAAACTTAGGTAATTAGTCCTTACGTAGGTATCCGTTTGTCTGGTGAAAACAAAATTAGGTAAGTGGCCTTCACATAGGTATCAGTTTGTCTGGTGAAAACAAACTTGGGTAAGTGGCCCTTACGTAGGTATCCGTTTATCTGGTGAAAACTGTTACTTTGGTAAGTGGCCTTCACGTAGGTATCCGTTTATCCGGTGAAAACAAACTTAAGTAAGTGGCCCTTACGTAGGTATCCGTTTATCTGGTAAAAACTGTCACTTTGGTAAGGGCCTTCCCGTAGGTATCTGTTAGTCTGGTGAAAACAAACTTAGGTGAGGGGCTGATTTAAGGAGTATCATAAGTTAAGAAACCCTTAGTAAGAAGGTAAAGATGGTGAAAAAGGGCATTAGTGTAATAAAATAATACGGCGAGTTAGTTCAGAAGTATGATATATTTGCAACAACATAATTAAAATAATCACACATCAGCGCACAGCGGCATCGGGACAGCAGAAGATCTGCGCGGCAAGGTAGTGCGTGAGCGAGCGCCAGTAGCCGCGGCAGAGCGAGCAGAGCGAGGGCTCGCGCGGCCGCTCGGCGCGAGCGCGCGCGTGTGAGTGTGGTCGCTGCGAGAGTTGCGAGCGCTGCGAGCGCTGCGAGTGCTCGTCGGGCTCGAAGGGCTCGAAGTGCTCGCAGCGCCGCGCGGTAGGCTCCACGCTGCGCGCACGCCGCGTCGTCGCTGACATCGCTTGCAACCGTTTCGCTTGCGAGTACAACTGAATCATTAATTATACAGGTGGATTTTTGAGACGGAGCAGTAAGGGCAGGTACAGTCGGCCCCACAAAGATGTATACACGGACAAGGAACCATTTCACTGCCTACAACCATTGTTTCATATCATTGTATCCACCGTACAAGTACAAAACATAGTAGGTATACAGTTTATTTCACCAAAACAATGTAAATATTTTGTCCTAAAACATCTATACACCCTATAACCAAAACAAGGTAATCTACATAAGTCTCACAAATATGTAGGTATAATATGTCTTGACCAGATCTTAAAATTGATCATTTCATGAAACAAATATCGACCGCTGGTCACATCATGATGTGGCCTGGCCAGATCATTGAATACTCAACGTTTGACAATATGACCAGTTAAACGCACGACTAGGTACTACATGATTTGGCCAATTATTAGCGATCATTATCGTAAAATAGTTAGATTATCTACCGGTAGAGGCGTTGATGTCGCTTTGTTTTTGTTGTGCATCATGGCGGCGGCATACAGCAAAACAAACAAAGTAGGGTGACCACGCAAAAAAAGTCGATGGACTTTTATTGGGTTTCCAAACAAGATATTATGGAAAGCGATCAACTCGGAAGTAGCGCTCGCCGGACACTGCAGCGGCGTGAAATGCAACATAGCACTTAAAATGTGTTTTAATTTTTTTTTTAATTTACGCCGCTTATTTGGCACCCCAACCAAATGGGTTAGGTTAGATTAGAACTGTGACCAACCGCACTACTTCCTAGTTGGTCGCAGTTACTTGGCTATTTTTACTACACCTTTTAAAAGATGGATTCCCTACATTAATGATAACGTCGACTGACATATCATTAAACGTTGACACTTAAACGATATACCTATCCAATGTTAGCTCGCCATTTCACGAAATGGTCAATTCTAAGATCTGGCCACGATATATAAAATAATCATTCAATTCACAAGTTCAACCTCGAGAGGTGTTAGAAATAAGTTTTTAACTAGTTGAAAATGCGATGTCATAAAAATTTGGCATTAACTCTACCGCGTCCGACTGACTATTATTATTGTCATGACAACGATCACATCTTATGGTACTCGTAGATACTCACCGGGAGCATTTGCGTGTAATGTAACAGTTCAGATTTGAGTATTTCATCAGTGAATGCGTCCAGGCGAGCATTACTGTGCGTACTGTAATTATGTAATTCGAAACATTGCAACAGTGAGTGCGGTGTGATTCGTCATTTTACAAACGGCGCGGCGCCGTCCATTTACAAATGCTCGCGGTTATGAAAAATGCCTAAGGTAAATTGGCAATTCGAATTTCGATATTGGTGCCGATGAATATATAAAAAGATGAATTGGCATAGGATTGGTTGGAGATCTACTGTAAATTGAGGTAACCTGTTAGTTTTATGGTAAATATTAAAATACTGATTGAATTGTGATACTGGTGCCGATTCCCTTGTTCACAAACTAAACTAAATTTAAGTTCAGTACATCTTTTTCTTTTTATTTCATTAGGAAAAGTACAGAAGATAAATTTTAGTTTAGTCCTGTCAAATTAATCAGCGCCTGTCACTACTCCATACAAGTTTAGACGTGATTAAAAACTTGCCTACTAAAATTACGTCATTTACGTCAAGCGCTGATTTATTTGACTGAATTGACTGAACTGGATAAAATAGGTTAGGTTAGAACTATGATGGGGGGGTCCGAGCACCGCCTGTAGGCGCCTAGGTGGTTGTACTTAGATGCGATCCATGGCCCTGTACGGGGCCCCAGTGTGGGCTGCGAAAACCGCAGAGGGCGATGGCCGTCAGAGCTATCAGGGGGTATCGCACGATCTCCTACGTGGCGGCTTGTGCACTGGCCGGATCCCCGTCCTGGGACCTAGAGGCGAGAGCCCTCGCTTCTCTGTACCGGTGGCGCGAGGAGGCGCTAATGCGGGGCGGTGGCCCGATGCAGCCAGAGATCAAGCATCGTCGGTCACAGCTCCGCGAGGTCCTGGTAACGGAATGGCGGGACAGGCTTCTGCGCCCTGCCTTGCTATCGTCGACGCGATCCAACCAGTGCTCGACGAATGGCTCGGGAGGAAGCACGGCTCTCTGTCGATTCGAGCCACGCAGGTGCTCTCGGGACATGGCAGCTTCGGGAAGTACCTGTGTCGCATAAACAAGGAGTCAGACACTCGGTGCCATCACTGCATCCACTATCGGGAGGACACGGCGTAGCATACACTGTCAGAGTGTGCCGCATGGGAGAAGCCGCGCCGTGCCCTCGTATCAGAAGTTGGAGCCAACCTGTCGCTGTTGGTTGTTACTCGTTCGATGGTCAGAACCGCCAAATCGTGGAATGTGGTGATCTCCTTCTGTGAAACTGTCATTTCGCAGAAGAAGGCTGCGGAAAGGGAGACGGGGACTGAGACCACTCTCCTGATCCGTAGCAGGTGGACCGGGCGTCGGCGGAAGGCAGACAACGCCTTCTTCCAGCTCCCGTAAACAAGCCTGGTGGGACGGCGGTCTCGGGTACGTGCGCCACCCCCCATCCAGCAGAACCCGAGATGGTGGCGCGCAGTGTTCCACGCGCGCCCCTATTTGACGTCGCGGGGGAGTCTCCCACCTCACTCCCCCGCGGGGATGAGGTTGCCCGCAAAACCGGGCTAGCACCAGTCGGGGATCATAGAAGGCGCACAAGAACTCATGATCCCCGGTCCAAATGTGGGAATGGAACACCGGGGTCGTTTTTAATCAGTAGGAGTCTGACAGACCCCTTCGCCCGCCCCAGGGCGGAAGAGATCCATAAGGATATTAAACCGCAAAAAAAAAAAATTTGGTTGGAACTGTGATAAACCGCGCGCGAGCCGAGCGAGCGCTACTCAAACTCAAAGCATTTATTTCAATTAAACCATATACATGTACTTTTGAATTGTGAAGGAATCGGTTTGTCAGAAATATGAAGCTAGTTTCCCATTCCAAAGCGTAGTAGGTTCCTATGGAGAAGAACGGGCAAGAAACTCCACGGACACTCTTTTAAATAAAAAATTGTTACAAAATATTGGTTACATCATTCATGTTGAAATTATACATGTGAGAACATTGTAGAAAGACGAGCACGTTAGAAGCGTCCGTAATAAAAAGATAAAACAAAGAACAATTCAAAAATAAAAATAAATAAAAAATAAGCCATGGCAGCTAAGAGATGACTAGTCCCATTGACGGCGCCCGTTCACGAACATGACGCATGGATTAGCACCATTCAGCTCAACCATTTTGAAGGGAGCTAAATGATCCAACACACGTGCTACCATCATATTTGAGTGAGCATGACATACTGACAGTCGCCAGGGCACATTCAAGTCAATGCAAGACATATTACCCGGTAAATGGTAACTCTTTAGTACATAGTGCTCACACCTTTTTTTTTTTAGGTTGGAAATTATCAAATAACTTCTCCCGCTCTGGGTGGAGCGGGAGGGCGTGTCAGACTCTTACTGACTAAAACCCACCCGTGTTCCTTCGGTTGCCCTGTTGCCGAGGGCCGCGATGTCCCTTTCGGCCCTTATTCGCAGCCCCGGCAAGCATTGGCCCTAGCAGACCCCGTCAAATAGTGCTCACACCTGTGCTATGCAATTATATATTAATACAAAGGAGATTGAGTTTATACAATGCAAATATGGTCTTACAATCTTCTGCAGCTCCAACAGTATTTGCAAATGTTAATCAATTAGTTGTGGTTGTGGAGCAGGACCAGCATTGAGCTAAGCATTTTTATCAGCCATATAATCCCCCAACTTATAATATGCCTGCCTGCACAGTATGCGTTTTATACAAGATTTGAATTTCGTCTCATTCAGTTGAATTATATGGGGAGGAATTTTATTGTAACATTTTAAACAGTACCCATGAAAGATGAATCTACATACTTTAGCCAGTCTGAAACCTGGTTGAACTAATAGGTCCCTATTTCTTGTACTATAATTATGTCTACACCTCTTTTGCTAGAAATATGTAAATTCTTTCTCACGTACATGATGTTTTCATAGAAATATTGACAAGGTACCGTCATGATTTAATATCCTTAGAGAATCACGCCTGCGGAGATAATATATGGCTCTGACCGCTCTTTTCTGCAGAATAAAAATAGACTTGATGTCTGCAGCTCGTCCCCACATTAAAATACCGTAAGATATGATACTATGAAAGTAACTAAAATAGACTAGCCTCGCGGTATCTACATCAGTAAATTGACGGATTTTTCTGACAGCATATGCTGCTGAACTTAGCCGTCCTGCAAGAGATGTTAAATGAGGACCCCATTATAGCCTTGAGTTGAGCGTGATCCTCAGGAAAACAGTTTTACCGACGAATTCTAGTTTCTCTTGATTCAATACTATCTCACAATCACTACTTTTGACATTTGGTAAAGAATGTAAGAATGAAATATTATGCACAATTTTTTGTTTTTCCATTTAATACTAAATTATTAGCAGTGAACCAATTTTGGACCTGCAGTAGGGCGTTATTTACGTCGTCAAAATTTATAGCACGTCTATCTACCTTAAAAATTAAAGAAGTATCAGCAAATAACACCATTTGTGGTTGATTTTTTAATAAATGGAGTAGATCATTAATATACACTAAGAAGGGGAATGGACCCAATATCGAGCCTTGTGGCACACCTATTTTTACTTTTAAACCTAGTGAATTGATACCGTTTATTTGAACTTGCTGTTGTCTATCATAATAAGATTTTACTAAATTGAGCGCAAGTTTTCCAAGACCGTAATGCTTAAGTTTCAAGAGTAAAGTTTCGTGATCGACGCAATCAAATGCCTTGGAGAGGTCACAAAAGATCCCTATGGCGTTTTGGGCCTCTTCCCACGCGTTAAAATCGTGTCTTAATAAGGTTACATCGGCGTCGGTCGTACAACGTCATACTTCCAAGTTGCTCGCAGCTAGGCAAGCTATTTTAGTATTAGCGCAAACTGCGTTACGCGGCAAGCAAGTTTGGTTCCAGTTCATAATTTGGCAGTATTATTTCCGTTACATTATAAACTATTAGAAAGTAATGCGTTAAATTGTAAATTATTTGTGGCAGTTCACAATTTTTTGATAATTTTGTACCAATAATATTCCGCAGGAGTCCTCCGAGCACCAGATTTCATGGATACCTTACGTTTTTTACGTGCCGAATACTTCAATTTGCCGCGGCATTTTGTAAACGGCGTTTGAATTTATTGTCCATCAAATGTTATGGCATATTATAAAGTGACAAGGCAATTTACATTTTGTTTTGGCGTATTTCAAAACTGCGAGCGTTTGTAAGCGGCGACGCCGTTTGTAAAAAGCGGAATCATACAAATTGCCTGTGCCTTATGGGTTTGGTAAAATAAATTGTATACTATGTTTTGTACCTATACGATGGATACTACACTCGGCGTCACAAAAATCGCACCTCTTTAAGAGTTCCCTTCAAAGTCATTTTAACCCTATTAATCAATGGTAGACATATGACTATAAGGTATCATTGGAATGGCAATTTATTTAAATTTCAGAATAAATCAATAGATTTGGTTTTTTGTTTACCAGGGAATAAAAAAGCAAGCTAATGCAAATGATTAAAAAGTTAAATTTAATTTTATCTGCAAAAATTGCAACAAAGTCCATAAAAACAACTTAAAACCTAGTGTTACCTCCCTAGCCCTGATGACTGCTTCCATGCGTTCTCTCATGGACCTAATTAATGTGACAACAGTCTCTTGAGGAATGTTGTCCCATTCTGCAACGACGGCATCTTGGAGGTCTTGGAGAGTGGTAGGGGCAGGATCACGTGCCCGTACTCGCCGTTTCAGTTCATCCCAAAGGTACTCAATAGGGTTCAGGTCTGACTACGTGCCGGCCAGCGCATAACAGGGATCCTAACTTCTTGCAGGTAGTCACTTATAATTAATGCGGTGTGACAGCGGGCGTTATCGTGCATTAACGTGAACCCACTGCCAACAAAACCCGCATAAGGGACAACCTGCTCCTCTAAGATCTCTGTTATGTACCGATGAGCAGTCAGCGACCCTTGCCCGCGAGCACTTCCAGTCCAAGAAACACACACAACGGTCGTTTTGCCGTCGATTGACATGCCGCCCCAGAACATGCACGAGCCACCCCCGTATTCCACTGTCTCTTGAATACAGGCTTGTGCGAATCGTTCGCCTTGCTTCCTGTACACTCTTCTACGCCTGTCGTTGCAGAAAAGACACACCCTCGTCTCATCCGAGAAGAGCACAGCTCTCCATTGGTCTATTGTCCAATCCACATGGTCACGGGCAAATTGCAACCGGCCTCTCCTATGCTGTGCAGTCAATTTTGGCCCTGTAGCAGCCCTGTGAGCTGCAATTTTCTTCTCCCGCATTCTTTTTCTAACCGTGGAGACGCTTACAGAAGTACTGCGAGCTGATCGCAGTTGTTGTTGCAGCTCAACAGCATTGGAGAACCGATTACGTAAAGACGTCGAAACAATGAAGCGATCGTCTCTTTCGGATGTGCACCGTTATCTTCCAGATCCACGTCTTCGGATATAGCCACCAGTCTCTTGGAAGCGTTGAAACACTCGTCGAACGGAAAAACGACTTAAGTTCAGTTGCCGAACAACATCACATTGCCGTATCCCTGATTGCAGTAGTGCAATGACTTGAGCGGCTTCATCTGCAGTGGTATCCATTTTCTGGGGTATTTTCTTGCTGTAGCTGTTCACGTGTGTTCACTTCAAAGGTTGGATAGCGAATGACCCACATTTTTTTTTTTTTTTTTAATGTTTTCTCGCAGTAATGACCACTAGACCACTAAGGTCTTGGCTGCTTAACCAGATTTTCCTGTGGGTGCCATAAGCTTCTACACTTAGAGCCTCCAGCCAGGAGCTTTTTGAACTTATTCTAAATTAAAATTAAGCGAATGCTCGCTAAGGGCACCCCCTGTGGGGTACGAACCTCGGCTTAGGGCATCGCTGATGGGAGGACAGCAAGAAGGGACAAGCTGGATCAAATTCATATTTTCATCATGATTATTATGCGGGGTATTTAAAGCTACGTGCTCAGCTGCAACAACTGCTGGCACCTCGTTTTCGAGCAAGGGTCGGGGGGGAGTTTCATTTACTCGGGGATTCGGTCGCGATCGCAAAGGACCTCGGCGGCGAGGTCGGAATGACGGGAGGCGTCTGTTTTTGTGCACTGTACTGGTGGCCCTATTCTGCTCCTGGAGGAGTGTAATGGGGTCATCTGGGTCGGAGAGTACTCGTACATGCCTTGGGCGGCGGGTCTGACTAATTCGGGATGGGATATAATTGGCTGCCTCGACAACCAGAGGGTTGCGATGTCTGAGAGCGGAGTCAAAGTAACGCTTGGTCATGCTAAAACTGTTTAAGAAACTGGTGAATGGTTGGGATTTTACAGTGGAGATGGAGGATCTCGTTTCTGACGAACCAGGGGGCTCCCGAGGCCTTGCGAAGGAATCGGTTCTGTAGGGTCTGCATCCAATGGATGGAACGGGGTTTGGCGTGGGCAAAGACTGCTCCCGCATAAGTCATGATGGGACGAATGCACGCTGTATAGGTACGCAATTTGCACTTAAGTGACAATTTGCTGCGTGCATTTAGAATGAAGTGAAGTCTACCTAGAGCGAAAGCGGCTTGCGAACAAACCGTCTTTATGTGCTCTGAAAAGGAGAGATGATGGTCTAGGATCACACCGAGGTATTTGGCTCGCTTGTCCCAAGGGATCGGCTTGCCGAACAAGGTGATTGGTCGGGGGAGGGGGAGGGATCTGGATCTCGGTTTTGAGAATAAAACCGCTTGACTTTTGTCGGGATTTACTTCGATTCTACACCGTCTAAACCAGGCTCCAAGGTTATTGACAGCCCTTTGTAGATTTAGGAGAGACGAAGAGGAATTACCTTTACAGATGATCGCAGTGTCGTCTGCGAACAGAGCGAGCTACGTCCTACTGTGTTTGGGGATATCGCTAGTAAATAGCGTGAATGTGATGCTATCACTGAGCCCTGAGGGACTCCTGCCCTTATGGGGCGGGGGGACGATAGGGCTCCTTCGATACGGTAGCGGAAGGTGCGGTTCGACAGGTAGTCTCGTAAGATGAGCACGAGACGATCTGGCACACCGAGTTTGTAAAGCTTATATAATAAGCCGTTGTGCCAGACTTTGTCGAAGGCTTTCGCTATATCGAAGAAAACCGCACATGTCTGCCGGCCGTGGGTGAAACCACATTTGACCAGCTCGACGATACGGTGGACCTGATGCACGCTAGAGTGCTGAGTTCTAAAACCGAACTGCTCGTTGGGAATGAGGCCCTTAGTCTCTGCGTAGTCTCTGAGACGCTTATAAATAAGCCTCTCATAGATTTTGCCGAGGACTTTGAGCAGACTGATAGGGCGGTAGACTCACATTTAACCCGGGTCGCCCTTTTTATACCCTTGTAGGGAGGTGCAATTAGTGGCCGTTATAATGCGTATTTTGACAACATATTTTTTTTTAACGTTACGTGCTAATGAGATCTGTTGTGTTTAGGAATTCTAATTAATGTTAATTTAAAGGTCGTTAAACATACTTTCAATTGATACTAATATTAATTAGGTTTAATGCATTCGTTGATGGCGCACGGTGGGCTGGAAATCGGCTTTCATAGATTTAAGGATTTCACTTTGCAAGTGCTTGATTTTTTGCCGGATATCGCTTCTATTAGTCATTACTATGTACCTCTGCAGTATGATTATACCCAATGCTAAAGTTTTCTCCTACGCCGATGATACGGCTGTAGTCTTCTATGGGAGCTCTTGGCACGATGTCAAGCATCATGCTGAGACAGGTATATCTCGTGTCGCTGATTGGCTAAAATTCAACCTCCTAACTTTAAATGCCTCCAAAACTAATTTCATATCTTTTAGCATTTCTAAGCGTAATGAGCCACCTGATGATTTTGGTATCGTTATACATACTTGTAAGGGTGAATACGGCATTAATTGTAACTGCCCAAGTATTCGAAAAGTTACCGAAATTAAGTATTTGGGTGTAGTAGTGGATAATAGGCTATCCTGGTACCCTCATGTAGAACAAGTTACCGCCAGAATTAGAAAGTTAAGTTGGTTGTTCAAAACCCTAAGACATGTTGCGCCAATGGTAAAAGCAAACAAAAACTGCCCGCCTAAAAATTTACTCACTCAAGTTTACCTTGCACTTGTACAATCTGTGCTCGGATACTGTATTCCGGTTTGGGGAGGTACAGCAAAGACCAAATTGATACAACTAGAACGAGCACAACGCGCACTCCTAAAGATTATGCATTTTAAAAGACTTAGATTCCCTACTGTAGACCTTTATCACATTAGTGATGTACTCTCTGTCAGAAAGCTGTACATAGTCCAAACAATATTAAAAAAGCATAAGTCTTTGCCCCTCAATGTGGGTATTACCCCGAAAAGAAGGAAGTTCAGCATAGCTGATATACCATCAACTAAGACCAAATTTGCATGTAATCAATATCGTAAACGATCAGCTCAATTGTATAATAGAATAAATAAAAAGATAAATATACACTCGAAAAATAAATATGACTGTAAAGAAACACTAATTAAGTGGATAAAACCACTTACGTATGAAGACACAGAAGCATTGTTATAACACGGAATTATTCACATACAGACACACACACCCACCTACTCTGACAGACACGCCCATACACACACACACACCCTTACTCACACACACAAACATACAACACATACGCGCACACTCTCAACCTTTAAGTATACTCTTTAATTTTTTCTTCTTTTAATTTCTTATTTTGGGTGGCCTAGACTTAATATTCTTTTACATTTTAAAAATATTGTGTTAACTATCATGCTATACAAAATAGGGAGGGGCGGAGTCTTCTACTACAGGCATTATTTGTCTAAAAGAAGATTCCGAACACAACAATTTGTAAGACCAATTATTTGACACAATAAATTTTATTTTATTTATTTTATTTTACTATGTACAAAAATTACACCCGAGTTAATTCTGCCCAAAAACGAAGGAAATATAATTTTTTTACGAAAAATTTGTATGAAACTAGTATGAAAAATCGAATTATCTCCTAAACGGCATTTTTTTTTTAAAAAATCGTCAAAATATTTTTATTTATTTTTACATGTAAAACGATCCCTTTTAGTGTCCAAGTTAAAAAGTTCGATATGTTATTAACCCAAATATTAAGAACACACAAAACAAGAAAAATTAAATAAAAAAATTGCTGTTTATTGACACATTTTTATTAATTTAAATAAAAAAAGATTATCAAACTCTTATTTAAGTAACATATAAAGTTATATTATATACAAAATAATTTAATTTAAGGAATTAATACTAAGCAATTTGTAAAATAAAGTAAAATAAATAAAAAAAAGACAAAATATCATTAAATATTACAAAAAAAAAACCCAAACACACTCAAATACAAAGGACCCCGCACAAAATGTTTGGAAAAAGCCGTTCGGCGAATTTGGTTGAAATTTTGGTAAAATATAGCCTGTAATATGCTGATTAAAAGTCTATATCGGTGCAACAAAAAATAATGGCCAGTTTTAGAGATATAGCCATTTTTAAGTTGAAGTCAGGAAGATGATTTTCATATAACCAAAAAGCATTCACATCAACCACAACGTTTCAATTCATATGTTATGGTTTAAAAACATATTTCTACGTCTGTATGAAGGGGTAGGCAGAGATGTTTTACCCATATTTTGCATAGTAGACAAGTCGTCCGGCTGATTTTGCTGAATCTGGGATCTTGTATTGAGTCTTTTTTTCATGGAGTATTTTATTTAAAGATTACTCGTATTTTTAACAATACTTAATATTTGCAAAAAAAGAAAAATACAATATACATATAAAACAAAGTCGCTTTTTGTGTCTGTCTGTTTGACCTATGACCACAGTGGATTTCAGTGGAATCTATTTCGGGAGGTTTATGTATACCTACCTACACATACATAATGTACTATGTATGTATGTACTATATTAATTTAACTTAGAGACAGGGTGTAAAATGACCCATCATATAGCCGTTATCTATGCATTCTGTACATCAAACTAAGTAACATTAAGCAAAAATTATTGGTAGGAAACAACTTTTGGTGTGAAACGTAGCTGTTTATGGCAGCACGCATTGTAACGCACGCATAACATTGTGCTATTGGGTGAATGCTATAGACAAAGACACAAACTCATTGTTAAAGTACTTACAGAAACAAAAGTATTCAACTACACGACAGTCACACGCTCATCTCACAATACTCCAGACATACTGACAAGATCTTCTTCTATTCATCCGCGAACACATCACAGTCAGGTGTAGCGTCCAAGAGAGCGTTGAGCGCAGAGAGTGTGCGAGGGACGGGAGACTGGGCTCGAGCGACGGTTCTACTCCGAGGCACGGCAAACAATCTATGTATGCTTCCTGCTACGGTTATACTTTATCGGAGCAAAAAGATGGGACAATTCGTCATACAGTTCAGGAGCATGTTTTTCCGTGAAGAATCTTACACATATTAATGAAATTGCACCTGTGCGAAGCAGGGGTTTCTAGTCTAATGTAAAACTAAAATAAGACAAAAAAAATCCTAGAAGGAAGGAAGAAGAAGGAAGCGACGGATATTTAACGTTTTCATTGTAACGGGCGAACCCCATATACCACAAGATTGCCGTTTATAGAGCGCATCTGCCCAGAGTTCGTGCTCCAGCTTTACTAGTGCAATAATTTCGAAATATGGCATCGTTACCACTGCCACAAACATTTAATTCTATGCACAAATAAAGAACCTAAATGCGACTTTTATTCCAATGAATCCTGGTTCACTGTAATTTCGATTTATTTAAAAAATTCGCTAATCCTCATTTTGCGCTGCTTCGTCTCCTATATGCTTAAGTGTCTTGTATACCTATAACCGGGCGTTAGGTTAACCAGATATGTTCCAAAAGTTAAATCTTTTAAAAATGCAATATTTAAACGCGGAAAGAGTGGTTGCTGCAGTTAATCTAACCCATCGTGCTTTTCGCTGTCGGAGATGTTCAGCCTCTACTCGTGCCTGTACGATGCTTACTTCACCAACACGGTTAAGTATCGTAGTTGCTAGCTGTACGTCTGAATTTGGCATTATAATAATTCCAAAATATTTATTATACTTTATTGTACACCACAAAAATACACAACAAAAAATAAATCAAACACTACAAAAAAAACAATGGGCGGCCTTAGCGCTTTCCGCGATCTCTTCCAGGCAACCTTGGAATGGACAGTGATTTGTGATGGTAGCGATACGGAGAAAGTCGCTTAAATTCGGAACATGAGACGTGGATATGGAATTATTGAAGAATTTGAAAATATTTTTAGATGGCCATTTCATGCTTACACTATCCATCATTTTTTTATTACAATCCGCGCCTTATTAGCTTCTTCAGTTGTATATTGACTTTGGCCAGGTTTCAAAGTAGGAGGCATCATTGATTGAATACCCAATCGATTTAGTGGTGAAATGGCATCTCGCTATCCACGATGAATATCTCATGTGATCGGAACCAACCAACCCAGCATACCATGAAAGTCATGATCCAACTCATTTGAGAATGGTAGCGTCATTATTTACATTATTAGAAAAGTATGGTCCTTGAATATCTAAAATATAGCCATCGGAGGCAAATCACAACCAAGGTTTCAACAAGTGTTTTTTTTTTTTAATGAATGCAATACGACTGTCTCGTAAGGTTTTGAAGCAACTACTCATTTCGATATCTAATATCGTGCAATACAAGATCCCAAAGTTTCACCAAAATCGGCCGGACGATTTGTCTACTATGCGAAATGTATATAATACACCTCTACCTACCCCTTCAGGGTATACAGACAAAGAGTTAATATGAATTGGAACTTGTTGGAATTGATTTGATTGCTTTTTGTTTATTCTTTAGCAGTAACTATAACATAAAAATTATCTTCTTGACTCCGACAAAATTCTTTGAGAACAACACGATCTTCGTCAGACAGGCAATCGCCTATGCGGGATACAACTGCACTGAACAATACTTCATGATCAAATGAAGTATTCTCACTTCGTAGAAGAACAAACAAGTCTAAATTGGTGATTAAACTTTCCATTCTAAGATTTTATAGTCGCATATTTAGTGTTAGCAGTTACACAGTTGTGAACAAACTAAATTATAAAACAAAACTTTAGCCCTTTTATTGCAAAACGCCAATAATTAGGAAACTACCCTCATTAGTTATCTCCTCATTAGCTAATGAAAATTTATAATTGTCACTAACTATTCTTAGAACTCATAGCACTGCTAATTAACAAATTAGCTTACTTATCAGGAAAAGTTGAATGTAATCCATAGTTGGCATTGTCGTGAGATATTGAAAATCATTAAATCACCTATAAAGACTCATTAGAAGACCTAATCAGTGTAGTTACTTAATCACTTCTTTTCGGACTCATTAGAAGAGTAAACAATTGGTAATTTGGTTGTATGAAAAGTTTTAAAACTCATGATGTGTTGATAAATATCTAGCTCAAACATAGTTGTCTACGTGTGGGTGTAGGATGACATGGTAAACAGTGAACCACTAAAAGTTTGAAGATTTATAAATCCACCGTACGTGAATGTAATTATGAACTATTGACATTAAACGAAAGGAAATTTATTAAACTTGTGTTTTGCATATCAATTTCAGCACCAATTCTAATAGTTTGTTGGTAATATTGGTTTTTTTAAAAGATGGCGAATGGTTCACTGTGTACCAGTATAAGTACACAGTGAATCGCGGTTGAGTCGACAGTGGACCAATGTGTATACAGTGAACCATCACTTTCATTACCTACTTTTATAGCATATTTAAACAAATTTATTGATAGAAATGTCTTTAAATAAAACTATAGTAATGTAATATTTAATCATTTGTTTATATATTTGTCAGCAACAATCACATAAAATCACAAAACAAACTATTAGGCACAATTTAACATACAAATAACTTACAAATCTAGTAACACTACAATTACCAGTATTACTTACAATTCTACTTAAAAACAGTCTTTAACGTTATTACCAGTCTTTTAAAACTTAAAAAATATCAAAATCAACATTACTTCTGAAATAGGAAAATAATCTTAAAAAATAACATAATAGACTAATGAAACGAATAATCTTTAAAGATAGTTACCTAAATCTTTCTTAATCTTCTTCTGACATTAAAATCTTCAAAAAGAACAAAATCTACATAAACAATTTTAAAACAAAATCAAATAGGAAAAGACAAAAGTGACAAATTTATTGGGAATGTATAAGTTGCTTGCCGGCGACTACTGCCTTCAACTTTAGGGTCAGGAAGTATAAATTTTACGTCATTTTTCCAAACTCCTGCCATATCTGGTTCCACAGGTTCAGCAAATTTATAAAAAACTTTACTCTTTAGTTTTAAGTAGGATACAAAATAGTCATATCCCGGTTCATTAGACTCTTCTAAAATCTTTGCGACGTAATAATATTTTTTCTTTTTATTTGACTCTATCAAAATAACCACATAGTCACCCACTTTAGGGTATCTTGGCAGAGGTTTGGAAATGATGTCATCATCCAGAATCATTGTATCGTCGTCTTCGCTATCGCTTAAAAATATCTCTCCCCCAGAAGACGATCCACTGGCACAAAAAGTTTCATCGCCACTGCTGTCACAGTCATGTTTCTCCAATTTCTGTTCTTTCTTTGGTTTCTTGTCTTTAAAAATATCACTTTTCTTCACTTTCTTTAGTCCCTTTACTTTTTTTAGTCCCTTTACCTTCTTCTTTTTCTCTTCTATCTTATCCTTCTCGGGAGTGTCTGTCGCTATCATACTTTTGCCCAATGCCCTTCGTCTTTTAGTGTTTCGAGGACCTGCCTTCAGAGGGAGTCTAATCTCTTTAGGTGTAATGAAAGCTGATCCTTGTTGTGAAGTTGATGGTCTTGGCGAAATAGTCATTATGGGCACTGAATCCTGTCGCTTTGGTTCTAGTGTGGTCATGGTAGGAAGAGCTGACTCATCTTGAGCATTGGCGTTCATTTCTAGCTGTTCAATATTTGGAAGTTGGTAAGAGTCATCTAGAGCACCAAATGGAATCTGAAGACTTCCTGTTTCTAGATCCCAAAAAATAGTAGGTGAAGAGGGCGCTTCATCATCTTCAATTTGTGGGTCTGGCCTATCTGTTACAGCACTCGGTAAAAAGTCTTCTTCTGTGAAAACCGATTGTGGGTCTGGCCTATCAGTTACAGCACTCGGTAAAAAGTCCTCTTCCGTGAAAACTGATTCATCAAACGGAAAAATACCGCATTTTTTAAATGCGCTGAGGATATTTACCGGTGTCATTGCTTTTAAATATGCAATACCTACACATTCAGCTATTTGATAGATTGTAACTGCATGTCCTGCGTTCCGGAGCATCCACGAGTCAACTGCTGCATTATAAAAAGTTTTAAAAGGTCCATTCAGCCCAACATCTAGGGGCTGAAGTTTTGCAGTAGTGTGGGGAGGTACGGTTAGTATTGTTACACCAGAAAACTTTGCAATATTTAGAGCTTCTATTGACAAATGGCTTTCATGATTATCAAGAATGAGAAGTGCCGGATTTTCCTTTGATGCAGAGGTGTGCTTTATGAAATGATTCATCACCTCAATAAACAACTCTGCGTTCATCCATCCTGTAGGTGAGGCTAAACCAAGTGTTCCAGCTGGTGCACCATGTAGCATATGAGATTTAAAGTTTTTCCTAGGGAAAACCATGGCGGGAGGCAGGGCATGTCCGGTAGCGGAAACGATACAGCAAGTAGTTACTAAAACGCCTCTTTCGCCACTAGTAACTTTGCAGACGTTGCTTTTTTTTGGCGCTAAGACTTTTTGCGGCTTATGCACAGTCGTCGTAGAGGTTTCATCGAGGTTGTAAACACGAGTACCATCTCCAAATCCGGGATACCGTTGATAAGCTTCTTTTAAGTTCTTGAAGAATAACTGTACATTCGTTCTGTTAAACGCTGTAGCACGCCCTAAACTGCACGCCTCTGGTTTTCTAAGACTTAAATCACTGTGCCTTTTTCTGAACGATCTCAGCCAATCAACTCCTGCCATTTGGTTGGACAACCAAGAAGATGGTACTTTCAACTTGTTTGTAATTGCCAGTTGATAAGCTAATTGCCTCGTCTCCTTAGCTGTAAGCCCGTAGAACATGAGAGCACATTCGATTATATAGGCTTTTAATATTTCTTCCTGTTCGCGTGAAAAAATGGCATTTACCTCGTAGTTGGGAACAAATCCAGCATTAGCTTCAGTCTCGTGTTTTTTCACGTACCTTCTGACGGTTGAATATTTTAAATTGCATTCCTGTGCTGCTCTGTGGATACTCCTTCCGTTCTTAACAAGGTCTACAGCTTTTTTCATGTCGTTTGCATCATGACCGCCAATTTTGCGGATATTGGTTTTAGTTCGACCCATTCTAAAACAAAAAGATTATTATTATCAGCATTATATCTTCTATTAACGCCTTTTTTGTTGATTACAATTTCAGTTAAAAAGTTTATGCATAAATTGTATCGAACATAATGAACAAAATTATTGTTACACAGTCAACCATGGCTCAAAATCATGGGGTACACAGTGAACCATGGTTTACTGTGTACCGTATGATTTTGAGTCACTGTGTGCAGCCACCACTTTTTAACCTATAAGGTTACATAACTATTTAACATACCAAATTCAAAGGATATTTATATATCTAAGTTATTACGGAATAGTTACTTTACACATGGAAACAGTGCAATATAATGTAACTAAATATACAACGATTCTAGAAAGAAAATAAATGAAAACACGTGTTCTTACTTTTTTGGGCTCCAACGACAAAACAATGCACTGTACGACCGTTACGGGCGGGAGCGCGCCGTCGACTGGGGAGTGCGGGAGGTGGTAGAAGGCAAGTTGTTACGCGTTTGCAGTACGGTTTCACAACGTCGCGTTTTCGGGATATGAGTGATGGTGCACTGTGTACTACAGGGCCACTGTTTACCATCTGACCCTACTATAAACCTCTGCCAACTCCTTCGGAAATATAGGAGTGATGCTATTTTATGTTACATGTAGTTAAAAGTCCGTGTTCTTCAACATAAACACTAAAAGGAATCGTTTCATATGTAAAAACAAATAAAAATATTTTGATGATTTTAAAAAAAAAACGGCATGAAATTTTTCGTCAAATCGGCAACCAAAAAATCATAAATAATTAGCACTATGACCACTTCCAAGGATATTACGGTTAAACATGCCGTTAAAAAAATTATATTTCCTTCGTTTTTGGGCAGAATTAACTCGGGTGTCATTTTTGTACATAGTAATGACTAATAGAAGCGATATCCAGCATAAAAACAAGCACTTGCAAATTGAAATCCCTAAGTCTATGAAAGCCGATTTTCAGCCCACCGTGTGGCGGGACATGCTTGAAACTTATTTTCAGAAAGGTGCGATTTTTGTGACGCCGAGTGTATGTTGTGGAACAAAGGTTGTTAACATTAAAATGTTTCCTTGTCCGTGTATACATCTTTTTAGGGCTGACTGTACCTTTGTAGCTACAGGAAAATGTTCTTAGAAGACTGTTCTTAAGTTTTTGAGTAATTTCCACGTGATTCTGTGATTAAAAACGTCGTATAAGGATTAAGGATAACTACAATGATGTTTTTTCAACATACGGTTCAACTATCGCAAATGCATGAGTAATGAGGGGCTTAAGTCATTATGAAGGCTCGTACAGACCAGCGCGATATCGCGGGTGCAACACGGGTCGCGCTGCCTGTCGCGCCCGCGATATCGCGCTGGCCTGTACGAGCCTTGATGCGTAGATGTCATGAGGGGTAATGTCATTATGATGCGCAGATGCGGGCGTCACGATATACACGTGCATGCCATTATATACCGTGAAATTTGAATCACAGTTTTGCTAGAACAAACGTTGTTCAGACCATGGTCTACGGCTACCATTCTAAAGCATCAAATATGTTATTAAAACATACTAAACTAGGCGTTCTCAAATAAGTATTATGCTACTCAAACGTGTTCAAATATTAACCGTAACATCAAAGTACTCATCACGGTAGCGATATGGCATTCAAAAGAGTTATGATGAGTCCACGTGGACTACAAGGATGTCCGGCCAATGCGGGCCGAAATGCAAATAAATCATTACCCAATGACATGCAATCGCGCGAAGTATCGTCCCGCCCATTTCTTTTGTTGACTGCCGCAGGACGCCCGCACCGCCCGGGCGGTAGCCAGTCTTGCGACATCTCTCGAGCCGGCCACGCGTATGCATCCAATGTACATTATGTCACAGACACGTATCACGCGTTTTAAAATGAGTTCTAACTGTTTGAATGTGGAGTGGTGTTGGATATGGTGCGTTTGGCGTGCATTCTGAACTGTGATGTAAGAAAGTAACTAAGTTGGTAAGTACCTACTAATAATTCACTTCAGCTAGAATTTCTGACGGTCCTAAGCCCGCTGACTAAGAAGTAAGACACGGATCTAACCCAGTTTTGTGGAAGTTTTGTTTTCGTTTTGTTCCCGTAATATCAAAATAAATAAATAATACCAAAAAAATTCATGTTAGATACAATAGGCACCCGTACGTAGTACCTACAGGAAAGAATTAAAACCATGTCTGATAGTACCTACCGTAAGTTCGCACCTAGAACGAAATGATAAAATTATAGATCAGCCACCTCGCCGCGCCGTCGCGTCGGTGCGGTGAAAATACCTACCAAAGTATACCATACCCAAAGCCATACAAAGCCATAAAAATCTCGTTATGACTAAAGAAGCCACTTACCAGTGATAAAATACCTACCGAAGTTACCTTTTAACTTAGGATTTTTTTTGTAAGACGTACAAAAATAAGTGCTTACTAAATTTCGTTTATGGAGGTACATTTCCCTGTAGACAATGCTGTGTCCCGTGCGTGAGCCGCAACTACATTGATGCACGAGCGCCGCAGTATCTGTGTTGTGTAGGGAGTAACGATAATCTCGACATTTTAAACTTTGTCTTTGTGTTTTTTCAAAAACCAATTATGTTTTTAATTGGATGCTGTAGAATGGTAGTAGACAATGGTCTGAACAACATTTGTTCTAGCAAAACTATAATTCAAATTTCACGGTGTATTGGCATGATACAAGAGAATGCGTGCGTTATTGCATACGCCACAGGGTTTGATTCATGCGGTATTGACAGCGAACTTGAGGCAAGATGTGTTTGGGTTCGGTAACTAACGCATGCCTAAACCGCAACTTGAATGCGCTCGAGTGGGTGTGAAATTTAATTTATCAAAACAGCGAAATATTTGACAGCTTATTGCGACGTTGCAAACTTTCACAATGCACAGCTTTATGAGCTGTTGCTGTTGAAACCTGCAGAGGCAGGCTCGTGTGTTTCGCTTAGTACAGCTGCAGAGGCAGGCTCCTGTGTGTCGCTTAATACAGCTGCAGAGGCAGCCTCGTGTGTGTCGCTTAGCACAGCTGCAGAGGCAAGCTCGTGTGTGTCGCTTAGTACAGCTGCAGAGGTAGGCTCGTGTGTGTCGCTTAATACAGCTGCAGAGGCCGGCTCGTGTGTGTCGCTTAGTGCAGCTGCAGAGGTAGGCTCGTGTGTGTCGCTTAGTACAGCTGCAGAGGTAGGCTCGTGTGTGTCGCTTAGTACAGCTGCAGAGGCAGCCTCGTGTGTGTCGCTTAGCACAGCTGCAGAGGCAAGCTCGTGTGTGTCGCTTAGTACAGCTGCAGAGGTAGGCTCGTGTGTGTCGCTTAGTACAGCTGCAGAGGCAGGCTCGTGTGTGTCGCTTAGTACAGCTGCAGAGGTAGGCTCGTGTGTGTCGCTTAGTACAGCTGCAGAGGCAGGCTCATGTGTGTCGCTTAGTACAGCTGCAGAGGTAGGCTCGTGTGTGTCGCTTAGTACAGCTGCAGAGGTAGGCTCGTGTGTGTCGCTTAGTACAGCTGCAGAGGCAGGCTCGTGTGTGTCGCTTAGTACAGCTGCAGAGGTAGGCTCGTGTGTGTCGCTTAGTACAGCTGCAGAGGTAGGCTCGTGTGTGTCGCTTAGTACAGCTGCAGAGGCAGGCTCGTGTGTGTCGCTTAGTACAGCTGCAGAGGTAGGCTCGTGTGTGTCGCTTAGTACAGCTGCAGAGGCAGGCTCATGTGTGTCGCTTAGTACAGCTGCAGAGGTAGGCTCGTGTGTGTCGCTTAGTACAGCTGCAGAGGCAGGCTCATGTGTGTCGCTTAGTATAGCTGCAGAGGCAGGCTCGTGTGTGTCGCTTAGTACAGCAGCAGAGGCAAGCTCGTATGTGTCGCTTAGTACAGCTGCAGAGGCAGGCTCGTGTGTGTCGCTTAGTACAGCTGCAGAGGCAGGCTCGTGTGTGTCGCTTAGGACTCATGAGTGTCATAGAACGGTCTTCTTCTTCTTTTCGTTTCGACGGTAGATCTATATCTTGCTTATACTTTTTGGGCCCAGTTGGTGGCCACCGTAGATGTATTATTTAGAACTAGATGGTGGCCACGTTTGTGGCGGCGTCAGAAGCATTGTTCAGTTTGTCACGAATGCAGGTGAACGGACATTGGGGACACTAGCAGTTGGTGTTCAGGAGTACCGCACTGGCACTGGATGTTGGATGAATAGGAGTGTGCCGCACTCACATGCACGGGGTCGTCGAGGTCGAACCCGCAGCGCGGGTCGCCGCTGCTGGTGCCCGTGCCCACGTGGCTCTCGCACTGCACCACACTAAAGCCATCAATCAAACGTTACTCTCGTGTTCCCTGCGATCTAAAGGTAAACAGTAGTAGACTCTTTGTGAAGCAGCTCGTCCGGGAAGAACTTCCACCATACAATACATGTGTCCACCGACAAGCTGCGCTGTGTGGAGGGTAGGAGGACCGGTGTAATAGGAAGCACATGAGACAGTACAGCTGTCTCTAAGATAGCAACGCGTCTGCGATGCCTCTGGTATTGCCTATGTCTGTAGAGGTATGAGGATTAGGGTGAAAAGTTATTCATCCTCCACCCTCCTAACAGACGGATGTTGTGACTGGTGGGCCCGACGGATGTTGTCGGGTTTTTATATAGCGATATGCAGATTGCGCGGTAAACTTTGCTTGCACGATGTAGGATACGTAAGTCGTCGTTCATATGTAGCGATGTAGATGTCCATAGGCGGCGGTGAACAGTGTGAACACTTATTATCAGGTGGGATATGGCTTGTTTATCAGTAACTTAAGGAATGGGTACCTCTCGGTGGCAATGTTGTGTCGGGGAACAGCTTCGCGCGGTGCGATATCGAGCGCGTAATTGTTAGTGACGGCACGCATCCCCGCCAGCCGTGAACTGCCCCCCGCACCGCACGACCCAGCCGCTCCGCCGGCCCCCGCAGCCCCGCCCAGACCACGCACCCCGCCCGCCGCCCCGGCTCCGCACGACCCGCACGCTCCGTACGTCGAGCCGCCGCGTAACTGCGACACAAAATAATCATGGCCAGATCTTACAACTGATAATTTCATGACATCGACCGCTAGTCACATCATGACGTGGCCTGGCCAGATCATTGAATAAATAAGTACCGTACTATTATATGAACAGTTAAACGCATGACTACTTCTGCTACTTCATGATGCGGCCAAACGTTACTCTAGTGATCATTATCGTAAAAATAATTTAAATAAAGTACCCTTTCGGCACACTTACATGGACTCAGACCGAACTCGACGCCCTGGATAGGAGGGTCCGTACTCTGCTGACTGCATATCGAATGCATCAGCCACGGTCATCGGTAATGAGACTGTATATCCCGCGAAAATGTGGAGGTCGAGGCTTTTTAAAGCTAAGACCCTCCACAGTCCCGAGATATGCCGGTAGCTTGGACCCTGTTCCCGATACCGGTGGGCTACTATTTTTATATTTTTAAATATTTTTATTTTTTCTATATTCTAATATTTAAAAATAGAATTTATAAGTATTTAAATGAAATAAAGGACATTTAAATAAAAAGTAAGATAAAAATAAAAATAACATGACTTTATGTCCTCTAGAGGGCGCCATATTGCATTTAACGTGACGTCACATAGCCTATATACATATAACCAGCGGACGATCAAATACGCTTCCAATAATACCTCATTTGTCAAATTATGATGGGTAGTTTAGAAGTTATGAGGTAACAGATGATCAGCTGATCATACATACATACCTACTCGTACATACCGGTCAAAATCATAACCATCATTTTTGTTTCGCCGTAGTCGGGTAAAAATAGTTAGATTCTTATAATTATCCACCGGAGGCTTTTATGTTGCTTTGTTTTACCCGACTGTGGCGAAGCCAATAAAGGAGGGTTATATGTATGCTCCCTCGTAACTACTAAACGGTTGAACTGATCTTGATGAATGATATGTCGTTAGATGTCTGTATTGCGCGAGTGTCACTGGGTACTTTAAAATAAAATAAAATATGTAAACTTGAAAAGAGAAAAACAAGCACATAATCTATAGAATTTAGGTATCGCAGGCGGAACAAACAAAAGTTACACCATATTTTCAGGTAATTGGTTTGTCCCGCCTGCGATAGGTAGGTACCTGTTATTACGTCTTTGCTCGAGTTTTTTGTTTTTTATGTAAAAACATTACAGTACGGGGCAGTTTCGTAAAAAATCAAAATGGCGGATTTTTGGTGCCAAAATAATAAAAAAAAAAAATTGCAATCCTAACAAGTCAATATTAAGTGTTAGAAAGGGAGTTACTACCGAGATTACGGCTAAAGGCCTATTCAGATAAGCGATATCGCTGTCGCGCTCGGTAGCGATACTGGTCCAAAGTGAGTACCTAACTAGAAGGTGGGCCTGTACCGCTACCCGGCGGCGCGGCGGCGCGACAGCGATGTCGTTTATATCTGAACAGGCTTTAATAGAGAAGTATTGAAGAAAAATACATGTCGCGCCGACCACAAATAAATTGGGACGAGAACACGAGAATGATGAGTAAGTTGCATTCGTTAGTTTGGTATGTTACCGTGACGGCGTTGAGCGCGACCTGCAGCTCGCGCGGGCGCTCGGCGCCGTCGGGCTCGGTGGAGACCAGCTTGTCGGAAACGGACACGGAGCCCGAGCTAGCGGGCAAGCGGCGCGGCGCGCGCGGCGGGGAGCGCGCGGCGGGGGCCGGTGAGCGCGCGGCGGGGAGCGGCGAGCGTGCGGCGGGGAGCGGCGAGCGCGCGGCGGGGGGCGGCGAGCGTGCGCGCGCCGCGAACAGCCTGTTCAGCTCGTCCAGCTTGTTCATGATTATCTTGTACGTCTTGCACTCGTCTGTCTGCACATAACATGGCTGTTTTGTGAAGCTCTCAGTCAGTTTCAAAACCTTCCTCTGAAGGAGATCGTCCGGCGAAGTTCTTTAACCTTTCAACTGACAGCAGCTGACAAATCATAGTCAACTGACACTTTATGAGTTAGGTAAGTGCTTCAGCAGCTCAATTATGGTCCAACTTTATTGCGATTATCTATGAAACAAGCGCCCTACGAGTATCTCTATCGTTCTTGTGGTATTGTGAGCACGAAAGACAGAGCTCATAATAAAACACACCATGCTATCAACATTATAAGCATCAAAACGAATGCATGGCAATCGGAAGTTACTTCCGGATGTTGCTAAAAAATTGCGGAAATTCGCAAGTGTTGCGAATTAATATTTTTATATTTAATTTCTCAAATTAATCATAAAAATAGAACTGCTTTTGGTATAGAGGTAATGTAATGCAGATTTTATTAAAATCCTACTAATATTATAAAGGCGAAAGTTTGTGAGTGTGTGTGTATGTTTGTCTCTTCTAACATAGGCAGGACATAACGGAACTGTAATTGATCTAACATCTGTCTGTATAACCAATGCCCACAATAAAAACATTTGATTTGATTTGATTTGATTCACACTCAAACGGTTGAACGGATTTGGATAAAATTTGGTACACAGATAGTTTATAACCTCTAATATTATAAAGGCGAAAGTTTGAGTGTGTGTGTATGTTTGTCTCTTCTTCACGCTCAAATGGCTGAACGGATTTGGATAAAATTTGGTACACAAATAGTTTATAACCTGGATTAACACATAGGATACTTTTTATCCCGATATTCCCACGGGATCGAGACTTCTGCGGGTAAAACCGCGGGGCGCTTTCTTTTTTATCAAAAAAAATTGTGAGTCGGAACCATCGTGGTCACGTGGGGTTTTGTTTGTGGTGTCAGGTGGTAATACATAATCTTGTTGAACATTTAGCGTTTGTAACACTAGATAATCCCATAAGCTTGGAACTAATCTCCCAACATAAACAACTTTGACATGTTTACAATAATTACAAAGCGTTGAGTGAGTCGGGTTGGCGTGGCGCCGCGAAATTCTATGACGCGTTTCAATCCGTTATTTGGACATATTTTTAAATAAGTAGTTTAGGTTATGATATTGTTCTTTCTTATTAGTAGGTTAATAAACTTCGTAGAAAAATGATTTTATAATGTAAAGATATGCAGAATTTTGATATTTATGTTCTTGAATGAAAAAAATGGGTGAAAATATCAAAACTTGTTTTTAGTGTAAAGCAAATTCTTATGTCATATAAGAAACAATAGGAAATATTACAGATTACGAAACAGTTACATGGGTTTCATAGTAAAATAGCAAGAAATTGGGGTTTAAACGCAAGCAGTTCGAAAAGGGTCGGCGCCACGCCAAGGTCACGGTCAGACTTTTTTAATGCATTTGACAGCTGTCAGTTTAAGGGTAGTTGGTGCGTTTTAGCAAGACAGTAATAGTTTCTTCATTTCACCGTTAACATCCTGATCGATCTATTATGATTGATGACCGTCAACATTTTTCATTAATGTAAACGATACATAAGTAGTTTATTGTTTGGTTTCCTGCGAATATTTAATATCGAATAATATATTTATGATATCGTCAGTCGCGGGAAACACCTGTGTACGAGCAAACCCATACATATTAATTGTTTCAATTTTATGGTGACATCGACGCGCAGCGAATGATTAAAATATACTTACATGTAGTAAGCGAACAGTATAATAGTCGCATAGCATCGGTTGTGTAAAAGCAAAAGGACTCAAAAAAAAAGAATTTTCCAAATCGGTCCTCCAGCCGTCTTCGAAAATTGGAGAATAAACATAAAAAAACTGAACTGGAACCTCCTCCTTTTTTTAGGGTTCCGTAGTAAACAAGGAACCCTTATAGTTTCGCCATGTCCGTCTGTCTGTCTGTCCGCGGTCTAGCTCCGAGACCCTTAGTACTAGAAAGCTGTAATTTGGTATGGGTGGTATACATTAATTACGCCGATAAAGTGGTAAAATAAAATTAAGAAAAAATTTCTTATAGGTAATCTATCCAGCATGTCGACAGATCCTTTCGGGAATGGCCCTTCAAAAATATTATAAGTATGAGAAAACCATTTTTGGATTCAGGGATCCGTTTGCGAAATATTAAGCTTTAAAGTGCTAATTTTTGTTAGAGTCAAGTGCCCCCCCCCCCCCCTTCCGGCTAAATGGTTTATTTATTTATTTATTTAGGTTAACCAACAATTGCTTACACCTATACATTTCTAACTTAATTACTAGGGTAACATTTACAAGTGGTGGTTTTCATTTTGGATGTGTGAAAAAAATCACAGCAGTAGTTTATACTCCGAAATTAAAAGGAAAACTATCACAGCTAAGTAGGCTCTACAAGTTAACGAGTAATAATCGACCAACTTAACTTTTCAGTAGCAAAAACATGTTTTCTCTTACATTCCGTATGGGAGAACATCTTTTTCAACTACAAATTTAAGTTTGTTTTTGGGATAAATTCATCCCAACTACGGAACCCTTCATTGTGCGCGGTCCGACACGCACTTGGCCGGTTTTTTTTTTAAATAGGTTAAAAATTAAATTTGGTAGAGTGAAGAGCGAGAGCTTTGATATCGTTACATCTCCACAGTTATACGAAAAATCAAAATAAATCATAAAGCACATAATTATGCTCAGACCTATAGAGGGAACTTACGTCGAGATCTGGTATTTTTAGAATCTGGTATTCCGAGATGGAGCCCTATAGAGCTTTTGGGACTTGACTCAAACTAGAAAAAAAAAAAATTTGCTAATTGTTAGTGGCTACAATACCGCCCTAATAAAGAAAAGCATTTTATGTATGGGTCCAGTCATATTTAACAAAATACCTGATGTAATAAAAAAATGAGACATTTCCACTTGAAAAAAAAATAATTCAGATCTATTAATTAATAAATGTTATTACTCTATTGGCGATTTTTTGACCGATAAGAATTTAAATTGATAATATGACATCCATCTCTTTTAGGGTTACCATCCGTCCGGATTCTCGCTCGTCGGGCTTCTAGACTTGTCCGGACTTTGTCGGGCTCTTTAATTTGTCCGGATTTATTGGCTTATTTATGTTATTCCAAGTAAGTCTTTAATATTTATTAACTTCTCATTGATCTAAAAACAAAATATAAATCTTCTTTAAAACAACCAACTTAACGACTTCAAACAATAATTGGATTTTGTGACTAACATGTCCGGACTATTATTGAAATGTCAGGCTTTTTGTCAGGACTTTTTTTAAATTTCTAAATGGTAACCCTAATGTCTGTACTCCTGACTTGTACTAAATCATTTTTTGAACTGTATTGACCTTGAACTTGACAAATTTATAAACTTGACATTATGTATTGTATAACTTATCTCAAATTAACTGTAATTATATTGCTTAAGTACTTGAACTTCATCTTGACATGATAAACTTGTATTGATTTGATATTATACTTTATTGTGTTAATAATATTATATTGAGGGAGTCTTGACAAAGTGGTAAAACAAAATTATGAAAAACATTTTTTTAGGGTACCCTACACGTAAATGTTTTTTTTTTCATCCCGTGGGGTATCATTGGAAAGGTCCTTTAAAAACATTGTGAGTTTGTGAAAACCATTTTTGGATTAAGGGATCCGTTTGCGAAATATTAAGCTTTAAAGTGCTAATTTTTGTTAGTCAAGTGTATGGAAATTAAAAGTAAAACTATCACAGCTAAGTATGCTCTACAAGTTAACGAGTAATAATCGACCAACTTAACTTTTGCAAAAACATGCTTTCCCATACATTCCGTATGGGAGAACATGTTTATCAACTACAAAGTTAAGTTTGTTTTTGGGATCAATTTATCCCAACTACGGAACCCTTCATTGTGCATGGTCCGACACGCACTTGGCCGGTTTTTAAACTTAACATCTGTAACTTGTACGGTGTACCTAGTTTAGAGACGTTATCTCTCCGAAACTGTTTACCGCTGCACTGGAGGATGTTTTCAAGGTTCTGAATTGGAAAGGGCTAGGCATCAACATCAATGGCGAGTATATCACTAACCTTCGGTTTGCCGACGACATAGTTATCATGGCTAGACCATGGAGGACCTCAGTACAATGCTCGATCACCTCAGTAGAGCCTCCGAAAGAGTGGGTCTTAAAATGAACATGGACAAGACAAAGGTCATGTCAAATGCCCATGTGACACCCACTCTCATGAAGATCGGAGACGCTACGCTCGAAGTTGTGGACGAATATGTTTACCTAGGACAAACTGTCCTGCTAGGTAGGTCCAACTTCGAGCAAGAGGTCAATCGTCGAATCCGACTCGGCTGGGCAGCGTTCGGAAAGCTACGTAATATCTTTTCGTCCCACATACCACAGTGTCTCAAGAAGAAAGTCTTTGACCAGTGCGTGTTGCCAATGACCTATGGTACTGAAACGTGGTCGCTCACAATGGGCCTTATCAGAAGGCTAAAAGTCACCCTAAGGGCAATGGAGAGGGCTATGCTTAGTATGCTTGGAGTTTCCCTACGTGATCGAATCAGAAATATAGATTCGCATGAGAACCAAGGTAACCGACATAGCCCGAATAATTGCCAAATTTAAGTGGCAATGGACAGGGCACATTGCTCGCAGATCGGATGGCCGATGGGGCCGAAAGGTTCTGGAGTGGCGACCGCGTACCGAAAGACGTAGCGTTGGAAGGCCTCCCATAAGATGGACCGATAACCTTGTGTAGGCCGCAGGAATCCGCTGGATGCGGAAAGCACAGAATCAGTCGAAGTGGAGGTGCTTGGGGGAGGCTTATGTCCAGCACTGGACGTCTTTTGGCTGAAATGATGATGATGATGACACCATATAACTCCCTTGATCGTACCGGCACTCGTTTCTGAGTTTTAGCGGCACGCACATTGTACACTTTCTTTTATAATTATACTAGCTTTTGCCCGCGGCTTCGCCCGCGTGAATGTCGGCAAATATACCACGGGAACGTACTACCGTGATTTCATACCTAATAAAATAACAGTGGAAAAGGTCATTGACTCCTACCGCTGCGCCCGCGTTGCTACGCGTAATTTTGAAACTGTGATAAACTATTCATTTAAATGATGTGATGTCAAGGCATATTTTAATCTAAATTAAATGCCTAATTTAAATAACATATTTTATCAGATAAGGATTAATATTATACCTGTCAAAAAAGCTTCGGAAATAACATTTAAATTTTTTTCAAATTCTGAAAGATAAAAATGGTTATTGTAGGTCATCCTTAGATGATAGACATAGTTCTCTATTGTGTTCCCTAACTTTTTATCTATAATCTAAAGTGCCATAATGTTTTTAGTCCTAATCATCATTTGTCCGAATAATAACTTGCCCGAACTTAATATTACATAATATAACATGCCATAAAATTGAAATCCCTAAATACAATATGTCCTAAAGTTTGTCATAAATATTTATTTATTTATTTATTCTTCAGAAAGCTTACAGTCTAATATCTATTTACTATGTACAGTACCGACCAAAAGTCCATAAGCAATCTCACAAAGCAATAGACTGACGCTTCGGTTTGACTTACGACCTTCTTCTATAAGTTGTTACAATACTATAGACACGCACAGTACACACACACACACTCACTTTGTCTGCAACCAATGACTAGTTCGATAATCACTCGTTTTTAACCGACTTCCAAAAAGGAGGAGGTTATATGTTCGTCGCGTGTTTTTTTATGTATGTCCACCGATTTCTCCGTCATTTGTGGACCGATTTTGAAAATTCTTTTTTCGTTTGAAAGGGTATGCTCCCAAATTGGTCCCATATAAATTTTATTAATTTTGCTTGGGTAGTTTTTGAGTTAGCTACAAAATACGTATTTTTTTCCCACTTAGTATGTGGATGATATGATAAGTTCGTGTCACTGGTAGCAGGTAGTGGTATTCGAATATGTGTGAGGTAGGTACCACAACTAAAAAGTGAAAAATAAAAACTTTTTACAAAAAAAAAACAACCGACTTCAAAAAAAAAACACTACAAAGTGAAAAATAACTTTAATTTCGGAAGTCGGTGGCAAAAAACGAAAACACAAAACCCAAGACACCGACTTCCGAAATTAAAGTTATTTTTCACTTTGTAGTGTTTTTTTTTTGAAGTCGGTTGTTTTTTTTTTGTAAAAAGTTTTTTTTGTTTCATTCATCTTGTTCACATAAATATTAAAGTTAAGCAGGTAGACCACAGAAAACTAACTAAATTATTTCGATTTCTGTGGGGTAGACAGATTTAGTTCGTTACGAGTAGTCACCTAATAGAACTTTGTTGGTTCATAGATAATGTTGGTGACGAGTATTTAGCGCAGTGTTGTGGTTATTATTTTCAAAAAGCAAATATTGAACGGATATCAAAATTATTATTGCGCTGCGTAAAAGGGAATGTTATTTGTGTAAATATCATTTATAGTGCTATATCTAATGAAACCGGACTAAGTGTGAGTGTTATCATTTAAATATTTCATATTTTACTAAACATAAATCTTAATCAAGGGTATTGTTGAGACAGAAGATGCCTTTAAAGTTTTAAACTCATTATGAGGTTTAATTCGATTAGTGAATAATAAATAATTAGGTATTATGTGTAATAAATACAATGTTATTCTTTGTTCTAGAGAAATACTGTGAGGGTTAAGAGATATGAGGAAGGGGCTTATTATCGAGTAGCAGCGACGTCAAATGGTGAATGAATATGAAACAAATGGTTTCATACCAACGAGATATTTTGCTGAATTATTAAAAACACGTCATTATGAACCGTTCGCCGTGCACTCTGAAGGCTTGCATCACTGAAGACCAGCTAGAAAACCGTTTTTGACCTTAAAATATTGACCGTACCAACTTAATAAACAACAGATTCGTTATTGCATGAATTTATGGTAATTTTTTAAGCACGTTTCAATATGGTGTTTGTCGTATTTCTTGCAGATAGACCGAAAATGTTTAATATTATTTTAGGATTAAAATTTGAGGTTTAGTTTCAATCTTCTTTTCGTAAAGAAAATGAATACTTAAGCTATAACCTCAATACCAACCAATATTTAAAATAAAAACTTACTTAACCTTATAATCAACTATTTTGTCAGTAGTTTTTTTTTACATTTTAAGTAGTCTAATATTCTTATTTATAGCTTAATTACTTCGACCATGATCAAAGCTTTATACTTATGGTGAAAAAAATCCTTTTCAAATTTAAAACATTTCAAAATTTAAATATGTCAAAATAATACAAATTGCTTCTAAGTTTGTAGACATCTATTTCACATCTTAATCAGCTGAAGTAATGATAGATAATTGTAGCAGTTTGTTAACTACACTTAATTAAAATAAAATATAACGAATAAATATTTTTTTAATTTTATTATCATATATCACGCATTTTTTATTCTAAACCCTTTATTGCAATAACAACAGTTAATAAAAAGGCAGCAATATTTAAAAAAATATTATTATTTGCAAAAACAGCGCTGTGAATTACGAGATTAGAACCACAGCCATCTTGAATCTAAGACCAACGCTTAACGCCTTCTGCTATCTGCACATAGAATTTACTTTCGAATTTTAGCAATGCCATACACTGGCCAAGGTCACGCGTATAATGCGTGTCTAACAATCTAACAATAAAGTGCGGCGCTCGCGAACCGCGACGATACGACAGTGTGTAGTACAAAACTGCGTTTTCTGTGGTGTGTGTATGACACACACACCACAGACGTCTGACTGTTTACACACATACAAATGTACGGACTACACCGCGTGTTCACAGCAATACGACTCTTAGCGTGCTTATGCACTTTTGAACGCTTACTGTACAATAGCGCTTACGATTGCCATTTAAAAGCTTCCACAAATTAAAAACTATGTACCTAAAATTAAAAAGAAAGAAAAGATAAAGAATACAAAAATAAAAACAAAATCTTCTGTATAACCTAACAAAAAATGTTTTTTAAACAAAACAACAAAAAAAAATCTTCTTTAAAACAAAACATAAGAGATCTTTATATTTATGAATCATAAACATAATCATAATAATTAGGTAGTATCTAGTAAACGTGTTGTCTTTATTTATTGTGCTAAAAACAAACAAACAAAATGTACACATGTGTTATATGATATATAATTATGAATAATGCTACTCATTGCGGTCTATAACAAAGTATTCTTTATTTATAGTACGTAAAGACGCATCATCATCAAATCATTTATTTCTTTGCAAACATGGGTATAGTACATAGGTGTTTTTATAATAAAGTTCTCCATATTTTACCGTCACGTGGGCATGCAAAGGTTTACAATTCCAAAAAAATAAAAATAAAAAATAGAAATATGCAGATCATTGGAATTACAAAGAATTAAATAAAAAATGTCAGTGTGGTCATAGCAATAAAAAAATATAAAATAAGACAAAGTAAGCGAACCAATAATTATGTCAATTAGGGTAATAGTATGTCAATTAGTGAATCATCATTAAGAAAATCGTCAATCGTGTAATAAGTTTTCATAATTAAAAATTCGTTTAGCGCCCTTTTAAATTTTAATGTAGTCATATTTTTTATAATATTAGGTACTCTATTATATATGAGTGGGGCAATACCAAAAAAACTTTTTTGCAATAACGCGGTTTTACATTTAACTTGACATAATTGATTGATGTATTGTGTCCGTATTGGATTTTTCCTGACCTCTGATAATTTTTTAAATAGATGTGGGTTACATTTCACAAACAAAGCCGTTTCCATTATATATAAACAAGGCAAAGTTAAAATTTTTAACGATTTAAAATAGGGAACACAGCTATCAGTTGTCTTAAGACCGCACATTGACCTGATGCATCGCTTCTGCAACCTAAATACCAGCTCCCTATCAGTAGACTGCCCCCAGAAAATAATGCCATACCGCAAAACAGAGGCAACCAGTCCATGGTACGCTGTTAAAAGAGCCTGACTGTTAACTTTTTTTGAGAGTTGAAAAAGAGCATATGTGGATTTGCTAAGTTTTTTACATAGTTCTTCAACATGAGGTTTCCATGTAAGTTGGCTATCAATTATAATGCCTAAGAACTTAGCCTTATTAGCTTCTTCAATATCACAGCCCTTGTGGGAAATGCTAACGTTTGGGTTTTCACGGCGTTGATAAAAATGCATGACTTTTGTTTTACTCAGGTTTATAACCAAATTATTATTAACTAACCAATTTATAATGTCACTTAAGCATGTATTAATGTCATTCTGATAATTATTTGGATTAGTACATTTTATTATAGCTGTACTGTCATCAGCAAAAAGAACCATTTTGTTGGTTGTTGCTTTCGGGAGATCATTTATATATATCAAAAAAAGTGGCGAACCCAATACACTACCTTGTGGGATGCCATATTTTACAAGTCTTGGTTTTGATACATATATGGTTTCTAATTTAGTTTTGGGACATATCCTAGAAATTTCCGTGCATTGCTGCCTATTACTCAGGTATGATTTTATTAACTTTAAGATGTTCCCTCTTATACCATAACTGTTTAGCTTGTACAACAGAATCTTATGGTCTACATAGTCAAAAGCCTTGGTCATGTCAGTGTAAATTGCACAGACTGGATTCCTTTTATCAACAGACGGCATGATGTTAGCTAGTAAGTCAAATAGCGCCATATTAATAGTAGTATTCTTACGGAAACCCTTTTGTTCTGTGCAAAATAATTTATACTTTTCGAAATAGGCATATAAAGAGTTATAGATTACTTTTTCGAAAATTTTTGAAATAATTGGAATTTTCGCAATAGGTCTATAATTTTTAAAATCTGTTTTATCATCTTTTTTATGCAGGGGTTTTATTATTACTTTTTTTAGTTTGGTCGGGAAAATGCCATCAACTATGCATAAGTTAATTATATGAACTAATGGAGGTGCTACTAGTTCTTTAGTAAACTTCAGTACTTTTGTGGAAACTCCATCGTATCCAACAGTATGTGTTTTTCAGGCTGCAAATTATTTGTATTATATCGTCAATTGTTACAGGTTGCATGAATAGTGAATTTAAAGTTTGATTGTTTATATTATTTAATGTGATGTCAGCTTTAATATTATTCTCAATTGTGTCAATAAAGTAATCGTTAAATTTGTTTGCAATGTCCAAGGGGTCTGTAAATGTCAAATTATCTCTTTTCACGCTCAATATAGGCTCCAATGGCACACAAAATTTGGATTTATTTATAATTTGCCAGGTAGCTTTTGATTTATTTTGTGCAGTATTTATGAAGTGATTATTTTGTGCTTTTTGTGTTAAGTTGATAATTTTCCTATAAAGTTTAGTGTAGTTTTTAAGGACTAATTTGTTTTTTGAATCTGAATTTAATCGATATGCCCAAAGTAACTGCCTTTGCTTGTTACTACATGTTTTTATTCCGCGAGATATCCATTTTGTTTTCTTGCTAGTTTTAATGGTTATAATTTTCTCCGGAAAACATAATCTATATAGAAGTATGAAATCATCCATAAAATTGTCAAAAGCTTCATTCGTGTCCTTAGAGTCATATACTCGCATAAAAGATAGAGAGCTGAGATGTCTTTTAAAAGTAATTAAATTTTCCATACATGTATCCTGCTTTATTGTTTTCCAATATTTTAAATTGCAAGTTTTGTTTATTGGTACTTTAAGTATTTGAGATGTATGATCCGAAAGGATCAGATCTACAACCTCAGCTTTACATTCTTTCCGATAGTTATGAGCAAAATTGTCAATACAGGTTTGACTTTTTAACCTAGTGGGAGTACAAAGCGCTAGTTTTAAATTGTACTTCATAAGAAAGTATTCAAGTTCTAAAGTAATTTTGTTTCTTTTCAAAACATCAATATTATAATCTCCACACAAAACGATTTTCTTATTTGAAGATAAACAGGTTTTATTTAAAATATAATCCAATTTATCATAAAATATTTCGTAGTTATATTTTGGGATTCTATAAATACAAATAATAACAATTTTATGAGCTATTATTTCTACAGCGCAGCATTCAAAGATGCCTGAAACTGATTGTTTTGCTATTTCCGATATTTCTGCAAACTGCAATCCCACTCTTACGAAAATACCTGTTCCTCCTCTCTTAGTATTTCTAGAAAAGAAAGCAGCTGGACAAAAATTCGGAATGTGCAATAAATTCTCATAACCTTTTTGTATGAAATGTTCTGTAACACAAATAACATCTATTATCGTTCCCTTATTAGTTAATTCTACTAATTTTACTGTTAGTGCATCAGATTTATTAATTAGACCAGCTATGTTTTGATGTAAGATTCAAATTCAAAATTCAAAAGTCATTTATTCAAATTAGGCTGAGAATCAGCACTTTTTGAACGTCAAAATTACATAAGACAGTCCCCCAAAAACGCCCACCCTTCACCACTTCCTAGTGCCTTTCGCTGGGAAGAAGAAGTGGCGCAACAAACTCCCCAGCAGCACAGCTGTCTGTTCAAGTTAGAAAAAAATAATTCTATACAATAGTATGCAAAATAATTTACATTACGCAACACAAAACATAATTTAAATGATAAATTATTGGCCATATGTCAGCTAGCACACGCCAATATACCAACCAAAAACATCGAGAACTATACTCAAGCAGAAATAAAAACTAAACGTAAACAGAACTACATATCTAAATAAAAGCCTCCAGGCGTAAAGGGCGTGCCCGCTTACATAAAGCTGTAATTGGCAGTTATAAATGATAAACTAGGACCATCGAGGTAAAAAATAAATAAATAAACAGTTAATTACTAGTTACAATAACAAAACCATGATCAGCAAGACGACCAGTCACCACAAGCAGCACCCGTTCACGAGCATAACGCAAAGATCAGCCATTACCCCCCTCGCCATATTTGAGGGAAGGAGGCAACCCGACCCCCGACGCTACCGCAAGCAGTGACATCTAAGGGAGCATGACGAACTTGCTGCCGGTTGCTCAGGCAAAAAATATAATGATCAACTGTCGAGGTCGCTAGCTAACCACAAATTGCAATACAACTCATAACAAAATATTGTAATGAGTAGATTAAGTCAACAATAAAATAAAATAAATTGAATTATAAAAAAATAAAAATTGACTTATAAATTCAAATAAAATAAACAATTATGTAACTGTCCGTAGGTAAACTAATTCTGGAGAAAGAACATAAGTATTGTCTTGAGTTAATCACAGCGACCAACTATTCTTATCATTTATGTAGTCTATTTATTTATTTATTTAGTCGTTGATACAATAGTATGCCTTTGAACAAAGGTTAGATTTTACTTTAGTTTTAAACGCATTAATATGTGTTAAGATGTTAAGGTAGTTCACGAAAAAATTGAGAATTTGACGGTTGTGAATTATTGGAAAAATCGTGTTGACTATCATTAATTTTAGGGTGGCAGTTCACTTCTAAGTGCGTAGCATTCAGGCCACATAGGCTAAGAATCAGGTCTTGTAAATCTGATATAACTATGTTTAAACCACTGTTATTTAAAGTTCCATAGCGTTTGCTGTAAGTATCATAGTCATAAGATAGGTTCAGATTTGAGTCAAGTAAATATGCATAGTTACATGTGTTTATGTCCAAGTAAATTAGGTTATTGAATGTTTCAACGCGGCTGTTATACATACATTATGTTAGCATCTATCATATATTTAAACGTAGGTAAACAAATTATAAAATTAGTGTGACTCAATTCTATTAACTTTTCTCTAACAAATATGACTAATTCCAAATAGTTGTGTGTTTTCCGAAAGTCTTCCTCTCCAATGTAAATAACACAATAGTCTGAGTGCGTAAAGTTTTGCACTTTTCCTTCAATTTTGTAAAGAATTTGCCGCAATCCGCACGTGGGTTTTCTATAATGACAGATTTCATAGTTACGTAAATTAGTTTTTTCGGCAATTGTATATAACCTGTTAGATGTTTCGCTGCTTATCAGGCATATTTTGTGTTTTATGGAAGGTTGTTCTACAGTTGTTGCGGCTTGTATGTTTAGTATTGAGTTAGATGAGCGTACGTTGCTGCTGCTGCTTTTAGTTATATTTGCGTTCGTAGGTGACGAGTGGTATTTTTCAATGGTCTGAATAGTCTGTGTTTGTTTTGTCTTCGTATTTTTTTGTAGGCGTCATTAATGTTGTCTTAGCTTTAATTTTTCCTGGACTATTAACAATTTTTTTATACATGTCATTTCTTTTGTTCATTTCAGTCATTTCTCCGTTTAATTTCTTTAAATTACGGTTTTCCAGTGATAATATTTCAATTTCTTTATGCGCACTTGTTAGCTGAGCTGAGATGTTAGTCTGGCGATCTCATCATTTAATATTTTTAATTGTGGAACATCTTCATCTTCGGAAATGTCAGGTAAACTACTCGTCGTACAGTTTAATGTTTGAGATATAATGTCGCTTTCATTATCATTAGGCTCAGATCGTGTGCGGGTCCGGAATGTAATGTTTTCCAAGAAATTCATTTTTAATTGTAATTATGAATTCAAAAATAATTTGTAGCTAGTGAGATTTGAACTTGCGTCTCGGTAATCACATGTACGATTGTACGGGCGGGCAGTTATGCCTCCAGGTCAGACGGAACGTGAGAATAATGTTAAAATTGTTGATCATATGGTGACAGTGGCACTTGTTTCGTGTGAGTATTTTTTCTTTACGGTCGATAGATGTCTCGAAACACAATTTGAATTTAGTAATTACAATAAATTTGCTCTGACAACATTTGCTTAGAGGTTGGTAACAATTATCTTGGTTCTTGAATGTGACTTAAGATGGCGTTGCGTTGTCGTCATGCAGTTTCAAATAAAAAACGATTTCTTTTTCGTCAAATTTAGAAAACCGCCTATATCTGAGTATGTGCAGAATGTTATTATGGTCTCTGTCTGAACTATTGAGTGAGAATGTCTTATCTGTCAAAGTATAAGTACGCAAACAAACTTACGAATGATCATCCAGTTTCGTAAATGTGAAAGTCACTGGGGTAAACTATTTTCACTATCATATTAGTTGTTAGCACACTCCAACCATTGATAACACTGCCACAGTTAGTTTATATATCCAGTCTCACTCTGATGTGCATTACACAGTCCGTACTTAAATTTAACTATTTCTTTTAATTATAATAACAGGAGCACAAATGAATGTTATGTTTACTTGCCAGCGCCACCTAGCGTACTATAAATAAAGAACACTATACAAAGAATACGATGTTGATCTATTTATAACCAGCCCTAGCACATAAAGATGTGCTAGGGCTGGTTATAAATAGATCAACATCTAAGTGAGAGGGCAGGTTATTAAAGCTAGTTGCGCTACGTAAGAAGAAGGCATTGCGTCGGTAGTTTGTTGATGCAAATGGAACGTGAAGAAGTGGCCGCCGTCTGTAGCCTACGTGATGGGTTCGGAGTGATATTTTGGAGAGAAGTTGGGGACAATCGATGGAATTATTGGCAATATTTAAAAGAAAAGTAATATCATTAGCATGGCGTCTGTTTTCCAGTGGTAGAAAATGGTATTGTTTGCAACGATGAGTGTAATCCGTTGAGCATTGCTTTGTTTTAAAATCTAAATATGTTAGAAACTTTTTCTGAATGCTTTCTATTCTTGACTTATACACGTCATATTTTGGGATCCACACTTGAGATGCATATTCAAGGTTGCTGCGTACGTATGAACAGTATAATACTTTGAGTGGTTTTAGAGAGCTGAAGCAAGTAGATGATCTGATTATAAAACCTAGGGACTTGGACGCTTTCTTCACTATTTCATCAATATGCATTTCAAATATGAGTTTACTGTCCTGGACAACGCCCAAGTCCCTAATACTGTTCACCTTAGTGATTGTTTGGTTATCCAATGCATACCCTGAACCAATTGTCTTCTTTTGCCGTGTATAAGTCATACGGAAGCATTTGGATACATTTAATTGAAGTTTGTTTAGTCTACAGTAATCTACAAATCTATTGAGATCTTCCTAAAGTAGTGATGTGTCAGATGAACAACGTACTATTTTAAGTATTTTCATGTCATCGGCGTATAATAGAATGCACGAGTTAATAAAACATTTCTTAATATCTGCTATAAATAGATTAAATAGGAGAGGTCCTAAAATGGATCCCTGAGGAACTCCAGATGGTATCAGATTCCAACTGGAGGTGAAACCCTGTAGTACTACTGCTTGTGATCTGTTTTCAATGTAAGAGGAAAACCATCGATATAGGTCGCCATGAATTCCAGCTAAGTAAAGTTTACGTAATAGTAACCTGTGGTCAATGCGATCAAAACATTTACTGTAATCCGTATAAATTACATCAACTTGTGCACGTTGCTCCATACCTTTAGAGATAAATTCATTGGAAAGAATAAGGTTAGTGGTAGTAGATCGCTTACAAAGAAAACCATGCTGCTCATCACCAAAGTCACATTTTAAAGCTGAATAAACTGCAGAGTAAACAACGCGCTCTAGTACTTTTGAGAACAGGCATAGCTTCGAAATAGGACGATAGTTAACTACGAGGGACTTATCACCTTTTTTAAAAACTGGCGTGACGAATGCAGATTCCCAGATTTTAGGAATAGTGCCTTCTGTTAAAGACCGTTTGAATAGAATACAGACAGGCTTGGCTAGACTTTTCGCACAGTTGACTATAAATATAGGCGGTATTAAGTCAGGGCCACCTGATTTAGAGAGATCGAGCATTTGAAGTAACTTTAGTACTTTTTCGTGGCATACTTCTATGGAGCTGATGCTCGCTGTGGATGGTATTGTGGCTAGATCTTGATCCTGGTCGTCTGTGTCTGGCTCTTGAAATGTTGACTGAAAGTATGTAGCGAACAGGTTACTGATTTCTTCTCCAGTGTCTGCGATTGTATCTTGATATTTCAGAATATTAGGGAAGTTACTATTACTTCTCTTGCTTTTAATATAGGACCAAAAAAACTTTGGGTTCTTAATAATTGATGACTCGACTTTATCCATGTACGTACGGTAACAAGATTTCTCCACTTCTGCAGCTCTATGACGCAATAAAGAAAAGGTTTGGTAATCTGATATATTTCCATAAGTTTTAAATTTCCGGTGATATTTATATTTTTCTTTTAGGATCTTAATTAGTGCAGATGTATACCAGGGAGGGTGTGATGAATTTTTAACAGTCTTTTTTGGAATATACTGATCTCTGATTTCATAGAGTTTGTTATAAAAATGATTAACAGCATTGTCTAGTGGCTCAGCACTCAGCAACTCATCCCAGTCAACGTCATCAAGAGCGGACATGATAGCGACGTAGTCTCCTTTGTAGAACTGATATTTAGTGTTAGTTTTTTCTGACAGTGAGTGTATTTGAACAAAATCAGCCTGAATAGTAAAGGGTTTGTGATGCATGTCAATAGGTACTGCTAATGGATCAAGACATTCGTGTATGCTCAGGGACCCATTAGAAAATGCGAGGTCTAGCAGTCTGTCATTCGCGTTCCGTACATTATTAAACTGGGACAAGTTACAGATATTAACAGTGTCGAAGAAGTCAATAAGATAGCGGTTTGAATAGTTTTGTGGTAGTAATTCAACGCTGTCATTCGTATGACACCATTCTACTTCATTACCAAAGTTAAAGTCACCTAAGACAATAAATTTATCTAATGGGTTGGTCAACATTAAATTATTTCGATTATTTGTAAAACTCTGGAGCTGAGCAGCATAAGAACTACCCGTATGTTCATTACAAAGGTAAAGAGCACAGATATGTATGTTGTATGATTGTATGTAACTTGAGGTCTACCTCTTTAAGGTTATAGTTACCCAGATATCTTCAGCAGAACTGCGCCAGTTACATCTCTCAACAACAGTCAAATAATTCCGCACGGCAATCAACACACCGCCTCCTCGAGTTTGCGAGGTGCGGCTGTAGTCGCGATCGCGTCTCCACACCACGTACCGCGAATCAAATAATTCACTGCTGAAAATACCATCCACTAACCAAGTTTCTGTAAATACTACAACATCGTACCTATGATTTAAGACAAATATTTCGGAATAGGTTGTTTGTTTTTGTACGGAGACCACGTACGTTTTGGTAATAAATATTAAGCGGAGCCATTGATGAATCCTTCACCAATATCTGTGTTGATTAAATAGTAATAGTAGCAAGTTGAATTATTACGTCTGATCGTACCCTTAACATAATCTAACAAACACAGCAATGCCCAACGGACGACCTTCCAAAAACTTGCAAAAATTGAAAATAAAAATAGCCATAGGTAGCAACAATAAGTCACAGGTGTTTGTAACACGCATAGAACAGTAATCTTTAAGTAGTTAGCAATATGACAATAAACTGCTAAACCAACCAAAAATTTAGCGAATATTGACCAGTACCAGTTAGTAACAAGCAGCAGTAAAGCGCAATAGAAGTTAAACATTAACAAGAACACAATACGATCGCATTTAGCAAAACAAAAACAAATAATAAAACAAAAATAATATTCTAAAAAAATATGCAGGTGCGTCGAACACGTGCACGAGTTAGGCATTTCTTGGAATCCGCAAGTTGTAATAAAACATTTTACCTTACGGTTCTCAAACTTTTGAGTCGCTTCAAATGAGATGTTACTTTTTGAGATAGTTATTATCACTATTTCACTTTTGAAAGATCCTTTTCTGTTTTTATCAATATGGTAGGGGAGGTGTCGTTTTTCTTGGTGTGTATCTTGGCATGCTTGATCCAGACGTATCGAAAATCCATCTCTGCGGCTGCTTTTTTAGTCTTGGATAGAAGAACCTTATTCTGTATAGTCAGGTGGTCATTTACGTAAATCTTATGGTTACCGGGTAGTCCTAAATGTCCAGTAGTTATGGCGGTGGATTTAGACGCGTATCTGGCTGCTGCTATAAAGTCTTCCTTCACGTAACGATTACAGAAGCATAATATAATGGGTTTCATGTTTTCTTTTTCACGCGTTGGTACCCTCGCGACAAAGTTAACCTGATTCTTTGAGATAGGATATTGTATCTTAGATCTAATAGTAGATAATATTTGATACAGGTTCTCATTGTTTGTTTGGGTGACACCTTTAATTTCAATGTTGTTCATTCAGCTTCATGTTCAAGTACCTATATCGAGCCGAGTGTGTAATAACTCTACTTGAGATTGAACTTTTTCCACCTGCGCAATACGATGTTCCAGAGTTTTGACTTTGACATTAAATTCTTTGAGCTCCTTGTTAGCCTCATTGATTGAAGATTTTAGATCGGCAAATTCCTGTCTCAGTGCCATGACCTCGTCCGTAAGACATTCTAGCGGCGCTAGTTTTGCAGAAAGTGCCCTGATCTCTTTTAATATAAGTGATTCTGACTCTACCTTGGGGGTGGGTGATGTAGGAGGTTGAATAGGTCCAGGCTGCTTACACTTCATGCATCGCCATGTTAGTTTTCTATCACCAAGCTTGCGGAATCCAGCTTCTGTTATTCCTGCACAGTGGAAGTGAAGCTCTTGGGAGCACACTGTGCAGTGTATTCCATCTGATAGCATTTCGTAGAGGAGTATTAACGATAATAAAATTAAATTAAATTAAATTATTATAAAACTTTGAGAATAACTGGACTTTTTTCGAGTTGACTTTAGGTACGTATAGAAACGACTGCTCGCGGTGGGGGCCACGACAATACTGAATATTACACTCCATAATATACAAAAGACTTAAAACCGTTTTCGATAAAAGTTATAAGTCCTAAATTTAAATTATTTAATGTTTATTTATTAGGATAAATTTATATTAATAGACATGAGTAACAAAAAAAAATTTAAGTGTGCTTTTGTCACGGCTCCGGCGCTGCATGTATTATTAATCAATAAAACAGTTGATTGTAAACATGTGGTTTTTATTTTCCTGTAAGAAGTATGCAAACAAGCATACACCATGCATGCAGCAAGCATGCAGCATGGAAGCGAGCATGCAAGCGGGCATGCAATATGCAGCATGCAAGCAAGCATGCAACATGCAGCAGGCATGGTTTCTGTCACGGCTCTGGCGCTGTGAGGCTCCGGCGCGGCGGCGGCCCCACGCGAGCTTATCGTCGCAGATGGTTTCCTGCTCCTCAACTCGCGGGCCGCCTCGCCCCTCCGCGCCTACGCGATTTTAAATTACACTCTAGGGGTAGGGCAGACAAGACTGCGTGGAGTCGGATTAACAGTGATTTGTTTCTGTCACTAAACCTAATTTTTAGCAAAAGTTTTAGGACTAACAATTTTATTTGAACATTCGTAATAATACACATTAAATTGTAATACAATACTTAGGACATATATTATGACTTTATTTCATGCAAAATTAGGAGATTAAATTATTATAGTACTCGATATTATGACAGAATAGTTTTAGAAGTAAAGATAATTATGTTAAACCAAATTTCGACTTTTTGAACATTATGGTTAGGTACTGAAGTTTATAGCAAACGTGTTATGGATAATGATTTTCGGACAAACGATTTTAGGAGAAGAAAGGGAGTACCGATAGACATATGCCATCGCGGACTTTTTATTGAATTTTTTAAAATGAACAATACCGTAGAACATAAATTTGATGTATCTTTTTCGGTTAACGCAGCGCACGCCAGTAAAACTCCCAGTCGTCATGTTTTTTTCCGACTTCTTCAACAATTATCGTCAATAATCGTCAATCGTCGTCGAAAATTTCAGCCAATTTACACAAAACCTTAATGAGTTATACACTAAAACCTTCCGCATGAATCACTCCGTCCATTGGTGAAAACCGTTTGAAAATCCATTCGGCAGTTTTTGAGTTTATCGCGTTCAGACAGGCAGATAGACAGACGCGGCGGCGGCGGCGGCGGCGGGGGACTTTGATTTATAATATGTAAGGATAAGGATTTATAATGGGAACACCCAAATACTCTTAAAAAAATTAGACAGATAACTGACGTAGATACAGCCAGAATTGTTTATTTTAGTTATTTTCATAGTCTTATCTCATATGGGATTCTTCTCTGGGGAACCTGTGCGGACATTAATACTATCTTTGTTCTACAGAAAAACTTTTTACAAAAAAAAAAACAACCGACTTCAAAAAAAAACACTACAAAGTGAAAAATAACTTTAATTTCGGAAGAATTCAAAACCAATGACACCGACTTAAGTTATTTTTCACTTTGTAGTGTTTTTTTTTTGAAGTCGGTTGTTTTTTTTTTCACTTTTTAGTTGTGGTACCTACCCCACACAAATTCGAATACCACTACCTGCTATGTAAATAACAGTGACAAGAAGTTATCATATCATCTAAATACTAAGTGGGAAAAAATACGTATAATTGAAGCTAACTCAAAAACTACCCAAGCAAAGTTAATAAAATTTATATAGGACCACCTCTGAAATATGATCTACCAAACAAAAAAAGAATCATCAAAATCTATTCATAATTGGCGGAGTAATCGCGTAACAAACATACAAAAAAACATAGACGAATTGAGAACCTCCTCCTTTTGGAAGTCGGTTAAAAAGGGCTGTTCGAGCCACTTACAACCTAGGTCCAAGAGATTCCCTTAGAGAAAAATTCAAAGAAATAAATATTCTGACTGTAGCCTCACAATATATTTTTGAAAACCTATTGTATGTGCACAAAAATATATAAAATTTTAAGAAAATGTCCGATATTCATAGTTTAAATACCAGGAATAAACACAACCTTGCTGTACCTACATCGTACACGTCTCCACAAAGTAGGCAACTCATTCATGGGTCAATGTATACGCTTTTACAACAAACTCCCCATTGACATTTGAAACTTACCCATTAAACGATTAAAATTGTAAAAAAGGGTACTATACAATTTCAGATTATTTAGAGAAGATAAAAAAGCTTGGGATTGAACTGCTCGCTCTGCTAATGCTAAGCCTTGTGATAAAACCATAAAACTAGACATTTTAACTATTATGTAAAATCAACATATACCAGTTTTATAAACACATTGACATTGTTGAAAATTATATTCAAAATGACGTGATTACTTTGTAAAGTATTATATTATTTTAACTATTGTGAATGTGAGGACTATGTGGATATTGTTTTTATTTCTCTGCTAGTTTTAGTGATGGTCTGGCAGTTTGAGTAGTTTATGCGGCCTACCCAAATGTTCTTTCTTTGGTATTGTTCGTCGAGTTGAGCTCCTTAAGTTCTGAGTTGAGCTCCACGATTACTGACAAATGCTTGCACTGGCTGGACAGATCCACTCAAATCTGTGTGGTTCTTTCCTCAAAAGACCTTTTTAGACACTTATCTACATGGTCCTCATATGGCCTGACCAAGATTATTTCTGGACTTTAAAAGAGACTGCGACCTCTGAGTTTGTTTCGGCCTTTCTTCTCAGAGTAGTCAGATAGGAAACGCCGAACTCATCTAGCTTATTTTTAATATGTATTTTTTTATATGACGTGTTAAAGTGATTTCGATATCCTATTTACAGAATAAACAATTTCATTTCATTTCATTTCTCCGAAATATTTTATTCCGAATTTCGATGTTCCGATTTTCAAAAGTCCGAATTTCATAACACCTAAGAATTATAATGTCTATAATTAAAAATGACTAAATTTATTTTACCGAAAGTCGTAAATGCGATTTGTTTGTTTTCCGATTTTCATACGTTCGAAGAATCAAATGCTCGATGGGTTCTCCGTCCGAAAAACGATTTTCCGATTTTCAATACTTCGAATAAACTGCTAAAATTTGGATTTTGGCTTTGATTCAATTAGTATAATATTCAGTTATGGTACTCCCTTTTTAACCGACTTCCAAAAGGAGGAGGTTCTCAATTCGACTGTATGTTTTTTAACCGACTTCCAAAAGGAGGACGTTCTCAATTCGACTGTATGTTTTTTTTTTCGAATGTTTGTTACGCGATTACTCCGCCAATTATGAATTGATTTTGATAATTCTTTTTTTGTTTGGTAGGTCATACTTCAGAGGTGGGCCCATATAAATTTTATTAAGTTTGCTTGGGTAGTTTTTGAGTTAGCTTCAATAATACGTATTTTTTCCCACTTAGTATGTGGATGATATTATTATGATAAGTTCCTGTCACTGTTATTTACATAGCAGGTAGTAGTATTCGAATTTGTGTGGGGTAGGTACCACAACTAAAAAGCGACAAATAAAAACTTTTTACAAAAAAAAATACAATCGACTTCCAAAAATGGATAGATAATGTTTGTCCGAAAATCATTATCTACCCATAACACGTTTGCTATAAACTTCAGTAACCAAAATTTTCAGAAATTCTAATTTTTTTTTACATAATTATCTTTACTTCTAAAACTATTCTGTCTTTATCGAGGACTATAATAATTGAATCTCCTAATTTTGCATGAAATAAAGTCATATGTCCTAAGTATTGTATTATATAATGTGTATTATCTAGAATGTAATGTAATGTGTATTATGAACATTTGCTAAAAATTTGGTTTTAGTGACAGAAACGAATCGCTGTAAATCCGATTCCACGCAGTCTTGTCTGCCCTACCCCTAGAGTGTAATTTAGAATCGCGAAGGCGCGGAGTGGCGAGGCGGCACAGAAACCGGTGGCAGTGACAGAAACCATGCCTGCTTGCATGCTACATGTTGCATGGTCGCTTGCATGCTGCAAGCTTGCTTGCATGCTGCATGCATGGTGTATGCTTGTTTGCATGCTTCGTACAGAGAAATAATAACCATAATATGTTCACAATCAACTGTTTTATTGAGAGAATAGTATATAATCAGTATTACTGATAATAATACATGCAGCGCCGGAGTCGTGACAAAAGCCATATTGCTTTTGCATCTTTACTATTTATGTATTGTATCAGTTGGATTTGGTAAAATAATAAACATATGCCGCGGCAGCGGCTGCCGAGCGCCAGATCCCCTCTATTGTTGGTGAATCATTTGGGTTAGGTTAGGTTAGAACTGTGACCAGCGAAAGAAAATATATTTTTATATTTCGGAATTCTAATTAATCGGTACTTTAATAATCGGAATTCGTATTTTTGATGTTTCGAATTACCATTAAGTCGGACTTTTTGTTAAGGCTCTTGCAAACAGGCGCGACACGCGACGTGACACAAAGGCACCGCGCGACGAGCGGTGACTTTGTGTCGCGTCGCGTGTCGCGCTGGTCTGCACAAGCCTTTATTCGATCTATTGAAACTCGGTATTTTGAGAATAGTAATAATAAACGTTAGGAATATTAAAATCTTGGAATTATAAAAATAGGATGAATGATAAATCGGAGTTGTTATATTTGAACCATTCGGAATTATGAGAATCGGTATTTTGAAATTCGTATTTATGACTGACGGAATAAAGTTTTTCGTATTTATGTAGTGTACCCATTTATAATATGTAAGGATTGTTGAGTATATTCTCATATTGTATATTGTGTATATTTAAATTAATGAATAGTTTTTTTTATTTTATGTATTCTGTTTTCTCTTCTACTCTTACGAGTACACACGTTGTCTACATCTCTCTAACTACTTTCCTATCGCAGGTATGCTGGAAGAGATTTCTATAGAAATAACCGTCACCTTTGCACGTATTTTTCTGTTCCTTTCTTCTTGTTTGTTTATATGTGTGTACATAAACTGTTAAATAAATAAATTAAGCACATACTGTAAAGTGTAAAGTGTCTGCTTGAGTAAAGTCCAAGTACGCTTTATACATCTCATCCTTATTTCACACTCGGCGGAGAGTGCAGACCTACAGAGAGAGAGTTACACGAAACAGGCCCTTGGTTACCCGATGTTTGTCCTTGCGGCGCTGGTCGCGCGTGCTGCGGCTGCTGGAGCTGACCTCGCTGGTGTCCGTGGAGCGGTCCGACCTGCGGCGGGGAGGGGGGCGCTCGGATAGGCGCTCGCATAGCTCAGCGACGCGAGCGATCTGAGCTTGCTGGTCCAGCAGTGCTCGCTCGCAGACCGCTCGGAACGCTCGCAGCGAGTCGCTGGAGCCGGCGGCCGGGGTGCGGGACGCGCGCACCCCGTTGTAGTCGCTGCCGACCGCGCGTCTGTGGCGACCATAGACTTTTTTATATTTCTTTGGTGGCGACACTCACAATATTTGTGTGGACGGTATAAATGTCAGGGTAGCCCGCGAAATTAAAATTTTCTTGTTGAGAGTTGTATTGATGATAAATAGGTTAAAATAAAATCCTTACGTTCGCGAATCATAATTATTTTGATCAACACACAATCTAAAACTGACCTGCAAATTGCAAAAATCGTAAGAAAATTTGAATTTCGCGGGCTACCTAAGCGCATCTGCCATAATCTCCGACAAAGGATTATTGATTTCATCAAGTTAAGTAGGTACAAAAATTTAAAATGTTTAACACTCGACTCCACCCACTTTTCATAGAACTCATACGCCATGCCGCCATACATATTGGAAGTGAACCCTCCGGGAGGGTCACCGGCATTACGTTTGCGCTAAAGTTAACCATCGCGGACGGTCAACGGCATTAAAAATCGTGTTGTAAAACACTGTAAAACGAAATAAAATTGTGTTTTCAGAGGGCCTCGCGCCATAAGTAGTTGTATTGCTTGGATTTTCAAACCAACGCATACTTTTATTTTCACGGTTTATAATGCTGTAGGCATTCGCTAAGAAAAACCTAAATTTAAAATGAGCCCCCCGAGAGGGCTCCCGGCATCCCATATGCGACTAGGTGAACCCTCCAGGAGGGCTCCTGGCACTGAACGTATTAAGTCACCTTTGTGGAAGAGAAGAAAAAACATTAACTGTTGCTGCACAGTGCCCGTAGTCCACAAACCAGTGGTGCCGTCACCGGCTGCCTCTAACAGAGCGCCAAGACGGATTTCCTTGTTAGACAAATGACTGTCGCGAAACAGAAGAAGAGAAATGCCACTGTCGTCCAAATGGTGACGCCGCGTTCAGAATTACAACCGCAGCGTCATGTCGAGAGGCTGCGGTCAGAGTGCGGTCTGTCATTGTAATTGGGCGACGCCGACGTTGTCGCTTGCGGTCGCCTTCGGAAGAGCACCTTCAAGCGAATAGCGACGGTGCTAAAAGGGCATATCTGCTGAGAGTTTCAGTAACCTGTGCGGACGATGCTTGCGTCGCGCGTAGCTGGTGTCGGAGAGGCCAGAGTCGTGCGAGAAGCGCTTGCCGTGCGGGCGCGGGCGACTGCCGCTGGAGTCGCTGGGCGCCGTGAGCGAGGGCGCGGGCACGGCGGGCGCGGTCGGCGCGGGCGCCGGAGGGCCCAGCGCGCCGGGCTTGCGGTCCACGCCGCCCGCGTCCACCACCAGCTTGTCACCGCTGTTGAGTTATCAGCACACAAAACATAAACGAAAGCGTGTACACGCAAAAAAACTGAGATTTAGTTATAGACACAGAGTAGACAGGAACAGAAGGAGGTAACCCGATACAGATAAAACTTCATAACTACGTCAGAGCGCGGCAGAGCTTGGCCTTTGCTCTGCGCGCGAACTTCATGCCAATTCAGAAACACGAAGATTACCAAAGCGCCAAACGTATGTGGGCGTTCGTTTTCGCTCATTGCACGAAGCTGACCTTCTGTACCTATTACTCGTAACTTTGTGGTAGTGGGTTAAGTAGTGAGTGGTGTGACTTGCCATCGCAGCGTCGTGTGCGCGTCGGTCCGCGCGGGGCGCACGGCGCCGCGCATGAACTTGTCGAGGTCGATGATGTCGGGCGGCGCGCGGCCGGCGCCGGACCACGAGCCGGACGAGGAGCGTGCCGACATGCTCTACTACCTGCAACACGCACTATACGAGTAAAGCCGCCATCTTGTTTTTAACCGACTTTCAAAAAGAAGGAGAGGTTATATGTTCGTAGCGTATGTTTTTTTTATGTCCACCGATTTCTCCGTCATTGGTCAATTGGTCCCTATAAATTTTATTAATTTTGCTTGGGTACCTACCTAGTTTTTGAGTTGGCTACAAAATACGTATTTTTTTCCCTACTTGGTATGTAGATGATATGATAAGTTCCTGTCACTGGTAGCAGGTAGTGGTATTCGAATGTGTGTGGGGTAGGTACCACAACTAAAAAGTGTTATAAATAAAAACTTTTTCCAAAAAAAAAACAACCGACTTAAAAAAAAACACTACAAAGTGAAAAATAACTTCAATTTCGGAAGTCAGTGGCAAAAAAAGGAAAATACAAAACCCAAGACACACACTTCCAATGATTTTGCGACACTGTGACGACACCTCATTTTTGTAAACGCGATTGTGCTCTTTATTTACATTACGTTACGAATCAATGTTCTATGTAAGTATTTTTACTTTAAAGTTTCACAAATATTTACCAACAGCGCCACCCTGTCAACGTCATTCAAGCGCCAAAAGATCCATAAAGTACCCGTAGGAGATAGTACTTACCTAAGCTACTCTACACAGGCCTTTCACAGTTTGTGCGTGTTAGCTTTGCTGTAGCGGCCATGATCTCTAGACCACAGGTACCCAACCACCAACCGGTAGGGCGCGCCCCTCTAGACATTTTAACATAGCCTTAGAGTGACCGAATGAATGAATGAAATGCACCCATTCTTGCGTGGTTTAACCAGACTAGATAAATCGAATAACCCCAAGATTTGCACTAGCCTCATGTTTCATGGAGCTGCAGAGGCCATTGTATATAAAGGAGTAGACCGGGCGGCACGGTAATGGTAGGGAAGACGTGCCCTTAGGATATGGAAGGATTTGCGAGCCCACCGGATATGTTTCCTTGAGTAGGCAATGGACTAGTGGAGACACGGGTGATATTTATCTATGGATGGGCATCTTTTATCGACGTCGCCGCCAGATTGGTTCATGTCCAGCTTTACCGGTGCATCTTTTGGCGGGGTTAACTGCTTTCTCGACTCTTTTCTATGTCACTGCTATGCTGTGCCTTCGTCTGGCTACTCATTTCAGGTTTCTTGTAAATCTCGCTAGAAACCTTCTTAATCTTATCTCGGTCTTCAGCCGTCTTCATCTTCACAAATATTTAAATATGTAAACTTAAACACTTCTTCACAACAACAACTTTACCACCCAAATAAACACAAAACTAAACTTAGCTTTGAAGTTATAGGGTTCAACCATAAAAATACAAAAAACAGTATGAGTCTGGCCACGCTAAGTCTGCATAGTAAACAACAGTATAGAGTCTGGCCACGCTAAGTCTGCATAGTAAACAAACAGTATAGAGTCTGGCCACGCTAAGTGTGCATAGTAAACAACAGTATAGAGTCTGGCCACGCTAAGTCTGCATAGTAAACAACAGTATAGAGTCTGGCCACGCTAAGTCTGCATAGTAAACAAACAGTATAGAGTCTGGCCACGCTAAGTCTGCATAATAAACAAACAGTATAGAGTCTGGCCACTCTAAGTCTGTATAGTAAACAAACAGTATAGAGTCTGGCCACGTTAAGTCTGCATAGTAAACAAACAGTATGAGTCTGGACACGCTAAGTCTGCATAGTAAACAAACAGTATGAGTCTGGCCACGTTAAGTCTGCATAGTAAACAAACAGTATAGAGTCTGGCCACGCTAAGTCTGCATAGTAAACAAACAGTATGAGTCTAGCCACGCTAAGTCTGCATAGTAAACAAACAGTATGAGTCTGGCCACTCTAAGTCTGTATAGTAAACAAACAGTATAGAGTCTGGCCACGCTAAGTGTGCATAGTAAACAACAGTATAGAGTCTGGCCACGCTAAGTCTGCATAGTAAACAACAGTATAGAGTCTGGCCACGCTAAGTCTGCATAGTAAACAAACAGTATAGAGTCTGGCCACGCTAAGTCTGCATAATAAACAAACAGTATAGAGTCTGGCCACGCTAAGTCTGCATAGTAAACAAACAGTATAGAGTCTGGCCACTCTAAGTCTGCATAGTAAATAAACAGTATAGAGTCTGGCCACGTTAAGTCTGCATAGTAAACAAACAGTATGAGTCTGGACACGCTAAGTCTGCATAGTAAACAAACAGTATAGAGTCTGGCCACGCTAAGTCTGCATAATAAACAAACAGTATAGAGTCTGGCCACGCTAAGTCTGCATAGTAAACAAACAGTATAGAGTCTGGCCACTCTAAGTCTGCATAGTAAATAAACAGTATAGAGTCTGGCCACGTTAAGTCTGCATAGTAAACAAACAGTATGAGTCTGGCCACGCTAAGTCTGCATAGTAAACAAACAGTATGAGTCTGGCCACGCTAAGTCTGCATAGTAAACAAACAGTATGAGTCTGGCCACGCTAAGTCTGCATAGTAAACAAACAGTATGAGTCTGGCCACGCTAAGTCTGCATAGTAAACAAACAGTATGAGTCTGGCCACGCTAAGTCTGCATAGTAAACAAACAGTATGAGTCTGGCCACGCTAAGTCTGCATAGTAAACAAACAGTATGAGTCTGGCCACGCTAAGTCTGCATAGTAAACAAACAGTATAGAGTCTGGCCACGCTAAGTCTGCATAGTAAACAAACAGTATGAGTCTGGCCACGCTAAGTCTGTATAGTAAACAAACGGAGTAATTTGAAAATCTATATACGGCAACACCATCTGTCCTACGAAAAAAGAATTTGATACTTTGTCTGTCTTTTTGTTTTTGATAGGTTATTTTGTTTATATTCTCATTTATTCCTGGTAAAGAATAGTCACTTTAGCACGATGCAGTGTGGATTTGATACAGTTTTGTCATCCTATAGAGGCAGAGCATAGGTACGACTTAATCTAATAACACTTAATCTATAATGCAAAAATCAAAAGGCAAATAATGATCAAAATCATTAGATCTACTAACAACCCCGAAACCGACATAACTGGCTGATATAAAAACTTTTTTTTAAATTTAAGTAACCTACGAAAAAAAACTGAAAAGCGAAAAATAAAAACGAATTAAGTAACAAATGAGTTGGCGCCAAACAATAGTAGTTTATGAAATAAATAATGAGGGGTATTAACCGAGGGGTTTTAATCGGTTAAAACCGAGCCGTAGGCGAGGTTTTTAATAGTATCACACGAATGTTTTAATACCTATATGTGCAGTTTCATACACTACTTTATCTACTCTCATACATTGGGATTGAACCTAATACTACTAAATAAAATATCAAAGTTAAAGATCAAGAATAAATTTGAAAAATCCCACGAAATTCAGTACAACAAAACAAATGAATGGCGTCTGCACCAGCACATCCCCTCACATGCGCTACAGCGGGTGCTGCTGTCCCCCGTTTAAACGTTCCAATGCTAAAGTTGATGGAAACTCCTTGGTGATTTTAACTTCTTGGAATAGCGCTGTATCGTAATAGAAAAAAAATTGTTTTATAGTATTATTTTGTTAGAGAAAAATTGTTATAATATGATTCTAATTATTTTAAATTTCGGTGTTCATGTTGACATATTTTATTAACAAGTTAATAAAATATGTCAACATGAACTCGTTTTGAATTTTATAATTCGAATATTACGCTATGAGAATAGATAATAGGTATTTATGCAACTGTTGTATAATAAGGGGTATTCAAACACGAATGTGGGTTTATCACAAGAGGCGAAGCCGAGTGTGATAATAGTATCACATGAGTGTTTTAATACCTAATTATAACAGTTGCATGCAAGACTATCTACACCCATGATATGAATCCTCTATAAAAGTTTCTGAAACCATTGGGTGTTTGTAATTCAAAATCAAGAATAAAGAAATTCCCACGAAATTCAGTACAAGTCCACGTATGACGTATGTATATCGACTGCAGCAGCACATCACACACACATGCGTGCAGCGGGTGCTGCTGTCCCCGTTTGAACATTGAAACGAGTTGCGTAATGAAATTCAGTACAACATTGTAACTCTCGTTTGGATGATGTCTTTTTTGGGGTTGTCCATTTATTCCACTGCAGACAGCGTGGCCAGACTATCTATGGGTTCAACTGAAGGAATCCGAGGCGGGTGCTTAAATTTTCGAGCTCGCATCGCTCGCTCTTGCATTCTTAACTTTTCGGCATTCAGTCGACAAAGTAACTAACTTCTTTTTCGGTATGAAAAAAATCGGTATTAAATATAAAAACCGGCCAAGTGCGTGTCGGACTACGCACAATGAAGGGTTCCGTAGTTGAGATGAATTTATTTATCCCAAGAACAAACTTAGCATTGTGGTTGAAAAACATGTTCTCCCATACATCCTAACTGCAAATCGTCGCTCGGCATCCAATACCGCGAATGTGAGATTTTTCACGTTTTTTTTTTTATTTCAGGGTTACTTATTTGAACGTGTAGAATGAAATAAAACAAAAATCTGATTTTCGTTTAAATTTCACATTCGCGGTACTAATATAATAATAATCTAACTCTAATACCTTTAAACGAGCAATTCTTGTATACCTATATGTATATTTAATCTGAATCTCGGAAACGCTCCAAGAATTTTTATTAAATTTAGTATGCAGGGGGTTTCGGGAGCTAGATCTAGCTAGGTTTCATATTTAGAAAAGGTGGTTCAAAAAAAAAATGGTAATCCAGATATTTTTCTATATTCAAGTAACAAGGACTGACTCATTGTGTTAGTAAACTTATGAACTATGTTAGCTTATTTTACCAGGTCACTTAGAAAGTTTTGCTACTAACAATTTTTGTCTATAGGATACTGGCTGGTTTTGATGTCAATTAAAACTATGACTATTTATTCCAAATTCGAAATTCCCTCCACATTTTTTTACGAGCAAAATTAAAATACTCTGTCTTACTGAAAACTGGATTTACAACGAGAACATTTTCACGCGATGATTTTGTACAATTTCAAATGTCGACTAAAACCAGAAGAATCGTTTGAAAGAGACTGTTTTCCGCTAGTTCCACGAATTTATGGGTGGTCGAGTAATTTTGGTGCACAAAGAAAGAAGTGGCTGCCCTATGACGGTTGTCACGTGCTGGCTGTGAAAAATTTAATTCAAGAGAATAGGCGAATTACATATGAGGTTCAGCATATACTGCCGATTGGATCGGGAAGTGTGCATGAAATTCTACACATTCATCTTCGGTTATGGAAGATAGTTTCACGCTGGTACCGTAAAATCTAACGCAGGCTCAGAAGGAGGTTCGGGTAGAATGGTGCCGAGACATGATAGCAAAATTTGTAGCAGGCTCGTCTCGGCGCGTTTAAGATATCATTACGGGTGATGAATCTTGGATTTATTGATAAATCCAGAAATGAAGCGTCAGTCGACCGTGTGACTGTTTCAAAATGAACCAACGCCTGCCAAAGTGAAGCGAGCCAGAAGTGCAGGCAAAATTGTGACTAATTTTTTTTTCTTTGCCGGTTTATCTGGTGTCAGTACCCTGACGAGATCAAAGGAGCATCAATACTGAATGGGGTGTTACCAAATGTTTGCCAGAAGTTTTTACTACTGCAAGCAGCAAGCGACCGAACATTGGCCTCCGTGGGCTACTGCTTCACCACGACAATGCGCTGGCTCACTCGGCGCTCAAAACAAGGGACTTTCTGGACAGCATACCGGACAAATTTATAGGTCATCCTCCTTACAGTCCAAATTTGGCTCCGTGCGACTTTTTCTTGTTCCCCAACATAAAAAATCAACTCAAAGGAAAACAGTTTTCATCACCTGAAGACGCACTGGCTTTATTTGAGAAGGAGATTGGAGAGGTGTCTGATGCGGACTGGAAAATATGTTATGAAAATTGGTTTGGACGTATAAAACTGTGTAGACGCCAATGGAGAGTAAGTATGTGATAGTATGCATAAGACACAACACTGCACTTTCTGTTGACAAACCACGCCGAAACCCGAATTGGTTGTCATGAACATTAACAGTTTTATTTATTTGTGTATTAAGCAGACGGTCAAACACTTTTGATATTTTGATATTATAGTAGCTAGAGAGATGGGCCTATTGGATGCCGAGCGACGAAATGTAAGTTTGTACACACAATATTGAGAGATTTACCATGTTATTTTAAGACCATAGACTTCTTATAGGTTTTCCTGTAATCTATGAGTAAAGAGCCATACTACGTATTTTTTTCAAAATTTTTGGTCCAGTAGTTTCGGAGATAAGGGGGGGGGAATGGTCAATTTTCATTGAATTTATTAAATATCTTTAAAAGTATTTATTTTAAAATTAAATAAAAAATATATTTAAGATCCTCGTAACAACCCCTTTCATTTAATATGTCACACGGTACTGTCAACAAAACTTTTTTTTTTAATTTTCTTGTTTGCGCCCCAAAAGTGACCTCTATATTCAAAATTAATTTATTTACGTTACACATTCATGTTTGGGTCACAGAAATACATATGTGTACCAAATTTCAGCTTAATCGGTCCATTAGATTCGGAGCAAATTGGCTGTGACAGACGGACAGACAGCCAGACAGACAGACAGATAGACACACGAGTGATCCTATAAGGGTTCCGTTTTTTCCTTTTGAGGTACGGAACCCTAAAAATCGGTATAAAATTCGGTATGGTCAAAAGAAAAATGTAACGTATCCGAAATTGTGCAAAATTATTTGAGTTCGCTTCACTCGCTCTTACTTACATAAGTACATTCTCATAATTCATGAGTTTTTAGGGTTCCGTAGTCAACAAAAAACCCTTATTTTTAGTTAGTACTTGATTTACTTTTGATATGGTTCATATCAAAAGTAAATCAAGTACTTACATAAGTACATTCTCATAATTCATGAGTTTTTAGGGTTCCGTAGTCAACAAAAAACCCTTATAGTTTCATCATGTTCGTCTGTCTGTCCACGGCTTTATAGTTCAGAGACTCTTAATACTAGAAAGCTGTAATTTGGCATGGGTAAGGTATACATATTAATCACGCCGGCCAAGTGGTAATATTTTTTTTTTATAAGTTTCCTTTTTTTCACGTAACGAGGAGATGATTTTTTTTCTCATCTGTCCCTTGGTTTGGGTATCGCTATATCTCTTACTTACATAAGTACATTCTCATAATTCATGAGTTTTTAGGGTTCCGTAGTCAACAAAAAACCCTTATAGTTTCATCATGTCCGTCTGTCTGTCCGCGGCTTTATAGTTCAGAGACTCTTAATACTGCAGAAAAGAGCGATCAGAGCCATATATTATCTCCGCAGGCGCGATTCTCTAAGGAAACTGTTTAAGGATATTAACATCATGACGGTACCTTGTCAATATATCTATGAAAACATCATGTACGTAAGAAAGAATTTACATCTTTTTAGCAAAAGAGGTGATAGACATAATTATAGTACAAGAAATAGGGACCTATTAGTTCAACCAGGTTTCAGACTGGCTAAAGTAGATTCATCTTTTATGGGATACTGTTTAAAATGTTACAATAAAATTCCTCCCCACATACTTCAACTGAATGAGACGAAATTCAAATCTTGTATAAAACGCACACTATGCAGGCAGGCATATTATACGTTGGGGGATTACATCGCTGATAAAAATGCTTGGCTCAATGCTGGTCCTGCTCCACAACTAATTGATTAACATTTGCAAATACTGTTGGAGCTGCTGAAGATTGTAAGACTATCTTTGCATTGTATAAACTCAATCTCCATTGTATTATATAATTGCATAGCACAGGTGTGAGTACTATGTACTAAAGAGTTACCATTTACCGGGTAATATGTCTTGCATTGACTTGAATCTGCCCTGGCGGCTGTGAGTATGTCATGCTCACTCAAATGTTTCGCTGATGGTGGCGCGTGTGTTGGATCATTTAGCTCCCTTCAAAATGGTTGAGCTGAATGGTGCTAATCCATGCGTCATGTTCGTGAACGGGCGCCGTCAGTTGGGACTGGTCATCTCTTAGCTGCCAGGGCTTATTTTTATTTTATTTTTTTGAATTGTTCTTTGTTTTATCTATTTATTCCGGACGCTTCTAACGTGCACGTCTTTCTACATTGTTCTCACATGTATAATTTCAACATGAATGATGTAACCAATATTTTGTAACAATTTTTTATTTAAAAGAGTGTCCGTGGAGTTTCTTGCCCGTTCTTCTCCATAGGTACCTACTACGCTTTGGAATGGGCAACTAGCTTCATACCTATTTCTGACTGACCGATTCCTTGACAATTCAAAAGTGCCTGTAAATGGTTTAATTGAAATAAATGTTTTGAGTTTGAGTTTGAGTTTGAGTTAGAAAGCTGTAATTTGGCATGGGTAAGGTATACATATTAATCACGCCGGCCAAGTGGTAATATTTTTTTTTTATAAATTTCCTTTTTTTCACGTAACGAGGAGATGTTTTTTTTTCTCATCTGTCCCTTGGTTTGGGTATCGCTATATGTATTTATAGGTCGTTCAACAATATTGCGGGTCTGTGAAAACTATTTTTGATTCAGGGATCTGTTTGCGTAATATTAAGCTTCAAAATTTTAATTTCTGTTAGAGTTAAGTGTCCCCCTCTCCTGCTAGCTAAATGGTTGCTTTGAATACGTGAAAAAAATCACGGCAGTAGAAGGAAAACTACGAGTATCACAGCTTATAGCTGCTTTACAAGTCAAAGTCAAGTCATTTATTTGAATTAGGCACATAAAAGGCACTTTTGAACGTCAAAATTTACAAAAACATAGAATTGTTTCTAGTCGCCCCCTCCAAAAAGTAGTTTTCGTATAGAGAAGAATGGGCAAGAAACTCCACCGTTAGTCTTTTAAAATGTTTTACAATATTTTGTATAAGTACAGTACCGACCAAAAGTCCATAAGCAATCTCACAAAGCAATAGACTGACGCTTCGGTTTGACTTACGACTTTCTTCTAAGTATAAGTTGTTACAATACTGTAGACACGCACATTACACACACACACACATTCACTTTTACTGCAACTCATAGTAATGACTAGTTCGATAATTATTCGTTTTTTGTTTCATTCGACTCGTTCACATAAATATTAAAGTTTAGCAGGTAGACCACAGAAAACTAAGTAAATTATTTCGATCTCTGTGGGGTAAACAGATGCAATTGATGGTATTATTGAGATAGAAGATTCCTTTAAAGTTTTAAATTCATTATGACGATTAGTGAATGATAAATAATTATACTCCATTTGAAATAAGATTAGATATTTAAATAAACCTTTTTTACAGTCTGTTCAACCGATTTTGACTTTTATTGCGTTGATGGCATGACAAATGGCAGCTGCAGTAAACAGTTGGTATTGTAACCACTTTTTTGCTTTTAATGCCATCCTTATGCCTACGGTATAGAAGTCAAAATCGGTTGAACGGACTGTAAAAAGGTTTGTTCAAATATCTAATCTTATTTCAAATGAAGTATAGGTATTATGTGTAATAAATACAATGTTATTCTTTGTTCTAGAGAAATACTGTGAGGGTTAAGAGATATGAGGAATAGGCTTATTATCGAGGTGCAGCGACGTCAAATGGTGAATGAATGTGAAACAAATGGTTTCATACCAACGAGATATTTTGCTGAATTATTAAACAAGTCATTATGAACCGTTCGCCGTGCTTTCTGAAGCCTTGCATCACTGAAGACCAGCTAGAAATGCGTTTTTGACAGAAAGGCATAAACCTGAACATTTAAGTTTCGCACGATAATATTAAGACTTCAAGTGGGACACTGCTATATTTTAACCTTAAAATATTTACCATACCAACTTAATAAACAACAGATTTGTTATTGCATGAATTTGTGGTAACGAATTATTAAGCACGTTTCAATAAATGGTGTTTGTCGTATTTCTTGCAGATAAACCGAAAATGTTTAAGATTATTTTAGTCATATTATTATTTTAGGATTAAAATTTGAGGTAGGTAGTTTCAATCTTCTTTTCGTAAAGAAAATGAATACTTAAGCTATAACCTCAAAGTCAATACCAACCAATAGGTATTTACTTAAGTCAAATAAAATGTAAAATAATTAATACAAATAAAATATAAACAAACTGCCCATATTTAACCTTAAAATCACCTATTCTGTAAGTAGTTTTTTTACATTTTAAGTAGTCTAATATTCTTATTTATTACTTAATTACTTCGACCATGATCAAAGCTTAATATTTATGGTGAAAAAATTCATTTAAAATTTAAAACATTTCATAATTTAAATACCTATGTCAAAATAATACAAACTGCTTCTAAGTTTCTTGACATCTATTTCACATCTTATTCAGCTGAAGTAGGTAATGATAAATCCCATCAAAAACATAAATGTGAAAATGGGAGCCAAGTTCAATAAATATGGTTGTCGACTTCGCCGATAAAAGAATTGAGATCTAAATGGGTGCCAAGTTCTGTAGATAATCCTGAAATTTATTTATAAGAACATGCAACTTTCTAAAATAAAATTAAAACACAAATTCTTATTTTTTCTGCTATAACAATGTTTGCTATTTAAAAATATAACTTCTTAAATTTGAACAGTCGAATTATTTACTCAAAGCACTTAGGATAAATTGAAGCTCAAGATTTGACTTGGCTAGTTTTTACATACAAGTTATCTTACAACTTTATATTTCTCTACAATGTCGTGGTGCAAAAGAACTAAAACAAACAGGGTAACTTTATATGCCGGTGGGCGTTGCAGCTGCGTCTTACACTCGCGCCACGTCATTGTGCTGTAATTTTACTTTTCTAGTGTGCGTGCATTAAGCGGCTAACAGTTGGACGCTATTTTTTCATCGACTTTACAGCTTTGACTGTCTACCTAGGCATATTTAATTATTATTATTTAATTTTAAGTAGGCACTCAACATCAAATAAGTCATTCATGATGTGACCTGTAAGAAATTGGTACACTAGTCTATAAGTTTAATGGATGTATCTCATATCTTTGTATCGGTGTACTCAATTGTTGGTGAGTCCAATAAATAAAATAAAATGATTATATCTTTGTTCTTTATGTTATGCGCAAGTTACTGTTTCTTATTATAACTGTTTACAGCTTTGACTGTCTGCCTAGGTATATTTATATTATGCGCAAGATACTGTTTCTTATTGTAACTGTAAGGTCAAAACATCTTCCTCCTCTAAAATTTCAGCTTGCTGCAGGGCTAACATGACAAGCGCGAGAACGCTCTTTTTCTCGTTTTATCGTAATTTGTCTACGATTTTGACGTCATTCTAATCCCTAACATGACCGCAAACGACGAGTTAACTCGACATAGGCACTTTGACACTTCTTTATCGCGCGACGATAAACCGATGTTACAAATTATTAAAAACAAATTATTTTTATGATAGCAACATCGGCTTGAAGTTCTGTTTCATTCATTCAATTTTATGCATGGAATTATGTATTTTATTGAATAAACGTCTCTCTCTCTTAATTATTCTCTCTTTTAATTATTTATGATTAGTTTTTTATGTAACCGACTTTTTGATTAAAATTAAATGATTTCTTTGGCATGCTGAAATTAAAATACAAAATGACGGTAATTAAAATTAGTGGCATCTATACTCATTAGATAATAACCACAAATGACAAATGGGCCGACGATCGCAATTTGACAAATCGAAGTTTATTATTGTACAAATAGATTTCGTTAATTAATTAATTTAATCACCATAATTGGCAAAGCGACTGGTTATTACTGAAAGTAATAGTCATCTACGTGATAGTGCTTCCCTCCACTGAAGTACATCGGTGTACAAACACATTTCAAAAAAAAAAAAAAAAAATTGTACAATAAGTACGACTATGAATCTGCCATCTTTTTTCGAGTTTTTTTATGTATCATAATTTTGTCGTTTTGTCTACTCTTTATCGTCGTCAAAATCGACGACGACTAAATACAACAAAATGACTGATTATATCGTGTTGAACTGTCAAAAATTGAGATAAATAACGTGTCATGTTAGAGTTTGTCGACAAAACATCAAGTTTGACAGAACGAGTCGAGTATTTTGTATGGCGAAGCTGTCAGAAAACGATAAAACTACAGAAATAGACAAAAATTTGTCGCGCGAGAGTGGATATATGTCGCGTGTGTCATGTTAGGCCTGCTGTCTGTTGACTCGTTTAATATTGAATGTCCTAAAAACGCTTAAAATTACACTAGGAAAGTATAAATATTTATTTTAAACAATGCTTATTGTATGTAATGCTTAAAACAATTTTATTTAAATTTTCAAGTATAGATTTCAGACATTCGACATATACCTAAATTAATCGAGACAATCATAATTGAAAAAAAAAAAAACGTTTGGCATAATCGTTTTCGCACATCATTACAATAAAAAAAAAACTATTATCGGCGATTTTTAATACAAATTGAGTAGTAGTAATGAATATTACGTGTTATTGAACGTGTGTTCGTATAATAAGTTAAGATCTGGGGGCCGACCACAATCTTTTACGAAACAATCTTATTTCAGGAGAGTTTTGTTTCAAGCTTACAATAACATAACTCATATTCGTACCACAACCTTCATCGTTCAAGAATGTTTTATTCCTGCTTAGTGCTGGGAAAGAACGAACTATTTGTAAGATTTGTCTATTGCCTGCTATAGTAGAAAAGAAACAACGCTATGTGAACTGTATAGCGCTGTCCCTTTCACACGTTGGTCCGAATCGCTACTACGAAGTATTGGTCTTGAAGCAAAATATTATTTTCTTTTACTTAAAATATTACTTTGCATTAGAATCAAATTTTTATGAGTAATTTCCATGAAATTGACACAAATATTAAAAGATTTGGCTTTGAAAAATAAGAAAAACAATTGAAAAAATTAAAAATAAGCTACGGCTAAGCTGTTACATGATATAAATCGGAACAGAATGAAATTTGAAACTCGGGCCGCATTCGGAGTTACGCCTTAATCGCTCACATCAATATTTTGCGTATCGATTTAGATATGCTTGCACAAGATGGTTGGATTACAGTATTTCTTTGGGTATACACAACAAATTTCTTCTTCTTTGATTAGGTGACGACTGTAGCCAGAAGCACAATTTCCAAAATGCCACGTTAGTTTAAAGATATGGTGCAACTCAAAACAAAACAGCACAACTGTCATTTTGACAGCGCTCACGGTGATATTAATTTAGGGCATGGTCAGCGTTATCGCAAGATGGCGCATGCTATGACGTCATGTATGACGATTCAAAGCACGTTGTTATCGCGCTGACACTAATTCGGTATGGGTGTTAGCACGCTCTAATCGATTGCAGCGTAACTCTGAACACAGCCTCGATATAGCGATATTTTTGTTTACAAGTGGATAACTACTATGAGGTTGAATTTATTTTAACATATTTGCTAATGAATTTATGATGTAACTGGCTACAAAGTCGACATGGAATCAAGGGAAGGTTAAGGTTACTCAGTGAATAAGTTTTAAAACAAATAAATGTGTAATGTTTTGACGAAGATAGCTCGAAACAATATATTGTGGTCAGACTCAGTGATTAGTGTTTTGTTATTAATTTTGCAGTCGGGTTTCCGGGCGGCAGCTAGAGGTACCTACTCTGGGAATTTTTATTTTTCTGCGTTATCCGCTTCCAAAAACTCAAATGTTCGTCTGCATTCGCCATCAAACCAGAAGTTAATTACACATGTACTAAAATCTATAGATACACAATTCATTCGGCAAGTTTACGTAAATAAATACATTTTACTAACTTTACATGACACGAAAATGTTTTTTCTTAATATAAATTGCAAAACAATAATATTTCCGTCGAGTCCGAGGAACTTTTTTAAGATTGCTATATTTGACATTAAAACAATATTGCTAGTTGTCAAAACTCACGTCGTGGTACGAATTGAATGAACTTTTAGAGGTGACGGCACCAAAATCGCTAAGAAAATAAGATTGTTTCAACATTACAATAAGCTTATTTTATGGACGTCATGGTACGAAAAGTCAAAGTAAGATTATAATAATACTGCTATAAGAGCTGGTGGTAGGCCCCCTGGGCATTTTCTTGTTGCTTATAATATTTTTAATCATATTTGTCACATTTTAAATCATATCTACATGTGTATGTGTGTTAATTGTGAAAAGTTAAAATGTAAACACGCACGATTGGCACGAAACTTCGACTTTTTATGATAAAAAACTTCATTACCACTACTTATTTAACTTGAACAATGGATGAATTTGTCAAATAATTAAATGTTGTAATAGTCAATGTCCTTATGGTGGAGTTTGGATGTTCGAAATCCCCAATTTTTATGTTTTTTAGCCTCGACCTCGACTGTCATCAAAATGGCGATTATCGCATTTACAGACTTGAATTTTATAAAGGTAAATTAATAATCTTGCGCGCTAAATATGAAACATTTAATGGCATATACATTATTTTAGCCAACTCTCCCAATTAAAGATGAATAATCTCATTGATAGCAGCATTTTCAGTGCTTCTATAGGAAGGTTTACTTTAACAAATAACAATAAATACTAAAAACATTTTATTTCTCATAGAATTTAAAACGGCTTCAGCTTCATTCTCATAACGTAGTCATGGTATGAAAGCAGCGTAGGTACAGTAGGTGGTAGGTGTACGCTTTCCCACGAAACAGTAATAAGCAATGATGATCTCTTTAACGATTTGTCCTATTTTGCTCACTTATCAATAATTATGTACACCAAGTCCTGCTGCTCACACGTCACGATTTGATTCTGGCCCTAACCAGATTATTATTTTGACCTATTAAGGGTAAATCTCTTAAACTCTAGGGTGGCTCTGTTTTTATCATCACTTGCTTGCCTATAAACATCTCTGGTAGTAGCTTCTTTCAATAAGCATGACAAACTTTATCCAAATGTATGACCTAGAAAGTAAGAAAGTACTTCTTATTGTTGTTTATTTACTTTTGTTTAGTAATTATATCACTCATAGTAATTCTGCCATTTTAAAAACACTAACCTGATTATTTCTGTGACTTGCAGTTGACATGCCACATGCAAAACATAATATGCTTAGATTTCCATGAGTAAGTAATACTTGGGATAGAGTTGTAGATAATATAATCAATGTCAAGTCTTGCAATAACACATGTCATCGTCATACCTGAAAAAGATAAAAAAATTCAGTGTATTTACTTATGTAATATAATTACATCATACTAAGTATAGACATTTACAGCTGACGACGCGCGACGTACCCCTGACTGAACATAGGCCTTCTACTAATAGACTGCTAAAATCAATGAGGTTATACAATACGCTAAAATAGTGAAAGATGAACGGGTGTTTATAATAAATATTTAAAGAACTTATTAAACTTACCCAGGGCCATAGAAAGATAAGCAATAGTTCGTCTGGCTTCAATTTAAATTAACAGCATTAAATCGTAACGTAATTTAAGTATAAAGTAAATACGGAAAAATAAATTCAAATCAACGTAAAACAAACAGCCAACAATGCCATTGATCTGACAGATATGTTTTGACAGTTTGACATTATGCATGGTGTCAATATAACCAGGTTTAATTATTTTGGTAATCGATTGACGAAATCGATTGGGTGATTAGCAGTGATCGGAGTAGGTAGATTGATTTTACGTAGGTACTCGCATCATGAATAGTTATAGAAATCATAACATGGATAAGCCTTTTTTCCGGGATTTCATTTTGGTACTTACGGGATTTAATCAAATATTGTTAAAGTAAGGATTTTTAAACTACTACATTAGAAATTTATAGAATGCGATAGACAAACATTTAAAATATATGATATTGTTTATAGTATACCTATCCTTTTCTTGGAGTCCGATCACCTATATGCTATTAAAAAGACAGCAAAAGGGTTAACCATTTCTTATTCATATTGATGTATTCTTTATTTTACACATTTGAAATTCCTTAATCCCGGAGGCATATCCATACTAATATATACGTGCCAGTTCATTGACCCCAAATCGGTCTACCTACTCCGATCACTGGTGATTAGTTTATAAAATAACATTACTTTTAAGTTTTTGAGTATATTCAGACCAGATAATATTTTAGTTATTGTAAAATCATAATTTTACAGTATTTGAGTATAATAAATAGCATTTGAAACATACTCGTGTAGTGGGTACTCCACGTACTCCATGAGTATCGATATTTTCAATCGATTACAAATTATTTTATTGGAATAGTCTGTCATCTGGCAACATTCAGGTTAGGATTGAATGGCGGATGTAGTATTTTAAATATCAACAAAATAAATATTTATTAGGTTCTCTAATGCTAGCAGAAATAAATTTTGATAAAAACTACTTAACTTGAAAAAAATACGACATAATTTTTGATAAATAAGCTTTGACACGGTACCATACCGTGGGTCTGCTTTCGAGAAATCTCCTTTCAACTTTCTAGGTCATCCGGAAGTGAATTAAAGGTTTTTGATAACCCATGATATGTAGTTGATAAAAATGTCGATTTTTAGACGTTAATATCTCAATAACCGTTTGAGCTTTATTTTTGAAATTTGGAGTTCTAGTTAATCTAAGGGGTTTTAATAAATAAACCATATTTCATGTGCTAATGTTACATAGATTTTGAGTTATTAAGGGGTCAAAAGTGGCTCCAAATGGGTGTGTGTCAGAATGGCTGGTTGCCTGTGGCTTTGGTCTATGAGAGTTGATTAGAAAATTGCTACATAATTGCTTATATTTGCTACATTTAATAAATAATTGCTACATACTATATATATTTAGAAATAACATTTTTTTTTTGTACAGCCATCCTGACCTTTGGTTGGCTGGTCGCCTCCTAGTTTAAAGCCAAGCATGCAGAGTTTCCCGAAATGTATTGCGTCAATAATTGCTACATATTTGCTTCATTTATCTAATTTAGTTGTATCTTCAAACATATGTTAAATAAAGGATGTAGCAATTATTTTAATTATCCCAAGGAAAAGTGCCTGATAAAACAATAACAATTTCAATTTTTCAATTTTGGGCACGCCACAATTGCGGCGATAAGACCCCTCTTTGAGGAGTGGCTTGAGAGACGCCACGGCGTCCTCACCTTCCGCCTGACGCAGGTCCTCACCGGACACGGCTGCTTCGGGAGGTTCCTGTTTAGGATAAGGCGGGAGGAAACACCCGGGTGTCACCATTGTGTGGATCGGCCTGAGGACACGGTGGAGCACACGGTGGAGGTCTGCCCGGCTTGGGCGGGGCAACGCCGTGTCCTCGTAGAGGCGATCGGCGGCGGTGATCTCTCGCGTCCGGCCCTGGTTCAGGCCATGGTACGGAGCGAGAGGAAATGGCAGGCCGTCACCTCCTTCTGCGAAGCGGTAATGCTCGCGAAGGAGGAGGCGGAACGCGTGAGGGAGAGGCAAATTTCGTGCCCTCACGCCCCTAACCGCCGCAGGAGGAGACGCCCGGGGCGGGAATCGCGAACCGATTTCCGGCCACCGTAGGCGCGGGCTTGCGGACGGTAAGCAATGGGTAGCTCGCCGTCCGATAAGGACCAAGCCCGGGTCGACGGCGCGTTGTGTTCCACGCGCGCCTCAAAGAGATGTCAGCAGAATTGACGGGGTCCGTTAGGGCCAATGCCTGCCGGGGGTTCGAAGAAAACCGATAGGGAAATCATGGCCCCCGGCAACAGGGCAACCGAAGGAACACGGGTGGGCTTTAGTCAGTAAGAGTCTGACACACCCTCCCGCTCCACCCAGAGCGGGAGAAGTTATTTGATAATTTCCCACCGAAAAAAAAAAAAAAAAAAAGGCAGTTTGAATTTCATACCAACGCTTAACGCCTTCTGCTATCTGGGGCCTACCACCAGCTCTTATAGCAGTATTATTATAATCTTACTTTGACTTTTTAACCGACTTCCAAAAAGGAGGAGGTTATATGTTCGTCGCGTATGTTTGTTTTTTTTTTTTTCTTTTTTTTTATTTATGTCCACCGATTTCTCCGTCAATTGTGGACCGATTTTGAAAATTCGTTTTTTGTTTGAAAGGGTATGCTCTCGAGGTGGTCCCATATAAATTTTATTAACTTTGCTTCAATAGTTTTTGAGTTAGCTTCAATAATGCGTACTTTTTCCCACTTAGTATGTGGATGACATGATGAGTTCCTGTCAAATTCAAATTCAAATTCCAAATATTTTATTTCACATAAACCTACATGGGCACTTATGAAACGTCAGAAGCTAGGTGCACGGTTCCAATTGGTCGTTTCCTATGGAGAAGAGCCGGCAAGAAACTCCACGGTTACTCTTTTAAAAATAATTGGCTTTTACAATACTTTCAAATAACAGTGTGACTAGGTATGGGAGGACAGTGTAGGTCTTTCAATAAGTACTAATTACTTAACAAAATAGAAAATGGTCTACAGGTCTACAATTCACTAAACCTACAGCGCTCTCACATTCACAAAACAGAAAAGAATCTATACAAAAAATAAAAAAATTAATAAAAGTAAAAACCTATTTTAATAAGACGAAATTATATGATTGCTATTACAGTTGTAATCAATCTGAATAATTATCATGTCCACAAAAGTCACAAAGAGTTGAAATGAAATCGTAGGTATATAATGTCAAATAATAGAATAAATATGTCAAGGACGTATGTAAAAAATAAAAATTAAAGATTAAATTAAACATGGTAATTTGGGAGCAGTTAATAGACTCTTACTTATTTATGTCGTTAATGAGGTACCAGGGAAGCCACATGTGCAGAAGGAATTATTGCCAAACTTCCTTGTCTTCAACGTAGTCTTTAATTTTATAATATGATTTCTTGATAAGGACACGTTTGATGTGGGTTTTGAACTTCCCATCGCTAAGTTCTGTCACCGACTTTGGCAACTTGTTATAAAAGCGGACACTGTTTATAAGAAATGACTTGCTTGTTTTAGTTAATCTAAATTTGGGTATCACAATTTCATGTCGACTACGTGTATTTATATTATGGAAATCGCTTCTTATTTTGAAAAGTCCTAAGTTTTTGCGAACATACATACTTTCTAAGATGTAAAGAGAAGGCAAAGTCAGTATATCAATTTCTTTAAATTTGTCTCTAAGGGACTCGCGAGGACCCATTTTATAGATCGCGCGGATTGCCCTCTTTTGTAAAATGAAAATCGAATCTACGTCAGCTGCCGATCCCCGCAGCAGGTCACTGTTATTTACATAGCAGGTAGTGGTTTTCGAATTTGTGTGGGGTAGGTACCACAACTAAAAGGTGAAAAATAAAAACTTTTTACAAAAAAAAACAACCGACTTCCAAAAAACACTACAAAGTGAAAAATAACTTTAATTTCGGAAGTCGGTGACAAAAAACGAAAATTTCAAACCAAAGAAAGACACCGACTTCCGAAATTAAAGTTATTTTTCACTTTGTAGTGTTTTTTGGAAGTCGGTTGTTTTTTTCGTACCATGACGTCCATAAAATAAGCTTATTGTAATAGCAATCTTAAAAAAGTTCCTCGGACTTGACGGAAATATTATTGTTTTGCAATTTATATTAAGAAAAAACATTTTCGTGTCATGTAAAGTTAGTAAAATGTATTTATTTACGTAAACTTGCCGAATGAATTGTGTATCTATAGATTTTAGTACATGTGTAATTAATTTCTTGTTTGATGGCGAATGCAGACGAACATTGAGTTTTTGGAAGGGGATAACGCAGAAAAATTAAAATTCCCAGAGTACCTCTAGCTGCCGCCCGGAAACCCGACTGCAAAATTAATAACAAAACACTAATCACTGAGTCTGACCACAATATATTGTTTCGAACTATCTTCGTCAAAACATTACACATTTCTTTGTTTTAAAACTTATTCACTGAGTAACCTTAACCTTCCCTTGATTCCATGTCGACTTTGTAGCCAGTTACATCATAAATTCATTAGCAAATATGTTAAAATAAATTCAACCTCATAGTAGTTATCCACTTGTAAACAAAAATATCGCTACATCGAGGCTGTGTTCAGATTTACGCTGCAATCGATTAGAGCGTGCTAACACCCATACCGAATTAGTGTCAGCGCGATAACAACGTGCTCTGAATCGTCATACATGACGTCATAGCATGCGCCATCTTGCGATAACGCTGACCATGCCCTAAATTAATATCACTGTGAGCGCTGTCAAAATGACAGTTGTGCTGTTTTGTTTTGAGTTGCACCATATCTTTAAACTAACGTGGCATTTTGGAAATTGTGCTTCTGGCTACAGTCGTCACCTAATCAAAGAAGAAGAAATTTGTTGTGTATACTCAAAGAAATACTGTAATCCAACCATCTTGTGCAAGCATATCTAAATCGATACGCAAAATATTGATGTGAGCGATTAAGGCGTAACTCCGAATGCGGCCCGAGTTTCAAATTTCATTCTGTTCCGATTTATATCATGTAACAGCTTAGCCGTAGCTTATTTTTAAATTTTTTCCATTGTTTTTCTTATTTTTCTAAGCCAAATCTTTTAATATTTGTGTCAATTTCATGGAAATTACTCATAAAAATTAGATTCTAATGCAAAGTAATATTTTAAGTAAAAGAAAATAATATTTTGCTTCAAGACCAATACTTCGTAGTAGCGATTCGGACCAACGTGTGAAAGGGACAGCGCTATACAGTTCACATAGCGTTGTTTCTTTTTAACCGACTTCCAAAAGGAGGAGGTTCTCAATTCGTCTGTATGTTTTTTTTTTTTTTGTATGTTTGTTACGCGATTACTCCGCCAATTATGAATAGATTTTGATGATTCTTTTTTTGTTTGGTAGATCATAGTTCAGAGGTGGTCCCATATAAATTTTATTAACTTTGCTTGGGTAGTTTTTGAGTTAGCTTCAATTATACGTATTTTTTCCCACTTAGTATGTAGATGACATGATAACTTCTTGTCACTGTTATTTACATAGCAGGTAGTGGTATTCGAATTTGTATGGGGTAGGTACCACAACTAAAAAGTGAAAAATAAAAACTTTTTACAAAAAAAAAACAACCGACTTAAAAAAAAAACACTACAAAGTGAAAAATAACTTTAATTTCGGAAGTCGGTGACAAAGAACGAAAATTCAAAACCAAAGACACCGACTTCCGAAATTAAAGTTATTTTTCACTTTGTAGTGTTTTTTTTTTTGAAGCCGGTTGTTTCTTTTTTTTGTAAAAAGTTTTTTTTTTCAGTTTGTAGTGTTTTTTTTTGAAGTCGGTTGTTTTTTTTTTGTAGGTAAAAAGTTTTTATTTTCTACTATAGCAGGCAATAGACAAATCTTACAAATAGTTCGTTCTTTCCCAGCACTAAGCAGGAATAAAACATTCTTGAACGATGAAGGTTGTGGTACGAATATGAGTTATGTTATTGTAAGCTTGAAACAAAATTCTCCTGAAATAAGATTGTTTCGTAAAAGATTGTGGTCGGCCCCCAATACTTCGTAGTAGCGATTCGGACCAACGTGTGAAAGGGACAGCGCTATACAGTTCACATAGCGTTGTTTCTTTTCTACTATAGCAGGCAATAGACAAATCTTACAAATAGTTCGTTCTTTCCCAGCACTAAGCAGGAATAAAACATTTTTGAACGATGAAGGTCGTGGTACGAATATGAGTCATGTTATTGTAAGCTTGAAACAAAACTCTCCTGAAATAAGATTGTTTCGTAAAAGATTGTGGTCGGCCCCCTGATCTGATCTCTTCAATATATTTTATGCCTACTTTTTGAAAATAATAACCACAACACTGCGCTAAATACTCGTCACCAATATTATCCACGAACCAACAAAGTTCTATTAATTGAATACTTGTAACGAACTGTATCTGTCTACCCTACAGAAATTGAAATAATTTTCTTAGTTTTCTGTGGTCAACCTGCTAAACTTTAATATTTATGTGAACAAGACGAATTTCCAGTTTTTACCCGACTGCCCCAGAAGGAGGGCAATGTTTTTCGAGAGTAGGTATGTATGTTTGTAAGTATATATGTACCTATGTCTATTTCTTTGGCAAGCTCTGTAGCCTAAACGGCTTGATTGATTTTAACATGCGAGGTGTCGTTAGGTTTGTCTTAATAGTGGGAGTGATATAGGATATATAATATTTATATATTGCATCTGTAAATACAAAAAAAGGGACACCCCTCCCATTTTTTTTTTAAACAACATTATTGGTATCAAATAAAAGTTAATAATGAGTCAATTCCAAATATATATACATATTTATATATTAACTAGCTTTTGCCCGCGGCTTCGCCCGCGTGGATGTCGAAAAATATCCCACAAAAACGTACTACCGATACCGGGATTACATACTTACATAAGCCAGCTCGTCTATAATGATATACTACACAAGGAGCACTTGCTGAAGGATATTTTTGAAAAATATGAGACTTCACAACAGCAAAAAAGTGACCGCTTGCTTGAGGCTGGGGAACTACTGGATTTGGTGAAGTGCAATGCTGAGATGTATGAGTCTCTGACCAATAACCTCTCATGCAGCTGTGCAAACCAACCACTACCTCCTCAGCCTCAGCCTAACTTGCCCCCTCAGGTATTGGCTCTTCCAGCAGAGACTTGTGTTAAGTCACAGAAAAATAAATCAATATTTTTTGTGATGAATTAGGTTCAGGCTTTGGGAAATTTTTATTCAATTACCTTAACCATAGTTTTACTAATCATAGCTATCACAAAATAAGTTTTAAACAAATGATAAAAATAATTGTACCTAAACACAAACCTAGATAATTATTCTACAATGGTTTTATTATTAGGTAATAGTACTGGTACCTATTACCAGAAAGGACATAGTGGATGGTGTGGACACCTTATTAAAATTAAATATAGGAAAGCTGATGTTGTGTGCTTTTCCTTATTCTGATACTTTATCATATGATGAAAATAACTATATTTTTAAGTTGAATAATACTATTCACAGGCTGACATGTTGTCATAGTGACAAATTATTGTATTTTGACACTAACAAATTTGTTAGTGGTTTTAAGTTAACTCAGAGCTATGTTGATAGCACATAATATTAATGAGGTTATAGCTAATATAACTAAGTGTAGTATTAGTGACGAATCTGTGTTGTCTAGTTATACTAACAACATAGTGAATAATTATGTATTACCATGTACGAAGGAGGATCCACCTACAGTACCAACATACTTGGAGGGCACTACCAGTCAGATAGGGTATTCCCTTCCTGCTGGAACTCATACGGGCATTTTAGATTCTTCAGTTGTAGTTGTGAAGGTCACTCCGGATAATTCTTTAAACTAGGCAGTAAGACAACAGAAGTTACCCCTTCAATTAACCAATTATTATTAGAGAATGATAAAAAGGTATCTTCTGGCAATATTTTACATAAAAATAATAATAAAAAACCAAAGGGGGGGGCAACATACTTTAAAATTATTCAATCAAAATTTCCAAGGTTGCTCTTCCAAATTACTGAAAATAGAATTGTTTTTAGAAAATACCAAGTTTGATGTAATTTGGTAACAGAGCATTGGTTAAAAGATCATCAAGTAATGTCAATTAATTATGAAAATTATTGTGTAGTTAGCCATTTCAGCCAAAAACTTATGATACATGACGGGTCATTAATATTGATAAAAAATTCTATTAAATCGAAAGAAAGAAAAGACACTATCGGACTGTCTGTTGAACACAACATTGAATTGTCCTGTGTTGAGCTTGATAAGCATGTTATAGTATGCGTATACAGACCTCCAAGTTACCAGAATCTATCCGTGTTTGATTCTGTAATGGAAGATGTATTTAAAGAAACTTAATACTAGTAATAAATCAATAATCATATGTGGTGATTTGAACTTGGCTGTGGGTACTTCGCACGGTATAGTACAGCTCCCAGTATTTACGGGTTTTAAAATATAATAATGGCTCAAAAAGCCCTTGAAGGTGTAGTGCGCGAGCTACAAAAGCTAGTGAGTGATCTCGTGATTAAAGTCGGTGCTCTCGAGTGCAAAATAGATGAGCAAAATTCTATAATAATGAAACAAGTTCTATCGTTCAATTTATTAACGTCAGCTGTTGAGGGTAAATCGAAATTGGTTCCTTCAAAACTATATAAGGCCGATGCTCAAGACCGGTCAGCGATTCCAGCGACGCAGCGGCCTGTGCGTCAAGCGCGAGTTAATTCGGCCGCTAAAAACCAGAATGCGTACGCAGGCGCTGCAAAAAAGTCAGCCGCTGTAAAAGCGAAAACCGATGGTGAAGTAAGTAAGACAAATAACTTGCCGAAGACACCCGAGCCTATGATTACGGTGACAACTACGAGTACAAACCCCACTCCACCCACAAAAATAGCTTCATCATCGCTGGAGTGCGGGGCCACGAACCTAGCGGAAAAGCGCTCGGACGAAACGATTGATATCGCGGAAGAAGGCTGGCAACCGGCCCGTAAGAAGCGTCATTCCAAACGGCGGGTGGTCACTGGCAGTGGTCAAGAAGATGACGAGCTCAAAACTGTTGAAAAGCTAAAATTTATACAGGCTTGGTCTTTTAAACCGGATACGACGGAGCAAAACGTGATGAATTATTTAAATAAACTTACAAATTGCGAGCATTATTTTGTGGAAAAAAGAGAAATAAAAGCTACAAGACATGCAGCCTTCGTAATTGCCTATCCGGAGAGCTTGAATGAGCGGATAAACACGCCAGCGGCGTGGCCCTCGGGTGTGAAGTTGTCAGACTGGTTTCCGAGGCGTCCCCGCGGGCTGCGGGGGGACACAAGCTCCGAGATTCGCACCAGCGACAGTGCACGCGCAGTCGCTGGGCGCTCCTCTTCGTGATCACCATACGCAACAACGTAACAGGAATGAGAACTTACAGTGCCGGTATGCTAAAAGTTATAGTTCCCACTCGCAAAAGTTGGGACCAGTGTGCTCGAATAGTGGGATTATAGGCCTAGCTAGTAACAGAAAACCTAAGTATTCATTAGATCTGTATTATCAAAACGTTAGAGGACTGCGCACGAAGTTAAGATCATTTTATAATAATATGTTAGGGTCTATGGTCGATTTAGTAGCCATAACTGAAACTGGAATCAATGAGTCGATACATGATGGTGAACTGGCTCCAAGCGGATACACAATACTAAGATGTGACCGCGCGGATGGCCGTAAACATGGAGGGGTCATGCTGGCTGCTACCCCGCATGGTGCACTTGAGTTACGCAGGGTACCGTTGCCTGATAATGTGAACTTGAACCACCACCCCTTCGAAATCGTTTGTGCGACAGTTTATCGGAAAAGTAGTCTTTTATTTTTGTGTTGTGTTGTGTACATTCCACCTAAAACCATTGAAAGAGAATATATGTATATGTTTTACTTACTAGAACAGTTATGTATCAATTATGACGAAGTTATACTAGTGGCTGATTTAAATATGTACTCAACTAACCAGGATGTACAGTGTTATTATGAATACTTTGTCACCTTCTGTGGGTTTCGCCAGTGTAATAGCATTGTAAATTGCAACAATCGCACGCTTGATGTAGTTCTTACTACTTTGCCCGAAGACGATATCGTCGTTAGTGAGGAGCGCGATGAGTGTTTGTCTTGCATCGACCCGCAGCATCCGCCGCTGCGAGTTTGTTTAAGCGGTGCGCGAACGACTACCGGCCTTAGTGGCCCTATGCCGCAAGCGTCCACCTACTTACCGCGGTGGAATTTTAGCAAGGCAGATTTTAATTTATTGTATGTGTCACTTGCGGCGGTAAACTGGAGCCCTCTGTATGAAGCGAGCAATGCCGAGGAAGCATACAGTATATTTTATGATATATTCTACGAGATTTTAGATGATAGCACTCCAAGAAAAAATACGAAAGGGGGCTGCTCTCGCTATCACTACCCAGATTGGTACACAGCTGATATAATAGGTCATATTAAACAAAAGGCTTTTTGGCACAAAACTTTTAAGAGAACTGGTTCGAACAACGACTATAGAAACTTTTCTTACTATCGTTCTGTGGTCAAAGATAAAATCAAGGCCGCTTATAGTAACTATCAGCATCGTGTTGAGCAACAGCTTGTAAAGGAACCGAGGTCTTTTTGGGGTTTTATTGGAAACAAACGTTCGAAACGCAGTAAAACTAAAATAGTTAAAAATGGTGAGCCGTTATCTGAGCATGAGTGCGCTCAGGCGTTCGCAGACTACTTCCATTCGGTTTATGGAGAGGTGGCACCGCGGTTGGATGCGACTGCTGCGGGGCAGGCTGCGCCTGAGCGCGGCGCGCGCATTCACGTGGGTCAGCTGTCTCTTGGTGAGGTGAGCGCAGCGCTCGCGCGTCTCAAGCCCAAGCGTTCCGTTGGGCCGGACGGGGTGCCACCCTACATAGTTAAAGATTGTAGGACTGCACTGGCCAGACCTCTCTTGCATTTATTTAATAGCTTTCTACGAGAATGCTCGTATCCGGATGGCTGGAAACTGACTAGGGTTACTCCGGTACCAAAGGGTGCTCCTGCCTCTGAAGTTAGTGGATACAGACCTGTTGCAGTACTGTCAACATTTGCAAAGGTCTTCGAGTCTGCGTTATGCTCTTGTATCCATTCGCAAGTAGTAACTCAGCTTAACGATGCGCAGCATGGTTTCCGAACGGGCCGCAGCACAAATTCCAACCTAATGTGTTTTATGAACCAGGCCGCCCCAGTGCTGGACTCAGAGGCAGGGGCTCAACTGGACGTCGCTTACTTCGACTTTAAGAAGGCATTTGATAGCGTAGATAATGACATTCTGTTAAGTAAATTTGCAAAGGCTGGTTTCACTCCAGCCCTTCTAAAGTTCTTTTCCAGCTACTTAGGCAATCGGAAACAAATTGTAGAATACGCTGGCTTCACTTCAGACTCGTATTGCACCCTTACAGGAGTAAGCCAGGGTACTAATTTAGGACCGTTGGAATTTATTATAATGGTAAATGATCTTCCTGAAATTGTGAAAGATGCCGGTTGCTTACTATTTGCCGACGATCTGAAGTTGTTCATGCAAATTACCAATCCATCGCACTGTGAACTGCTGCAGCGGGACATTGATAGTGTAGTAGGGTGGAGTATTGAAAACAAACTATTTTTTAATGTGGCAAAATGTAGTGTGATGTCTTTTACGCGGGCCGTGGCCCCCCGACATCACGAATATAGCATGGACGGGCACGCCATACCGCGGGTAGTGACGGTGCGAGATCTTGGAGTCACTTTCTCCGAAGATTTGTCGTTTCGCACACATATCGTACAGGTGTGTAAGAAAGCCTTCAAAAATCTTGGATTTGTAATGCGTGAAACCCGGGAGTTTACTAACACAACAGCTGTGAAATCACTTTATAATGCTTTAGTAAGAAGTAACTTGGAAACGAGTGCTATTATCTGGAATCCATTTGAAACAAAGTATTGTCTGATGGTAGAAAAAATGCAAAATAAATTTACCCGGTTCCTTTATATGAAGCAATTTGGCGTCTACCCATTCTATCCACTTATGTATCCAACCCTCTTTGTAATAGGGATGGTTGGCTACTATAAGTTGGAGGTAAGGCGCAATTTTGCACTAGTTAAATATGTTTTTATGGTTTTTCGTGGTATGCTGAATAATCCTCAAATACTGGAATCTTTGAGATTGCTCGTTCCAAACAGTAGGCTGCGACAAGGGCCGAGAGAGAGGCTGTTTAAAGTCCCGGTGGCTCGTACGAACCTGTTAAAGTTTGCACCAGTGGGGCGGGCAATAAAGATACTCAACAGCGTCTCTCTGCAAGTAGATATCTTTACATGCTCATTGGCGGAATTCCAGAGGGTGACACTTAACATATTGTCCTCTGTATGACTTGTGCCACACAGTGGACATTCTGACTACATTGCTGTATTGGGTTAAACCTGTTAAAAGAAATGTAAGTGTAAATAGTAAATAAATAAATAAATAAATAAATAAATATTAACTTATTAGAAAATAACTCAAATACTGTCAGATTATTAAGTCTTTTTAGGTCATTTGATTTGTCAAATGTTTTTATTGAACCAACCCGAGTGACAGCTTCTTCTGCCACTTGTATAGATAATATTTTTTGTAATTGTGATTACTTACACAAACAAATTGTAAATAAGTTGCCATCAGATCACAGTGGACAAACAATAACATTTTGCTCCTACATACCTTTACAAAAAATTCAAATAAGGTTTAGGCCAATTACATGTAAAAGTTTAGAGAAATTAAATCATTCTTTGGCCAATAAATTATGTGTTCAGAGTTTTAATAATATAGGTGACCCAAATGAGTTCTACGCCGAGTTCTTTTCACTATTAAACACGCAATTTAATGACACTTTTCCACTAAAGACTAAAAGTATTTACACAAAGTTCTTATTTAGTGATTGGGCGACTCCAGGTATTCATAAAAGCAGGGAAAAACTATTTGAACTATATGGCTTAAAGCAACATATTATGAATAATACAAGCTTTCATAAGTATGTTGCAAAATATTCAAAAACTTTTAAAAGTGTTTGCAAAATAGCTAAAGCTCTTTATATTAGCAATAAAATAAAATCAGCTGATGATAAAATAAAAACTACCTGGCAAGTAATAAATAATGAAACAGGTAGGAAAAAACAGCGAAATACTGAATTTAATTTAGAGACTGCACATGGCCCCATTAACTCAGATATAGAAATAGCTCAAGAATTTGAAAACTTTTTTGCTAATATTCCCCTTAAAACTACTGAAGCTTTAAATTCCTCACCCGCGCTTTCTACTGCCTTACTTAGGCAAAATGTGAAGGCATGCCCTTTAGAGTTTAGGTTTCAGCATACAAACCCCCAGGCTGTTATAAAAGCTTTTAAAGATCTTAAAATTAAATCAACAGAAGATCTCTGGGGAATGTCTGTAAAAGTCTGTAGATCTATTATCGAAACCATTGCGCCCTATTTAGCTTACATATTTAACACCAGTGTAGACCAAGGAGTCTTTCCGGATCTCATGAAACACAGTAAAGTAGTTCCATTGTTCAAATCGGGTGATAGTAAAGAACCCAACAATTATAGGCCTGTGTCAATTCTGCCAGTTCTCAGTAAGGTGTTTGAAAAGTTGATGCTCAGTCAAATGTTACTTCACTTTAATAAAAATTCCATCTTTCATGAACAACAGTACCGTTTCACCAAAGGGCGTTATACCACTGACGCCGGTGTCACCCTAATAAAGAACATTTTTAATGCCTGGGAAGAAGCATAAGATGCCTGATGCAAGATGAATCTTTTGCGACCTCTCGAAGGCGTTCGATTGTGTAGACCATGAGACACTTCTGCTGAAACTAGAGCACTATGGGATTAGGAATACAGCTCTTGATTTACTTACTTAGATCATACCTGAAAGATAGAAATGTTAAAGTTCAGGTAAACGGCGTAAACTCATTAGGGTCTGAAATGGCAATGGGCGTTCCTCAAGGTTCGATATTGGGTCCATTCCTCTTTTTAGTTTTCTTTAATGATTTACCCCAATTACTTCAAAATCAACCGAAGATGGTGTTATTTGCAGATGACACATCATTAATCTTTAAAATAAACCGACGGTCACAAAATCTTGACGACGTGAATAGCTCTATTCTGCAAGTCCAAGATTGGTTTACGGTAAATAATCTGGCCATCATCATTTCAGCCGAAAGACGTCCACTACTGAACATAGGCCTCCCCCAAGCACCTCCACTTCGACCGATTCTGTGCTTTCCGCATCCAGCGGATTCCTGTGGCCTTCACAAGGTCATCGGTCCATCTTGTGGGAGGCCTTCCAACGCTACGTCTTCCGGTACGCGGTTGCCACTCCAGAACCTTTCGGCCCCATCGGCCATCCGTTCTACGAGCAATGTGCCCTGCCCATTGCCACTTAAGTTTCGCAATTCTTCGGGCTATGTCGGTTACCTTGGTTAAATAATCTGGTACTTAATAAAAAAAAAAAACAAATGCATTAGATTTAAATTATCTAATGTTAAAAGTAGCGAATGTGACATCATATTGAATGGAGAAAAACTGGAATTTATTAATCAAACAGTTTTCCTAGGAATCACGCTAGACGAGAAATTACAATAGGGACCTCATATAACATCTCTTGCGGGGCGGTTAAGCTCGGCCGCTTATGCTGTTAGAAAGATAAGACAGTTAACAGATGTGGAAACCGCGCGTTTGGTCTATTTTAGCTACTTCCACAGCATTATGTCGTATGGCATTTTACCTTTATTTTGCAAAAGAGAGCTGTCAGAGCCATTTATAATCTACGTCGCCGCGAATCTCTCAGGGAACTTTTTAAAAGGATTAATATTATGACGGTACCTTGCCAATTAATTTATGAAAATATTATGTATGTAAGGAAAAATCCACATCTCTATAATAAAATAAGTGATAGACATCATTTTAATACTAGAAATAAAGATAAACTAGATCAACCATTTTTCAGATTATCTAAAGTACATACATCTTTTATGGGGTACTGTGTTAAATGTTACAACAAAATACCTTGTGAAATATTGCAATTAAATGAAAGAAAATTTAAAACTCATATCAAAAGTACACTTTGTAAACAAGCATACAAATTAGAGGATTATATCCAAGATAAGAGTGCTTGGAAACATGCTGGTCCTGCTCCATAGGACAATTTAGAATCAAGACAAAATCAAACTGGTTGCTAATTTAATTGTAAAATTGATTATTTTGTGTTTTATGACATTGATTTTACATTCTGTGATTACTTTCTCACACACTGACTTATTAATTACAAAATTTTAGGAAAATCGTCTACTTTTACAATGTTTGTAAATATGTGAGCACCATGTATCTATCACATATTAAATTATCTGTCGTTGCTTCATTTTTAATTCTTTTTACATAATGTGGTATAGTAATTTTATTCTAGGTGCATCGTCTTCCCATATAGGTCATATTATTTAACTAATGTACGTGCATATACAAACAATTGTAAAACATTTTTAAAAGAGTAACGGTGGAGTTTCTTGCCTATTCTTCTCCATACGAAAACTACCTTTTGGAAGGGGCGACTAGAATCAATTTTAATATTTTGTAATTTTTGACGTTCAAAAGTGCCATACATGGGCCTCTTTGAAATAAATGATTTGACTTTGACTTTGACTTAAGAGCCGAGGAAAAAAAGGTCATTGTTCTACCGCTGCGCCCGCGTTGCCGTCAAGCATAATTTTTTTGTTAGGTACGCGTAATTTTGAATATCTTTTAAACCATTCATTTAAATGAAATGATGTCACGGCAAATTTTAATCTAAATTAAATGCTCAATTTAAGTAACGTAGTAGTGTATTGCATAAGGATTAATATAATAGGTACCGGTCAAAATAGCTTCGGAAATAACAATAAATTTTTTATCAAATTCTGAAAGATAAAAATGGTTATTTATTTATTTATTTAATACTTTAAGCACATACATGTACAGACGCCAGCACATCAAGCTACTACAATCTGTCAAATTTATTTAATAGATTTTCAACTTTATCGCTGAAGTTTAAGGTTCAAAGTTGATTGGGAAAATTTGACAGTTTCGGGTAGCTTGATGTGCTGGCGTCTGTACAGAGGCGGACTTAATGCCATAGGCATTTTCTACCAGTCAACCTTTGGGTGATGCAGAGACAAACAGTGGTAGGTGCAATATCGAAAATTGTGGAATAATATTTATTTAAATATAAGGATATATATATACCTATCAAAACAAAATATATAATATAACTATATATATAAATATAAGAACAAATAAATACACATAAATACACGAATATATTTATAAAACAAATAAGACAAACAATGGGAAAACATTACCGCTATGATGATACTGCCAGCTTCTTACGAACTTTAACTTTAAAGGATAATCTGTTAGTTGCCATCCTGATTTCTTGGGGGAGCGCATTCCACAGAGAGATAGACTGAACGAAGAAGGAAGAGTGAATGAAATCAGTGCGGTGAGTGGGACATAGAAGAAGACGATTGTGTGATGAACGTAGAGTTTTATTGTGGTTTGCGCAAATGTACTGAAAGTGGGGGGCTAGATAACTAGGGGAAGAGGGAGAGTCTTTAGATTCAAAATTACAATGGGGCGCCCATATTAGAACTCTTTCAGGTAGATTAAGTTCAGCTGCATATGCAGTAAGAAAAATAAGGCAGTTTATTTATTATTTATTTATTTATTTAAAGGCTTACCAACTAAACACATACACAGCATTATCCCAAAGTCTCTGTCAAATGTAGATCTCGCATGTATCTAAATTACAGGAAAGCACGACACTATCAATTAGCATACTACATTAATACACAAACCGCTCAAACGCGCCTAAATAAGTTTAAAAACATCAAATAATATAATAGTAATAAAACAAATTCAAATAATAACATTAAAATAATTACAAAAATAATTTAAAAAATAATGTTGAATAAGTACTGTGAATACTACGGTATAACTTACAAAAGCTGGGATTTTTATAATAACACTACATTTTATCAAAAATATTTCTGAAATAGCCACAGCTAGGTTAGTATACTTTGCTCATTTCCACAGTATTATGTCTTATGGCGTCCTGCTGTGGGGATCGGCAGCTGACGTAGATTCAATTTTCATTTTACAAAAGAGGGCAATCCGCGCGATCTATAAAATGGGCCCTCGCGAGTCCCTTAGAGACAAATTTAAAGAAATTGATATACTGACTTTGCCTTCACTTTATATCTTAGAAAGTATTATGTATGTTCGCAAAAACTTAGGACTTTTCAAAATAAGAAGCGATTTCCATAATATAAATACACGTAGTCGACATGAAATTGTGATACCCAAATTTAGATTAACTAAAACAAGCAAGTCATTTCTTATAAACAGTATCCGCTTTTATAACAAGTTGCCAAAGTCTGTGACAGAACTTGGCGATGGGAAGTTCAAAACCCACATCAAACGTGTCCTTATCAAGAAATCATATTATAAAATTAAAGACTACGTTGAAGACAAGGAAATTTGGCAATAATTCCTTCTGCACAAGTGGCTTCCCTGGTACCTCATTAACGGCATAAATAAGTAAGAGTCTATTAACTGCTCCCAAATTACCATGTTTATTTAAATCTTTATTTTTTATTTATTTTTACATTCGCCCTTGACATATTTCTATTATTTGACATTATATACCTACGATTTAATTTCAACTTTTTTATTTTTTATTTTTTTCATGATAATTATTCAGATTGACTACAGTTGTAATAGCAATCATATAATTGCGTTTTATTTAAAATAGGTTTTTTACTTTTATTAATTAATTTATTTTTGTATAGATTTATTTCTACATATTTTGTGAATGTGAGAACGCTGTAGGCTTAGTGGATTGTAGACCTGTTGACCATTTTCTATTTTGTTAAGTACTTGGTACTTATTGAAAGACACACTGTCCTCCCATACCTAGAAACACTGTTATTTGAAAGTATTGTAAAAGCCAATTATTTTTAAAAGAGTAACCGTGGAGTCAAATCAAATCAAATCAAATCAAAAGTCATTTATTCAAACTAGGCTGAGAATCAGCACTTTTCGAACGTCAAAATTACATAAGACAGTCCCCCAAAAACGCCCACCCTTCACCACTTCCTAGTGCCTTTAGCTGGGAAGAAAAAGTGGCGCAACAAACTCCCCAGCAGCACAGCTGTCTGTTCAAGTTAGAGAATGATTCTATACAATAGTATACAAAATAACCTACATTATGACAAAATAACCTACATTCTTGCCGGCTCTTCTCCATAGGAAACGACCAATTGGAACCGTGCACCTAGCTTCTGACGTTTCATAAGTGCCCATGTAGGTTTATGTGAAATAAAATATTTTGATTTTGATTTTTTTTAAGTCAAGAAATGAAAACAAGGTGGTCAGTGCCCTTTGCTCCCTGCGCTGGCGTATGGGCAACCACTTTAGATGCGACCGATGCACAGAGACATGATCATATTTACGCAGATTGAAAACGAATCGAATGCAGTTATTGAGAAGACGGTCAAGTTTGTCGAGGAGATCTGCATTCAGGTCATAGTAGCACACATCACCATAATCGATGATAGGGAAAATTAAGGACTGCACAGGCAAGAGGCGAAAGAATGCCACCTTGAGGAACGCCAGCTTCCAAATCACACCAGCATGATGAAGAATCCCCAACATGAATGGACTGCTGACGTTCCTGAAGGTAAGAGGAGAACCATTCCAGTGCTTCGGGAGAGACCATAACATAGGACAGAATAGCTAACAGAATGTCGTGACTGACGGTATTAAATGCATTCGAGAAATCAACCAACACTAGAACAGTAACTTTGGTGTCTTTCAGTCCTGCCCTTATATCGCCAGTCACTTTAAGGAGGGCGGAAACAGTGCTGTGCCCTGGCCTGAACCCAGATTTAAGAGGGCTAATTAGTGAGTTTCTATGAACAAAATTGGAGAATTGTTTGTGGACACAGGCCTCGAGCACTTTGGATAGGAAGGGAAGTATAGAAATTGGACGGAAGTCTGTAGGAAGAAAGGGATTAGATACCTTAGGTAGTGGGCGAACATAGGCTTTGCGCCACAGGGAAGGGAATACTCCAGTGTACAGGGAAACATTTACAATGTGGATAATAGCAGGTAGGATATGATCCAGAATAGTTATGAACATACCACGGGTGATATTGTCACATCCCACAGCTTTTGATTTAATCGAGAGAATGATCTTTCTGATCACTCCCGGCTGAACTGGAATGAAACTGAAAGGATTAATACTAGGACGCGTTAGACCAGTTATTAAAGACAGTTTGTTGCTTAGTTAGACGATCCATAGTAGAAATAGAGGAGAAATGACGGTTGAGATCGTCTAAATCAACTGAATTAGGAAGGTCTAAATGTCGCGGTTTGCCGATACCAAGAGTTCTAAGAAATTTCCAAATATCGGCAGAAGATGAAGAATTGATAGTATCCAGAATGTGGCAGCATTTAGCATTGCGTGTTTTATGATTCTTTTTTTGTTTGGTAGATCATACTTCAGAGGTAGTCCCATATAAATGTTATTAACTTTGCTTGGGTAGTTTTTGATTTAGCTTCAATAATACGTATTTTTTCCCACGTAGTATGTGGATGATATGATTAGTTAATATCACTGTTATTTACATAGCAGGTAGTGGTATTCGAATGTGTGTGGGGTAGGTAGGTACCACAAATAAAAAGTGAAAAATAAAAAAAAATTACAAAAAAAAAAACAACCGACTTCAAAAACAAACACTACAAAGTGAAAAATAACTTTAATTTCGGAAGTCGGTGACAAAGAACGAAAATTCAAAACCAAAGACACCGACTTCCGAAATTAAAGTTATTTTTCACTTTGTAGTGTTTGTTTTTGAAGTCGGTTGTTTTTTTTTTGTAAAGTTTTTATTGCAGTAAACAGCTGCGCAACTGGGCTCAATAATTAATTATGCGTCAAAGAAGTCTCTTGTTTCTAAAAATGTATGCCTAGCTGTCAAATTATAAGACGCTGGAGATCAGTGCCATCTGAAGTGAGCAAGTGGCAGTTTTTATCCCCATTGGTTAGGTTGGAAACAACGTCTTGGCAGCTTTTCCGTCATACCAAAGTAAATTAACTATGATGCGTGATCTTGTAAACGAGGTACGTCGTCCTGAACGAGATTACATTAAAATCATAAATTTTCGAAAGCTAGTAGTGCTATCGCGTCAAGCAATAATTGTCAATGTGTGCGTGGTAGTATTGCTCACTGTAGGTGTATATCGCTCCGACTGGCACTCACACTAGCGCAACGTGCTTGGAATTTAATTTTGCTAACATCTCGATTTGTAGTTGCGAACCGTGTTCGCAGGCTTCTTAAGACGCAGATATATGACAGTGACCTTGAATGGTTAGCTTGCGTGTTCTGTACTGAGCTCATGCAACGCGTCGTACGTCCAGCCAGTAATAGGACTCGCCCATCAAGGAGCGTTGTCCCAAATTAGACGCATTATTAATTTATTACACGTAAAACAAAAGGTATTTTAATAAAACACGTATACTAAAAGATTGATAATTTGATTATCTTTAAAATGGTGAAGGTTTCAGAAAAATACGCTTGATAGATTTTGCGTCATTCTCAGTTTTTTATCCACGTTAGACATAACTTTACAAATTAATTTCACTATGTAATATAAACAATCAAAAATACGCCTATATTAAAATATTAAGAAAATGCTCTAATTTAACAATTTTTTTTTTCAAATCACTAACACTACTCGTTTAGACGTCATCTTCAGTATAAAATCATTAAAAGTCAGCTATCGTCCCCTTGTTAGGATAAAGTAAAGATAAAAGATTTATTTTATTGATAGTGATGTTTTATTGCCCGTAGAAGCTTATGCAATTAAAGTGGAAAGTTTGAGAACCTCTACTTTGTACTGCTACTACTGTGGATGGCTTATAAATGAGGCCTCTAGCCACGAGCCTGGCCAAACTTGACACCGCGTCGGAATATTCGCTTATATTGCATGGGCATACAGCTCTTTCTGACCTACTCAAGCCTATTCCCCGTCGATAAGTGTGGTCACTACGAGTTCACATATCTGGTGGAAGATGTGGACCCTTATGGATACGATAGGCGCGGGAAAAAGAGATGTATTCATTCATAATTATACATGTACCTAATAATAAATACCTTTACTGTTATAAACTAAATAGATTAATAAATGTCAAGTTTAAATAGTAGTAGTAGGTACTAACTAATTAAAGGCAATTTTATTTTATTATGGTCACTCCCTCATTTGGCCGAAGGACGCCCGCTGCTCCACAGGCCTGCTACTGCCCACAAGTATAGCCTTCATTTCCACGATTTGCTTCTAATCAGCAGTAGGTAATCATTCCGGCCGACGCGCGTCGTAAGCGATCAATGTGCTGGATCGATCAACGAACAGCCACACTTTGTTCAGGTCAGACGGATCAAAGAGCGCGCTAATTACGGAACACACTTACGGCGGCAATGCCCTTAATTTTGTCAGTTTCACAACATTCAAAGCGTCATTTACGCTGTCGAGCAGACAGTTCTTGGTCAGTGGGTCGTCTTAGGTTCTTTCAAACATGAAGCAATGGATTAGGAATGTCTTTCGAAATCCTTCGGGCCGCGATTGAAAGGATAGCTCGTTTATGGGCGCTCTGTACAGCTTGGCACTCCACCTACCTTGTGCGCGCTAGAGGAGGCGACGCGCGCGCGGGCGCGGCGCGGGCACTAGCGGGCGGCAGGCCCCGGGCGCGCACGAGCTCCCATGGACTGCATCAACACTGCATGTCCTCACCACTCACTGACAACACTCACTCTGACACCTGTCAGCTAACAGTTAACGCCTTTCCATGTTCGAAAACACGAGGAAATGAGGTTCATATTATTTGCGCACTGCTACAAACTTTTTGAGATTGTAAGTACTAGTTCACACTGTGCGGGATGGTCCGATCTGAACTACGGATCTGACAGTTATACAGATTGTTTGTTGTATTTTCAGCAGTTGACACTTTCAGGAGTGAGGGCCTTTGTTCCTATCATGCGGATTAGTGTCCGCGTGCGTCCTATCGTCCCGCATACTGTGCTGGTGATGCTGCTACACGCACGAACATAATATACTGGCGAGTGCATCGCACGCGCTGAGCTCACGCTTGCGGGAACACTGCGCCTATTGCCACTAGGAGCTGAATAAAACCAAGTGTTTACGGCAAGTTCATTTATTACAATACAATTTTATTATACGAGTACATTACATATTAATTAATTCAATTATTTCCAGCGAGCGCTCTGCACTGCCACTCAACGAACAAACAACACGTTCTCATTTACAAACATTATGTATATTTTTTATAATTTATACATACATACAGTACGCGGCTGTTAATATGGCACAGAGTACAACAAAGATCTTTTGGCGCCTGAAGGACATCGACAGGGGGCGTTGTTGGTAAACATTTGTGAATCTGTATCATTGTATTGACAAAACAAGATGGCGGCGTTAGTTCCGATTTTGGCGCCAAAAGAACCTTGCAGGGTCGCAGAGCAACAGACTGTCACGCAGGCGAGTGACAGATACGACGTGAGACAAAAACGAAAAACTCGATGTGCCATATTAACTGATCGTACAAAAACATAACCCTTCTTGGCAGTCGGGCACACACACGACTTTTAACACCCGACCACCAACTTAAATTGTCAGTAAGTATATTCAAATCACAACTGTAATTTTATTCTTTGTCAGTCGCATGGTATTACACAACAATTTTACGAAGAGTGTCAATCTGCTAGACGATACCTCTTGCTTCAGTGTATCAAACTACAAAACGCCCCGTACAGTCAACCACACATCAGTGCTATCAATTTAACAGTGACGGCGCCTTTACGTCGCAGCAGTAAGGGGACCGTTCAAGTATTACGTAAGCACTATAGGGGGGCGGGGTGGGCGGGGGGTCTATGCTTTGTTTATTTTTGATGACATGGCGGGTGGGGGTCTAGATGGCGATCGGTCAACAGTAATTATTTACTTTTTTACACATATGGCAACCCACACATTGTTTATGCTTGAAAACGAAACGCATATTCGGGGATTCCCACAAATAATGAATACGTTTAGGTCCTCGCTTAGAACCGAGTAGGGGAATTACCGCGTGCTATTAAAAAAAAACGAATACTTACATTAAAAGAAAAATGCATATACCAATGTTTATGTAAGCATGGGGGGGGGGTAAGAGCTTTGCTTACTTTTGCTAACAAGGGGGAGGGGGAGGGAAATAATTGTAATAAATCTGCTTACGTAATACTTGAACGGCCCCAAGGGCGATTTTCGTAGTGATATCATTGATGTGCAGGTGTAAAGGCTCACGCACATTAATGCGGGTGACGCCGCGTTGCACAAATCTTCGTACTACATCCTACGAAATGAATTAGTTAACGAAGTATAATTAAAAATGGATGTATATAAATGTAAATGAACAGAGTATTTGATACGTGGCGTGTTCGGTGTAGCTGCGGCCTGGCAGTTGTAACAGGTACACGCTAACTGTTACCATACATTCAGTACATGATTACCCCTAGCGTTGACATTTTTGTAGCGCGTGTCGGACCACAATGAAGGGTGCCGTAGTTGGGATGAATTTATCCAAAGAAGAAACTTAACTTTGTAGTTGAAAAATGTTCTCTCATACTTCGATATAATATATGTACGTCACGGACTATTCTCCAACTACAAATGAAAGTTAGTACTAGAAAAAAAAAAAAAAAATTTCATCGCTGGAGGGTGGGTCTAGAATCATGTTGTGAATTCATGGAAACAGTTTGTGCGTCGATCCCTTACACTGTGTATATACAATAGTTCATCGAATCCGTTTCACTCGACACTGTCGTTAACCAACAATAATAAACTTTAAATTTGTTCAAAAAATTTCGAAAATATTTTAACTAACGTTAAACTAATTGATAGACAATTTCATTTCAATGAGATTTAGTTTATTATTTACAAGTTTGTCTTAAAACATTGATCACTTTAAGCAGCGCCTTCCACACTTGTGACATTTCAACGAACAATACTCCGTACAAAGTGACAGCACTAGCCATTCTCAAGAAGCCTCAGAAAGGATTGCTGTGTGTCTGTGTGACATTATATTTCATCATCTGCCGAGCGTTTTCCCAACTATGTCGGTGCCGGCTTCCAGTCTAACCGGATGCAGCTGAATACCCGTATGTTACAAGGAGCGACTGCCTATCTGAGCTCCACAACTCAGTTACTGGGTAACGTGATACCACGCGGTGAGACGGATTGCGTGGCATTACATTTGTCACGGAGTCTGACCGCTTGAGATGTCACATGTGTGGACGCAGCTTAATTCGCTTAGTGTACAAAATGAAGCCGAAAGCTTTGCTTATCCTATAGTATAGTTATTTGTTAGTGTCCGGAGCGGTCTGGTTTGTGTCCACGGAATGGGCACTACATAGCTATAGAAAGTTCCATACATCGAGTGAAAACAGGCGCGTGCGCACACACACAGCCGATCTACTCTGTAAGAATCTCACCGTGAACTTGAAGTGAGCTGTCAATCTGTAGCATCAGCTGGAATGACAGCTCACTTCACGTACGTGTGCACGTGATACTCTGACAGAATAGACGCGGCAGTAGAACTAGCTGTTTGGTACACTTACAGGCAACAATGTTCATGTTTCCAATACACTGTCAATATTTATTTGAATTGTGTGCGTAATAACATTTTAAAGCTTATGGCACACTTAGGAGAGTGATGTAAAAGAACTGACTACTCAGCACACTCACAGTAGCAAGTTAGCTGTGAGTGTGTACCAATAGTTTTGTGTGATTGTATCGGTACTGTAGAGCCGCCCCGGAGCCTCCGCCGCCCGCCTGTTGTATGGGGGGGGATGCGCTAAGTTAGCCTCCGCGAAATTAAAATTTTCTCAAAATGAAAATTTTGGCAGCAACATATTAATCAAATTATATCGATCGATAATGCGCCAATTCAACAGGGACGCTAAAAGTGTAAAAAATAGAAAGATTATAAATGTGGTGCGCGTCTCATTGATTGCAAAGTGGCGCTGTGCACTTGTGTGCTACGCTTGAATTTGTCGCCCCTGAAGTGCGCGGGCCTCGGCTTGCCTCCGTAGATCCGGGGCTGCTGTAGAGTTTAGTCTGGATTGCCTTTGTTAATAAGTTAAGTGCATATAAAGAGATAGTCAATCATTCATATTACGAATTGAAAAGAGGAGACTAACGTATAATAAAACTACGCTTTGCATTGATACGCTACCGCAAGACCGCCGAGTTGCCGCTCGTCGTATGGAGCCCTCTGAAGCTACCTATATAGAGTCACCTGTCCGCTCCGACGACGACGCACAGACACTTGTCACTGATTGTTCGTGTTTATCTCCGGCGTCGTCCGTGCGGCGACAGAGGCGCGCCGTGACTAGATGTGACGTCAGCGCGGCGCGGCGTCACTGCGCGTTGGCGAGCTCGTCCATGCGACACCTGCAACACGCCGCAAGTGTTCACCGCACGGTTGGCTCTGTACACGGTACTCACATTTCGCCAGTTACATTTAATTCTAATACGGTCAAATGACAACTGTTTTCGCATCGTGCTGTGGCACAAACTGGACTTTTAAATAAAACCGAATGTAACCGACTCACTGTAACTGTTAGTGCTAGTTACCTGACGGCCATCTCCGCGACCTCGAGGCTGGGGTAGTCCAGCTCCTTCACGAGGCACAGCACCGCAGACAACAGGTTCGAGTTCTGCAACCACATCGCGTTTATGTTAGGTCGTGGCATGATTTGTAACGGCTAGCGTCTTGTAATGGTGTCGTATCCAGGAATCTAGCGACTGGCGACTGACCGATGGCGGTATAACCATCTAAAAGTCAACCTAAATTCTCCAGAACAATGACGGGCAGCAGCGTCACCGTTGCGAAAGGATTGGCTCGCTAGTCCTGGGCAAGGTAGCGGTCACGGTAACGGCGGGGGGGGGGGGGGGGGGGGGTTATAATGGACGTTCGATGAGGCTGGACCATCACCGTGCCGAACTTGATGTAGAGTTAAGTTGCATTAACTGGCGTATACCGGGGTTTTCTGAAATCCGAAGACGGCGAGAGGACGCGATAACCCTGAAGTCAGCCCACCTATTCTACTTCCGCGAAGGTGAAGGTCAAGGGCAGAACGCAAGGGTGTGAAACTGCTCGCGTATAGATTGGAAATCACTTTTTACTGCGGTCTTCCAATCTACACAAGAGTAGTACGCAAATACTCGCGTATACTTCGTAGTGATCAAATTAACTACCTCATTCCATAATATACAGTGCCAGTACGCATACGGACTAATCGTGTATAGATTGCGACTAATTGTGAACTGGTATCCAACTTGTTTGCGACGGAATGCACCTTGCGCTAACACTAAATAGCCTGCCTGGCTGCGACCGACTTGGACGTAGCGGTTGGTCACAGTTCTAACCTAACCCATTTCACCAAGTTCACATTTTTTTTTTTGTGTTTTTGTTGGTTTTTATTTTACTATATCTTTAAAACTCTAGTCAGGCGTAAGTGATGTAGTATAGTTTGGAACCAGGACGAGCGTGGACTATGTACACGAGCAGTACGCATAATGTGTATACGTTGTAATCACAGATTTTTTAATATCATTACAATGTATACGCAAACAGTTTCTTATGGATGCGTTCTAGTCTTGTATAGATCGGGTACCTTGTACTGACTGACAGGTACTACCTGAAAGTGACACAGGTATCTGCGCCCACTTCGACATGCTCTGACGAGACAGTCGAGGCCACGCACGAGGATATTGCCAAGGCAATGCACAGTACGACAAAAGCCCACACCAACGGTGTTATGGAGGACGAAAGTGCCAAAGTGGGATTACAAGAATGCGGCGAATCGAAAGTCGGACCGTTCAGTGTGGGGCGCAGGACGCACTGGGGGCAAATGCTGGTCAACTTCTTAGAGACGCAGGGGCTCTTCTTGATGAATTCGTTCTTCGAAAATAAACCCTAAAGGACACTTCTTTTGACCTAGCAGAGTCCCAATAGCGTGACAAGGAACGAGATAGACACACTACGGATAAGAAGCACAGATTGAGAGATGTCTCCGTGATCAATAAATATGTTTAATATCGGAAGTGATCGCAGGTTTGTCCGAGGCACTCTCAATATAAATTGTCGAGCGGAGAGAATCCACATGATGAGGTCTCTCCTCCGACCGCAGCTCCAAGCCGCTCTAGGATCCGAAAAGTTCTAACTGGAACTTCAACGGAGAAGGTAAAAAAATATAGATAATTATAATGCACACAGCTAAAGGTAACAATGTTGCAAGATCAATTATTACAGATCTTATTACAGAAACCTTGTCTTTTGAATGAGGCCGTTAATTCAGCACCGACTAAGTCTAGCAGCATTGCTACATACCCTCGCCACAGGCCTCCTGGTGAAGCCCCTGTGCTCGGCCATCACGGCGGAGGGGTAGTCTTTGTCTCTGTCTCGCTCGCTCGCGTGGGTGCTGCCGTGTCGCGCGCTCGCTCGCTCCTCCCACGCCTCGCCGCTGCCGCGCTGCGACATGTGTCCGTACGACTCTGACCTGTGACAGTACACCGTACAATGTAGTCGGTTGAAACATTGCGCGGTTACTCTCTGCTGAGGCTTCGGGCACAGATGTTGCTGTCTGTCATTCATTTTTACGCGTTAGTATTTGTCACATACTATTCGCACTCTACGAAATTATTTTTGTGTAAACAGGGACATTCTTTCGTCGGCCTATACACTAAAATATCAAGAAAATAATGCTTTTGCTCCTTGGAATTTAGAGTCAATAGTGTTTGAAGTATCAACTTTAACATGATGGTATTAAGGTGTATTATTGCTTACCTGTCGGGTCGCTCGTAATAGGGCTCCTGGTAGGGCGGCGACGCGACGCCGCTGGCCGGCGCCGGGTAGCGACACTCGCCGTTGGACGAGTACGAGTACTCCTGTAACACGGGTACGAGTCATGAGACAATATCTCCGAACTTGTGTCTCGGCGGCCGATGCACGGATTTACTTTTTGAGACACGCGGGTCTACACCGTCCTAACTGTGGACTGATATTGAGGCACTAATCGTGCGCCCGATAGCATTTTCCATTCGCAAAAAAGATAAACTTTCATATTTAACCTGCAACATTTGATGTACCGGGAAACAGGGTTGGAAAAACTTTTTCATTTCCGGCAATAAGCAGACAAAAATAATATCATTATAAATATCATAGATTGAAAAAAAAATCATTTCTCTAGACATTTGTGCTAAATCCTATATCAGACGCCTAACTTTTTGTAATTTTTTGCCTTTGATTCGACATCTCTCACTTGAAGTAAAACTTCTAAAGAAACACCAAATGAATCAGTGAAAAATTTATTCAATACTCAATACTTTATTAGCATTCCACAAGGTGTACACAGGTACACAGGAGGTAGTCACAAACTTATATAAATAAATGTTGTCATTATGGAGCCTGTCATTAGTGAAGCGATCCAACGATGTTGGAGTTCGGCACTCGGCATCAGGAAATGAGAGGAGCAGTTGAACGGTCAAGTATAATTTTGTCAGTGTCGTGTGAACGTGGAATGAACAAAAATGAACCTTCAATCGAGTAAAGCGTCTGATGTCGGCTTTAGATAGATGTCCATGAAAGTGAACGATCGATTATTTTGAAGGGATGACTCTGTTATGTGTGATGGTGTGTGAATGTGGTGGTACCTTGACGCTGTGCGTGGAGAGCGAGTGCCGCAGTGAGCCGGCGTCGGGCGAGCGCGCCTGCAACACACACACTGCTGCACTACACATACAGACGACTCGCGAAAGCGTTCACCATACTTACAACCTTGTCATATTAACGAGTTTAATATGACAATGTCCGCATAGTGATGCACGTTTTCGTGAGATGATTCTACAGTCGTCTCATCAACTTCGTTATAAATACGACACAACTTCAAGGTTCTTCATAACTCTACAGATCTCCAAGGAAAAGTATGCGCTTCGGAAATCATCGTCTATCTTAGGAATAGAGCTGTAACAACCTTGAAGTACTTGCATTTTTGTAATTTCATGATTACAAGATTATTGGCACGAGAGCCCATGACCAAAATTTTTGCCTTATCATTTTACGAACAAAACCGTACAAAATCGATAGATTTGGTTATTATGAATCCAAAAAATTTCCGCATCACGTCTGACATAAGCGCATTTTTAAATATGTAAAAAAATATACCGATTGTTTCATAGCAATCTGTCTAATTTTCAGAATGTGAACGATAGATTTTTGATACCGAAAACACAATTTTCAGGAACAAGTAGCGTCACACGTACCCAGGAGACTATATGAGACGGTTAAAAATGAGGCAAAATATAAAACCCGTTTGAAAATTTGGTTTTCAGGTGAGTGAAAATTGGTCAGTTGATGCGAATAAATCATTAAAAAAAAAGTGAGCATTTTATGTGATTAAAACCATTTTGACATGTTGAAAAATTTTACCGATCGATAACATAGCATTGTGTCTGAAAACTGTTGGACTTGATAAAAAAGGGTGCCCAGAAGTAGAAAAAAAATATATCAGACACATTTTGTGTCTCACGTTACTAGTCAGACAGCTTTTCAATAATCAGAAATTATTAATAAATCGTATTCGTTTTTACGTACAATTAATAAAGAGCTTACCCGAAACCATCGAACAAAAAAAAACTGAAATTCAAAGGTCTTTTTTTTATAAATTGGACAAAAGGAAATTGGGATAACGTTTGAAAATAACTATTTATTGAAATAAAATTCATCAATTTTAGTCAGACTAATCATCGGTGTCATGAGGGATAGGAGCGTAACAAGTACCACGCATTTGCCGGGTTTTTTTGGTTTATGGAGTTATAGATGACAATAAAAATTACTGGAAACAATAAAAATTCAGTAACTCCGGTAAATATACAAGAAATTAAAAAAAAAAAATACCAGGTCGCTATGAGACAGATCGGTTAAATTGTTTTGACATTTTTGAAAATGCTCTCAGGTCACATGTGACACGCAAAATGTCTGAAAACAAACGTTTTCGTAATAAAATTACAAAACCTTTGTACAACGGGCTGCATCAATTGGGTACCCCAGTTGTATTAAAATTTAAACACAACTGAGGTACCCAATTGATGGAGCCCACCGTACATTTTTAAAATCAGACATATTGTGATGAAACAGTCTGCCAATTTTTTTTTTGACATAGCAGAAATGGGTTCCCATAAAACTGTTACGTTTCTGACCGGGACTGCACCACCGAGTAGGGTTCAGAATCAACTAAGCTAACGATTTTCTACGGTTGTCTTGGGCTCTCGTACCATATTAATTTGCAACTCTATGCAATTCCATTATAATTTTCAAGACATTTGAGTGATATGACAATCTACGACTGGAGTTGGTAGCCCGACAGAGAAAATTTCACACAAACGCGCAATTATAGGTGTACTATTACAAAGCGCGGCAGGACAAATCTTTGAAGCTTTGCCTCTGTGGGGGTCACTCTGTGGCGCGAAGTTTGTGTTAATTCGGAAGCGCGAATTTTAGCGAAGCGCATACCTTTTCTGGTTGAACTGTATTTACTAGCCATGGAAGTTGAAAGAGGTGACAAATAAATCTGAATGCGTGTGCATTTACCCTTATTGCGCTATTTTATTCGGTTTCGGTTCGATTTTTATGCAAGTTGAAAGAAATCCATTCGTCTGCAAGATATCGGAGTCATACATCGTTTTTAGCCTGTTTAAAATGCGCGATGCCCGCGAGCAACGTGGCCACATCGGCCACCTACTGGGCCCGAGTTATCCGACAACACGTACCAGCGATACGCGATACAAAACAAGAATGAGTAGGTGCGATGAGAAGGTAAGGTCGTACTCACGTCGTAGTGTGACCTGGTCATGTTGGTCATGGCGGGGTGCTCGTAGCGCGCGTCGTCGGGCGAGGCGGCCGCGCACCGCGGCGAGGCGGGGCACTGCGGGGTACTCGTGTTAATGCTTGTGCAGACCAGCGCGACACAAAGGCACCGCTCGTCGCGCGACGAGCGGTGCCTTTGTGTCGCGTCGCGTGTCGCGCCTGTTTGAAAGAGCCTTTACAGCTGTGCGCTAACACCGGCGTCGCACATAGCGGCGCACTGACTAATACCAGCCCGTGTGCCTCTAATCTACGAGTGCCTTAGCTCGGATTCGATAAGCTAGCCCGCCAAATATTTTTTTCTTGCTTGTGTTTCTTACAATTAGCAGGTCATTGTCGTCAGGTTGTATGTTGATCAAAATATTATTCGCAACCGTAACAAGTATGTATTCACAGAATTATAATAATCATTACAACCATCATTAAAATTCTCTACGTTCAAATTACCCTATTGAATGACTATTTAATTGGAGGCTGCCAATTCTAACTTAGAGAGTGTATTATTGATGATTTAAATGATTATAATTCTGTGAATACAAATGTTTGATACAGACGCGAAAAGCGAAACTATGTGATGTAATTTACGTCACTGATTTTCCGTCGCGTAATGCCACACATCCACACAAACATCTGTGAACGTCAAAAAGTACGCGACAGAAAATCAGCGACGTAAATTCCGTCAGAACTCTGATGTATTCGTTCCTAAAAATTCAAAATATTTATATTTTTGCTCGTGTCTGTAATTAATGATATAAAGGTGCAAATAACAGATTAGTGCAGTTAGGACGTGATTTACGTATTATTACGTTATGGTTCTGAACAGTCGACCTCGTAATTGCTTGACCACCCTAAGGTTTAATAACACTTGCACATCATAAAACGCCAAGGTGTAGTTGTCTATGTGACAGGTCGACAGTGCGCGGCAATCAAGCAAATAACAAGTCGACTGTATCAGAGAAAAGGATTGTTTAGAAAATGTACCACCAACTAAAGGTGCCATTCCGTAGCCGACCGCAGACGGCAGCAGCAGGCGACGTGTCGCCGCGACACGACGGGGAACCGACGCGCGGCGCGTGTCGCGTGTCGCATGTCGCTAGCTACGAAAGGTTTTTTTTTTAACTATTGTGAATGTTAGGACTATGTGGATATTGTTTTTATTTCTCTGCTAGTTTTAGTGATGGTCTGGCAGTTTGAGTAGTTTTTGCGGCCTACCCAAATGTCCTTTCTTTGGTATTGTTCGTAGAGTTGAGCTCCACGATTACTGACAAATGCTTGCACTGACTGGACAGGTCCACTCAAATCTGTGTGGTTCTTTCCTCAAAAGACCTTTTCAGACACTTATCTACATGGTCCTCATATGGCCTGACCAAGATTATGTCTGGACTTTAAAAGAGACTGCGACCTCTGAGTTTGTTTCGGCCTTTCTTCACAGAGTAGTCAGATAGGAAACGCCGAATTCATCTAGCTTATTTTTAATATTTTTTATATGACGTGTAAAAGTGATTTCGATATCCTATTTACAGAATAAACAATTTCATTTCATTTCATTTCATACAAATTCATGGAAATCAGTCGCCTGCTGCTGCCGCCTGCGGTCAGCTACGGAATTTTAGTACCCATACTCTAATCACAATTGTCATTCTGTATCAGTGGTACGAAGTGGTTATAACACCGTTGGTTTACGTAGTATGTCAATCTGCTAAACAATACATTTCCCTGACCGTACACTACAATAGCGGCATTGTATGATGGCTTTTGACGTCCGTGGGTACGTTTTCATGAACTTCCGTCAATATTGGCTGCTCAGTGGAGGAAACACATGCCTTACTAAGTTATTTTACAACCCAACAGCAACCTTATAGCACCAAGAATAAAGATCAGTTTGATTTTGATAGTGATGCAAGATTAGATGTAAGATTGAAAGGACCGTGCATTACTCGGTTGCGCGGCCGCGATAATGTCGTGCCACTACAACTGTAATGTATCGAATCCATCAGCTATATTTTTATAACTTGTAAAGCCAGCGTTTCCTAACCCTAAAAGCGATCGTCGCGCGAATACGCGATCGGTCGTGCATATATTACTTTTCGTTCGGAAAACCGGAAAGCGCCCTCTGTCGGCGCGACCACGCGTTCAGGTTCACCGAACAAAAAGTTCCAACGATCGTGAATTCGCGCGACGATTACTTTTAAATAGTACGCGGGGTGAGACTGCAGTGGTCTCTACTGAAACGTTTTTTATGAAAGTTCAGTCTGACTATTCTCTTAATGTCCCTCGGGAATCATCGCATTTCCGAATACAAACGAATGCTAATTTCCATGTCTATCAATTATTAGATTTATCGTGTATAATAATTTGAGTTCCGAACTAAGTACTTTATTGTTATTTTGTTTTGATTTCCTTCTGAACTACATAGAGCTGTAAAACTATTTTCGTGCCTGCGACTTTCCTCCCATTTTCAAAATAAATTACAGTAGGTTAAAAGAGTACCAACAACTCTATATACTTCCATGACGATTGAGACTGAGATCGTTCGGTTTGCACCAAGTGCAAAGGGCAACTGATAGAAATCCGACGACTGATGAAACACAACGTTTGCCGAGGGACGTTAAGAAAATAGTTATATTGTAAGTTGGTGTTTCCCTAGAGAGCGTTTTTTGACTCCGTAAAGTCAGCCCCCGCTGCCATCATGTTCACAGCCGTCACTGCGCCGCTGCAGCCGTCGCGGGTGCCATCATACAGTGCTGCTAGTGCATGCAGCATGATGAAGTGTGCAGATGAGAGTAGTGCAGTACGTGAAGAGGTTACGTTCTGACCTGCACGACCGCGGCGTCGGCCGGCGCCTCGCCGCCCGCTTCCGAGCTGTCGCTGCCCTACGTCCGGCAGGTACATGTTCGTTAGTTCACACACACACATACACGACTCGTGTTTAGTTACCAGAATAAAATAACAGCTAACTTACTCAAGGATTTAGATAAGCATAAGGGGTGGTTAAAATCCGGACCAATGTGACTTTTTCAATTAATTATGTACTTTCAGAGTTTGTCTTATACATTACTGCCATCGGTGAAAGGAAAGGCTTCCAGTACACGGCGCCGCACCGCCGCGTAGATTTAACATTTAAATTCTGAGATTTTTTTAATTTTTTTCGTCGTGCGGTTCGGAGTCGCCGCCGTGCCGGTGCGGCGCCGGCGTTATGTACAGGAAGCCTTATAGTTCCGTTATTATTTTTGTTTAAGAATGAGAGCAAGAATGTGTTGGTCATGAAGGGTCTCTACCGACTAATTAAGAATTATAATAACATATTTCAAGATTATATTTTTTCAATAAGTATAATCAATTTTATTCTGGTAATTCAAAATAAGTCGTGAATAATAGTTAGGACGATATCAAGCAAATGCCCTAACCTAAGGTGTCTTGTCCAATATCTGTTGTAAGTTTCACAAATAAATAATTAAATAATGAATATTTCACATAAATTCATAGTAATAGACAGCTACATAACAAGTAAATAAATTAAAAGTTATTTAAAACGTTCATTCTCAAGTTATCAAATGATTATATTATGTTGTTAACTGGTTGTTATGAAACGATACACAAACTGAATCACAGACGCACACGCGGGCGCCGCCGCGCGCCGCGCCGGGAACATTCGCCTGTGATGTAACGAGTGCCGAGTTACTACTCAATTATAAGTATGAACCGATCCTGCTCACCTGCTGCTGGGTTCAATTATCTCTACATTACCTAGCAGTTGGCGGCCTGCGCACTGCACTTGCAAAGCCCTAGCGGGCCTAGCCGTTACACTGAAATCTTGGGTTGTTACATTACAGACGACTGCTCCCGTCGAGGGAGCACCGCACATATGTATTGTTTTACAAATAAAACAATGATTAGGACATGCACCACAATGTAAACGGACTAAGGATTGATTTTTCAGCATTTCGTTACTAATATATGAAAATAATGAATGGCATCATGCGTATATCCGCGATGACCTGTTCACTGGATGGCCGACACGCCGACGTCCACCTGCAGGGAACTGCTGACCGTTGTACATATAGTCGAGCTCGTAATAACGCTACGGTTGAACGTCACTTGCTCATCATAAAATGACAAGTTCTTCTTGTCTATGACACAGTTAGATAGTTTCAAACTTAGTGAAGTTTCAACTTTTTGGAAACTGTTGCTAAAAGTGGGAAACTAATTACGAGGTCGACTATACATCTGAGTGCAGTGGTGGCCCAGTGGTAATGGCCGCGACTTACGAGTTGTAGGTCGTGGGTTCGAAACCTGACAGGCGCTTTACTTTGTGTAAATTATTTCATCACCACTACTCTCAAAACGGTGAAGGAAAACATCGTGAGGAAACCGGCATGTCCTAGAACCGAAAATTAGGATACATGTGACATCTAACAACCCGCACTAGGCCCGCGTGGTAGATTACGGCCCTCACAGAGGGGAGGCCTGTGTCCCAGCTGTGGGAACATTATAGGCTGATTATGCTTTACATCTGCAATTATGAGACGAGTCACATTACTCGTGTCATGCAACTCGTACCTCGTGTCGTGGCGGGTGTCGCGTGTAGTACTGCTCGGGCTCGCGCTCGGGACTCGACTCGCACGACCGCTGCCGACGGTACTGCCCGTAGCTTTCTTGCTGAAAACACAAACAACATTATGTTAATGTACTATACTAGGCCAAAGTTACGATGGAAGGATTGTGTGGACAGTGACACGGCTAGAGAGGGTGAGCCGTTGACTACAGAGGCTTATACAGGTGTGGAGTATTGGAGGAATATGGAAGAGCTGCTGCAGCAGCTGCGCTGACCACTAATATATACACATAACATCAACTTCAAAGGTCCATTCACACGAACCACTTCTGTGTCGACAATTTGCACACCCTGACTATTATTGCGCTCATATGTTTAAGTCTGACTGAAGGTTATCGTGGTACGCAGCGACTGGATTTCGCAGTCAGATAGGCAGTCGCCCCTTGTATGTATAATGTGTTCAGCTGCATCCGTCTAGATTGGAAGCCGTTCCAAGACATGGCTCAGCGGATGATGTTTAAAATAAGATCACAAATACAATGATTATGATGATACATTATCAGCTTTGAATGTCAAACTAACCGTTTGTGGATAGCCTTCATCGTCGGAGTCAGGTATGTGCAGGCCGCGCCGCATCGCCTCCTGCACCTGAACACACAAATGTAATCATACCTACATTTATTGATGTGTTATAACAACTTTTAATCAAATAATACATTATGTACGTCAATCTATATTAATAAATATATAAATGCCACAAAGTCGTCTGAATCAGAATATAATATTTTGGGACATTTGGGGGTCCCCAAGATTTTGGAGAGGGAGTCAATTCCGCTCTGGTTCAGCAAGATCCAAAATGGGTAAAAAGTAAATCATACAGGCTGTGCCTAGCTTGGTAGGTTTTGGGGGGAGGAGGGTCAAGTATTAACAAGACTTTTTAATGGCACCTAATTAACAGTAGAGTACGATCGATATTTGTTTGAACTTACCTCGTCGGGCTGGACGGGCACGTTGTCCAACTTCTCCAAGTTGGGCAGGTTCCGAAGCACCGTCATTCTGTATCTGTAAACATACAAACAAAATGTAAACTTCGGCTTTTCTAAGACAGCAGTGCTGTCACATCACAGAGCGTCATTTGCACCGTAAAGTCAAACACTGCTGCTGTCATTTTCATGAACGCCGTCATTGTGGCCAACGCATAGGTGATTACAGGCACTTGAGGCATTCCAGTCCAGCTTTCTCTCTGTTAAGACGTTCGTAGGCGGCGGTAACCACTTAGCATCAGGTTGGTCGTCGGATTATTTGCCATCCAATGCTGGTTACTGTCGACCTACATCATCCTTCTGCCGGCTAGAAACCTCCTCCCATGACTTCCAGCTATTTTAATCCAGACCTAATGTGTGACCTTTCTGGAGAACATCAATAATAAATTAGTTACTGCGGGTGTGTGGTGCAGGGGTTCTCGTCGAGCCACAAGCTGGTGAGGTCGGGCAGGTGGCGCAGGTGGCGGATCTCGTTGAGGTCGTTGATCTCGTTCTTGCGCACGTACAGCTCTCGGAGGCGGCGGCAGCCCGCGAAGTCGCCCAACGTGCGGATCTTGTTTATACTGAAACATTCATAAATAAATCATTAGTTAAGTGGCAATGGGTGGGACATTGCTACTGGAACAGATAGACTTAGCATCGCCTTAGCCGTATGAGGAACTTGGTGAAATCATTTGTATTTACAAAATTATAATCATTAACCGACTTCCAAAAGGAGGAGGTTCTCAATTCGTATGTAAGTTTTTTTTTTGTATGTTTTTTACGCGATTACTCCGCCAATTATGAATAGATTTTGATGATTCTTTTTTGTTTGGTAGATCATACTTCAGAGGTGGTCCCATACAAATTTTATTAACTTTGCTTAGGTCGTTTTTGAGTTAGCTTCAATTATACGTATTTTTTCCCACTTAGTATGTAGATGATATGATAACTTCTTGTCACTGTTATTTACATAGCAGGTAGTGGTATTCGAATATGTGTGGGGTAGGTACCACAACTAAAAAGTGAAAAATAAAAACTTTTTACAAAAAAAAAAACAACCAACTTCAAAAAAAAACACTACAAAGTGAAAATTACTTTAATTTCAGAAGTCGGTGACAAAGAACGAAAATTCAAAACCAAAGATACCGACTTCCGAAATTAAAGTAATTTTTCACTTTGTAGTGTTTTTTTTTTGAAGTCGGTTGTTTATTTCTGTAAATATATATATGTTACAGCCGCGCGTCATATTATTATGATCAAGATACAACCTGACACTGACCTGCAAATTACAAAAACGTTAGAAAATTTGAATTTCGCGGACTACAACTGCAGATTCACCTCATATTGCTGTGGTCTCCTTTTCGTGAGAGGGAGTGGGCCGTAAGCCCGTAATCCACTACGCCAACACCATGCGCGGTAGTCAGTATCAAAATATGACGTCACATTTTTGGTTCTAGGACATGCCGGTTTCTCCACTAAGTATATTTTATTTTACTGTTTCGAGAGCAGTAGCGATGAAATAAACAGCAGAAAGTATTTTTATGCCTGTCTGGGTTCGAACCCACGACGATAGATAAGGTTTATATTTTACAACCTGTGGTAACATAATTACCTTCATTCACATTTACAAATGTTACCGAAGACGCATGTAACACGATCTAGGCTGTTCTAACAGAACGCACAACATCTCTCAGCGCGAGGCCGCAACGCAACGCAGTGGAACAAACAACACATCCTGTAAACTAAGCCTTATTCACTATCCCTACAATCTAAAACGAACCTTAATTACAAAACAATCAAATAGAAAATTCGTTAGTTTTCAAATTTTGAAAGTACAACGGTTGTATTCATGATTGGTCAACGTCCTAGCACCTCGCGACTGATTGGGCAACGTTCGGCGCGCCACGCTCTGATTGGCTGCGTCCTTGCCGCAGCGCCGCAAAATGGCGGAAACTTGCTTGTTTCGACTTCTGATTATTGTCAGATATTGTTCATTGTGCATTGTCTTAAACAATGAGGTGATAAGGTGACAGTTTATCACTGATCCATGGAACGCAGTTTAGTTATCGTCTCCGTTAGCTGCACATCTTTACCCGACTACGGCGACGCAAAAAGGAGGGTTATGATTTTGACCGGTATGTATGTACCTATGTATGTTCATCTGTTACCTCATAACTTCTAAACTCCTTATCATAATTTGACAAATGAGGTAACGTTGGAAGCGTCTTGATCCCTTTATCCGGAAATTGTCCCTTTAAATATTTCTACACCGGCAACAGTAGTATTATGTGAAACTTTTTAATATTAAGATCTTAATATACCATGTACTTGGAAATAAATTACATATTATCTTATCTTATACAGGGCCAATGGTTATATCTAACCATCGAGTATTTTGAGATTTTTAGTCTTGAAATGTATGAAATAAAAATATAAAATGTAACCAACAACCCTGACATACAGGGTTAATGGTTATACGTCGGCAATTCATTAAGGGGATGTATGAGACGGACGGATTGCCGACGTATAACCCTATATTTATTGCGTTCCATAATGTGAACTGGTTTACAGAGACATGATCATGGACCCTGTCGAGCACTGCAAAGTTTGGAGTGAGGAAGAGGACTTTAATTTGACAATTTCATCATCAGTATCGGTCGTTTAGCTTTAATGTCACCTCAACCCGAAGCCAGTCGTCGGCCTCTAGCTGTATTACTTGTATGAAATGATGATGCACACCTGATTGTATCCAAACGATTAGAGACATAAATTATGATTTCAGTTTAGAAGTTTTGCTTCTATACATTCTGCTTGTACATACAACCGCAAATCAATGGTAATACTTGCATTACAAAAATCGCCCTTACTGCTAGATATAGAGGCGCTGTCCTGTCAATATCAAATTGTTACCACTGATGTGCGGCTGACTGTACAGTTCGCGGTCACTCATACCGATGTGACAGTCTATTTCTTGTACTCGACATAAAGCCTGGGTACTGTAATTATTTCCTACTCCAACCTACTGACGCACGATGTCACCGCCACGCACGGGCGCGTGACGTGCCACATGCGCGCGCGCACCGCACGCACCATTCAATGTTACCGCGAAATGCTGTAGGATTTTAGTGATATCTCTGAGAGAAACTGTCACGTCCTACATAGCAATGTAGCACATATACTTGTGATACTGAAGATAGTTTATATTTAATTTGCAACTGGTAATAATTGCACATTTCGAAAGAGGGCTTGTTGTGAATATCATCATATTCATCGTCATTCTCCTGCCCTTTAATAATACAAATATCAGCCTATTATTATCCCACTGCAGGGCAAAGGCCAAGAACAGGCCTTTATTATATCCTTACATATTATACAACACATATAAATATTATAAAACAAAGTTCCCCGCCGCATCTCTCTGACTGTACGCTACAAACTCAAAAACTACTGAACGGATTTTCAAACTGTTTTCAGCAAAGCAATGGACGGAGTGATTTATGAGGAACGTTTAGGTTTATAATTCGTTAAGGTTTTGTGTAAATTGGCTGAAAAATTACGAAAGTTGTTGAAATTTTTTGGAAAAAATCATACCGACTGGGAAGCTTTAGCGTTAACCGTAAGATATACATAAAAATAATGCTCTACAGGATTGTACATCTTAAAAAATCTATAGCATATGTCTATCTTCTAAGGATGATCCACAGTAACTACTTTTATATTTTAGAATTTGATAATTTAATTGTTATTTCCGAAGCTATTTTGACCGGTATTATATTATTAATCCATAGCTAATAAAATATGTTTAAATAACATATTTTATTAGCTATGGATTAATTAAGAGTAAAATATGCCTTGACATCATATTCTTTATTTAAATGAATACTTTAAAAGATATCACAGATTCACAAATACGCGTAACAAAATATTTTATGGTTGATGGCAGCGGGCGCAGCGCTAGGAGTCAATGACCTTTCCCTCGGTATTAGGTATGTAATCCCGGTAGTACGTTCTCGAGGGATATTTTCCGACATTCACGTGGGTGAAGCCGTGGGCAAAAGCTAGTATTATACAGAAAAGGCACGAGCATTGATCACCACGCTTGCTCAAGTTAGTTAACGGCACAGCATGTCTTCTTCTTCCATATATCTCCATCAGTTGTCACCCCCATTCTAGCCATATCATCCAAAAAATCTATTCAACATTTCTCTGGTCTTCCCCTACTTATTCAGCCACAAACGTATTTTTTTCTGCCACTATTATTAGGAAGCTCTTTGCCTGCATCTCACCTAATGGTAAGTGATGATCAGGCCGAAGGTGGAAGCGAATTTCACCCAGCATCCTCAACCACAGAGGAACTGGCTATCTTGCCTCGAACTGCCGAAACACAACAATGCTGTTAACATTGCTGTTGTAACAGACTTTAAGACGGTGGTAGCTAGCCAGGCGGACTTAGAACAAGGCCTACCACCAACCAAACCGAGCAGAAAATTTTGCCCCCGGCGCTGCGAATTAAACCCAGAACCTCTGGGTCTGAGACAGGTGGTCTAACCACTAGTCCACAGAGGGGGATTAATACTTAAAACTTTCCTCACGAGAGATATTCCTAAAAGAACACAGAAGAGGAATACTGATTGACTGACTGAGTCATCAATGCAGAGCCCAAACGATTGCAGTAAGAAACACTGGAAAGTAGGTTCCTTTTGTGACGCAGGCAAGGAATAAAAATATTGTATTAAATTGCCTACAGAGTTATGAGATATGAAAATCATATTCTGTTATCTAAACTTGGAATGAATACCAATATTACCAAAGAGTACGCAAAGCTAAGTTCACTAAGTCAACAAACGAGCAGTAAAAGTGACAGCAAATATATCAGCTAGCAGGAGGCGAGGCAGCAGCAGACAATAACGCCCATTACGACAATACCGACCAGACGGGTCACGACCTCGGCTCCTCCCTGTGCGGACAGAGGGAGGCTATTACAATCCTTATCAGGAGAACTAAATGCTGAATAGTTCACTGACTGCCTCGTAGGTGTAGTCGTTGCAAGCACGACTGATAAGCGAGTCTGGGTTTGGGTTTTTCACGTTATGTGTCTACTATAATATTTACCACTAAAACAAACCTGGCGAAATGTGGGTGTAATATGCGTGTGCCTCTGCGTGCCCCTTTGGAATTAACCGCCATATTACCACAACATTTACACTACAATCCGATTAGAGAGCGATAACTTAAATAACCAATTACAGCGTAAGTCGCAGACAGTAACGTATAATACTCGTAGGATACTCGTAGTATCGCTACCGTCCGGGCGGCAGACGGGTCATGGCCTGCGCCACAAACCAGGTGAATCCACAGAAGAGAATAAATAACTACATAGAGGGATCGTGGCTAAATGATAACAGCCGCACGGGTCGATCGAAGTTTAAGGCTATGCTTGCCGCGGTCGGTTCGTGGATGGACCATTCATTACATATCGAGAGTCCTCCGTGCCTCGGATAGCACGTTAAGCCGTTGGTCCCGGCTGTCATTCGTAGATCTTTGACAGCCGCTACGGGTAGTCAGACGCCCAAGTCTGAAAAACTAGTCTTACCAAGGGGTATCGTGTTATCCAGTAACTGAGTAGTAGAGGTTAGATAAACAGTCACTCCATGTAAAATACTGGTATTCAGCTGCATCCGGTTAGACTGGAAGCCGACCCGACCCCAACATAGCTGGGAAAAAGCTAGGCAGATTGATTGATTTTACTAAGAAACTGTTTCAGTTAGCAATGAAAATTCAGTCTGATGTTATCGATTGGTGGCAAGAAATAGAGGATGTTATTTTTACGCATTTGAGTCGGTTCATTTTCCGGCAGGAGCATCGTTTGCTATCATCAATATTTAAGGTAAACTCCTCGAATATCAGTAATCTTTAGGGTTCCGTATCCGAAGGGTGCCAAACGAAACCCTACTACTACACCAGGCGTAGTAATATGAATAGCAGAGGCTTAGTAAACCTCCGCTGTCCGTCCGCCTGTCTGACAGCGGGCTGTATCTCATAATCTCAAGAACCGTAATAGGTCGACAGTCGACATCTAAAAAATAAAATAACGGAATATACGGGTTATTTTACGGAATTCCGTTTCCGAATTTTGAATCGGAGAAAATTTCGAATGGAGAACTAATGTAAGTGTGTGATAGATTGATTTTGTATGGATTTGCTGCCTTTGCAATTTCGAATCGATATTTCGAAACGGAATTCCGAAATCAGAATTTCGTATGTACGTGGCCGGCCTTACAGTTAAATAAATAAAACAGGTATGAGTGACAGAGATGACGCTCTATAAAGCCGAACTTTTGCTAAAATTCATACAGTAGTAGTAGAGACGGTAAAATTTTTGCTTTTTGCAAAAGAGTGGAACTTCTGCATATTACTACGTGTTGTAGTAAAAGTATTAGCAGAGGGTGACAGCATTATTGTTTACTGAGGATATTAGTTTGCTAGACGAGTCTCATTTCTAATGGATCGCTGTTATTGATATTGATAGAAATAGCTTCGACGATGTGAGAATGCGTGGCGTGGTTACCCCTCAACACACGCTTGACCGAGCTCCATACTTCCATACTAATATTATTAATGCGAAAGTAATTGTCTGTCTGTCAACTTTTCACGCTTTAACAGCATTTGGATGTAATTTGGTACACGATAGACAAACGCCCCAACTTAGGACAAAAAATACTTTTTATCCCGGGTAGTAAGTTACTGTGAAATAATTTTCGACATGAACTCGGGCAAAGCTGCAGGCAAAAGTTAGTTTGTGGTGTGGACGACTAATACACGACTATAACCCAACGTCACGACACTAATACAAGTTTTGCCAAGGGGTAATGTTACCCAGAAACTGAGTTGTGGAGGTCAAATAGACAGTTGCTCCATGTTACACACAGGTATTCACCTGCATCCAATGAGACTGAAAGCAGACCCCGACATAGTTGGGAAAAGACAGGCCGATGATAATGGATGACTAGCAACAGAAGAAAAAAATTAAAATCCTGGTTTAAATACTCCGAAAAAGCTGAGGTAAAAGAAGAGGCTTGTAAATGTTTCTATAGAATTTAATCAATGAAAGAGTAGGTATTTGTTTTCGCATAGTGCGTGCGTGACGAGTGTTGGTACAAGGATCAGCCGGCAGTCGCGAGCTAACTGATGGAGACTTGACGTTAATCATAATCACGAACAGTCACGCAGTTCACTGCCACTTTCACGATACTTGCCTTAAGCTTACTTCTACGGTTTCGGTAGGTCGGTCACGAGTCTCTTCAGGCAAACGTAATGAATCCGTGTATCTAATCAAGCGACTCGCATCTATTACCGACACATCGATGCGTGACCGACTGGACACGACTCGAGTGTGAGAGCACGGAACTAATCGGCAGACTTGATACAATGTAGAAGGTGGCAGGCTAATTGTTGAACTTTTGTAAAGGGTGTCTCAGCAAGAACTTGAATTTTGAATCGCGCGTTATTTTAGACTGTCAATTGTTGAGTCAGCCATATTTGGTATTTTTTAAATTAAAACATAGACATATTACGAAAATGGTACGTTACAGCTTGGAAGAACGATCGTTAAGGAAAACCCATTATAGAAATGGGGGAAACTGACGATGAATTCCATAACAAAATCATCTTTAGTGACGGACGAGGATCATTTCCACCTCAACGGCTTCGAAAAGCTGAATTCTCGGATCAGGGGAGATGAAAATCCACATTCCTTCCAAGAACTTCCGTTACATCCTTAGCCGAGTTTGGTGTGCAAAATTGCAAAATTTCATCAAAGTGCATTCCTGCCAACAAAGCAACGGTGGGCATTTAACCGATATTTTGTTTCATGTGTAAATGTCATTACTACATCAATAAATATTAAGAAAAAAAAATTGATTTATATATATTTTTAAGTTTTTAAAATTTAAGTTCTTACTGAGACACCCTTGATAATATCTCACAATCAGGAGAGAGCTTTACTAACACGAACGTAATTTACCCAACACCCTAATTGCACAACACACGATCAATCACAATCTGAACGATTTTGAAGGATATTGCTAATCTATTGCTTCATATGTTCGAAGAATTTGTCTGCTCGACAACGTAAATAACGCAATGAATGTTGTTGAACTGTCAAAATGAAAGCCATTGTTACTGTACGTGTGTATTAGAGTTCTTAAGTAGGGACGAAATTGGCTCCTACCGAAAGGACTGGCCTGCGATGGCAGACGACAGACATGTGTGGAAAGGGGAGAGTATTGAGACAGTATTGACGCCCAGTATTGAGACATTACAGACTAGGTAGACAGATAGTGCTCCTTGTGGAGGAGCTTGTCCGGGGAAGTATTACCATCACACATATAAACAGCGCCAAGCTGCGCTATGTGAACGGTATGGGCCCGGTCTAGGTACAGGCACGTGACAAATTTCAGCTTTGTATCTGGATAGCAACGGATCTACGATGTCAAAGATATTGCAAATGTCCATAGGCGACGGTGACAACATACCAACAGGTGTATCGTCGACTTTTTTGTCATAAAACAACCTCTTTGGTGGAAACAAAGATGTGGGTGTCCTTGTGTGAGTGACTTGACAGTTCATATAATGATCTAGTGCCAGCCGACACCTCTCGTCCTTCAGCTGTCGAATTAATTAAAAATAAACGATATATCGTAGTCAGAACATTAGCGATTTTATTGATTCGGCCATCGATACGTTTTCTATTGTAAGTTTGATAAATGCCTTCTGCAAGGTCTTGTGAATGATAAAGTTAATTTAGTTAAATCATAGACAGACGACTCTGAATCAAAATCATAACCTAATTATTTAAATAAAGCATCGAAAGACATTCTTTAGTGTTCCGTACTCAACAAGGAACCCTTATAGTTTCGCCATATCCGTCTGTCTGTCTGTCCACGAATTAGCTCAGAGACTCATAAGCTATAAATTTTCATGTGCATACACATTAATCACGCCGACAAAGTGGTGAAATTAAATCATGAAAAAATTTTTGAAGTGAAAACTTCTTTAGGCGCGTTGGGCACGCCACATTTGAGAAGTAGCTAGAGAGGCGCCACGGCGTCCTTACCTTCCGCCTGACGCAGGTCCTCACCGGAAACGGTTGTTTCGGGAGGTTCCTGTTCCGGATAAGGCAGGAGAAAACGCCCGGGTGTCACCATTGTGTGGATCGCCCGGAGGACACGGTAGAGCATACGGTGGAGGTCTGCCAGGCCTCGGCGCCGTGTCCTCGTGGAACCGATCGGCGGCGGTGACCGGCCCTGGTCCAGGCCATGGTATGGAGCGAGAGGGCATGGGAGGCCGTCACCTTCTTCTGAGAAGCAATAATGTTCGCGAAGGAGGAGGCAGAACGCGTGAGGAAGAGGCAAATTTCGCGCCCTCACGCCCCTAACCGCCGCAGGAGACGCCCTGGGCGTCGTGAATCACACGGCCACCGTAGGCGCGGGCTTGCGGACGGTGAGCAATGGATAGCTCGCCGTCCGATAAGGACCAGGACCGGGACGACGGCGCGTTGTGTTCCACGCGCGCCTCAAAGAGATGTCAGCAGAAGTGACGGGGTCCGCTAGGACCGATACTTGGTCGCGAGAAAGTCCGAAAGAGATATCATGGCCCCTGGCAACATACAGGCAACTAAAGGAACACGGGTGGGTTTTAGTCAGTAGGGTAGGAATCTGACACCCTGGGAGCTCCGCTCAAAGCGCGAGAAGTTATTTGATAATTTCTCACCCAAAAAAAAGTGGTACCTAAGTTACAAAAAAAATAAAAAATTTGCTAGATGATTCTTTGACATGGTCTCATTAATACCCTAGAGTTATGGGATATTAAAAAAAACACCTTGTATTAACGAAATTAAAAGGAAAACTATCACAGCTAAATAGGCTCTACAAGTTAACGAGTAATAATCGACCAACTTTCATTTGCAGTTGCAAAAACATGTCCCATACATTCTGTATGGGAGAACGAACATGTTTTCTAATGTTAACTTTGTTCTTGGAATAAATTCATCCCAACTACAGAACCCTTCATTGTGCGTGGTCCGACACGCACTTGGCCGGTTTTTTAACTACTTATCATAAAACATTTTATTACATAAAGGCTTCATATAACATACTGGTACTCATATGCATCCGGTTGTGAAGGGGTTGGTTCAAGGTGAAGCGACTGTCTATCTGCCCTCTACAACACAGTTACTGGGTAACACGATACCTAAGCAAGTGTGGTTGTCAGATTTTCGGGTTTCTGACAACCCATAACAACTGTCAAAGATCTACAAAGGACAGCCGGGACCAACTACTAAAATAACAGATTGTTGGCACGTACCTGAGTGCTAGTACTTCAACATTGGGCATCCTGCGTAGTAGACTGACGTCGCCGAGCTCAGCACCCCTGCAACAAACAAATGACAAGCATAACAAGCAGGTTCCACAAGTTCTATAATATTGTATGTGTGACATAATTTTTGATAAATAACTCGTTCTGAAGACAAACAAAACAGCATAACACAAGTAATTAGCCTACAATGTTTCCACTGTCGGAACTTAAGTCTCCTCTCTGTGAGGTGGAGTAAATCGCGATCCATTCCGCGCGCACAGTACGGAGTGGTGATGTCACATGCCTGAGATTTATAGTTGGCACACTGCATGAAATACGTTAATCACTAACTAAGGATTCAAAAATCTCCATAACTTGACGTTAGCTTACTCAATTACACTACGAAGCAGTGAAAAATGCAGAATAAGCTCCGCCTGAATAATGAATCCTTTTCCAATATTTCACAGTCCGCATTCATGAAGCAGTTATTTTAATGACTACGACTGAAACGCTTTACATAAATCCAGTCAAAACTAAAGCTAAATAACGAAGGCGGATGGCGATGGCGGGGCCACGGGTTAAAGTGACGTAGTTCTCATATTTCGGAGGTTGACCTCATTTTTGAGACCTAAAAACGAAGAACAATTCTGCGTTAACTTTATAAGCTAAAAGCCTAGCTGAGCTAGCTAAATTTTAGTACGCACGTGGCCTTGATATGACACATTGAGGTTTGACAATGGCCCACCTTCCATCCAGCGCCGCATCCCTGTCACCTGTGCACTTAACGATCTTACGACTGCGTCAGTGAGCGGAGTTCGCGCGACTCGATTTTGGGCAAGAGGTTTAGGGACTGTGACACAGGTATGACGGAAAGAGACGACCGACGTGAGACAAAGCCGAATAATGGGCGTATCATACGCCCCGACAAGCCGACACAGAACTTCAATAGCTATGTCAATGGTAGAATTTTTCTTTTATGTTAACGCTAGCTAACTGACTTATCCCACGGGATCGTACTATCGGGATCAGAAGTATCATAATATTTATGTCCTTACCCAGGTCAAAGTCTATCCGAGTGCCGTTCAGCCGTGAAAAGGTAACAAACAGACAGATAGACGTCTTTCAGTTTTATATTAATAGGTACTAGCTTCTGCCCTCGACTTCGTCCGCGTGAAATTTCTTCTCCGACCCATCGCGTCGCATCGCATCGCCCGCCCGCGCTGTTACTTCCTTCTTTCTGACTTTTTCTTTTTGCTCGGTTCTTAAAGGTCGTAGCGTGATGTTAAATAGCCTTCCTCAAGAATTAGGCTATCAAGTGCAAAAAGAACTTGTGGCCAATAATCAGTCGATTCATCAGGTTAAGCTACGCTTGCCGGGGTTGGTCCGTGGATGGGACCATCTTTACATACAGAGACTCCTCCATGCCTCGGAAAGCACGTTAAGCCGTTCTGTCATTCGTGGATCTTTGACAGTCGTTGCGGGTCGTCAGAAGCCCGAAAGTCTGACAACCAGTCTTACCAAGGGGTATCGTATTACCCAGTAACTGGGTTGTGGAGGTCAGATAGGCAGTGGCTGCATGTAAAATACTGGTATTCAGCTGCATCCGGTCAGACTGGAAGCCGACCCCAACATAGTTGGGAAAATGCTAGGCAGATTGTTATTGTTTCATATAAACCGTATCCCCTCTTTTCACCCCCACAATTTGAAAAATCGTTTGGTAAACGATAAAGATAAACTAGATCAACCATTTTACAGATTATCTAAAGTACATACATCTTTTATGGGGTACTGTGTTAAATGTTACAACAAAATACCTTGTGACATATTGCAATTAAATGAAAGAAAATTTAAAACTCATATCAAAAGTGCACTTTGTAAACAAGCATATTACAAATTAGAGGATTATATCCAGGATAAGAGTGCTTGGAAACATGCTGGTCCTGCTCCATAGGACAATTTAGAATCAAGACAAAATCAAACTGGTTGCTAATTTAATTGTAAAATTGATTATTTTGTGTTTTATGACATTGATTTAACATTCTGTGATTACTTTCTCACACACTGACTTATTAATTACAAAATTTTAGGAAAATCGTCTACTTTTACAATGTTTGTAAATATGTGAGCACCATGTATCTATCACATATTAAATTATCTGTCGCTGCTTCATTTTTAATTCTTTTTACCTATTGTGGTATAGTAATTTTATTCTAGGTGCATCGTCTTCACATATAATTATTTAACTAATGTACGTACCTATACAAACTATTGTAAAACATTTTAAAAGAGTAACGGTGGAGTTTCTTGCCCATTCTTCTCCATACGAAAACTACCTTTTGGAAGGGGCGACTAGAATCAATTTTAATATTTTGTAAATTTCGACGTTCAAAAGTGCCATACATGGGCCTATTTGAAATAAATGATTTGACTTTGACTTTGGTATGTTTCCATAACGTGACTCAAAAATTATTTTATACCAATTTTCGGGTTAATAAACACACGCAGCAAACACTCTATTAAGGGTAGATTTTCGAAAAACCCTAACATACGTTATTCTTTATTTTTGTTTCTAAGTATAAATACTGAGTTTCAAGTTAATCGGACCGCGCGTTAAAATTATTCGATACAAAACTTTGAAACACCCAATCTTCCTTTAGGGGGTAGCTTAAAAACAAAAAATGACAAACTTTATATTTTACTTAGGTAAGTAGGTAAGTATTCGTGCCAAGTTTCAAGTTTATTAATTTTTCATACAAACAAAATCCCCCCTTTTCACCTTATTAGGGGTGGAATTTCGAAAATCTCTTTCTTAGTGGATACTTACTCTTCACAAAGAACACACCCTCCAAATTTCATGTCTCTAGGACCAGCGGTTTAGGCTGTGCGTTGATATATCAGTCAGTCAAGACTTTGAATTTTATACACATGAATGGATAAAAGGAATGACAATCTAAAATTTTGCATACAAAAATAAATACGCAAAAATACATCGCAATTATTTTTTGCAATGCTCATTTGTAATGCCGGCCACGTGTTTGTTATGTGGTATTACATATTACTCCGGAAGAACTGACGCGACACAACAACTTGCACACAAAGCAAGGTCGTGTGTCGATCGTATGTCTATAACTATGCTATGTAATGTATACTACATATCGATAAGTTGGCATTCTCCGCGCGTGCGTAGTAGCGGGGATTTAATGTGTTTGCGTTTGCGCATGTTTAATAAGTAGATCTTTTCCCCGCACTCAGGTTTAGGTTTTATATCGGTCAGTGTTTGTGTTTGTTCAACCACTCGTACTCCATAAGGGCTGCCCTATGGGGAAATATCAATCTGATCAGGCAAATCAATGCGATTAGTCTGGCCTCTAGCATGCTGAAAGCACATGCACAAAACGAATTGCTTCTGAATTTCTGATAGTAGGTAATCGTTACGGCCGTGCGTCGCGTAGGCGATCTATCTTCGGTAGTACTCGTAATCGCCACACAAAAGAGATATGGATTTTGGTCAGATCAAACGGTGTGGACGATATGTTCATTTGCAAATGAATGCTTTTTAGGGTTCCGTAGTCAACAAGGAACCCTTATAGTTTCGCCATGTCCGTCTGTCTGTCCGCGTTCTAGCTCCGTTAGAACTAGAAAGTTGTAATTTGGCATAAATATACATATTAATCATGCCGACAAAGTGGTAAAATAAAATAACGAAAAATATTTTTTTAGGGTACGTCCCCTACGCATAAAGTGGCGATGTTTTTTTTTCTATTCCTTTGTATGGGGTATCGTTGGAAAGGTCTTTCAAAAACATTGTGAGTGTGTTAAAACTATTTTTGAATTCAGAGATCGGTTTGCGAAATATTAAGCTTTAAAGTGCAAATTTTTGTTAGTCAAGTGTCTCCCCCCCTGCCAGTTAGTGTTAGATATGTGAAAAAAATTACGGCAGTAGCTTATATAACGAATTTAAAAGGAAAACTATCACAGATGAGTATACTTTACAAGTTAACGAGTAATAATCGACTAACTTAAATTTGCGCTTGTAAAAACATGTTCCCCCTAACATTCCGTATGAAAGAAAATGTTTTTCAACTACAAAGCTAAGTTTGTTCTTGGGATAAATTCATCCCAACTACGGAACCCTACATTGTGCGTGGTCCGACATGCACTTGGCCGGTTTTAGGTATCTGCGTTAGGCAAACGCTCCGGGTCACAAATATTTTTTTTTTTAAATTAAAACCCGACTGCTAAAACACATAACATAACTGAAAAAGAATAACAAAAATGATCATAAATCTTCGCCTTAACGGGTCAGACACCGGTGACCAGACACACTGTATAAAATTAAGAATTTTTATTTGTGTTTCAAATAGGAAAGAAATAAAACGATTTGATTTAAACAATGATTTTGATTGAAAAAGTCACTTGATTCAAATCGTGATTTAATGAAAGCGATTTAATCATGCCAACCCTGCCATATTTCAGGTTAGCTATTGGTTTGTCTCCGCGTGCGATACCAAAATTCTATTGGTTATAAACTTATAATGCTTGTTTGCTCTTTTCAGTTATGTTTTTGCAGTCGGGTTATTTAGTTTATTTAATAACTTGTTTTTTTTTCAGCTTTTTAGTTTTTTCTATCACTTTTCTTTCCAAATTACATTTATACATACAATTTGTATTTATTTTTGTAATCACCTTTTAAAACCCTTCATTTTGATACCCCACTTGACAGGTTTGGATGTTTATTTTATTTTTTATACATACATTTTGGCACGAAAACACCGCCATTTTAATATACCCTCGCGTGACACTTGCGCAAGACGACTCTCGACATTTAATTCATCAAAATCGGTTAAGCCGTTTAGTAGTTACGAGTAAATATAGAGACGGACATACATACATACAGGTAAAACACATAACCCTCCGTTTTTGGCCAGTCTATACAATGTGCAATTTGATGGTAACAAAGGCAGTGGTGTCTGCATCTGCACGCGACATGAGACTACACTGAAAAAAATAAATAGCTGAACTAGTTCAGCTATTGAAAAAATTGTCAAATTTTGATTAATAGAAACCAAAGTTTTGCTAAAATAGCTGAACTGGTGTTGCTGATACATCTCAAACTAGTTATGCTATTCAGAGTGCAAGTGCTGTTAGTTAAAATGTGAACTAATGCTTACTAAAATGAGTTAGCTAAAGTCGTTTAGCTACACGGATAAAATGTTTGATTACTATTAGGCAAACTCAAGATCTATTATTAGGTCGCATGTTTATTCATCTTTTACCAAACGAACGTCTAAAAATAGTTCAATAACTTATGTTAACCTGTAGCATTATTTTTTTGGCTAATAATTAATAATACTTCTAGTTATACATAACAACATCAAATACATGATGAGTCTAAATAAAATTCGATAGCTCATTACAAAACTGTTTATAAATTGTTTATTAAATATTGTCCATAGATTACAAAAACAAGCTTGGTACTGAAAACTAAACGCTCGCATCCCTTGTCCCTTGCCCCATGTTCCACGCTCCTCCGCCGCTGTGTCGCACTCACGATTCGCGAAACTCGCAATACAAACGTGTGTCGCGCGCGCTGCATGTATTTTGTAATTGTATTCTTTATTAATTGCAATTATATAGTTAAAGTAATTGTACTATTCGTCATATCGCATGGTATACATGATTTAAGAAGACGAAGGCGAGAACTACCTGGCATGAAGATGGAACTTATGGCTAGTTAGGCGGTTACCTAAGGACTCGAAATGTATGTCCAGAAGTTTGCAGGTATGTGCGATATTTTTATCAAATTATACTTAAATATCAATGATTTCATAGGTGTGAATATATTCGAAACTATGTATTTCTGTAACCGCTTGAAGGATTTGAATGAAATTTGGTACTTATGTAGATAGTACAAATAAATGAATCTATAGTAGATTTAAATCTAAATACGTAATTGTCTTTTTGCAGCAATTGAAGGACTTCAAGGTTTTGTATCCGGACTCTGATGAGAAATTAAAAATAATTGTCATTTGACCAAACACAAAGTTATTGAATACGCAAAAAATAAAAGGGATGGAGTTCCAAAACACATCATAGACAACATTAACAAAAAATAAAAGGGATGGAGTTCCAAAAGACATCATAGACAACATTAACTTCCTTATTTACTTAGGTAAGAGTTTTAATATTTCTATTAATTTGGTGTTGTGTCCATAGATGGACCACTAACTATGTAGTTTGAGACTAGATAATTTGGAAAAAATATAGATTTTGGGACTCACTTCATCTTAATTAAATGCTTGTTTTAATAGATTTGATCAAATTCAACATTTCATGTAATTATTTCATTGATAAGTAGTTCACTGATATTTTTTGTTTCCAGATAATAATGAAGAGGCAACGGACCTAGCTGCATTTATCGTTTAAATAATTTATTACTCCTATGGAGTAGCAGCTCGGAGTCTGGATTTGTGCCTGGTTGATGGCAATAGGCTCGCCCCCTATTATATGGGACTTAAACATAACTGGCGAAATGTGGGTGTACCTGCTACAGGGACACCTCTGCTCAACCCTTCGGGGAAACAAGGCGTGATGTTATGTTATTCCTATGAAAAATTTCAGATTGACCTAATTTTTGCAAAGGTATGTCCTGCTAAGTGCACGTTTTGATATACATTTCAAAGATTGTTAACATAGTCGTTTGTATTGGGTTATCGTGAATAATAAAAATACTAAGTCGTTGTGTTAAAGTATTACATAATTTTTTTAAACTTATTAAACCTAAATGTATCCTTACTTGATTCTTTTATTTTTTATTTACCCACATCAAGTCAATAATTAATTTCTTTAAAGTGTTATTGTAGTTACAACATTATAAAAATATTGAAGTATGTATTCTTTGTATTGCAGTAATATAGGTATCTAAAATAACGTTTATTTAAAATGAATTTAAATATTGACTCGAATTTCACTAAGGGCTTCTGCAGGTGGTCGATCGGTATCCATTTCAGCTATTCATTATGAGTAACAACACTCCAAGGTTTTGTTGGCAAATTAGCTGAGCTGAATACCGATAGACAGTCTGCGGGAGCCATAAACCAGCCAGCGAACGCGGCGATTATGTAGCAAAACAAGAACAGCAATAAATAGATAAACAGTTTTGTAACCATTAGCTAAATCAGTTATTTTCGAGTAATTAAACAAATCTGTTATAGGTAGCTTTACGAATTGATTTGACAACAAAACAGTTAAACACATGTGGATAAACTGTTTCCTTAAAACTAAATAAACTATTTGTGAAAGTTTTGCTATTTGTAATTAAACAAATTGGCAGTTCTAACTGCACGGAGTTTTAAAAATAACTTAACAGTTTTGTAAGAAATAATAAAGTAGTTTAGTTACTATTTAAATTTCTGTGAAACTACCGAAAAGCGAATGGTTTTGTTAACACTACAAAACTTGTTTAATTTCAGTTAACTGAAATAGTTAATAAAAAATACCTTAATTTATTTTACAAAACTCGTTTTAGCTATTAGTAGCACTCAGTTTATTAGTCCCCCGTTTCATGTTACTAGCAGCTAAAATTTATGCTACAGGTAACAAAACTTTTTTTTCAGTGTACCACGGGAGTTACACTTGTAACACGTATGTCAATATTACACAAAAAGTGAAATATCAAACGATTTTGCTGTTACTTTGCCTTTGACCTGCCCTGCACTGCTAATGTTTATGGTATAGATCCCTGGATCTGGACAAGAGCTGTCTTGGCTAACCCGGAAGTCTTGAACCGTCCAGAGTCAGGTTGGCCGTAGCAAGGAAAACCTATTCAGTTGGAGGTGTATAGACAATTCCAGTGTAAAGTAGGCATAATATGTGGTGCGGGGCGGACATTTAATAATATTATGTTATTGCAAAGATGTCCTTCTGCAAGTGTGTTATTGCACGAGGGTGAGTGCACTGTCTTGACATTACATGTACCTACAGCGCCGCACACGCATCGCCCGCGATAGCGTAACGTTGCGACACAGATGCCACGCTTTAATTATCATTTCAATATAGACTGCGACCTATGTTACACTAGCTGTGACTAGCCTACCCGCCCCGGCTTTGCGCGATTACCTTAATATCATTACATATAGTTAAGAAGACTAATAAAATAAGTTAAGATTTAAAAGCTTCCTCGTCTAGCACTGGTAAAAAAGCAGCTTTAGTGGAAAAGTCAATAAATTATGAACGTTTTATAATTTATACTCAGGTTTTTTTGTGTTTGTTGACTTTAAGTTAGATTTTTGTTAAAGACTGGAGGCGTACGATAGAACTAACCTGATCAGAGTTGAAAACCAACTCGGGCTTGATCTTCCTGCCTGAAAAACCTCAGAGATAACACACACAATTTACTATAATTTACATAATATCACATCACAAGTGCCTGTATGTAATGAAAACAGACTTAGTTCTCTTGGGAGCATCACCTATAAAACATTTTCTCTCATAAAATGTACCTACCTTTTTAACCGACTTCCAAAAGGAGGAGGTTCTCAATTCGTCTGTATGTTGTTTTTTTTTTTTTTTTTTTTTTTTTTTTGTATGTTTGTTACGCGATTACTCCGCCAATTATGAATTGATTTTGATGATTCTTTTTTTGTTTGGTAGATCATACTTCAGAGGTGGTCCCATATAAATTTTATTAACTTTGCTTGGGTAGTTTTTGAGTTAGCTTCACTAATACGTATTTTTTCCCACTTAGTATGTGGATGATATGATAACTTCCTGTCACTGTTATTTACATAGCAGGTAGTGGTATTCGAATTTGTTAGGGGTAGGTACCACAACACTAAAAAGTGAAAAATAAAAACTTTTTACAAAAAAAAAACAACCGACTTCAAAAAAAAAAACACTACAAAGTGAAAAATAACTTTAATTTCGGAAGTCGGTGACAAAGAACGAAAATTCAAAACCAAGACACCGACTTCCGAAATTAAAGTTATTTTTCACTTTGTAGTGTTTTTTTTTTTGAAGTCGGTTGTTTTTTTTTTGTAAAAAGTTTTTTTGTAATTTATGTCTGTACTAACATAGCTTGTAAGATAATTCATGTAACTAACAATTATGGACTTTGTCTGAATAAATAAAAAAATAATAAAAGGATTAAAGGATAGCACATTATTTTGACGAAATATCGGATTCCAATTTTTTTCGGAGAGCTTCTCCCACAGTTTTCTTCTTATAACATCTTTGGCAAATACATGGGTCTTCGTATTTTTGCAATAAACAGCTGCGCAACTGGGCTCAGTAAATTAATTATGCGTAAAAGAAGTCGCTTGCTTACAAAAAACGTATGCCTAACTGTCACATTATAAGACGCTGGAGATCAGCGCCATCTGAAGTGAGCAAGTGGCAGTTTTTATCCCCATTCGTTGTTGCTCAAACTTCAAACGTCAATTATTTCATTTAAAAATAACATTTTTATTTTATTTTCATCTAATATATTAACTACTAGCGGACGTCACGCGGTTTCACCCGCGTAGTTCCCGTTCCCGTGGGAGTACGGGGATAAAATATAGCCTATGTTACTCGCTGATAATGTAGCTATCCATTGCTGAAAGAATTTTTCAAATCGGTCCAGTAGTTTTTTAGTTTATTCGTTACATACAAAAATACAAATCTTTTGCCTAGCCTAGCAACCAAAAAATAGTTTTTGATGGTACGTAGGTATAGAATGCGAGGTAAGAACCCATATTGATGGTAAAAAAGCAGTCGAAAACATAGTCGTTTAAATATTTTTGTTTTTGAATGAGCGTTATGAGGTGTGCTGCGGCCGGCGTGCACTTTTCGATATTCCAAATATTTTCTGATTTTATTTTACCTTTTTTAATACAATGTATGCCCATGCCAAATTACAGGTTTCTAGTACTAAGAGTCTCTGAGCTAAGCCGCGGACAGATAGACAGACAGATATGGACATGGCGAATCTATAAGGGTTCCTTGTTGACTACGGAACCCTAAAAAGCCACTAACTTATCATGAAATATTTCCGAAACCACGCAAGATAGCTTTCTTGAAGTGAAAGCAACATTCAAGTGTATTTATTAGCGTTTAAAAAACACCAATTCAACTGTTTTCAAGATTTGTTTTACTTCATGTAGATGTAGCTAACTCGAGTGGTTTAGGAGATATTTCGATTTTTTTTGGCACTTTGCAAGTGGCTTTTTTATATTGCTTGTCAGTGTATTTTGCTGTGCCCGATAGGGTACATAATGATCTCATTAAATTGTTACTTATCACCTAAGTACACATTGTGGAATGCAATTAATGATTGAGTATTGCAGATGGCGACAGTGACCGCGCCATACGATACGAGTCACACGGCCTAGTCCCGCCTTCCTTCTTTGTTTACTTGACACTGTCATTCAACTTCGTCTGATGATCATCACGATAGTACAGATGGGTCAATGTACAGTTGCGGAAGCGCGGGGTCAGCGGCAGGCGAAAGTGAACGCGTCGTGAATGGCTAGCGCCAGCGGTGATCTATGTGCGGTGGGCTATGCGCCGGCGCAGATTGTTCGTTTGTACAGAGTTATTGAACGATTTGTATTGTTTGATGTGCGAACTGCGGACGTCATTTGTTTTTGTGGAGGATTGGTTTATTCGTGGTGTCATTAAATAGCAGACATTAGTGCTTAAATAAAGAACGAACGACGACGAGAGACGAGCTATTCTATACAGATTTCTTGATGTGATAATGAATGAGAAAAAACGACGTTATTGGGTTCATCCGTTTAATCAATTTCGCAAGAAATTTGGTTCGACGTCATAAGGTATTTTTCAACCTCTACAATAAACTCAACGTAAAATTCAATATTGTTTTTCATTTTTGCAAATCACAGCGCCTCAAAATACGTACGTGTTCGATCTTGAATTCGTGTAGCGCGGCAAACGACTCGCAAACTGCACCCGATACAAATGTCCCCCTTGGCGTGCGCGCAGATATATATATACGGGGGCGTTAAATGTGGCGCCACAATTGTCGTAATACAAGTGTTTGTCTGGTGAGCGGCCTGCCTAACACGCTATGGGCATTCAGAGCCTGAAAATAACAGTTTTTTTTTTAATGAATCGTGCATTCGGGCAGAGTTTAGGCCAAAGTAACCAGTGCCGTCCAACAGCGCGTTGGGTAGGTTATAGGATATAGGTATATATCGTCAAATTAAAGGGAAGTATGTCAGAAAAAGGCGAGGCCTATATCAAGCAGTGGGTGATCCCGGTTGAAATGGTGACTCGGCAAGACCGATATAGGATAGCGCAGGTTCTTAAGTTCAGACCAGGTCTTTACAATAGATTTATTTGAATCATTTAGTTAGGCTGGCGTAAACAAAATAATGAACTTTACCATTTATAATACGGCCCGCACCGTGTTGATTGAATGAGCGAAGGTCACAACTAGTCACGATCACAAGTGGATCGCAAGGAATCACTCAGCTAGGCATAGCTTAACAATTAAGGCTTGTGCAGAACAGCGCGACACGTGACGCGACACAAAGGCACCGCTCGTCGTTATTAATAGATACAAAACCAACGCACTAGCAAAAAGTCACAGATCGTCATTTGCCTGGAAACCGACATATCCTAGATCCAAAAATCCAAAGACAAGTGACATCTACCAACCCGTGCTTTGTCCGCGTGCTGGATAACGTCCCGCTCCCTCTCACAGAGGGGAGGACTGAGTCCGGCAAGACTGAACTGATAGCGGAGTGGTGTTAGACTAGTGTGAATATGACTTACTTACTTGAGTTTCAGAAAATATTCGTAGTCTCTGTCACTCATACGTCTTTCTAAAACTCTACGGACATAATATTACCGCAGGAACCTGTACCTACTATCACGAGTCGCTCATGTTTTTATCAACGAATAGACCACAAACCACATTCAACAAAACTTCAAACAACGATTTCATCACTCAAACTGAGGGTTGTCACAATTCCTGTCAGACCTAATAACACCTTTTTGAAACAAATCCAAAGAAACTTCAATTTCCGACATGGAACTATAAAACAGCTATAAATCAACAACTCTATGCATTTTCCTCACAGTACAGTCAACCGCACGTCATAGTAACAACTTGACGTATATGGGGCCTTTATTACGTAGCAGTAAGGGTGGTTTCGAAGGTCAAGTGTTACTACTGACGTGCTGTTAGCAGTACTATGTCAAATTACTATCAACTACAGTTCATTCGCCTTTCGTGTCAAGCCGTGACATTGCGACAACCCTAGACGCGATGCATTGTAGTTTAAACCTTACTTCTTATGTCATAAAATATAAAATTAGATGTAAGATATGGTTACCAAGACACATTGCATTCAGAACTCTATTTCAGTACTTAAAAGGCAGAACATTGAATTAAAGGTAAAGAAATCGAGTTTTTACAAAACGCGATGCCCAGTTAGGGTTCCGTGAGATTGCTACATAAACTAAACGGTATTTATTATAAAAGAATAGGACCAAATATTAGTATTTTCCTATTACAGTTTAGGAGACAAAGTAAGATGGTAGCTCAATTAATTAAACAAAGAAATACATCGACCCCAGCGTGGTTTAACCAGACTCGATAAATTGAATGAACCCGAACATTTACACTAGCCCCTGGAGCCTCATGTGGATACAGAGACTATTGCATATCAAGGAGTAGACCGGGGGGCGCGGTAATGGTAAGGAAGACGTGCCCTTAGGATTTACGAGCCGTACCGGATATGCATCCTAGAGTAGGCAATGCAATAGTGGAGAGACGGATGATATATATCGTGGGTGGGCATTAGAAGATCTCTGGAATAATGAATGTCCATGGGAGGGCCCACTGCCTCTCACAGAGAGGAGGTCGGAGTCCCAGCTGTGGGAACATTATAGTTTGGTAATGTCATCATCATCGTTCTCCTGCCGTTATCCCAATATATTAGTGGTCGGCGCAACATGTCTTATTCTTCACATACTTCTCTATCAGTCGTCCTCTCAATAGCCCCCCTTTCTAACCATATCATCTCTCACACAGTCCATCCATCGTTTCCTTGGTCTTCCCCTTCTCTGTATCCTGGATGTCTCAAGATTTCTTCGGGCAATGACCGTGTAATGAAAGTAGGTCAACTAACACAAAGTTACAGAAACAGACACTTTTGGACATCTTCCAATCAGGAAGCGAATCCTTATTGGTCTGATAGCAAACCATGACGTCATCACTTGCTCAGCTATCGACAAACAGCGAGTATAAACAGTCGATGTACTTTTTGTGTCATTATTCTCCTGCTCTCATGCCAATATTAATGGTCAGCGCAGCATCTTTTCGTCTTCCATACATAGTCGTAATCACTCCCTTTCTAGCAATATCAACTTTCACACAGTCCAACCATTTCTTTGGTGTTCCTCTACTCTTATAACCATCCACATTCATATACTCAAACTGATGACTTCTTTTTAGAACGAATCACAATGAATCAATGATGTAATCATTCGGTTTTTTCCTCAGCATTGGCAGAACCCACATTTTCTGAACTCAACTACGAGTATACTCGTACTTTCTTACAGGTTACAAACAAAACCAGACTCTACCTCTTGACAGATAAGGTGCAGAGTTCTCCAATACTATTGCATATCATGAAGACTTCAAACACTACTAAAGTTTGCACCTACCACATAGAGAGTTCTTTCATACCACAGTAACTTCTGGTGGTAGTATTATCAACTTGACACATTCTTTCACCTATAGAAAGCTACATTATCAGCGAGGAACATGGGCTGTATTTTATCGACTACAACGCGAACGAAGTCGCGGACAGAAGCTAGTACTTTAATAAAACAATTATTATTTGAGACGCCAAGAATCGCCAAGCGTAACAGGAATAAATGTGATCAAACACCACTTGATGGACCGACGACCTCGAACAAGCCGGCTAGGACAGGCTGGATGCAGAGGGATGGGGATTTGATGTCCTTATCCGGAGGATCGGTTTGTGTGTGGTGCAACTTTGTAGAGGCCTATGTCCGGCAGTGGATGCGATAGACAGAATTACGATAAGATATTTAAGCGCGCTGGTAATGTACACCGTAGTAGTTATTAGACATCTCCGGTGTACATTATGATGAGGACGCGAACACGCTTATACGCTGTAAAACTTGAACCATCTATCAAAACGAGAATTGGACTTGAACACAACGTTTTTAAAAGTTTCAGAAGTTGTAGGGAAATGGACAAATTAGTTATAGGAGAAAATTTTGTTTAAAATGCCTTGAAAACTATTCAATCCAGCACGCATGCTGTCTAAATGCATTACATGGTACTAACTAGGCATGATGAGGCATATCACGCCTACAGTGAGCACTACCGACAGGCAAACGATTAACTACTACCATTCAGACATTTAGTTCCGGAGACATCACGGTTGCACGATACTTGCGCAAGAGTTGCAGTAAAAGGTTATATAATAATTAGGAATTGCTGATGGTAACATTGAAAAGAATTTAATTGTAATAATTATTGACAATAGTGAGAGGCTGTCATTCGTGGATCTTTGGTAGTCGTTACTGGTTCGTCAAAAGCTCAAAAATCTGACAACTAGTCTAGGGTATCATGTTACCCAGTAATTGGGTTATGGAGTTTCGATAGGCAGCATGTAAAATACTGATATTCAGCTGCATCCGGTTAGACTGGAAGCCGACCCTAACATAGTTGGGAAAAGGCAGGCAGATAATGATGACGAATGGTGAAGATCACTGAGCCAGTGTCGGGGGAGGCAGCCACTGGTCTACAGCTTCGTAACACTAGACACACATATACAGAGAAACGCAGAAATCGGTGTAAGTTTCCCTCTTCGAATACGTATTATCCGCATGGTCGCACGTTTTTTGTAAGGGTTGTTTTAAATGTAGGTCGCTCGGACAGGGCTAGCAGTCAGGGGCAAACTAGTGTTGCCCAAATTAAGTCTTGGTCTTGCAGTCTTGGTCTTGTTCTTGCGTTTTTGCAAGACCAAGACCAAGAACAAGACCGCGTATTTTTAGCAAGACCAAGACCAAGACTGACCGTGCAAGACTTGAGCAAGAACAAGACATAGCCTGCAAGACTCTTGCGTCTTGCAGCTAGGACTTAGCGCTATTTCACTGAGTAGTTAGGTGTAACAGTTCGGTGTATAGGTAGGTACGCTTAGGAATTCTATGAGACGCAAAAAACTGTATCAAAGAATATGAAAAACTGGACCTATGCGCATTACGACTAATACCATAAACATAGCGAATAAAAAAATATCTATTAAAATCAAACTGAGTGCATGCATAGTTATGTTTTAACCATCGGCACTTTGATAATGCGGCATCAAAGGTTTTGTACTTACTTTTCAAAGAAATTTGCCGCTTTTCGGAAGTACATGGTTATGATACACGCGCCGGGGCTTCTTTTGAAATCTAAAACAATCGTTGCCGCCACGCCGAAATCATAACATTTGTGACACTATTTGATTGCCGCCATAGGGCGTAGGTATACTCATGCAAAATAATTTCGAATTTTTTTAAGAGTACCTACAGGTGTTCCAAAGAATAAATAAGTTTCAGAGTGCTTAGAATGAAAATGAATACATTATACTGATCACGCAAGTAGTATTATGATTAGGATAAAATGGTAAGGATAGGTAGTAGATGTCATATTAATTCATTCTAGTAAGTATATATTTTAATATTGATTACTTATATGGTTTTAAACTAATTACTTAGGTACTATTATTGTACATTTAGTCATTATATTTCTTAAGTTTTTACAAGAAAAAATAGCAAAAAAGTGTTCAAATATCACCCGTTTAATAAATATTGTAGCCACTTTTAAATATACTTGAAACGTGTAAAAAAATTCTACAAAACTAATAAAATAATATAAAAAGCGTAGGTACTTACCTACTAATAAAATAAAAAGCCTGCGATAAGAGTTTTGTATTACTTACCAGCCCGAATATCTCTGAGAGAGATGATGAGAGTAAGTATTTACTAGCTGTGCCCGCGACTTCGTCCACGAGGAATAGTAACTTTGGAGGTAGGTATAGTGACGTTCAGGACTTATTTATTTATTTTAAAACTTCTGTCATCAAACATACAAACGAACTCTTCAGCTTTATAATATTAGTATAGATGTACGCCAAAACATTCACTTATATGTAAAGAATAGTGATTGGCACTAATTCTATTTTATTCACGCGTCGCGTCTGTACAAGTAGGTAATATTTAGTGTGTGTTTGTACGCCGCACGCGGCATTGTTTGATTTGCGGCGGCATCCTTTTCATAGAGCCGGCACGTGGCGAGGCGGCGCGGTAGAAAGCAAGGAAACGTACTATAAATAAAGGAATTATTTTAATTCCAGTCATTTCCAATTGAGCTGTGCTTCGAGTCTAACTTAATAATTGTTTTTACTAATTCTCGTTGTTTTCTAAAAACGTATCACGTGTACAATTTAATATGAGTGACGAAGATTCAAATTATTCTAGTCCGAGTAACGAGAGTTTGAGTCACAGATCTAAAAGACCCAAAAGCAAATTTGAGGAGTTTTTCGAAATAATTCATGCATCCCAAACTGCCTTCTGTAAATTGTGCCAACATAAAAAGATTGAAATAAAAATGAAAAACAGAAACACTTCAGGCTTAAGGAAACATCTAATATCTTTCCACAAAAAGGAATCAGAAATATTTCTTCCTGTTAAACCAAAATTAAGTGGAGATATCACAAGCTTTTTAGTAACCGCTGGAAGAAGTGGACAGGTAAGAATATTTTTTTAACAGTTAAAAGAATTTTAACTCCGCGTAGCTATTCATGCGATACTTTCAAAAACGCCATTAACTTACGTAAGTATTTTTGAGTTAGTGGTGTTTTCATCTAGGGGTGCGACATATTAAGTATGTAATTATCGTCTTAAATATTTTTTATAAACACCCATATTTTCATTTAATCGGCCAGTAACAACTAAGTACTTTATTTTGGTAAATTACAGTACAGTGCAACCTTAATATAACAAATATCAATTTAACGATTTTCTCGATTTAACAACAACAAACCTCCTCCTCTTATACGCTCAAACCTAGTATGTTTTAAATAATAACACAAGATTTATTGTTTTGTTTCAGTCGGAAAACAGCAGTGACAACATCACGACAGCTACAGTTGATTGGGTGGTGAAAAAATATCTTCCCTTCTCATTTTTCGATGACGAAGCTACACAAGTATATTTTCGACGTATTTGCCCTAATATGGTGTTTCCTAAAAGGTCTACACTTAGAAGGAAAGTCAAAGAGCGATTTGAAGAGCTCCAATTGAATCTCAAGGAACGACTTCAACAATTATCATCTAAAATGTCTTTTACCATTGATGGGTGGACGTCAATTGCTGGTAGGAGTTACTACGGGGTTACTATTCATTATATAGACAACGAATGGAAGTATCAATCTGTAGTTCTTGATTTTATACCATCACGCGGTCGACATACTGGGGAAGATATTGCAACGATTTTCCATGAATGTTTATTGGAATATGGCATAATTGATAAAATACAAGGTATCACGGTCGACAACGCAACTGCAAATACCAAATTTATGTATGAACTGGGCAAACAGCTGCCGCCACACTTTGATTCAGACAATCAACATTTCCGGTGCTTTGCTCACATTTTAAACCTTGGTGTACAAGATTTATTAAAGACCTTAGCATTACACTGTGAGTCTGACACTAACGCGCAAGATCAGCAGTACGAAGACTATGCAGACGAAACTGAGGATGAGGAAGATGAAGAATCTGCACCAAATATTGCTGACTCGCGTACATCTGTAACAAAGTTACGCAGTATTTCCAGTAAAATAAAAAGAAGTGAGATAGTGAAGAAGAAGTTTCAGTCTGCTTGTGAAGCAGCTGGCGTGCCATCAAATCTAAATGCCATTATTGACTGTCCAACGAGATGGAATTCCACACATGATATGATTGGATTTGGTTTAAAAGTGAGAGCGGGCATTGACATATTGTGCAGTTCTGTCACCGAATTAAATGATTTTCAAATCACAGCTAATGAATGGCAGGTACTCGAAAAATTACATAAATTTCTAATAAACTTTAAACTTTTAAGTACAAAACTTGGTGGAGACAAATATGTTACATTACCGCTAGTCATTGTATCATTCAATCTCTTGCTAGATAAAATTGAATCCATGGTAAAACAGTTAGATGAGAAACCTAATCGATCTGAAGTGGATGAAAGGCTCATTCTAGCTTTCCAAGCAGCTCGAGACAAAATGCTTAAACATTACAAGAAGAGCAACTGGATTTATTGTACTTCTTTAATTTTAGACCCAAGGCATAAGGCTCAGACTTTTGACCTGACAATGTGGGGGAAGCAACTTAAAACAGAAAGTCTGCGCAAGTTCAATGAACTTTATGAAGAATATAAAAGTCTACACTCACTGAACAAATCTCTGGAATTACCAGAAAAAGAAAATAAAGTATGTGATGAAGATGAAGACGTAATAGACTTTGATAAACTCTATGAATGTCCCTCGACGTCATCTGGATCTTGTCTTCAAGGCTTAGTGATAGACGAGTTGGAGGAGTACCTGAGAAAACCAAGAACTGCCAGCTCGGAAGACATTTTAGATTGGTGGAGGACGCATGAGACAGAGTATCCGATTTTATCGAAAATGGCCCGTGATTTTCTCTCAATACCTGCAACTTCAGTACCTGCTGAGAGGTTATTTTCTAAAGCATCATTAGTAATTAGAAAACATAGAAATAGGTTAAGTGATGAGTCAGCCAGATGGTTACTTTGTATTAATTCTTGGTCAAAAAAATTGATATAAAGTATCATAACCTAATGATAAAGCTGTTGATTTGTGTTGTATTTTATTTTTTATTCAAATAAATGATAAATCGTAAAACTCTTTTATTAAATTTCTTATAAGTTGAGGGTTCAATCTCTTTCTAGACAGATAAGTATTGTTCTTTAAAATACAGTCAAGTTATTGTAATTAATTTGTTTTTTTACATGTTTTAGCAAATGTAAGCTTATAAATCATAAATGTTTATTAAGAAACAGTTACTTCCATGGAAAACGACATATAGGTCAGTTGATTTTTCGAATTTCTTATCAAATCTTCAGTTATTTATTAATCTGCTTGATCTTTACTATGGCTATGTTAATTCAAGCTCACAATGTTCCAATTCTAATACGTTTTTCTAAGATTTAAAGTAAACTTTAATAAATAGTAATAGACTAATAGGTAATTGCAAGACTTGCAAGACTCTTGCTGCAAGACCAAGACCAAGACCAAGACTGGGAGCGCAAGACCAAGACCAAGACCAAGACCAGGTGTATTGGCGCAAGACCAAGACCAAGACTGGCTAAGTCTCGTCTTGTTCTTGCATTTGGGCAACACTAGGGCAAACATACAGAACTTACGCTTAGTTAAAATTGAGCAATAATTTTCTCCTAAGGCATATCTTGAAATAGTTGAAATGAAGTGTTGTGCATTTAATTTATTGTAGAATATTTGAATACGAACAGTCGACTGCACGCTGGTAGTACCTAATACTTTGATCTTGAGCTGGCCTAGCGTAGTGTGGAGTTCCCATAGAATGAGAGGCCAGTTTATACCGGTTTTGTTACCACTGACGTGGTGCCTACTGTACTCTTGTGAACTGTAACACATTTCAACAATACCAATGCACAACGAGAATGCCGCTTTTCAATTTACTCGTAAATATTCATTTCGGTTAACGGTTGGACCGAAATTGCTGGAATTTATGGGTCTTTGCCCAGCAGTGGCCATAATGCAGCCTGACACTGCTGACAGTAACCAGTAATAGGTACATCCTAACTAATAGATACTTATTGTAAATGCAAAAAATATTTTTGTTTGTTTTTACGCTTTCACGCTAAATAGCTGAACGAATTTGAATTTAAACGACAGATGAAGTTTGGCTCACGTGTAGCCCATGACATGGGATACTTTTTATCCCGGTAGTACGTTCCCGTGGGATAATTTCCGAGCTCCACGCGGTCGAAGTCGCGAGCAAAAGCTCTCAACTGTACCTACAGTGGTCGCACAAAATGACGTCGGCAACACCTCGGAACTGAGCACACACCCTATTGGTATCGATCCGAATTACCTTCACTACAGCACCGCGTGCCTGACGATGTCCCTATTACACGACCAATGGATATTATGGATATTAATATTAAATTCTGTTAAGGAATTTAAGGGTAGCTAGCGCCTGGAAAATTCTGCATGCGCTGTGGTATCCCGAGGGTGATTTATATTGCACCAAAGTCCGTTTATACTTTCAAAGGAATTTAGTAAAAAGCTGTTATTTTGACATTACAAACAGACACTTAAATATTTATTTTTAACCGACCTCAAAAAAAAGGAGGAGGTTCTCAATTCGTCGGGATATTTTTTTTTATGTATGTAACCCGATTACTGGAAGACGGCTCGACCCATTTGAAAAATTCTTTTTTTGTTTGAAAGGGTATACTTTCAAGTTGGTCCCATTGTCATTTGGTCACGATCTGATCATGGGATCTTGGAGAAATCGAGGGAACTCTTCAAATATTATAGGCACATCTATAGCGATTTGGGTATTTTTGATGAGCAGTTGACATGAGGATATTGTAACTAAGATAAATTACAAATCAACACATTAAAAAGTGAAAAAAAAAACTTTTTACAAAAAATACAACCGACTTCCAAACTACAAAGTGAAAAATAACTTTAATTTCGGAAGTCGGTGTCAAAAAACTAAAATACTGATCCAAAAACACCGACTTCCGAAATTAAAGTTATTTTTCACTTTGTAGTTTGGAAGTCGGTTGTATTTCTTGAAAAAGTTTTTTTTTTTATGATACGAATTTACAGTAGGTACCCGGGTACCTACTGTAAATTCGTATCTATTCAAATGCGTTAATATGGCATATCGAGTTTAAAAGACGTTTTGAGACTGTCACACAGGTATGAGCATAGATATAAGAAAGAATTATATTTATATGGGTATGAGTGACGCAGACGACGCCTTTCAAATCCGAACATTTTCAAAAACTCGATGTGCCATATTAATAACTGCGTACTGTAAAAAACATCCAATTAGAAATATGTAAAAACTGTGTATCAATAACTAATGAAACATTCATAAATCTGCTGTAGTCTGAGGACAGTTGACCGGCTCGTCCCTGTGTCACATTGTGACAAAGAGGGGTAAGTGAACGGAGTGTTAACGCTGCGCTCGCTGGCCTCACGTCTATACAAATGTAATCAGAATAAGGTTTTGTGTATCCGATGGGTGACAAAATACGCAACTACGCAAGGGTTTGTCTCTTATACCGCCGCCTTTCTGTCGTGTGGATGTCGCCGTAGAGCGGACGAAAGGGTGTCAAGCTTGGGTTTGCAAAGAAAGCGGTGACATTACTATCAATTGGGCACGAATCCAGACTCCAGGCTACTACTGAGACATTCCTAACTCGCTCATCAGTCGCGCTTAAGCCCTCATCAACAAGCCTTTTCGCTAGCCTACAGACATCGCGCTTTACCCGACATTGTCCTTCCACGTGCTACCTCCGCTGCGCGGCCGACGGTCCATTAGCGTCGGCTCGCGTGTCACACGCACGTAATATATCTATTATTTATTACCTAATGTCTTACAAACATATAGCAGACCTGTCCAGGCTGTCCACTTTCAGGCGAAACGCGTCACTTACATAAATGATTTGATTTTATGCTTGTAAGGTAAGGTTTTTGAATGAGCTGGTCCATTGACGTTAACGTTATGAACGGTAAATGGACAGTTGCTTTTAATTGCTAACAATCAAAATCAATTAACTCAGCCTATCGCAGTCCACTGCTGGACATAGGCCTCTCCCAGGCTGCGCCTCAACACCCTCTCCTCCGCCTTCTGCATCCAGTCTGTCCCAGCCACCTTTTTAAGGTCGTCAGTCCATCTACATAGCTGGGGCCGTCCACTCCACTCCAGGACTCGTCTGCTCCACCGACCATCAGTCCTTCGACAGACATGGCTAGCCCGGCGCCACTTCAGCTTGCTTGCTCCGGGATTAATTGTTTATTGCTAACGCTCAAATGTATGAATAGAAGTATCGAAATCCCAATCTTGGTCCAGTCTTTGACTGCGACTTGCGATTCGCACGTAAAGATTAAAGATGGCCAACTTATTGCATTGATCTGTTATTGGCAAGCTTCACCAAAAAATGGAGTAAACTGTCAATTTAGAATGATCCAAGATTGATTATTAATTTCCTGGCGGCCGTAAGATTACGGGTATTATGTCACCCGTTTTATTGGCCTAAGACGATAGGGATAAGTGGAAGGAGGGAAGGAGGGCCTTTGCCCTGCAGTAGGCCACAAACGGCTGATAATAATAATAAGACGAGAAGGAACATTACTGTTTTATGCCACGATCAAATCTGGTGACGATCACCTCACCTGACACTCGTGGTGTTGCCAATGCATTCTGTATATGTGTTAATATTTAATTTAGACTCCCCCGTTGGTCTCTTGGTCGCAAGTGCGACTTCTGAGCGTGGAAACCTGGGTTCGATTCCCAGTTCGTGCGGTGTTATTGGGTTTTTCCACTAAGAATTTCTTAGTTAAGGACAGCCCGGAGTTTGTAAGTTGGCGGTGTGACCGTGCCTCGGTGCGCACGTGTCGCCGTTGGTCCTACGCCTGATCTCTCTCCGGTCGTGACGGATTGCGCGTGCCGTCCCATTGGACTATGAAATTGAGGGAAGAGAGTGCACCTGTGCCTGCGCACACTTGTGCACTACAATATCTCCCGCGCCGAAGGCTAGTCTCGGTTGAGATTGGCCGCCATGCCCGAAATACGGTCTGGAGGACATTCGCTAGTGATTCCATACATAATGCGTGCACTGACTGGACAGGTCATTTCCTCAAAAGACCATCTGCAGTATTGTCAAACTTTTTTTGATTTAATACTTACGAGGCTTTTGGCTACTTTTGTTTTGTTTATTTTGTCTAGTTTTTAAAAATGTGAAAGAAAGAAAGAAAGAAAATACATTTATTTAGCACAGACAAAAAGGCACACAACACAACAATTGTAACACAAGTAAAAAATAAAAATAAAACAGGGAACAAAAACAAAGTGTAAAATAATCATTTAACAGGCAAGTGTGCCTCGCGGCTGCGCCAAATAGGCCCAGTTCAGCAAAAATGCCAGACAGCTAGTGCCTGACGCTGGTTTTCAACTGAACCTGAAGTGTGAGGTGACGGATGTAAATCAGCTATAAACCTACTGCAATACGTGTGTGTATACTTAAATAAAATAAATTCGTGTAAGATAATAATAATAATAACAAATAATTCGTTTTATACTGCAATGTGTGTATGTATCTATACTTAAGTAATTAAAATAAATGTATGTAATAATAATAACAAATGCATTGTGTGAAATCAAATAAAATTACAAAACAACAAAACAAAAAGAAACTGACAAATAAATGAGACGGACGCATGTTATCGAAACGAACAAAAAAAACCTGATTTGAACGTTGCCAGACTTCCACGTTCCAACAAATATAATTTATTAATCCGTGCACTTCATCGTTTTCATCGCGCAATACGCTGCAAGTAGCCGGTCGCTGTGGACTATTCACGGACAGTTTTGCAACTTATTATGTTTAAAAAACTTGTCCCACCTATACTTATCGTATGGTTTACATTGACACTGGCACAATACGATTTTCGTGCAACATTTACCGACTTAACACCGAAACATACTTAAGTAGGTAGGTACATACCTATATCATATTATTATAATTGAGACATTTAGTGTGACCATATCCAGCTTCCGTTGCGCATCTATAAGGTACTGCCGTAAACGTCGTCTAAAAGCGCCTATTGTGTTAATAACTCTAATCGGTGGTGGCAGGTTGTTCCATATTTTGGAGGCCGCATAACGAAAGCTGCCTCTAAAAGCGGCTGTACCCCGAGACTGAGTCGACAGTTGTTGTGAGCATTGCCTCCTCCCGCATTCCCGTCTACTCGTAACCCAGCTTAGCTTGTTATACAAGTAGTCCGGTTTCTGATATTTAACCACACCGAACAAAAGGCAAGCCAAGTGCAGTTTGCGTCTGGACTTCATTTTCAAAGTAAAATGCTTATTTAGGAAGGGTGTTACATGACCTCTGCGAGGAATACTGTAACAAAACCGAGCACAAGCGTTTTGTACCCTTTGGATGAGGCGATCTGTACGAGATAATAGGCGCGGACCGTACACTGTGTCAGCGTAGTTCAATCTAGATAGAACCAGAGTTTCCGCAAGCTGTACCCGTAGTGTTTCGGACAAGTAAGGCCTAATCTTGTACAGAACTTTCAGGCGGTAAAAGCAGTTTTTTACCGAGTCGGCTATATGTTTTTCGAATAGAAGGTCCTTATCTAAATGTGCGTTTTATTTGTGCAGAATAAACAAGTTTTCTTTCTTTTTTTTTATCCTCATATGACCTGACTTTAGACCAAATAAAAAACCAAGACATCGCGCTGCGAACAATACAGTGAAAACTACACCTGCACCGCAACTGCATGCCAAAACTACACCTTCGCTCTGTGCATACACGCTCACATTTACAATCAAACATTTTTATCAGCGATGTAATCCCCCAACTTATAATATGCTTGGCAGCATAGTGTGCGTTTTATACAAGATTTAAATTTCGTTTCGTTCAGTTGGAGTATGTGGGGAGGTATTTTATTATAACATTTTAAACAGCACCCCATGAAGGATGAGTCTACTTTAGCCAGTCTGAAACCCGGTTGAACTAATTGGTCCCTATTTCTTATCCTATAATTGTGTCTATCACCTCTTTCAAAAAATACTCAAATCACTATAGGTGTGCCTATAATAAAACCGATTAAACGGTTTTCCTGGGGATCACGCTCGACTCAAGGCTTCAATGGGGTCCTCATTTAACATCCCTTTCAGGACGTCTAAGTTCAGCAGCATATGCTGTGAGAAAAATCCGTCAATTTACTGATGTAGATACCGCGAGGCTAGTCTATTTCAGTTACTTTCATAGTATTATGTCGTACGGTATTTTACTATGGGGTCGGGCTGCAGACATCGAGTCTATTTTTATTCTGCAAAAAAGAGCCATCAGAGCCATATATGGCCTCCGCAGGCGCGACTCTCTAAGGGAACTGTTTAAAGATATTAACATCATGACGGTACCTTGTCAATATATCTATGAAAACATTATGTACGTAAGGAAAAATCTACATCTTTTTAGTAGAAGAGGTGCAAGACACAATTATATCACTAGAAATAGGGATCAATTAGTTCAACCGGGTTTCAGACTGGCTAAAGTGGACTCGTCTTTCATGGGGTACTGTTTAAAATGTTACAATAAAATACCTCCTCACATACTTCAGCTGAATGAAACGAAATTTAAATCTTATATAAAACGCACACTATGCAGCCAAGCATATTATAAGTTGGGGGATTACATCGCTGATATAAGTGCTTGGCCGAACGCTGGTCCTGCTCCACAAGGGCGTATAAACTAATTGATTAGCATTTGAAAATACTGTTGGAACTGCTGAAGATTTTTAAAAACTATTTGCATTGTATAGATTCAATCGCTTAGCATTGTATAATTGCATAACACGTGTGAGTACTATGTACCTACTATAAAGCTACCATTTACTAGGTACGTCTTTCATTGACTTGAATGTGCCCTGGCGGCTGAGAGTATGTCATGCTCACTCTAATGTCTCGCTGACGGTGGCGTGTGTGTTGGATCATTTAGCTCCCTTCAAAATGGTTGAGCTGAATGGTGCTAATCCATGCGTCATGTTCGTGAACGGGCGCTGTCAATAGGGACTGGTCATCTCTTAGCTGACATGGCTTATTTTAATTTAATTTTTGAATTGTATTATTTGTTTTATTTTCTATTACGGACGCTTTTAACGTTCTGCATCGTTCTCACATGTATAACTTCAACATGAATGATGTAACCAATATTTTGTAACCATATTCTGATTTAAAAGAGTGTCCGTGGAGTTTCTTGCCCGTTCTTCTCCATAGGTACCTACTACGCTTTGGAATGGGCAACTAGCTTCATCTTTCTGACTGACCGACCCCTTGACAATTCAAAAGTGCCTGTAATTGGTTTATTTGAAATAAATGCTTTGAGTTTGAGTTTGAGTTTGAATATTTGAAGAGTTCCCTCGATTTCTCCAGGATCCCATCATCAGATCCTGACATGATAACAATGGGACTACCTGGGAAGTATACCCGTTCAAACAAAAAAAAAAAACTCCAAATCGGTCCAGCCGTCTTAGAGTAATAGGGGAGCAACATACATAATTAAAAAAAGTGCGAGTCGGACTCGCGCACGAAGGGTTCCGTACCATTATCTAAAAACGGGAAAAAAAAACACGTATGTTGTATGCGAGCCCCCTTAAATATTTATTTTATTTTGTTTTTAGTATTTGTTGTTATAGCGGCATGGCAACAGAAATACATAATTTGTGAAAATTTCAACTGTCTAGCTATCGCGGTTCTTGAGATACAGCCTAGTGACAGACAGACGGACGGACAGACAGCGAAGTCTTAGTAATAGGGTTCCGTTTTTACCGTTTGGGTACGGAACTCTAAAAAAAGATTCCGACGAACTGATAACCTGCTCCTTTTTTTGAAGTCGGTTGAAAAGTGACTTCCGAGTTAGTTTCAGAGTAGTTGGATATAAAACACCGACCTCATCTAGTTTCAAATTATTTTGTTGACGTGTAAAAGTATTTGATAAAACCAATTTACAAAAATAAATATCATTTATAAGTACAATACTGATAAATCAATACACACACAAATAGCGTGCAACACGCACACACGACCGATTACACTGACATACCGTGCACCGTGTCGAATGCACAAACACACGGACTGTGCACGCAGGTCTATTCGTGCATACATTATACCTACATCGTGCCGGAATTAAGGCTTGTGCAGACAGGCGACGCGACACAAAGGCACCGCTCGTCGCGCGACGAGCGGTGCCTTTGTGTTGCGTCGCGTGTCGCGCTGTTCTGAACAAGCCTTTACACAGCCGGTGCGTAGGTATTGCACTTTTCTATGAAACAGCAGATTTGTTTTTATAACCGACGAAATATTTCGACGCTGCGGGTTTCAGAATCATGTACTTGAATCCATGGTAATAGTTTTCGCTTCGATGTCCCTGCCAGCCTGTATCATCCCATATGTGACTAGGTGAACCCTGTCCGTTTTAGATTTTCATTTTTCGAAAGTGGTGGTGCCAACTTTATTTTCATGTCTCCCGGCACTGAACGAGTTAAGACGCTGCCAATGTCAAATTACTACTTACACTCTTATAGCTGGTCAATATTAGACGAACAGTGAAATATCATTCGAAGTGGCAAGCGATTTTGAACCATCTACGGTGTACCTAACTATCAACTGGCACCTTGACCTGCCCTGCATCACATGATTATGGTAGCGCCACAGATCAACAATTAACTAATCTCACGGCCATTCTGCCACAGAGTAGGAACATCCGCAGTGTACCCAGTGACCCGCCACAGTTGACCCGCTACACTTGGCACGTCGCCCGTCTGACCCACTTCTTTGCTGACTAACTACAAAACTTGGGCAAAACTACATGTGGCGTATTTTTGTGATTAATATTGTTATTTTGTTAAAAATATTCGAGTGTATCTTAAATTTGAAGACTTGTTCATATTGTAAAAATAAATATGTGAGTAATATAATGATTTGGTTTATATTTATAAATCCGGGTGTCTGTCTCTGATGCAGACATCTCATTGCAAAGGTTTCTCAACTAATTAGTTCAGAAACCTCTTCCGAATCCTGTGTCTGTCTGTGTGTCTGGTTTTGAGTTTGAGTTTACAAGCCGATAACATAACACATCGAGCTATAGAGAGACTGTCACACAGGTAACAGAGTCAGAGACGACGTAAGACAAAGACGAACTGTTTCTAATACTCGAAGTGTCATATTTACGGCCTGATACTGCAAGTACTGTGAGTTTAAAGAGCTTATAGGTACTTCTGGAGGATTTCAGTTCTGACGAAACCATTGCTTCCAAAGACACGATTAAAACCTTTATTATATGAATCAGTCATCGAAACCACCGATCGACATTGCTGATGGTTATCGCATCGACATAATCATCTCGCACGAACGACCACAAATCTGCCGTCACTGGCCGTTGAACAAAAGTGTTACAAACTTAAATCAATTTCTAAAGTAAGCTTCAAGTACAGATTGAAGTTCTTAGTTGGCAATGAAGCCGGCGGTGCGCGGCGGGCGGCGGGCCACCTGAAGGCTAATTTTTAACCGACTTCCAAAAAGGAGGAGGTTATATAATATGTTCGTAGCGTATGTTTGTTTTTTTTATGTATTTCCACCGATTTCTCCGTCAATTATGGGCCGATTTTGAATTTTTTTTTTTGTTTGAAAGAGTATGCTCTCTAGGTGGTCCCATAGAAATTTTAATAACTTTTTTTGGATAGTTTTTGAGTTGGGCTCAATAATACCAATTTTTTTCCCACTTAGTATATGAATGATATGTTAAGTTCCTGTCACTGTTGTTTACATAGCAGGTAGTGTATTCGAATTTATGTGGAGTAGGTACTACAACTAAAAACCGAAAAATATAAACTTTTTACAAAAAAATTAAGCAACTTCCAAAAAAAACACTACAAAGCGAAAAATAACTTTAATTTTGGAAGTCGGTGGCTAAAAACGAAAATTCAAAACCAGACACCGACTTCCGAAATTAAAATAATTTTTCGTTTTGTAATGCTTTTTTTGGAAGTCGGTAAATTTTTTTTTCGTATTTAAAAACTGTTAATAATCTAATCGCAAAATCATCTCAGTGACAATCAATGTCAAAAACGTAGGAAAATTAGATTAGAATGCGAACGCTCATTGAGATTAGAATGCATCTGCTGATCTATTCGGAGAAAATCTCACCATGAAAAATGTAGGAGCAGCTAAGTGTTCAAGGTGATATTTTTACATCGTGGTGCCTCCTACAGTCCAGACGATGAGAGAATGCTTTCCTGACACCTGTCAGTTGGACAATTTCTAGTAGTAATAAGGATTAAATTCGCAAAACGGTGTCAAGAAAGCATTCACCTCGACGGCCGGACTGTAGACAAAGCTGAAATGTCAGTGCTTGTCATTACACAGGCAGGATTTGAAAGGCTTGAGCCTTTCAAGTCGGAACTCAGGAACGCTGCTTAGCGGTTTGTACGGTGGTATTACTTCCCTCGCCGAGCTCTTGCACATAGAGCTCTACCACTACCTACTAATGAGCGATGTAGGCGAAAACTCCACTTTCTCATAATATTCGCAGTGTTACGAAGCTCTTTGCCTAAATGTTCATGACCTCATAAGCAAGTTGCGCACTACGACACGAGGATGACTCAACACAGCTCAACAAGCTCCATATAGGACTACTTTATACAACTCGTAAATAACTTATATACGACACAAGTCCATGTTACACGGTTAAGTACCCAATAAGAGCGTTGCTACAGCCTACAAAACTTCAGTGTACCCATAAAAGGCATTTTAGCTTTTTCACTGGGATGGCAGCGCATGTGCGATATCTCTGGTATTGCAAATGTCCTTACTTCCTTAGGCTGTGGCGTACTCTTGCCATCAGGTGGCCCATCGGCTTGTTTGCTTTCCAATAACATACCAAATGACATGTATTAGTCATACTATGCTAGTTCCCTGGTAGCCTTGACCGCTCGCGGAACAAACTATAGTAAGTAATCAAACAATTTATATTTGCTTCAAATTGGCCTGTATTCTCGGTAACTATGGGTCATATCTGCATTAGTAATAGCTCGCGTGGCCGTGTGGGTGGCAGACTGGCAGCCCTGAATGTTCCGACAAACAAACAGTATCGATTCTTATTGCTTGAATTAGCATATTTACTTACTTTTGTACCCTTGCTTCATTTGCGTTTGTTCTATTTTTGCATTTTAGGGCTCCTTCGCACATCATGCATGTATCCCCGGAAGGGACAAGCAGGCGTGTATTTATAGTACACCCAAATTCCGCCAATTTTACGTCTCATAAAATAGGGGCAAGCTTTTTACCTACATTCGTCATCATCATTATCAGCCTTGACCCAGCCACTGCTGAGTAAGGCCTTTATACCGGCATTCAATATGCAAAAAATTTAGTCTCCAGGCTGACTTCCTAATAGGAGAACCCAATGTCACTACCCGACCTGGGTATCGATCCCAGGACTTCATGCTCAGCAGCCCTGCATCCCATCCCAATTGCATAACACACTTTCAATGACAGTCTGAAAGGATTTTGAAGATTTATATCGATTGCTTCTTACGTTTGAATAATTCGTGCTCGACAACGTTAACTATCGCAATGAATATTGTTGAATTGTCAAAATGAAAGACATTGCCATTGCAAGTGGGTAGCACGCAATCAACTAGCGTTTCATGTTATATTTCTGTACAAACATTTGAAATGTGTCTGCAACAAGCAGTGGGCGTGCAGTTTTAGATTCAACGAACTCTACTCCGCATGTTTCGTCGTTAGGTTTTCTTTTCTGTAAGTCTTGAACAAGAATAGAAAAGCATTTGTCCAGCATATCCAGTGTGCACGCAATCGAACAATAAATACAAGTAGGTATCTTTTATAAAACTATGCACCCCCGGAAAAACTGAATAGGTCAATAGATCCATTTTATTTACAGAATTTATGGGAATGGTTGGCTTTAAAAAAATACAATTTACAATTTTACCCCAATAACAGTTGGAAACAAGAGATCTATGTATCAGAGGATCGTGAATCGAAGGAACGTGCACGTTACACTTTTTCCTACCAATATTATTCCTCGAAGCTTACCTCCTACGTTTGTCTAGTACTTCCTAACTGTAGTATCCATTTTCCTAGACCTTGCATCTACAGCTACATTTTCTCCTACAAAATATTTCCTCATATGGTAGTAAATTTTACGTCCTATGTTTGCTTAGTACTTCCTAACTTTAGTATCGATTCTCCCGGACCTTGCATCCGTACTCCGTACATGCAACCTTGAATTATGATGTCTATGTGCTCGCGTCTCTTTCACTCCCACTTTATGGACGTGTGTGTGACAGAGACAGAGTACTGTGCAGTTGAGATGCCGTGGAGTAATGAGCCGTAGAGAAGTTTATCACACACATTGCATTAGTACAGTTGTACACACGGCTACACATCAAGCTATACATTTCCAGTTTAAGCTGATCTCGCATTGTACCGAAATCCTACACAATGCGAGATCAGCATAAACTGGGAAAGTATAGCTTGATGTGTAGCCGTGTGTACCATCCTAAGGCTGATTTAGATTGATCCAGTCAGTATATCATTCCAGCCCTGGCATCCCGCTGCATTGGATATTTGAGCGTCACTGGGTTGCTTCGCTGGATCCTTAGCTGCGTTTTAACAATTAGGTGGTGTCTAATGTTTAAAACCTAAGCAAAGTTTTTGGGCGACTCGTAATCGTCTGTTTTACTGGAATCACTTTTGTATTAAACCATAAACAAATAAATGCATCATATTTCCAGCTTTCACTTTTTGGTTCTCCTCCATGGCTCCATGTATCTTGTCAGTTCATTTCACCGAGCCACTTTCATGCGCATGTTGGGTGAAGTTAGACTACTGCACTTCCCTGTGCGGTGAGTATACTGTCTGCATTTGACATTGACATCGAAGGGCGACTGTAAGATGTCATATTTGAAGAGACAATCACACAAGTCATGAAGCGGAACCGATCACAGTTTACCTTTGATATAAATGCCATATAGAACACGTTATGGTGAATCACGACATGCGGTACTCAATTCTAAATAACATAATATCACGCTTGTACACCTTTATTTCGCCAGTTATTTTTAAGTTGGAATACTAAATATTCCGTGTTTTTATGTTATTGTATGGCGAATAAGCCGACAGTCCACCACCACCGCCGTTACCGCCTTTAGACTTTTGCCATACCAGAGGCATGGCAGATGCGTTGCCATCCCAGAGACACGTGTCATGCTCATGTGCCTGTGGCTACACGGCACGCATACTCTTCAAACCGGAACACAGTACCGCTGCGTAGCGGTAGAAACAGGGAGGGCACAGGATCAGTACTTCTCCAATACTGCCATTAACATCTACCGAGCCTTTTCCCAACTACATATTATGTTGGGGTCGGCTTCCAGTCTAACTGGATGCAGCTGCAAACGAGAACTTTACATGGAGCGACTGCCTATCTGATCTCCACAACCCAGTTACTGGGTAACATGATACTATTGTGTATCATGTTACCCAGTAACTGGGTAAAGTAGAAATTACCCCCCTCGTGTCTACCAAATGCTTTCATTTTCCGTTAAATATTGAATGTTGACCGTAATTTATTTCAATTATAAAGGCTGTAATAAAAACAGATGTTTCCTCTTCCCTCGCCTCCGTTAAATACGGTCCTCTAAATACGTAAACGTTTCTTAACGTAGAGTTCATCGCACGAACGGGGTGTTCAAAATATTTCCTGAAAAATTGGCGTTGTTTTTCATAAGAGGAAGTTTGAAAGCGCCTTTGTTTTGGTATGGACATGCCACGAAAAGAAATGAAACGCGTGAACAAGAGACTGATGAATGTAAATGTTGATGGATGGAGACGGAGGCCAAAGAAAAGTGTGCGAGGAATGATATGAAAGAACAGGAGTCACTGATAACGTGACGGTTGACAGCTAAGAGTAGAGGGAGACCAAAAACACAATGGATAGATTGTGTGAAATATGATATGGTTTGAAAGGGGGGTGACTACTGAGATTACGGGCATTAGAGATGTATGGAAGAAGAAGACATCAGGCTCCGACCAAAAATAAATTGTGATAAGGGCAGGAGGATAGTTTATTTAGATAGATAATTTAATTGTTCTGTGTGGACGTCGTCCCACTGAATCCTGCAGCCCATTGCCCAAAGCTTATGTTTAGTCAAATAAAAATCTTAAATTCACTGACATATACAACGCACAGCCTAAATCGCTGGGTTTAGAAGCATGAAATTGTACACCAGAGTTACATAAACGTTACGTTATATTAAACGTAGGAGAGCATTAAGGAAGGATTTTTGAAAATTCATCTTTGCATGGAAGCTCGTAATTTTTGCCGACAAGAAAGAGAAAGCCCATGGTGCACACGGCGGCACTTTTGCATGGCATTTTTGAAGTTCAACATGAACATCTCCGTGGACAAGAGGGCTTCGCCAGACTGAATCCTCATACAGTCACAATACTCACAATGTGCCCAACAAAACTCGTGTGTTTAGCAAATGTGCAACAAATTACCTTAAATGGAAGCACACAGTACTTTGGCATTACTCACAGGACATCGTGGGCTTGCCTCCATACAGTATGGCATATAATCGCTTCATCAATGACTCAATACTCATTGTTTACTTGATGCCACAATTTTACACTATATGCGTATTTGGATAAGGTGCAACATGGCTTGGCATAACAACTCGATAGTATTATTTGTACTACGCAAAATGCGCTGATTAGTCGAAGGCGTAGGTATTGTACATAATATTATGCATACCTAATATGTTTGTCTGAGTACATAAGGTACGGTCGTATTTATCTTTCACAACACAATAACGTGTGTAAGTCAAGTTTCACAAAAGCCTGCCTCATTGTTCTAGTGGTTGTTAGCGCGACTGCTGAGTCCTGTGTGAGGTCCTGGGTTCTCTTCCTTACCTAGGAAGGCAATTTCTCAGTAACAGCCCGTAGTCAGGATTATTGCCCGGTTGATGGCAATAGGCTCGCCCCCTATTACATGGGACTTAAACTTAACTGGCGAAAGGTGGGTGCGCTGTGCGTGTGCACCATACGGAGGCGTATGGTGCACACGCACCATACGCCTCCGTATGGTCTACGTGCAGCACGCGCCTTGAGGCTCCAACCAGGCGTGACGTCACTGTAGTGTCCCTCCGAACATTATTATTACAAATGCTAGTGGACCGTATCAGAAACACAAACTAATTACGAATAGATCACGAACTGTCACGTCCATATAGATAGCACGTGCTGCACGTAGACGTACATAGATAAGGGTGCTGATAACAGAGATAAGAAACGCTTTCACTAGACAAAACTAAACTTCACGCCTGTATTCCCTGCAGAGGTAGGCAGAAATTAAGTATAGCAGTCGTGTATCTTAAGAGGTATGAGGAACAGTATTTAAAGTTCACTCATCCTCTATAGAAAGGGGACGATCCTCCGACCAGACGGGTGTCATGTCTGGTAGGCAACTGCCCGCCGATTGTTTTTTTTTATTTTAACTAGGGCATCTCGCAGTTGAACACTGAGGTCATGGCTGCTTAACCGGGTTTTCCTGTGGCTGCCTTAAGCTTCTACACTCAAAGCCTCCAGCCAGGGGCAATAACTATGCTAATTAAAACTAGGCGAGCGCTCGCTAAGGGCACCCCCTGTGGGGTACGAACCTCGGCTTAGGGCGTCGCTGGGGAGGACAGCAAGATGGGACAGGCTGGATCAAATTTACATTATAATGATTATTAATCGGGTAATTTAAAGCTACAGGCTCAGCGTCGACGGGTGCTGGCACCTCGTTGTCAAGCATAGGTCGGGGGGGAGTATCATTTACTCGGGGTCGCGGTCGCGGAGGATCTCGGCGGCGAGGTCGGTATGACGAGTGTCGTCTGTGTTTGTAAACTGTGCTGGTGGCCCTACTGCTCTCCTGGAGGAGGGTTATGGGGTCATCTGGGTCGAAAAGACACACAACCCAAATACTGGGTAACACGATACTCGTTGGTAAGACCGGTTATCAGAATTTCGGGCAAGCAAACTCCCAACTCAAAGCATTTACTTCAAACCAACTTTCGAATTGTCAAGGAGTCGGTCAGTCAGACAGACAAAGTCGTTGTGGGCTAAGTTCAATCGCAGAATAAATATTAGTACTGCGATGCCTCTGAGTGTTTTAACTTGACACGACATTTCCGCATTGTAAGGAAGTAGTCAGTACGCACCTACGCACTCGCCAATACGGCAAATTGATTTTTAGAAAAGTTCGTCTTTGTCACGTCCGCGTCGTCTCTGTCACGCACATCTGTGTGACAGTCTCGCTCTAACGCTCGATGTGCCGTAATCATAATGTACAGAAGAATATATTGGTATACACGCAAAAATACTCACCTTTGCACTACACCGCCAATATTATTTTTCAATGAGTGTATAATAACTTTTTAAGCTTATGACATACTTAAAAGAGTGATGTAAAAGAACTGACTACGCAGAAAACTCACAACATTGTTTAAAAATAGTGACAAGTTAGCTTCTTTTGTATTTTTTAACCGACTTCAAAAAAAGGACGTTACTCAATTCGACCGTAATATTTCTTTTATTTTTTTATGTGTGTTCGCGGATAACTTCGTCGTTTATGAACCGATTTTAATGATTCTTTTTTTGTTGGAAAGAAGATATCCCAAGGGTGGTACCATGATAAGGAAACCAGGATCTGATGATGGCATCCTAGAGAAATCGAGGGAACTCTTCAAATATTACAGGCAAACCTATAGCGATTTGGGTATTTTTTATAGTAACTCGTGCAGCTGCTCTTGAAAAGTACCATTTCATTTAGTTAAGTTGAACTGATGATGAAGTCCACAAATAGCCACCGGAACTACTTACTTAATAATAAGTATTTCACGGGTTGCGATTCGATTACTTTAATATGGTTGCAATGCAATTTATTCTCGTCACAATGCATATGGAGAAGTGGAGCTGATAGTGAAATACCAGGAGAACTCCTCAACGATGAACGGCCCTGAATCGGGAAAAGCAATATTTTGTAAAAAGGTGATGAGCACTTGGCATTAGGCTAATGTAACTTAGATAAATTACAAATTGACCCACTAAAAAGCGAGAAATAAAACTTTTTTTACAAAAAATACAACCGACTTCCAAACTACAAAGTGAAAAATAACTTTAATGAAAACACTGATCTAAAGACACCGACTTCTGAAATTAAAGTTATTTTTCACTTTGTAGTTTGGAAGTCGGTGTTGCAGGCCTTTAGACTTATAGATGCTTCGATTTGTTGATCTTTTTTTTTTGTTACATACTTAGTACCTGTTACATACCTATATATTAACAATCTAATTTGAAAACATTGTAAAAGCCAATAATTTGTATAAAGAGTAAACGTGAAGTTTCTTGCCGGCTCTTCTCTATTTGGACGACAGATATATACGTTTCATACGTGCCCATCATTGCTTTATGTAAAATATTTTGAATTTGAGCTGCATAGGTATATACCAAATAGCTAGTTCAACTGTAAAATGCCTTCAAAGTTGGGTAACAAAAGATCGGTTCTGTCCGAGGTCGCCGCGCTCGCCACCCACGTCTCGCCTTAAGGCTTGTTCAGACCAGCGCGACACGCGACGCGACACAAAGGCACCGCTCGTCGCGCGACGAGCGGTGCCTTTGTGTCGCGTCGCGTGTCGCGCTGGTCTGCACAAGCCTTTATGAGGAGCTACGCTACATAGCGCCCTCGACGACACGCCAGCAAGTCAGCGCTCGCCACAAGTGACGATGACGACACAGGCATCCTGATTCACCATATTTGAGGTAATTGAAAGTAGACTTTATTGGAGTATGATAGTGTGAGGTTGAACAAAGAGGTATCATGGTAGTACGGAGGAGAAAGGCACAAGAAGTTTTAAGCAGGCATTTTTTGAGTGGTTGGTTGTACATATCCTGGCCGTAAAAACAGCCGCACGGGTCGATCGAATGCTAAGATACGCTTGCCGAGGTCGGTCTGTGGATGGGTGACCATTCATTACATACGGAGACCCCCTCCGTGCCTCAAAAAGCACGTAAGCCGTAGGTGCGATCTGTCATTCGCAGATGTTTGCTCTGACTTGGCTTGAATGAGTGTCCAGTTGGTGTAGTGCCCGCAAGCGTGACTGCTGAGCGTCGGGTCCTGGGTTCGATTCCCAGGACGGGCCAAGTGTTATTAGGTTTTCCCATTAGGAATTTCTTAGTAATAGTCCGGAGTTTGGAAGTTGGTGGTGCGATACCCCCGGTGTGGCCCAGCGCCTGATCTCTTTCCGGTCGTGACGGATTGCCGACCCATCCGACTATGAATGAGGGACGAGAGAGTGTACCATTACAGCACGCAAACACTTGTGCACTATAATATTATCTCCCGCGCCTGCGCTGAGATTGGTCACCATCAGTGCCATGGCCGAAATTCGGTCTGGAGGACTATTATTTATTATAAGTACAGCTCTGCCTAACCCTTCGGGGTACCCTAACACACTGCGGGCCTTCGATTAAGCCTGGAAATAAAAATATTTTGAGATGTTATGGCTAGACCTAAGCCTACATCAGACATTTGTCACGTAGAGTTTGTGAGCCGTCACATATCGTACGAGAGTCGATATAATCCATGATATATGTCGTGTGGCAGTGCGTGCCGCTGCCGCGTAAAATATGTATGTAAGGACATATATTATTTAAGAACAGGACTCTTACCAGTAGGTAAGGAATATAGCCTCCACGAGGTAATGAGCGCACGCTGGGCAGACCTCGAGCCCCGACACCACCGCACTGACTGGCTAATATTTTAAAGCAGTGCGTCTGTGCGCATGTGAATCAATACCTACTGCTTTTAAAGAAGAGTAAATGCTAATATCCATACTATTAGTTCTCTAATAATTGGCGCCTGTTATCCTGCAGTACGTCTGTATATGACACAAAATAGCTTTTAAAGATGTGCGGACGTCATGGTGATGCGTGTATGTGATGTGCAGACGTCATGGTGATGCGTGTATGAGATGTGCAGACGTCATCATCATCATCTGCCTAGTCTTTTCCCAACTGTCTTAGGGTCGGCTTCCAGTCTAACCGGATGCAGCTGAATACCAGTATTTTACATGGAGCCACTGCCTATCGGACCTCCACAACCCAGTTACTGGGTAATATGATACCCCTTGGTAAGACTGGTTGTCGACTTTCGGCCTTCTGACGACCCGTAAAAACTTTCAAAGATCTATAAATGACAACCGGGACCAACGGCTTAACGTGCTTTCCGAGGCACGGAGGAGTCTTAGTATGTAAAGATGGTCACCCATCCACGGACCAACCGCGGCAAGTGTGGCTTAACCTGACAGATCAGTCCGTGCGGCTGTTATTACTTAGCCACAAGCACCTCAGATGAGATGAGATGTGCAGACGTGTGATGAGTTTATATTTACCTACCTACTCTTACTTTCTAATAGCCATTCGTTAGAGTAAAAGCATGATGTTGTTATGTTCACAAACCTGTTCTGCCGTTAATAGTGTGTCGTTCACGTCGAGGACTTTGTAATATTATTTGATGGCAAACAAGCCGGCCCTCCATGGTTGCTGATCACCGGCAATCGTACACGCATAATATGAACACATCTGCAACACCCGACACATCGCAGTACGTTGCCATCCCAGAAATAAAATGAAATGTCTCATTTGCCTGACAAGCACCTCTGAAGGGTGTGGGTGCCAGTGGTAGGCACCCACACCCTTCACACGTGTTGCTGACAGAAATAGGTGTTCAGCATCATTCTCTTGCCCTTATCCCGATTGACGTGGGGTCGTCGCAACATGGCTTGATGTTTTGGTTGTGTGTGTTGGTGTTGACAGAAATAGTTATGGTGGATAATTGGTAGATCTTTTCCAACTATTTCTGAAGGAGAAAAGTGTTCAATAGTAGGTAATCTGGAGTCATAATATGAAATAAAATAATCCTTGATTACGCGCAAAGATAATATAATTATATTACTATCGTAACGAGGTGCACTGACGCACCTAAAACTCAAGGTTGTTTCGTCTACATTCAACAAGTGAACGACAGATAACACAACTGACTGTCGAGAGCTTCTGAACGAAACAAGTAAAAGTTAATAAAACTTTAATTATTATGAATTTCAGTGAAACCGTTGCTTTCTAACGAATTAACATTAATAAAATACTTAAAGCGCGTAAAACAATTTTTAAGAAACCTTCACGGTAGAACAAGTACCGGTTTCGCGTCGCGCCAGTCTGCACGAGGCTTAATGCAACAAATTAATTCGTTGAAAATTAAAAGTATTGTTGTGTTACTTGAAAAAACTACAGTGGTATGCGATAACCAACCATATTATGATACAGACATAAGGAGTAAACTGCCATGATAAAGTGGCCAGCGTTAAGGCACGCTTGGAATCCGGCGCCTGTCAGCCTGAGTCACGCACGAATCAAATTCTCTAATTAGATTAGTTGTCTCCACGAAGTGAACGACATCAGAATATGTGAACAAAAGGATGGCTGCTGTAATTATTAAGGCTCCCGCAGACAGGCGCGATGCGACAGCGTGACGCGACTCTAATAAAACTTCATGTAAATTGTTCTACCAGAATAAAGTGGGTCATGTCCATATTTGAGCTATTTAAGATATTATAACTGTTTCCATGTTTGAGTTGAATATGTGCTCAATTTACATATAGAACGGAAAATAGTTCCCGTATAATACATTATTTATCCGTATATGTAGTTATGTACACAAACAACAGTTGGAAGACATTGTATAAGACTCCCAGATGGTTTGATAGTTCATAAGAACCTAAACTATACTTGCACGGTTTTCTAGCTGACTGTGCCGTTTATCGAAAATCTGTGAACGCAGAATCACTCCAAAAGTTAAGGACAGTCTTCTAAGATCGATTTGCTGTAGGTACAACGGTTAAGATACCTACCTGCCTTACTGCCCCGTCTCATAACTCCACCCTGTTCGGGAGTTCGGGACCAATCAATCTGCCTAGCCTTTTTCGTTGGGGTCGGCTTCCAGTCTAACCGGATGCAGCTGAATACCAGTATTTTACATGGAGCGACTGCCTATCTGACCTCCACAACCCAACACGATATCCCTTGGTAAGACTGGTTGTCAGACTTTTGGACTTCTGACTGCACGTAACGACTGTCAAAGATCTACGAATGACAGCCGGGACCAAAGGCATACTGTACTTTCCGAGGCACCCCCTCCGTGCCTCGACATGTAATGGATGGTCACATATCCACGAACCGACCCCTTCGATCGACCCGCGCGGCTGCTGTTATCAATTAGCCCCTCGGCTGTTAAAATAGCACATAAGCACATAGAGCTTTAGAAAGAAACTGTCACACAAGTATAAGTGCCAGAGACCACGCTCTACAAAGCCGAACTGTTTCCTAAAACTCGAGGTGTCGTATTAGCCGGTACGGTAGTATGGCGTAATCGAGAAAGTAAATCCAAGAGTAGTCTTGTTCTTTAGATACCATGCGTCTTATGTATGAGATACTATTATATCGTTAATTGATTATGTAACTGTGAGCGTACCGTGACTTTGAGAGACTTAATGAGGACTGCTAATTGATTTAATGACTTGGTGGCAGAATGTGTGTATGGAGATTACCTATTTATATTTAGTAGTATTATTTTCTAAAAATGCTACCATCATCATCGGTTCCGCAGTGGAGAGGCCGCGTACCGAAAGTGACAGCGTGAACTGTGAACCCATGGTGGGCCGATGACTTGATGAAGGTCGCGGGAATCCTCTGGATACGAAAAGAACAGGTCCTGTGGCGATGCTTAGGGAATGTCTATATCCAGCAGTAAACGTCTTTCGGTTAAATGATGATGACTATCATCCAGTCATGTCTGCCACACGGTTCCTCTGATCTGAACTTAATTCGTACCGTGTGCGGCTGTTACGGCTAAGATCGTTTCGTATTTAAAGTGCCCGAAGCAGGTCAGGCCGATCGACAATCGGCGCAGACTGTGCCGTTCAGATTGATCTCTCCATGTAGCCTTTCTATGAATTCAGAAACTCGATCAACCTTTCAGAAACCGGGTGTAAGACTTACAAGTACATACTTAGCTCACCTTGTATCGTCACCACGTAATCACATAAACACTATAGCTAAGCATTACATAATGGAGTACTATAATACTGCGGTGTGCAGTACTGCAGGCATTGTCTCGTGGACGCAGGCTGACTCCTACCACACACGTGGGCGAAACGCTACAGATATGTGAGGCGAATTGACGGCAAACAAACAAAATCTGCTAAACCAGACTATAGACATCTGCAATACCAGAGGCATTGTGTTGTATGAGGCATTGCGCTGCACGAGGCATGTGTTGCATGAGGCATGCATTGCCATCCCAGTGTCTTTGAGTGCACTGCTTTGTCACAAGATGCAGTCAGCTTTGTACCTATTGTAATCCTACTCTAATACATTTCACACACGAGCGCGCTGTTGGATTTTCAACGCTCGACTTACCGCCGAAAGTTAAAAATCCAACAGCGCGCTTTTATTTAGGAATTTATTTAGGTGTCGTCTAGTGTTACAGTGTTAGTGAAAACGAGCACTATTGTATTTTATACTCTTTGGTAAGTATTGCGCAGAGTCTAGGCGACACACTTCTTCAAGGACAAACTGTTTCAGTAGCAAAGTTATGGAGTCAAGTATGAAATAATATGTATGAATATGAGCGACAAATATTTTCTCAGCATTATTTAAAATGAGCTCTTTATGTAATTGGTTGGCAAAGAGACTGACGGTTCACCAGATGGAGAGTGGGTAACGTGGCTTTTAGTCACTTGGATTATTAAGAGGTTTGCAGAAGCCAAAACCGGAACACGGCAGAAATAAGAAAAGATGGAAGGTGAGCGTACACACGGCTACACATCAAGCTATAGGTACATATCCAGTTTATGCTGATCTTGCATTGAATAGGATTTCCGTACAATGCGAGGTCAGCTTATACTGGAAATGTATAGCTTGATGTGTAGCCGTGTGTACCTATACCTAATCTCGGATGAACATGAAAATTTTTAATTTCGTATTGGCATCGTTGATCGTCGGATTTTCGTAAATCCCACGATCTGTGAAATTCAAAATATGTTTTAAAAACTTTTTACAAAAAAAAAAACAACCGACTTCCAAAAAAAAAAACACTACAAAGTGAAAAATAACTTTAATTTCGGAAGTCGGTGTCTTGGGTTTTGTGTTTTCGTTTTTTGCCACCGACTTCCGAAATTAAAGTTATTTTTCACTTTGTAGTGTTTTTTTTTTTGGAAGTCGGTTGTTTTTTTTTTTGTAAAAAGTTTTTATTTTTCACTTTTTAGTTGTGGTACCTACCTCACACATTCGAATACCACTACCTGCTACCAGTGACACGAACTTATCATATCATCTACATACTAAGTGGGAAAAAAATACGTATTTTGTAGCTAACTCAAAAACTACCCAAGCAAAGTTAATAAAATTTATATGGGACCAATTTGGGAGCATACCCTTTCAAACAAAAAAAGAATTTTCAAAATCGGTCCACAAATGACGGAGAAATCGGTGGACATACATAAAAAAAAAAACAAAAAAAAAAAAAAAACATACGCGACGAACATATAACCTCCTCCTTTTTGGAAGTCGGTTAAAAAATAAGATCTCCCTTACTTTTTAAAACATATTTTGAATTTCACAGATCGTGGGATTTCCTGACACAACTATTCGACTTCTTTTGACCTCCATGTGCAATTTCATTATTTAACACCATCGATCATTAGTGATCGATGTTTAACACTTTTAAAAAAACACCACCGTCAGGAACGCGACGCGAAGCGACTCTGGTGGAACAATTTCTATGAAAACTTCTTGGAAATTGTTCTACCGGTGTCGCGTCGCGGGAGCCTTTAGGCGATACTCGCACGCACACACAAACACTCGTATATAATAAAAAAGAAAGAGAAAGAAAGTGGCATGTAGGGGGCATAACGCTTTTTCCTTACGTGACGATTTCTGGAGGAAGGACGGCCATACGGGCTATATTAAAATGCCTCCCACGTAGTACATAACATAAGCAGGAACTAAGCCATTATGTTGATCTACACATGTGATACAATTTACCTGGCTAGGAATTCTTTCCTCTACCTACGATGTAAAACCACAGAATGAAATAGTTACAAAGGCAAAAAAAAACCAGTAGGTGATAGGTCCCATTTACATAATAAGTTTAACCAGTTGGTCTACTGCCATTTTAAGAATTTTAGCACTCTGTGTAGGTATGTGTGGGTGGTCGTATAGTATTCTGTGGTAATATTTAGTATGCATCAAGGTGATATTGTGCCGATTCATTATAAAGTTACTGCGATTGATTACTTCGATAGCCGACACTCGATGTATGGGGCTTCATTTCTTTGCGGCCCGCAAGCAGGCAACTCTATTAGACAGTTTCCGTCGCATCACAAAAATGTGGGAAAGAATTACCTGTTCTTTTGTGCATTCACTGGTCACTCACTTGTGAACCATCACATCTGTTTTGCAGGAAAAACGTGTCTGATCGAGTGATCGTAAACTACAGTCAGTAGGTACCTTAGCGTTAATATGACATATGGAGCTGAAACTGTCACACAGGTGAGAGACGAAGGACGAGAGACAAAGACGAACTTTTTCTAAAACCCGATGTTGCTGATGTGCCATATTTACGGCCGGGTACGGTACGACGACTAGTGTACGTGGTAAGCTTGAGGGGATGGGGGGAGAGGGTTCTCATCCAAGAAACCAATAAGGCGCGGCGCCCACTATCGGTCGGCATCGGTACGGCTCGACAGAGCTCGGGCGCTTTACAGCGGCTTCGGGCACCTTAGGGCTCGCCAGTCGTAAGCATACCTAAGGACGCCGAGGCTGGTTTCGGCAAAACTAAAAATAGTTCGGGTGGCAGACACGTCGTAGAGCAGTCGTAACGTTACGTGAAAATAGTTGTACGTGTGTATTAATAATGGTGGATTGGAACTTAGTTCTCATTGTTCATCTTGCTGAAGAAGAAGAGAAACTTGGAGCCTTAAGGCAAAAAAGAATATTTTGGCTGAATAAGCTTTGGAAGCAAAAATGTGCTTTAGATGAATTTCATTACTTGTTTAATGATTTACGATAAATAAATAAAACGAACCTATACGTGTAATTAATGAGGCTGTTGCCTTTTATTTTCCTCTGGGTTGCCAAGCCAATGGAGGCGCGCGCGGTGAACGTTATGACTGTTTCGCGACTTGTCTGGCCACGAAAATGCCACCCGAGCTGCCTAGGCGTCCTTAGGTATGCTTACGACTGCCGAAGCAGCTCTGAGGCGCCCGAAGCCGCCCCAAGCAGTCCTAAGGCGCCCGAAGCCGCCGTAAAGCGCCCGAAGCCGCTGTAAAGCGCCCGAGCTCTGCCGAGCCGTACCGATGCCGATCGATAGTGCGCGCCGCGCCTAATGGTTTGAGAGGATTGCATACTAAGGTGTGAGGAACATCAGCATGAGGTAGTTGCTATCTCGGTCTAGCAATGTTATTATTATTATAGGTACAGGGAAAATGACATACTTAATTATCTGTTTTAAATGTCAGAGATATAATATACAAAAATAGTTTATCCTTATATTGTATAATCAGAAAGCTAATTTGCTTTGAAATGATTTATATTGCAGTTAGGTTACAAGATATTCTATCATTCAGAAAGCTGCTGACCACAGAAAAGTAAGATAATCCTCCATGCATATCATTGGACAGGAAGTGACACATTACACGACATAATACCTTCATTGTCTGATGTATCATCATCACTGTCTCATTATGAGTTATCACAATATTATCTTGTGATTCTGAGTGCATAGATAAGTTTAAATAGTTTGTTTGTCTGTAAGATTTAGATAAGTAGGGATTGATTCATTCAATTTTAATAATCTTATCAACAAATCATGACAGTTTCTTTGGTCTAGTGTCCAAAAGGGTAACTTCTCAGCTCGGACTCCTGGGTTTGAATTCCAGGTTGGGCAAATTAATACAGCGTTATTTCATCAAGAATTTCTCAGTAGCAGCCTAGTGCCTGGACTTCTGCCGGGTTGAGGGCAATAGGCTTGCCCTGAATTACATGGAACTTTTATGACTGCCATTCTAAAAGTGAAGATGATGAGCACTGTCTCTTCATATTCGTTTATTTGTATTAAAAGTTTAAAGTATAAAAATAAAAGTTACTAAAACCAAAACCTGTTTGTTTACATAATTTGTTTGATTTAAGCCCTAACACGTGTGACTCTGGATGTTTCAGTAACTACAATGGTTAAGGTAGTTGTCCTCACTGCCCCATCTCAAAAATCCACTCTGTATACTTCTACCGTGATTTTTCTCACATTTCCAAAAACAACCATTTAACTGGCAGGATACACACTTAACTCTAATAAAATTAGCACTTTAAAGCTTAATATTTCGCAAATGGATCCCTGAATCTAAAAATGGTTTTCACACACTCACAATATTTTGACCTTTCCAATGACACCCTAAAAAATGGGAGAGACGAAAAAAGAAACATCCCCATTTAACGTGTAGTAGCGGAGGAACCAGGTTTTTTTTCTTGATTTTATTTTACAACTTTGTCGGTGTGAATAATGTATACCAATGCCAAATTACAGCTTTCTAGTACTAAGAGTCTGGAGTTGTGGATACCAGCCTGTATTACCTACTAAGAGTCTGAGCTAAGCCGCGGACAAACAGACGGACATGGCGAAACTATAAGGGATCCTTGTTGACTTCAGAACCCTAAAGAGGAGCATTTGAAATTAACAAAATAAACATATTTCTTAAAATAAACAAAACAAAAATAAAAACCACCTGTGTGACCATGGCCTTCCCAGAAAGGCTCCTATCCCAGCTTAATGCTGTGATATATCACCACTATAATTCATTTTACCAAATATATTTTTATAGTATCTTAGAAAATATGTAGCATTAATAAGTTGTAGGCAAGTTGCCTAGGACTGGCCTAGTATAAGAAATGATAAGATATCAGTTGTTATTAGAATTTAATGGTGTTACTGATAACAGAATCAAACAGATTAATCCACCAGTCATTTGATCTTTAGACCTCATCTTTGTTACTAGTTTTGCTGCAGTTTCCTACAACGATGTTGTTTTTGTGGAGGCCTAAAGATGTTGGACCAATTATGCTAATGGTGGACCATAAATAAGTCTGAATTGTTAAAACTCTTTTATCAAACAATATGAATACATTAATGAGTAACACTGCTGTAGCTCATAGTAAACCTATTAAATAGTTTTCTCACAGTTAATTCTCAAACTTAATTAATGATTAGTAGAACTTAATCTCATGCTCTATGGAAGTATGGACATTTTACATTCATGTTGCATTCATAAATGTTCAGCCAGCTATAATGAAATTATGATAAAACCTTAAGACCATGAATTGTAGCACATTAACGCAAACAAATAAGTACGTTAACGTTCCGCCTCCGTGCACTGCACTGCCTGCGATTTCACATTACGACAAACCACGGCGAGCGGACGCCGAGACTAGGCCGTTGAAGATTTTAATTTTCGAACGTTCTTTGTCCGCGGCCAGTATGATTACGAGCCCTGAATCATGTACCTACTTACCAGCAGTTCAGCTTCTTTATCGCGCTGAGGTCCGATTGTTTGGATCGCGCGATCACCATTTCTTCAGTGAGACGAGCCATTGTTAATCACTTCACTGACACTGGTGTTTGTGTATACAAAACTGGTAGAAAAACTTTACACTGAGACTTTTTGTTACGGCGGGGTTTGCGCGGAGTTCATTGCGGCGGAACACGCGACGACAACACGCCCCGAGCGCGTTCAAATAACTGAAAACAAAGCTACCGAGCGATCTCGCACGATGTTTCCACTCACTTGACGTCGGCGGTCGAGTCAATTGCTGTGTACGTTTCCACTAGCTCGCGATAAACCAGCTGTGTGTAGGAGAATGAAACAGCTGATTATCAACACTTATTAGATTCTAATACGAACAATGATTCATCAAAAGTCTAAGCTACAAAAAACATAGATACACCATCGAATTTTATTGGACTTTTGACATTGTAATCGAAATTATTATTTTAAATCTTAACTTTTTTTTTTGAAAAATAAAATATTGTTATAAAAGACGTAATGTTCTATCCAATTGGAAAAAAAAAACTTTAAAAATGTTCAGCAGTTGGTCCAGTACCAAGAAAGTGGAAAAAAGTAAATAAATTCTCTTTCTAATCTCACACAAGCAAGTTTGACAATTAAATTTTGACAGTAACTGATCAAACAATGGAAATGAAACGTCACTTTTTGAGTTTTCGTAAAATGTTGCTAGTATTGAAAAAAAAGCCCTAAAAAACCTGTAAATCCCAACGGTAAGCAGCAATGGGTATAGTATGCTCTTTATACCGCTCTCTGCTTTCATTTACGGACCAGGGAGACTACTCCCTAAGCGAAATCCGTAGTTTCAGCTGAAGGTCGACCGAAACTACAAAATGACATAATGTTTTTGGCATAATTTGAGATTTTTGTTACATTTTGTTATTTTTTCAAAATGAAAGCCTATAAAAATGTTTCAATAGCCTATGTCACTCGGGATGATGTAAGGATTTTATCGATAACCAATGGGGTATGGTTTAAAAGTTATGATGGAACAAAAAACTCACATAGGTACATAAATGAACTCTGAAAACATTACACTTCTTTTTGAGCAGTCGTGTAGTAAAAATCTTTTTAGGGTTCCGTTGTCAAATGGCAAAAAACGGAACCCTTAAAGATTCGACATGTCTGTCTGTCTGTCTGTCTGTCCGTCCGTATATCACAGCCACTTTTTTCCGAAACTATAAGAGCTATGCTGTTGAAACTTGGTAAGTAGATGTATTCTGTGAACCGCATTAAGATTTTTACACAAAATATAAAAAAAAACAAATAATTTTATCAAACCCATACGTGTGGGGTATCTATAGATAGGTCTCTATCTCTGAAGTTTTTCAGTCAGGAAGATAATGCCCGAGTTGGTTTTCAACTCTGATCAGGTAATTTAAATCGTACGCCTCCAGTCTTTAACAAAAAACGAACTTAAAGTCAACAAACACAAAATAACCTACTATAAAATATAAGACGTTCATAATTTATTGACTTTTCCACTAAAGCTGCTTTTTTACCAGTGATAGACCGTTCCCCTGTCCTTAGCTCGTCTTTTGATAGTGCTATACTCCAAATCTCATACATGTTTATGTAGTTTTCGTAAAATTTGTGATCGACACAAAAGTAAACATAAACACAACAATGGCGGTTATAAAGACGTACAGACGCCAGCACATGATAAAAAAGTAAGATGAGATTTTTTTAGGGGTGACTTATGGTTAGGGTATTTTTAGGGATTTTTTAACTACTAATATTTATTTATTTTATTGAAAATATAGGCTAATTTAATCTTATTTATTAATTAAATCATATTTATTTTTGAAATAGCGGCTTAGCGACATCTAGTACTGTTGCTTGTTACTAAGAATGCAATGTTTAGTTGAAATCAAATGTTACTATATAGTGTTTACCATAAATATAAACATACATTGAGATGATTGGTGGCCGCGTAGGTATTAAGGCTTGTGCAGACCAGCGCGACACGCGACGCGACACAAAGGCACCGCTCGTCGCGCGACGGGCGGTGCCTTTGTGTCGCGTCGCGTGTCGCGCTGGTCTGCACAAGCCTTTATGGTATTAACTCTTTTATTTAAAAAAAAATACAAACAAGTATGCGTTTTATTTTATGAGTTACGAACGATTTGGGCAGTTGTGCAGTAAATTTTTTTGTTTTTTTAAATTACATTTAAGGTTTTTTAGGGGATTTCAAAAAACTTGGGGGAAAATTTTGGTAGGGGTTGGCAGTACTGCTCACACTGCTCACAGTGATCGCTCAACGTCAAAACTTATAATATAACCCCAAAACTTGCTCAAGATGGTTGGATTACAATATTTCTTTGAGTATACACCACAAATTTCTTCTACTTCTTCGGTTAGGTGGTGACTGTAATCAGAAGCACAATTTCGAAAATGCCACGTTATTTATAGTTATGATACAACTCAAAACAAAACAGCACAACTGTCATTTTTGACAGCGCTCACGGTGATATTAATAATAGGGCATGGTCGGTGTTATCGCAAGATGGCGCATGTTATGACGTCGTTAACATCGTTATCGCGATCACGCTTATTCGGTACGGGTGTTAGCACGCTCAAATCCAAATCAATTACAACGTTACTCGGAACGTACTGCAACACTGAACGGTAAACGTCACACAGTGACGTTTCATCAATCAACGTCAACCGAGCCTGCGGGCTGGTGAAGTTGTGACTTTTATTTTCCCCGAAAAGTGTACAAGAAACTGATAAAAACATGGATTCTAACGATATATTAGACGACAAGGATAGTGGGCCCGAGGTGCAGATCAACTTCCCGAGCTCTGTGATGAGCCGGATTGAGGAAATGATGGGAGGAACCGAACAATTTGATAGTGCAGAAGTGAGTCGGACTTTTCTACATTTTGCTTTTATTTCTTGTTTGTTTACTGCTTTTGTTTGAATCTAAATTTAATTTCTTACTACTACGCGTGAGAGCAATCGATATATACTCGATGGATATCGGTTTATGGGCGTCGTTTTGACTATTGCTTTTCGTGTATCAATATTGAATTTTTGCCATCAACTATTTACAATTTTACAAAAATTACAGTGCCGTCTCAATAGTTCATACAAATCCTGGTTTCAATTTAAAAATGAAGACTTAGAACTTTACTATCATTAACTTTTTAAAATCAACAACAAACTCCATCTTTCACAGTTTGATGCGGTAGCATACATCAACCGAGTCTTCCCTACGGAACAGTCTCTCTCTGGAGTGGAGAGTGCGGCGGCTCGCTGTGAGTTCCACTTGGCAGGTGTGGAGCATGACATACGGAGGCTGGTGAGGGCACAGGCGGAGCAGAGGGACGCGGGACAGAAGGCTCTGGTTGATGCACAGAGGTGTATTGGAGAACTGGCGTTACAGGTAAAGTTTTCAATGTCATTTCTATGCTAATTTCGTTTTTAATTTAGGCAAAGATTTCAAATTCTATTATGGGGTCCTGGGTTTGATTCCTTAGTTGGGTTAAATGTAATTGGGTTTTTCCATTTGGAATTTCTCAACAGCCTGGAGTCTGTATTTGTACCTTGATCTTATGAAATTGTGAATTGAATTATGAATTGTAAATATGTAGTTGGTTTCTAATAAATAAATAAATATAGGCAATTGGCTCACCTCATTTCAAGTGGAACTAATAAATAACTGGAATTAAACAATAACAATAAACCATTCACCTCCCCTCCAGAGAATAAGGGCATGATGTTATTTTCATTTAAATTAAAAATCATTTATTCAAATTAAGCTGAGAATCAAGACATTTAAAAGTCAAAATTACATAAAACAGTCCCCATAACGCCCACCCTTCACCACTTCTTCGTGTTTTAACTGGGAAGAAGAAGTGGCACAACAATGTTCCCATTCTTTATCTGAAACAATTATTCCAGGTAGCAGATATAAACAAGAAAGCCGAACGCAGTGAGAGTATGGTCCGTGAGATAACATCAGAGATCAAACAGCTGGATTGTGCCAAGTCAAACCTAACAGCTGCCATCACGGCTCTAAACCACCTGCATATGCTGGTGGGGGGCGTGGATACCCTGCGGAACATGACGCAGAGCCGGCAGTACAAGGAGATTGTGCTGCCTATGCAAGCTATTATGGAGGTACACCTTTATTAATTTATTTATTGATAGGCTTACCAATTACAGGGTCGATTTTTGAGATAGAGACACAGTTGTCGCTACAAGAAAATGGTCATAGGAGATTATCCTTAATTTTTTGAGATATATTGAAGTGCATTAACAGATTTTGGAAAACAAAAAAATACAGTCAACAAGAAAATGGGCAATGGGCAGTTCTCACAAAAGTTTTTTTTTATACCAATCAATCCTGTTTCTTATAAGGATCAAAAAACTCCATAGGACCTACTGAGGTTTGAGTATTTCCATAGTATAAATACACATAGTAAACATGAAATTGTGATACCCAAAATTAGATTAACTAAAACTAGTAAGTCATTTCTTGTAAACGGTATCCGCTTTTATAACAAGTTGCCAAAGTCTGTTACAGAACTAAGCAATGGGAAGTTCAAAACCCACATCAAACGTGTCCTTATCAAAAAAGCATATATAAAGACTACGTTGAAGACAAGAAAGTTTGGCAATAATTCCTTCTGCACATGTGGCTTCCCTGGTACCTCATTAACGGCATAACAATGTAAATGTCTATTAACTGCTCCCAAATTACTATGATTTTTTATTTTACTTTTTTAACATATTTCATTGACATAATCTTTTCAGTATTTGTCATTATATACCTACAATTTTCTAAATTTTTTTTTAATCAAATTTGATTTGTTACAGCTCTAGTGGCAATCATGTCATTTGGTTTAAATAGGTTCTTATTTTTATTATTTTGTTTATCTTTTATATAGATTCTTTTCTTTTAGATTTTGTGAATGTGAGAACATCGTAGGCTGTAAACCTGTGTACCATTTTTTATTTTACTAACTACCTGGTACTTGTTGATAGGCTTACACTATCCTCCCATACCTATTAACTAATTTTAAAACATTGTAGAATCAATTTATTTTGAAAAGAGTAACCGTGGAGTTTCTTGCACCATGCACCTAGCTTCTGACGTTTCATAAGTGCCCTTGTAGGTTTATGTGAAATAAAATATTTTGATTTGATTTGATTTGAGTACCAGAAATGTAAGAAATTGCAAAGAACTTTTCCCAAACATTTAGTAGGAAATGAGCTACTCCAACCTATGTACTCTCCTAAGACCGTGTTCCTGTAGCCACAATGGCTGAGGTAACTCCCCTTACTGCACTCTAACTCCACCATGTATACAGCGTGCCGCTTTAATGGCGACATTAATTTAACACACATAATTATATGGTTTCGCGTATTCGTTTTATGAAAATATTTTAATTTTATTAAATGTTATTATTTACTGATTTATTAACAATTTTCTAAAATAGCATCTTGGAGCAACCTGTAGTTAAAGAACTGTAGCGTAGAGGTCATTTGCCGGGGTCACGGATCATAACATCAATGAAATTAATACGAATAACTTGCAAAAAGTAGGCGAATAGAAGGAAAGAGAGAGTCCTATGTGGGCGAGTGGCTCAGGCGGCGCGCGCGCTCTCCCCGCCACCCGCCCTGCGCTTCTTCAAACTCTAAGTTCTCTTTTCGACTCCTAGTGCTAGCCACAGAGCATGTAACTTAGCCGGGCCCATGTCCTTGACACACTTTTCTTCACAATCGTGCGCAAAATATCGCCGTGTAATGTTTTTGTGAATGTCTCCGCGAAAAAGACGCGTACCTATTGTTTTATTTATTTTATTTTAGTGTACTTAATTAAATTTAGTGCGCTAAAGACGCTTTGATTTGTTTTCGTTAGTTTTCTACCTAATAGGTAATTACATCTTCTGCGACATAGTAAAGGACGCTTTTAATTGTGTTAAGGCTCCTTCAAACTGCCGCGACACGCGACGCGACACAAAGGCACCGCTCGTCGCGCGACGAGCGGTGTCTTTGTGTCGCGCGACAAGTCGCGCTGGTCTGCACAAGCCTTTATTAGTGCTTGTAAACCATTGATCGTGATGTCAAATTCACATCCGAACTACACGGCAGCCGAATATGCGGACATGATCCTAATTTACGGAGAATGTGATCAAAATGCCACCCTTGCGATAAGGACGTATCACGAGAGATATGGCGATTCCAGACGATGTCCTACTAATCTGCTAACGATTGTAGGAGCTCTTCATCTCTTCATTCTAAGTGCGGGATAACATTAAACGCCGTTTAGCTCTGTGTATTCGCCAACACGGTGGTCATATTGAAAACTTTAAAATTTAAAATACAGACAATTTAAAAAAGTAATGATTAGTGATGAATAGTGATGATAGTGGTAATAAGTAATAACAGATAATGATAAGTGATTGATTACGCATCCCCGCGCTGCACTCGCAAGTCGCACTGCGGTTTCGCGGTGCCGATGTAGGTACTTGTGCCGCGCGATTAGAAATTATGCCGTCAAAGGATCGGCCCGCTCGTACAAAGTGCGTTGCGCGGTTGCCAGCGCGCGCGGTGTTGCTGCTCCGAGTAGAACGTAAGCCAGCTGGTAAGTAGCTTCATGAATGAATCTTTTACACAGAGTGATCCCAATTTTGGTTATCTTTTTACTATTTAGTTTGTTTGAAAATTTTAATTTTTCAATTTACTATATTTTTTTTTTATTATGATTTTTATGATTACTGGCCACTAGCCCTACCCGTGTGTTAAATTAATGTCGCCATTGTAGCGGCACGTTGTATATACCTTAGTATTCATCTATAGTTTCAGTTGTCGGAAATATAAACTCCACAGGTCATAGACAGAAATTGTCTATGTGCTTTATGTCTATGTTGGTTGTAAACTTGTTTTTCTAATATTTGTTTGTCGTAGCTTTTCCTAACACTAGAATACATAACGAACATTAATCTATAGTTTAAATTAGGGATGTAACAATACCTACATAATTTTCCCGATAGGATACCGATATCGATTATTGTAGTAAATAATCGGAGATACCGATACCAATGCCGATATCGATGGCTTAGTAGATAATAAATCAAATAAATAATGAAGTATTTTTTTTTGACATTTGACATTCTGTTTTAATTTGACATTTACTGTAATTTGAACGATTTGACATTAATTTTTATTATGTATTGTTAAAATTTCCTACTTGTTATTTAAATTTAATATGTCTTTAAATTTGTGTAAGTTAACATGATTTGCATGCCCATGTGACGGTAGAATATGGAGGACTTTCTTAATAAAACATCAATGTAATAATTACCCATGTTTGCAAAGTAATAAATGATTTGATTTGATTTGAAGTATGCACCTCAGGCGATTGGATGTGTTTTGTATTTTGAATTTCGGGCACAACTGATTAATAGTGCGTTATAGTCCTCACTTGATCACTTCACTGTGTGAATAAACAGAATCACGAAAAGTGGTGACGTGAAACAGGCATGAAACAATCCCGCTTGCGACGGAGCGACAATGTTGCGCGCGCGACGTCGTTTTGCGCGCTTAACGAATTGTTTGATATCGGTTGTATATAATTGGCGATGCCGATATATCGGCCGATGTATCAGCATCGGAATCGTTACATCCCTAGTTTAAATCTTGACGAGGCTCTATACTCAGTCTTAACTAGCATCCGATCTCCTTACCTCTTCTTAACTAGAGTATACATTCGATCTCCTTACCTCTTCTTAACTAGGGTGTACATTCGATCTCCTTAACTCTTCTTAACTAGGGTGTACATTCGATCTCCTTATCTCTTCTTAACTAAGGTGTACATCCGATCTCCTTACCTCTTAACTAAGGTGTACATCCGATCTCCTTACCTCTTAACTAAGGTGTACATCCGATCTCCTTACCTCTTAACTAAGGTGTACATCCGATCTCCTTACCTCTTAACTAAGGTGTACATCCAATCTCCTTACCTCTTAACTAAGGTGTACATCCGATCTCCTTACCTCTTAACTAAGGTGTACATCCGATCTCCTTACCTCTTAACTAAGGTGTACATCCGATCTCCTTACCTCTTAACTAGAGTGTACATTCGATTTCCTTACCTCTTCCTAACTAGGGTGTACAGTCGATCTCCTTACCTCTTCTTAACTAGGGTGTACATTCGATCTCATTACCTCTTCTCAAATAGAGTGTACAGTCTAGAGTCTACAATATTATGACCCGGTTTCTAAAAGGCTTATTATCAACAAGCTAACAAGCTGACAAGCTGACAAGTAGTCAATGTTTGTAAACGCACCCACGATACAGGAGAAATTCCTAGTGTGGGGCAACGTTTTTTAAAAAAAGAAAGAAAGAATCAGATGATGTTTGCAGAGGCTTGTTATTTCAGTCAGCCAATCACAGCATCTCCAAATAATTACGGAGACTGTTGTTACTTTAGTTGGCAAGTTTTTGTATTGAGTGGCCTTCTGTAAAACGTTCATAAGACATTTAAATAACCTATTTTAGCCGTACCATGCCGCCAGTGCGTGCCCGGCCTTAGCCAGCTATTCAGTCAATAAACTTTCAATGATTATATCTGTTACAGGTTCTACAACACTTCGAATGCTACCGTGAGATCAGAGAACTGTCCACGCTCCGAGACCAGGTGACGTCCATCAGACAACAGCTGGCCACGCAGATACTAGCCGACTTCAAAGAGGCTTTCACTGGTGAGACTTCCACTTAGATACTAGCCGCCTTCAAAGAGGCTTTCACTGGTGAGACTTCCACTTAGATACTAACCGCCTTCAAAGAGGCTTTCACTGGTGAGACTTCCACTTAAATACTAGCCGACTTCAAAGAGGCTTTCACTGGTGAGACTTCCACTTAGATACTAGCCGACTTCAAAGAGGCTTTCACTGGTGAGACTTCCACTTAGATACTAGCCGCCTTCAAAGAGGCTTTCACTGGCGAGACTTCCACTTAGATACTAAAAGAGGCTTTCACTGGTGAGACTTCCACTTAGATACTAAAAGAGGCTTTCACTGGTGAGACTTCCACTTAGATACTAGCCGCCTTCAAAGAGGCTTTCACTGGTGAGACTTCCACTTAGATACTAGCCGACTTCAAAGAGGCTTTCACTGGTGAGACTTCCACTTAAATATTAGCCGACTTCAAAGAGGCTTTCACTGGTGAGACTTCCACTTAAATATTAGCTGAATTCAAAGTAAAAAAAAAGATTCCAACGAACTGAGAACCTTTTTTGAAGTCGAAAAAAGAAGGGAATGTATTTATTTGGAACTTGTGCGGGAACATGTAAACAAATAAAAGACTAAAAGACAATCATCATCATCAGCCTAAAAATGTTCCCACTGCTGGGACACAGCCCTCCTCTCTGTGAGAGGGAGTGGGCCGTAATCCACCACGCGAGCCCTGTGCGGGTTGGTAGATGTCACATGTTTTCGAATTTTCGGTTCTAGGACATGCCGGTTTCCTCACGATGTTTTCCTTCACCGTTTTGAGAGCACTGGTGATGAAATAATTTACACAAAGTAAAGCGCCTCTCTGGGTTCGAACCTACGACCTACAACTCGTAAGTCGCGTTACCACTGGGCCAGCACTGCTCATATATATATATCATCAATAAAAGACAATAATCCTACTTAATAATATTATAAACGCGAAAGTTTGTCAGGATGAATGGATGTTTATTACTCTTTCACGCAAAAAATCTGAACGGATTTGGACGAAATTTGGCATACAGACAGTTATTAACCTGGATTAACACATAGAATACTTTTCATCCCGATATCCCCACGGGATCGAGACTTCTGCGGGTGAAACTGCGGGGTGCTGCCAGTTTAAAATAAACAAAAATATGATATAGGCTCAAAACTTAGCATAGTGTCACAACATTTAACTAACGAACTTTTGGAGAATTTTTGATTACATAAACTACTTTATCAAAATTATATTTCACCTTGTTAAATGCAAAGCGTTTATTGCTAGGTACTTACTAAACAACTTTTTTTATAAATGCGTCCTTAATCAGCAATAATAAACCTTACGCTTTTAAAACGCCATACAAGAATGATCCCTATTCCGATACAATTAGAGTACACATTACAGCAGGCAGTAAAAGCGGCGTTTCCCACCGCACGTTGTCTGAAGCCTGTGGTGTAGTGGATATACTGGAGCCAAAAGTCAAGACTGAGCTGCTGAAGTGGTTCATCAATATGCAGCTGCAGGTGAGATCATGTGAATACTACTATTAAAAAACCAGCCAATAGGGCCAATTTTTTAATTGAAAAATAACTTTAACAAGAATAATGACGACGACGGTTAGCTTTTGTAAATAAATACTAGCGACCCGCCCCTGCTTCGCACAGTTTTTACGACTTGACTAAATATCGAGGTTTCTTTTTTATAATTACGTATGTTTAAAATGATGAACCTTCCGGAATAAATTCTCTAAATGATGGTCCAAACCGCATCAAAATCCGTTGGTGAGTTTAGAAGAAAAAAGCGTTCACACGAAATCGACTTTACATAAACTCACGCCTTCTTACCATGGGGGTAGGCAGAAACTCGACTTTAATCCTTTCATCCTTATCCTTGCATATTATAAAACAAAGTCCCCCGCCGCGTCTGTCTGTCTGTACGCGATAAACTCGAAAACCACCGAACGGATTTTCAAACGGTTTTCACCAATGGACGGACTGATTCATGAGGAAAGTTTAGGTGTATAATTCGTTAAGGTTTTGTGAAAATTGGCTGAAATATGACAATTATTGTTGAATATGTCGGAAAAAAACATGTCGACTTGGAGCTTTACTGGCGTGCGCCGCGTAAACCGTAAGAGATACAAAAAAATAATGTTCTACAGGATTTTATATTTTAAAATGTTCAATAAAAAAGTCCACGATAACAAATGTCTATCTCCTAAGGACGACCCACAGTAACCACTTTTATCTTTCGGAATTTGATAAAAAAAAATCATTCCGAAGCTACTTTGACCGGTATTATATTAATCCTTATCGAATAAAATGTTATTTTAATTAGGCATTTAATTTAGATTAAAATACATGACATCATTTCATTTAAATGAATAGTTTAAAAGAGATTCAAAAATTCGCTGGAAAAAATCGCCCGTGAGAACCTCGTCTTAGTTTCTTCATCAACACGTTATAATTAATGTTTATTTTATTTCATTGAAAATTTTAATCTGCCGGATATTGACGCTATCCGGTATCGGATAACCGTTTGATCTCTAGTACTGCATCATCCGCAAATATTCCTAACTTTATCTACTATAATTCTTACCTCCCCAGGAATACCAGCACCTATTCTCATCAGAACAGGAATCTGCCTGGATATCCCACGTGGAGCGTCGCTACGCGTGGCTCAAGAGGCACCTCCTCACGTTCGAGGAGTCTACCGCGACCCTGTTCCCTCCCCCCTGGAGGCTCAGCGAGAGAGTCACGCAGCAGTTCTGCAAGGTAACATAATCAATAATCATCCTATAACTTTCTCGCTACTGTGACTGATGCCTCCTCTCTTTGCGAGGGAGCGCAAGGTAATCCTCCACACGGACACGGCTGGGCAAAAGCGTGTTTCGAAGTTTCGAAAATAGGAGGTAATTTCTATGAGCTCGCTTTTTCTAAAGTCACTTCTAAATAATTGGCCATACTTTGACTTATATGACACTTAACTCGTGTAAAGCAAGATTATCGGTCATACTTCAAATATACCGCCACGCACTGTCGGAATAATCTACGTGCACCAGTAAGAGCCCTGAGAACAAAGAAGAATTTTCTGTATATTTTAAAGCGATATTTCATGCAGATACAACAATCCACATGATTGTTACTGGAACTAAAAATAACTCCTTTTTTTGCACTTACCTCAAGGGTTACGGTCTACGGGCAATGGACGTGATTTTCCAATCGGAACTAAACGGGGGAGGAATCGGACAGATTCCTCCCCCGTTTAGTTCCGGTCTGTGTCATCCTCACAAGAGGAATGGTAGTCCTCAGTTATCTGAAGCGTGTTTGCTGTCGATCTTGCCAAAGCTGCATTATCTAGGTGGTCTACATTGTTGTACACAACGTTTAGATTAATTACTTACTTAGTATTTTTAATTTTTTCATTGTATTATGGTTTTAATTGATGTAATATGTATTTTTAAAAGTTAGGCAAATAATCAGAAAAATTCGGGCGGTCACATGCCGATGGGCGACATTGTATATAGGGGTAAGAGCAGGAGAATGATAAATGATGACATGGAGGACCTGACCTCCACAACCCAGTTACTGGATACTACGATTCCTAAGTAAGCCTGGTTGTCAGACTGTCGGGCTTCTGACGACCCGTAACGACTGTCACAGATCTACGAATGACAGCCGGCCACAGTGACTAAATCTGCTTTCCGAGGAACTTTACCAGTGGTTCCCAACCTTATAACATACTCGCCCCTTCCACTAACATCCTTTTAAAATCACTACGTCCCCGAAATAATAGGTTGGGGAAAAAGATGCTTCGCATTTTTAAGAAAATTCAAAACATTTTTTAATATAGTTTATTTACATTTAACTAAAGTATGTAGATACCATTTTGTTCGATAACAACTTTTTGCCATCTTGTAGGTAGGGACATGATCCCATTGCTATAGAAATTTTGGGACTTTTGATCAAAATACCGCGACAAGTGGTTTTGGCAGTCCTCTCGTGATGTTAACCTGACACTGCCTAAAGAATTCTGAAGAGACCGAAACAGGTGGAAATCTGAAGGTGCAAGGTCAGGACTATACGGCGGATGCATTAACACCTCCCAGCCAAACACTCTTAATTTTTGCTGAGTGGCTAAAGATGTGTGAGGTCTAGCGTTATCATGATGAAAAACCACACCCCTTCTGTTGATTAATTCCGGCCGCTTTCGCTCAACTTCTTGCTTTACTCTCATCAGTTGTTCGCAGAAGAGTTCAGAATCGATGGTCCTGCCTGGTGGTAACAGCTCATAATGAATAATGCCCTTCCAATCCCACCAAACACACAGCATCACCTTGTTGCGAGTTAACCCGGGTTTCGCCACAGTCTGTGAAGCCTGACCGGCCTTTGACCACGACCTTTTTCGCACGTTGTTGTCGTACGTGATCCACTTTTCATCACCAGTTATCAGCTTCTTCAAAAATGGTTCGGTTTCATTACGTTGAATTTAAATTTGAATTTGTAATAAAGAATCACAAATGAGTACACGGTTCATTAGGTTTCTTTCAGTGAGCTCGTGAGGTACCCAAATATCGAGCCTTTTTGTGTATCCAGTTGTTTCAAATGCGCCAAAACTGTTTTGTGGTCAATTCCTAGTTCTTCAGCTACGTTGTAACTACTGATATCCCGATCTTGCTCCACTTTTTCAAAAATGGCATCCATTTTATCCGTAATAGGGCGACCAGAGCGTCGTGCATCTTTGACATCAAAACTTCCGGATTGAAAACGCTTAAACCAAATTTGTGCTACTCTCACAGACACTGCACTAGGTCCATAAACATCGCAAATTTTTTTCGCGGCTTGCGTTCGTTTTTGCCTTTTTTGTAGTAAAATTTTAAAATGTATCGAATTTCTTCATTAGATTCACTCACCTTGACGGTACGAAAAACAAATGAAAATCACACATTTTCCTAATTTGAATTTGGAATTATGTTCTTTAAAATTTAACTTTCAATGATACCAAAACCAGCCAGATACAAATAGTACAGCCAAAGAGATTTTATCACAAGTTCATACATACTATAATACGAAAAGACTTTTTCCCCAACCTAATACTTTGTGGACTTGCATTACCCTCTACATTTGAGTCGAGTAGGTTTGTATGGGACAGCAAATAATTTTTTCGCGATTACGATGTTGGTCCCATGGAGAAAATGGTTCAGTTTGATGGTCCACACCCTTAACATAACCACTCATATCTGATACACGCTGTATACTAGATCCTCTTTTTGAGATGTCCCCTAGCCTAGTACTGCGAGCAACTTTGATGTAGTGAGCGGTCACAGTTCTAACCTAACCCATTTGCTCTACGTAGCCTTGCTTAGTTACTGGTCGCTGGTAGCGATACTTTAAAAAAGGCTAGTAAATTAAAATAGGCTCATTTATTTTAATAAGTGATCGTTATTAGAAGATCAGTAAGTTAGTAGAAAATAAAACAAAAACGATCACCATTAGAAGTTCAATAAGTTATTAGAGGACAAGCCGTGAGCCCAATGGGATTTACCTTCGGCTAAAATGACGAACTTCCATCCCTTATTTAACCCGTGACTGAATTTTTGAAAATCCTTCCAAAGTGCTCACTATATAAGGAACTTCTTGCGTCTAGACCCAACGGTTTAGGTTGTGCGTTATCTAATACTGAATTAAAGATTTTTATTCAGTAGATCAATGAAATATTTCCCTAACATTATGTTGTCATCAGATAACCCGCACAGAGCTGAGCACCCTCATGGCGTCGCGTCGCAACGAGGTGGACGTCAAGTTATTACTGTACGCCATTCAGAAGACTTACAACTTTGAGTTGCTGTTGCATAAACGATTTACAGGTGATATATACACGATACTCCTTACATTTGGTAAAGAGTTCCCGGAAAACACACACTAGCGCACATTCTGGTAGGCTACGGCACAATATACATATGGAGCCAAGGCTACGCACCACAATGCAAAAATCCTTCTATTGCGTTTATATTTTTTAATTTAGTTTCCAATGGTCATTTTGTACAAATAACGTGAATTTTTTACTCATAAAATTATTTCTCCTATAAGTTCAATATTTATGACATGTTCTATGTTGATGAGTTTCAGAACGACTAGTAGTGTCATCCTGAAATCGACTTATATTATTCCGTCGTAAAGTTGAAATTTGTTTAAATGGAAGTAACGTCAAATAGAGACAAGAATGTGAACAGACGTTATTTACTGAAATAGTATTTGTTTGTGTTCAGGCACAGATCTAGGCGCGGAGCCGGCAGAAGTGAACGTCGAGAAGCCAGTATTCGACACCGACAGTAAAGACGTGAGTTTGTGCTTCTTTTCTAGCATTTTATGTTCGCGATATCACCCAAGTGACCTGGTTTACCCGACTTACTGTCACTATCCGGACGAATACCCAGTAGTATGCTAATATCCGGTGGGTCCAGATTTTCAATTTATTACAAAAATAATATAAAATCGACTTCTTAATTCACATATTTACTAGATAAATATTAAATATTTGCAATTAATTATTCAATATTTTCTTAATCAATTACATTTTTTTATGGTTACAATCAACAAATAATATTACACATCGAAGTAATAACAATTCAAATAATCAATAAGTCATTGTGTCATACGCTCGCGTCAATTATGAAAAAAACCGGCCAAGTGCATGTCGGAGCACGCACAATGAAGGTTTCCGTAGTTGGGATGAATTTATCCCAAGAACAAACTTATCACTGTAGTTGAAAAACATGTTCTCCCATACGGAATGTATGGGAGAACATAATGCTTTTACAACTGCAAATGTAAGTTGGTCGATTATTATAATTATTACTCGTTAACTCGCAGAACCTACTTAGCTGTGATTTATCCAAAACCAACCATTTAGCTGGCGGGGGGACTTGATTCTATCAAAAATTTGCATTTTAAAGCTTAAAATTTTGCAAATGGATCCCTGAATTTAAAAATGGTTTTCACTAACTAACGATATTTTTGAACGACCTTTCCAACGACATCCTACACCATGGAATAGATGACAAAAAACAAACATTGGGGATGTTTGTTTAGGGAGGTACAAAAAAAAATATTCGTGATTTTATTTTACTACTTTGTTGGCGTGACATTACAGCTTTCTAGTACTAAATCTCTGAGCTAAGCCGCGGACAGACAGACATGGTGAAACTCTAAGGGTTCACTTTTGACTACGGAACCCTAAAAACTATGCCCGAATCCACCCGATAGTCAGTCTTATTTGAATATCCGACTATCCTGCTTATAAGATTGCCGGATATCCAACCAAACAACTATCTGTTTCATTTTTAATCTTAACTCTCTCAGGCTACATCATCAGACTTGAACATGGAAGTGTCAGGTCCGTCAGGCTCCGCGTGGATCGGCCTGATAGGCGCCTGCTTCGAGCCCTACCTCTCGCTATACGTCAGCTCGCTGGACACCAACCTGGCTGAGCTCATGGACCGGTTCATTCAGGTGAGTGATACAGTAGCTGATGGTAACTGATCACGGCTGCCTATGGACATCTACAATACCAGAGGCATTCCAGAGACAAAGCTGAAATATTTAAATTGAAATATTTTTATTTGTAGAATATAGGTAAACAAAAAAGTACAAATGTAAATTTTAATAACGATCGTTATAATTAGTCGTCTAGGTGCTCATTGACTGTATAATATGCTTTTTTACCACTGTCACTTGAAAAAGGGCATTTGTTTCATCGATAACAGTGAATAAAGCTCTCTTTTACTCACTGAGTGAATAATAGTAGATTGTTTGCCTAGGGAGCAAACAACTACTTAAAGGCGAGAGTGTTGTACGTCACTCGAGTTTAAAATAGTGTTGCTCCCGAGATGGACACTCTACTTTTTATCACCCTCTATGAGAAAATAAGTAAGTGCAACTAATGAATAAGAATAGCACCTACGTTTATTTATTTCATTCTCACTACTTGAGGAAGACACAAATTCTAACTAATAATATTATAAATGCGAAAGTGAGTTTGTTTGTTTGTTACGCTTAAACGCTAAAACGGCTGAAAGGATTTGGATGAAATTTGGCACATGGGTAGACCATGACCTGGGTTAGGACATACTGGACACAGGATACTTCTTATCTCGATATTCTCACGGGATTGAGACTTATGTGGGTGAAACCGCGGGGCGCAGCTAGTTTTTATAAAACGTAAAATCCGAATTTGAGTAAACAATTACGAACGAAAGCGGAAAGCATTTCGCGCGTTTTTATTTTGTCATATACTTTTTTTTTATTGGTCCTCGCGCGGTTTACTTTGTCATTCAGCCTGTTACTTGTTCGTACAATGTTCGTAATTGATCTCTTTGGTGATTGGAATTTTTACTAACAATGTTCAAATTCCAAATTCAAATCACTTTAGTCCCTAGGGATTAAAAACTTGTTTTGTGTCCCTGTTTACGAAGAATAAACTAGCTCTTTTGGAATAGATTTGATAAAAACATTTTTAATTTGCAACAAGCATGAATTATACGAATTATTATAAAAACCGGCCAATTGTGTATCGGACCACGCATAATGAAAAAAACTTGGGATCAATGTATCCCAAAAACAAACTTAATATTGTAGTTGAAAAACATGTTGTCCCATACATCGATGTACGTCACGGTCAATTAATTCTCCAAATGCAAATGTAAGTTTGTAAAATAAAAATGTTGTGTGATAAAACTACAAATTAACGACTTTCGGACTTCTCCTTTATATGTGCTGTGAGACCTTGCTTTCTGCCAAATTTCATGATTCTGGATCAATGGGAAGTACCATCAAACTATGACGTATAAATTAGCCGTATTTTTTATTGTGTTGACTAGAAGCTTGATTATTTTAGAGCTTGAGGGACCATAGACCTACGTATTTGATATTAATTTCAACTTGATACCTGCACGCGTTCCTGAGAAAAAGGGTCTTCACAATCTGACTGACAGACGGACGGACAGCGAAGTGATCCTATAAGGCTCTGGACAGACGGACTGCATTTCAACTGCAAATCTACAGTTGGAATGCAGTCGTTGCAGTTTGAATGCAGTTCACGACTGTGTGTATTTATTGCAGTCGTACTAACTGCATTCAAACTGCAGATTTGTAGTTAAAATGCAGTCCGTCTGTCTAGAGCCTAAGGGTTCTGTTTTTTGCTTTTGAGGTACGGAATCCTAAAAATAAATAAAACGTCCTGAAAGTACCTACTGGCTGGCTAAATGGAGCTATAGAGCTAAACAGTTTATTTTTATTTTTAAATCCCGCCAATTTTAGTTAGGTTCTTTTCTATGTTATCGTGGTTGTTTTATGTCATTGGAAAATCTATTAACATAATTATAATAAAATGAGTTCTTCCAGTGAGGAAAATGAGACACTGACTCCGGAATCATTTCGTTCTAAAGCAGCAATTATAGTGGATAAACTACTATTTATTTTCTCGCAGTCTTTGGTAAAAAGTAGAGTAAACAACTCGTGAAAAAAATAAACAGGGCAAAGTAAGAAATTTATATTTCTTAAAAACTATCAAATTTCTCATGTGCCTGCAATACACCGGTACACATATAGTCCGTCATTTTCAAAAAGTCGTCATTTTAGTCAAGATGTAAACAGCAATGGCCGCTCAACGTTTATGATTTAGTGATGCCGTAGTATGAATTTTAAGTTCTGGTTTATTCAATGTTACAAATATAATTCTTGCGCGTATAATAAATTAATATTAACTAATTGTTGATGGCAGCTAATACGAATACGCATACGAATTGTTGGAACGAAGTTCTTAACGCGGCTTGCGGTAGGAGTGTACTGACAGAAATCGTCACGCGAAAAAGTGTTCATAATTGCGACTGTCTGCTTCTAATTCTAAGCGAAAGAAAGAGAGAGAGGTAAATTCACACCCTCTCTTTCTCTTCTCTCAAGTATGAAGCTCTATCTCTAGAAGAAGTTTTAATTTGGTCAAAATGAATATCCAATATGGCGGCTGCGAAAATTATAAATTTTTTCGTCATGGGTATAGTTTTAGTGGTTTTTAAGGGTGCTAAAGCCGATAGTGACGTCAAAATGTAAATCCAAAATGGCGGCTGTGAATATTTTGTTTTTGTTTTAAATCATACGTGAGAAAGTACTTCGTTCCTGTCTGGGGTCCCCTGACCGCACACGTTTTTTTATCTCACGACGCGACGCGCACTTTGCTTGTGGTTACCAAGTGTACAAACATGCTGTGAATGTGTGTGTAAGGGCAGGAGCTCTCGGTACCGTCCGAGACACGGGCGAAGGCGGAAATGTGTGTGTGTGTGGTATGTGCTGACGCTGTAAATATTCACAGTGTGTTTATACATTAGGTTTCCCCAAGTTAAGCGCGCGTCGCTTCATGGGTTACAAATACTATAACACTAAATGCGTTGTGGTGCTAGCGGGCCTTAGTTGTTCATTTTGGCCAAACTAGGACTAGGACGGATGAGATGAGATGAGGACTTGAGGGATTCCATATGACGGTGTTCATTCCTTTTATCTTACAGGACGCCAAGAGCTCGTCATCAGGCGGGGGCGGGGGCGCGGGGGCGGGCGGTGCGGGGGGCGCGGTCATCGCTTCGTGCGCGGACTTGTTCCTGTTCTACAAGAAGTGCCTCGTGCAGTGCGCGCGGCTCACGACCGGGGAGCCTATGCTGGGTGAGTGTACATACTTTATTCTCTTCAATCACTTATTTATTTCTCTAATTAGTCTAGACATTAATTAAAATAACTACAAATAAAATAAATACTAGTAATATCATCGAAAATTTTTATTTGTACAATAAACTCGCAATCCAGTACATGTAGGTACCCTACTGACTGGATGCTTGTTTTGTTCCAATATATTTACCTATTATGTTGCCGTGCCCTAACCGGGTTTCGTGTTGGAACTTACTATCTTAAATGTAACAACTAAATGTACACATGAATGCAATAAAGAGTTTGAGTTTGAATATAATATAATAAAGCTGAAGAGTTCGTTTATTTGACCGCGCTGGTATCGTGTTTGGGCTCATTGGAATGGCCTCAATGAATAGGTTATAGATAGACGGACAGGGTCTGGTGATGGAGTAGGAAAGAGAAATGAGGAAATGTTTGTGTCGGAGTTTTTATTTTAATTTTAACTGTACTTGTATAAAATACTTTGCCCGATCTGGGTTCGAACGATCTACGGCTAGAGTAGATCAACGTTTTGTCTTAGTGCAGCGGGACCTAGATTTTGTGCTCGCTTAGTGATAATAGGCTCGCCCCTTTTACATATGCTAGGTGCGGGGAGTTACACCAACGATATGTGAGTGACCTCACTCACCACCTCTGCCCTCACTTTCGAAGAATACTGGCGTGATGTTATGCGTGTGGTGCCGGTCTAGCGAGCACAAGGCACAACACAGCCATGCGTGGCGCGCGCGGCTATAAACAAACGTGTGAGTACTGTTGGCACGTGCCGCACGACACGCCAGTGTTACAACAACATGTCACGTGCGCACTTTACAGTTGAACATTCCGGAAGTTATTGACCTTTTTCTAAAGTCTGGTGTTTGGATTTATGCTTGCATCCTCGTTGCGTAAAATACTTGGAAATCTTGGAATGACAATCCCTTTCTTTTAAGGGCTATTCAACAATATAATATCCACTGCGTTATTTTTGCTGTCGAGCCGACGAATTTTTCAAACATGGAAAGCAATATTGTTTATTGATTTTATCATGATTCCGAGAAGTTCCGCCAATTAATTTGACTTTGTAATTATTATGTCGTTTATTTATTTTCTTTCATATATAATTACATGTTTCAATAATTCTTACACTAAAAAGATAGAAAATAAAAAAAACATTTAAAAATATAAAATAGAGGTCCGCCGGTGTCGGGAGCACGGTCCAAGCTACCGGTGGTTAGGGCTGCAGAGACAGGAACCTCTTGACAATGAGATCCGTATCGAGGAGCAGGCCCTTGATCCAACCGCCTAACCAGAGCCTCGAGAGTTGTTGGTCGAGGCTTTCGGCCATCAGGCCAATGGCCGTTACGACAATCGACACAATGATAGCCGAGCTCTATTATTATTAAAACCTTTATTATCAGACCACAGAGATCCATACAATGTTAGTAAAGAAAAACTAAATCTGATGTTATTAATCCTAATCTTAAGTCTGGAGTCGGACCTCACACTATCCACGTACTAAGTAGTTCGTACCATTAGACGTATAAAGTCCGATCCAGTGACGCAGCATTGGACAACCCCACCTACTGCACACCGTGCTCAGGATGCTGTGGGAGCTGGCACGCATTCTACGAACGATCGAGGCACACCGATTTCGGATGATGGCATGAAAGACGTCAATCCTCGCCTCAACAAACACCCCCGAAGCGCTACAAAAACTTGAGAGCCCCGCCAGCATCCTGAACGCATTGTTGTACTGCACTCGCAGGGCGTTGTATGACCTTCGCGTATACCTAACCCACAGGCTGCACGTGTAGAATGACTGGCAGTAAGCTCTAAACAGTGTCAGTTTTACCTGCTTGCTACATCAGATATTTAAACTGCGTGACTATTTAGAGGAGTATTACAGATAGTGAGTTGCGGCTCGTTGCAGTAACACTTGCCACGTGCTTTGAACACGAGTAACTAGCTTTTTAACCGACTTCCAAAAAGGAGGAGGTTATATGTTCGACGCGTGTTTGTATTTTTATTTTTTTTTCTTTTTTTTTTGTATGTCCACCGATTTCTCCGTCATTTGTGGACCGATTTTGAAAATTCTTTTTCTGTTTGAAAGGGTATGCTCCCAAATTGGTCCCATATAAATTTTATTAACTTTGCTTGGGTAGTTTTTGAGTTAGCTACAAAATACGTATTTTTTTCCCACTTAGTATGTAGATGATATGATAAGTTCCTGTCACTGGTAGTGGTGTTTGAATGTGTGTGGGGTAGGTACCACAACTAAAAAGTGAAAAATAAAAACTTTTTACAAAAAAAAACACTACAAAGTGAAAAATAACTTTAATTTCGGAAGTCGGTGGCAAAAACGAAAACACAAAACCCAAGACACCGACTTCCGAAATTAAAGTTATTTTTCACTTTGTAGTGTTTTTTTTTGGAAGTCGGTTGTTTTTTTTTTTAACATTATACCTGAGTCCCTGAGCCACCGCGTAACTTTCACAAACTTCCAGAAGGCACTTTTTTTGTTTGGGAAATTATCAAATAACTTCTCCCGCTCTGGGTGGAGCGGGAGGACGTGACAGACTCTTAGTGACTAAAACCCACCCGTGTTCCTTCAGTTGCCATGTTGCCAGGGGGCCACGATATCTCTTTTGGACTTCCTCGCAACCCCGGCAGTGCAGTAGGCACCTGAGAGCACTGATCGAAGGACTCAGCGACACAACATGTCGTCCGCGTACTTGTTATGAATACAAACCCCACGTCAGTCAATGTGATAACCGATATTTGTGTTGCCGAGTTCATCGATCAGCTGATTGATGTACAATTTGAAGAGGCGAGGTGAGGTTCCCCCCCCCCCCCCCCCCCGCCTCGCCCCGCATTTTTCAATCGGTACTCCGGCAATGTAATTTACATTTTTTTTCGTAGGTTTTTCTGTTGCCCTTTGATCTAGTGGTCGCAAGCGCTACTGCAGAGCATGAGGTCGTGGGTTCGATTCCCAGGTCGGGCAAAGTGTTATTGGGATTTTCCATCTGGATTTTCTTAGTAGCAGCCCGCAGTCTGAAATTCGTGTCCGATGGTGGCAATAGGCTCGCCCCCTATTACATGGGACTTAATCATAACTGGCGAAATGTGGGCGTCTGCCTAACCCTCTGGGGAAACAAGGTGTTCTGTTATGTAATTGACTTTGCTCTGTCTCCTCCGCAGAACTCGCCGGCGTGTTCCAGAAGTACCTCCGCGAGTACGCTAGCTCCGTCCTGCAGGGCAGCTTGCCGCGCAACGGCGCGGCGTCCGGCCTCCCCCTCGGGGTGCCCAGCATCGTCACCAACCTGCACACGCTGCTCCGAGATGAGAACAGTGACAATAGATACACCAGGTAACGACAGCCAGTCTTACCAAGTGGTATCGTGTTATCGTGATAGGCAGTCACTCCATGTAAAATATGTACTGATATTTAGCTGCATCTGGTTGGACTTGAAACCGACCCCGACATAGTACGTTTTTCACCACCAACGATTCCGCCGTGCTAAGCATAATTTTTATGTAATACATACATTACATAACAACACGCCTTGTTTCCCCGAAGGGTTGGGCAGAGGTGTACCTGTAGCAGGTACACCCACATTTCGCCAGTTATGTTAAGTCCCATGTAATAGGGGGATTTCTGCCCGGTTGATGGCAATAGGCTCGCTATTGCCATCAACCGGGCAGAAATTTAGACTCCGGGCTGCAACTGAGAAATTTCAGATAGACAAACCCAATAACACTTTGCCCGACCCGGGAATCGAACCCAGAACTTCATACTCGGCAGTAGCGCTTGCGACCACTAGACCAACGAAGCAGTCCCTTTTCCCCTTTTTGTGTCCCCGTTTTAATGTAATGTAATAATAATATAAACTTTATTACCAGGCTTCAAAGGCCCATAGCGTGTTAGTATTACAAAGTATGTCCTTCAAATCTATGTTAGTACAACTATTAGGCACGCTCACAAGCATGTGACACGTTTCTTGTAACAAGACAATATCAGCTGTCTCACACGTTTGACTTCTTAACATGTTTCCAATTAAATTGTATTCAGTTCATTATTTCGATGTACTGCGGAGGATGATATCTGCAAATATCATCCTCCGCAGTCTCTTTGTTTACATTCGAGATAAAAAAAGGGATTTTAATTTCCGCTGCCTTAAATTTCCCAGACAGGCCCGTAGCTGCTTTCCCCATGTTACCAGTAAAACGGTTTAAATAACGTAACGGCGACTGGAAACAGCCTAAGCAACCAACAGATAGCTGTTGGTTGCTTAGGCTGTTTCCAGTCGCCATATCAGCCATAATTGGTTGTTTTGGTTGACTGGTCCCTATATGACAAACAGCTGACTCGGAAATATCCGTGCACATTTCGTTTTCCAACAGTGTCAAGTTAATCGGTGCGAGCGCACTAGTCTTTACTGACTCGGTACGAGTGCGAGTTAGAGAGCGATATTTTGGTGACTCAATGTGTTCTGTACTCGTCATCGCGCTAACGTCGACGTCCGCCGGTGATAAACCGACAGGCCTACTATCGAGCATGTAACCCTCCTCTTTCTTCGTATTAATATTGCAGGTTAATAAAGATAACGGTGGCCTCGTTGATTCCACTTCCAACTTCAACTTCCAGTTGCATGACTGTGGCATATTTACTTTTTATGACATAAATCAGTAAAATCAACAGATCTTTTTAACAGTTTGATCACATCGACATGATCAAATGTAACGAGCGGTAATTTTTGCAAGTCACGCGCCACAAAGGTCGGTATAATATCTGGTTCAGTCACTTTGAAAACACATATAGATAACTAGCTTTTGCCCGCAGCTTCGCCCGCGTGGAAGTCGAAAAATATCCCACGGGAACGTACTATATGGATTACATACTTAATAGCCGAAGAAATATCATTGACTAATACCGCTGCGCCCGCGTTGTCGTCAACCATAATTATGTAGTTACGCGTAATTTTGAAACTGTGATATCTTTTAAACTGTTCATTTAAATGATGTGATGTCAAGGCATATTTTAAACTAAATGAAATGCCCAATTTAAATAACATATTTTATTAGATAAGCATTAATAAAATACCGGTCAAAAAAGCTTCGAAAATAACAATTAAATTTTCATCAAATTCTGAAAGATAATAATGGTTACTGTCCTTAGAAGATAGACATATGCCATCGCGAACTTTTTTGCTGACATTTTATGTAGAACATAACTTTTATGTAACATTTACGATTACCGCGGCGCACGCAAATAAAACTCCCAGTCGACATGATTTTTTAACCGACTTCCAATAGGAGGAGGTTCTCAATTCGTCTGTATGTTTTTTTTTTTTTTTTGTATGTTTGTTACGCGATTACTCCGCCAATTATGAATAGATTTTGATGATTCTTTTTTTGTTTGGTAGATCATACTTCAGAGGTGGTCCCATATAAATTGTATTAACTTTGCTTGGGTAGTTCTTGAGTTAGCTTCAATTATACGTATTTTTTCCCACTTAGTATGTAGATGATATGATAACTTCTTGTCACTGTTATTTACATAGCAGGTAGTGGTATTCGAATTTGTGTGGGGTAGGTACCACAACTAAAAAGTGAAAAATAAAAACTTTTTACAAAAAAAAAACAACCGACTTCAAAAAAAAACACTACAAAGTGAAAAATAACTTTAATTTCGGAAGTCGGTGACAAACGAAAATTCAAAACCAAAGACACCGACTTCCGAAATTAAAGTTATTTTTCACTTTGTAGTGTTTTTTTTTGAAGTCGGTTGTTTTTTTTTTGTAAAAAGTTTTTTCCGACATCTTCAACAATTATCGTCAAATTTCAGCCAATTTATACAAAATCTTATTGAATTATACACTAAAACCTTCCGCATGAATCAGTCCGTCCATTGGTGAAAACCATTTGAAAATCCGTTCGGTAGTTTTTGAGTTTATCGCGTTTAGACAGACAGACAGACAGACGCGGCGGGGACTTTGTTTCATAATATGTAAGGATAAGGATGTCCTCCAAGTCTCTCAGTTGTTTTCCCTCATTACGTCTAGTCACTTTCTTCTTGTTAGTTTTTATTGAACTAAATAACAATTCTTTAGCACTATCAACCTCGTCCGCAGTGAAGTTCGAGTCACAAATCCTTATTAGGCTTTCATTGTCCATCACATCTATTTTGTTTTGGATAAATTATCATAGTTCACATATTACTATATTACAGTTCACACATTTTAGCGTATTCACAGATTCCCTTGTTCACAAACTAAACTAAATTTAAGTTCAGTGCATCTTTTTCTTTCTATTTCATTAAGAAAAGGACAGAAGATAAATTTTAGTTTAGTCCTGTCAAATTAATCAGCGCCTGTCACTACTCCATACAAGTTTAGACGTGATTAAAAACTTGCCAACTAAAATTACGTCAATTTACGTCAAGCGCTGATTAATTTGACAGGACTAAACTAAAATGTATCTTCTGTCCTTTTCTTAATGAAATAGAAAGAAAAAGAAGCACTGAACTTAAATTTTGTTAAGTTTGTGAACAAGGCAATAGGCACCATTGTCGCGGAATTAGATAGGGGCACCTATACTCAAACCGTTCGCGAGCGCGTGCGCCGGACGACTCAAATATTTTGTATCACAATAATTAAAATAACGGGCAGGATGCACTAGTTGATGACCTTAGTCTTCAAAACATTGCGGTTTGGCCGCAGAAATGACCTGATGAAGGTTTCCACGCTGTCGAACGCAACTGGATCCTTCGTCGGTCAGCTTCTTTCAGGAAGTAGTGATGATGAATTGATGACTCCCAGATAGATATACTCTTTCACAACTTCGAGTAGCGAACCTTTGAAGTGGGTTGGATTCAGCAAGATGTAGTACACGTGGCTCATCTTTTTGAAGAACAGAACCACTGCACCTCTACTCCACCTATCGGGCGTTTTAACTTCTTGGATGAAGGAATTGAAGAGACTCGTAAGCTCTCACTGGATTGGTGCCCTGCCCGAATTAAAGAGCTTTATTGTAATTCCGTTATCACCGAAGAAACGCATATCTGTACACTGTAAGGACTATTCTTGCTTGCAGCGCTCGGCCGCTATAGTATCGCTTACCTACGAGGGTCATGTGCACAGGATTTTGTTTTCAAATTGCTTATATATGCGTTACCCCGATGGTACCTTGTTGTTCTTAAGCTGCTCGAGAGCCTAGGGGCGGCCCTTGTATTTTAACCACCCACGCCGATTATGCCGATGAAGTCGCTGCCGGTGAGAAACGCACTGGCGTACACCTCTAGTGCTGAAGGCGATAGTGAGGTCAAAATATGATGCCGGCTACGAAAATTTTCAAATTTTTCGTCATGGTTATCGTTTCCATGGTTTTCGAGGGTGCTAAAGCCGATAGTGAAGTCCAAATGAAAATCCAGATGGAGGCTGCGAACATTTTGTTTTAGATCCTATTGCCGCTAACCGCACCTGCTGTTGGAAAAATAAAATAATTGACACAAACAGATATAACATCACGACTGTATTCCCCGAATGGTTAGGCAGAGGTGTCTTCTACACCCACATTTTGCCAGTTATGTTTGAATAAGAACAAAATTCGCCCAAAGAACTAAACTAATAATATTTACCTACCAACCATTTCTCTCATGTTACAGGTACAGTAAACAAGAAATCTCGAAGATCACGAGCGTGATCACGACGGCGGAGTATTGTCTGGAGACCACCGTACACTTGGAACAGAAGCTAAAAGAAAAGGTTGGTTGCTCGTTTAGTAAGGGCCTTTTTAGGGTTCCGTAGTCAACAAGGAGCCCTTATAGTTTCGCCATGTCCGTCTGTCTGTCTGTCCGCGGCTTAGCACAGATCCTCCTTACTAGAGTACTAGCAAGCTATAAATTGGTATGGGTATACATATTTGATGTGTGATGAAAAAACATTATTTTTTCAACTTTTAATTACATACAAGTTTTTAGCTTTTTAACCGAATTCCAAAAAGGAGGAGGTTATATGTTCGTCGCGTATGTTTGTTTTTTTTTTTTTTTTTCTTCTTTTCTTTTTTTTTATGTATGTCCACCGATTTCTCCGTCAATTGTGAAACGATTTTGAAAATTCTTTTTTTGTTTGAAAGGGTATACTCTCGAGATCCCATATAAATTGTATTATCTTTGCTTCGATAGTTTTTGAGTTAGCTTCAATAATACGTACTTTTTCCCATTAGTGTGTGGATGATATGATAAGTTCCTGTCACTGTTATTTACATAGCAGGTAGTAGTATTCGAATTTGTGTGGGGTAGGTACCACAACTAAAAAGTGAAAAATAAAAACTTTTTACAAAAAAAAACAACCGACTTCCAAAAAACACTACAAAGTGAAAATTAACTTTAATTTCGGAAGTCGGTGACAAAAAACGAAAATTCAAAACCAAAGACACCGACTTCCGAAATTAAAGTTATTTTTCACTTTGTAGTGTTTTTTGGAAGTCGGTTGTTTTTTTTTTTGTAAATAGTTTTTTTACTACATCTGATCATAGGATAGTGTAGTAACTTTTAATTGTTATTATTCATTTAGTTTTTTTTTCGTTTAATCCTTTCTTGATTTTCATCACTCTTTGAGTTAACTTCGCTATTTCTTCTAAGTGGAACTACGAGCTTTTTTATCTGTGAAAGTGTTATTTTTTTTAACCATCATCCTGTCATTTCAGGTATCTCCTGGCCTCGCAGACAAGATAGACATGACTCCAGAACAGGACCTGTTCCACAAGATTATCAGCAACTGCATCCAGCTGCTGGAGCAAGACCTGGAACTGGCCTGCGAGCCAGCCCTCCAAGCCATGACCAAGATTTCCTGGTTACACTTCGACAACGTAGGCGACCAGAGCTCTTACGTCACACAGATTATCATGTACCTCAAAAATACAGTTCCAAATCTCCGAGACAATCTCTCCTCTTCCCGGAAATATTTCACCCAATTCTGTATCCGTTTCGCGAACTCCTTCATACCAAAATTCATTCAGAATATTTACAAATGTAAGCCAATTTCAACGGTAGGTTCAGAACAGTTGCTTCTAGACACACATATGTTAAAAACTGCTTTGTTAGAGCTGCCTTCTATGGGATCCGAAGTTCGTCGACCTGCGCCTGCGACTTATACTAAAGTCGTGATTAAGTTAATGACGAAAGCGGAAATGATTCTGAAATTGGTGATGGCTCCTTTAGATGGGAACTTGGAAGGTTTTGTGGGGCAGTTCGTGCAGCTCCTGCCCGAGTGTACCGTGGCAGAGTTTCATAAAGTGTTGGACATGAAGGGAGCAAAGTTGTCAAAAGCTCAACAGAGTTCCTTAGATGCGTTGCTTCGGGAAACTTGTAAGAATGTTAATAGTGAAGCTGGCAAGTGAGGGCACTGTGTGGGGACAAGATGTACTTCAAGAAACTCGCCGAATGCATAACCTCCTCCTTTTTTAAGTCGCATAATAAATGAGTTGCTGTGACATGGAGTAATTAGATAAATGGAGTGATAATATTTTTGCTTGTGAAGGTTTGATGAATTACCTAGCAAATCTTGAGAAACAAAAAACTAATAGTGTATGGTAACTAGTGAATGAAATGAAACTAACCGTCTCATTACAATACGAGTTAACTTTATTCCGACCCGAAACATTCGAGCCAGTTATTGTATTTTGAACTCTGTGCCGACAAAGGTAAGGTTATTTATACGAAAGCTGACTTTAGAACTGAGTCTTATCTTAGTTGTCCGTTTTGTATTAAGACCTTTACGACTATCGGAATAAAGGTCAAAATATAACTCGCTTGACCTAAAGTTAGAATTCGATTGTGTAAATGTGTAATAAGACGGTATGAAACCAAAAGATCTAAATGTAATCAACATAGTAATCTTAAAGAAAGTGGTATAAATGTGACTCTAGTTAAATTTTTAACATGTACTTAGTATAATAAACTTTGTTTTTTAAATAAATAAATAAATCACAATGAAATAATGAATTAAGGTTTATATATGAATGAACTAAGACAATTTAATGAAAAAGGTCTTTTTATAGTGCTGATAGTTAATTTGTAAGCCAAACTTGGCCCGCTTGCACTTCACATACTAAACACGTGGAGCGCCAAACGCATTTACGTGGGCCGTAGCTCTTAGAAGCTGTATCCACATGAACGCTATCTTGTGGTGCGTGTGAGTCTACCAGCCTTCTTGTATCCTAATAAATAAGCGACCAACAGAAATGACAAAAGATTATGTTTCTTAAATTATTATTTGGTTATATTCTCTATTTTACAATGTGTTTACTTAGTTTAATTGTATGTTATAATCTGTTATTATTGGACCAGTATGAAGTGTGAATGTGTTGTGTTGTGTTGTATGTTTGTGTATTTATCGTAAGTTACGTGATTATGTCGACATTCCACTAATAGATTGTTTTTCTTTAAAATGTGCAATAACTTTATGAAATAACGAATTAATAATACACATTTTTATTTACTGTACCTGCTGTGTTTGATTAACGATTACATACTAGCTATTACCCGCGGCTTCGCGCGCGTGGTTGTCGGAAAATATCCCACAGGAACGTACTACCGAGATTAAAAGGTCCCTAATCCCTATGTGTTAATCCAGGTAAAAATGTATTAATTCCGTAATGAATTGTTTTCAAATAACTCTTGGTTTATACGGCGCACGCCAGCTATACTCCCAGTCGGCGTGATTTTGTCCGACATTTTCAAAAATCATCGTCATATTTCAGACAACTTACACAAAACTTTAATGAATTGTATACCTAAACCTTCCGCATGAATCACTCCGTCTATGGGTAAAATCGTTTGAAAATCCGTTCGGTAGTTTTTGAGTTTATCGCGGTCAGACAGACGTGGCGGGGGACTTTGTTTTATAATATGTAAGGATAAGGATGTTTTATAATATTTTATGTGGCGATTGTGCCTAAGTACATTTAACTACCTCGTTGGTATAGTGGTCGCAAATAGGTAGGAATTGGGGATTCTGGCTCACCGGAAAACCAGTGTAAGTAGATCCCAGGGTTAGTAGGCGATTGGTAGAAGCGGGCGGTCATTTTATGTTGGTTTAAGTCCGAAAATGGTTGAAGCAGGAAGTGGGTATATTATAAGATGCTGACAATGTTGCATAGTTCCCACGCAGGTAAGACTACAATGTGGTCCGGCGCGTGGGGGGTCAACAGCGTTGAGATGGTTCTGGAAAGTTTCTAGTAGTGATGACGCTGTCTTAGGTGATAAGGATTCAGGGGGGTCAGCATTAAGTTGGTTCTGCGGCGTTTAGTTGAAGGACTGCCGGCTGGTGTCGGCGATAAGGATGCGTGGGATGGTGGCGTTGAGATGTTTCTGGAACTTGCTAGAATGGTAACGCAGTAGGTGTTTTTGATAAGCAAAAGAGTCATGTGTAGGAAATATCCCACGCAGATAAGACGACAATATACATATATAAGACGGCACCTATTTCATTAAGAAAAGGACAGAACATACATTTTAGTTTAGTCCTGTCAAATTAATCAGCGCTTGACGTAAATTGACGTAATTTTAGTAGGCAAGTTTTTAATCACGTCTAAACTTGTATGGAGTAGTGTGTGGCGCTGATTAATTTGACAGGACTAAACTAAAATTTATCTTCTGTCCTTTTCTTAATGAAATAGAAAGAAAAAGATGCACTGAACTTAAATTTAGTTTAGTTTGTGAACAAGGGAATCAGCACCAGTGTTGCAGTTCCCACGGTGTCATCCGGTGCGTGGGGGCCAGCGTTGAGATGGCTCTGGAAGTTTCTAGTAATAGCGATGACGCTGGGTGATAAGGATTTCGATTGGTCAGCGTTGAGCTGGTCGCGGCGGTTACTTGCAAGACTGCCGGCTGGTGTCGGCGATAAGGATACGTGGGTGGTGGCGTTGCTAGTAGCGGTGACGCTGTGTTAGGTGATAAGGATTTAGGGGGGTCAGCGTTGAGTTGGTTCTAGTTTGAATCTGGTTCCTCTTGCAGTGATCGATATAATTATAGTTGCAGTTTTTTTAATACCTAAGTAAAAGCATGATATGTTGGATTTATGATGAGCGCATCATGTTTACAATTACTCTCGTATTTAGTTACATCCTAATCTCACCATTGCTGAATGAGAGTCGATTTTATTGTTATTTAGTTACGCTATTATTTTACAAACTAAATACATTGATAATTATTATCTACAATGCTCGATTCAGTGAAATCAGATGTGGAAGGCATTCGTGAAATTATTTTCAAGAATGTTAGCGGTGAGATAATATTTACAATAAAAACTTTTTACAAAAAAAAAAAACAACCGACTTCAAAAAAAAAAACACTACAAAGTGAAAAATAACTTTAATTTCGGAAGTCGGTGTCTTGGTTTTGAATTTTCGTTCTTTGTCACCGACTTCCGAAATTAAAGTTATTTTTCACTTTGTAGTGTTTTTTTTTTTGAAGTCGGTTGTTTTTTTTTTGTAAAAAGTTTTTATTTTTCACTATTTAGTGTTGTGGTACCTACCCCACACAAATTCGAATACCACTACCTGCTATGTAAATAACAATGACAGGAAGTTATCATATCATCCACATAAATAAATAAAATAAAATAAAAATAAAATAAAAAAGCCTTTTATTAGGTACTTCCAGAAAAAGTTTGTTTACAAGTTAAATAGTTTGTTAGTATCATTATTATTATTTTTGTTATTTTTTTTTTTTTTTTTTTTTTTCAGTTTTATATAATAAAATTATTCTGTAAGCACCCTTTTACAGGTAAAGGCCTCCTCCAAGCTAAGCCAGTTTTCTCTGGATTGTGCAGTTTGTGTCCAGTTTGGACCCGCTATGCGTTTGATTTCGTCTTCCCATCTGGTGGAAGGCCTCCCTTTCTTTCTTTTGCCTACTGGCCCCCTCCATTCTGTCACTCTTTTTGTCCACCTTTGATCTTGCAGGCGTGCTATGTGTCCGGCCCACTTCCATTTTAATGCAAGAGCTTGTGCTAAACCGTCTGTTGCTTTTGTGATGTTGCGTATTTTTAACCGACTTCCAAAAGGAGGAGGTTCTCAATTCGTCTGTATGTTGTTTTTTTTTTTTTTTTTTTTTTTTTTTTGTATGTTTGTTACGCGATTACTCCGCCAATTATGAATAGATTTTGATGATTCTTTTTTTGTTTGGTAGATCATACTTCAGAGGTGGTCCCATATAAATTTTATTAACTTTGCTTGGGTAGTTTTTGAGTTAGCTTCAATTATACGTATTTTTTCCCACTTAGTATGTAGATGAATTATGATAACTTCTTGTCACATTTACATAGCAGGTAGTGGTATTCGAATTTGTGTGGGGTAGGTACCACAACTAAAAAAGTGAAAAATAAAAACTTTTTACAAAAAAAAAACAACAGACTTCAAAAAAAAAACACTACAAAGTGAAAAATAACTTTAATTTCGGAAGTCGGTGACAAAGAACGAAAATTCAAAGCCAAAGACACCGACTTCCGAAATTAAAGTTATTTTTCACTTTGTAGTGTTTTTTTTTTGAAGTCTGTTGTTTTTTTTTTGTAAAAAGTTTTTTTGTATGCCTTATTTTATTTATTCTTTTTATGTTTAGCATACTCCGCTCCATTCCTCGCTGGCACGTTATAATTTTATTTTTAATATTTTTGTTGAACTTCCATGTCTGACAAGCATAGGTCAGGCATGGTATAAGGCAAGAATTCATAACCTTTGTCTTTAGTTTGATTGGCATGTTGCTCTTAAATATTTCTTTAAAGCCCCAGTACTTATTCCATGTTAACTGGGCTCTGCGCTCAACCTCTTGGTAGTTGTTTAGCCTGTCGAAGCTTATTTGTTTGCCTAGGTAAATGTATTTCTCAGTGTATTGGAGAGGCTCGTTGTCGACGTATATTTGTACCTTGGTGTTGTTGGTCATTACCATAGTTTTAGACAGGTTCATCTCCAGCCCGGCGAGCTTGCTAGCTTTGTTTAGTGACTCTACCATGTACTGTAGTTCATTTCCTTTCTCTGATATCAGCACCAAGTCGTCGGCAAAACGTAGATGGTGTAAATACTTGTTTTTTACTTTTATTCCGCATTCATTCCAGTCAAGCTTGCTTATTATCGACGAGAGAGAGTCGATAATCATCCACATACTAAGTGGGAAAAAATACGTATTATTGAAGCTAACTCAAAAACTACCCAAGCAAAGTTAATAAAATTTATATGGGACCACCTCTGAAGTATGATCTACCAAACAAAAAAAGAATCATCAAAATCAATTCATAATTGGCGGAGCAATCGCGTAACAAACATAAAAAAAAAAAACATACAGACGAATTGAGAACCTCCTCCTTTTGGAAGTCGGTTAAAAAATATGCGGACTGCTCCGAAAATATCGAACTTATAGCCTCATCAAAACATCAGGACAATAATGATGCAAGTAGGTACCTACGGAAGATTCGGTGACGTATAATATTGAAAATACACAATTACCTTGTATTCAAGAGTGGGAAATTACTACCTGATATTAATAGGTTCTGGAAAAGATACCTAGGTAGGAGGTTGTATGGCTGGGTATCTCTCGGCACCATAGTGTGTGCTGTGCCCGGGACTTATAATAGTGGTCAGACAGTTGTAGGGTTATGCCTAGTGCAAGGGATCCAGTCACAGCATCAAGTCGGCGGAGTCACATACGAAAACAAAGGCGTGTAGGTATTTGAAGTGCACAGAGTACTTTGATGAAGTGCAACTTAGTACTAGAGTGGTTAATTATGCAAATAGCATACAAGTAGCTAGCTAGATTGACAAATTACAATTAAAACTTAAAACAAGAACTACGTGAATAACTAGCAACAAGAATACTAATTGCCATAAAACCGGATTGTCATAAAACCCCAATACGTCCAATAAAAATCGAAAAAATCAAACTGAAATAAAAACTAAACAGTTTCCTATCTTGATTAGGCTGAATAACATGTTTACGATTGCCTTTCCTGTTTTAAAAAGTTAAACTGTAAACAAACATGGTTGAACCGAAATGTCAAAATCAGTCGGTCGCCGAAAGCGGCACGATGCGGTGTCAAGGAATTTATTAAATAAAACAAAAATGGTGAATTTTCCGGTGCGAAAGTGCTACCAAACGACCAAGTTGGTGTTGTTGGTTGTTCTGGTGGTGACTATCTTGGCTTTGTTCGAGCAGTGGCGAGGCGGGAAGAAAAATGCAAAAGCGGACTTCTCCGATCCTCTAGAGGCTGAGTACGAAAGGCTTATATCAGAAGACGAGTCGAGGATAATCCCAGGGTTGGGAGAAGGAGGTGTTGCTGCACAACTCATCGGTGAGGAGAAGAAGTTGGGCGAGGAATCTGAGAAGAAGCTGGCAATCAACGTGTATCTTAGTGACAGGATACCTTACAACAGAACTTTAAAAGGTAACACAATAACAACTTAAAACTACGAGATAAATTACAGTTCAAACTTAAAAATGTCTGGAAACTCCTTGTTGCTGTAAATACATGAAATATCGCTCGTAATTATGTATAAATTGGTCATTGTAGGTATTCAGTTGGTAGTGAAAGTGTAGTTGTTCTATCACACTAATATAGTAGAATAGCCACGCTCTATATGTACTCGGCGTAATCTCTATAGTTCTACACTAGCTTTACTAGCAAACAATTGTAATTTTTAAGTACTTGTGTTCAGGTGAACATAGATTCAAGGTTCAATTTAAAAATTCAGTTGATAGTCAACTTAACTAAGAACAACTATAATACATTATTTGAAAATGGGACAGGACATTTAAAATTAATTTATTGGAACTTCTTCGAGGACTTTCCATGTGAAAGATCTATATACCTATAAGACTATTAAATATTTATTTGCACTATCTATAAACTATCTATGTGAAATTGGGATACAACAAATTAAAACTGATCCACACTAATATTATGAAGAGGTAAAGTTTGTCAGTTTGTAGTATGATCGACATACGAAAGGTAATGAAAAGTCACAAGTTCTGTACAGCTCTAAAAAATGTATAGGAATAGACACACCATTCTCTTGAATTGTCTTTAATTAGCTAGTTCTCTAAATTAAACAATACATTCATGACTAATACTCATGAGTATTCATCCTACATCCCCTCCATTTGCTTCTGTATTTAAATCATACAATAATTAATTTAAAAACGTTTTGATGAAGAAACTTAGGCAAAGGTGAATAGTACACCCACATTCCACCAGTTATATAACTCCCACATATTAAGTGCCAGCCTATTGCCATAAAACCGCACTGGGCCCACATGGAGGATTATGACCCTGTCCCCCTCACAGAGAGGAGGCCTGTGTCCAAGCAGAAGGAATGTTGAATGCTGATAATACTATTGCCATCAACCAAGAACATATCAAGACTCTGGGCTGCTACTGGGAAATTCCAATAAAAAAAATCCAATAAGACAGAAAACATTATAAATAAAATTCGGTAATCATTGGAAGTACACCATTGAACGTAGTGTGTTGTTAATTAAACACTATCAGCGTGAGATTTAATCGGCATGTATAATTATAATGCACCTTATAACAACTTGATAACAGACTGTGCCGAGGGAAATCAAACATACTTTAATATTTTTTCTAATCAGTTTCTATGGACTAAAGAATTTAAGTTAAGGAATTTATGATTTTCACTTGCTAAATAGAATTAACCTGTTTAAGGAACTTATGTTGCATAATTTTATTGATCAACAAATTAGGGTTTGAATGTTCTGCTGTATTTAACATTACTAGCTTCTGCCTGCGACTTTGCTCGCGTGTTTTTTGTTTTAACATAAAATATATCCTATGACACTCTGTAATACTGTAGCTTCCCATTAGACAAAGAATTTTAGGATCAATGGTTCCGAAGATTACAAACCCTAAAGTCAAAATCACAAATTTGACCTCTTTATAGTAGGTATTAAGTTTTGTCTGTGCACACACTTGTGCACTATAATATCTTCCGCGCCGAAGGCTAGGCTCTCCGTTGAGATTGGCCGCCATGGTCAAAATATGGTCGGGAGGACTGTTTTTGTAATAGATTAATAACATAGTATGGGTGCCAGGCGTAGGGTACTAGGGCGTAGCGGAGGGTAGTAGGGCGTAGCGCAGGGTAGTAGGGTGTAGCGTAGGGTACTAGGGCGTAGCGGAGGGTAGTAGGGCGTAGCGCAGGGTAGTAGGGCTTAGCGTAGGGTAGGCCTGCGTAGCGTAGCGTAGGCCTGCGTACTCTAGCGGAGAATACAGGCGTATTTTCCGAAGGGTTAGGCAGATAATGCACCCATAACATTTAGCCAATTATTTTTAGAGTCTTACGTAATAGGGGGCGACCCCATTGCCCTTGCCATTAGGTTACGGGGGCACAAATCTAGATTCCAAGGTGCTACTGAGTCTGGAGGCAAAAGTCCTCGCGCACATCTGGGAGTGGCGCGAGGAGGCAAAACGCCGGGGCTTAACTCCGCTGCCGCGAGAAATCACGGCACAGCGGACAGAGCTCCGGCGGGATCTCATGGCGTCATGGAGAGTGCGATTGTCGCAACCCAGCGCTGGGCACACCACAATTGCGGCGATAAGACCCCTCTTTGAGGAGTCGCTAGAGAGGCGCCACGGCGTCCTCATCTTCCGCCTGACGCAGGTCCTCACCAGAGACGGCTGTTTCGGGAGGTTCCTGTTCAGGATAAGGCGGGAGGAAACGCCCGGGTGTCACCATTGTGTGGATAGCCCGGAGGACACGGTGGAGCATACAGTGGAGGTCTGCCCGGCTTGGTCGGAGCATCGCCGTGTCCTCGTGGAGGCGATCGGCGGCGGTGACGTCTCGCGTCCGGCCCTGGTTCAGGCCAAGGTACGGAGCGAGAGGAAATGGGAGGCCGTCACCTCCTTCTGGGAAGCGGTAATGCTCGCGAAGGAGGAGGCGTAACTCGTTAGTTGAGGCAAACTTCGCGCCCTCACGCCCCTAACCGCCGCAGGAGGAGACGACCTGGGCGTCGGGAATCGCAGGCCGATTTCCGGCCACCGTAGGCGCGGGCTTGCGGACAGTGAGCAATGGGTAGCTCGCCGTCTGATAAGGACCAGGCCCGGGTCGACCGACGGCGCGTTGTGTTCCACGCGCGCCTCAAAGAGATGTCAGCAGAATTGACAGGGTCCGCTAGGGCCGATGCCGGCCGGGGTTGCGAAGAAAACCGAAAGGGAGATCATGGCCCCCGGCAACAGGGCAATCGAAGGAACACGGGTGGGTTTAAATCAGTAAGAGTCTGACACGCCCTCCCGCTCCGCCCAGAGTGGGAGAAGTTATTTGATAATTTCCCACCCAAAAAAAAGGGTGCTACTGAGAAGGTCCTCGTGGAAAACTTAAAAACACTCCCCAATTCTTGTCAGCAGTAGCACTCTTGAACTACGAAAACCTGCTACGAAATAAAGGCGCTGTCAATGTCAAATTGTTACCTCGGACGTGCGGTTAACTGTACCTAGTACCTACCTGTGTAGAGGAAGGGCAAAAGTACACAAATGAAAGTCACATATAAAAAAACACAATTAGCAATTACGAAGTAGTATAAATATGTAAGTTGGTACAACTGGTACTAGAACAATGTCAATGGGACATTTGTCTATATTTTATTGTTTTAATTAGCTTCCATAGTACTTATAATTATACCTTGTTTCTTATGTCTCAACAAATATTGACTGAGGTGTTAATAAAGTCAAATCATTTATTACAAATGAGCACATAAAAGGCACTTTTGAATGTCAAAATTTACAAAAAGAATTATTAATTGATTGTAGTCCTCTTCCAAAAGGTAGTATGTATGGAGAAGCAAGTGCAAGAAACTCCACCGTTACTCTTTTAAAAATGTTTTACAATATTTTGTATACATTTATTATATAAAAGCTTATATGAAGACGATGCATCTAGATTAAAATTACTACATCACTGTAGGTAAAAAGTATCGAAAGTAAGAGTAAGAGCGAGTCGGACTCGCGCACCGAGGGTTTCGTACCATTTTAAATTTTCATCGTCGAAGCCTATATTCGTCAGAGAATTTTAACACTGCACACTGCGGTGTAGAATATTGCAGTTTTTAGAATATTGTGCAAACAGCGCTCTTTCATATGATACCCCACATACCCTAATAGCCCCATTTCGAATTTTTAAGACACCCTTCAGTCAACGATGCAAAAAAAAAATTGTTTCTTTCTTATTTGCAAAATAGTTGGGCTAACGTCATCTAAAACTATTCCAAATTTCAAGTTGATAGCATTGGTGACAGACGAACAGACAGAGTCGCACCATAAGAGTTCCTTTTTACCATTTTGGTACGGAACCCTAATCAAGCAATAACAGATAAATTAATTATGTGATAGATACATGGTGCTCACATATTTACAAACATTGTAAAAGTAGAGACAAATAATAAATCAGTGTGTGAGGCAAAGTAATCACAGAATGTAAAATGAATGTCATAAAAATAATAAATTATAGAATTAAATTAGCAATCAATTTGATTTTGTCTACACTCTAGATCTAGATTGTCCTATGGAGCAGGACCAGCATGTTTTCGAGCATTCTCATTTTGGATATTTATAATTCGCTAATTTGTAATATGCTTGTTAACAAAGTGTACTTTTAACTAACCTATCTCAATAATCCTCTACGTTACAATTACAAGTTCTGTATTAAATTGGCGTTTCTCTCTCTTAGACCCAATGTGCGCTTTTATAATGTGTAACGTGACGATATTATCGTGGACGTCCACGTCACGGTATCACGATAACAGGAAAGTAAAATGTATAAATATATGAAGACGCTTATAATAAATTTCCGTCCACAATAACATTATAACGTGCACGTATTTCCATACATTTTATGAACGATTTAAAAAATCTAAAAACCCAACTGCAAAAACACGTAACTGAAAAGAGAATTAAAACAAGTATTCAAAATTCATAGAATTTTGATATTGCAGGCGGGATAAATCAATAACCTGAAATATGGTGTATTTTTTTATTACCCGTATACCCAGTGAAACTTGTAATAAAGACGAATCTGACGACATATCATTCATCAAAATCGGTTTAGCCGTTTAGTAGTTACGAAGTAACATAGAGACGGACAATATACATACATACAGGTCAAACACATAACCCTCCTTTTTTGGTTTCACCGCAGTCGGGTAATAAAGCGCATAAAATCTGAAAGGTATTTAATTTGTTGTCAAATATCCTGTTGATCGATTGAATTGGCGGCAGAAATAGGCAAGGTCCTACAGAACCACTTCTAAACTACTTGGATTATCACTATCATTTCAGGGAATTCATTGAGCGAGGTTTGGTATCGCCATTTGTAGATCTTTGACAGTCCACCACCACCGCGGGACCAGCGCACGCGCACGGACCGTACACGCTAGGCGCCTCGAATGGATAAGGAAGCGTCACATACGCGCGCGCGCATGTTGCGAACGGTTCGCGTGCAAGGATCCACACCTGCGCTATTGAAGCTCACGCGCACGAACCGTGCACACTACGCGTCTTGAACGGTCTCGAACTACTGAGCACTATCTAGCCGCAACACGGTGATACTGCAATGGATAAAGGGACACAGCGGATCACTAGGTAACGACGCAGCTGACGAACTTGCTAGAAGAGTATCTAGCACGGCAGTCTGTAGACCCGAGCCTTTTTTTTTGGGTGGGATATTATTAAATAACTTCTCCCGCTCTGGGCGGAGCGGGAGGGCGTGTCAGACTCTTACTGACTAAAACCCACCCGTGTTCCTTCGGTTGCCCTGTTGCCGGGGGCCACGATTTCCCTATCGGTTTTCTTCGCACCCCCGGCAGGCATTTGCCCTAGCGGACCCCGTCAATTCTGCTGACATCTCTTTGAGGCGCGCGTGGAACAACGCGCTGTCGACCCGGGCTTGGTCTTTATCGGACGGCAAGCTACCCATTGCTCACCGTCCGCAAGCCCGCGGTTACGATGGCCGGAAATTGGCTCTCGATTCCCGACGCCCAGGGCGTCTCCTCCTGCGACGGTTAGGTGCGTGAGGGCGCGAAGTTTGCCTCACCCTCACGCGTTCCGCCTCCTCGTTCGCGAGCATTACTGCTTCGCAGAAGGAGGTGACGGCCTGCCATTTTCTCTCGCTCCGTACCATGGCCTGAACCAGGGTCGGACGCGAGAGATCACCGCCGACGATCGCCTCCACGAGAACACGGCGATGCTCCGCCCAAGCCGGGCAAACCTCCACCGTATGCTCCGCCGTGTCCTCCGGGCGATCCACACAATGGTCACACCCGGGTGTTTCTTCCGGCCTTATCCTGAACAGGAACCTCCCGAAACAGCCGTGTCCGGTGAGGACCTGCGTCAGGTGGAAGGTAAGGACGCCGTGGCGCCTCTCAAGCCACTCCTCAAAGAGGGGTCTTATCGCCGCAATTGTGGCGTGCTCAGCACTGGGTTGCGACAATCGCACTCTCCATGACGCCATGAGATCCCGCCGGAGCTCTGTCCGCTGTGCCGCGATTTCTTGCGGCATTGGAGTTAAGCCCCGGCGTTTTGCCTCCTCGCGCTATTCCCAGATCTGCGCGAGGACCTTTGCCTCCAGATCCCATGGTGGTAATCCGGCAAGGAGGCTCGCCGCCTCGTAAGAGACCGTGCGGTATCCTCGGGCCAGCCGGATGGCCATGACCCTCTGGGACGCGTTTAAGCGGCGGACTGGCCGCAGCCTCAATGAACGTGCCCACACTGGCGCGTAGACCCGAGCCTATCGTGTCAATCCCCTTCAACCAAATTCGCAGGTGGTTCCAGGAGTTCACCACAAGCGGGGAACTGGTGGACTTCGACACCGGGCTGCAGGCAGTCCAAGGAAGCTATGCCATCCTTGAATAGCAGGCTAACCAGGCGTTTATTACGCCTGGACAAGAATGGCCTGCGCCTGGTGATGGGGACCATCACGGGACACTGGTCGCTAAACAAACACTTCCACACAATAGCCATAATCGACAGTCCTCTGTGCAGAGCGTGCATTGAGGCTGAGGAAACCGTCGTGCACGTGTTCTTCGAATGCACAGGCGTCACCCAGATTAGAACAGAATCCCTCGGGTCACCCAGATCTTTTACAGATGTTCTGAACAGACCAGGAGTTTTAATTAAATTCTGGAGGGAGTTGGGCTGGTTAGAATAACCACCAAACGGCGGCTATGTCCCACGCAAAATGGTCCACCTGACGGACTAAGTGCGGAAACCAAACCCCGTAACATAGAACATATACCGTGAAGCCTTTATTTTTTTTGTCTGTGTGGAAATCCTCATGGATGTCCTCCGCCCTGGGGTGGGCAAAGGGGTCTGTCAGACTCTTACTGACTAAAACCATCCCGGTGTTCCCTCTCACACTTGCGTTGGGGGCTGCGAGTGCAAATGCGACTTCCGCTGCCCCGGACTAGTGGCGGCCCGCGCCCTGCGGGCCCCCATCCGTAGGGGGAGTGAAACTCCCCCAATTACGTCTTATAGAGGCGCGCATGGAACACTACGCGTCGCCATCTCGGGTCCTGTGTGATGGGGGGCGACGGATGTCCCCGAGTCCGCCACCCCTGGACCCATTTAGGGGGGCTGGAAGAGGGCGTTATGTGCCCTCCGCCGACGCCCAGTGCACCTGCTGCGGGACGGGAGAGTACTTGTGATCTCCCTTTCCGTAGCCTCCTTCTGCGAGATAACTGTTTCGCAGAAGGATACCACCGCGTCCCAGGACTCTGCACTGCCGACCATCGAACGAACCACGGTCGGCAGCGACAGGTCATTCCCCACTTCTGAAACGAGGCCGCGGCGTGGCTCCTCCCATGCGACACATTCGGCCAGCTTATGCCGCGCCGTGTCCTCCAGACAGTGGACGCAGTGATGGCAGCCTATGCGACACAAGTACTTGCCGAAGCAACCGTGCCCCGAGAGCACCTGCGTCGCCCGAAACGTCAGGGAGCCGTGCCTCCTCCCGAGCCAGTCGTCGAGCACTGGCCGGATTGCCTCGATTGAATCCAGGCCGGCGGTAGGGTGCAAGAGCCTCTCCCGCCATTCCGCTACCATGACCTGACGGAGCTCTGATCGGCGCAGTGTGATCTGCCGCTGCATCAGTCTCTCGCCCCGTGTCTTCGCCTCCAGGTCCCAGGGCGGGGATCCGGCCAATGCGCAAGCCGCCTCGTAAGATATCGTGCGATATCCTCTTATGACTCTGACGGCCATCGCTCTTTGCGGTTTTCGCAGTACTGCGATGCTGCCAGCCGTCAGGTCAGCTGCCCACATATACCGTGAAGCCTAACCTAACAACCCCAACAACACACACACAATGTACGAACATTAGTCACGCGCACTACTTATTTCACGGTTTTTTCACCACTTTCAATTTCGGTCACGGCGGGCAATCTCAACGGACACTAGCCAGTAGCCAATTAAGTACCTACACACCAGGAGAAATTATAGTGCACAAGTTTAGTGTGTCCGCAAGCACTCGTACACTCTTTGTTCCTTTACTCTCATAGTCTGACGGGACGGCAATCCGACATGAGCGGGAGTGACCAGGCGCAGGACCAATGGCGCCACGGTGCTCTCCGAGGCACGGATTCAATGTCAGAATTTTTTTATCAACAAAAAGAAGTGATTCCGTTATATTGCAACATTAATATAAATAATGTAGCTTTGTGATTTTCGGTTATATTTTGCTTCAGGGACATCTCGTTGTAATATCCAACAGTAATCCGCTAGCATACGTGGACTCCACTTGCCCTGACATCGTTTTTCTATGGTAGAAATGTCTCGGTGGAATCTTTCACCGTGTTCATCGCTGACAGCGCCCAAATTTTGAGGAAAGAAGTTTGAATGTGAATAAAGAAAATGTATTTTCAACGACATATTACAACCCAAAGCCATATAAGTAGATCTATAACAGCTCCGCGACAATACTTTTATAGTTACTTGATCGGTGATTTCCTAGAAAATTGGAAGTAACTTTCATGAAAGATTCCCAAGCTGATTTTTCCAAATCATTAAGCTTTTCTTTAATATAAAATTATCTTTCATCAATTGAGATAGTAGATGTGGCTCATTATATGAGGAAGCTTCTTGAAAGTCTGGATCTAATGTGTCGCGTTCGATTGTTTCTGGCATAGCGGTCAGATCGGAACTTTGAGGTGGATCTGGTACAGGTAGTTCTTCACAATGAGGGATCGGTCTTTTAGCCGATGGCAGGTCAGGATACTTAATTTTACTTTTTGTTTTAATTGTAATACCTTTTGTATCAGTAAGACAAAAATAACAATCATATTATGAGTGGTTCGTTGGTTCCGACCAAATCATAGGGAATCATAGATCGAGATCTTCTCGCCCATCCAGTAAGAATACCCACCCATGTAACACAACAGATATGTGGGACCCACGCTTTGTCTTGTTGTCCGATGGCAAAGCCAAAATACTGTTCATATAACTTAGTTACTAATGATGTCAAATTCCTTCACTGAGTTTTAAAAATAAAGTCGCCACAAATGTAACAATACTTATTAGGATCATTTTTACACTTTCTTGACATTATTTAAAAATCACTTAACTCGGAAAACATAAAAAAACACTACGCTCTTCAAATAAATAAATTCTCTGAATTTATTTATTTTTTTCGCTTCACTTTCGCAGTATTAGTTTCACTTTCGCAGTGAAACAAAAACGGTTAATTTTCAATTTTGCGGGTAGTAGCTGTAACACAAAAACGAGACCTGATCGAATCAAAATAAATATGGTGATAAAATGAGGGTAGGTAGGTATTTCAAAATTAGTAAGCACCTTTCTTGTTACAAAAATTTTTTGACCAGTGTTAGCTACGAACCCTTCTTTCAGAGCTGATACTCTTTGTTGATAAATTATATTTATTTCTGTAAATCGGATTCAAGAAACACTCTTGACGTGTCAATATTTTTTTATTGAAAACTAGATGATGTCGGTGTTTCCTATCCGACTACTCGAGAAGAAACACCGAAACAAACCCACAGTCACAGTCCCAAAAGTCTGACAACCAGTCTTGCCGCGTGGTGTCATGTTACCCAGTAACGGTTGTGGAGGGCTCCATCTAAAATGCTGATATTCAGCTGCATCCGGTTCGACTGGAAGGCAAGCCCAACATAGTTGGGAAAAGGCTGGCAGATTGTAGATTGACATTGTGTAATCATAAGAAGACCAAGCAAATCAGTCTGAATTGGTCTTTTGAGAAGCACACAGATTTGAATGCACGTGTCCAGTCTCCAGTCAGTGCACGCATTTGTCAGACTACGTGATAAAATATGAATTGCCTGGTTGGTCTAGTGCTCGCAAGCACTAAGCACGCAAGCTGAGCGTGGAGTCCTAGGTTAGATACCCAGGTCGGGCAGTGTTATTGTGTTCTTCTATTAGGAAATTCTCAGTTGCATCTTTTTTTTGTTTGGGAAATTATCAAATAACTTCTCCCGCTCTGGGCGGAGCGGGAGGGCGTGTCAGACTCTACTGACTAAAACCCGTCCGTGTTCCTACAGTTGGGAGTCCGGATTTTGGATTAAAAACTAAGCAAAGGTGCGTAGAGTATTTTCTCTGTAAGCAATACACAAATACATACAACATATCTTAACATTTGTAACTTGCGTTAGCGAGAAATGTTAAACAATTGCTAGTGCATCTGTTTATTGCCTGTGTATATAATTCACTATCGGCCTAACTGCGTGTGTTTTATTGATATTTCATTAGGTTACAAACATTCTCGATACTTTCGATTGCGATTGATTTTCGGTCTGTAATTTGATTCACGGTTCATGGCATGCCCCCAACATCGTTCAACCAAAAGATGGCCAATGCTGCACATAGGCCTCCTCCAAGCGTCCTGCGCTTCTCGCATCCAGCAGATTCTTGCGACCAACTAACCCAAATGTTTGCGACTCCCAATAATCAAATTTATTATTTCGCAGACTTCCGCAACCCAGCGTGCAAGCGACTGGTCTACGATGCAGAACTGCCCTCGGCTTCCGTCATCCTGATATTCCACAATGAGCCTTATTCCGTGGTGGTAAGGACTATTTGGAGCGTCGTGAACAGCGCCAGGAGGAACCAGCCCTGGTACAAACATGCCAATTTTGTGGATAGGCAGACTGGCAGGGTCACTACTGCGGGTGAGTTTGAACTTTATGTCCATATTTATAATGAATTCAGTTTTACGTAGCACATAATGGGTAATTTTGTGCCTACTTCAGAATGCATGGAAGGTTGAACCTTATGTGGTAAGGTATACCTACCTATGATTGACTTCAAAATTACCTGTTTCTCTCGTAACAAAAACTTTTTACAAATGGTGTCTTTGGTTTTGAATTTTCGTTCTTTGTCACCGACTTCCGAAATTAAAGTTATTTTTCACTTTGTAGTGTTATTTTTTGAAGTCGGTTGTTTTTTTTTTGTAAAAAGTTTTTATTTTTCACTTTTTAGTTGTGGTACCTACCCCACACAAATTCGAATACCACTACCTACTATGTAAATAACAGTGACAAGAAGTTAACATATCATCTACATATTAAGTGGGAAAAAATACGTATAATTGAAGCTAACTCTAAAACTACCCAAGCAAAGTTAATAAAATTTGTATGGGACCACCTCTGAAGTATGATCTACCAAACAAAAAAAGAATCATCAAAATCTATTCATAATTGGCGGAGTAATCGCGTAACAAACATACAAAAAAAAAAAAAAAAAAAAAAAAAAAAAAAAAAAAAAAAAAAAAAAAAAAAAAAAAAAAGATTTTTCTCTGGGATGGGAACGCATCTGCCTGTGATGCTTCTGGTATTGAAGATATCTTTAGGCGGTAGTAAACACTCACGTTGTCATATATAAAGTATGATTTTAAAAAAAATGGGATGTTATTCACACTTTGTCATACTGTCAAATAAAGTCATTTATTACTTTGCATGTGTCCGTGTGGTAGACCACGTCTCGCTCCCTCTCAGAGAGGAGGCATGAGTCGCAGCAGTGGGAACGTCACGCACTGATTATGTTATGTGATACCCTAGCCTGAATTTGACTGCCTAGTTCAGTCTAATTGATGAGCATTTTATGAAATCTAACAAGCATGGTGTTCTGTGATCGATCTGCGTAGTCCAAAGTGTTTTCCATTAGCAATTTCTTAGTAGCACCCCGGAGTCTGGATTTGTGCGTGCTTGAACATAACTGGCGAAATGTGATTGTACCACATCCGTCTTCATCGGATAAGAGGTTCTTCCATCGAGGAAGATTAATTATATTTCTGTGGTGTCTGGGAGAAACCTGATAACTCCATTTTCGTCATTTTTTAGTTTGGTACTATATTGTTATTAAAAAAAACAATTTTATTTTGGCCTATTGCTGATAAGTGTAACTATCATAGGAGTGGGAGAATCGTAGCGGTAAAAACGTGACTATTCATGATTTTTTATTAATGGTTTGTTACAAATTCGATAACTAAACTAGTCATGATATTATCAAACTTATTTGGACTTAACAGGTTTCTCCCAGACACCACAGAATTTATATCTGTAAATTAGTTAAAAAAAAACCTTTACACGTCAAAAATGTAAGAAAAACTGGATGAGGTCGGTGTTTCCTATCCGATTACTCTGAGAAGATAGACCGAAACAAACTCTTAGATCGCGTCTCTTTAAGTGTAGACATAATGTTGGTCAGGCCATGTGAAGACCATGCAGATATAGGCTGATTATGTTATTATTATTCATTTATTTCGGACAGAGTCCATATAATGTGTTAGTAACAATTTTCTTAAGATCTATGTTAGTAGGTACATAATCTAATATATATTTACAATTTCCCTGTAACTATTCCCACCCAGTGTGCCTGTATGGGACAGTCATGTCGGGATGCAATCATTTGAAAAATGGTGTTGGAGCTACCGCGCAGTCTGTGGAATAATGACGCCACTTTCTTACGCACTATAGCGTGGAAACCGTCAACGCGCGCATTTGCGAACATTTGCGACGCACTACAATGCCGCGGCAACCCCAACAGCATTCTGAAAGCATTATTGTTATGTATGTTATGTATTATTATTAAATGTAACAAATCTTCCCCTCTTTCCACAGGCTACCCGGGCCAGGACCCCAACTCCTCGCTAGTCTACCTAAAGGAGATCATCCTGGTGGACGACAACTCCACGCTACCCGAGCTGAAGGGCAAGCTTAGCCACTACGTGCGCACCCGTTTGCCGCCCGACCTCATCCGGATACTGCGCCTGCCTGACCGGTAAGTTATAGTGTTGGTAGAGATGAGCTCCCGAGCTGAAGAGTAAGCTCAGCCCCTACGTGCACACCCGTCTGCCGCCCGACCTCATCCGGATACTGCGCCTGCCTGACCGATAAGTTATAGTGTTGGTAGAGATGAGCTCCCGAGCTGAAGGGCAACCTCAGCCACTACGTGCGCACCCGTCTGTTGCCCGACGTCATCCGGATATTGCGCCTGTCTGACCGTTGAGTTATAATGTTGTCGAGACGTGCAATCAACCTGGTTTTAGCCTGATTACTAGGTTTAAGCCCATCTGCATAGCTATTCACAACCATCCGACAAGGTGTCCTGTCGAAAATGTATATTTTCGGTTACCTGATTTGCCTTGCCCCGACAGCAAATAGCTTTCGGACCTTTATTCTTCCGATAGCTATTTGCTGTCGGGGCAAGGCAAATCAGGTAACCGAAAATATACATTTTCATTTGAACTAACATATTCACGTTTTAAATTTGTGAACAGCGCTTAGAGGACTCCTTAAATAACATTGAATGGTTGTGATTAGCTCTGATGTAGCCCCATTTAAACCTTTATGGGGGTGGACGCATTTGTATGGAAGAAATAGGTAGCTTGAGAAAAAAATACTTTTTGTAATCATTTTCATTCAATTTAAAAGTTGGTATTTAAAAAAAGTAAGTACGGAACCCTAAAATGTAATATAAAGGGTGCTTGGCTATACAGTATGCGGCTGTTAATGTGGTTCTTTGAGTATCTAAAAAGTTCGTATTGATAGAGCGTCGTCTCTGTCACTCACAGCTGTGTGACGTATGTGAGTATCCTTCTAAAGCCCGATGTGTCATACTCAGGTACTTTAATGTAGCGCCACTCGTGAAGACTCTTTCATTTTCACCATTCTATACAAATGTGTTTAGCCCCTTATTAATAATCGTGTATTAATTTTATTAAAATTCCATACACAAAAACAGGACTGAAAACAAAACACTTCCAACATATTTTTCTTAGGAGGTAGGCTGATTTTTTCCACTGCATTTTTTTTAAATCATACAGTCAGATCTACATCCTGTAAGTCATACAAGGAGACTTGATTGTACAGGCTTTCAGGAACATCGACAAGAAAATTTTTACCATGAATTCAGTACATGATTCTAGACCCACCAGCGTTGTATAAAAATCTGCTGTTCCATCCATTTTGACCGTGTAGGTATTGTACTTTTGTAAGAAAGGTTTTTTTATTAATAACCGACGAAACATTCAACTTTGGTGGCTAGAATCATGCACTGAATTCATGGTAACAGTTTGCGCATCGATGTCTCTGACAACCTGTATAACTGCGAGTGATACAGGGTGCCTTACCGACTGTGAGTTATACAGGCTGATTTTATACCTGCAAGTGATACAAGGTTATTTATTCCGTTCAACAGGATGTCTACCTCTTCCGAATTATACAGGGTGATCTACCTCTTCCGAATTATACAGGGCGATTAACATCTGATACGGGATTAGGTCTCCGAAATTATTATGAAGGAGTTCAAATCCTGCGTACCTACTATTGAGGATGATTTATTTTCTACACCCACGTACTATACAACGAACTACAGAATTAGTCTCACTTAGATACATATATTGTACACTGACCTAATCTTTGACAAGTTCACTAACTATTTCCTGAAGACCACTCTCGTCTGCGTATATTTTTATTTGACACTTGTTTTTTTATATCTATCCATTGTGTGACCGTTTATTATATCAACACTATCAAGGTTTGTTTATTAGGTCAGCTGTCAGCACGCGACAAACCATTCCTCTCACTCATTCAGCCGAGATCGGATCATCGAACTCTTTTCAATAATAAACAATTCATATTCCTTGAAAGTTGGAAAAGGAAGCATGAATCAATCAATCTGCCTTTCCCAACTATGTTGGGGTAAAAGGAAGCATCAATGCTGTAGTTAAAAGAAATGCAAGGCATGTTATGCCAAGTGGTCATTTTGTTCACGTTATTGTTAAATAGATATTTATATTGTCTATCTATTGTAAAATCAAATTGCTTATGACTTAGCATTTTCCAATTGGATTTTTAGTTAAATTGGTTTTATTACTACGTACTCAGTCGTAGTTAATTCAAGTACTTAAACTAACTAATTACTACATCAAAATCCTTTTCGACATTGACACTTTGCGACAAAAAACATTCGTACAGTCCAGGGCAAATGTATGATTATGACCACACTTAGCTAAACTCGAATGCGAACTTTTTTCCCAAAAGATTGACAAACATTTTGACATATTGCACTCAAAATAAAAGTATATGTTTGACAGAACTATTATACGTTTAATCTATACATGGTATAAAACAAAGTCGCTTTGCTTGATGTTTTCACTACATCAGTACATTGCACCCGCGCGAAGCAGGCGCGGATAGCTAGTATAACATAATTCCAATACCCAGTTAAGCCGAAAGATACATATTGTTGCCCTTGACTGTACAGGAAACTTCATGATTAGAGTATTATGTTATAAATGGACCCAGCGGAGTGTGGACGATAAACAAGTGACGCTCGCGAAACTTTATCGGCACAAACATCATTGTATCACTACATAATCCTTACATATTATAAAACAAAGTCCCTCGCCGCGTCTGTTGTTTGTCTGAACGCAATAAACTCAAGAACTACCGAACGAATTTTCACCAATAGACAGAGTGATTCATGAGAAAGGTTTTTCTGTATAATTCATTAAAGTTCTAAGTAAATTGGCTGAAATACGACGATATGAACATCAGTTACATGCTCGACACAACAGGTTGACAGGACACTACGACAGAAAAAAAATGTGTCCATATATGCTCGACTACCGGGGCGGGTTGCTAGTAACAAATATAACACTAACAGAGTTTGTTACTACACGAGCATACCGAGGGTGTTAGTAAAAATAGGCGGAAAATCCTAGCTAGAACAAAATGCACACTATAACAATATAAAATGCCGCATTTAAAAAGAAAACCCATCATAACTCCCATAAAATCATCCACATTAACCAACAAGTGACATTTGATAATATCCCTTCACTGAGTCCAGTCATTGGAGTTTCACTAAAACGTCCTACAACACCCAGGATAGGTTTGACCCAAGCCAGGATGGCAGGCGCCCGGTCTGCTGTCGGTGACGTCATGGTCTTCCTGGATTCTCATTGTGAAGCTTTGGAAGACTGGCTGCGTCCCCTCCTCCATCGAATCAAGCAAGACAAGAATCATGTCGTCACACCTCTCATAGATGTGATAGAAAAGGCCGACCTTATGTATGAACATGGACACATTAGTGAATTCGAGGTGATTCGGGACACTTGAGGTGCGGGAGATCTTTTACAATGCTTGTACAACACAAGAACATTGGCAATCCAATTTCCTTCAAAATCCTTAGATTGGGATAGAAAGTGTGTGTGCAAAGAAAATGCAAAGTGTGTGTGTTGTGTTGTGTGTGTGTTTGCAAAGTGTGTGTTGTGCAATTTTGGTTGGGTACAGATTTTGCTGACAAAAGCCAACAAACGGTTATCAAACGAATAGCTTTGTTATTGTTGCAATGGAGTTTTTTGCCCGTTCTACTTCATAGGGCGCTTTGGAACGGGCAATAAGCTTCATTTTTTTTTCGTTCTATGCGTTGATAAGAGATCTCCTGCATCTCGATTTGTTGCTACAAGTGTCACGCGTTGTTCAGCATCCATTGCCGTTTAGATAGCATTAACAAAATCAATCACGGTAGATAAGTCGCAGTGGAAAGTATAATACAGTAAAGTAGATTTTGAACGTGTGTTAGTTTCCAGAAGTTGATAGTATCGTAGTTTTTGGGGACAATAATGTTGTTTAGTTACGAGATAGATAATATACATTAAAAGTAAAGTATAGTAAGTATGTTAGAATTAACAACGTAGCATTCGTTGAATCAATCCATTTCATTGATGACTACAATAATTTGTTCTTTATTCGTTCTAGTTCTACTTCTTCATTAGGCTCGCCCCCTGTTACATGGAAGTTAAACATAACTGGCGAAATGTGCCTAACCCTTCGAGGAAGACGGCGTGATGTTATGTTATGTTCTACTTCCAAATTCTCTTTTACGCATTTCTGACTTCATTCTTCCTTTAACATTTCATGTGTTCTTACACTGTTTTACATAAGATTAAAACGATATTTTCATTGTTACTGATGTTAAAACTTTGTGAAAAAAGACATCAATTGTATTTTAATTTGAACACGTTTAACTGTAATTAAGACTCAAAAGTCCTGGGGGTGGTCTATTTAAATATAATAACGCTAATTGTTCATAATTTACCTAATAAATATAAGACTGCAAGCTTTCTGAAGACTAAACAAATACATAACAAATGTAAAAACATATGTTATAAACATTTAAAAAGGAATTGAATTGGTTTATGTCACCATTATTATATAACTATATCGTTTATTCATTATCTATATCAGGTTTTTACGACTTAGCTATATTGGTTCGAGTTTTTGACGAACGCCCAAACGAATTTTATAACCAAATTAAAAAAAAGGAGAAAAACGTGATGCAGCATCGAAGCAATCGCAAAACGCGCGATTTCGACTAAGCATTCGAAAACAGAAAATCTTCAAAACCGCCGATCACCGGTGGCAACGCATTCTGCTTTAATCGTAACCAGGGAACGCATATCATGTCTGCTTTTCCCTTTTGAAAGTTTTGTTATTCTATCGTCCTGTTCTCTGAGATCAAATCCTCTTATGCAGCAGTGCGTATAACGTGAAATTTTCATTTAAAGTTTGTATAATAGCCTTGTGTAGCCTAATCAGTATTTAGCCTTGAAAAACCTGAACAAAAGTACCACTCTGCTAAATTATTAGCAATCATGTTTATAGCGTCCTGCCGGCTGTGTTAACAAACTTGCATTGCTGGTAAACTCGTGACCGTTCGATCGCATAATTACAAAAGGAAAAGTGTAATTGTTCCATTGGGAATTTCTCAGTAGCAGCCCGGAGTCTGTATTGCCCGGTTGCTGGCAATATGCTCGCCCCCTATTACATGGCACCTATACATAACTGGCGAAATATGGTGCTGAGTTCTGCTGTTCAGGTTTCCCAGATTTGACTTTGCTGATTCTTCTGCACTGTTGTGTAAAAGGCCCACATCTAAAGTCAAGTCAGTCGTGAAATGAAGGACTTATGTAGGTAGGCCCACAGTTTGTGGCCCACAGAAATGTACTGCTCAGGTCCACAAGTCTAGCAGCCTTTTGAGCAACGACCGCTATCTTTGTCTTTCTGCCGTTGGTCTTGCGCCTAATCTCTCTCTGGTCGTGTCGGATTGCCGTCCCATCGGACTATGAGAATGTGGGAAGAGTGAGTGCACTTATGTCTGCCTACACACTGGTGCACTATAACATTTCGAGCGTAGATGGCTAGGCTCTGCTTAGATTGGCTGCCATGACCGATATTCGGTCTGGATGACTATTATAATTACTGTCCTAATCTATCTTTTATTCTTCTTATTAGCGTATCGATGGCAAGAATAACATGAAAACATATATATATATGTACTAGTTTTTTAAGGTTTCGTAGTCAACAAGGAATTTCGCCATAAGACACTTATTTCATAACACTTGTTTCAAAAGTGCACTTTGTAAACAAGCATATTACAAATTAGAGGATTATATCCAGGATAAGTGTGCTTGGAAACATGCTGGTCCTGCTCCATAGGACAATTTAGAATCAAGACAAAATCAAACTGGTTGCTAATTTAATTGTAAAATTGATTATTTTGTGTTTTATGACATTGATTTAACATGTCACATTCTGTGATTACTTTCTCACACACTGACTTATTAATTACAAAATTTTAGGAAAATCGTCTACTTTTACAATGTTTGTAAATATGTGAGCACCATGTATCTATCACATATTAAATTATCTGTCGTTGCTTCATTTTTAATTCTTTTTACCTATTGTGGTATAGTAATTTTATTCTAGGTGCATCGTCTTCACATATAATTATTTAACTAATGTACGTACCTATACAAACTATTGTAAAACATTTTAAAAGAGTAACGGTGGAGTTTCTTGCCCATTCTTCTCCATACGAAAACTACCTTTTGGAAGGGGCGACTAGAATCATTTTTAATATTTTGTAAATTTCGACGTTCAAAAGTGCCATACATGGGCCTATTTGAAATAAATGATTTGACTTTGACTTTGACTTTGCCATGCCCGTCTGTCTGTCTGTTCGCGCCTTAGCTCAGTGACTCTAAGTACTAGAAAGCTGTAATTCGGCATGGGTATACATACGAATTACACGACAATGTGTTAATAAAAAAAATGAAAAAAAAAAAACTAGCACTCCGGGAGTGCCGACAGAAGTGAAAACTTGAAAAAAAAAACTGTCACTCCGGGAGTGCCGACAGAAGTGAAATAATGAAAAAAAAAAAAAACTGCCACTCCGGGAGTGCCGACAGAAGTGAAAACTTGAAAAAAAAAACTGTCACTCCGGGAGTGCCGAGAGAAGTGAAAACTTGAAAAAAAAATAAAAAGTCGGCATCGCGGTAATCAACGCGCTGATGTCTTTTACTCCAAGCACCGCGGTAATCAACGGGTTGATGTCTTTTATTCCACTGTGTCGATAAATTCCGTTAGTGTCGCGAAATCAATGGTTTAGTCCCATCCAGGCGCGGTCCGAGGGGGGGGGGGTCCTGGGGGTCATGACCCCCCCAAAATCTTTCAAGCTGTTGAAGCATTGAATAATTTACGTGTCTTACTAACTAAAACTGTAGGTACTTGAGCCACAGTGAGTGTCCCAATATACTTACAAAAAAAAATAAGAAAAAGCCTGTTATAAAATAGAGATAAACTTGGGAATTTGGGCACCACTACGCTCGGGTTAAGGCCAGATTTCAAAAACTTAAACTGCTGTAAATCAAATTTAAACTTTTCTTCTCGACAAATTAAGTTCTCTTTCTGTAGGTCAAAAGTAAACAAAACCTATTCAAGGCGGGGTGCTAAAATTTTGAGACTCACTTCACTTGCTTGTCTAGATTCTTGAGCTTTTCTTCATAAGTCGACAAAGCAAGTATTTCTTAGTTTTTTTGAAATGATCAAAAGAAAAACGAACGTATCCGCGAGTGTGCAAAATGTTTGCACTCGTTTCGCTCGCTTTTGTATTCTACATTTTCATACTTGCTTGGACTTTCCTGCATATGTAAGTCGACAAACTCCTATTTCTGTTTGAAAATGGAAATCAAATCCTAAGATAAGTAATTCCTAAGAATTTGATCATTCCAAAAGAACAAATTCTTTTGGAATGATCAAAAGAAAATCGAACGTATTCTGAAGTGTGCAAAATTTTTGAGCTCGTTTCGCTCGCTCTTGTATTCTACATTTTCATAGTTGCTTGGCCTTTCCTGCATAAGTCGACAATCTGTTTGAAAATGTAAATCAACTCCTAAGAAAACAGAACCTATTCAAGGTGGGGTACTATAATTTTGAGGCTCTCTTCGCTCGCTTCTCTTGATTCAGAGCTTTTCTTCATAAGTCGACAAAGCAAGTAATTCTTAGTTCTTTTGAAATGATCAAAAGAAAATCGAAAGTATCCGAGTGTGCAAAATTTTTGAGCTCATTTCGCTCGCTCTTGTATTCTGCATTTTCATAGTGGCCTTTCCTGCATAAGTCGACAATGTAACTCCTATTTTTAACCGACTTCCAAAAGGAGGAGGTTCTCAATTCGTCTGTATGTTTTTTTTTTTTGTTTTTTTTTTTGTATGTTTGTTACGCGATTACTCCGCCAATTATGAATAGATTTTGATGATTCTTTTTTTGTTTGATAGATCATACTTCAGAGGTGGTCCCATATAAATATTATAAACTTTGCTTGGGTAGTTTTTGAGTTAGCTTCAATTATACGTATTTTTTCCCCACTTAGTATGTAGATGATATGATAACTTCCTGTCACTGTTATTTACTCAGGTAGTGGTATTCGAATTTATGTGGGGTAGGTACCAAAACAAAAAAATGAAAAATAAAAACTTTTTACGAAAAAAAAAAACAACCGGCTTCCAAAAAAACACTACAAAGTCAAAAATAACTTAATTTCGGAAGTCGGTGGCAAAAAACGAAAATTCAAAACCAAAGACACCGACTTCCGAAATTAAGTTATTTTTGACTTTGTAGTGTTTTTTTGGAAGTCGGTTGTTTTTTTTTTTTGTAAAAAGTTTTTTTGTTTGAAAATGTTCATTCCTAACCTATCCGAGACGGGGCATTAAAATTATCTAGTTAGCTTCACTCGCTCTTCTCACCCTACATAATCTACTGTCCTAATACCAATTATTTGTAAAAAAGCTGGCGATTAATTTGGCAGCATCATAAAATACCCCCCACCCCCCATTTAAAAACTATAGCCGCGTCCCTGTACAGCATAAGTAATGACAAACTGGAGATGTACATACGCCAGCACATCAAGCTACCCGAAACTGTCAAATTTTCCCAATCAACTTTGAACCTTACTACTCAGTGATAAAGTTGAAAATCTATTAAATAAATTTAACAGATTGTAGTAGCTTGATGTGCTGGCGTCTGTACCTCTCTAAAAACATGACATGTATTTAATGCAACCCCAAATAATTCCTATTTTGGGGTCCATAGAATAGTCATAGCTAATAATAGCCAACTAATTGCGACCAATTTGGATGTAAAGCTTGTCCGCTCTGAAATGACGCGCCCCACTTCCTAATTTTACGCACATGGTAATGCAGTAGCGGTAGTGGGGCGCGTGAAGCGTCATTTCAGAGTAGGTAGACAAGCTATTAGCGCTCGCGTACTACCGTACCGCGGTACCGCTCGTTTCGCTCGCTCAGCTCATGCGCGATTTGTCACTGACGACCCGTTTGGTCGGAGTACCCTAGCTTAGTCATTGCGACCAACTGTGAGAAAAGATCAGAAAGTTAAAAAGAGGATTAGTTATTTAAAAAAGTGTGCATAATTAGAAGTTCAAAAAGTTTTTATAGTATCAATTAAATATTTCTCTAAAAATATTCCTCGGCACCCATGGTGACCCCCCCAAAATATTGGGCTGCGACCGCGCCTGGTCCCATCTCAAAATGCCCAACGCGCATAAAGCAAAAAAAAAAAAAACAAATCACTGTATCTATCCCATGGTGTGGGTGGGGTGTCGTTGGAAAGGTTGTTCAAAAATATTGTGGTGTGTGGAAAACATTTTTGGATTCAGGGATCCGTTAGCGAAATATTAAGCTTTAAAGCGCTAATATTTGTAAGAGTCGAGTGTCGTCTTTCCCCTGCACGCGTAGCATGACCACCGTAGAAACGTTTTTACGGTTTCGTTTCTACGGTGGTCATGCTACGCTTGCTGCCAGCTAAATGGTTGGTTTTGGATATGTGAAAAAATTCTCGGCAGTAGTATAATAACGGAATTAAAAGGAAGACTATCACAGCTAAGTAGGCTCTACAAATTAACGAGTAATAATTGACCAACTTACATTTGCAGTTGCAAAAACAACATGTTTTTCAACTACAATGTTAAGTTTGTTCTTGTAATAAATTCATCCCAACTATGGAACTCTTCATTGTGCGCACTTGGCCGGTTTTAAATTAGTTTGGCCCTAAACTCAGCAACGCGAATACCGTTCGCTGACGTCGCCATTATTTCCTGACGTGTGCAGGTGACAGGGCATGCGGTGCAAGATGGGAGGTGAGCCATTGTCTGTGGAGAGACGCCGCATACACACTGGAGGTCTGAGCCGTCCATGAACCCCCACTTGTAGAGGTTGTCCTTGCTGCGGCCTTTTTGGGTACGAAGTATATTTAACGTTTTTCAAGTAGGCTACGGTAACTTGTGCCATGATGGGAGGCTCTCTGATGGTTCGGTGAAGACATCAGGAGGCTTAAGGTGGATCCGCAGTTATAGCCCGCGAAATGCAAATCTTACGTTTTTTCCAATTTGCATGTCAGTGTCCGGTTTGTATCTTGCTCAAAATACGATTCGCGACTATAAAATATGTGTATTTGCAGAATTGTAATGATTAGAATCATTATTACATTTCTCTAAGATAGATTTGTTCCCCAATAATAACAAATCTCTTATGGAAAAGTTCTTATGGAACAAATCTAACTGAGAGAGATGTATTGATAATTAATTAATTAGTTACTGTTACTGGTGTATAACCGTTGTCATTAATAATAATAAATAAAAATAAATAAATTGATGATTCTAATGATTATTCTGTAAATACATACAACCAATAATAATCTGTAGAGCTATATCCACTAACTTAGCGTGGACAGATCCACTCCATTCTGGACAGGCAGTCAGGCATATTCACAAGCGGAGTTGTAGGAATTCATTCAATACAAAGTCAGAATCGAAGCGTACTCTTACTGCTTTTGTACATTATAAAATACGTCTGTGAAATAGATTACAATTTATTATCTGTATTAGAGTACAGAGGTACCCTAGGGGGATCGAATCTCTGGATTGAGATTCTGGTTTACCACCTTTTTAGGGGGTGTGGGAAACCCCCCCCCCCCCCCCCCCCTCCCCAGCCTACTGCCTATTGACAGCATAATAATGCCTGAAATCTGAGAGGGCGGTGGAAAGCTTGGCTTCAATCTCCCCAAAGTCAGTGGCTTGGGAAGTTAATGCCAGGTCGTTTGCGTACAGAAACCGGGTTGTATTTGGGCTCACCGGTTGATCATTGCAGCAGAGGGGCCAGTATACTACCCTGGGGCAAACCGTTCTTTTGGGTTCGCCACCTACTTTTATCATCAAGAAGATTCACTTGGAGTCGACGGTTACTGAGGAGTTCTCGTAGAATTCGAGTTAACTTTGAATCCTCTGTTAAATTGGTAACCTTCCACAACAAGCGCTGAATGTTAACGGTGTTGTAGGCTGCCGACAAGTCCACAAATACTGCGCCGGAAACTTTCCTCGTTTCAAACCCATCCTCGATATGTTGTGTGAGGTTGAGGACCTGGCCACAACAAGACTTGCCTGGTCTAAATCCAACTTGCTCCGGAATAAGTTTTGGGTCTAGGAGGTTTGTGAGACGAGCTACCAGCAGTCTCTCGAACAGTTAGTAGGTGGGGGCAAAGGAGGGATATAGGGCGGAAGTTTTTAGGGTCGTCATGTGGTTTACCTGATTTGGGTATAGCGATAACCTTTGCTTTCCGCCAAAGGCGCGGTATGTTTGCAGACTCCAAACAGTGGTTAAAAAGTTGTAGCATCACGTCACAGATACCGGACCAAGGTGTTTAAATAGTTCCACCGATATGTCATCCACTTCGGAAGCAGCTCAGCCTTTAAATAGCTACCTACATGATGTCCGCTAGTTGGAATGGATCACAAATGGACTCCGATGTCAAATCAAATAATTTATTTGCATAATGTTAAGAAGGTGTTACAGGTATAAAAATGACATTGTATTGTATTATAACCTAATGAGGTGTGCAACATTAATAAGTATATTAGGAACTAATCGCAACATTAAATACAGAATAGATTATAAATTGAGTTACATAAAAAATACAAATTCCAAAATAAAAAAATACACCAAGTCAAATCAAAATTTCAATAATAATTATATTTGTCATTATAAAATCATTATAAGATCAGTCATCTTTCATTTAAATAATCATTAATTGAATAGTAACATTCCTAGTTTAGTTCCTAGTTGCAACTAGGAATTCGTGCAAACCTAATTTGAATTGGTCCATTTTTGTGTAAGTCTGTGATAGTTTTTGGCAAGTTATTGTATATTTTGGGTGCCATGCCCAAAATTTCATAAATATAAAGACCCGGGAATGTCAATAACTGGAACTGTTAAAAATGTGGCTTACAACTTTCTGTGCGTTGTATGCCACACATTGCCCTTATGCATTGTTTCTGGGCTTTGAACGCCATTTCTCTGTCTGGCAAGTTCCCCAAAAATATAAGTCCGTAGCGTAAAGTCGATACAACATACCCGTCATGGAGAAATTATAAATTTTGGGAGTTTTGCCAAGGCATTTCAGAGGTTTGCCGCTTATGCTCGGGCCACACCAACGGGAAACGCCGTTAATTATCACGATGATGGACCTTAACCCGTCGAAATAAAGTCTATCATCGCGATAATTAACGGCGTTTCCCGTTGGTGTGGCCCCAGCATTAGAAAGAGTTGGTGAGCCACTTTGTTAGCCGTCACTGTGCGAGGTGTTAGAATTAGTGGTGGTTCACTTGTGAGCTTGCGAATAGTGTTCCAAGCTTTTTTACTAATGTAATGTGGGTCATGTCAATAGTAGTGACGGTTTCCATCCATTTTTCCTGACGTCGCTCGTTTATTTGTGATGCTGGGGCCACACCAACGGAAAACGCCGTTAATTATCGCGATGATAAACTTTATTCCGACGGGTTAAGGTCCATCATCGTGATAATTAACGGCGTTTCCCGTTGGTGTGGCCCGAGCATGACAACAGTTTTCAATTCATACAACGTTTATTTCTTATTTTTATTTTCTACAAGCTGCTGCCCGCGACTTCTCCGATCATTTTTTATTACAAACATCTAAGATAAAAAGCAGCCAATGTCCTTTTCCAGGTCCCAGGCTATCTATATGTCGAATTTCATAACGATCGGTTCAGTGGTTCAGGCGTGAAAAGGTAACAGACAGACAAACAGAGTTATTTTCGCATTTATAATACATATTAGTATGGATGCAGAAACTAAATTGATGTTTGTTCAAGCTGAGTTTAAGGTTCGAGTTTCTTCAACTCTAAAATAAGCATTCGTTGTGCATTATATTCCGTATTATTGAACTGGTGCACTTGACATTTGAATATACCCCGTATGTTTTGACCTTACCAAAACATTCAACCTGACCTGTCGTTTAAATGTCAATTATATGTTTACAGTTTCACCTTATTGCTAAGTAAATGACATAGGTTTTTTATCCTCATGTTTTAAAAAACATTCGATTAATTAAAATTTAAAAAAATATTGAATTATTCAAAAGCAAGCAGCTATTATACCGTGACGAAATATTAAACTGTTGTCTTTACTAACTACTCATTCTTTGTTCGTGTACAGTACGCGGCTGTTATATTATGGCACATTGTTACTGTTACCATGCATCACCCCACTGCTGGGCAAACGCTCTCCCCGTGACATCCAGGTCTTTCGATCTAGACCCCGTAGAAGATGACGGGACGAGCTGGACAAAACAGACGACTAGTGGTCAGAGATGTACAAGACACACCAAAAAACGTATCTATACTTTTAAGTACATTATTTGAAATAACAGATACAAGAATACTTTTGGAAATATTATTTGAAATACAAGATACAAAAAACGTATTTTTGCCTTTTTTCTTTTTTTATCTACCTATATCTGAAATAAGTTTTAAAATTTTAATTTTGAATCTTTTATTTTGAAATATTCTTAGTATTTTGTAAATACTAATTTAGGTAAAATAGGTACTTTTATTGTAATTAGTAAAAGTATTTTGTATGCATTTACAATATTCTACAATATTTAAATAATAAAGACACCAGTCTAAAAACACCAGTCTGTATTTCAAATATTTTATCTAAGATAAGTCGCATCTCTAGTGGTGCACATGGCACTTGCATTAAGCCGAATTTACTTTAAAGAAACTAGTTGCGCAAATCATTGATAATTTCACGTGTAAATAATTATCCATTTATGAATAATAATAAACGATGATCCTACTTCGCATCGTGTGCCGATGGGCCTTACAATCACTTATTAGAAACCAAACAAGCTTTTACTACCCCCAATAAAGCTCATGATAATCAAAGAAATTCTTGATGTTCTAGAAATTTAAATAAGTCCTTTAAGATTGTCTAACCCTGTAGTACCTAGTACAGGGCTGATCCGAGCTCGGCTGAAAGGCGCCAAAGTCGCCATTTGGGATATACTGGGCGTATTCGGAGTATCTTCTGCCAGTAATGAGGTAGACTAAAGAGTTTGCACCTTAAGGCTCGTGTTATTAAGTTGAAAATGTAATGCGGTCATTCCAATGTCATGAACACATTTCGAACTAGACTAGTGTATCTGCTTCCCTATGTGAAAAGTAATCGTTGTATTTGTCTGTGACTGACAATATTAATCATTCTTCTTTGTCGCTCCTTATATGACGGATCACATTCAGTATTAGTCCCAGAATTAAATCCTGTGGGATTCCATGTAAATAATCGAATTACTTTTGCTATTTAGTTTATTTAAATTTGTTTCTTAAGTATACAATGTTAATCCAACTACGGCTATTTACTATAAAAAACATGTTGTTAACAAAAGATTTTTGGTTTTATAAATCTATCTAAAGTGCAGTCAAGATCTAAAAAATCAAACGCTGTTATAAAATCGAAATATTTGAATTTAATCTTTTTGCGAAAATGAGTGTAGTTCTAAGGTTGCAACATAGTAATTGTTACGGATATGCAGAAATCGAAGTACGTATTTTCTCAAATATTTTCTACAGAAGATTATGACAATTTTCCGGTTCTTGAAAAAATTAAAAATAAAAATGCTGGTCCGGGGAAGCACTACCACCATATCTATTACTCCCAGCAAATAGCGTTGCTGTATTCGGTTTGAAGGGTATAGGTTGGGGGGGGGTTAGGTTCGTTTTAGGCAGACATGGGGCATTTCTGCCTTATCTCTAGGGATGGCTCTGGTATTGCAGTGTCTGCCTCTGTGGTCTAGTGGTTAGATCACCTGTCTCAGACTCAGAGGTCGGGGTTGAATTCCCAGTGGGAGCAAAATTTTCTGCTCGGTTTGGTTGGTGGCAGAGTTTGATCTAAGTCCGCCTGGCTAGCTACCACCAGATGGTGGTAGTTAGCTAGGTATCTAAGTCTGTCGCCATAACAACAATATTAACAGCATTATTGTGTTTCGGCAGTTAGAGATAAGATACCCAGTTCCTCTGTGGTTGAAAATTCCGGGTGAAGCTCGCTTCCACCTTCGCTTACCATCGCGGTGACTACTTACCATAAGTTTGCCGTAGACTTTCTTGTTAAAAGAAAGTTTTGTATCCATATCAAAATGTTACTTGTTTAAGACTATCTACTAAGTGGTTCTATCAGAATAGGGCTAATCCGAGCTCGGCTGGAAAGCGCGCGCTGGTTAGCCCTGGGGATGTCATGTGATCTTCCTCGACTCTCACACGGAGGCTGTCGCTAATTGGTTCAAGCCTCTCCTCCACCGAGTTCAGGACAAAAGCGATGCTGTAGTCGTCCCATCCATTGATGTAACTATCTCCCAAGAAAAGTTCAGGTTTGCTCTGAGCTTTGAAAGCGTTAAGGTAGAAATAAGTGTTTAGACTTTATGCCTATTGTGATTAAGTTGAAAATCTAATGCCAAGATCGTTTTGACGTGCATGTTTCACTTGAAATTCCAAATAATATTTGGAATCGTATTGTCAAAAGTAGTAGTATCGATAATATGTTTCTTTATATCGCGAAAGAATAGTCTTTTAACTAGCTTAAATGCAAAAACGTTATTTTCTTCTTAAAACTAGAATATTTAAAAAACGCGAAAGCCCACATAATATTTTTCTTAACGCGCACGAATTTTTTATTAACTTTAATAGCAAGGTAATACGTACATAGCCCTAAATAAATTGGTATCCCGAATTACTGAAACTAAGATTAATATACCTACCTACCTAAATATCATATTCGCGCATTATAACCTAAACATCTTATTAGACCTATTCGATAATAAAATAATATATCATTTTGTTGGAATAATTAAAATTCCAACACTGATGTCTACTTTGCCTGTAACCCGGTTGGCGCGACACCGATGCCATTGACTTATGTCGTTACTACAGCGTGGGGCTCACGCGAGCGCGGCTGGCGGGCGCGCGTTACGCCGTGGGCGACGTGGTCATGTTCCTGGACTCGCACTGCGAGGCTCAGCCCGACTGGATGCGCCCCCTCCTCCAGACCATCAAGGACTACCCCCACGCCATCGTCGTCCCCATCATTGACGTCATCGAGGCCAACAATTTCTACTACAGCGTGCTCGACCCCAGCATTTTTCAGGTTAATTTTAAGGGTGTTGTGGCAAATATTGGTATGTTCGGGAACTTTTACGTTATAATTTACTGTTCATAGTCGTCGAAATTATTTCGAGTGACAGCTGAAAATTTACGGTGTGCTGTTAGTTGCGAGTCACGATAGGTCTATGCATAAAACTGTGCTTGAAATCGATGTAACTATGCCTCATGGCAATCACAGTACTTTGTTCATTGTAAGTGAACGTAATTGTAATTGACTTCAAAGGTAAGGAAGCGATAAATAAATTAAAATATCGATTTCTATCGCTTTCTTCCATCATATGATTCCAAGGTTTTTCAACTTTTTATTGAAAATTGATAAGAATGTATTTTTTTTTTGTTATTACAAAACTCACCTCAACTGGGGTTCCGTTTGTATATACGAGTACTAGTGATTGATTATGCAAAACAAATTCATCATTGTTGCCGATCAAACCTTTTGGGGGCTGTCGAAATTCGGGATGTTTCTTCCATCCGCTGCTTTATGAATTATCTGGTCTTGTATAACCTCAACATTTGCCACCAACATCCACTTGCCAAATACTTGCAACACACCCGGTAGTCCAAAGTTTGACACATCATAGAAATCCGTAGTCGCGCGCTATGTATAAATTTGCACGCGTGTTGCTGTTATCTGCACTTTACCGTTAGCGCCAACATCATCAAACTACCTTTCTTTTAGTTGCATTTCAAATTTTTATTTAAAAAAAGTGGAAAACGTTAATAAGCGTAATAAGAACGTACGTTCTTTATTGGAACATCTTCGTTCTTTCTGAAATTAAATCTTGGGAGCTGATTTTCTTTCAATTATCTAAGAATGGTTCTTATTTCAAATGCATAGACTAAATCTTTTAGAATTTTCTCAAGCCTTTTGGAATTTATTTGCGTCTTAACTCATGCTTGTTATATTTAAACGTCTGGAAGGAATTTCTTTACGGAATTGTCTACTACCCGATCGAGATTAGTCGGATTGTTACTTTCGTGTTGTATTAAAAGAAGCACATATTAATCTAATACATATATAAATGGACGACTTTACAAAGACTGATCGTAGGTCGCGAGGTTGGGCTCGCTTTTATTTAGGTGTCGCCTAATGTTCGTGAATGTGCCGTTTTTGATGTTCAAAAGTGCCTTTTATGTGCCTAATTGAAATAAATTAATTATTTGACTTTGACTTTGAAAACGAACATTAGATGCACGAACAAAAATATATCTGGAGGAAAACTCGATTAACGTTCTATGTTGTCGTTCAATGTTCACATAATTAAAGTATAATGTTCCACTGCTGGGACTCAGGCCGCCTCTCTGTGAGAGAGAGCAGACGGTAATTCACCACGCGGACATGTCTTGAATTTTTTGTTCTAAAACATTTTCCTAACGATGTTTTCAGAAAACAATTTAGAGAATGCCAGCTATACCTAACACTGTCTTCCAGTGTTCATAATATCCTGGTAGTGGTTGTTGATATCGACTTTGCCTGTTTTGTTCGACAATAGTTTGGATGGCACGCGTCTAGTTTGACGGGAGATCTATAAACGTTACATAGCACGTTGGCTTAGCGTTATTCCTGTCACTGTCGCACACCTGTCAAACTACAAGTGTAGGATAGAGACGGGAACATGTCGAAGTCAAATCACGGGCTAAGTAACATTTATAGATCTCGGCTTGCTCTTTTTACTCTTTTGAACAAATGTTTTGTCTTATTTAATTCATAATCTCGCTTGATGGTTCTGATGCTCCTTAGATAAACGAGGCTTGTCTTGTATTCAATGCTCGGTCTATGTATTCTGTAAAAAAACTTACCGTGAAAGGTAGGTGAAGTGAGCTAACAAGAGATTTCGGTGAGATGAGATAAGGTGAGATTCTTACAGAATAGATGGCTATTGCCTTTTTCGGTTTACACAAGACAAGGTAAGAAATTCAACAGCTTTTGCGGGGTGCACAACTTACATTTCTGAAGCACACTCCTTTATTCTTTCAGACATCAAAATTATGGATAACTTTCAATCCTTTTCACGTGAATACGTGTTTTTTGCTTCCATAGTGGGAGGCAATTAAAGAAACTGATGATAACAAAATCGGGGGATATGGTTTGAAGCCTTGTGCAGACTGGTGCGACGCGACAGCGCGACGCAACTCTAACAAAACAATGTCTTCAAAAACTTCACGGTATAATACTGACCGGTCGCGCTAGTCTGCACGAGCCTTGATGCTGCTATATCTATCACCTACATCCTAAACTTAATTACACCACTCGATAGCTAAAGGATCAAAGAATTCGTCTCAAAGAAAATATTACTCGAATGTACACGTATTCACGTAAAACACACGGCCGTGTCGACGACATCATTTTGGATTCAGGGATCCGTTTGAGAAATATTAAGCTTTAAAGTGCTAATTTTTGTTAGAGTCAAGCCAATTAAATGGTTGGTTCTGAATAATATGTGGAAAAATTTATAGCAGTAGTATATATAACGAAATTAAAAGTAAAACTATCACAGCTAAATAGGCTCTACAAGTTAACGAGTAATAATCGACCAACTTACATTTGCAGTTAAAAAACATTCTCCCATACATTCCGTATGGGAGAACATGTTTTTCAACTACACTGTTAAGTTTGTTCTTGGGATAAATTCATGCGATCTACGGAACCCTTCATTGTGCGTGGTCCGACACGCATTTGGCCGGTTTTTTTTATTTCCCTCTTTGTTTATGGTTTCTAAGACATCGAATTCTTCATGGTTCTCTTCGATTGATTTAAAATGGTGTTTCACATCGGTTTCTCGGTCATAAAATGTGTTAAATAATGGGCTCAAGGAAAAGACAATTCTCCGTCAGTTTCCTAGGACTCTTGCTACTTAAATTTTCTCTTCATAATCCAAGGTTGCGTCGATGGAATTATTTCTATTATTTTTTAAATTATGATTAGCATTTATGCCTATGTATGTTTATTATGTTTTCAATTACGTGTACAAGTATTCAATTAATTGTTTCTGTTTTGAGTACAGAGTGAGTGTACCTGTACATATACTTTGGTTGTGTGGTTTGTTGGGTACACGATTATGTAAATTAAGATTTTATATACACCGGTACTTCTTTATATGGGTTATATATAGATGTGTACATTCCCAATGAAATGCCGAAACGTTGTCGATACTTGAATAAGGCAGGCTTATCTTATGAAATTGCAATTATTAGTGCAATCATTAAACGAATACGAAGTATATTATTATTAAAAGCTAATATCGCATGACGTGTGCTCATTTGGCACTTTGTATTTTTGCGCGCACGTGTTTTATTTTTGCGTAAAATTATCAACCATCTTGAGTATCTGAAACAACTTAATAATCTCAGAATCTGCTATCAGTTTTAATATCTAAACTGACGAATTAATAGGCTACAGTAAAAAGAGACTTCTATTAGCAATATCTTTCTCGACGAATCTGTTTTGTACGACGTAATCAATAATGTAGTTTCTGAAGTTATATTGGATTCTTAATTGTCCAACTACTCGTAGTCGTCCGGGAAATACTTCCACCATTCAAATGTCCAACGAAAAGCTGCGCAGCGTGGAGGGCATGTGTGCCGGTGTTACTCATATGAGACTGCACGTTTCTGAACGCGAAGAATTGCAGATGTGCATATGCGGCGGCTACCACTTACCATGAGCTTGCCATCCAGTAACATCATCTTACAGGCAGGGTCTGATGCTCGCTCGTCTGAAAGGCGCGCGCGCTGCTCGCGGGGACGTGCTCATCTTCCTCGATGCTCACTGCGAGGCCGAAATGGACTGGATGCGGCCTCTGCTCGAGCGCATCAAGCACAAGAGAGACGTCGTGATCACTCCCATCATTGACGTCATCGACCAGAGCACCTTCGAGTTGCAAACATCCGATACTTTTCAGGTGCCGCAGTATGACGTTTCAATGCCATCATGATTCCAGAGCGAGGGAGAGACGGATGAAACCCGAAAGTCAGACAACCAGTGTTACCTAGTGGTACCGTGTTACCCAGAAACTGAATTGCGGAGTTCAGATAGGCAGCCGCTCCATGGTAACATAGTAACATACTGTAAGCCGACCCCGACATACTTGGGGAAAGGCTGGCAGATGATAAGAGAAATGGAGCTACACATGACCGATAGCACCATCCCTTTTTCGTACTGAAATTATGATGGTATTAAAACTTCGTAAAACTGCCCCAGGTCCAAATAATGGATGATACTATATTGATACTAAAACTGAAACGGTTGATGGATCTGGACCTGGCGATGATAATAACTTGCTTGTGGAAACAGAAGAATGATGAATGCAGTGTAACAAATAACACGAACGCTTGATAACATAACGAATGGCATAATAAACATGAATTATTTGGATGCGGAAATATTAAATATTCAAGCTGTAACATGTAATGCTTGTGATAATAATGTAATTTGTTTGTTGGTTAAATGTAAATATTACAAGTGTCGGCAGTCGTCGGCAATCGTTGGCAGTTTCGGCAGTTGTTGACAGTCGTCGGCAGTTGTCGACAGTTGTTAGCAGTTTTGACAATCGTCGGCAGTCATTGTCAGTCGTCGGTAGTCGTACTTAGATATTTAGCTATTTTTCTCTCGACATCGCATTTAACCAACAATCTAAGGATGCTCAATAACTGTCGGTGATGGTTGGAACTTATTACCTGAAATAGTCGTGTTGCTCCAGTCCACAAGTCAATGTAATGATATCGGCTAGTTACGTGAGAGCTGCTCGACATCTCTGACCGTCCCGGGAGAGGGCACTCATTAATACGCCAGGCGTGTTACAAGTTTTCTTAAGATGTCGACATCGGCGACGACACACGGCGTTTTAGTTTATTTCGGTAGTAAAACATTAGCCAAACACGTAAGTGTAAAAAAACAAGATTCCTTTATGAATTTATTAAAAATATCCTAATACTGTATTTTATTTATAGTATCTATCGTTACTGTTCGAATTAATTCGCTCGTATATTATACTTCTGTGAAACATTTTTCTTCTATTTAAGGTATTTTCTTTATTTATTGCAATTCTAAATAAACTTATATCTCTAATAACATCAGTATGTACGCAAATAACTGTGACTCGCTTGAGTTGGGAATGTAGACAAAGTCGGGGGATGGTGTTGTATGTAAATGCTAACGATTGTAATAACTAACCGTTGTTAATTCACGCCTCATCATTTATTTAGACATGTACAGTGAAGGAATTAAAAGGTTAAGCAACGTTTTTCATGCATAATGTTGGCAGCACGAAAAGGTTAAAATAAATCTTAAGTTTAAGTAAAAATTGACCTAAAGGTGCTTCATTTTTTCATTCCCTAATTGTACAATGTACATACTTATAATTACTCTGTTGACTAAACTTAACAAATTAATGACATTCATGGAAGCTGATTTAGCCCTTATAATTAAGTTTTTTTGGTGTAAGTAAACCGCGATGGCTTAACAAGTGCTAAGATAAGTCAGTGGAGTAATACGAGTATGCAATACTGATTTAAAAACAAAATGACAGGTTCCTTGCAATACTTTCTGCAATAAAGGTGTAACTAGGACGGGAACTGTTTGCGCTACAACAACTACCTGGTGGTTGTTTCTATTTTCATAAAAAAACATCACAATCATTTTCTATTTCAGATTCAATACTCAAAAACTTGGTTACCCAAAATGTGCTTATAATGCTTTTCGGGAATCTGCTGCTGTCATTTTTGGTTTTTCTATAATTTCGGGGGCTTATTGAAAAAGAAAATAGTTCTACGACAGTGCGCGCTCGTTCATATGGCACATCATTATTACAAATAAAATCAGCTTTGTAGAGCGCCGTCTCTGTCACTCATACCTTGTGACAGTCTGAGTCCGCAGCTCTGTCATCCTAGTTACGCCTGTGCACCGCTAGAGGCGCTAGTGTCTCAGCGCGACCAACCTCTTTCGTCCAATACTTCCTGTGATACTAATGTATCTCTGGCGCAGGTTGGTGGGTTCTCTTTCGTGGGACATTTCACGTGGACTGATGTGCCGGAACGAGAAAAGAAGAGACGAGGCTCCGACATATCGCCTACTTGGTTAGTATTTTCATTCACTTTTTAGATTTGACAACGTTTAAAGAATTCTAATAAATGAAATATTCCTAAAATTCTTTAAATTACCTATTACGGCTAAAGCTGTTCCATGCAAAATGTAATTTTCTTCCTATTTTTTTTTTTATGTTAATTTTGTCGATGTTTTAATAGTTATTCTGCTATTCGGGGCGGAGACAAATCAAAGATCATAAAAATCGGTCCAGCCGTTCTTGAGATATAAATGGTGTTACTAACCCGACTTTGATTTATAGATATAGATAAATGTGTCCGACATTCACTCCCCCCCCCCTCCCTCCCCTGTACCGCAGGTCGCCGACGATGGCGGGCGGTCTGTTCGCGATCAGTCGGTCATACTTCTGGGAGCTCGGCGCCTACGACGAGCAGATGGGCGGCTGGGGCGGCGAGAACCTCGAGATGAGCTTCAGGATCTGGCAGTGTTAGTATACCATAGCTTAGACCTAAGAGATTTAAGATACTATAGAGAGGATCCCATGTCTCAGTGACGCCATCTAGCATAATATAGCAAAATTAGCCAAGTTTGAGATGATACAATTTTACCGACCCTAACCTTTGGTTACCAATCGTCAGATAGTTTAAAATATCTATGAAAATTATTAATTTTATTTAAACACTCAGTAAATTATAAAATACTGACGAAAATAAACCGTAGTTAAGTTTTATCACTACGAGGTTTGCAATACCACAATGTGCAATTCGGCATATTTTCTTCGAAAATAATTTTCTTTTGCACACAATGCGACTTTTCATAAGGGGCGTATGACACGAGACAATATAACCAAGTGGTACCTGTCGGTGATACAATACGCGCCTTGAAAGATGACACCTGACCGCGCCTCCCGCGCTCATGCCGCCGCCCCGATGACGCCCCGGCGCAGACCTCATACCGCTAAAGAGACCTATAAATCGTCTACTGCGCAAGTCAAACCACGTGGTGTGTCAAGTCTCAACTTTAGTGGCGCGTATTGTACCAAGGTTTTGATGTTGTTCGCTTAGTCCCGTCTACCGTAAGTCTAAGTATAATTCAATGTTTTGGTTTAGATTATATTTATACTGATAATGTCACGCCGACTTCGGTTGATGTAAAAAAGCTATGCACGGGTTGATCGTATGATAACTGTTACCACTACTTGTGTTGGCAGGCGGCGGCACGCTGGAGACGATCCCTTGCTCGCGCGTTGGGCACGTGTTCAGGAGCTTCCACCCGTACGGCATGCCCGCACACATGGACACACACGGTAACTCATCATCTACCTAACCTATCACAACTATGTTGGGGTCAGCTTCCACTCTAACCGGATGCAGCTGATGAATACTAGTATTTTACATGGAGCGACTGCCTATCTGACCTCTACAACCGTTACTGGGTAATACGATACCCCTAGATGATATACCTTTTTGGAATCCTTATAATGGTCCTTTAAGATACCCATATTGCAGTGTTCGATGGATGCGTCGAAGTCGGGCGATGGAAACTAGACAATTTGGTCGCATCGCATGATCGCACGAGCGATGGCCGAGTAGGACGGCGCCAGTCTCAGCAGTGGAACCATTATATCCCGCGCTCGCAATTTAGTTTTGGTAAAATTACTTTAAAAGCCATACATAAAGTTCAGTTTGCGCTGCAACTTCAAAAATGTTTTTCAATAGTAGTAGTCATTCTCAAATCAACTTAATATACACTGCTATAAAGTTGATATTGGCGTGCGTGTATGACCAGATGTATGAACGTAGACGAGGCAAAAGGAGTATGTAAGGATCGTAGCAGGTGGCGTTCTGTAGTTTCTGCCTACCGCCGTGGGAAGAAGGCGTGAGTGTACGTATGTGTTAGTTTCAGTAGACTGTTCGCTTCTCAGGTATAAACACGGCGCGCATGGCGGAAGTGTGGATGGACGAGTATGCCGAGCTGTTCTACCTACACCGGCCTGACTTGAGGGTGAGTGAATACTTCCTATTTGTATGTACAACTTTCAACTTGAATTCAGAACCATGGATAGTTACATTATAAGGTATAACAAAGGCACACCGCGGCAAGGCAGGGCTTGTCTACTTAATTAAAATCTTCAATTCACCGCACCGTCTAAACGGCTGGGTGTAGAAGCATGTCTAAGAGTTCCTTTGGTGGGCACTAAGGAAGGATTTTTGAAAATACATTCCCTGAAGGAAATGCAAGTTTGTATGGAAGGTCATTTTGGCCGTTGGGAATTCCCATTGGGTGCCTTGTGTTCAGATAAAATCGATTTTCTATTATGTATTACATAGCCCCCAATAGGTTTCTAAATAAAAATTTGTTAAAAATATTAACGAAAAGGGTTTTATCTGGTTTTTGCAGTCAAAAGTAGTTTTGCCGAATTAGAGCTCTGAGCTCGGGATGCGGGATGCGACGCACCCGTCTAGTCTGTCCGCGCAAGTCTGACACCTCCGTGCAAGGTAGTTGACACTATCGGTGCGAACGAATTTCATCCCGCATCCCGCGCGGGGATTCGTTCCGTTTAGGTCTGAGCTTAAGGCTCCGTGCACGAAAAAAACCCTTTTTCGCCAATAACCTATCTAATTGTAAGAAAGCTTAAAATAATTGAAACATTAAGTCTGTGTAAGTATAAAAGTAGAGTTTTCGTGGTGCTAAACCATTCGTGTCAGTCACAGCACCTGTTAATAGTTGCATCACTTTTGCGCTCTCGATAATATGGTTTATTTCGCCTTTGATTTACTATTAAGATATAGTATATATAATATATAATTATATAATTTCTTTATTGGCATAAATAATTTTTAACAAAGACAGTGAGGCCCTGACTCCTGCGCTAGGTATAGCACCTGTGTTACAGGAGGCAGTGTCTTCTCCCAATTACATGAGTTGATTTTTATGCAATAAGAATTATATTGTATAATCATAAAATAAAATTTTAATTTTATTTCAAGGATAGCTGAAGACTAATATGTAATTTTTAAATTTATTGATATGGTTTGCTAAATAATAGGAAAAAATACATTACGTACAGGGTATACAAAAATTGTTATTTCATCTTTTTTTTTTCTGCATTATTTTGTATGGAAGTTGAAAAAAGTGGTTCCGCTATGTACAAGTAGACCATATAATGATGTTGATGACATTTCTTAATTTTCAAAATCAAAAGTAGTTTTTTTTTAACGAAACGATCAAACGTCAGTCTCGCGTCAATTTTTGGAAAACTTGTTGCGAATTTTAATGATTTTCCACGAATCCTTAATTTATATTTAATATATGAGAAAGGGAAACAGAATTTAAATAAAATAATTTTGTTTAAATTCTGTTTCCCTTTCTCACAACTAATGAACAAAATTGATCAAAATCAGTCGATTTCGTGCACGGCCCCTTAAGAGTTTTACTGTGACATACACTTTTTTTTACAGCTGGAAATGATTAGTTTCAATTTATCCTCAAATGCAATGCGGGAAACGAATGTATTTCACAATTGCTGAACCTGTTCGTTCCCTCACTATACGAGTGTCCGAATAACATTCTAAACATTAACGACTCATCATAATCTGCGCAGCTTTTCCCGACGAACAACTAATGGCGGGTTTTAAACGTCAATAAGTAGATTTGAAAAATATTGTAGGAAGACCATTTTGGGTATCAAAATAAAAGGCCAAAAATATTACACACTAAAACCCTTAAAATATAAATTAATTTAAAAAAACATTATTAATAAAACCCGTCTCCGATTGAACTTAAATAACTGCATCACACTGCTCGAAAAGTGATTTTGTTTTGAACTTTAATTGCAACAGTTTTCGCATCGATGCCTGGCACCCTGTGTGCTAACAAATATACAAATATTGCTCGTTTAATAGTATAGGATAACTTAACTTTAACAATACCTCCCTTTAATAATACCTGTATCGCTGCATGCAGCCATATGCACAATGTTTTGCTCACGTTACATTGCGCGCTGCCGTTAACAACGTAAGCCGTTCCCAGCAATCATTTTCGCTCAGTGACACTCACTTTGATGTACAGAACGTGGATATCGGCTATGTGATGGTTCTTTTTACACCTTGTAAGTATCACTTCATTTATAACCCATACTCAAGCAAATAATTATTGTGTTTGTAAAATCGTTGTTCCAGAACAACCCAAAGATAGGTGACGTCACACACCGCAAGATCCTGCGCGAGAAGCTGAAGTGCAAGAGCTTCCAGTGGTACCTCGACAACATCTACAAGGAGAAGTTCGTGCCGGTGCGCGACGTGTACGGATACGGCAGGTGAGAACAAATATCAACTTTATTGGGGTGTAATTAAATTGATTTCACAGTGACTAGTGAGGTATTTAAAATATTGAAGTTATAGCGGAAACTAAACTTTATGTCAAGGCTTTAAGGGTACACTAGTCGGCTATTCTTCCATAAAAAACGTAGTATGGTGATTACTCTTCCCTTTGGCGGTGTACGTTCTAAACTAAAAATTATATCAATTTACTTTGTCATTAATCTAGCCCTGTATGTAAGAAGAATTCCAAAAAAAAGTATTTGGTTGTAAGTTATAAGCGTCGAAACTTCCATATTTCAACACTAATTTTAACTAATCTTTGGGCGTAAATAAACAACTTATGTAGTATGAAAATGGCTAAATAAAAACCGTACAGGAATAGATAATTTATTGAAAAGTTAAAATAATTTCATGTTTTTCACGCCCAAAGGTTTGTTCATGAAATTTTACGCGCTCGTCTTTGTTATAAATCAGCGGCTATTTCACTAAATAAATAAATAAAACTAGACAAATAAATACTAAATAAATAAAACTTAATAAGTAAATAACTTTACTAAATACTCGTAGCATGCATATAAGCCACGCCACCAACGAGTTCGAGCCGTCGACTAGTGCAACCTTAAGAGCTATTTTTAACAGAGATGTTTTTTATAAGTGTATTTTTTTAAGGGTCTTTTGTTTTTGATATAAACCTTTTCAAGGTTATCCATTAATAATCGTGCACCTTGTATATATGCACTGATTCTTAGTTATGTTCGTCCAATTTTAAAACGGCTTTTTAACCAATCAATCTGCCTACCCTTTTCCCAAGTATGTTGTGGTCAGTTTCCAGTCTAATCGGATGCAGCTGAATACCAGTATTTTATATGGAGCGCTTGCCTATAGTTTTACTGGGTAACACGATGCCCCTTGGTAAGACTGCTTTTCAGACTTTTGGGCTTGTAACTGACCCGACTAACCGTAACAACTGTCAAAGATCTATAAATATCAGCCGGGACCAACGGCTTAACGTGCTTTCCGAGGCACTTTTTAGGGTCCGTACTCGAAGGTGATCCATGCGTCATGTTCGTGAACGGGCGCCGTCAGTTTGGACTGGTCTTCTCTTAACTGCCATGGCTTATATAAATTTTTGAATTGTTCTTTGTTTTTATCTTTTTATTGTTCCGTACCTCAAAAGGAATCGTCCGAAGTGTCCGTCCGTCTGTCATAGCCAATTTACTCCAAATCTACTGTACCAATTTAGTTGAAATTTGGACATATTATGAATTTCTGTCAAACACGAACGCGTAACGTAAAAAAATTATTTTTGAATATGAAGGTTTCTTTTCGGGGGCAAATTAGAAAATTAAAAAAAAAAAATTGCAATCTGTACTGTGTGAGTGTGATTTATCAAATGTCGTGAGAATCTCAAATATCGATGACAATTGACCATCCCCCCCCCCCCCCCTTATCTCCGAAACAACTGAGCCTTTTTTTAAATACTGAGTGTGTTTCTTTACTCATAGATTACAGGAAAACCTATAAAAGAATCTATGGTTTTATAAAATAACATGGTAAATCTCTCAATATTGTGCGTACAAACTTACATTTGCGGTTGGAATGTATAGGGGAACATGTTTTTCAACTACAATGTTTCTACAAAAAAAAAAAAAGATCTTGATACTCGTATATTCATTCCAATTACGGAACCCTTCATTGTGCGTGGTCCGACACGCAACTAGCTGCGCGCTTCTAACGTGCACGTCTTTCTACATTGTTCTCACATGTATAATTTCAACATGAATGATGTAACCAATATTTTGTAACAATTTTGATTTAAAAGAGTGTCCGTGGAGTTTCTTGCCCGTTCTTCTCCATAGGTACCTATTACGCTTTGGAATGGGCAACTAGCTTCATATTCCTGACTGACCGACTCCATGACAATACAAAAGTGCATGTAAATGGTTTAATCAAAATAAATGCTTTGAGTTTGAGTTTTAAGGGTGCCAAACGGAACGCTATTACTAAGCCTCCGCTGTCTGTCTGTCAGCGGGCTCCATCTCATGACAGTAGAAATTTTCACAGATTGTGTATTTCTATTGCCGCTAATAACAACAAATAATAAAAATATAAAAAGTTACACCTACTACTGTTTGTCTCTGCATCACCCAAAGGTTGACTGATAGAAAATGCCTTTGGCATTAAGTCGCCTCTGTACATTTGTGTGCTTGGAGTATTAAATAAATAAACGTGTTTTTTCGGCATTTTTTGCTCGATCTTAATACGGTACGAGTATCAACTCTATCAACCGACCAAGTGCGAGTTGGACTCGCACACGACGGCGGGTATGCGAGTCCAACTCGCACTTGGCCGGTTTTCTAAACTAATGTTATAAAGAGATTTTATTTTTTGTAAGTTTGTATGTTTGGATGAAATTTGGCACATAGATAGACCAAGACCTGAGTTAGGACGTAGAATAGTTGTATCCCGATATTCCCACGGGACCGAGACTTACGCGGGTGAGACCGCGGGGCGCAGCTAGTTCAATCATAAAACATTATAACTCCTCAGGTTTAAGAACGAAGAAACGTCAATGTGCCTGGACACTCTGCAGCGCGAGAACGACGGGGCCCCGCTGGGCTGCTACCCGTGCCACGCCGACCTGCAGGCCACGCAGTACTTCTCGTTCTCGCTGGCCGGCGAGATCAGGGACGAGTTCAACTGCGCCACCGTGCAGTCGTCCAGGTAACGTGCACACGAAGGGTGCCAGTGGGAGCCTGTTACTGAAGCTCCGCTGTCCGTCCGTCTGCCACAGGGCTGTATCTATTGAACCGTAATAGTTAGAAACTTGACATTATTAGAGTGTGTACTAAAAATAAAATAAAGTTAACAGTTAAAGATACAACACACAATACAAGAAATGTGTGAGTTTTTACTAAAGTATTTCTTTTTTATATATAGTGTTGAATATTATACGGTGGCACGGAACCTTTCTTGTGCGAGTCCGACTCGCACTTGGCCGCTTTTTTATGACCTCCATATTGAATTTTGACTAAGTAGAATTAAGACCTTATTTTCGGCATCAGAACCCCGGAAATTACTAAAAATAAAAATATTTTATTTCAGACTCAGAGAGTCCAATTGGTTAATATACACAGCACTTAGAAACTACTGTTAGTACTAACATCTACCAGAAAAACAACGCAAACTATTTGTTGCTGCGCCACAGTAGCATGTAGGCGTGTCCAATGTCCGTGTATGTGGCTGTCCCTCCTGTCTGCTATAATTTAGCATCCGTATGCAATAGTGTGTGTGTCCTGCTTATTTTACAATGGAATACTTACACTTGTTAGGGTTCCGTACCCCAAAATGTAAAACGGAACCCTTATAGGAACACTTCGTTGTTGGTTTGTCTGTCTGTCTATCAAGACCCTTTTTTTTCAGGACACGCTTGGGAAAAAAGAGGTATCAAGTTGAAATTAATATCTAATACTTAGATCTACGTTCATTGGAGCTGTAAAAAATCAAGCTTCTTAGTCAACCCAAAAAATTGGCCATTTATGTCGTATTTATGCGCATTATGCGCAAGCAAGGTCTCACACCACAAGTGAAGAGAAAATCCAAAAATTTATATTTTGTATTACGGAAAAAAATATGCAATTTCGAATTTACATTTGGAGTTGGACAATTGTCCGGTTGTCCGTGACGTATATCGATGTATGGGAGAATATTATTATCTAAACCTCAAATTTAACTTTATTCTTGAATTTGAAATCTAAAATGTAGGTCACATATTGAAGTACCATTTTAGTCTTTTTTTCATTCAAGTCGGTCGACTCTCGACTGTAACAAAAGATTTGTTTTTTGCTGCAATCAGTTAAATTTGTCCTTCAATCCGGAATTGGAGATTCATAGGCCATGTCACATGAGTAAATTCGCGGGCAGCCGGGCATAGCTGTAAGACGGAACCCTCAGGGCACGACTTCTACTACCACTTGTCTGTTTTTTTTTGTTTGATTTTGCAGAATATGTTGTGCTCTATTTAGTTTATGCTAAATAAAAGTATTTTCTGTCTGTAGTAAAAAAAAAAAATCGCAGGACCGCCATATTGGATTTAGATTTCAGTACCACGTGAGAAATACTTAAGGGATGCTCTAAGGTCGCTGCGACAAACTATTTGTCTTACGTTATTTGATATTCGCGAGCCACCTTAGCACATTTTCCTTAATAAAACAAAAAAGTCAATTTGACGATCGTGGAATACCATCTAAATAATGGCCACCGAGAGAATGACACCCGTCCTGACACCTGTCAGTTTGAACTCGTCCTGACACCTGTCAGTTGGACACAATTAGAAACTATCATCATTCTCTTGCCTTTGTCCTGATTTATTAGTGGTCGGCGCAACATTACTTTTTCTTCCATACTTCTCTATTACTCGTCATCTCGGTAGTCAGTCCCTTTCTAACCTCAACACAATCCATCCATCGTTTCTTTAGTCTTCTTCTACTTTTATAGGGCTCCACATTCATACTCAAAACTTTCCTCACGTCATGTTCCGCATTCCTCCGCATCGCATGCCCATACCCAGAGCAACAGTCAAAACTCTCCCCTTTATTAGGATCGGTCCAGACGAGCACTCGACGGACGCCTCCAAGGTGGTGATAATGACGCCGTGCCACGGCAACGGGCGCGAGCAGAAGTGGCGCCGCCTCAGCACCGGCCAGCTGCAGCACGCCGCCTCGCGTCTGTGTCTCGCCGCGCCCGCCGACGTCGCCGACGTGCACGCCGAGCCCTGCCGCGCGGGCGCGCGCGCGCAGCTCTGGGCCATTGACTACACGGAAGATAACAACTTTCATGCTAGTAAGTGTTATACAGCATATTCATGTGAATTGTACCTTAACAACCTTATTGACAGTATGCAATGCAAATAAACATGTCTTTATTTGCATTCCATTCTGTCAATAAAGTTGTTAAGGTACAATTACGGATCCCATAGCACACACCAAAAAGTAAAAAATAAAATCAAGAAACAATTAACAACCAAAAACTGAAAACCTCTTAAAGGGCCATTGTACTGTACTCGTCATTGTGAACCACTTCAACGATGGGAACAACAACGAATTCACGACAATTAAAATGTTTTCACATATTTATGTTCGCATAACTTGATAAAATGTAGGGAACAATTGATTTTTTCGTCGTCGTTCTACACTTCATCAGTTTATACTGATCTCGCATTGTATAGGATTTCCGTACAATGCGAGGTCAGCTTATACTGGAAATGTATAGCTTGATGAGTAGCCGTGTGTACTAAAAAGTTAAAAACCTTTTTGCTTATATTGACGCTGTTCAAATTTTTACATTGCAAAAGCAAGAGAGAATACCGTGACATATTCATGTAATACTGTGACATATTCGTGTAATAGCGTGACATAATCGTGTAATCACGTGACACATTCGTGTAATAGCGTGACATCTTCGTGTAATAACGTTGACGTCTTCGTTCACAGACGACTTAAGGTTCAGCGCTGAAAGGGAACAAAGGCTAAACAGACTCCGAGGACAACGGTATGTTATATTTACTTATGAAACCATGTGCGGTCAAAGAGCGGAAATGTTTAGCAATCTTCTACTTAACAATCAATCTGCCTAACCTTTTCCCAACTATGTTGTAGTCGGCTTCCAGTCTAACCGGATGCAGCTGAATACCAGTATTTTACATGGAGCGACTGCCTATCTGACCTCCACAACCTAGTAACTAGGTAATACGATACCCCTTGGTAAGACTGGTTGTCAGATTTTCGGGCTTCTGACGACCCGTTACGACTGTCAAAGATTCACAAATAACAGCCAGGACCAACGGCTTAACGTGCTTTCCGAGGCACAGAGGAGTTTCGGTATATAGAAATGGTCACCCATCCACGGACCAACCCCGGCAAGCGTAGCTTGACCTGTTAGATCGACCCGCGGGGCTGTTAGTACTTAGCTTAACAAACATCTTAAATTCATTACTTTACTGACAAGCGACGCACAGCCCAAACCGCGGGGTCTAGGAGCATGAAATTTTCCACAAGAGTTCCTTATATAACGAAAGTCCTTCCTCAATGCTCACTAAGGAAGGAGTTTTTAAAATTCATCCCGTAAATGGATTAAATAGGGAATGAAACTGAGGAGAGACGTATGATGTATGAGATGTACCGAGGAGTACAACCAGCTGCTGTGTATGGCATTTGTGGACGACGAGAAAGCCTTCGCCGCCATCGAAATATGGGCAGTTCTGGCCTCTCTGCAACGATATCGAATTGACTGGTGCTATATCCAAGTGTTGAGATGCTTGTATGACGCTGTCATGATGATTATCCAGATCCAGGATCAGAAAACCAGCCCCACCCAACTGCTCAGAGGGATGAGATAGGGGGATGTGATATTCCTGAAACTGTTTACCAATTCGTTGGAGGACGTCTTCGAGACGCTGGACTGGATTGGACAGGGTATTAACGTGAATGGCGAGTACATCTCACAACTTCACTTTGCCGATGACATCGTCATAATGACAGAGACGCTGGAACAATTAGACCAGATGCTGCACAGCCTAAATGGACCCTCTCGGCGGGTTGGCCTCGGCATGAATCTGGACAAGACGAAAGTCATGTGCAATTCACACGTCTTGCCGAGTCCAACACACATCGAAGGGTCGCTTCTCGAAGTTGTGAAGGAGTAAGTCATCCAGCTCGGTAGACACTGAGAAAGAAGCCGACAAGAAACTTCGTCAAGTCTACTTGTCGCCTATCCCGCAGTGTTTGAAGACTAAGGTCACCAACCAGTTCGTCCTGCCCGTTATGACATACGGTGCCGAAACGTGGATACTGACAGTCGTGCTGGTCCACAAATTCAAGGTCGCTCCTCGCGCTATGGAGCGGACTATGCTCGGAGTTTCTTTGAAGGATAAAATCAGAAATGAAATTATCCGGAAAAGAACCGGAGTTACCGACATACTCGTAGCTTGCCGAGTAAGCAAACTGACTTCAGTTAGTTTACTCCGCAAGCTTGGCACTTGGCAGTGGGCTGGCCATGTTTGTCGAAGGACCGATGGCCGGTGGAGCAGTCGAGTCCTAGAGTGGAGCAAGCGTAGTGTGGGACGCCCCCTAGTGACGAAGGACCGACGACCTTAAGAAAGTGGCTGGGACAGACTGGGTGCGGAAGCCGGAGGACTGGGTGTTGTGCGCAGCCTGGGAGAGGCCTAAGTCCAGCAGTGGACTGCGATAGGCTTAGTGAAAGTTTGTGTGCAAATTCAAATTCATTTGTCACCTCTTCGAACTGTGATTTTCATTCAAAATGTTGGCAATGTATTGGTCGGAAAAATGATAAGAGGCAAGCAAAAATTTACCTTAAGGTGCTTAACATTTTCGTTCTTAGACTCTACGACAACTTTATAACTATGTGTTATAAATGTTATATACATAATTACAGTAACAGGCATTAATATGACATCTCGAGCTTTAGAAAGAGACTGTCACACAGGTGTGAGTGACAGAGACGACATGAGACGAAGACGAAGTTTTTCTAAAACTCGTTGTGCCGTATTGACGACTGTTCGCTTTGTTAAGTAATTTAAAAAAAAAACTTTAATTTCAGAACTGTGCGGTTAGTATAAAAATATCTTAGAAACTAATGTTAGTACATACATCTACTTGAAAAACAAAATTAATTAATTAAAACAGCTTAGTTTTTATTATTTTACCGAGGCAAGTGGAAGGCGTATCTAATGTCCCTGTATGGGGCTGTGCCACCCGTCTGCAAAATAAGGCATGACTCAAGGGCTGGCTTGTATCTTGTTCCCATTCAACTTGTTTTTCCCGTTTCAGGCCTTCTTTAGGACATGGCAGGTGTGTTTTTCACTATTTGTTTTATTTTAAAGAAAGTAAAAAGAAAGAAAGGCCAGGTGCGTAGTACTCGCAACCGGCGTGCGTGTACCAGATGTATGAACGTAGACGAGGCAAAAGGAGTATGTAAGGATCGTAGCAGGTGTTCTGTAGGCGTTCTGTAGTTTCTGCCTACCGCCATGAAAAGAAGGCGTGAGTTTATGTATGTATGTATGCAAAGAAAGTAAAATATTTTATTTGGGACACGCACAGGAAATACACACAGTAATAAAAATAAAATCAAAAAGGATAATTACAATAATAATATATTGATGATATATTGTATTATTTATTTTATTATATTATAATTTAGTTTTCTTTAATGATTATTGGTTTTTGTTGCAGATTTTTTTTATTGACTGTATTATTGATAATTATTATAATATTACTTTTGTTCCTTTTTCGTTACTGCCAATATACATGTTGAAATTTTAATGGTTGTTTTCCCGCGGCAGAACCATTTGCTCTTAGTACTATTAAATCATAGAGTTAAACTTAAAAAATTAAAATGTATTTGTATTCAAAAAATTCAAAAAAATATGCATAAACTTGAAAGCGTGAGAAACAATAGTAGTCCACTAGACATTACGTAGGTACTACTCGAACCATGCGTGGTTGCGCGCTTCCGACAAAGCGAAGAGCGGTTCGTAAATGTTCGGACCGAAATAAGCTGTCGCGCGTAGTGATACGGTATAAACTAGTCCGCACGCACGCGGACGGCGGCGGCGAGCCTCTCTCCATGCACCCCCGCCCCGCGCCGCCGGCGCCGGCTCTCTCAGTTGACCCGCGATCGTCGTATGACGCGTAATGCGATATCGTGATTTGCAAAAATGGATCGACATTACAGTTATTCCAATTTGGATTACGTCGCTATTGTACAACCTGTACGCTAGGGCTAGTTATAACTTTACGCAGAGCCGCAAATCTTCCGAGTCGCTCCGTCTTCGCGGGGTTCTGAACCCCCATGACCCACAGGCCCGGACGATCGTAGCGGCGACACAGTGGCTACTCGATCATGGGCATTTCAAGACGCCAGCGCATGCACAGGGCATAGGTCGATCGGCCGTTTATTCGCCAGAACTTGACGAGGAGATCAGCGAGTACTTCGAACGAGATCCTAGTCGAAGTACGCGTATGGCTGCGGCTAAGTTTGACGTAAGCCAATACTACGTCTGGGAAGACGACACACACAACTGTGCATCCCTATCATTTTCGTAGAGTTCATGCACTCCACGAAAACGAATGCGCCGCGCTATGCCGGTCACAATTGCTTTTTGTCAGTGGTTGATAGAACATCGTTATCGGGAAGTGTAAGACCTACTCGTATCTTTGTAAATAGCGAACAGTGAAAAGTAGGTTAGTTATTAAAATCATTTTTACATAAGTTGAAATAAGTAAGTAAGTTTTAATAAGTTGATTACAATTTTTTTAATAAAGTCAAAGTCAAAGTCAAATAATTTATTTCAATTAGGCACAAAAAGGCACTTTTGAACGTCAAAAACAAAAAATAGAATTGATTCTAGTCGCCCCTTCCAAAGGGTAGTTTTCGTATGGAGAAGAATGGGCAAGAAACTCCACCGTTACTCTTTTAAAATGTTTTACAATATTTTGTATACATTAATTATATAATTATATGTGAAAACGATGCACCTGGAATAAGATTTATATACCACAATAGGTAAAAATAAAAATGAAGCAATGATAGAAAAAATAATTATGTAATGGATACATGGTGTTCACATATTTACAAGCATTGTAAAACCTATACGATATTCCTAAAAAAATTACAAGTGATACTAATTCGTCAGTGTGTGAGTTCAAGTAATCACATAATGTAAAAAAAAAAAAAAAAATGTAGTAATATTTAATTACACAATTAAATTAGCAACCAGTTTGATTTTGTCTAGACTCAAAATTGTCCTATGGAGCTAGACCAGCACGTTTCCAAGCATTCTTATCTAGGATATAATCCTCTAATTTGTAATATGCTTGTTTACAAAGAGTACTTTTAATATGCGTTTTAAATTTTCTTTCAGTTAATTGTAATATATCACAAGGTATTTTGTTATAACATTTAACACAGTACCCCTTAAAAGATGTTTATACTTTGGATAATCTGAAAAATGGTTGATCTATTTTATCTTTATTTCTAGTATTAAAATTATGTCTATCACTTATTTTCTTAAAAAGATGCAGATTTTTCCTTACATACATAATATTTTCATAGATGAATTGGCAAGGTACCGTCATAATATTAACCTTTTTAAATAGTTCCCTGAGAGATTCGCGACGACATAGATTATAAATGGCTCTGACAGCCCTCTTTTGTAAAATAAAGATGGATTCAATGTCAGCAGCCCGACCCCACAGTAAAATGCCATATGACATAATACTGTGAAAGTAGCTAAAATAGACCAAACGCGCGGTTTCTACATCTGTTAACTGTCTTATCTTTCTAACAGCATAAGCGGCCGAGCTTAGCCGCCCCGCAAGAGATGTTATATGAGGTCCCCATTGTAATTTCTCGTCTAGCGTGATTCCCAGAAAAACTGTTTGATGAATAAATTCCAGTTTTTCTCCATTCAATATGATGTCACATTCGCTACTTCTAACATTCGGTAATTTAAATCTAATGCATTTGGTTTTTTTCTCATTAAGTACCAAATTATTTACCGTAAACCAATCTTGGACCTGAAGAATAGAGTTATTCACGTCGTCAAGATTTTGTGACCGTCGGTCTATTTTAAAGATCAATGATGTGTCATCTGCAAATAACACCATCTTCGGTTGATTTTGAAGTAATTGGGGTAAATCGTTTATGTAAACTAAAAAGAGGAATGGACCCAATATCGAACCTTGAGGAACACCCATTGCCATTTCAGACCCCAACGAGTTTACGCCGTTTACTTGAACTTTAATCTTTCTATCTTTCAGGTATGATCTTAGTAAATCAAGAGCTGTATTCCTAATCCCATAGTGTTCTAGTTTCAGCAGAAGTGTTTCATGGTTTACGCAATCGAACGCCTTCGAGAGGTCGCAAAAGATTCCAATGGCATCTTGTGCTTCTTCCCAGGCATTAAAAATGTTCTTTATTAGGGTGACACCGGCGTCAGTGGTACAACGCCCTTTGGTGAAACCGTACTGTTGTTCATGAAAGATGGAATTTTTATTAAAGTGACGTAAATACGCCTTAAATATTTCATTTTTATTGTACCATAGCGACGTACTCCAAATTGGAATAACTGTTATTTCGATTCATTTTCTTTATTAAATTAAGAAAATAATTTTATGTAAGATAATAAACTTGTTTTTCTGTTTCGTGTTCAGTAAGTTATTGGTAAAAAAGTATTTATGGCGTTTCTAAGTCCGTAAAAGTATGAAGGGAAAATTTGAATAACTTATAGGAAGTATTGTATTTCGTTAAGTTAGAAGTAGGTAGTTATCAGCTGTAGCGCGAGGTTTCACGACCGCGCGTCGCTCGCACCAGTCTCGCGCAGTCGGTCGTTCGCGCTGTACTACTATTGGTTCTAGGTTGCTTACAAGTTTTGTTTTTTACAATTCTAAATACACCATTTTTTTATCCTTTTTAATTTTTTTTATAAATATATTGTACACCCTAGACAAAATCATTTTGCTACGGAAAAACAACCATAAAAATTTCAACGTGTATATACTTACTGACCTACCAACTCGCACTGTATCTGCGTGTTGGACTACGGCCCACTCCCTCCCACAGCGAGAAGGCCTGTGTCCCAGCTGTGGGAACATTATAGGCTGATAATGCTGATTTTGTGTAAATGTCGTTGTTCAGTCGTATCTCCCGCTCGCTACTGTCGTACGTGGAGCCAGCGGCGCCGGGAGTGGACTTGCGGAGACACAGCGACAACGGGACCGAGAGGCGACACGGGCACAAGGTTCGTTTAGTTAACATATTCACACTCCTGCCTTTTGCAAATTGTTTATACAGACAGTATTCTATCTATCATTCTAAAGATGCACTTCTCTGCAACACCGAGAAGTCACTTCAATATCGAAATAACAAAATTGTATCGAAATTACCAAGGGATTAGGAAGGCAAGCCGCACCATTGTTCGATGCACTGTGGCCCGACGCGGCTGTAATATGCTTGTCTTAATACATGCGCGATGTTATGTCCTTCACAGAGACAGCACCACAAACGCCACGGCCGCAAGCGCTGGCACTCGAGCAAGAAGAAAATCAAGAACAAGTTCATCCTCAAGCTGCTGCGCACGCTCATGAACGGGACCGAGGAGCACCTCGAGGTCGACATACACTGCAAGCACAAGCAGCTGTTCCCCAACAACACCTTCGTCAGAGACCTCGTCACCATACTGAATGATAAGAATATTAAGGTGAGTGACACTAGAACCAGTTCATCCTCAAGCTGCTGATGAACATCTGCAGGTCACATCCACTGCAAGCACAAACAGCTGTTCCCCAACAACTCCTTCAGGGACCTCGTCACCATATTGAATGATAGGAACGTTACGGTAAAGTCGTCACTATAAAAACATCGCTTTTCATGAGACAAGGTCGAGGTCAAGAAAAGGCCCATCAAGAACAAAAAACGGCGATACTCCACAGACGATGATCTATGAAGTTTCGCTAGGTAATTTCATTTGACTCTGTTTACTTAATCATAAGAATGTTACAGCGTTTGCGCAGATACTTCTATGTTATGGGGTTTGGTTTCCGCACTTAGTCCGTCAGGTGGACCATTGTGCGTGGGCCATGGTGGCCATTTGGTAGTTATTCCAACCAGCCCACCTCCCTCCAGAAGTTAATTAAAACTCCTGGTCTGTTCAGAACATCTGTGAAAGATCTGGGTGACCCGAGGGTATCTGTTCTAATCTGGGTGACGTCTATGCATTCAAACAGCACGTGCGCGACGGTTTCCTCAGCCTCCATGCCCGCCCTACACAGAGGACTGTCCGTTATGCGTATTGTGTGGAAGTGTTTGTTTAGCGAGCAGTGTCCCGTGATGGCCCCGTCACCAGGCGCAGGCCGTTCCTGTCCAAGCGTAATTAACGCCTGGTAAGCCTGCTATCCAAGGAAGGCATAGCTTCCTTGGACTGCCTGCAGCCAGGTGTCGAGGTCCACCAGTTCCCCGCTTATGTGTGGGTGAACTCCTGTATCCACCTACGTAATTGGTTAAAGGGGATCGGTACGATAGGCTCGGGTCCACAGACTGCCGTGCTGGATCCTCGTCTAGCAAGTTCGTCAGCTGCATCGTTACCTAGCGATCCGCTGTGTCCTTTTATCCATTGTAGTGTCACCGTGTTGCGGCTAGATACCGTTACTTGTTCTAGTGCATTGTGACATTCTAGTATCAGCTTTGAGTTGATATATTTTTTCCGTAGCGATTGGAGAACTGAGGCGCTGTTGGAGAGTATACGTATGTAGGTATCCGTAACCCTCCTGGTTTCTAGGGCGTGCACCGCGTGTATGATGCCCACACACTCCGCCTGATAGACGGTGCATAACATCCCCAGTTGGCTGGATATATTTATGTTGACGTCGTGTGAGAAGACTCCGACTCCGGTACCGGAGTCGGTCTTCGATCCGTCGGTGTATACTCTCATCTTGTTCGGGCCTGAGTAGTCACACTGTTCTTCTGTGAGTGTTATGTTGTAGTGTCTTTGAAAGTGGTGTGTTTTCGGGGCTTTGTCGCAGGGTGATGCCATCATTGGCCTTTGTTTGATCACATCTTCCATTATGCGTGTGTGCTTAATTCTGGAGTCTTTGCTTAGGGTTCCTGATAAATGGAGCCTAAAGGCGGCCAGGGCCACCTTTTCTCGCACAAGGAGATGCACAGGCAGTAGTCCCAGCATTACCTGTAGGGCGGCAGTGGGTGTAGTTCTCATACTGCCAGTGATTGCAACACAAGCAAACCGCTGCAGTTTTTCGACTGTGCTCAGGTCTGTCCTGGGCCACAAGACCAGTGAGCCGTATGTGATAATAATTGGCACAGGGATACGCTGGCTTTTGAAGTGATATAATTCATGTGTTTTGCCCAGTTCAGTTGTTTGTTCAAAAAGATTCCCAGGTATTTGGTTTCAGTTGAGAGGCTTAGGGTTGTTTCAAAGAATCGTGGTAATTGTAGTGTCGTCAGTGTTCGCTTTTTGTGAAGAGAATCAGTTCGGTTTTTGTAGGATTCACTGAGAGTTGGTGCTTGTTGCACCATAACAATTTTCAGGGCTTGACGCATGAGGTTGCATAGTGTTTTCGTGGGTCCCATTTATTATTATGGTTATGTCATCGGCATAGCCTCCGGTGAAATTATCTTTGTCATTGTTTTGATGAGGCCGTCTACTACTAGGTTCCATAGAAACGGCGACAGGACGCCCCCTTGCGGACAGCCCTTCGCAACGATGTTCGTCCTAGTGTCATTTACTGTGACTTGAACAGCTCTCAGTTTGAGTATGTTGGTGATCCAGCCACTCAGAGTCGAGTCTTTGCTGTGTCTGTCGAGGGCCATGTTTATACTGTTGAACATGGTTTTGTCAAAGGCGCCCTCAATGTCGATGAAGGCGGTCAGTGCTGAGAATTTGTGGTTCACTGCGCATTGGAGTACCTACGCATGCTGTTGTTTGTGAAGTAGTTTTACCCGGAGAGGTCCGTCTCCCGTGCTTGTGTCACAGAGTCTCTCGAGGGTTTTCAGTAAGAAGGATGTAAGGCCTATGGGCCTATAAGCCTTGGGTTATGTATAATCGGTTTTGCCAGGTTGGGTACGAAAATGACTTTCACCTCGCGCCATGCGAAAGGTATGTGTCTAAGTGCTATGCAAGCTCGATAGATCTCCACCAACCATGATGTCAGATAATCTACCCCTCCACTGCAGTAGGGCTGGGAAGATGCCATCCAGTCCAGCCAACTTGTATGGCTGAAAGGTGTTGATAGCCCACTTTATTTGGTCTTCTGTTACTACGTTGCGGGCTCTTGACCAGCCTTGATACGTTGGGGTCCATTCTGGTTCAGCCTCCCACGTCCTGTCCTCTAGGACTCTACAGTCTGGGAAGTGAGTCTCGAGAAGGACCTTACTGGTTTCATGGTCAGTTAATGTGTATGAGTTATCGGGTTTTTTAAGCGCGCCGAGAGTTCCGTCCTGATCAGTTGATAGGATTTTCCTCACCTTTGCGGCTTCATTATTTGTCTCAATGGATTCACAGAATTTACGCCACGCTGCCCTCCTGGCGGGTCTGATTTGATTTTTGTATGTATATTGGGTCTCTTTGTATATCTCCCAATCGCCCGGGAGTCTAGTGTTTTTGGCCCTGTTAAATTACTTACGTAGCGCATCTCTTAGTTTACTAAGTTCAGTGTTCCGCCAGGGGTTTCTCTTATTCTTGGTACATGGCGCTCTTTGTTTGCAGCATGCGTGGTGCTTCAGTTAGGTATTCTGATAGTTTTGTCACGGTGTATTCTAATTGTGCCTGGTCTTTTATAATTACTTGTGTTAGGTGTTTAGTTAATAGGGAGGTCAGGAGGCTTTTGTACGAAGGAACATTGGTGCGCCTCGGGTTTTGCCTCGTTTCAGGTTTCCTAGTATTGGTAGTTAGTGTAAAGCGAATCCTTCTGTGGTCTGAGCAAGAAGGCTCGTCCGATACGTGCCAGTTTGTAATAAGGCTTGTCACGTTTTCTGTAGCAAGTGTTAGATCTGTAATCGTTTGTCCTTCGCGTACTTGCGACCGGTCGCGTGGCTCCGCGTCCAGCTCCTTTTCGCGCTGGGTTGCCCCTGCGCGTACTCGTGGCTGATCGTGTACCATCTCTTCAGCGTCCGATCGCGCTTCGCGCTGGCTAGTGCCTTCGCGGATATTGCGCTTTCGGTCGCCTACTTTCTTCTCCCGGGCTAAGATTTTTCCGCGCTTTCTCAGCGGGCGTACTTCATTAACTTCAACCGGGAGAGTGGTAGAGCTGCCGGGTCTGTCATCCTCCCCCGTATCTGTCTGTCTCTGGTCTTGGTCACTGTCTGGGTAAGTGGTGCTGCTCCGCACAATGCTCTGCTGCCAGAGGTGCGTTGGTCGCAGCCTGTGTTGTGGGCGCGTTGGTCGCAGCCTGTGTTGTGGGCGCGTTGGTCGCAGCCTGTGTTGTGGGCGCGTTGGTCGCAGCCTGTGTTGTGGACGTGTTGGTCGCAGCCTGTGTTGTGGGCGCGTTGGTCGCAGCCTGTGTTGTGGGCGTGTTGGTCGCAGCCTGTGTTGTGGGCGCGTTGGTCGCAGCCTGTGTTGTGGGCGTGTTGGTCGCAGCCTGCGTTGTGGGCGCGTTGGTCGCAGCCTGTGTTGTGGGCGCTAAGTCAGCAGCCGGCATTAAAGAGTCCATCTTGCAGGTTGATGCCCTCCCCCATAATACAATGGGGGCAAACCGCCGGAGCGGTGTGGGATTCCCCGCCTTGGCCGGGACCCACCTGGGTAGGTACTTTATCAGTCTGCATGTTCATGATTGTAGGGGTGGGCTTGTTTGGAATCGAAGTTACCCTTCCTCTGGGACCGACGGGATAAAGGGATAGGAGGGAAGGCAATTGGTGGATGGAGGGTGTGGGTTCCTTGGGGGTTACCCTAGGCCTGGGAGTTAGCCTAGGAATTTAGGATCGACGGGATGTGTATGGATAAGGAGGGATGGCTTGGTTAGGTTATGGGTACATAGGAAGGGGGGTATATAGGCTATCGTAAGCCTGGGGTTTGGCTTTCAGGAACTTCTCTTGTCCGGGATCTCTATAAGAGATGCTCCGAGTGCGGGATCGCCCACTAACGGTTAATGTAGCCGTCAGTGGTCGGTCCCGCAGCCGGAGTTGGGCTATCCGCAACCTACCCACCCGCTTGGTTGCAAGAAAAGAAGTGTCTGGCAGTCTGGGTCGCCCCACCACGGATATACGTATACATTCGCGTTGGAGCGATCCAGCCTCCCCCGAGTGCGCAGATACTTTAAATGCGAAAGTGCGCAGATACTTTCGCATTTAAAATATTATTGCACGCTTATGAACTTCGAATTACTTCACTTAAGGTTACGCTAGTCAGTTATTCTTTATAATAACGTCGTATGGAGTTTATTCCACTGTTTGACAGTGCACATTATAAAGTATATCTACTTGTACTTTAACGCATCTTTAGGCGTAAATACATAACTCCCGGAGTATGAAAATGCCAAAATTGTTACCGTGCAGGGATAGATAATATAATTTATTTAAGAATTCAAATAACTTTATTCTGAATAAATACATCCAGCAGTTTTTTCATAATATCTGTACGCTCAACAGTCTGCTCATTTTACGCGCTCGTTTTCGTTGTAAATCATCGTCTTTTTCACTAATTAAATTAATTAATAAACTAAATAGTATGCATATTAGTCACGCCCACCAACGAGTTCGAACCGTCGACTAGCGCACCCTTAAAATGGCTTTTTATCAACCAAATACCTCCCACTCAGGTGATCAACAACGGGCGCGTATTCGAGCGCAACAAAGTAGTGGAACTGGACGCGCCGCAGCGCGTGCTCAACAAGATGGATATCGAGCACCCGAACACTCCCGAGCACATCCGATTCGCCGGGGACAAGACCGTCATCAGGGAGGGGGTGAGTAGCGTTACAAACTTATTGTGTCGCGTGGCCGAAATCGGAACTAACGCCGCCATCTTGTTTTGAATACATTTCGTGACATTTCACAAAACAATTGTACAAATGTTTACCACCAGCGCCCCCCTGTCAACGTTATTCGAGCACCGAAAGATCCTTGTAGCAGTGTATTTATTTGTTTATTTAATCTTTGTTATTTAAAAAAAACTCAATATCCCATAGTCCCACTGCTGGGCAAAGGTCTCCTCCATATTTTTCCAGTTCTCTTTATGTTTTATCTTCTCTGGCAAATGTTTGTTGAAATAATAATCTGACTCTAAATTATAATTTACCTATTCTAATTCAAAATATTTTATTTCACATAAACTAACAAGGGCACCTATGAAACTTCTGAGCCGGCAAGAAACTCCACGGCTCCTTACTCTTTTAAAAATTTACAATGCTTTATGCTTTTACAATGTTTTCAAATTACAGTGGTAATAAAATATAAAAAGAAAAATAAGAATAATGACCTATTTAAACCAAATGACACGATTGCCACTACAGCTGTAACAAATCTAATTTGATAAAAAATATAGAATATTGTAGATATACTATAATGTCAAATAATGAAAAGATTATGTCAAGGAAATGTGTAAAAAAGAAAAATAAAATAATCATCGTTATTTGATAGCAGTTAATAGACATTTAAATAGTTATGTTGTTAATGAGGTACCAGGGAAGCCACATGTGCAGAAGGAATTATTGCCAAACTTCCTTGTTTTCAACGTAGTCTTTAATCTTATAATATGCTTTTTTGATAAGGACACGTTTGATGTGGGTTTTAAACTCTCCATCGCTTAGTTCTGTGACCGACTTTGGCAACTTGTTATAAAAGCGGATACTGTTTATAAGAAATGACAAGATATAAAGAGAAGGCTGAGTCAGTATATCAATTTCCTTGAATTTATTTCTAAGGAACTCACGAGGACTCATTCTGTAGATCGCGCGAATTGCCCTCTTTTGTAAAATGAAAATAGAATCTACGTCAGCTGCCGATCCCCACAGCAGCACGCCTTATGACATAATACTGACCTAGTATACTAACATAACTGTGGCTACATCAGTCAACTGCCTTATTATTTTTCTTACTGCATATAGAATTTTTATTTCACTCTCAAAGTACAACAAAAACACTTAATCTATGAAGTACAATTTTCAAGGTGTTTGATGGTTTTACAGCAGCAAGTATTAATGATATCCCAACTCCCAAACTAAGTCAAGCTTGTATTTTGGGAGTTAGTGGTTCTACACAGGACTTATATAGACACAACGTTGTAGCCTATGAATTGACTTCCAACACTTAATAGTAAATAAATTAAGCCAAAATTTAAATTTGGAAACATGCATTGAGAAATTAAGTAAAAAAATTAAAATTCTAGTACAGTACCTATATACATTATCTAAAACTACAAATAAAAATAGAAAAATAGAAATAAATAAAACATATACCTTCACACAGACAAAAAAAAAAAAAATACTTTTTTATAGTTAAAAGCATCTCAGTTTGAGCATAATCTAAAGTTTGCAACCAATTACTTAGTTTTTGTTTAACCTCTCGTTTAGATAAGCTATAAATGTTGATGGTTTTGTTGACCGTATTATACAGTCTCGAGCTTACTGCGTCAAATTGCCTACTAGCGGAAGCGGTTCTGCAAGGTACACCAGGGCAAACAACTGCACCGGAGCGCTTTTTATTGGTTTTGTCGTCCAGTGGTAGAAGCGAATGCCTCCGAAGTACTGTTTTTAAAATATATAACTGTCTCACAGTCATAACCTTACATTTGGAATATAGTTTGGCAGTTGAGTAAAGTCGTGGTTTAAAGTGTATCAACTTTAAAACTGCCCTTTGCACCCTCTCCAGGACAAGAAAGACAGTTTTATAGGTTCCACCCACGGAGTACTGAAAGAAGCGGAGATGCCGCAAGCCAAAATCACCTAAGAATGAAGCGTCGCCTGAATGCGGGTGTTCGGGGGACGAGGTACGGCGATGGCCACACCCCACGATGGAAACCCCGCCCATTTTTTGTAAATCCATCTAGCGGTGAAAGGAATTATTACGGTGAAACTGAACTAACAATTTTTATTTTAGTTCGTCTACTGGCCACTACGGCGTAACAAAGCATGACACTTTGTTCCAGAACATTCTAGTGCGTTAGTATGGTGGGAACACATTATTTATACCCAACTGTTGGTTGTGTTGTATTACGCAATTAGGGTGCAGGTTTCCTCACGATGTTTTCCTTCACCGATGTTGGTAATGTCCAAGATAAACTCAGAAAGTAGGTACAGTACCGACCAAAAGTCCATGAGCAATCTCACAAAGCAATAGACTGACGCTTCGGTTTGACTTACGACCTTCTTCTATAAGTTTTTACAATACTGTAGACACGCACATTACACACACACACTCACTTTGTCTGCAACCAATGACTAGTTCAATAATCATCATTCGTTTTTAGTTTCATTCGTCTTGTTCACATAAATATTAAAGTTTAGCAGGTAGACCACAAAAAACTAAGTAAATTATTTCGATTTCTGTGGGGTAGATGCAGTTTGTTACGAGTATTTAATAATAGAACTTTTTTGGTTCGTGGATAATATTGGTGACGAGTATTTAGCGCAGTGTTGTGGTTATTATTATCAAAAAGCAGGCATAAAATATATTGAAGAGATCAGATCAGATCAGAGAATATTATTGCGCTGCGTAAAAGTGAAGTGAATATCTAATGAAACCGGACTAAGTGTGAGTGTTATCATTTATATATTTCATATTTTACTAAACATAAATCTTAATCAAGGGTATTGTTGATAGAACAGAGGTATTGTTGAGACAGAAGATGCCTTTAAAGTTTTAAATTCATTGTGAGGTTTAATTCGATTATTTATTTATTTAATACTTTAAGCACGTACATGTACAGAGGCGGACTTAATGCCATAGGCATTTTCTACCAGTCAACCTTTGGGTGATGCAGAGACAAACAGTGGTAGGTGCAATATTGAAAATTGTGGAATAAATATTCATTTAAATATAAGGATATATATATACCTATCAAAACAAAATATATAATATAACTATATATATAAATATAAGAACAAATAAATACACATAAATAGACGAATATATTTATAAAACAAATAAGACAAACAATGGGAAAACATTACCGCTGTGATGATACTGCCAGCTTCTTACGAATATGCTCGCGAACTTTAACTTTAAAGGATAATCTGTTGGTTGCCATCCTGATTTCTTGGGGGAGCGCATTCCACAGAGAGATAAAAACAATGTTTTTCTTTGTTCTAGAGAAATACTGTGAGGGTTAAGAGATATGAGGAAGGGGCTTATTATCGAGTAGCAGCGACCTCAAATGGTGAATGAAACAAATGGTTTCATACCAACGAGATATTTTGCTGAATTATTAAAAACACGTCATTATGAACCGTTCGCCGTGCACTCTGAAGGCTTGCATCACTGAAGACCAGCTAGAAAACCGTTTTTGACCTTAAAATATTGACCGTACCAACTTAATAAACAACAGATTCGTTATTGCATGAATTTATGGTAACGAATTTTTTAAGCACGTTTCAATAGGGTGTTTGTCGTATTTCTTGCAGATATACCGAAATTGTTTAATATTATTTTAGTAATAGTATTATTTTAGGATTAAAATTTGAGGTTTAGTTTCAATCAAAAGTTTCAATCGCGCGCTATCCGCGATCTTAGGAATCACCATTTCACCTCTCGCCCAAAGTCTTCATGAATTTCGATAGATGTTTGTATGTAAGTACAGCGTTGGTGCAGTACCCAGTACCGCACTTTTTACGAAAACCACACTTCTTCTTGATATCTTGATAACCCTTGATGTTATTGTGATAGTCATCAGTTCACTTATAAAAGCATTGTTATTTTAGTCATTCTGTTTTTGTAAAATTACTTAATTTGTGTAGATAGCCAAAGTAAACAAACAATAAAATTAATTATGACTTTAATTTGACGTGACATCTAATCATTGACATTGGCAATTAATCAGCCATGTATTCCGTTGTATGAAATATGTACCTACCAAGGAGAACTTATTTCAATGTTAATAATAATAATATAAGTTGGATAGGTATATTAAACAAAACATCTTGTTTTAAACAAAAAACATAGTAAATATCCCGTTGTAAATAACTTTAGTGGTAAATTAATTGTTGTAAAAAAGTTTGTGCTCGCGAGGTCTACTGTTCGCAGAAATACTAGTATTATCAATATTTAGAGAAACAGAACGTTGCTTCAAATAAAATGTGCGTGAGTGAATGAAAGAATGCCATTTTTGGTTCTTATCTGTGGATATTATTTAAACCATGAACCTTCTTTGGTACTAACTGATCCTCGAAAAGTCTTCGTTTTGTAATAAGAACACTTTTTGAGTCTGGTACTAGCTTTATTACCGTAACAATCCTAGACCTTTAAGTCTTGGTTTAAACCAGTACCTAAGCAGTTTTTTGTAATAAGACGGTTAGCGTGCTCATGCACTTTTGAGCGCTTACTGTACATTTGAATTGAAAAAGTCACATTAGTACCTGCCCGGATTTGAATCCACAACCTCGTGCATGAGAGGCGAGGCCTTAACCACTGGACCATCACGGCATTTATGGTAAAATAGGTATTAATTTTACAGCCGCGCCGTACGTAGCACAGTCTCACTTTTGCTTGTTTTTAACAATTTAAACATATTTATTTACTTGGACAATTTCCAATGCACTTTATACATTGGCAGAATAGTCGACATCGGCTTTGCTTGCCATTTAATAACAATAGAATAGAATAGAATACTTGGACAATATGATATAATATACATATTTGTAATGTGCTCGTCAAGCCCTTTCATTTGATACCCAACATGGCACAATTCAATTATTTTTATTTTTTATTTCGTTACTTTATGTCCTCTAGAGGGCGCCATATTAAATTTAATGTGACGTCACATATCTTACAATCAGCGGACAATCAAAACGCTTCTAATGATACCTCATTTGTCAAATTATGATCGGCAGTTTAGAAGTTATGAGGTAACAGATGAACATACATACATACACACATACATACATACATACATACATACTGGTTAAAATCATAACCCTCCTTTTTGCTTCGCCGTAGTCGGGTAAAAAATAGGATCTTGCTAGCATGATGCACACATTTTTATTTAACAGTTAGGACCGGCAACTTACCGACAGATGGCGCATTTTTCTTATTTTAAATTCTTCTTATTTCATGTATCAAAGAACGTATTTATTTATGAATTAACTTATAGAGAGCAAAATAAAACTTAAGCAAGTAATTTGAGTCGCAAATTAGTCACAATAATATGCATTGATAATGATAAAAATACGAAATCGGTGAGAATTGGTTAGAATGCACCTCCTCGACAACAGATGTCTCTAGCTACAATCTGGCGATCAAACGAGAAAATGTGTTTTAAAATGAAAATATAAATTTTAGGGACTTACACATGAAATGTTATGCCATCAATATGTTTCAATTTTGATCCTGAATAATTTTTGCATCCAACAACAGCGCACTTCATTATTAAAACAATTTAACTATTAAAAAACGATTAGAATACAACGCACCCAAACGCGATGAAGATTCACTCGCAACTAAGGTTTGCGGCCCCGCCCACTATGACGTCAGGGCCTAATTGAAGGCGCAAGGCCTACTTGCCTTGCGGCATCTCCGCTTCTTTCAGTACTCCGTGGTTCCACCCCATACGGGTATGCAATATATTAACACTGACTGACATAGGGCAGTGTAGACCATATAAATCGTTGAAGCATCAGCGCTGTGTCTCAGATTCTTAAAAATATACATCAGTTTTCTGATGCGACTAGTGAGAACTTCAATTTGTGGTCGCCAGTCGAGTCGTTCGTCTAGCAAGACCCCGAGATATTTAATATTGCTCACTCGTGACAATGACAAGCAGACACAGTCCGCTGGCACCGCACAGATGTGAGCTTTGAGTGTGTCGGTGGCTTCGGGTGGCTCACGGGAGTTCGGAAGAAAGAAACGGATAAATTTTGTTTTCTCTATATTAAGGGTTAGCAAGTTGTTAGAGAGCCATTGCATTACAACCCGTAGTCCATTTTCGGCATGCTTTTTAGCAGAAATCCAGTCTTCTCCGTGAGATAATAGAGCCGTGTCGTCTGCATATGTTAATATGTCACAATTCGGAATTTTAAGATTACATAGATCATTAATATAGATTAGAAACATAGTTGGTCCCAAGATACTCCCCTGGGGAACCCCATAATTAATGGGTTCTTCATCACTCACCACCGTGCCGATACAAACAGACTGCGTCCGACCAGACAAGTAATCTTTAAAAATGCTTAAAGCTAGTCCACGTATGCCGATGCTCTCCATCTTGGAGATAAGAATGGTAATTGAAATCGTGTCAAACGCTTTAGACAAATCTAGGAAGATTCCAAAACATTTCCGCTTATTATCAAGTAAGCTTATTGCCTTACTACTAAAATTTGCAACCGCATCTTCGGTTGATTTGATAGACCACTTCTAAACCCGTATTGTTTGCTTGAGATGATATTATTTTTGTTCAAATAATTAGTCAAGCAACTATTTAAGATACGTTCTAGAATCTTTGACAGTGCACTTAATATAGAAATAGGCCTGTAGTTTGCCACACGGTCCCTTTTCCCACTCTTGAACACCGGTGTAATTTTTGCCCTTTTAAAAGCTCTCGGGAATACCCCTGTGGCAATTGCTAAATTACTTATATGAGTAATAGGTGGAACTAAGGCTTTTCGCGAAAACTTAATAACTTTCGATGGTATATTATCCCAGCCAGTGGCGCAATCGTCCCTTAGTGACATAATTACGGTTTCAATTCGTTCTTCGCTAACTGGAATAATACCCATCGAATTACATACCGATGTATTTGTCTGGTAATGCATATTAGGGGGTGTATCCTTGTTAGTAAATATTTTTGAAGCAAGGTTTTTGCCAATATTTACAAAATACTGATTGACACAGTTTGCAGATTGTTTGTCGTTTAAAGCAATTTTAAGAAGCTCAACTGGAGTTTGAGATTTATTCTTTCTACCAGCTATTGCATTAATCAAACTCCAAGTGGCCCTAGGATTGCTTTTTGCTTTAGCAAATTCGTTGGTTTCGTACGCCCGCTTAAGTTTTCGAAGCAAAGTGTTACAAAAGTTGCGGTATCTCTTGTATGCCAAAGCAAGAGTATCATTGTCCGGATTTTTGTTTAATTTCCGATGCATGTTATCGCGATTTCGGATGCACCGTAGTAGACCGGGGGTTATCCATGGCTTTAAAATAGTACATTTTCCAGTTTTTTTAAAGTCTTTGTATTGTTTTTTATGACAGTTTGAATGATAGAGATAAGGCAATTGGTAGCTTCGTTAACGTCGGTTTCATCTGTGACCTTTTTAAAACTGCAGTTATCGAGTTCAAATTTTATTGTGGTGTAATCAAGTTTGAGCCAGCTTTTTGCTTTGTTTTTTCTAGAGCTAGCTCTATGACCAAGGCATAAAAATATTGGTAGATGATCAGTAACATGAGTATTATGCAGCTGAACTTAATCTACCTGAAAGAGCTCTAATGTGGGCGCCCCATTGCAATCTCGAATCTAGAATAATTCCTAGAAACACAGTTTCCGTAATAGCATCTAGTTTCTTGTCATCAAGTTTTAAATTTAGACCTACTTGTGGTACATTTGGTAATGAGAACTTAAGACATTTAGTTTTGTTCGCATTAAGTTAAAGATTATTAGTTGCGAACCATTTCCAAAGAACTGCCAGACTATCGTTGAGATGTAAGACATCCGTATCTTTTCTATCTATTAAAAAAAAAGAGAAATGTCATCAGCGAATAGAATTATCTCCGATAAATTAGCCATAATGTAACGAAAAGAAAGAACAAGATCAGCATCTTGTCCACGAATTCCGTACTGGTGTAATTTACAGAGCAGTGTATTGTGGTCAACGTAGTCTAACGTTTTTGAGAGATCACAGAAAATGCCAATTGCATCCTGGGTTATATTTTCATATCTTACGTAGGATTGTTTTCACAATTACAGATAGACAATAATTATTATTATTTGAAAAAGAAAATACAATCACCGTCCGGATCCACGCCTAGATCAAACGTACGCAGTTCAGAACTCCAAAAACTCGCCACTGTGTCATATCAATCCGTTGTTGCGTGATAGACAGACAAACCAACAAATAAATCGTCATCTATCAACCGAAATACGTCCACTGCTGCACATAGGCCTAAAAATAAATTGTATTAATCTCTTACTTTTCTTCGTTCTCGTTTTCTTTTTTCCTCTCAAATGTAGGCTATATATACAAAGAATTCAAATAAATTAATAATTTATTTTGGACCAAACACTTGGATTCATTTTTACAAACCTGCCAAACTGCCGCAGTTTGTCGGCAGGAATAGCGCTCGTCGTAAAACATTTGGTATAAACAATCTAATTAATAGTTTAAATGGACGGTAAGAATATTATTTTGAATTCATTTCGGGGGGGGTTAGGGTTGCCTATTCAAAGAGGGTAAATAAAGAGTAAGTTCAGATTTCTAAAAAGAGATTTATTGTTATTTTTAAAACAGGGGGGGGGGTGGAACCCCCAAAACCCCACCTGCCTACGGCCCTGGTTCAGTGTCTCTCAATCAATCGATTAATTATTGTCACATGTTGCGACCATTTCATTCAGCAGTTCAGCCTTTAATTTAGTCCCCAGTGTTCGCCTGCTAATTACACCATTCAACACGCTAACACACCATCTCTTCTCAGCCAGTCGATACTATTGAACAGTGTAGGGGTCAAGTACTTATTGGTTCTTTTGCCTTAGTAATTCTTTACTGGTACGCACGAATTTATGTTCTCTAACACTTCTAGTATTGTAAGTGTTTTGCATGTACTTTGAATTGGTCGTTATAGAACTGTTCTAGAACCAAAGGCACTGGTAGCCACATAGTATCCTGTTTGTTTTGATTAAGTTCTTAGAAACGAATTCTCCCACAGTCACCAAAACAACGCATTAAGAAACAAAAACCGACCCTTTCATCAATGACCAGTAGCGACGCGGTCGCGCATCCGGGCGACCCCAAGGGCCTGGGCCGCATCGATATCAAGCACGGGGGCAGCGAGGCCAACAAGGGCCGCAGGGGCAGTAAGAAGAAGATCATCATCGAGGACTTTGTGGAGGCGAAAGGTACTAGTTTACCATCGCCTGCAAAGGACAGTAAGGTTGGTATACTACTTCTATATTTATCTATACATATTACAAACTAGCTGTGCCCGCGGCTTCGCTCACGTGACTGTGTATTCTATTGGCATTATAAGTTAATCGGAGCGTGAATTCTTAGTATATTTGTAATATTCTACAACATTAATTGATTTTGTTAAACATGTTAGTACACACAGCTCCATTAAGTAGTTACCCTCCCAAAAGACATGCTGGCTAGTTCGTCAAACTGCCGATATGAGTATGACGACGTTCCTTGATGCGATGGTTCGAATCCAAGTCGAAATAATGAACTCTTTTTGAAGTGTTCTTTAGATTATTCGTAACAAAAAATAAAAGGCCCGTTTTGACATTTGTCATCGCGACGTAAATAGTGAAGTAACCATACGACTCAGTACGATAAATCGATTTCAAGTTTGTATGAGTATTTGATCGATTTGATTATGTATTGTAAAGTGCATTGGATTAACCCTTGGTATGCCGGAACGTAGATCTACACGAGACACAATGGTTTTTTAATTGTGTCTGTAATTACGGCATTCGAGAGGTTAAAGTTAGAAAATTTTACTTAAACTTTAATATTGTAGGTATTTTGAAATGATACAATGGTACGAAAGGTCAATTTGTCTTTAATTTAATATTTTTAGTTACAATAACATTCACTCAATCACAAAAAAAATCAAGAAAAAGCGAAAGTGATTGAATCTTCATTTATCATTTTCTTCGGATGAGGAGTCAAAATCGTCGATATTTGCCCAGTCTTCTTTAGTAATTTTAGCACAAGCTTGTTTCAGCAATGTCATTATTTTCTTAGTGGAGAATGGCGGCTTTGTAGTATGGCGAGCTGCGTATCCTTTGATTTGAGCCCAGATCAACTCAATAGCATTGTACTGACAATGGTACGGCGGCGTTCTTATCACTTTGTGTCCATGCTGAAGTAAAGTAAACATTTATTTGCGGAAGTGCCAATTCATCAATTTTATATTTTAGTTTCGCAGGTTTATTTTCTTTTACCAGTTCAAGCAATTCAGCTTTCTACAATTTCATGTCAGCTTCAACGCCTTGTCTTTGTAGCCATGCCACTAAGTCAGCCTTTTTGTTTACTTGAGTAAGTCCTTTATCTATTTGAACTGAATGGTAAGATGCATTGTCCATAATGATTATGCACTGTTCGGGAAGGTTTGTTAACAAGTTAGTAAACCACTCTGTGAATTTATTTGCGTCCATTTCTTCGTGATATTCTTTTGTACTTTTAGACTCGAATGCGAGTAAGGCATCATTCACAAAACATCCCTCGGCTGATCCGGCGTGGCAGATTATTAGGCGTCCACCTTTTCCCATTAGCACTTTTGAGCAAGATGCCTTGGTATCGTCCGTCCACGACTAGGGCACGGTATGATTCGAGTTCAGCCAAGTCTCATCGATAAATATGACAGTGTCCCGATTTGTGATTTTGTTCATCTCCCTCAAGAATGATACTCTGTGCAAAATTAAATCATATCGTTCCATCATAATTTTCCTCTTGTCGGTTTTCTTGTATTTGAATCCAATTTGCTTCATAATTGTTATTAAAGACGTGGAACTGCCACTGAACAGGCCACACTCTCGAAGTGATATCAGCAATTTACTCACAGTTGGGTATTCATTTCTTGTGTAATAAGCATACACGTGCTTTCGAATAGCGTCTGCGTCAAATGTGTCAATACCTGTTACAGACTTGCTTTTCTTCCTCTTTTTAGGCGTACGTAATACATGTCCTTCAGTACCGGAAGGCCCATACTTTTCCTTCAAGATGGTTCGAATAGTTTTTTGCCGATTCCAAGTGCTTCTGCGACGCGATTTTGCACTTGCGTTAAGGGCAATAAAGGTCCACCATTAACTGATTCGCGTTCGAAGTATTCGGTTAACTTCACAACCAATTCGCGTGACATGTTGAAACAGTTCGTAAGATATACCAACAAACACCAAAATCGAGTCCAAATCACTATCTTTAAATCAATGTCCAAAATAGAAAAGCCAAGGTCAACGTGATAGTAAACAGAAATAGTTCAAAAGCAAAGCCGAGTCGAGACAAAAATATCAGAGATAAACGAGCGCACAGTCAACTTCACAAGATGGCGAACGAAAGACTGCGCAGTGCGCGCGTGGACGCAAAGTCACGTGCCGCTTGGTCAGAGACAAGCCATTCTATAGAAACCAGTGTCGCCAATTCAAAATTTTATTTACGGCTTTGAGCGCCAAATATTGTGTGTATCACTTCACAATATTTAATTACTATTAAAATCGAATGAAGCTGGTGAAATTCAGTAATTAATGGGTACAAACAATACTAGTATTAAAAAAAAAAGACTGAGAACATAACTATTTTTGAGACGTTTCGTAATCATTAGAAATTGCATGCTAATAAAGTAAGCGCGAAAAGAATACTCGCAATGTGGAATCATATTTCGCGCCAAAAAAATGTATGTATTTTTTTAAAACACTTTACGTCTCATTAATTATTATTTTATTGTTTCTTTCAGTTTCGTTCCAAGTTATATTCTAGGGTCTTTCTCAAATGTCAAAACGGGCCTTTTATTTTTTGAAAACTTTAGCAGTGTAACATGTTAAAACTTGAAGGGCTAGCACATACTGACGCTGTTTGTACATATTTGGTTTGAACGAAAGAAAATAGTTGTAATTCATGGTCACTCCTGGGTCCCGACAATAAAAAACTGTTCATATTTAAAAAACTTAAAAGCAATTAAGATTTTATGTAATTAAGTTATACAGTTAAACCAGTACCCTAATTGCGAAACTTATTTTCGTAAACAATTATGCCTAATTTGTTTCATTTTGACAGTTCAACAACATTCATTGCGTTATTTATGTTGTTGAGTAGATTTTCTTTTCCAACTTATGAAGCAATGGATTAAATAAAATTAAATAAAACTTTATTTCAGACTAAGGTCCATAATTTTGTTAGTATATTGGTGTTAGTAACAATGGTGCTTAAATAAATAGGTTAGTATTGTTATTTTATTACAAGATTATTTATTTATGCAGACCTATGACTGTCCCCACCCAGTGTCCCTGAAAGGGACAGTCCGATTTGGCAGCGATCATTTTTAGAATGCTGTTGTCACTACCATGCAGGCGCTATAGTAGTGAGGCCGCTTTCTTTCGCATGATGGCATGGAAGCCATCTGTGCGAGCCTCCGCGAACATTCCTGAAGCGCTACAACGCCATGGCAGCCCCAACAGCACCCTAAAAGCATTATTCGAAACAGATTGTGTTGTATTACGCAATTAGGGTACTGAAAAGGTATGCGCATCGGTAGTTCGTCGAAAAAAAATTACGTAGACCGATGTGACAAATGCTATTTACACATACTTATGGAAATTAGATATTAATTATTCAAAGATCATACAGACATAGAAATAGAAGGAAGAGTGGCTTGTGCTTGGAAAACATACTGGTCCTTTAAATAGATATTGAAAAGTAAATACTTTACTATGACAACCAAGAAAAGTGTTCAACTCGTGTATCTTGTCATGTCTCACGTATGAAATCAAAATAAAAAGTCATTTATTCAAATTAGGCTGAGAATCAGCACTTTTCGAACGTCAAGATTACATAAGACAGTGCCGCGGCACGCGCGCCCTTCACCACTTCCTAGTGCTTTAGCTGGGAAGAAAAAGTGGCGCAACAAACTCCCCAGCAGCACAGCTGTCTGTTCAGTTAGAAAAACTTGATTCTACACAATAGTATGCAAACTCATTTACATGACGCAACACAAAACATTAAATTATTTGCCATTATATCAGCTAGTACACGCCAATATATCTATAAAAAACACCGAAAAAACTTTTTTGTAAAAAAGTTTTAATTTCTCGCTTTTTAGTGGGTCAATTTGTAATTTATCTAAGTTACATTAGCCTAATGCCAACTGCTCATCACCTTTTACAAAATATTGCTTTTCCCGATGCAGGGACGTTCATCGTTGAGGAGTTCTCCTGGTACTTACCATCAGCTCCACTTCTCCATATGCATTGTGATGAGCATAAATTGCATTGCAACCATATTAAAGTAATCGAATCCCAACCCGTGAAATACTTATTATTGAGTAGTTCCGATGGCTATTTGTGGTCTTCATCATCAATTCCACTTAACGGTGCTTTTCAAGAGCAACTGCACGAGTTACTATAAAAAATACCCAAATCGCTATAGGTTTGCCTATAATATTTGAAGAGTTCCCTCGATTTCTCTGGGAAGCCATCATCAGATCCTGGTTTCCTTATCATGGTACCACCCTTGGGATATCTCCTTTCCAACAAAAAAAGAATCATCAAAATCGGTTAATAAACGACGAAATTATCCGCGAACACACATTAAAAAAATATACGATCAAATTGAGAAACCTCCTTTTTTTGAAGTCGGTTAAAAACTATACTCAAGCAGAAATATAAACGTAACGGTAAACAGAACTTAATACCGAAATAAAAGTCTGCAGGCGTAAAGGGCATGCCCGCTTACATAAATAGCTTTATATACCTAGCTGTAACTGGAAGTCATAAATGTTATGTAGCGGTTACACCGCCACATACGAACTACGCATCATAGACATGACGTCACACAAATCCTGCATCGCGCAATTACAGTTTACCGAGCGATCGATATATAAATAAGATTTCAACTTCAAACCGACGGGCAGTTGCCCGCCAGACACAACACCCGTCTGGTCGGAGGATCCTCCCTTTTCTATGGTGGATGAGTGAACTTTACACCCTGTTCCTCATACCACTAAATTGGTGACCCCGAGTATGAACGTCAACGCAGCCTTCGTGCAATTACTTCGGCGTGACATCAGCTAAAGGCACTAGGAAGTGGTGAAGGGTGGGCGTTTTTGGGGGACTGTCTTATGTAATTTTGACGTTCGAAAAGTGCTGATTCTCAGCCTAGTTTGAATAAATGACTTTTGAATTTTGAATTTTTTGAATCATCATCATCATCACTCCCGCAAGCTTTCGTGAGGCGAGTCACACAGCCAGCACCCACGGCTTCAACGGGTATCCTGACCACCAGCATGCAGCGAACGCGCATTCCTGATCATCACCTTCAGCCTCATCACCCCGACTCACTGGGGAATCAACGCAATCACCTCAATCACCCCGACTCACAGGGGAATCACCGCAGTCAACTCAATCACCCCGACTCACTGGGGAATCACCACAATCACCACAATCGCCGCAATCACCACAGGAAGTTCCGACCCACCGTGAACTATGCGGCACCCGGTTCCGACTCACTGGAACCACAGCTGGCACTGTGGGAAGCATCGCAAGATTCAGCCCACTATCGACCTCCGGTCTCCGGAGGGGAGTGATGTAGCGGTTACACCGCCACATACGAACTACGCATCATAGACATGACGTCACACAAATCCTGCATCGCGCAATTACAGTTTACCGAGCGATCGATATATAAATAAGATTTCAACTTCAAACCGACGGGCAGTTGCCCGCCAGACACAACACCCGTCTGGTCGGAGGATCCTCCCTTTTCTATGGTGGATGAGTGAACTTTACACCTTGTTCCTCATACCACTAAAGTTAAACTAGGACCATCGAAGTAAAATAAATAAACAGTTAATTACTAATAACAAAACCATGGTCAGCAAGACCAGCCACCAAAACAGCACCCGTTCACGAGCATAACGCAAAGATCAGACATTACCGGCTCCACATATGCGAGGGAAGGAGCCAAACCGAGCCCCGACGCTACCGCAAGCACTCACATCTTGGGAGCATGACGAATTTGCTGCCGGTTGCGCAGGCAAGAATAACACATACAACATGTAAAAAAACCCTGTGCGATCCGTGAGGGTGTTGTTAGGTATCGTACTGAGAGTCTATTTATGTGGTGATTTCCAAGAAAAACAAAAAATCGCCATTTTTTTTCAATAGGCCATTTTACATGGGGCGCGGGCGGCCGTTTTTTAGGTGTAAACAACTAATGACCCTTATTGATTTTATTTTATAGATTTGTAGTAATTTTGGTACTAAAAAAGTGAATTTTAAATAGCAATAGCTTCTTTCATTTTCAATAATAATAATAAAAAAAAAATGATAATGTTATTGCAGTACCTATGTACCCCTCTCGGATCGGACTCATATAACCCGTCAGTAGGTAAGCTAATTCTGGAGAAAGAACATAAAAAATGTCATAGTAGTCCTTGGCGTTGACTCAGAAACATCTTCTAAAACTGAGAACGTGTCAAAGAGGAATTGAAAGAAGTATATTGGGTGTGACGCTAAAAGACCGTAAAAGAGCAGAAAATATTAGATTTACAACAAAGGTGGAAGACATACTATAGAAAATAAGACAGTTGAAATGGCGATGGCCAGGACACGTGACAAGGTACAGCAGGATAAAATGGACAAAAATCATAACGGTATGGCAATCACATGATGGCAAAAGAAAAAGATGCAGACAAGCTAAAAGATGGTCAGATGATATCAAGATTATTGAAGGGACAACCTGGTCAAGAAAAGGTAAAAATAGAGAAGAATCAAAATAACTGGAAGAAGCCTATATGTCACAGGACACGCTGGTCACTAAACCGGTAAATTCGATGTGCTAGATTATAAGTTAAAACAGTTTGCTACGATATATAAAAATGTATAATGTTTAGTATCAGCAATAAAGTCTACCGGTAAAAGCCCGCGGGTGGTCCGCGCCGTGACAGGTTTACGACCGCACTTGAATAAACAAACTCCCGGGTTTCTTTATACCGTCTCAAGTATTATTGTTTATGTTTTTTGCTACTCGAATAGATTAGGAATACATTTCAAATGGTTACAGTCTTTGTAAGCAATGTTCACTAATCTTTATTACCCGTTTTTGTTGTGAGTTCTATTGTTCATTGTGATAACGATTTCTGATAAAACTACCGTACCAATTCACAAGAAATTTTGCAGGGTACATTATGGATAGATAAGTTATCTAACAGCGTTTTTAGAGACAAACATTGAAAATAAAAAAATCTAGATTTTTGATGACCTAGGATTTCTAGTGCTTACGTAACTTTCTCCGCTCCAAAAAAAATTTGTATGTTGTATTTTAGTGAAAATGTTGTCTAAAACGATGAAACATGAAATATTGAAAAGAAATAAAACACTTACCGATCCACACAGGAAAAACACAAAATATCACTACTTTCACTTTGACGTGAACTTTCACTCATCCGTTTGTTTACACTTTTTTGGTTGGGTCAAAATAGCTATAATATAATGTTATTTAGTGCGTGTATTAAAATATCACCACTTTCCGACGATTTACATACAAAAACCATTAAAAAACTAATTATTACAGCGAACACGCGCGTCCCGGGAGTGACGTTTGACTGACATTTTAACGCGCGGGAACGTCAATTTCATTTTTTTTTTAATGTATTTTTTTTTAATCTTGATATTTTTGCTTTTAGTCGATTTATTTGACAAGAATATTTATCCGACCATAGACTGAAAAATCCACAGACGATATTAGCCATTACAGCTAGTACAAATAGAGATGTACCTAAGTCGCGTGGGTGAGCCGTCTCTCATGAGAGACGCCGGGCCTTAAGTTCAATTAATCAAATATAATGTCCTCCTCGCAGCACAAGCGCAAGCACCGCCACCCCGCGCCCGCCACGCCCGCGCCCGCCCCCGCCCCCGCGCCCGCGCCCGCCCCCGCCACCGCGCCCGTGCCGCACAGCGCGGAGTACACGCGCGACGTGCTGCAGAAGCAGCTCTCTGATAAACTGGGAGAAGACACGGGGTGAGTACATATTGACTTCTGTCCGCGATAGGACGGCTCGCACGACACGTTGCACCGACTGTGCAAAATTTTAATAATAGGTTATGTCGTGCAGTATTTGGTTATTTTTATGATACCGCACTTCATTATCATGTCAAAGAGTACCCCTAGAGGATTTAATAATAATACATGATAACAATTTAATAATAGTAATTAATTTAATTATATGAAACCTTATGCAACAATTTAATTATGATTAACATGAAAAGCATTTATTCAGACATTTTTTTAAATTTGATTACACATGTAAACAACGACAACGTGTTGCGCCAACCCCACGTAACAAGAGCAAGAAAATGATGATTATAATGATGTAAACAAAATTTACACACGTCTATTACGGTTATAATACAGTGAACCTAATCCAACATTTTGTTTTGTAACAACGCATAAATCCGTGTTATGCAAATTGAATTCTCCAAGTATCCTACAAACTTTTAAATTCATGACCAACTCTAAAATACATGATTACGTAACCAATATTTTATTTTTAAAACAAATGTGTAATTTCTCTACAGGTCAGCACCGCGCGATTCACGCGAAGCGATAGTCGAAAACAAATATAGCGGCCACATAGATGGTGGCAACACAGATGGCAACAAAGATGGTGGCAACACAGACGGTGGCAACAAAGATGGTGGTAACACAGACGGTGGCAACATAGATGGTGGCAACACAGACGGCGGCAACATAGATGACGGCGACAAAGATGGCATGGACTCTGTCGACAACCTGTTAGATGACAGTATGGACCGCTCTACCGGCCAAGAGGACTGGGCCATCGGTACGTTACTATTCTTCTTAATTAAAATCTTAAATTCACACAACCTGCCGCTGGCTCTAAAACATTGAAATTTTGCACAAGAGTTCCTTTCATACCGTAACCGAAAATGATTGTTTGTATGGATTATAAGTTTTGCCGATGGGAAATCGGGCACACAGCTTATATCTGAATAATAATTCAGAATCTCACGCAATTATCAAGTTTTGTGAACACAAACTAAATGTACAAATGACCACCTTTTAATTCCAAACTGTCAATCAAAAATCGAGTCACGACTACACAACGCTAAAGAATATAGTAAAGTGGTAATACATGTAAATTATAACGAGGACGTTATTAATATAATGTTAGTTTTACTGTAAATAGATTTAAAAAAAAAACAACGAATTTGTATGAAATCACAGGAAAATATCGATAAATCTGTTTATGAGCGTTTATTCTGAAAGTGGGCAACGTCGCAATAGATGTCAAATATTTCGCTGTTTTGATTAATTTGGCAATAATTAGTGAATGGAAATAAGATATGTAGCTAACTAGTTCCCTAGAATATTAATTATGAATTGCAATTATAACCCTGAATTTGATGTTGTAACCGTTTTAGGTGTAGAAAAGGCATTTGGAAAGTTTACAAATCCTTTTTTTACATCCAAAAGTACATATTCGGTGTTACGATATTAATTATTGCATTTCATAATAAATATTTTAGTTCCCTAGTTAGTCACATTTCTTAATTCCGTACAGTAATATTGCCAAATTAATCAAAACAGGTAAATATTTGACAGGGGTTCCCTCTATCTGGCAGAATCTTAATGCTCCGAAATTCATTTGGCATAACACACTTGGCATAATCTTCTTTAAACGAAGATTTTAAAGGCATAAAAATGATTTAATATAATTATTGCTTGACCGAATTTTTATGTGTCCGAATTTACAATGGCATACTTTTAAGATGGCAGAATTTTATTTGGCATAATTACCTTTGGCAAAGTTAAAATTCCGCATAATTTCGTTTAGCATAACGTTTATTTAGAGCGACAATTATTTGGTACAATTTCACTTGGCATACTATGAAGATGGCAGAATTTCATTTGGACTAATTTAATTAGGCTTATTGCCATTTCTATAAAATAGCATTTTTAACCTTAAATAAAAAATTTAAATATTGTCTTAAAAGTCAATATGTTGTGTTACAAAATTTTGTGACAGAAACGGAATCGCTACAGTACCGACTCCACGTAGTCTTCAAAATCAAAATCATCAAAATCAAAATATTTTATTTCACATAAACCTACATGGGCACTTATGAAACGTCAGAAGCTAGGTGCACGGTTCCAATTGGTCGTTTCCTATGGAGAAGAGCCGGCAAGAAACTCCACGGTTACTCTTTTAAAAATAATTGGCTTTTACAATACTTTCAAACATTGATGTAAATCACTTTCAAATAACAGTGTTTCTAGGTATGGGAGGACAGTGTAGGTCTTTCAATAAGTACCAAGTACTTAACAAAATAGAAAATGGTCAACAGGTCTACAATCCACTAAGCCTACAGCGTTCTCACATTCACAAAATATGTAGAAAAGAATCTATACAAAAAAATTAATTAATTAAAAAAAGTAAAAAACCTATTTTAAATAAAACGCAATTATATGATTGCTATTACAACTGTAATCAATCTGAATAATTATCATGTCCACAAAAGCCACAAAAAAAAAGTAAATAATGTCAAATAATAGAATAGTTAATATGTCAAGGGCGAATGTAAAAAAAAATAAAGATTTAAATAATCATGGTAATTTGGAAGCAGTTAATAGACTCTTACTTATTTATGCCGTTAATGAGGTACCAGGGAAGCCACATGTGCAGAAGGAATTATTGCCAAATTTCCTTGTCTGCCCTACCCCTAGAGTGTAATTTAAACCCGCGTAGGTGCGGAGGGGCGAGGCGGCCCTCGAGCTGAGGAGCAGGTGGTTTTAACGCCCGCCTCCGCGGCTGAGGCTGCGCCGGCCAGCCAGCCGAAGCTGCGGTGGTGAGCTCTAAAACCATCTGCGACGATAAGCTCGCGTGGGACCGCCGGAGCTCCGCAGCGCCGGAGCCGTGACAGAAACCATGCCTGCTGCATGGTGTATGCTTGTTTGCATGCTGCATGCTTGCTGCATGCATGGTGTATGCTTGTTTGCAAGCTGCATGCTTGCTGCATGCATGGTGTATGCTTGTTTGCATGTTCGCATGCTGCATGCTTGCTGCATGCATGGTGTATGCTTGTTTGCATGTTTGCATGCTGCTTACAGGGAAATAAAAACCACATATATTCACAATCAATGTGATAGATGTGGTGTAATGTGATAGATGAGTTTTTCAATTATTATGGATATGGAATGTATGCCAAAAGATGATTCTATCTGTAAACTTTCTGAGATTTGATAGTTCTGCCTTTTAATGATTATCCATATGAAATGTATGCCAAACGACGATTCTGACTGTGAACTTTCTGCGATATGATGGTTCTACTTTTTAATTATTATGGATATGAAATTTATGCCTAAGAGCGAGGCCCCATTAGTGCGTTGCGCTGCGTTGCGTCGCGTCGTCGCAACAGAACAACGCATTGTATGCCACACCAATGCATTGTAACAACGCATTGTATGACGACGCAACGCAGCGCAACGCACTAATGGGGCCTCGCTCTAAAGATGATTCTGACTTACAAAATTATGAGTTTTTAATGTATGATAAATGAGTGTCTGCCAAAAGATTTTCTGCGAAATGAAGTTTATGCTATCCGCTGCTACGTAAAATAATATTATGACATAAAAAGTTCTGCGATAAAGGGTGAACCCATTTGACAGCTATTTACGACGTTGCCAACTTTTAGGATAAACCCTCTTAAGGTGGATGCGCTTAAGGTAGCCCGCGAAATTCAAATTTCCTTACGTTTTTTACATTTGTAGGTCAGTGTCAGGTTGTATGTTGATTACAATATGATTCGCGAGGAGGCTCTATTGCTTACAAATATAATGTAATAAGAACTGATGTACCCAGTGATGCAATCAATATATCTGCACAACCCTAGCTATTACTTTCCTGTAGCTAATCTGTGAACAGCGTTGTGGGCTGCAATATCTTTATATGTACAATTCTTGTGTACAGTATGTCACTGAACTCCTCCTAAACGACTGGACAAATTTTGATGAAATTTTTGTGTGTTTGCGTGGATCCTTGGATGGTAGGCTCACAATTGGGCCCGGTAGGCGGCGCTGCGTTCAGGCCGGACAGCGTCAGTCGGGACCGCTAGTAGTCTATAAGTTTTGTGTATGTCTTGTTTCTATCTAATCTAATAATATTATAATGAGAAATGATTTGATTTTTTGTATGTTTGCTTGATACGCTTTCACGGCTAAACAGCTGAACTGATTTTGATGTAGTTTGGTATGAGGATACTTTGAACCCTAGGGAAGGACATAGGCTACTTTTTATCGACATACCACGCGGGCGAAGCCGCGAGCGGAAGCTAGTGTTTTATTATGTAGTTGTTTGTTGCTCCTTTTGAATAAAATAAAACATAATATTGGAAATACCAGGCGAGTCGCGATTCCGTCGCAAGTCACAAGATCGACCGCTGCATCAAAACGACAACGACATCAACTCACACTCGAGCGAAAAGGAACTCGTCACACAGGGGAAGCGGTCTAGTTCAGTACTCGCCCCTGATGGCCATCAGGAGAGTGCAGCACTCGCCTCTCAAGAACATCGGGAGAAAGGAGCTCTCGCCTCGCAGGGACAGCTCCTGGGTCAGCACGCCAGTTTGCGGGCGAGTGACTCGTCCGGCGAGCGACAGAGGGACAACGATATTGAATATACGAAGGACAAAGTAAGTGTCATCTAGTCTACAGTTTTTATTTCTTCACGTTAAGCTAAAAACATTATGTGAATAAATAAGGGCTTGATTCTAATAATGATTAAGTAATCATTTTTATCAACGTAAAACGCACATTATAAAATAACAAAAAAAAAATTAACACAATAAATACTAACGAGCCAAAAGCCCGATTCGAGAAAATGTATTTATAATTTGTGCCTGACCTCCTTACTTCCTTCTTCCAAGGTGGCGCCGCCCGTCAAGGTCGTGATGAAGAGCAACTTGACCTTCAACCTTGGAGAACAGTTCTTCTCGTGGAAGGACAGAGCCAACAATGACCTCGTGTGAGTACACCTTCTTCAATTATAGCTGTACAAGATTGTCGCGGGATCAACATCGGAACTAACGTCGCCATATTGGTTTTTTAATACATTTCACAAAACATTTTCACACATGTTTACTAACAGCGCCCCCTGTCGACGTCACTCGACCGTCAAAAGATCCTTGCAGCAGTGTGTGTCATCACATCATCTGCCTGTGCCCAGCTATGTTGTGGTGGGTGGCCAGTCTATCCCGGCCACCGCAGGCGCGGCCTTGCGGACGGCGAGCAATGGGCAGCTCGCCGTCCGGTAAGGGGCAGGCCCACTATCCCGGCCACCGCAGGCGCGGCCTTGCGGACGGCGAGCAATGGGCAGCTCGCCGTCCGGTAAGGGGTAGGCCCACTATCCCGGCCACCGCAGGCGCGGCCTTGCGGACGGCGAGCAATGGGCAGCTCGCCGTCCGGTAAGGGGTAGGCCCACTATCCCGGCCACCGCAGGCGCGGCCTTGCGGACGGCGAGCAATGGGCAGCTCGCCGTCCGGTAAGGGGCAGGCCCACTATCCCGGCCACCGCAGGCGCGGCCTTGCGGACGGCGAGCAATGGGCAGCTCGCCGTCCGGTAAGGGGCAGGCCCACTATCCCGGCCACCGCAGGCGCGGCCTTGCGGACGGCGAGCAATGGGCAGCTCGCCGTCCGGTAAGGGGCAGGCCCACTATCCCGGCCACCGCAGGCGCGGCCTTGCGGACGGCGAGCAATGGGCAGCTCGCCGTCCGGTAAGGGGTAGGCCCACTATCCCGGCCACCGCAGGCGCGGCCTTGCGGACGGCGAGCAATGGGCAGCTCGCCGTCCGGTAAGGGGCAGGCCCTCTATCCCGGCCACCGTAGGCGTGGCCTTGCGGACGGCGAGCAATGGGCAGCTCGCCGTCCGGTAAGGGATAGGCCCTCTATCCCGGCCATCGTAGGCGCGGCCTTGCGGACGGCGAGCAATGGGCAGCTCACCGTCCGGTAAGGGGCAGGCCCACTATCCCGGCCACCGCAGGCGCGGCCTTGCGGACGGCGAGCAATGGGCAGCTCGCCGTCCGGTAAGGGGCAGGCCCTCTATCCCGGCCACCGCAGGCGTGGCCTTGCGGACGGCGAGCAATGGGCAGCTCGCCGTCCGGTAAGGGGCAGGCCCTCTATCCCGGCCACCGTAGGCGCGGCCTTGCGGACGGCGAGCAATGGGCAGCTCGCCGTCCGGTAAGGGATAGGCCCTCTATCCCGGCCACCGCAGGCGCGGCCTTGCGGACGGCGAGCAATGGGCAGCTCGCCGTCCGGTAAGGGATAGGCCCTCTATCCCGGCCACCGCAGGCGCGGCCTTGCGGACGGCGAGCAATGGGCAGCTCGCCGTCCGGTAAGGGATAGGCCCTCTATCCCGGCCACCGTAGGCGCGGCCTTGCGGACGGCGAGCAATGGGCAGCTCGCCGTCCGGTAAGGGGCAGGCCCACTATCCCGGCCACCGCAGGCGCGGCCTTGCGGACGGCGAGCAATGGGCAGCTCGCCGTCCGGTAAGGGATAGGCCCTCTATCCCGGCCACCGTAGGCGCGGCCTTGCGGACGGCGAGCAATGGGCAGCTCGCCGTCCGGTAAGGGGCAGGCCCACTATCCCGGCCACCGCAGGCGCGGCCTTGCGGACGGCGAGCAATGGGCAGCTCGCCGTCCGGTAAGGGATAGGCCCTCTATCCCGGCCACCGTAGGCGCGGCCTTGCGGACGGCGAGCAATGGGCAGCTCGCCGTCCGGTAAGGGGCAGGCCCACTATCCCGGCCACCGCAGGCGCGGCCTTGCGGACGGCGAGCAATGGGCAGCTCGCCGTCCGGTAAGGGATAGGCCCTCTATCCCGGCCACCGTAGGCGCGGCCTTGCGGACGGCGAGCAATGGGCAGCTCGCCGTCCGGTAAGGGGCAGGCCCGGGGCGGGGGTGACGTGTTCCCCGCGCGCCGAGCTGATGTCGGCGCAACTGTAGGGGCCGCTAGGGCCGGTGCCTGCCGGGGGTGCGGGGAAGTCCGAAAGGGAGATCGTGGCTCCCAGCTTGTCCACTCTGAAATGTGATCTTCACTCTGTAACTTTATGTCCATAAAAGTCAAACGCACGCTTTTTTGCGACAAGTATACACAGTGGCATTTTAAGGATTCTGTATCAAAAGGAGCACCCACGGAACGCTATTACAAAACCAGTGACGTATGTCAGGCCCGGCTTAAATCAGTAAAACCGAGTCCTAAAGCGCCCTTTACGGTTAAATCTGTTTGTTAAACTGAGCAAAAAACCAGTTTTCAATTAAACTTGTAAAATTATTAGCCAAACGCGTAAAGCTCTAAAAATTTGATCATTACCAGAGTGCTAAAGGCTGCTATCAGACGGGCCGTGTGCGGGCTCCTGCCTGGGTACCGCGACTGTGCGGGACCCGCTCGTGTGCCGGCGACGCTACTGCTTTCCGACCTAGGCAGCACCAAGTTAGTTGAAGCAGTTTATAAAACTAGTGTGCAGTTGATAAAACTAAAGCAATATCGAATTTCGATGTAAAAAAGGCATCCAGGGTTCTTTTGCCACCAGGGCGGCGCCACTGTGATGTGTGCTGACTTTGACATCTGACAGTTTCACAGTTCGCATAGAATAGATCTTACGCGGAAAAGTTATGTACACTATGTGCAGCGCTTCAAAAATCTTGAATGGTATTTACAGAGGGCGTTGTTGGTAAACATTAGTATTTTGTGAAATTGTATCGAAAAGACAAAATGGCCGCGTTGGTTCTGATTTTGGCCACGCGCCAATAAATCATTGGTACAACTATATTATAATATTATTGTTTTAAACATGATAACATCTACGGAATATTGAACTATAATTTGACTGTATTAGTGGCGTCAACAAATCATGTTAGCGTGGCTGAACTCTGGCCCAAACAAATGTCTTCTGCTATCGACTCTGTAAGTAGCTTGACTGATTACGTCAGCCCAGTCTAATCAAATGGCATTTAATTATTTTATTTCTGATTCTCGAAATTATATTTTCTGCAAATCGACATATTTTCACGCAAAAGTCTTATTTCTATCAAATATAAATTCGAGAGTTTTATTGATGTTTTTAATTATTTTAGTAATTTTTTTAAAATTTTATTTTGGTTTTATTTAAAATATACACAAACATATTTACAACTAACTACTATAATTTTATATATTATGTACCAAGTATGTAAAGGAAAAAGCTAAAAATAAAGAGAAGAGCTCATTGGGCGTCAAAAAATTCGTCCGCATCGCTGTCAGCGGGAAAAGTGCCCAAAAGGCTGGCAGCATTGCCACGTTGGATGGCGATGCTTTGGCCTAAGAATTGGCCAGCCCTCTGGTCACGTAAAGAGTCGACCAACCGCTTGGCGATGTCCTGGAATACTTGTTGAGCACTCGGACCCCATGGCCCTAGTGTTTTAACCCCAAATGGCTAAAAAATATAGCTACCAGTAAGGTTGCTATATTTGCGCCGTTTGAGGTTTTCTGCACCTGTAGCAGCCGCCCCGGCACAGCCCGCAGTGCTAGGAAGATGGGATGGCGCAAGGGTGTCGACACAGGTTGCATCCCACACCAAAGGCCTACCCAACTTCCAAGGCATTATGGTCATTCCGTCTGGCCTCTTCCCATCGTCGCGTGCCAAGCCATTGGGTTCTAAAACAGCTGGCACCCCGGCGGTGACAAGAGCCCGACGGAGGATGTCATTAATGCTTGCGTGCCGTGCCAACCGACCAGCGCTCTTGCTGCAGGAAACGCCATGGTGTACGAGGCGGTCGGCAGCTTCACCGCACTGACAGCGATGTCGAGCCCCGCAAGGAGCACCCAGACGCAGATTTGTAGCGAGCCGGAAAGTGGTGTCACCCAACATAGTGCCTATGTTGGGTGACGGTAGCGCCTGAAACCAGAGGCCCGACTCCCATTCTCCCACAGCTAGCAGGCGGGCACGCTCGGCAGTGTTGGTGGACGTATTTATGAGGTTATTCCGTACCAACCTGCAGAGCGGCTCATCCCACTGTCTTTGGGAAGACGGGTTCTCGGGCTGCTCCGTATCCGGACAAGCCATTTTCCATGCGTTCATCGCATCAGTCAAACACGGCACTTCAGAGTCAGCCTGAGAAGCGAAGAGCGGAGAAAGTACATAAAATTTAGTAATTATTTTATCATATATTCCGCATATGGAATCTTATCAAAACGGTGCTGCAGTTTGCAAAAATCGTAAGACATGTTTAATTTCACGCGCGACCTCGACGTACGAGTATCCCCCTTAACGTTAAACCTGCCAAAGGTTAGGTGGGCTGAAGATTATTTGCCCTATGCTTACAAAATACTTTTCTCCATTACAGTAACGAGTTCCTTGGCGAGCTAGCGATCCCGACAAACAACAGCAACGAGACGACGCGACAGCCCGAAACCATGCGAGCTCAACCGGACTCGCCTACGCCCACCCCATCACAAAACTCACAACATTCGCACTCGCACTCGAGTCAGCACAGCGCCTCACATTCTGACAGCTCATCTGACAGTAGCGGAGATTGAACGAACCAGACATATTAATATTTAACAAAATAGTGCAGTAGAGAAATCGGGCAATAATAAACTCTATTCCCTTTACCTAAACTACAATTTCTAAATTTATGCACAGACAGTGAAATTTTATAATATGTGAATATGAAATTGAAGTAATGTCAGGGAAATTAATTGCTTATCAAATTCAATTACTCATAATTATATTCAAATTACAACTGTCATTCTGTAACAGTTGTACGGAATGGCTATAACACGGCATAATAAAAGTATATTACCCTGAGCGTATAATTAAAAAATATATTTTATGACAAAAACGCATAATACATAAAATTGTGACCGCATAGGTTTCTTTGAATATTTAGGTACCTATTAATATATTTTTTTATATTATTTCCGAAAGTTTAAATACAAAGCCAAATTAAATTTGCTAGCGAAACTTTTCACACGCGATGCGTATCTTATGATGATCAAACAAGAAAAACATAATATTTTGAAGTGAAAACTTCTTTAGGCGCTTACGCTCTTCGTGACCAGTAAACGAAATTGAACCGATCACTCGGCTCAGTGACGCTCAATCGCGTATACTCGGCTCCAGTCGCAGGTTTTTCTAATGCACACATGCTTTTCCAATTCACTTTAGGCACTGGCAGAAGGTCGGCATCGGCTTTGCTTGGCATAACAAATATAATAAAACAGAAACATTTTTCTAACTCTTAATTTCATGTAACTACATCTGATTGCGGGGTCAACGACCCGTGGTTTTCATTTAGACATTTATTTTTGTTTTATCCTGTTTTGATATTGATAGCCATCACGCCCGAGAAGATTCACCGCTAGTTAAATTCGATCTTGTATACTAAACTACTCCTTGTAAACTATATAATTATAAATGAATAGTATATTCTGGTGTTAAGCCCTAAAACGATCGGTTTCTAATAAAAACTCGCATTTATCATAAATAATTACAAGAATCCGTCCATTGTCGGTGTTGACAACATTTCATTATTTTTATAACTATAGAGACGCTAGAATTAATATTATAAGGCACTTGTAAACGCGAAATGTGAGAATAATGTTGTTAACAATAAAATATCATACATAATATTACAAATGTTAATCTACTGTGAATCTATGAATAGTATAAAATAAATTAGTTTTTCGTGTCTGTCTTAGATCTTCTAAACCACACAATGGATTTTGATGCGGTGTTTACCAGCATTTAAAGAAATAATTCCGGAAGGTTTATGTGCCTAATACATTAATATTAACCTTACATAAAATAAAGAAATTTCGATGTTTTGTCAAGTTGTAAAAACCGTGCGAGACAGGTTTCATTATAATTCGTTGATCGAAATAACAGTTAGATATCTGTAGAGCATCATCTCTCTCACTCACACCTGTAGGACAGTCTCGTTCTAAAGCGCCATGTGTCATGTTGACGCTCTGGTGACGAGAGTATTTTCACTTTTCGCGTTTACATATTATTATATTTTAAATGAATGACGTCATATCGCGCAATACGTACTGATCTCTAGCTTGAGAACAGTATCATATTTTTATATGATAAAAACACCCTGTTTCTGGAGATTTTGGAAGAAGTTGTTAAACTCTTCAAAATGTCTGCAAACGTAAAAAAAAATTAATGTCGGGGACACCTTAAGTAATGCTAGAGTTTGACAAGTTCTTAACTTTAAATTCTAAATACAGAAACCGGGTGTAAGTACGGCCCGTTTAAATATTGTCTCGAGTCTCGTAAAGTCGCGAAGGTGGGCAAGCATTTCATTCGAATATGAACACTAATTCTTTACCAATAATGTTCACATTCGTATGCGATTCTTGTCTTCGCTAAATTAGGTCGATATCAAAATCCCAGATGGCGATGATGAAAATTTGCAAATAATTAATTAAATATTATTATTCGCTCCTTAGGTTTTGAGGGGCTTGATGACGAACAGTTTGCAAATTCACTTCCCGCGTTTGTTACTTGAGTCGTATTAACGGGTCAGACGGTGTTTCCTGAGACGCTCAATCACATTGCATAATACAATGTTAATATAAGTAAGAAATATAAACACTCCGTCCTTTTCTGTATTATTATAATGCGCTAAATTGCGGCGTCGTGTTGTATCGGTTTGTAGAAGGTATTCAATAATAATAATTTATGATCACTTTACGGTCGGGTTCTGAAAGGCCAGTTGAGATAATAAGCCAGGATACACGTGCGAGTCACACCAGTCTTACCTACTGTGTTGTGGAGGTCAGATAGGCATTCGCTCCATGTAACATACCGGTGTTCAGCTTCATCCGGTTACTTGAAGCCGACCATGACGTAGTTGGGAAAAGGCTTGCATGACATTGTGACTCGCCCATGTCATCACCAATCAGTAGTTGTTACCGCAACGGCATGCAAGCTACTTGCGTACTTCTGTGCAAGTTACTGGCAGGTCTATTCCTGGCATAGCTGTAACATTTCCAAACTCATGTGAACCGCTGTGATTAGCTGACTGATATAACCACAGCCAATCAAATCACTTGAAATGAGTTTGACAATCTGTCAGCAAATGTGTTTGTTACCTTTCAGAAAACGATTTTTCAGCTGTAAAGTTGTCTTTATTTTAGTAATGTACACTAGTTGCTGCACTCCGGTGGTTACTATATTAATTTTGAATAATTGACAATATTGACAAAAAAAAATCAAGGAAATTAGCAATTATTTCCAGATTGCTAATATTATTATTTGATCCAATTTTTGTAATATCAACTATTCAATGTGTATTGCTTCGATCCATTATCAATCTTTTTTCCTAAAAAAACAAATTTTCTAATTTGTTTTCTTTGTAATTATCTACGACCGGATTTAACGGTCAAATATAATAATAATAAATGGTGTAAGTACGGGGGCCAAATTAATGTAAATTATTATATAGTAATAGTGAAAAGTGTTGTAAATTGTAAAGTATATATATTATTTAGTTACATATTACTCAAAATGTTCCTCTTTGTTTACTTTTGAACTTGATAACTTTCTATGTAGTAAGGAACGGTCATTTATTTTTTTGTTAATATTTAATAAGAATTACCGATATTTTTAACGTCGTGAAAGATTTTTTAAAAGATGTTTGTCTCAGAAATTGATTTGGTTCAATAATCTATTTCTCTGATAACCAATTTTTTTGTCTTGAATAAAATATTAATCTAGAAATTGGTGAAATATCTACAAAGGCACCCATTTCATGGTAGCAGATAGATCTATGATTGTCATTCTTCATAAATTTTCCATTAAGTTTTCCATAGGAACCTACTCCGCTTTGGAACGTGCAACTGGCTTCATCTTTCTGACTGACCGACCTCTTGACAACATAAGTGTCGAAAATTATTTAACTGATAAAAGAGCTTTGAGTTTGACACGCACACATCATCATTGTCCTGTATTACTGTCCCTTTCTGACATTTAGAAAAGCAATTCACTAGAGCGAGAAGTCCAATCGCACGTAAAAGCGCTTGCAAATTAGTGCGTGCGGATGCTTGCGAGCGGATATCTCGCTCTAGCCAATAATGAGTTCAAGTGTCAGTAAGAGATAGATATACAGAAAAATGCTGAGCCGTACGTTTTATTTTGGTATAGCCCAATGTTAATAAATTACATTTTTAAATATTTGAACATAAAAATAGTAGCCACCGGTATTGGCTACAGGGTTCAAGCTACCGACGGTCAGGGCTCCAGAGAGAGGATTTAGGTTGTTAATAAATATTATTTAGTGAGAATTTTCTTCTACCATGTAATGAGAGCTACATATTATTGTCTAAGTTTTCACTTTGTTCTAAACTTTTAAGAAATAGTTTTATGTGTTTTACGGCCATATTCTCAAACGCAACTCAGTTTTAAGTTCCCGTTAAGAGGATGCATCTATAGTTTGGTCTCATTTAGCCAATTCATTTAAAACCAGTAATACTTCAATCGGAATCGGATTCGGTTAAATCTTCGAGCTCGTTGTTGTATTTCGAACTTTATTCCGAGGTAGATAGTTCTTAATACAAAACGGAGACCAGTGCCCTGTTTATCAAAACTTACAAGTCTATACGTTCACAAGATATACATTTTTTGATGAACAAAATCACGAATACAAGTGTAAAAATATACTTGTGAAATAACGACACTTGTAACCCGTAATTTACACGTGTAGTTTTGATAAACACATATTTGTAATAATGAAAATTTTTACAGGAAAAATGCTTGTAAGTTTTGATGAACAGGGCACAGCTCTCTGCATTGAGAATTTAAAATTGACAACTTGTCAATCTCTACCTTTAGAGCATTAGGTAATTTCTTCAATAACGCCCGGGAAATATAATTTCTTACGCTTTTTGCAAAGATGAATTTCGCGGACTACATTAAAGGATGCGCTAAGGTAGCCTGCGAAATTCAAATTTTCTTTCGTGTTTTGAAATTTGCAGGTCAGTGTCAGGATGTATGTTGATATATGATTCGCGACCGTAACAAATATGGCTTTACAGGATTATAATCACTAGAATCAGCAATACAACTCCTTATCATAAAGAGGAAAGATTTGTATTTTTGAATTTTTGTATGTAACGAATAAACTTAAAAACTACTGGACCGATTTGAAAAATTCTTTCAGCAATGGATAGCTACATTATCAGCGAGTAACATAGGCTATATTTTATCCCCATACTCCCACGGGAACGGGAACTACGCGGGTGAGATGTTAGAATAATCCTAAAACCTCATGATTTCATGAAATAAGTCATTCAATAGGATCATACGAACTTGGAGAGTTGTATTGATGATTTTTATGATTATAATACTATAAATAAATATTTGATACGGCTGCGAATCATATTTAGATCAACATACAACCTGATACCTGAACATTTTTAAAAACGAAAGAAAATTTGATTTTTGCGGACTACCCTGACGCTTTCGCTTTACCTAATAACTAGATTGTGGAGGTCAGATAGGCATTCGCTCCATGTAAAATACTGGTATTCAGCTGCATCCGGTTAGACTGGAAGCCGACCCCAACATAGTTGGGAAAAGGCTAGTCAGATGATGACCCTGACGCTTTCGCGTTAAGAGGGAACGCGGTCACGTGGTCGTTGGCGCTTAATCTATACTGACGTATTCCTCTGTTTTCTCCCTGGTTAAGAGTCCTATTACATTTTTTATAGAAATTCATGATTTTTGACGCTGTAAGTTTCAGCCTATAGATAATACCTAGTCCATTTATTTTTCCAAAATTAATACACCATAATTACGCTAAAAAACAAAACGTATGGACATGGCAGTTGTAGATATACATTATATCGTAAATATTTGAACTAATATCATTAACCAGGGAGAAAACAGAGGAATACGTCAGTATGTAATGAACGCCAACGACCGCGTGATCGCGTTTCCTCTTAATTAAGAGTTTGTCAAGTTTTTTTTTAACTTCAAATTTTCAATTCAGAAGCCGGCTGTTAAAGTGGCGTTTGAGAATTCGCAAGTTATTAAGTTAAAGGCCTACATACAAGTTTGTACAGTAAAGGTAAACTATTTGTAAGTAATAAATACGAATGTTTGTTTCTTTGTGTGTTTTAATTTATTCAATTAGCCCAGACATCATGTTATTGGAAAGCTCTTCATAAACTCACATACTACACTCCCGGACTCTTAAATCGAACCTCCCTGCACTTTTTGCATAGAACTCGAACTTTTAAATGGTAGTGTATTCAAATTCGGAACAATGGCGACATCAAAATGATGGCCATTACGTTTGCTTCAGGCCTTTATACCTCACATGGAATTGCACGGTGGCTCAGTTTAGGCACAGATAATATAATACTGTTTAGGTGTATAATCAATGCAATTATATATGTCCGTGACTACCGCAGGACCACCAACGCCAATCGCTTCCATATTTAGTAAATAATTAGTACCCAATTGGTACTAATTAGTGCTCGAACGACAAAATTGGTACCATAGTAGTTTTCTAGAAACACGACTTTGAAGGTGGTGACTTTGAAACTTAGGTGAAGTGTGCTTAAAGTGAGCTGTCATTCCACTTGATGCTAGGGATTAGCACTATTGTCACCCAGCGCCGGCCGGCCCGAGAATTCCTGGCGCCCTAGGGCTGGAACGGCGCCCTTTTAAGAAAATGCATGACAAAATAAAACGTATGTTCTTTCTATTTCGTGTGGTTAGTGACTAACCTGGTGTCAGAGTTTTAAAGCCGCCCATGGGCCTCTGACTTTGCTTCACATGCCGTCGAGAAATATCTCTCAGGCGCGATCGGTACAACGATCGCGGTCAAACTATAATAGTCAAATCAATTTTGAACAAAACTATAACATACAACAAGAGAAGTAATAAATTTGAAATCGCGATTTTTTTAGCAATGGAGCGAGTTTAGGCTATCAACTAAGAAACTCGCTTTTGATTTCCGTACCGATGGTTTCGTAAATGTCCATGAGCGCATTTTGGTAGAAAGATTGGGAGTATTTTCAAATTGTAGGTAAATAAAAATTAATGTACGGTATTATTTTTTAATTTCGATGCCGCCCCCTAATGGGTAGTTCTTCAGAGACAAAATTTTCGATTTCTATGGGTATATTTTCTGTAACCAACTAACAAAACGACATGTATTTTTTTTTTGTACAGTTTATCTATGTCCCTATCTGGGACAAATTATATTTTTCAAATAAATGCTGTCTAGGTACAGAATAAAAATATTTGAAGTTTGTTCTTCTGATTCATATGACGCGTCCGTTTGCCATTTTCCGGAACAAAATGGATTCGATATAATCAATATAAATTATAATTATATCGAAAGGAAATGAATTGTCCTTTTACAAAAAAAATGAGAATTAGTTATAACTACGTTAGTGTGTTTATGAATAAGTAAATAAGGAGTGTCCGGCGTATAATACTGATTAATGTGGCGTAAGCTGCGCTTGACCGTACTTGGTCGGGTAATAATAATGAGAGCCTGGCTTCCCGCGCGGGGGGGAGCCAGTCGTGTAGAGGTGGGCAAAGTGTATAATTTTTGCGATTGGATCATTTGCATCTGGATCACTGAAATGATCCGAAACACTGATATGTTTCATTTGGCTCATTTGGATCATCGGCTCAAGAATATAAAATACAGAATGTTACGTATACATTACGTTAAATCTGTGATTGTATGAGTGATACACATCTCATTTGAAACTAATTGAATGGCTAAACATAAATAATTTATCAATAAATCTAAACAAGTCCGTCTGTATACAGTTTAATAAATCAAATAACCCTAAATACAATATAAAACTAAATATACCTAAAATTGACATAGTAACACAAACAAAATTTCTAGGCGTATCTATAGACCAAGATATCAATTGGAAAACACATATTGAAAGTGTATCTAAAAGAATAAATAAGTTTGTATATGCACTCAAACAGGTTAGAAGCATTACTAACATTAAAACGGCAATAACATCATATCACGCATATGTCGAGTCGTTGTTGCGATACGGTTTGATAATGTGGGGTAACAGCACCGATCATGATACAGCATTCGTTGCTCAAAAAAAGTGCATTAGAGCAATTTACGGGCTCCAACCAGATGAATCATGTAGACCTGTATTCAAAAAACTTGGTTTATTACCGCTACCGTCTCTTTATATCTATGAAATATGTATGTTTGTAAGGAAGAATCCGGATCTATTTCTTAAAGCAAATGATGTTAATGTCCGAAACCGCCGAGACCCCAACAGGCTCGTACTAAGCGAGTTTCCAAGACTAACTAAATATAATAAAAGCTGCCTGGCAATGTGTGTACGTTTATATAATAAGTTACCAAATGATCTCAAAAATTTAAACACTAGATTATTTAAAAATAAAGTTTACGAATGGTTATGTGTTAATAGTTTCTATAGTGTTAAAGATTTCATTGACAAAAAATGTTAGTGAACAAGTCAAACCTACTGAAAAATTTGTATGCTGATTATTATATTGGCAAAACATGTTTTGTTCTAAATTGTTCTTTTACCATCTTTTTATACCGTGTTTTATGCAAATAAATATATTCTTATTCTTATTCTTATTCTTATTCTTATTCTGACTCGTATAGATTGTAATTATGTCGCCCGCTCACTCGCGACTCGCGAGTCAAAAAACTCAGTGTGTCTCAGTTTCCCTCTCTCGCTCGCTCACTGCTCAGTCGCCTCGCGAGCGACGCGTCGCCCGGAATGTGCCAGAGCAAAGTAATGTTTCAGATCCAAATGATGCGTTTGAAACGTTGTTACTGAACCAATCTTTTGAATCACCTCAATGATCCGGATCAGTGAGTCGGTTCCGTAAAGAGTTACACACGCCTACAGTCGTGTAACGGACGACCTAGAAGGTGGACATGGGGCTGGTTGGCTTAGATCTCGGTGTTACGAAGGTAAACATCTGATTCATCTGTGCTTGGTTCAGGTGGCATTCTGATTACACTGCTTACTTTATCAAATTTATTTTATTGTTTTAAAACTTCAATCTGAGTTTCGTGTGTTGCTCTTGGGTTATAGATTCGTGTAGAAACATGACAATACTGAAGTCTGTATGTATGATGAGTTATGCATGATTGTAGGCAAAATCCTGATTAATCTGTGCCTGATTCATATAGTCAAAACCGCATAATTATGAATTTTAAAATAAATTAGTTTTTCGCCTTTCTAGCACGAAAGGAGCGCTTTTGTTGCGTAATTCTCCTTGTCAAATTTCTGACTGTGTACAAGTCAGTAGTTCTAGTCTTATTTGTTATATTTACTTAGCTATAACCTTTTCAATAATTCAAAATGGCGAAAATGCACTGGTATTTTTTAAGTTTGCGATTATTAGTGTGGAATTATTCTGAAAAAGGACACGGGAAATGCTGAATTTCGGGGTGCCGAAATTCAAACTGGAAAAGATACGGATACAGCCCAACAAGACCTCGACCTTCCCGATGACGACAACTTTTGGATGGAGACTTCGTCAATCGATGAAAAACTTATAACTCCAAAATTCACCAGAGATGTACTATCGACCCTTCATCAGAAAAGCATGGATGATCACTCAGATTCTGACGATGAGGATATTTTCGTGTTTAAAAGGCCTCAATATGATAAACGGACAAAAGAGTCTCACGCCATTGGTGAAGATTATATAGAAGATATTATTGTTGTTGTTAAAATATGAATATTTTCTTAATACAGAGCCCATCTGCATAAAGTTTTTAATTTTTATTTCTGTTTCTGATTAATCTGGGCACAAAATATTTGAACATCGATATCTTGAAAACCACTTTATAAAAACGAGTCCCTCATTCAAATATAAGTTATTTGGTATACTTATTTTCATATGAACATGTGTTACAAAGCTGAAAATTAAATTAGATTTTGGCCATATGAATCAGTCGAAGAATCAAATTTCGAAGAACTACCCTAATACGAGCGCCCTAGGCCGTCGCCTAGTTTGGGCACGCCACAATTGCGGCGATAAGACCCCTCTTTGAGGAGTGGCTAGAGAGGCGCCACGGCGTCCTCACCTTCCGCCTGACGCAGGTACTCACCGGACACGGCAGTTTCGGGAGGTACCTGTTCAGGATAAAGCGGGAGGAAACGCCCGGGTGTCGTCACTGTGTGGATCGCCCGGAGGACACGGTGGAGAATACGGTGGAGGTCTGCCCGGCTTGGGCAGGGCATCGCCGTGTCCTCGTGGATGCGATCGGCGGCGGTGATCTCTCGCGTCCGGCCCTGATTCGGGCCATGCTACGGAGCGAGAGGAAATGGGAGGCCGTCACCTCTTTCTGCGAAGCAGTAATGCTCGCGAAGGAGGAGACGGAGCGCGTGAGGGAGAGGCAAATTTCGCGCCCTCGCGCCCCTAACCGCCGCAGCAGGAGACGCCCTGGGCGTCGGGAATCGCAGGAAGATTTCCGGCCACCGTAGGCGCGGGCTTGCGGACGGTGAGTAATGGGTAGCTCGCCGTCCGATAAGGACCAAGCCCGGGTCGACGGCGCGTTGTGTTCCACGCGCGCCTCAAAGAGATATGTCAGCAGAATTGACGGGGTCCGCTAGGGCCAATGCCTGCCGGGGGTTCGAAGAAAACCGATGGGGAAATCGTGGCCCCCGGCAACATGGCATAGGAAGGAACACGGGTGGGTTTTAGTCAGTAAGAGTCTGACACGCCCTCCCGCTCCACCCAGAGCGGGAGAAGCTATTTGATAATTTCCCACCCAAAAAAAAAAAAAAAAAGGCCGTCGCCTAGTTCGCCTATATGCACGGGCCGGCCCTGTTGTCACCTCAGTGAGATTTTTACAGAATAGATAGACTGCTCAATACCATTGACAACTTAATTTGGTCGGGTTGTAGGCGGAGATTTAGTATGGAAAAGTAATGAAAGCTAATTTCTCTTAAAATACAACACTTAGGAATCTGAATTTTTGGTCGCTATAACTTCTTTCGGAGCACTAATCTTGAAATGAAATTTTAACACCGTGACTACCGCCACCCCACCCAATGGCATGGTATAGGTATCTCGTAAACTACTGAAGAACTAATTTTGAATTTTGGGCACTAATTTTATCTTGCAGGGTAGGTACTAATTTTCTATGTAGGTTTGAGGAAAGCGACAAACTCCTCAAACTTGAAATCAACATTCAAAGTCGTGGTCCTGCTGAACGAGCGCACGAAAGTTATCATCGTTGATTTCTCGGTAAATATAAATGTTTGAGTACTGTTTTTTTTTACGCAATGAATCACATTAAATTAAAATTAAATTAAATTAAGTACTTTATTTACTTAGACAACAATGATCCATTCGCACCTCCGCCCGGTGCAACTACGAGTAAGTCACAACAGCTCATTTTTTAATTTTATATTTCCTTATTTCTGGATTACTATTACTTTTACTTTTTTTTTAAATCTTTATAAAATTAATTGTTTATTTTGTTTGCTATAGTTTTACGTTAAAAATCTTATATTGAATTTTCAAAAAAATCCTAATAAAAGACAACAAAAAAAAGTGTCCTGAATTTATTGTGACTTTGTTGCACCGAAGGTGCGACATGTTAGTTAGATACAAAAAGAAAACTTAAAAGCTATGTTAGTGTGTTACAATTGTAACTAAGTAGGTACAAACAATAGAATAGAATAGTAGTAGAATTCACCGAATGTAATGAATCACTCCTGCCTAACCAACACCTGCATGAAGTGATTCATTATCGGCGAGTCAAATTTGTCCACTAACATCTTCAGAGTGCTGTTAGGACTTGACCGCGTTCTCTCTAGCAGCGACGCCGTTTTTCTCCTCACCATTGCGTGGAAATCGTGAACATGCGCCTGCATGAACATGCCAGAGGCACTGCAAAAGCGCGGCAGTCCCAAAAGCATTCTGAAGCTGTTATTATATTGGACCCTCAGGGCGTCCATTGTAGGGCACGCCACAATTGCGACGATAAGACCCCTCTTTGAGGAGTGGCTTGAGAGGCGCCACGGCGTCCTCACCTTCCGCCTGACGCAGGTCCTCACCGGACACGGCTGCTTCGGGAGGTTCCTGTTTAGGATAAGGCGGGAGGAAACACCCGGGTGTCACCATTGTGTGGATCGGCCTGAGGACACGGTGGAGCATACGGTGGAGGTCTGCCCGGCTTGGGCGGAGCAACGCCGTGTCCTCGTAGAGGCGATCGGCGGCAGTGATCTCTCGCGTCCGGCCCTGGTTCAGGCCATGGTACGGAGCGAGAGGAAATGGCAGGCCGTCACCTCCTTCTGCGAAGCGGTAATGCTCGCGAAGGAGGAGGCGGAACGCGTGAGGGAGAGGCAAATTTCGCGCCCTCACGCCCCTAACCGCCGCAGGAGGAGACGCCCGGGGCGGGAATCGCGAGCCGATTTCCGGCCACCGTAGGCGCGGGCTTGCGGACGGTGAGCAATGGGTAGCTCGCCGTCCGATAAGGACCAAGCCCGGGTCGACGGCGCGTTGTGTTCCACGCGCGCCTCAAAGAGATGTCAGCAGAATTGACGGGGTCCGCTAGGGCCAATGCCTGCCGGGGGTTCGAAGAAAACCGATGGGGAAATCGTGGCCCCTGGCAACAGGGCAACCGAAGGAACACGGGTGGGTTTTAGTCAGTAAGAGTCTGACACGCCCTCCCGCTCCGCCCAGAGCGGGAGAAGTTATTTGATAATTTCCCAGCCAAAAAAAAAAAAAAAAAAAGGGCGTCCATTGTTTTCCGCGTGTAGGCCCACAGGCTGCTCATGTAGAAGGTCTGGCAGTAAGCCTTAAACAACGTTATCTTAACCTCCTTACTACAACAAGCAAACCTGCGAACCAGCATATTGCTTCTCACAGTAAGAGCCCGGCGCTCGCGTTCGATATCTTCATGATCCTTAAGGTCCTCCGTTACGTAATTCCCCAGATATTTGGTTTGTTTCACCCTATGCAGGGGTTGGCCATTGAGGGTGATAATTGGCTCGTATGGCTGTTTCCTACCGGGGGCCTTAAAGATCATGAACAGGCTCTTCTTACAATTATAAACTAGACCGTGGCTAGCAGCGTACCTTTCGCAAAATTCTAAAAGCTCTCTTATGGAGCCGGCCGTTGGACCCAGCAGCACCATATCATCCGCGTAACTGAGGTTATTGACGCAAACGTTGTCAATCCAACATCCAATCCGTTTACTGCTGACTCCAGCGATCAGCTCATTGACGTAAAGGTTGAAAAGCTTGGGCGAGGTCAGCCCGCCCTGCCTCACCCCACAATCCAACCCATACGCAGCAGAGAGTGAATTATTCCACTTCACATAGTTCACTTGATTACTATACCAGTACTGGAAAACACGTATAATTTCAGCCGGCACGCATGCTTCCCCGAGCTTTTTCCATAATATGTCATAGGAGACGAGGTCGAAAGCTTTAGAGAGGTCGAGGAAACACGCGTACACAGGCGTGCTTCTATCAGTATAATATCGGACAGTCTGTTTACATAACATAACATAACATAACATCACGCCTTGTTTCCCCGAAGGGTTGGGCAGAGGTGTCCCTATAGCAGGTACAGTAAGCGCTCAAAAGTGCATGAGCACGCTAAGAGTCGTATTGCTGTGAACACGCGGTATAGCTCGTACATTTGTATGTGTAAGCAACACGATACACACACCACAGATAACGCAGTTACACGAAACAACAATATATTTCCGTCGCTTTAAACATGCTAGCACACACGCACTATGCGCGTGAACTTGACCAGTTAATGGCATTGCTAAAATTCGATAGTTACTTAACAAGCGCAGATAGCAGAAAGCGTTAAGCGTTGGTATGGAATTCAATCTGCCTCAGGTTCTAATCTCGTGAAACACAGTGTGGTTTTTTGCAAATATTATTATTTTTGTTTTCGATAATAATATTTTTTAAATATTGCTGCTTTTTTATGTTGTTATTGCAATAAAGGTTTTAGAATAAAAAATGCGTGATATATGATAACAAAATTAAAAAATATATGTTTATTCGTTATATTTATTTTACATAAGTTAATAAACTGCTACAATTATTTATCATTACTTCAGCTGAATAAGATGTGAAATAGATGTCAAGAAACTTAGAAGCAGTTTGTATTAGTTAGACATATTTAAATTATGAAATATTTTAAATTTTTAATGGATTTTTTCACCATAAATATTAAGCTTTGATCATGGTCGAAGTAATTAAGTAATAAATAAGAATATTAGACTACTTAAAATGTAAAAAACTACTTACAGAATAGGTAATTTTAAGGTTAAATATGGGCAGTTTGTTTATATTTTATTTGTATTAATTATTTTACATTTTATTTGACTTTAGTAAATATTGGTTGTTATTGAGGTTAAAGCTTAAGTATTCATTTTCTTTACGAAAAGAAGATTGAAACTAAACCTCAAATTTTTATCCTAAAATAATACTATTACTAAAATAATATTAAACAATTTCGGTATATCTGCAAGAAATACGACAAACACCCTATTGAAACGTGCTTAAAAAAATCGTTACCATAAATTCATGCAATAACGAATCTGTTGTTTATTAAGTTGGTACGGTCAATATTTTAAGGTCAAAAACGGTTTTCTAGCTGGTCTTCAATGATGCAAGCCTTCAGAGTGCACGGCGAACGGTTCATAATGACGTGTTTTTAATAATTCAGCAAAATGTCTCGTTGGTATGAAACCATTTGTTTCATTCACCATTTGACGTCGCTGCTACTCGATAATAAGCCCCTTCCTCATATCTCTTAACCCTCACAGTATTTCTCTAGAACAAAGAAAAACATTGTTTTTATTACACATAATACCTCATTATTTATTATTCACTAATCGAATTAAACCTCACAATGAATTTAAAACTTTAAAGGCATCTTCTGTCTCAACAATACCTCTGTTCTATCAACAATACCCTTGATTAAGATTTATGTTTAGTAAAATATGAAATATATTAATGATAACACTCACACTTAGTCCGGTTTCATTAGATATTCACTTCACTTTTACGCAGCGCAATAATATTCTCTGATCTGATCTGATCTCTTCAATATATTTTATGCCTGCTTTTTGATAATAATAACCACAACACTGCGCTAAATACTCGTCACCAATATTATCCACGAACCAAAAAAGTTCTATTAATTGAATACTCGTAACAAACTGCATCTACAACACAGAAATCGAAATAATTTACTTAGTTTTTTGTGGTCTACCTGCTAAACTTTAATATTTATGTGAACAAGACGAATGAAACTAAAAACGAATGATGATTATTGAACTAGTCATTGGTTGCAGACAAAGTGAGTGTGTGTGTGTAATGTGCGTGTCTACAGTATTGTAACAACTTATAGAAGAAGGTCGTAAGTCAAACCGAAGCGTCAGTCTATTGCTTTGTGAGATTGCTCATGGACTTTTGGTCGGCACTGTACACCCACATTTCGCCAGTTATGTTTAAGTCCCATGTAATAGGGGGCGAGCCTATTGCCATCAACCGGGCACAAATCCAGACTCCGAGCTGCTACTGAGAAATTTCAGATAGAAAAACCCAATAACACTTTGCCCGACCCGGGACCCAGGACCTCATGCTCAGCAGTAGCGCTTGCGACCACTAGACCAATGAGGTCTGTTTAAGACTCAATATTGCGCTTTCAGTGGAAAGTCCAGGCCTGAACCCGAACTGTGCGTCGTTTAATTTCAACCATTTGTTGAGAGTTTTATCTAACAGACTGTCCAATACTTTAGCTAGCACAGTGGCAAGTGATATGGTCTGTAATTACCTACATCAGACACGTCACCAGTCCTATTCTTTACAATTGGGACAACTAATGTGTTCATTAACTCGGGAGGAAGATAAGAGAGACTCAAACATAAAGAATAAAACATGGATAACACTCTCGGATAGTGTACACCCGCATGTTTCAAGTGCTCGATGCTGAGACCGTCATGCCCTGCACCGAGCATGTAATTATGCCCTGGAGACTTGCCTCTGGCCATTTTCTGTATTGCAGATGTTACTTGCTTGGCTGTAAAACGACTGAGGTTATTGTGACAGATCTCAGCATCGACCATTGATTTAGAAGGCCCCAGCGGCGAGGAAACGCGGAAGTGGTTCCGGAAAGTGTTCGCTATTTCCTCTGGTATACTGCAGCCCGCTACTGTTGCCGGCAAAGCTGGTTTAAGATCAAGCCGGGATGTCGACTTCCAAAACCGGCTAAAGTTTTTGGACGATCTTTGTGATGTTATTATGTCCATTTTTATTTGATGCTGATGATTTTGGCACCATTTAAGCTTGCCCTTAAACATCCTTTGACTTTCCCGCATTTCTTCCCAACCTCTGCCGGAATTGGGTTTATTGTAAAACAGCCATGACCGATACTTAAACCTCGCCTCCATGTGAGCAGCACGAACATGCTTATTCCACCCAATAATACGCCTATTTCCTCGCGGCCGAACACCTTCATGTGTCTGCATGGCAGCCCTAGATAAAATACCTACAATATCTTGGTACATTATTGCAAGCCACGTCTATGTTCTGCGTTTTCACAAACTTTGTCAGCACACTTGGAAAAGAGTTCCGGAAAATGCATATTTTTAAACTCTTGGGGGATGCGCTTAGGTAGCCGTTACGTTTTTTTGCAATTTGCAGGTCAGTGTCAGGTTGTATGTTGATAGAGTTACACACCTCACGATATCTCTTGATCTGATCATCTCCACGCTCATGCCATTTTACTTTGTCTGGCACTGACTGTGCCATTTCAAGTTTTTCTGGGATCGTATGTAAATTGCATTCTATAACTAGAGGAAGGTGATCAGACCAGAAAACATCATACTGTATGTTAACACTCAGCACGGAGTGCCAGGCTGTTTGAGTAACAAAACAGTGGTCCAACCAACGCTTGCTACCATTCATGTCGCTCACATACGTATGACTATCTGATCTTATGCCTAAATTCTCCACATCAGCGCATAGCCAGTTTTGATCCAAACTGAATTTACATAATTCAGTCCAGAAAGGTTGATGCGGGTGAGAGTTAAAATCGCCTAACGTGTAAACTGCTTCAATATCATTAGCCTCAATAATGGCACTTACTTCACTCAAGCACTCAGTAAATTCAAGGTTTTCTGTTGAATCTGTTGGCATGTAAATACTAAAATTGAACGATCCACTAAGCAAGCTTTTATGGCCGAGATTCGAACACTGTTACACTGCACTACACATACTGACTTGAAGAGCCCTTTACGCCACAGTAATGCTACTCCTCCATAAGGTCTTCCTATGAGCATTCCCGCCGACGCGTGTCTACCGCCGATTTTCCTGTACATTCAAAATCCTTACGAACAGTGCCAAGCAATGACAGATCATGCAGCAGGAGCCAAGTTTCTTGCAGTGCCAGTATGTCAGCTGTCTCACATAAATGTTTTACAATTTCCATTGAGCGCTTCAAAGACTTACAGTTAAACGTAATAAACTTATTAAAGGGTACTAATTATTTGTATACTTAGAATAGCTGCAGCATGCCCCCTTTTTCGGCGCTCATGGTGGTCCTGCTGAAGGGAGCGTGACTACCTTCAAAGTCGAGTTTCTCAAAAACTACTAAGGTACCAATTTTGTCGTTCGAGCACTAATTAGTACCAATTGGGTACTAATTATTTACTAAATATGGAAGCGATTAGCGTTGGTGGTCCTGCGGTAGTCACGGACATGAGAAATCAACGATGATAACTTTCGTGCGCTCGTCAGCAGGACCACGACTTTGAATGTTGATTCCAAGTTTGAGGAGCTTGTCGCTTTCCTCAAACCTACATAGAAAATTAGTACCCTGCAAGATAAAATTAGTGCCCAAAATTCAAAACTAGTTCTTCAGTAGTTTACGAGATATACCATTTCATACGGTGGGGTGGCGGTAGTCACGGTGTTTAATTTTCATTTCAAGATTTCCCTATTAAAAACTCTGTGATTTCTTGCCAAATTTATACAAAAATTAGTGCTCCTAAAGAAGTTATAGCGACCAAAAATTCAGATTCCTAAGTGTTGTATTTTAAGAGAAATTAGCTTTTATTACTTTTCCATACTATATCTCAGCGTATAACCCGACCAACTTAAGTTGTCAATGCTATTGAGCTGTTTTGGAGATGTACACTCGTGCACATAAATTTATGGATGTCAGAATAGTTAATAAAAACAGTTCAATATCTATAGATAATAATAGGGTTCTGTACCAAAATGGTAAAAAGGAACCCTTATGGTGCAATTCAGTCTGTCTGTCCGTCTTTCTGTCACAGTTGGATATCTCAAGAACTGCTAATGCAATCAGCTTGAAATAGTTTTAGATTACGTTTGCCCAACTATTTTGCAATTTTGAAAGGATTTTTTAATTTTTTTTGCTCCACGGACTGAACGGGTGTCTTAAAAATTCGAAGTGGAGCTGCTAGAGCATATGGAGTAAGTATCATATGAAAACGATCTATTTGCATACTCGCAAAAAAAATTTTTTTTAGGCCTCTTTCTTTTTCTGTGTTATATGAATATCATTAAAGACCAATAGGTATTTCTTATTTATTTCTTTAATTTTTGCATTCTAGTAAGTTGTAAATTAGTACAACACAGAAGATAGTTATTTACAATACAGAAAAATAATTATTCGAGTAACTACCTACAGCTCCCTACCCACGTTATTAACAAAGGTATGTATCACAGGCCATGGGTAACGATAGTTATTTTTTTTTCTTAATATGTAGGTACCTATACTCCATTTGAAATAAGATTAGATATTTAAATAAACCTTTTTACAGTCCGTTCAACCGATTTTGATTTTGTCTAATCTTGTTTCAAATGGAGTATAGGTACATATTAAGAAAAAAAAAATACTACTACTAACTACTACTAACTACTAACTAACGTGTAACTACTATGTAGTTTGTATAAAAATTATAGATATTGAACTGTTGTTAATACTATTCCGACATCCATCAATTTATGTGCACGAGTGTAAATCTTCTAAAATCTATCTATTGCGTAAAAATCTCACCGTGAAAACTTAGGTGAAGTGAGCTGTCATTCCACTTGACGCTAGGGATTGGCACTATTGTCACCTCACTTCGAGCTCACTTCACCTACGTTTCCACGGTGAAATTTTTACAGAATAGATAGACAGCTCAATACCATTGCCAACTTAATTAAGTCGGGTTATACGCGGAGATTTATTATGAAAAAGTAATGAAAACTAATTTCTCTTAAAATACAACACTTAGGAATCTGAGTTTTTGGTCGCTATAACTTCTTTAGGAGCACTAATTTTTGTATAAATTTGGGAAGAAATCACAGTTTTTAATAGGGAAATTTTGAAATGAAAATTTAATACCGTGACTACCGCCACCCCACCCAATGGCATGGTATATGTCGTAAACTACTGAAGAACTAGTTTTGAATATTGGGCACTAATTTTATCTTGCAGGGTACTAATTTTCTATGTAGGTTTGAGGAAAGCGACAAGCTCGTCAAACTTGTAATCAACATTCAAAGTCGTGGTCCTGCTGAACGAGCGCACGACAGTTATCATCGTTGATTTCTCGGTAAATATAAATGTTTCAGTTCTGTTTTTTTTACGCAGTGAATCACATTTATGGGTAGGTACTAATTATTTGTATACTTAGAATAGCTGCAGCATGCCCCCTTTTTCGGCGCTCATTGTGGTCCTGCTGAAGGGAGCGTGACTACCGCCGGACCACCTTCAAAGTCGAGTTTCTCGAAAACTACTAAGGTAACAATTTTGTCGTTCGAGCACTAATTAGTATCAATTGGGTACTAATTATTTACTAAATATGTAAGCGATTGGCGTTGGTGGTCCTGCGGTAGTCACGGACATGACATAATAATAATACGTGTTGCCGTCAATAGATTTTTAAATTCCACCGTTTTTTTACTATGTAGACTGCGTGGCCAGACTCTATGTAATACATCTTGCTCTAAACCTGCTCTCTGTGAGAGGGAGCGGGACGTAATCCACTACAAGGACACAATGCGGGGTGGTGGGTGTGACACGTCTGAATTATAGAACCTAGGACATGCCGGTTTCCTCACGATGTTTTCCTTCACCGTTTATCGAAAGGCCGAATTTGTAACATCAGTAGTATCCCAGAGAGATAGCACCAGGATTTATTAAAAAATAATCACAAAATAATCATGTTTTATTTTAGAAAAATACAGAGAGTCTATACATAATGTAAACTTAACAAGAGTCCAACGTGCACTCATATAACATCACATGCATGACACAACAACAGGATTAAATTAAATTAGCTGGCAAAACTTCATAAACTCATAATTTCAAGTGACTGCACTACCAGCTGTTAACCCCGTCTCTTCTTCTTATCTTCTTCTATCTTGATTTATTTGTTTTATCGTTATTAGATACCCATGAGCTCTATGTAGTTCCGCTAGCTTATTTAATTTGACGTTATATTTTCTATGCGGGGTTACTGGTAAGGTAATATGTCGGCAATCCATTAAGGGGATGAAAAATTTTGACATTTGCATAGGGGTCCCTATGCAAATGTCAAAATTTTTCGAGTAATTTGACATTTTATATTTTTAGAAATAAAAATATATAAAATGTCAAATTACTCGAAAATGCTTGTCTTACATCCCTTTATTGGATTACCGACATGATATTAGTAATATCACTGTATATTACTAATAACACACTCATATATTTGACAAACATCATCAATTTGGTAAAGACAAGGAGAAATAATTTATTTTAATTTATTTATATATTTTTGTTTTAAATTTAGTAGAAACTAATAAATCAAATCAGTCTCATACAAAATACGAGTAATAATTTACAAAATGTAGTATGTTACATTTGTTTTTGATATATTTTGTGAGTATAAAAAAAAAAAAATAACCCGTTCTTTTAAGAAAAAAAAAGGAAATAATTTTAAAATTTTATTTTGTTATATCTTACACAATTTTAATATTATTTACAAAAATGTACTTTTAAAGGTTGATGGGCACACATTTCTCCAGTTATGTTAGGCCTACTACATAATAGTTCGGGCCGGCATGAATCGGCACAGCCGGGCGGCAAAATATATATTAATATTATGCAGGGGTAGGGTAATCTTCGGAACTAATAATCCGATTCCGAAAATCCTTTCACTGATGGGAAGCTACATTGCAGCGTCATACGATATATTTTATGTTAAAACAAGAAATTTCATGCGATGTCGCGGGCAGAAGTTAGTCAAAAATATTTTATTTGTATTTTATTACATTTTTTAAGGGAAAACAAACAATAGTACATTAAAAATAAATTGAAAGAACTAACAATGTGTTCGGGAAAAGCCGTTAAACTTAGCTCAAATAGTGCCGAGCCGATCCGAACATGATTCAGTGAAGGTAGAAGTCGAACGGAGTTTGCCGATCGGCACGAGTCGCAAAGTCTTAGGATCGTTTTGTTTTCCAACAAATACTGCCGAATCGAATGCCGACCCGAACATGTGTGTAGCATCTTTTATAAAAAGTCGCCTGTAACCGCCTGGCCGCGGGACATTCGCTGCAGCGAATATTCGCGTGGTGCGAACGGCGAAGCGTCTAGCGACTAAAACAAATGTATAGATATGCACTAATCGTGCCACGCGTAGCGGCGAACTGCGCGGCGGCGGCGGGGAGACCGCGCACATTTGCCGAACGGTAGCGAGCGTCGGGCGGCAGACGCGGTGAATAGTTCAGAAAACAAACTTAGTTGTTGTATTCGCCGCGAATTAATGAATACTGAAAATCTTATTGCCGAAATTGCTAGGTCAGCAAGCCTATCTGTATTGACCTTTTTCTTCAGTTGTGGTTAAATATTTGTAACAATGTATAATCAAAGGTTTCGACACTCATTCGGTTCGGGTATAATCGAAAAAAAAATCTGGATAATAAGTAGTCTGGATTCTAAATATTATGTCTTGAAGCAAAAAATGACTTCTCTCCAAGCTATATCGGGATAACTTTCAAAGACATTTCGCTCTCGGTGTATACTGGTCGCGCCGGCCGAGCCCGGGCCCGGCCGTGCGGGCGACGCACTTAGGCCGCACTTTAGTACATTTGACCAAAGAAACAATGGATGGACTGTGTGAAAGATGATGGTTAGAATCTTTCGCCTTTTCTTAATCTAGGTACAGTAGAGTTTCATACGAAAATGTACCTTATTTATGTAAGCTTAATGTTCATAATTACATATTCGTATGAAATTTCTAGGATTATGCACGTTAAATCCATACAGATAAGGTAAATTTTCTCTGAACCGTATTCTCAGTGCGCAATATTAGTTGTTGAAAACAGACAAGTTAAGATGCACTTTACCTGTAAATCTCACAAAATGTCTGTGAATATACAAAAAATCATAATTTAATCACCTCAATGGCTCAGCTATGTCTAACATAAACATTTTATTTTATCACATTTCTCATTTTCAATGAACTGGCGAAACTCCCCAGGCCTACATAGCTGTTCACAACCATTCGACACGCTTCCGTGCCATCGAACATCTATCAATGTAATCGAAGGAATCCTCTCTAAAAGCTGTTCACTAATTCGAAATCCGAAAACTCGGACCACGTGATCAGCAGTTTACTTTAAATTTAGATTATACAGAGTGTTAGGGATATCGACGTGCAAACTGTAACCATGAATTCAGCACGTAATTTTAGTCCCCCTAGCGTAGAAATACGTAGTCAGTTATCAAAAAAAAAAAAACTGTTGATTCATAGAATGCGGTCAAAATGTATGGACCAACCATTTTTTTTAAAATAACCTGCGATCCCTTGCACCCCGCATAGTGTATACCAATACTCACAATTTGAAGTAAACTATCAATATTTACTTACTAATAAATCGTTTTGACCGCAAAAGATATGTACATTGTACAGTCACGAGCCTAAAGCCTGTATACCTTATACATAACATTTAAAAGCGATTATCTCCATAAGTACTCATAAAAAATGTATGTTGTGAACAGTCTTTTGGAATTCATATTATTATGAAATAGGTGTTCACTCAAAGTGTCAATCGTTATTTCACGAGACAATCGCTTTAGATTTTGCGTAAGATGACCCCGCGTCCTAATTAAAAGCCGATCATTGGAACTTTTTGTTCGGTGAACCATCGTGTGCATGGTTGTCTCGGCAGTTAGAGGTAAGATAGCCAGTTCCTCTGTGGTTGAGAAAGCTCGCTTCCACCTTCGGCCTGATCATCCCTTACCAGCAGGTAAGATGAAAGCCAAAAACAACCCCTTGTGGTAAAAAATCACCAAAACGCGTGGTCGCGCCGACAGAGGGCGCTTTCCGGTTTTCCGAATAAAAGTAATGTATGCACGCGAACAATCGCGTATTAGTGCAACGATCGCTTTTGAATAGGACGCGAGCTGAGGTGTTTACACTCGTGATTGTTCTTCTTTTACGAATAGCTTTTCTCGAAAAGGCTGCCGCGCAGGCTCACGGAACTTTGAAGTTATGGCAATGCAAAGTTTTGTTTTGACTAACATGATTCCCCGAGATAGCTTCGTGCAAGTTCGGGCACGTTAGGTTTATCTACCGCTAATCGTTTGTTATTTGTTTTTATAGCTATTTAATACCTATAAGGTCTGTGAGGTTTCGCCAGTAAATTTTTCGTTTGACAGACATATTGTATACATACATAAACTCGCGCGTGAGTTTATGTATGTACGTATACTGTATCCTAAGTGTCGTTTCTTCTTCTCGTAGTTATAGCCGATATGGTCTGCCCATACCGATGCCGATGACCCTGCGTGTCTGCTGCAGACGTCCGCGGCCGCGTCCCGTGTCCGGAATAAACGGCAAACCGGACACGGCACCGTGCGAGCTGGACAAGACGTGTGAGCCGGACAGCACTACGTCCGGCCGGAACGGGTCTGTGTCGCGTGTCGGGCAGTCCTCGAAGGGAATCGGGAGGTGTAGGTGTGACTGGGAGTACTGTGGAGGAAACAGTTTTATTGGAAAAGAAAACCTACATAAAATAATCAAGTAGCCAAAAAAGCCTCGTATTCAACACCAAGAAATATTTTGTGTGTGTTAGGGTGTGTTTGCGTGTGTGTCCATGCGTGTGGGGGTGTGTGTGTGTGTGTGTTGTGCTCACCGGTCTCTCCCTCAGCGCTTGTTCCCCGAGCAGACGTACGAGCGCGCAGTGATGTCGCTTCACGGCACGCGCCAGCTGACGCTCAGACAACATGTACAGCAAGCCGTCATATGTGCACGGACAATCTGCTAGTTCATATTTAATTATAATTTATATTAGTATTACACATCACGTCAGCCGTAGCCTAGCCTTGTCCCAACCATGTTGGGGTCGGCTTCCAGTCTACCCGAATGCAGCTAAAGTCGCGGGCCAAAGCTATAAATAAAGAATGGTTACCTTGTGTGACGCTGAGGTCTATCTCTGAGGAGTGCGAAGTCTCGTGAGCGCCGCGCATGAAGTCGGCTAGTTCGTCCGCCAACTACAACATAACATCACGCCTGTAACACTGCAAGGGTGCGGCAGAGGTGTGCCTATACTAACACGCCCATTTCGCTAGTTATGTTTAAGAGGAGGCTCCCTAAATTGCATTAATATTCTGAAACACTTACGCATACAATCAAAATGGAACTTTAGTATATGATTTATGGGATCTTTTTCGTTCCATGTACAAGATGGTTACGTAATTGGAACATTTTCGCTCGATTTGTTTTTTATTCGAAAATCATGTCTTTTTAAAAGATTATTTGAAACAAAAACAAGATTACTCGGCTTTTATGTCTGAAATAATTATTTACAATACGAAAATGTAGTTCATTATCCAAATATAAGATACTTTTTCTCTAGATCAATTATTACTTTAGTTATAAACGAAATAAGAATTTAGACTTACGACATTTAGTTCCGTGTTCGAAACACGATCATAGAGTGCACGGGATATTCAACTTTATTACTGATGAGTTAGCGTTTAGTACATGGTGGAGTGGTGCGGTGCATGGGGGCGGAGTTTGCTTGCAAAAGTCTTTAGAGTGCCTAGCCTTAAGTCCCATGTAATAAGGAGCGAGCCTATTGCCATCAACGGGCCACAAACTTAAGACTCCGGGCTGCTACTGAGAAATTTTTGATGGAAAAATCCAATAACACCTAACCTAACCCAACCTGGGAATCGAAACCAGGACCAGATGCTCAGCAGTGGCGCTTGGGACCACTAGATCAACGAGGCAGTCATTACAGATACACATAGCATAATCAGTGATAAAAATAAAAAATCCGCTTTTTTATATAAATCCGATATATATCGGATATATATCCAAGCTAAGAAAAAGAAGGGAATTTCATTCTGTAAGGGGATTAAACACTTAAAAATATGAAAGAAATCGTAAAAATATTACGTCTGAATTTCTATTCAGACGTAATATTTGATGATGAGTAGATGAGTCAACGTTTGTCAAATCTTTCGATTGTCACGCTTGCCTAGAAAGTGAAAATTAAAGAGCACCAGGGAATCCATTCCATTTTTTAATACCTCGTAAAATAAACCTTATATGATATGAAGTTAAGGCTTGAATTTCAATAAAAAGCTAGCCGTACTGGTAAGTTAAAGGAAATCCCCCTTTACCTTACCAGTACGGCTAGCTTTTCCCCAACTTTAAATGAGGTTGCCATTTTGGGAAACAATTTAAATTATTCTGAATTGTAGTTTTTCGCTACGTGCAGAAGACAGGAAAAAATCAATTGATATATATCGTGATATATATCATGATATATATCCGCTGATATATATCGGCGAACCCTGAAACATTTCCATTGCAGAAGTCCCATTTCCCAGCAAAAGTACGCGCTTCGTTAATCATCGTCTATCTTCGGAAACACGAAAACGATAATGAAATGTTAAAAAGAGCTGTTGCAACCATGGAAGTACTAACCTATGTTTGTATTACCAAGACAAAGACCAAATAAAAAACCAAGACATAGCGCTGCGATCAATACAGTAAAGCATGCTAAAACTACACCTCCGCTCTGTGCATACACGCTCACACGCACACATTTACAACCATTTACAATCAAACTACACCTCACTAAGTGCACACATGTTTACGAAACCGGCCTCACGTCACTGTTGACAGCGCTGTCTTGGTTTTTAATTGGACTGAGTACCAAGGTTAAAATAACTTTTAAATTTTTTTGCGTGACACGACATAATAATATGACAACGGCGGCGAGCGGGACTAAAGCTAAGCGTGTGCTGAGACGCAGGTGGCGCAGCACAGCACAGTACAGATTTTGCAGGGTAGGGCAGGCGACGCAGACATAGGCCGCGAGGCATGCTGCGACGCAGCTACAGACACATTCGCGTCCTAGCTAGTACAAACAATAGACGTTAATGTATTTTTTGAATAGTCTGGATGATTAGTATCACACAAACAAAGTTCACAGCAAACTAATTCAATTAAATGTTCTGTCATTTCAACAAAATTATGAATTAGTGGTAAAAAACACGTGTCGACCTGCACGCGTCGCGCAGAAATCTGTGCCGGCACTACAAGACGCAGAGCAGGACAGACACATGTCTGCGTCGCACGTGCCTGCGCTGCAGCGTACGCAGCTGTCAGTACATTAATACATTACAAAATCTGCTCTGCCCTGCGCTGCGTGGACCTGCGTCACCTGCGTCTCAGCATACGCTTAGCCTAAAAAGACCGCATTAGTAGAATCGTATTGGGATAATAATATGAATCATAATTATCACAAATTGACAACTCATAATATAACCTGCGAACTATTCACAGCACGCAATTCATCTGTTTGACAGTATTGTATGGAGAATTGGAGATTCGTAAAATGTTTCGTTTATGTGCACTATTACAAAATGCGGCAGTACTAAACTTAGAAACTTTGCCTCTATTTGCTTTGCCTCGTGGCGCGACCTTCGTACTAATTCGGAAACACGAAGATTACCGAAGCGCGTACTTTTGCTGGGAGATCTAACGTACCCCATATTCGTCATTCGCGGCTGCATACTCCTGGCGCAGTGAGTAGCCGTGCTGCTGCAGCCTGTCTTCAGTCGTCTGCAGCATCTGAGCAGGAATCAGGTACTCCTGCAGGTCTACTGTAGGCTTCAGCTTGACGTGGGACGCTGGGTAATCGCGCGTTCGTATTTCCGAACAGACGAAGTTTACCGAAGCGCATACCTTATCTGGTTTAACAATAAACTGTGTGGTACATACCCCGTACTCGTCACACGTGGGTACACACTCCTGGCGCAGCGAGTGGCCGCGCCGCAGCATCCAGTCCTCGGTCGTCTGCAGCAGCTGGTCCAGGGCGTCTGCTGCAGGCCTTAGCTCCAACTGGGACGCTGGCACAAATACAGCGTGTAAAAAGACCCATCACACAGCCATTCACATTCAGCAAACATTATTGCTGAGAAACGTTTTTTAATTTGGTTTGCCATGTAACGAAGACGGCTGAATGTCATTCTACGGTATTGACATTACGACGCAATATTAAATGCTGAGTCGGTAAAGCATATCCTATCGTGCAACGAGCAGACAAAAAAATAATATATACACACATATAAACTCACGCCTTCTTCCCACGGCGGTAGGCAGAAACTACAGAACGCCACCTGCTACGATCCTTACATACTCCTTTTGCCTCGTCTACGTTCATACATCTGGTCATACACGCACGCCGGTTGCGAGTACTACGCACCTGGCCTTTCTGAAGAACATCACCAATAAGGTCACAATATGTCCTACATCTGAGCTTGGGTCTTCAAAACTGTCATCTGCCCAGTTACCCACTCCTCGCAAACTATCCTGACAACTAAATAAACTCTCAAAGTATCCCTCCCAACAGCGTTCTAAGACCTTACATTCTTCGCTTAGTAAACATCCATCTTCTGCTCTTATAACATTCATACTCGATGTTCCTGTCACTCTGCGAGCCAATCTTATCTGTTTCAAGAACAGCTTAACATTGGCCCTGAAGTTATCAGAGAACTTCCTGTTATACTTTTCACCCCTCTCCGAAGGTGAGCTTCCCATATCGGGTGCATAAACACACAAAATAAAGATAGTGTTTAGGCCCACCTTGGTTCTTACCCACAAACATAATCTTTCACACATTTCATCATCCGCTCGGAAAGGACAAGCCCCACAGCCTGACAGACCCTATGTGTCTCTTGAACGCTCGCCGGACCAGATAGCGGGCAGCGCACAGTGTTTGGATTATGTCCACACCCTTTATTTTCGTCTCATTCACACATAACGCATCTATCCTTTTATAATAATAACAACCACACATCCTGATTGACCATCTAATCACGTGGGGGGCGGACACACGATAGAAAAATTACTGGCGTGGCTAACGTGGCTCTGAAAACCCATTTAACATGGAGACTAGATCGAACAAAATACGTATAGGACCGCTACCCGAGGGCAATCGTCGGGGCGCACCTGGGGCCGATGCTGGGTGTCTCAGCATGCGACCCATCGGCGGTGGGGGACTGAGCAGGCGGGTTCTCCCCGACAAAAATACTACAGCCGAACCGACAGACAGACTAGACAATAGTGATGACAGTAGAGCAGTAATATCCGCCTTGGATGTTTCGCAGGCGGCGTTAGCTTCTCAGTCTGCGACCACCAAAGCGGGAAAACCCAGAGTGCGCATGAAATGGACTGAAGATATAAACATATTCATCATGCGTACTTACTATCATATTACGAAACTTGAAGAGGACAGAACCATGTATTGCACACAATTATTCGAAAAATTTAAATTACAATACCCAGAAATTAATGTAACAGAACAAAGAATAGCAGACCAAAGACAGGTTATTATCAGAAATAAGTTGTTATCAGACGACACTTTAAATAGAATTAGATTTGAAATTGCAGAACAACTAAAAAACGAAGAAGAAGAAAATATAAATCTCACGCAACTAACACTTTACAGATAACTCAATCGCTTACAACATATAATCCTTCCATTGAACACGACACTAGGTCAGGGACTGAATACTTTGCCACTGAACTAACCGCACCTACACAGCACAACAATTAATCTACTACGGATAATCTCACATTAATACCAACACAGAATGATGTAGAGTTTGACCCTTCCTTAGTAGAATCTTTAAGTAACGAATTAGAATCAAATATGTTAAAATACAACGGAATGGATCCTGCGTGTAGACCTTTATTAGCAAAAATTAGAACATCTCGTCAATTGTCGGATATCATTAGTATGTTTAATCAAGAAATTATTCCTCCAAAAATATTATCCCTAGAAAACTTAAGCGACACACATTCTTTAATATATTCTGTAGCTATTACAGTTGCAATTCACTTTAAACTAAAAATAAATATAGATAGAACTAGTAATAATAATAGAGTAATAAACGATCCACCATGGCAAAAAAGATTAGAAACGGACATTAATCAGCTAAGAAAAGACATAAATAGACTAACACAATATAAAAACGGCAACACGTCAAGAAAACTTGTAAAAAAAGTCAAACTAATCATTAAAAATACTAAACAACACAGTTCACATGAAAACTTTAATAAGAGAATAGAAGATCACCTAGATACGTTAAAACAAAAACTTCTAGTGAAGAGTCATAGACTAGCACGATACAAAAAAGCCAAAGAAAGAAAGGATAACAATAGATTATTTAAAACAAATGAGAAACAATTTTATAGAAAGCTTAAAGGCAACAATACGACTATCCTTAACCCTCCATCTCAAGAGTCTTTAAAAGAATTCTGGCAAGGAATCTGGTCAGACAGCACTGAACATAACAAAGAAGCTGAATGGATACAAAAAGAAAGAGTCCGATCAGAAACTATGAATGAAATGCCGTTTGAAGATATAGATGCTCTTGAAATAAATACAATTATAAACAAAACACATAACTGGAAAGCAGCAGGAATAGATGGCATACACAATTTTTGGATAAAAAGGCTTCACTCACTTCATATAACGTTAGCAGAACAAATAAATTATATTTTAAAAGGCAATCAAAATATTCCAGAATTTTTGACTAAAGGAGTCACATATATGATCCCAAAATCAAATAGAACCCAGGATCCTTCACAGTATAGACCAATCACTTGCCTGCCAACCTTATATAAAATCATAACGTCTTGTATAACTAACAAAATTATTAAACACACTGAACAATACAATATCCTAACTGAAGAACAAAAAGGATGTAGGCGCGGTCATATGGGGTGTAAAGAGCAATTAATTATAGATTCCACTATTTTAAAATACGTCCAGAGATCTAGAAAGAACTTATTCATAGCTTACATAGATTACAAGAAGGCATTCGACAGCGTTCCGCACTCATGGTTGATCGAAATATTAAACATATATAAAATCAATCCATTAATTATAAATTTTCTTAAAAATACAATGGGATCCTGGAGAACGACACTAAAATTACAAACTAAAACAACAAACTTATCCGTAGACGAAATAGCGATTAAAAAGGGTATTTTCCAAGGGGACTCATTAAGCCCTCTATGGTTTTGTCTAGCCCTGAATCCACTCTCCCAAGCATTAATTGAATCGAAATTAGGCTTTGATATTAAGAACGGCAGGTCGATATTGCACCAAATTACACATTTACTTTATATGGATGATTTAAAACTATATGCTAATAAAAATACAGATTTACACGGTTTATTAAACATCACAACAACATTTTCGAAAGACATAAGAATGGATTTTGGACTAGATAAATGCCGGAAACTAAATATAGAGAAAGGTAAGATTATAGAAGGAAACTACTCAACAGACTCCGAAGAAGTAATTGAAGCGATGAAAGACGAAGAACTATATAAATATTTAGGTTACAATCAAGCACGATTGTTAGAACATAGGACTATTAAGGATAAACTGAAAAAAGAATACAATTGTAGAATTATGCAAAATGCACCTATCTAGTAAAAATTTGTTCAAATCCATAAATACCTTCGCGATTCCTATACTTACTTATTCTTTCGGTGTAATAAAATGGTCTAACACAGAATTACATGCTCTCGAAGTCAAAACAAGAACCACACTGACACAACATAGATATCACCATCCCAAATCAGCAATAGAGTGAATTATAATGTCCAGAAAAGAAGGTGGCAGGGGACTAATCGAAATATCACATCTTCATAAAAGACAAGTCATAAACTTAAAACAATTTTTCTGGCGGAAGAAAAACAACAGTCAATTACACAAAACAATTATAGAGATAGACAAACAGTATACACCACTGAACCTTAGCGATGATAGCAATATTGAGACAATAGATAAAGCGAGACATAGAGAAGACATACACAGGAAGTGGAGACAAAAAGAACTACATGGAAGACATCCCAACGATTTACACCAAACATATATAGATAAAGAGGCTTCTAATAAATGGCTAGAGTTAAGTGAGCTGTTTCCTGAAACAGAAGGGTTTATGTTAGCCATTCAAGATCAAGTCATAAATACAAAAAATTATAGAAAATACATAATAAAAGATAGTACAGTAAGAAATGATTTATGCAGAAAATGTCACAGCAAACCTGAAACAATACAGCATATCACAGGAGCTTGTATCACACTAACTCAAAACGACTATACGCATAGACATAATCAACTTGTTAATATCATACACCAAAAACTCGCAACTAAACTTAAACTCATGCAAGATCCCTACACACCATATTACAAGTACACTCCTAGACCTGTTTTAGAAAACAAATTCTACAGAATATATTATGATCGCACTATAATTACAGACCACACCATATATAACAACAGACCTGATATAACACTAGTTGATAAAGTTAGCAAACACACATTTATAATAGATATAGCAGTCCCAAACACTAATAACATACAAAAAACTACCACAGAAAAAATTAGGAAGTATACAGAATTACAAGAGGAAATTACCAGAGTTTGGAAAATGAATAGAGTTACTATAGTCCCAATAGTAATATCAACAACAGGTGTTATCCCGAAACAAATTTTCAATAGTTTTAATGCACTCAATCTATCCAAATACACATACCTAACACTACAAAAAGCTGCCATATTAAACACTTGCCGCATAGTAAGAAAATTTTTACAACTTGATTTAGATAATAATTTCACTGCAGTACAGAACAATTTACCTTCTCAAAATAATGACTAGAATCTCACCTTGGTTCATACCCGTGAGATTCTGAAAATACCAGGAACTAACCTGAGAAAATTAAATTTAAAAACCAAAATAATAATGTTTATAACCTACTTCCAAAAAGGAGGTTTATGTTCGTAGCGTATGCTCGTTTTTTTTTTTTTTTATAGATGTCCACCGATTTCTCCGACTTCCAAAAAAAAAAACACTACAAAGTGAAAAATAACTTTAATTTCGGAAGTCGGTGGCAAAAAACGAAAATACAAAACCCGTGGCCACATGGCAACTGAAGGAAAAAAAAAAAAGACACCGACTTCCGAAATTAAAGTTATTTTTCACTTTGTAGTGTTTTTTTTTTGGAAGTCGGTTGTTTTTTTTTTTTGGAAAAAGTTTTATTATCAGTAAAACTAAGGACCATAAATAGAATACACAAAATAATCTTATACAATAATAAACTAATACATAATAAAAACTTTATACAACTATGACTATACACGTAATGTTGACGGCGTCTTGTATCGCTGCGTGGTGTCGCGTAACCGTCCTCGGAAACGTCGACATACGACACCTTTCGGCCAAAAGTTCTCTTTCAGGCAAGTCTGTAGATGGTGGGTTAGAACTCGTACGACGAATAACTTAAAGTTGATGTTGTGGCGCGATTCCAACCTTTCAACCCTCACAGTCCAGCTGGTCTTCACTTTTAAATACTGCACGACTTCCTCAGTTGTAGTGGAGTGACGCAGACGCGAAAGATACAGCAGGGCGCAGCAGCGTACTGGGTCCACTCGGTGTGGTGCCGCACAGGTTACGAGAACAGGGTTTCTTCTTCCTTTCAACTTTCGTGAAACCCTCCTCATCAACTTGGCTGCAGGTTCTTGGCAGGTTGAGTACCCTTTTTCAGTTCATCCCCTTTTCTGTCCTTCACCATCTCACATAAAAATCTGTCGACACTCTACAGAGTAGTATAGTATATAGTAGCATGTAGAGGTACGGCTTGTTAGTGCCTGGGGGCGCCCGAGCCCAGACAACAGGCACGCTCGCGAGTAGGCTCCTCCCTAACCATGCAGCTCTCGGCACGGCGACCTTAGCTTGCGTGTGTGTTGCTCGTACCACACAGAGGAAAACAATAATATCCTCCAACTGTTCCCTCAGTCGCTTTCTACGACTCCCACGAGATGAGATGGATTGGTTCTATTCTACTACCCGGTAACCACACGGGGTTAAATAATATCTGTTCAACCAATTGGCACCGCTGTGTACAGGCCAGCAGGCCTGGCCTGTATTTCACAAATATCGGATCACAAATAGAACGGAACGAAAGCTTATTCGGTTCCAAAGGTTTAAGATTTAAAAAAAATGGGGCACATGGCTTGTGCATTTAATATTTTACTTAGATATAGCACAGAAATCTGAAAGTTGTGACATGTCGCCATTGCACCCGTGCGGAGAAGGTGCGGGTCGCTAGTCAATTTATAGTAATTAAAAACGTTATATTAATATTACCTGGCGTCCACAGGTGGTGTTGATGGCGGGGCCCATCGCACTGGTCGTACGCGAGCTCCACAGGCATGCTCCCGGCTCCTGCGCCTGCCCCAGACCAATCCTAGAACACATTCAAATTTCCATACTTTGACACATGGGACTTAAACATAACTGGCGAAGTGTGGATGTACTACAGGTAACTGACTAATCCTTCGGGCCTTCGGAGAATAAAAGCCTTAAGTCTTAAAGTATTTTAATAAAACAAAGTCCCCCACCGCGTCTGTCTGTCTGTCTGAACGCGATAAATTGGCTGACATATGAAGATTGTTTAAGATTGTTGAAGATGTCGAAAAAAATCACGCCGACTGGGAGCTTTAAACGCCGCGTGCCGCTGCTTTTGGGCGCCGCGTAAACCGTTAGAGATACATAAAATGTATGTTCTACAGGATTGTACATGACATGTCTATCTTCTAAGGATGACTCACATTAACGAAATGTTGCCATTTTAAATATTATATTTGCATAAACATTTAGGACTAGTATTGTATTTATTTTATTTTTTGTTTTATTATTTCATTATATGCTGCACCGGTTGACGTCATCACGTCAGCGCCGGCTATCGCTGAAAACCAGCGCTGGGGCTCTGTCTCGCATGGGGTCGCAGCTTTATGCTGAGCGATGGCCGTTTTCTGTGGATGTGACGCATATTTTCCCCTGATTTGTTATTTACGTGTTTTTTTTTTATCTTTCTTTGCGTCATGTTTACCGCAAATAAACGAATTTTCTTTCTTTCTTCTTTCTTTTTTTAACCATTATTATCTTTCAGAATTTGATAACCGAAGCTAATAAGTGCTATTTGATCCGGTATTATATTAATCCTTATCCAATAAAATATGTTATTTAAATTGGGTATTTATTTTTATTAACATGTCTGAACCTGTACTTTTTTAATGTTATTCTGCATGCACGTTTTTATTTCTGTATGTGTACACATGTTTGAGCAAATAAATATATCTTATCTTATTAAAATATGCCTTGACATCATATCATTTAAATGAATAATAGAAAAGATTTCACAGATTCAAAATTACGCGTAACAATAATCATGGTTGACGGCAACGCGGCGCAGCGGTAGGAGTCAATGACCTTTTCCTCGGCTATTAGGTATGTAATCCCAGTAGTAAGTTCCCGTGGGATATTTTCCGACAACCACGCGGGCGTAGCCGCGGGCAAAAGCTAGTTCATAATAAACTACTCTCCCGGACTAAGATCTCGGACATCTGAATCGAGTCACCTTACATATTTTTGTTTAAAAGTATCGAGCCGCCCTGCATATTTTTGTTTAATGGTCTTTTTAAATAAAGGGTCACACTGACGTCGGTGGAGGAGAACTCGTGGGGAAACCTGAACTTATAATTAATTAAGTCTAAAATCGCCAGCTCGTCTTGAGCAAGTGTGGTGATCAATGCTCATACCTTGTCTTTATGAGAAGAGGCCTTTGCCCTGCAGTGGGACAATAATAGGCTGGTATAACCCGATTTTTATAACTGTGTGCCTGTCAATGTCAAAATATTACAGTGTTTTAGAATAATAACAACGTAACGAATAATATGGCAGAAGTGTGCGGACGACACGAGTTGTGTAGAGCGTACTTCGAGGCGTCGGGGCACTGAGGAGGTAACCGGGCGGGTGAATTCAATACTAACAACCTACGACTTTGACAGCTCCAAGCGCACAGTTTTAAAAAACGAGTTATAATATTATTATTTTCTGATAACCTCACCAGCTGAGCATCCTCCTGCCAGAGCGCCTCACTCTTGTCCTCGCTCCAAGGCTGTTCTGGCCAGGAGTGCGGTCGGTACAGGTTGTGTTCGGGAGCTGGTTGCGGCGGGGGCTCGTCCGGGGGCTGCGGGTCCGGCCCGTCCTCTGTGGAGGGTAGTGCTGGTCAATGTAAAGGGTGAGACGGCCAGTAAGGCAGGTACCTTAAGCGCTGTAGCTACAGGAAGACGTTCTTAGAAGACTATTTCTAACTTGTTGATTAATTGCTGACTACGATTTTTTATTAACGTGATGATCTGCTTCTATTTTTTTTTTAAACTAGTTTCTGCCCGTGACTTCGTCCGCGGGCCTATAACCTTCCTCAAGAATTGGGCTATCCAATACAAAACAATTTTATGATGTCACTGGGCAAGGCAGTATCTTCTTGTAGCTTACGCCACAGTGCTTTATAATTAACCAGATCGAATGCCTTTGACAAATCTAGAAAACAGGCAAACACAGGCGTTGTTCTGTCCGTATAGTACTGTACAGTCTGCTTGAGGCATAAAATTGCACTCTCTGTGGAGAGCCCTGGTCTAAAACCGAACTGACTGTCTTCCAATATAATATGCTTCGATAACTGTTTGTCAAGCAGACTGTCCAGCACCTTGGCTATGACAGTCGCCAATGATATAGGCCTGTAATTGGAAATGTCAGAGGCATCTCCGGTTTTATTTTTAACAATAGGCACTATAGTAGTGTTTATAAGGTCATCAGGTAAATAGCAGTGACTAACACAAAGGTTATAAAACATAGCCAACACTCGCGGCAGGTGTACGCCAGCGTGTTTCAGGCAAAATGAATTTTTCTAATGAATGTTTGGTATTCAGCTGCATCCGGTTAGACTGGAAGCCGACCCCAACATAGTTGGGAAAAGGCTAGGTAGATGAGTAGTCATTGGATACATGAAGTGGGCTGCTTTGATATATTATTTCCTTTATTTCACTATTTACATATAAATTATATTTTTTTTAATTAGAATAAAATAATATAAAAACATTTGAAAATATAAAAAATAGTAGCCCACCGGTTTCGGGAACAGGGTCCAAGCTACCAACGGTCAGGGCTCCAGAGAGAAGAACCTCCTCACAATAGGAGCCGTGTCCAGGAGTACCGCTTTCTGAATCAGGCCCTTGATCCAACTCTTGGCTATTAAGCCATTGGCTGATACGATTATTGGCTGATACGACTATTGGCAAAATGATCGCTGAGTCCACATCCCACATGTCGACAACCTCGCGAGCCAAGTCAAGATACTTGATTTGTTTATCTTTCTCGGCTTTCACGAGGTTCCCGTCATGCGGGACCGTTATGTCGATAATCATTGCGCGCCACTCGCCTCGATCCACCACCACTATATCAGGCTAATTGGTAACAATAGTAGAATAGAAAGAATAGAATAGTTCTTTATTTGCACAGAAAGTAGGTACAAGTTACAGATGTTAAGTTAAAAAACCGGCCAAGTGCATGTCGGACCACGCACAATGTAGGGTTCCGTAGTTGGGATGAATTTATCCCAAGAACAAACTTAACTTTGTAGTTGAAAAAAAAATCTTTCATACAGAATGTATGGGAGAACATGTTTTTACAACCGCAAATCTAAATTGGTCGATTATTATTCGTTAACTTGTAAAGCCTACTCAGTTGTGATAGTTTTCCTTTTAAATTCGTTATATAAGCTACTGCCGTGAATTTTTTCACATATCTAAAACCAACCATTTAGCTGGCAGGGGCACTTGGGGACACTTGACTCTAACAAAATTTTCCACTTTAAAGCTTAATATATCGCAAACGGATATCTGCCTTCAAAAATGGTTTTAACACACTCACAATGTTTTTGAAAGACCTTTTCAACGATACCCCACACAAAGGGATAGAAAAAAAAAAAAAAAACATCCCCACTTTACGTGTAGGGGAGGTACCCTAAAAAAAATATTTTTCATAATTTTATTTTACCACTTTGTCGGCGTGATTAATATGTATACCCATGCCAAATTACAACTTTCTAGTACTAACAGTCTTGGAGCTAAACCGCGGACAGACAGACAGACAGACGGACATGACGAAACTATAAGGGTTCCTTGTTTACTACGGAACCCTAAAAATGATCCTTATACTAACTACCTTAACTAAGGCATGCAAACAGTTTAAGTTAAAATGATAAAGACTCCCTCAATATAATATTATTATTTACACAATAGAATATCATATCATATCAATACAAGTTTACCATGTCAAGATGAAATTAAAATAAGCAAAACAATTACAATTAATTTGAAATAAGCAATACAATACATAATGTCAAGTTTATAAATTCGTCAAGTTCGGTCAATAATGATGGATCGATCCCAGTACAATGTGATGTTCCATTTTCGAGAACTGGGTCGGGCACATACCTGTAGTACGGCACTTCCGATTCCACAAGGCTGTATTTCAGAGCAAGTTGCTGATGGATAATCCTGGCTACAAGGTTGTGTTTATGCTACTTGCTACTCTTCGTTAGCTAGACGAGAACACCCGGAGATAATAATTATGTCAGATTGATTCTCCCGGACGGTGGCATGCCCGACAGATGTTAACCGTGCCGTCCTTCACAATGAATCTCCGGTAATTGTTCGTATATTGTACAGACAAAACCTTCGGTTTCCCTAAACAGGTCACCAAAACGCAGCCAGGCTACGGACGCTAGTAAATCGTAAATCGGGCCCATGCAGGGCCCGGAAGTAACGTCCGTGAAGCTCCTTACTCTGCCATATCTTCCGGCAATCGTTTGTTTCAAGCACTACAGGCTTGCGCCAGTTCTCTTTAGCCAAGGAGAGCGGGGTAAAGCCCTTGTCCACCGCGACCACATCTCGAGGGAATTGTTCCTTGAAGCCGACTCCCTGAGACTGCATATTTCGCGATTGTAGAGGGTCTTGGCGTTTAAAAAGCCTTGACCTTTCGCGGGATATACAGTCTCATTACTGATGACCGTGGGTGATGCATTCGATATGCAGTCAGCAGCGTACGGACCCTCCTATCCAAGGCGTCGAGTTCGATCTGAGTCCATTTGAGTATGGCGAAAGAGTACATGTTTCCGTCTGATAGGAGACTATTAAATACTTTTTCAGGCGGCCAAAGAAGCGCTCCTTCAACGATTGTTTCATGTCAGTAACGTTGATGCCCAACGCTTCCAACATACACGCTTACGACATGCCAGCTACCAGCTACATAACATTGATAATGCTGCAAAAACCACAACTTTTGCTTACCATGAATACTGCTGAATGGCTAATATTCAGAAACTGAATGTTTGTCTATGATCTGCTAATAAACCAAAAAATAACAGAGTACTGACCTGGTTCCTCACCTAGGAAAGCCTTGTTGTGTGCGGATACCTGCTCCACATCAAAGTCCGATTCTGGAAACTCCTCGCCCACATTGTATGTCTTGTTGAGCTTACTGAAATATAACAATTTTCATGAAATTATTATATTTGAATTCAAAATTTCAGATAATTACGGACATTTGGGAATACAAACTCAATGTCATACATAAAAAGTTCAAATTCCATTGCAAATGTTTATTTAAGACTATGCCGTTATTAGTATTATTTTACTTGATTTGATTTGATTGTTGAGTATTGTTATTTACTGTGTCTGGATTCGTGCTCGGGTGATGGCAATAGGCTCGCTATTACATGAGACTTAAAAATAATTGACGAAATGTGGGTGTATAAAGGGTGGCAACGACATGATTTTGAACGTTGATATTATATTTTTCGTCGGTTTCATAGAAAAGTGCAATACTTACGCGGTCTAAATGTAAACAGCAGATTTTTTTTTAAATAGCCGACAAAAAAATTCAGACAACTGAATCCATGGTAAGCCAAACCAAGAGAGATACATACTCGTAAACCCGCAGGGCAGCATGTAGCGTGCTGTTGGGCAGTAGCGACCCCACGGACCCTATCTCCCGCGAGAAGTCTTGTTCTTCACATCTGGCTTGCCTTTATTGGCCGGCTGGAGTGAATACTGACGAGGAACAGAGGTCCCACCTCTTTCTTGCCGTTATCGGCATGAGTGGAGATTCTTAAAAGCAAACGTGCTCGGAGGAAGGAAGTCTTGCAGCAAGATGCTGGTAGAGATCTTAACCATCTTCCGGGCTCTGGGATTGTCCTGCTAGCCGTGAAATACCTCTCCTCCAATCCTCAAGCACCTCAGGACATGGTGCCCCCGTATCGCTACGACACGACACACTATGTGCTAGCGACAGTTTTTGGGGGCCCATTATTACATATGCAAGTCACCCTCTGCCATTTTATATGTGTACCTATATTGTATGACATTGGTTAGGCAGGAGACATGGTTATTCCATAGTTCTTACTAACCAATCTCTATAGCCACCCAAACCCATAGCCCAATATGTTTTGTTTCCATGTTCTGCAATAGTCCTGCACCAACCGAGGGTTGTCCTTGGGTGCACTTGCATAGTACATACAGGGATAATCGTCGGTTGGTGCCTCATTCTATTAAAAATTGTCTAAGGAGACTGCGAGTTGGCTTGGGCCCCTCGAACGCCTTCCAAAGGACCGGGACCCCATGGTCCCCAGATAATTTAAAATAATAATTATTCCATTGCAAATGTTTATTTAAGACTATGCCGTTATTAGTATTATTTTACTTGATTTGATTTGACTGTTGAGTATTATTTTAATTTATTGTGTCTGGATTCGTGCTCGGGTGATGGCAATAGGCTCGCTATTACATGGGACTTAAAAATAAAATTGGCCAAATGTGGGTGTACAAAGGGTGGTAGGGACATCGACGCGAAAACTGTTACCATGGATTCAGTACATGATTCTGAACGTTGATATGAAATATTTCCTCGGTTTCATAGAAAAGTGCGGTCAAAATGTATGGAACAGCAGATTTTTTTTTTTAAATAGTCGACGAAGAATTTCATAAATACTGAATCCATGGCAACAGTTTTCGCGTCGATGTCCCTGCCACCCTGTATATATTATTATGTGTGGTAATATGTGTGTTTATAGGTACACCTCTGCCTATCCCTTCGGGGATTACAGGCGTAATGTTATGCTATTGTGTATGTGTGAATTTTATATAAATTTTATTATTTAATATAGATTTATCACTCCCACCAGTCGTATCTCTACGTTGACGTCGTGGTGGGGCTTGCGCGCTCCTGACGACTTTAAGTCTGTGCCGGTAGAGTTTACTTTTCCAAAACAGGTCTAGGGTGAGGAGCCAAACTAAGAGAGATACATAAACCCGCAGGGCAGCATGTGGCGAGCTGTTGGGCAGTAGCGACCCCACTGACCCTATCTCCCGCGAGAAGTCTTGTTCCTCACATCTGGCTTGCCTTTATTGGCCGGCTGGAGTGAACACTGACGAGAAACAAAGGTCCCACCTCTTTCTTTCTTAAGAGCAAACATGCTCGGACGAAGGAGTCTTGCAGTAAGATGCTGCTAGGGATCTTAACCATCTTCCAGGCTCTGAGATTGTCCTGATAGCCGTGGAATACCTCTCCTCCACTCCTCAAGCACCTCAGGTCATATTGCCCCGTATCGTGACGACACTATATGCTAGCGACAGTTTTCGGGGGCCCATTATTGAGTATGCAAGTCACCCTCTGCCATTTTATATGTGTATAGTATGACATTGGTTAGGCAGGAGACATAGTTATTCCATAGTTCAAACTAACCAATCCCTATAGCCACCCAAACCCATTGCCCAATATGTTTTGATTCCATGTTCTGTAATAGTCCTGGACCAACCGAGGGTTTTCCTTGGGTGCACTTGCATAGTACATACAGGGATAATTGTCGGTTGGTGCCTCATTCCATAAAAAATTGTCTAAGGGGCTTGTATGCCTTACAAAGGACCGGGGCCCCATGGTCCCGAGATATGTCAACAATTTAAATTAATTATTATTATTACAAATGGTAAATTATTAATCAATGTAGACTACGTAACTCCACAAGTAACGCTAAGGTAGATAGTTTCTTGCCCATTCTTCTCCATAGGCACCTACTACGCTTTGGAATGGGCAACTAGCTTCATCTTTCTGACTGACCGACCCCTTGACAATTCAAAAGTGCCTGTAATTGGTTTATTTGAAATAAATGCTTTGGAGTTTGAATATGTACATTAAAATTACATAAGCAAAAGCATCAAAGCAGCACTCAAGTAAAAGCAGCACAGAAGTAAACCACCTGATGGTAAGTGGAGTGGTCACCGCTGCTTATAGGAAAAGCCAAACTCATCTAGTTTTTAGAATATGATTGACATGTAAAAGTGTTTTTTTGTACAAACCTACTTATAGAAATAAAATCACTTATCATTTGTAGACTGTAATCACAGAGGCAGTGTAGGTGTTGCCATCATAAAGATAGTGCTGACATGTTTCATATGCCTCTAATTACACCTGTATCCATACCCTTTAAACACAGCAACGATAGGAGGATACAATAAGTGCTAGCAAAACTTTCCTGGACAAGTTGTTTCACAAAGAGTTTCCCCAAGGAAAGTATATAAGTGAAGAAGTACACCCCTAATGTTGCCCATTATTTGTGTCATGTATTGTATATATCTTTTGTTGGAGATCCTAAATAAATAACAGGTGAGTATGGGATTATAACATAATAATGTCTGACAACAAGTCATACTAAGTCAACCCAGTATTACCCAGTAACTGGGTTGTGGAAGTCAGATAGGCAGTCGCTCCATGTAAAATACTGGTATTCAGCTGCATCTAGTTAGACTCAAGCCAACCCCGACATAGTTGGAGCATGCAGATGATGATGATGGGAAGGTTAGGAAATCTTTCTGATTTTAATGGCAGATCCAGCTTACCTTAGCATGATAATATTGGGCAATATTGATAATACCTAATTATTATCTTTATTATAACTTTCAGTCAGTAGCACTGAAACACCTGATGTAAGTAACTTAAGCTTTCAGCAGATAGATATTTTGGTCTACATAGTGCGATGATAAAGTTCAAGTCACTGGAGGGCTCAAGGAGTCTGCTGAAAGTTTGTGGATGTAAAACCTAGTAACAATGTACTTAATTTTTTGTTAAATGCACTTTGTCTGGTGACCTGTTTTGTCACAGGATCGTCGGAATCATTAAATAGAACATAGAGATAGAGACGTACACATAAAACAATGTTTTTGCTTGCCAAATAAGTCTGGTCCAATGAGGAAAATTCGTACCAAATAATACTTACTTTGTAGTTTTCGGTGACGGCGGCGTCTCCTTCCTCACGTCCTCATACAGTTTCCAGTTTTTTTTGTTTTTATAGAATTCTAATCTATAAATAGCTATTAGTTGCGTTTTCGTCGACTTGTCACCTGAAGCCATTTCGATTAGAAGTTACCAAAACACTTCACAAATTTTGTTTATTGGGTTTATACGTAGGTAACACTTTCAAACACAACAAAACTAATAAAGTAATGACAGACTCGGGTATCTCATTAATTTTTAAGCAAACAAAAAAAATAAGTTTGTCTTGTTAATAATCTCAGATTTCGTAGGTAGTTACAAAAGATTTGAAAAAATTATTGCCGCCATTGACATTTTGACATGACTCCTTGACAGTGACAGTCAGTTTGACGAACGGCGGGACGGATGAGACGGTGAGTACATGTCATGCTTTCCAAAAATATTGCCTTCTCTGTTCTTTATAGTGCAGACATCTTCTTTATTTATTGTTTTTACTTTTCTCTCTTGAATTTGCAATGATGTAATATTATAAATGCTTTATGTTCCTCCTTCCGACTTTTAGGTCCATGCTTCCGACGATCAACATCTATGTAGTTACAAACAAGATAACAAATTGCTATCGCGGCATTGCCTGTAATACGCGTTCGTAATTCAACACCATCATAAAAATTATTGCGTTAGCACTAGTGAGATCAAGGGGTATACATACATGGGTCATACTTGCAAAATCGAGTATCAGGGAGTTCCAAGTACGTCTACCTTTAGACACCAGCGCCAAAAACCAGGCCTCGAGATACTTTCAAGTATTTTCTTTCTGGATCGAAAATTGATCCGTAATTTCCTAAAGTTAAGGAGTACAATCGCGTATGCAAATAAGGATATTTCCAAACCAAAATACTTGTATAGAAAATTGTTCCATGCGGTCTTCCCAATAAAGAGTATGATCTCATTTACGGAAAAGTAATGCGACCATTGAAGATATGATTTAGTATGTACCTATAACTGTGCGTTTGCACTGGCGAAACATTCACAACGAAACATGTTGGAATCTCTATTTTCTGTCAATTTTCCATACAAAGTTTGACAGGCACTAGAGATTTCAACATGTTTTGTTGTGATGTTTCGCCAGTGCGAACGCATAGTCAGGTCTATCTATGTATAATAGGGTTGCCATTCGTCCCGATTTATCGGGACTGTCACCGTCAGTAGTGTATTATTTAATTTTGATTGAAATCTTATTTTTATTGCATTTTACATTATTTTATTTCAATTCTATTTTAATTTTATTTGTAAATGTGTATGCCTATTCTAATAATGATATGAGTCTTTGTTACTCGAAATAAATTATTACGTCCCGTTTTATTGTGCGGTCACGGCAATTCAAATACGCGCGCTAATGCAAAAACTTTTTGGAGGTCAAAGGAGAAAATTAATTTTGGGCTAAATTATGAAAGTCAAACAATAAAAAACTTCTATTCCATTAGAACATGTAATTTTCTTCACTTTTTATTATGGGACCAAATATGTAGGGCCATTCTCTGCGCTGTTATACGAGTTTGAAAAATACTGTTTTCAGTATGTTTTAGTTAAAAGAATTACAGTAATCCAATCATAGTAATAGCTTTTTATGCCAGTAAACTTCAACAACAGTATCTTTTACTGTTATTCTTTTATCTAAAACACACTGAAAACAGTATTTTTCAAACTCGTATAACAGCGCAGGGAATAGCCCTATAGTAATCTATAGGGCTATTCCCTGCGCTGTTATACGAGTCTCTTTTCACTATGGGGCCAAATGGCCCCATAGTGAAAAGTGAAGAGAATAACATGTCCTAACGGAATGTATATTTTTGTTTTTGTTTGGCCGGCACTTTCACGTTTAGCCCAAAAATGTATGGACGGTGAATGTTCTCCGTTGACACGGAAGAGTGGAAGGCCAAAAATGATATAGAATAGAAGTGGATTTACTTTTGAAATGAAACGGAAAGTCCTGAAATAAAATGCCAAATGCTCAGAAATGAAAATTCAACACCTCAAAATTTTACAACATTTCTGAGCATTTGGCATTCCTTACGAAATTCCTTCCATTTCCTTACGAAATATACCATGCCATTGGTGGGGTGACGATTCACCCCACCAATGGCACGGTATATTTCGTAAACTACTGAACTAATTTTGAATTTTGGGCACTAATTTTATCTTGCAGGGTACTAATTTTCTATGTAGGTTTGAGGAATACGACAAGCTCCTCAAACTTGTAATCAACATTCAAAGTCGTGGTCCTGCTGAACGAGGGCGCGAAAGTTTCATCGTTGATTTCTCGGTACATATAAATGTTTCAATTCTGTTTTTTTACGAAATGAATCACATATATGAGTACTAATTATTTGTATACTTAGAATAGCTGCAACATGCCCCTTTCTTCGGCGCTCATTGTGGTCCTGCTGAAGGGAGCGTGACTACCGCCGGACTACCTTCAAAGTCGTGTTTCTAGAAAACTACTAAGGTACCAATTTTGTCCTTCGAGCACTAATTAGTAGCAATTGGGTACTAATTATTTACTAAATGTGAAAGCGATTGGCGTTGGTGGTCCGGCGGTAGTCACAGACATAATAGAAATGCAGTGAGTAAAGATAGTTTGGTAGATTGTTTTTATTTACTTATAATAATAAAGGTTAGCATGGTAAATGACTAATGAACTTATTTGAAATGACGCACGGAGCGAGTAGCCGAAAATACTACTGAAAAACTTTGATGAAGTCTCTGAGCCTTGTTGGAAATAAAAAAAACTTGCATAGAACATTAGTCTGTAATTCAATATAAATAAGGAGCAGAATAGCGTTTACAAAAATAAAAAAAATTAAAATCTTTAAAGTAAAAATAATGCATAGAACATTGGTCCATAATCAAATATAAATAAGGAGCAGAATCGCATTGACCGTCGACAAAGCGAGTAAAATAATAAAATACTTTGAAGATTTGCGAGTATTTCGGGTCACTTGTTCGGTGTATGTACCTACTTGCAAGTAAATATGTACCTGGTACAAAAACCTGGTCGTGTAAATACGCACCTTCCTTAGGGAAGGTGCTTATTTACACGACCAGGTTATCAAGGGACTCACTATATCGTATGAAGATAACAAAGGTAAGGTACAAGCTACAAAATAAATAAGAACAAGAGCCATAATATCATTGGAACAAGCCCTAAAAACGTAATACTCCGTTTTTGTGTAGCCGTAACATTGATTAACAACTTCTAAATTATATAGCATGGTTCCTTCCTGTTTAGTTTATTTTTAATCAGAACACTTAATTAATTAATTATTTAAAAGTCGGTAGGTAGGTATACAATATCTTTGACAAATAACATCGATAGGTGTTTAGTAGTCACTCTTACTGAGTAGGTAATTTCAGCGCTTTTATAAATCCTAAAATAGAGAACTAAATGCGCTTGAAAGGCTAGCGCGTATTACAGCTGCATCAGGCCGCAGCACATCACATTAAAAAACAAAAAAACCAAGTCCATAGGCCCGCCTGTATTGTGCATTTATGCGATAGATTTAAATACAGCGTATTGCGGTGCCGATGCCGCCCAAATTCCAAATGTGGTAGATACCTACCCAAAAATGTTCACAGGTCATAACATGCAAAAGTGGACACTATCTCTGTTTAGAAGTTTAACAATATTAACATAGATAATGCAATTAAATAAACATTATTCTTAGGCTTTCACAAGCTCAGCTTTCACGTGAAAGCCAGTAGGTACCCTAATTGCGTAATACAACACAATCGCAATCTGTTTCGATTTGAAACAAATTGCTAATCCATTGTTTCATAAGTTGGAAAAAAAAATCTGCTCAACAACGTAAATAACGCAATTAATGTTGTTGAACTGTCTAAATGAAACAAATTAGGCAAAATTGTTTACGAAAATAAGTTACGCAATTAGGGTACAGGTTTTTAAGAACACAGTTTAAATTCATCCTTTTCAAGCAATTTTAGTTCTTGCACGGAACATGAGAGGTAGACCAGCTTTGACTGATTGCACCACGCTGGACAGAGGGTCTACGACTGGATGCCTGACAGTCTCTGGAGCTGGTTCCACTGTGAAAATGGACAGGACAGCCGCTAGTCCTGCCAGTGACTGCATAATGCCGAGACGTTCACCTGTAAAAAATAACAGATATTTTGAATAACTAGTACAAAATATATAACAGAATAAGATAAAGATCATTAATTTATTTGTCCAAAACATGAGTATACACATGGCATGCAAGATGTTACAATTAAATTATATCAGTGTCTGTATTTCTAATAAAGCAACTTGCCATCTTGTGTACCATTTAATAAGAAAGTGATTACTATCACTATCTTAAATTAAATGGTAATGGTACTCCATGGCCACGCTTTATTTAATACTAAATAGGTCCTTAGATATCGGGGAACATTCAGACTGCATTATTTAATTTATTATTTCGGTAACGATTTCTATTTTCTGGAAGAACTTGATACTGAGTGCTTATGTTAATTAATTTATCGTGGATAACAACGCGTTAATAACAAAATAATAAAAGTCACTCACCTATACAAGCTCTCGGTCCTGCACCGAACGGTAAATAGAAATATTTATTGCTGTTATCATATGCTTCGGGATCGAACCTCTCCGGTTTGAATTCCTCAGGGTTCGGGAAGTACTTCGGATCATTGTGAAGCGACTGCAGCGGTATCATTACTCGGATGTTCTCATCTATCGTTAAATTTAACTCTGGGAAGGTAAACGGACGAGTACACTGTCTTAACAAGAAGCCCAGAGAAGGGAACATCCGTAAACCTTCTTTGAACACCATCTCCAAGTACGTCATCTCTTTGATCGAGTCGTACGATAGCTTTCCGTCGTGTTTGGCTAAAACGCGATCGACTTCCTCCTGCGCCTTCTTCTGAACGTCCTGGTTGTATGCTAACTGGTGGAGAGTGTAGCTGGTGGCTGACGATGACGTCTCGAAGCCGGCTGCGAAGAAGACAAACACTTGGGCACCTATCAATCCATCGTTGAATTCCAAAGTTACAGTCTTGGGAGTACCATCAGGATTTTTCTTTTGAATCGACTCGCCGACGATTACACCCTTCTCTTTGCACTCCAACATCAAATCTATGAAATCCCCTCGCCCGCTAGGTTTATAGTTCCTCTTCCTGAGAATCTCCCCCACAAGCTCATTGATTTCTTTCTCCACACGAGTCCAAATCTTTAAGTTCTGAAACATTTCAGGGAATAATTCTTTTGCAATAGCTATTACAATTTCTCGGGGTCGTATTTTGAAAATATTGATTCCAAGTTGTCTGAACGCTGAGTTCTCGTCGTTCAGTGTATTCGTATCTAGACCGAAGCCACAGGCTCCGATGAAGTCGGTAGTATACCTCGCCATTAGCTCACGAGCGTCTATGGACTTGCCCTCAGCAGCCACGGTCAGTGCGCGAGTCTTCATCCTCTCTGCTCTTTCAACTATCAAAGGAAACATAGCCTTCAGCTTTCCAGTAGTGAAGGCAGGGGTCATTCTCTGTCGCAGTAGCTTCCAAAGATCACCTTCAGCGAAAAATAGGTTCTGCATCAGAGGCTCAAACACAGTCTTATGGGGCGTGAAACCTCTCTCGAAGAAATGTGCAAAGTCTGTGGTCAAAATCCGTTTCACGATTTCAGGATCCCGTATCAGTAATTCTGGTCTTGAAGATCGAAAGAATCCAACCACTTGTTCGTTGGGATACCTCCAGTACAACTCGTCCCCAAGAGTTGTCATACTAGCTTTGAACATATATCCTTTTAAATTGTTTCCGAAAAGAGGGAGTGGTTTATCGAATTTTATACCTCTTTCCTCCCAGTATTTAAAGTTTCTGGTGCCATAATAGTACAGGGATATCAAAAGAACCACTACTATCGCCAGGGTAATCATGTTGCCGGTTCTACGTAATGCTGCTGTACTTGAATTGTTCAGAGATTAACGAACTAGCATGCCCTTCACAGCCACCTGTAAGATAAGAATGCGTGTGTTGATAAGGTATCTTCATAATAGTGCGATAATTAGATAGGTACTTAAATAAAAAATAAAAAATTGTTGCCGATTCCCTTGTTCACAAACTAAACTAAATTTAAATTCAGTGCATCTTTTTCTTTCTATTTCATTAAGAAAAGGACAGAAGATAAATTTTAGTTTAGTCCTGTCAAATTAATCAGCGCCTGTCACTACTCCATACAAGTTTAGACGTGATTAAAAACTTGCCTACTAAAATTACGTCAATTTATGTCAAGCGCTGATTAATTTGACAGGACTAAACTAAAATGTATCCTCTGTCCTTTTCTTAATGAAATAGAAAGAAAAAGATGCACTGAACTTAAATTTAGTTTAGTTTGTGAACAAGGGAATCGGCACCATTATGTCTTAAGTATCTCTAAAATTAACAATGCTTATGTCGAAGATAAAGTACTTAATCATTTTAGAAAAATAAACTAGTCAGGTTGTTAGTAAAACGATATCGTTACATTATATTTTTTTATTATTCTTTGGGAGCCGTCTTCGAAGATTTGCACATAGTACAGACGCCAGCACTTCAAGCTACTACAATCTGTCAAATTTATTTAGTAGATTTTCAACTTTATCGCTGAAGTTTAAGGTTCAAAGTTGATTGACATTTTTCACAATTTGACAGTTTTGGGTAGCTTGATGTGCTTGGCGTCTGTACATTTGCACATGGTCGGTAGGTACTTATTAAGAAGAATGAATGACCGAACTTATAACGAGTTATGCTGGACTTTCAAACAGGGTTAAAAAGAGTGGTTGAACGCGGGCCTAATCAGTGACGTCAGAAACCTAAAAAAATAATTAAATCAATAATACTTGACTTCCTTAATTCTCTATGGTTCAAGGACATTTAAATTTTTTCAAAAACAGTAGGTTTTTGAAAAAATTTGGGCATCAGACTTTGAATGGGAAATTGTGTAATAAAACTCACTAAATGTAGATACTGATACTTTATTTTTCTCTTCACTCCTTCATAGATACGGTCACCACAGTTACTTCACACCAGATTGAGCTCTCTCGGCCAAGTGACCGCGTTTATAAACTACCCCTTCCCCTACACAATTGACGGTTGGGCAGTGTTGCCATTTCTCAAAAATAAGAACGAATGACTAAAATCTTTAAAAACCCTATAATTGTTAAAAACGCTGGTTGTGGGTGACTCAAAACCTACTAGCACTTGTCGGCAAAGTAGTGCCATCATCATAGGTCTGCATTACAATGTAAAAATATTTAGTACCAAATGTCACCACGTCAGACTTTATGTCGACCCTGCACGATCAATCTCAATTTGTTTCGGTTTGAAATCAAAAATCAAAGTAAAAAAAAAACAATAACGTAATATTAACGCAATGAATGTTGTTGAACTGTCAAAATGAAACAAATTAGTCATAATTTTATTGTTTACGAAAATGAGTCACGCAATTAGGGTACTGTTTATGCTGGGGCCACACCAACGGGAAACGCCGTTAATTATCACGATGATGGACCTTAACCCGTCCGAATAAAGTCTATCATCGCGATAATTAACGGCGTTTCCCGTTGGTGTGGCCCCAGTATTATAGATACAAACGCCAGCACTTCAAGCTACTACAATCTGTCAAATTTATTTAATAGATTTTCAACTTTATCGCTGCACTTTAAGGTTCAAAGTTGATTGGGAAAATTTGACAGTTTCGGGTAGCTTGATGTGCTGGCGTCTGTACATAGAGCGTTCACTATAAATTGTCCCTTGCCGTTATGTTGGCATCATTACTTGTCAAGGTAAGTTTAAAAATATAGTTCAAAATGGCGAATGACAGAACAGATACTACCAATCGCGTCACGGGACAAGATAACTGCAAACCGGTTATAGTGAACAGTCTGTAGGTAGGTGTGCATTGGTGCCGATTCCCTTGTTCACAAACTAAACTAAATTTAAGTTCAGTGCATCTTTTTCTTTCTATTTCATTAAGAAAAGGACAGAAGATAAATTTTAGTTTAGTCCTGTCAAATTAATCAGCGCTTGACGTAAATTGACGTAATTTTAGTAGGCAAGTTTTTAATCACGTCTAAACTTGTATGGAGTAGTGACAGGAGCTGATTAATTTGACAGGACTAAACTAAAATTTATCTTCTGTCCTTTTCTTAATGAAATAGAAAAAAAAAGATGCACTGAACTTAAATTTAGTTTAGTTTGTGAACAAGGGAATCGACACCATTATCTTACTAACTAACATTCACAACAAAACATGTTGAAATCTTTAATTTCTGTCAATGTTCCAATGGTTGACAGGAACTAGAGATTTCAACATGTTTTGTTGTGATGTTTCGCCAGTGCGAACGCACAGTTATAGAGGTATAATATTAACACTATCATAATATGTACCTATATAACACTATCATATACAACGTGTAACGTTAAATGCGAAAATCCTGAAATTAGTTTGATCAGAATAACGAGCAGAATCAATTGAACCACTTTTAAATATAGGTCACATTTTTCAAAAAAACAACATAACATCACGCGTTGTTTCCCCGAAGGGTTGGGCAGAGGTGTTCCTGTAGCAGGTACACCCACATTTCGCCAGTTATGTTTAAGTCCCATGTAATAGGGGGCGAGCCTATTGCCATCAACTGGGCACAAATCTAGACTCCGAGCTGCTACTGAGAAATTTCAGATAGAAAATCCCAATAACACTTTGCCCGACCCGGGAATCGAACCCAGGACCTCATGCTCAGCAGTAGCTCTTGCGACCACTAGACCAACGAGGCAGTCAAAAAATATTCATTAAAAACGTTGCCGAGTCTATTTATTAATAGGTCAAGCCATCACATGCGCAAACCCGCCAAAATACGTAAACAAACACAAATTGTTGTCAACCAATTTTAAATTTTCTCATACGCGGGATAATAATAGCTTTTTCACTCCTCTTGCTCAAAAAGGCCGTCATTGTAGAGTACCAGAGCGGGGAAAAAGTAGCATTTCTTGCTCTAGGGGAAAAAGTATTTTTTTTTTTTAATTTTTGTCTTTTCCAACGAGCCTTGAAAAATGAAAAGTCTTTATTCTTTTGTAGAATAATCATGAGTATGGACTCGACTTATTACTTGTTCACAAAAAAAAACTTTTTACAAAAAAAAAACAACCGACTTCAAAAAAAAACACTACAAAGTGAAAAATAACTTTAATTTCGGAAGTCGGTGTCTTTGGTTTTGAATTTTCGTTTGTCACCGACTTCCGAAATTAAAGTTATTTTTCACTTTGTAGTGTTTTTTTTTTAAGTCGGTTGTTTTTTTTTTGTAAAAAGTTTTTATTTTTCACTTTTTAGTTGTGGTATCTACCCCACACAAATTCGAATACCACTACCTGCTATGTGAATAACAGTGACAAGAAGTTATCATATCATCTACATACTAAGTGGGAAAAAATACGTATAATTGAAGCTAACTCAAGAACTACCCAAGCAAAGTTAATAAAATTTATATGGGACCACCTCTGAAGTATGATCTACCAAACAAAAAAAGAATCATCAAAATCTATTCATAATTGGCGGAGTAATCGCGTAACAAACATAGAAAAAAAAAAAAAAAAAAAACATACAGACGAATTGAGAACCTCCTCCTTTTGGAAGTCGGTTAAAAAAGAAGAACATTTTATTTTTGAAAATGGAACTAAATGCGGCTATCTCTTCGGTAGAATGCGAGCATTGCGTTGCGGCTACAGAAGAAATAAAAAAGGCATTGGCGCGAAATCTTTAGAATTTTTCACAAATTTATGCTTAAACCAATTTTATTTAAATTTTCGATTTCTGACATTCGACAAGTTAATTAAACGAGTCGATCAAAATTGAAAAAAAAATCGTTTGGCATAATCGTTTTCGCACATCGTTACAATAAAAAAAAATGGTCGGCGATTTTTAACACAAATTGAGTAGTGGAGTATATGTAATCTGTGGTAGTGGTAATGAATATTACGTGTTATTGGACCTATGTTCGTATATTACGTTAAGATCTGGGCATTTTCTAGTTGTGTATAATATTTTTAATAATATTTGTCACATTTTAAATCGTATCTACATGTGTATGTGTGATATTTGTGAAAAGTTAAAATGTAAACTCGCACGATTGGCGCGAAACTTCCGACTTTGGATATCAAAAACTTAATTACCACTACTTATTTAACTTGAACAATGGATGAACTCGTCAAATAATTAAATGATGTAGTATTCACTGCCCTTGTGGTGGAGTTTGGATGTTCGAAATCCCCAATTTTTATGTTTTTAGCCTCGACCTCGACTGTCATCAAAATGGCGATAATCGCATTTACAGGTTTGAATTTTATAAAGGTAAATTAATGTATTGAATTATTTTATTTTCTCGCAATCGTAGTGAAAAGTAGAGTGTAACACACGGCGCTAAAACCCATTATAACTCGGTTTCTATTTACTCCCTCGCTAAAGCTCGGGAGTAAAACTACCTCGTTACAATGGGTTCTTTTAGCCCCTCGTATAACAATCTACTATTATTTCAATGCAAATACGAATCTTACGAACTAAAACAGCACATAAAACATTAAAAAATTTTTTAATGATTTTTTTCTCTGAAATAGGTCAGGGTCAATTGAATTAAAAAGATGCAATGAAATTGCGCGAAATAGACATTTATTATGACTTATGAGTGTATCCCCCTTAGGGGGATAATCATATTAGTACCTATCTACGAAGCTCAAAAATTACCCATAATATATCTATTTTACAATTTCATTATAATTTTGATCATAGATCTATGATCATAATTATCATAGAAATGATAGCGTAATGTCCCCCTTACCCCCTTAGAACTTACGAGTTAGGTGATTACCGGTGATTACACCACTGAGGCTTTGATCAACGAGGTTCAAGGCACTTCAAGGTTCGTTTTTGTCGTGGGTTCATGTTAATAATGATCTGTTAACGCAAAACTACTTAACCTCTTTTTTATGCTCGTTTTTTAGGGTTCCGTAGTAAACAAGGAACCCTTATAGTTTCGTCTTGTCCGTCTGTCTGTCTCACAGTGGAACGAATGTATGGGAGCGGTTGGACGTAGACATTTCCGAAAAAAAAGAGTAAAATTATGCCAAACTAATGATGCCATCTTATTCGATTACTTAATGCCTTCATAACTTGTGGTGATGAATTTCTTCATAACTCCCATATTTCGGGAGTAATTTGAGAAAATGTGAAATTTTACTATGAAAATGAGTGTATCGAGCTCTCTCCCTCCTGATTCCGGGCTTGTTTCAAGTAGCGGTCTCTAATATCATAATGCTAATACTAAGAGCTATATTTAATACTAAGACACATAGTGCGCCAAATGTGCACTTTCTGGGATAAAGAGTGATGTTTATTTTATAACACAATTTTTTTATTTTTTGTTTATTTTGTTGATTAAAACCGTTTTTCTAAAGGTTTACCTTATTACAATAACATTTCTGAGCAGCCAATTAGAGAAGATATAAGCTAATTAGGATATATAATTAGGGACTTAAGGTTTACATATAAAACTGATGCACTAATGATTACTGATAAGAACATTGCTATTATTTAATTACTAAATGGCTCTTAATACACTAATTTAGCATGCATCATTTACTAATTATCACAATAACTAATTACCTTGCAATATTTAACAAAGGATACCTGGGATACCTGGATTTTATATAAATAGGTCACTATTAGTAACTTTAAAATCAGTGTTGATTTACACCTCGTTGTATCCAAGCTAATCTCGCAATGTATTTTCCAAATTTTAATACAAATCTTGATATTCACGTTGCTTTATGCGCACGCGCACATAAAGATTTACGCGACTTTAACTATTTGTTCAGTGTTTTAAAAGATAACAGTTGTGTTCAGTTATGTGAAAGTGCTGAAACAAGTTTAAAAGACTGGTGTCGTCGATTTTGCTACCGCATTTATGCAAAATGGACACAGTCTGGAAGAAGCACAGATAAGTTTCGGAAGAAACATGAGATTTGGCTACAGGCTGCAATTCAATGGCCGGAATTACAGAATGAAAATATGGAACCTTCTACAGAAAATATAAGTGACGTCATCGAGCCCATAATTTCTCCTGCTAAATCTGATGCTTCAACTTGTACACATCCTAGTCCTCGTAAATCTTTTGAGGACCTTAGTAACCGGCAAAAAAGAAGACGCACTGAAGATAGTCTTTCATGCAGCAGTAGCAGCGCTGAAATTATGTTTTCGGCCGAAAGGGCGCTTCAAAAGGCAGGACAAAGCGATACAGCTTATGTTATGAAATACTTGACGGAGAATCCAGAAGAGGCCTCAAAAATCAAAGCCTTCATTGAAGGTAAATCAATTCAGGTACGGGAAATATCCCCTTTGAAGGCATTGGCTCTTTATGTATCGATGAACTTATCGAAATGGCGCTATAACACTCTTCGGGATTTCAACACTCAAGAAGGAGCTCTTCAATACCCGAGTTACTACATGTTGGTTAAAGAAAAAATTAAGTGCTATCCGGCCAAAGAAGATCTCACAGTTACAGAGAGCTCTGCAAAAATCAAATTACAAGCCTTGATGGATTTAACCTCAAGAAGACTTATTAGGTCGTTAGAAACCCCTGTTGATCCCAATCAACAGCTCGTATTGACCAGCAAATGGGGTTTTGACGGATCATCTAGCCAAAGCATTTATCATCAAAGGACGAGTGAAGATGAGCAAATCGATCTTGCTAGTAATTTTATGATTAGTCTTGTACCACTGCGGCTCGTCTCAAAAGGTGTAACAATTTGGGAAAACGAGCGACCATCTTCCACTTCATTTTGCCGGCCAATATTGTTTAAGTTTATAAAGGAAACCAAAGAAAATGTGCAGAGAGAGATGGCTGAAATCGAAGCAGAGATTGAAGCCTTAACTCCATCCACCATCACTGATGGAATTAGTGTCAAACACCAACTGCTGTTGACAATGATTGATGGTAAAATTCATTCCATTATATCCAATACAGCAGCTTCAGTGTGTGACATATGCAAGGTTTGTCCTAAAGAAATGAATAATTTAGAGTTAATCAAAGATAAACACGCAAACGAGGACATGTATAAATATAGCTTAAGCACCCTTCACGCTTGGATTCGCTCAATGGAATGCTTATTACACATTTCCTACAAATTAGACATAAAATCATGGCAAGTAAGGGGTGATATAGCAAAAAGGCAAGTTGATGACAGGAAGAAAAGAGTTCAAGAGGCTGTAAGAAGAGAAACGGGCTTACTTCTCGATGTTGTGAAACAAGGCAGTGGATCCACCAACAATGGCAACTCGGCAAGGAGATTTTTTGAAAACTACACTAAATCTGCTGAACTGACCGGAATAGATGCTATGCTTTTAAGAAAAATCTGTGTGATCTTGCAGTGTATTTCATCAGGAGAGAAGATCAACGTAACTAAATTCCGAGAGTTCTGCTTTGATACTGCTAAGCTTTACGTGGAGTTATACCCATGGTATTATATGCCTTCTTCACTTCATAAAATTTTAATGCATGGGCCAGACATAGTTCAGAACATGTCAATTGTGCCCATTGGTTTTCTATCCGAAGAGGCATCTGAGGTTAGAAATAAAGATTTTAGAAAATATAGAGAGGGGCATTCTCGAAAGCATAGCAGTATCTCATGCAATGAAGATATTATGCACAATCTTTTACTGTCTTCTGATCCACTTGTTACAAGTATCCGTCCAAAAGGAAATAAGTTTGTAAAAAAATCTTCTTTTAAGGAATTTTATGAGCTTACGGATTCTGAGAAAAGTGATATCGAATTTGTTAACATAAATGATTTAGCGGACATCGATTCTGAATTTGAATTAATTGATGATGATGATGATGACGAAGATAATTAAATGATGTTATTGTTTTAAAATGTGTAACTTAGTAAATTAGAGCTTACATCTTAATTATTTATTGTACTTTTAATGAAACTAGGTAATTTATTATCAACTTACTTAAAAGTCATACTCTCATCAGTTCTTGTGAATATTTTTGTTAATATATATTTCTGTATATATATAATATATTTATAGACCTCTTAATAAGTCTGTCTGCGGTTTAAAGTAAATACAAATGGGGAAAAAACGTTTTTTTTTTAAATTTTCATTTCCTTTTATCCCAGAAAGTGCACATTTGGCGCACTATGTGTCTTAGTATTAAATATAGCTCTTAGTATTAGCATTATGATATTAGAGACCGCTACTTGAAACAAGCCCGGAATCAGGAGGGAGAGAGCTCGATACACTCATTTTCATAGTAAAATTTCACATTTTCTCAAATTACTCCCGAAATATGGGAGTTATGAAGAAATTCATCACCACAAGTTATGAAGGCATTAAGTAATCGAATAAGATGGCATCATTAGTTTGGCATAATTTTACTCTTTTTTTTCGGAAATGTCTACGTCCAACCGCTCCCATACATTCGTTCCACTGTGTGTCTGTCTGTCTGTCCGCGGTTTTTTTGGGTACCTCCCATACACGTAAAGTGGTGATGTATTTTTTTTTATCCCTTGTTGTGGGGTATCATTGGAAAGGTCCTTCAAAAATATTTAGAGTTTTCGAAAACCATTTTTGGATTCAGGGATCCGTTTGCGAAATATTAAGCTTTAAAGTGCTAATTTTTGTTAAAAAGTCAAGTCACTTGACTTTTTAACAAAAATTAGCAATTAGCCCCCCCCCCCCCCAAATGGTTGGTTTTGGATGTGTGAAAAAAATCACAGTAGTAGTTTATATAACGAAATTAAAAGGAAAACTATCACAGCTAAGTAGGCTTTACAAGTTAACGAGTAATAATCGACCAACTTAACTTTGCAGTTGCAAAAACATGTTTTCCCATAAATTTCGTATGGTAGGAACATGTTTATCAACTACAAAGTTAAGTTTGTTTTTGGGATAAATTCATCCCAACTACGGAACCCTTCATTGTGCGTGGTCCGACACGCACTTGGCCGGTTTTTTTATTCTTATTTCAAACTACACAATTATTTTAATCCAGTAAGAATGAGAATTGTTTATTTACAAGACCACTTTACTAGACAGACTTGCAAAAACATTAATTAAAATACCTATGTTAATTATATAACAAAAAAATAAAAAAGAACTCACCAATAAAAACGGAAAAACAAACAAGTTGTTACACCTAAATCACCGTAAACCAGAAACACGACTGTTCGCAATGAAGCTTGTGCACAGACTAGCAAACATAGGCAATGTGTATTGTGAATATAATAACAACGCCAAAATATAAATAGAACCGGCTAATTAAGTTAAGTAGGTGTTATCTCTAACATATTACGACGGTTTTATCAATCATCATTTAATGTCGTGGTCATCAGGGGTGTGGGTGCTGTGTATGTGTGCTGCTGGGGAGTTTGTTGCGCCACTTCTTCTCCCCAGCTAAAGCACTAGGAAGTGGTGAAGGGTGCGCGTTTTTGGGGGACTGTCTTATGTAATTTTGACGTTCGAAAAGTGCTGATTCTGAGTCTAGTTTGAATAAATGACTTTTGAATTTTGTGTGCTAAGCTTAACCTTGTGGCTCCGTTAGTCCGTACATCTTTGTAAAAGGAACTTTATGAAATAAAGGTTCTGTATTAGAATTTATTCGACATGTATGATTTAGTTTGTGTACGTGTTATGGTTAAGTAGGTACATGTCGGCAAGCCATTATGGGGATGTAGGAGAGATCATTTGCAACCAAATGACCCCTCATGACCCCTACGCCAATGTTAAAAAATTTCGAATAGGTAGGTTTTTTTTTGGAGTTTGTATGTAGGGGCGGGGGGGGGGGGGGAGCAGTGTTGGCCCAGTGATATCGGCCCTGACTTACGAGTGTAGGTCGTGAGTTCGAATCCAGGCAGGTACTTCTGCCGGGGTTGCGAATAAGGGCCGAAAGGGACATCGTGGCCCCCGGCAACAGGGCAACCGAAGGAACACGGGTGGGTTTTAGTTAGTAAGAGTGACACGCCCTCCCGCTCCGCCCAGAGCGGGAGAAGTTATTTGAAAACACACAAAAAAAAAAAGGCAGGTACTTTACTATGTGTAGGTATTTAATTTTATAACCACTGCTATCAAAACGGTGAAGGAAAACATCGTGAGGAAACCGGCATGTCCTAGAACCAATAATAATTAGGAGACATGTGACTTGTACCAACCCGCACTGGGCCCATTACAGCCCACTCCCTCCCGAAGAGAGGAAGCCTGTGTCCCAGCAGTGGGAACATTATAAGCTGGTTATGATGTAGGGGTTAGGTATCTTCAGAACTACTGATCCAATTCCGAAAATTATTTTTCTAACGGGATGCTACAGTATTACCTAACTATTACTGAGTGGACAGAAGCTATAGTATAGTAACTCATAATTTTAGCAGCTCTTTTAAAGTATTTATTGTCCCAAACTCCCAAATAATAGGAACTATTTACGTCAGGAATTTAAACATTGTAATCTGCACTTCAATTGAGCACACAATCAATCGCAATCGATTTAATTTTAACAGTTCAACAATATTCATTGCGTTATTTACGTTGTTGAGCTGACAAATTTTTCGAAAATATGAAGAATAAAGAATATTTTCTGATCCATTGGATCAGCAATATTCTTTATAGGTAGGTAATGTAATGATTCAGATTGTGACTGATCGTGTTACGCAATTAAGGTACTGTTATCCCAATTCATTTTTATCATAATTTTATCGCAGTGCGTCGTTATCATTAGCATTACATAACGGAGACCCAAAAAGTTCAGCCATTCATTCGTCATAGGGGCAATCAACAAAGTGTATCTATTTATAACGATGACTCAGCGCTAAACATCGCAGTTTATAGGTACGTTCGTACGTACTATTTTTTAAAGATTTTTACGTTTAAAAAAAAGTTTGGATTAGTTAGATAGGTACTGTGAACACCGCACTTGGCTGCGGTACTCTAGGGATCGTTTGTTGTGTATAATTAAAACACTTTTGAATAGCTGAGACTATATTTTAAATCAATGTTACATCGACACACGCGGGCGGAAGAGTCGAGCTGACTCTCATATATTTTCTTCAAACAAAACCTTCACGAATCCTATTTAAATACATTTGACAGATTATTCGGACGGAGAAAGATTTCATGCCAGCCTGTGACATATGAGGTTCCCTCTCATATTAAAGCCTCTACACCAGCTACGCCCCTAGATAAATGTATCCAGCAGATACCTTTATTCAGAGCATCCGAATAATCTTCAACCCTTCCTACCTATACCTAAACGAAACATTACCTAACGATGGAAATTAAAATACATAGTGAGGTCTTTCTCTTACAAGAGAAGGCTTAAGTCAGGACGAACGAATCACAAAGTCTTGATACCAGACTAGATCTCAGCTAAGTTAACTGACAATATGTGCTAACATGCACTCACAAGGTTAACGTCGTCATGCTTAAACCTTACTGCACCAAAACCATCGAAAAAGGCGCAGCAAGCCTCGGAGAAACAAACAAACTGATGTGACAGTTCACATCTACCCAGAGGGGGTTTAAAAAAAAATAAAGAACTCTTCATCCTAAGCCTTAACTCCATCGGACATAATCAAGCCAGAGGGAACAAAGGTTCAAGAAGCCAGCGCCCAAAATTAATAATTCACGACCATACTCCAGAGGGAAAATCACAAAACCTCCTCACAAGACAATCTTTATCAAATGTCAGTTAATTCTGACTAAACTGTGAGACCTCAGCCTTAAGTTGAACCAATTGTGTCAACTAGACACACCTAGCAAGGATTATATCCCTAAAGCAAGGTTGGTGTCAACCTAGACAGAGTACCTCCCCTCTCCAAATGGGATCACAGTTTCTCAAAAAATAATTACCCCTTAACTCGCATTAATAAATTCTGGAGTACGTTCATGCTAATTTAGACGAGACGACATATAATATTGAAGACGCAGACAATGGCTCGTTCCCTCAGACTTCGTAGCGATGTGAGGAGTGACACCTCACTCGCTCCCGGCAGCGTCCGATGTTTGCTTCCATAACATGTAACGAGAAAAATTATAACGCATCAGCATAATAATACATGTTCCTCACTAAAATAATGTGTTAAAATCAAATGATGTGTACATCTAAATGACATTGCCAAAAAGACAGTAAAATAAATGACATAAAAATAATAATTAAATTCTACACTATGACAAAGGTTTTATTCTCTTGATATGGGCAAACTCTAAACTTTTTATTATTTAACTTTAAAAATTCGTACTCTAAAATGTAAAACTTCTTTATAAAATGTTGATATGCTTTCGACCTTCTTATAAATTTACTGATTTTCGATACGAAGCTTTTAATTTTATAAACTTTCGACCTTCTTTTAAATTTATTGTTTTTCGGTGCGAAGTTTTTTTTATTATTATTAATATATAAAGAGCGAGATGTCTCTGCAAATACAGGCTTTCTCCGGCATAAACGGCGTATGCCTCGAAAATTTTATAACAGCATTCAAGCTGATAGCCACGAGCAATGAATGGCGAAATAATGATTTAGCGCTCATAGTACGCGCATTTCTTGAAGGTCCAGCGATGTACTTTCATAATTATATATACCACGATGGTATATCTTTTGAGTCGTTGTGTGACAAGCTGAGGGCGGAGTTCCCGTGCAAATGTCACAAGGAAATATATAGGGTGCAAGAAGAGGAGATTGCACAAGCAATGTCTGAGGAAGACATACAAGAAAATGTTGTGAATGTTGATAATCACACCAGTTTATTTTCTAGTGGAAGACAGGATGACCCACCAGAAAAGATAGAAAGCTGCCAAGACAGAAGAAGAGATGACGATGATGATGATGAAGAGGAGTCCACCCAAGTGTTCGAGAGTGAACACGTGGAAGAAATTATTGAATCGGGTCAGTCCAGTCCATTATGTATTAAACCATCTATTTATGTTTCAGAAGGTCAGAATGTGTCCTTTTCAGAGAAAATCATTGGTCACAATGAGGAAATTCTTATAAATAACCTCGTCGTTGATCAAGTTTATAATAATAGTAAGGATGACGTGGAGTCATATTCAGTCACAGATAATATTGAAGTAGTTGTTGATCTGATCGAATATGTGGAAAATATCCAAACAGACGGAACCACAAACGATAACATTCATGTTACCCATAAGGAACATAAATATATAAAAAAAATTAAAGCCACATTACAACAACATCGTGCTAAGAAAAATTCAAGCAGAGCACCAAATAAAAGTAAGCGGTCGTATGTGAGAATAATCAAAACACTTTTGAATAGCTGAGACTATATTTTAAATCAATGTTACATCGACACACGCGGGCGGAAGAGTCGAGCTGACTCTCATATATTTTCTTCAAACAAAACCTTCACGAATCCTATTTAAATACATTTGACAGATTATTCGGACGGAGAAAGATTTCATGCCAGCCTGTGACATATGAGGTTCCCTCTCATATTAAAGCCTCTACAGTACATACTACTATGTATACAGGGTGACTGGTAATTTGACGTATTCCTTCCAGGACGTGATAGTGTGACCCATTTGCAACAATTAAGCACCCCATAAAGCCTTGGCGAAAATTCATGGGATTCGAGAAATGCAAATTTTTTGTAATTAAAACCGAATAAACCGTGACCAGTGAGTAGAACGTCAGGCATGTTAAAAACTCAAAAGCCGCTTTGTGACTTGTGTCCTGGTCATGACGACCTGGGTGCCAAGCGTGAAATGGATTGCTGGGAGGTTTGACAGTAGTGGGATGGCATAAACCAGTTATTTAATTCGATTATCACACCATTTTTTTAATATTTCAACAATTCGCAAATTCGACCTTTGCCAACATTATATATGATCAAACGAACTTCATAAGCGAAGTTCGATCAATATTATATGAGTCGCTTCATTCGAAGATATATTATAACCAGGTAGTCCTTTTAATCTACAAGATAACATGCACACTTTTAGAGATTTATGAAAATCGATATAAGTATCGACTTTTACAATTAAATCGATTCTTTACCAACCATAACCACACCACTAGTCTAGCTGTCATTCTTTTAGAGATAATTAAGACAAATGCAAAACTTTATCAACGGGGTTGGGTTGGGAGGGAACCTATATCTTCGAATGAAGCGACTCATATAATATTGATCGAACTTCGCTTATGAAGTTCGTTTGATCATATATTATATTTCTTCGCTTCATTCTTCAGATATATTATAACCAGGTAGATGTTCAGAGAAAAGTTTTGTGTTTGATAATGAAAAACAAATATTTTGTAAGAATACAATGGTTTTAATCAACTTATACATAATAGTTAAGAATAAGTATCTAACTGAACATGTATTTATTTCGAATACTTAATAATAATTTGTAGGAACATAATATCTTTAATATTAGTCTCAAATCTATACTAAAATTAGTTACTCGTTAACTAGATCATGTAAGATCGCTTGAGCAAAGTTATCGTCGTTTATAATTGGACGATGATAATATTGGGCAAAAACCTTAGACGCATTAGTCCATCCCGCGGCTTTCCTTATAGTGTCGACAGAGACCCCGGCCGCGGCGGCCGCGGACGTGGCGGCGTGCCGCGTGCTGTGCGCGCTGAACGCCCCCACGTCCACGCCGCTCTCGGCTAATATCTGCTTTATCCATCTGCTTATTGACTGTGCTGTCGCGCCCTTGTGGGGGCGCTTCACAGTGATTAAGAGATTGGATACGTTAGCAGGTCGGTCTTTGTCTGTGAAGTGGAGATAATCTTCGAGAGCAGTCGCGGGGCAGATGCGAAGGTTTTCTCTAAAGTACGGCAGGAATAAGGTCGGTTGATCACGACCTGCCGCGGATGTTTTTATAATATCCTTGATGGCTATGTTTATACCATTAGATCCTACTGTTATATTTTCCAGCTTTATCAAAGATAATGTTTGAACACGTTGGGCAGTACTTAAAGCTAATAAAATTACCACTTTTTTCGTAATTTTTTCCCTACTTAGGGTTCTGTTGGGGTATAAATTAGAAACATAATTTAGAACAATCTGTGGGTCCCATGTAGTGCAGTACTTGGGGAAACTAGGTTTTAATTTAAACGCTCCTTTGAGCAGCCGTTTAATTCGGTCATCAGATCCGATATTACTGCCTAATAAAAGGGATAACGCAGATCTGTGACTATTTAGAGTTCCGTACGAACTTCCCTTATCAAACTGTTCACTTAAAAAGCATAATACTATCGAGACAGAGCAATAAAAAAAGTGATGATTATTATTTACGCAATATTGCCACCACAATTTAAACGACACGTTATATTGCTGCATCGTGTTCTTTGACAATGACGCCAGCATCAGGTCCAGGGCTGATTCGGGGACGCCGCGCAGTGAGAACGCCTGCCTGAGAGTACTGCGGCACCCAGGATAAGGGGATTTCTGTAACATGATACGATATGATGTTCGTTAGGGTATATCCATATTATATCGGAAACTATTGTTTTCATTAATTGTGGATACCAGGCTTGAGATGGCCAAAAAGGAAAGACTAGGATACCAGTGGCACTTTCCTGTATGATTTTGTGAAGACACTTAAGAATAAGTGGAAAAGGGGGAAAAGCATAAAAGAACATGTTCCAGTTCGCTGTAAAGGCATCTATGGACAGAGCGTCAGGATCCTTTCTCCATGACATATAATCCTGACATTTGGCATTGGCCCGAGTGGCAAATAGGTCGATTTCGGGTTTACCGAGACTTTTTGATATTCGTTCGAAGGTTAAATAGGAAAGTTCGCATTCCGTGTCGGGATTTAGCCTTCGAGATTCTTCGTCCGCTTCGTAATTAGCCTTGGTATTAATGTACGAGGCAAATAACCAGATGTTTCTCTCTTCAGACCATTGCCAAATTTGTCTAGAAAGATCATTCAAATGGGGAAATTGGATCCCCCCCATCCGATTCACGTAGCTGATGGCTGTTGTGTTATCAACACGCAGTAGAACAGAACAATCAGATTTTTTGCTTGCGAAAAACTTTAAGGCTAAGAAAACGGCTAACAACTCTAAGTAGTTGATATGTTGTTCAAGTTCACAATTTTTCCAAGCTCCATGAGCTCGTTCGTTGTTACATACAGCTCCCCAGCCGGTACGTGAAGCGTCCGTATAAACCTCTAGTTCGAAGTGAGGCGTTTTCATAGTGTTTTTAGAATTTAGCACATTCATTTGCCACCAGTTTAAATCGTCTAGAATTACAGGGTGAGGTTTAAAATGTCTATCAAAGCTAGGACAATTTTGTAAGGCTAAAAATTTTTGCCTTTCTAAAATTTTTGTATATACCCAACCATATTTGACCGCTGGGCACGCGGCTATCAAAACTCCTATTAATTGAGCAAATTCTCTAACTGAGCACTGAGACAATTCTGAGAATTTGTCAACTAGGTGCACAATTTTTTGTTTTTTGTCGGATGGCAAAGAAATTGATTGATTTACTGAATCGAACATAAAGCCCAGAAATTTACAGGTTTGTTTAGGCACAAGAGAACTCTTTTTATAGTTCACTACGAACCCGAGACATTCTAAAAGGTTTAAAGTAGCTTTAACATTTTTTAGGCATTCTTGATAATCATCACCGATACCAAGCATATCGTCGAGAAAAATTACATTTTTGAAGCCTTGATAGCGTAAATGCGAAACCACTTCCTTCATGATCTTAGTAAAGGCTCTTGGAGCTACCGAAAGGCCATATGGCATACAATTGAACTCGTAGGTAATGATGTTCGAGTTCTCATTTTCGAATTGGAATCTTAAAAATTTGCGATCAGATTTACGAATTGGTATAAGGAAATATGCTTCTTTTAAATCGATAGTGGCCATAAAGCCATGAATCGGTAATAATTTAGATGCCGTTCGGTAGTCTTCCATTTTGAAGTGTAATTTTGAAACGTAACGATTTAAGTTTTTTAAATTTAAGATAAATCTTTTATCACCGTTAGACTTTAAGGCTAAAAATGTTTTTGAAATAAACTGGTCCTTAGTAGGTTTGCAAGGGCTTACCGCGCCTAAAGTTAACAATTTTTGTATAGCTAAAAACATGTCGACTTTTTCAGTTGCTGACATTGAAACGTAAGGTACAAGAGTCTGTGTCACATTAGAATCAAACGGTATAGGAAAACCATTTCGTATCCAATTTAAAATTACAGAATTAGATGTTATGTTGAGCCAACAATCATAAAAATGAGATATTCTACCAGCGTGTTGTACCTGAGCTATTGGTGCGTCGCAGGTGGCCTCGACTTGTTCGCAGCAGCCGAGCTCGACGTCTGCTGAGGTGGAGGCCGACGTCTCGTGGTGCTGTTCGCCCTGTTCGGACCTCTCCGCCCCCCCCTGTTCTGTAGGAACCGTGAGGGGCCTCTCCAGTTTCCCTGGTAGGCATCTGGTTGTCGGTATTGATACTGGGGACGTGAATTAGATGTCGTTGGTTCCATCGCGAGGTTACTTTTCTGACATTTTAGACCTTTTTTAATCGACATGCCTTGCTTTTCGATTGTTTTGGAAGCTTTAATTTTTTCCCCTAATTTATTGCCATATAAGGTTTCGTCCCTTTCGCAATCCTGAACGACGTTTAGAAAGGGTTTGGCTAATGCGTAATTGATGACACTAATTCGCGATTGTGTTTCCTGATAATGAAGATCACTCAGGATACGACACCCATCGCTCATAATCCTTATTGCTTCAATTTTGTTGTCGCTCGTAAGCATTATTGTCAAAGCTTTGTTTATGGCTGAGACGCCAGCACCCAATTGCTGCTGCTCAGCTTCCTTCCTCTTATCTCTATGACGAGATGCTTCAGAAATAGCCGCCGAAACTTCGTTATTCAGTTTGGGTGCTTGAAGCAGAGTGCAGTTTTCAGGCACAAGATAATCTTTGAACAACTTATCTTTTGCTTTCTTCGATAATCCCTTTTTGAGGATAGGTTCCCATCGCTGAGCTAAGCTGTGATGAATTTTATCACCGAACTTTGGAGTATTATCTGTTTCCTCTCCGAGTGCTATCAATAGCTGTGGATCGAGCTCTGGGCAGGTACTATCTTCCTGACTAGGAGCTGATGCTTCCGCGATCGGCATGGGAGCGTCGTCAGGGATATCATTATGTTCAACTTCAGCCACCGTCAGATTATCTTCTACGTTGGAGCCAGGGGCGGAACGTAAGGGTTCATTATCGTCTGAAATGTACAAGACGTAACTTTGAATTCCACATTTTTGTTCTTTGTGTTAACTCACGGTTAACCGCTAGAATTATGGATAAAACGGCAAGCAAGGTTTCATTCTTGTGGGTCACCATTTACGAGTAGATTGTAATAATTATGTACATAATCGATTATAGTACAACCGTCGTGTTAACGCTCGGTTAACCGCCAGGCGAGATAATATCACATGTGTTTTAGAATTCATAAGCCTTCGTGTTAACTCACGATTAACCGCCAGGCAAAAAACCGTACTAAATGAATAGCACATAAGCACCATAAACATAATAGGTATCAGAAAATAACAATGCGCCTGTAATCCTAGCAGGATTAGGTGGCACCATAAAATATTTTTTAATTGAGGGTAGTTGTAAATACAATACATACCGGAATCAGATGAAGATTCAATTATGATTCTACGACGTTTACATCGTCGTTCATCTTCCAGCTTCTTGATTTTACGTCGATAGTCTTCAATTTCTTGAGAATATTCCCTTTTCTTCGGCATTTTTAATATCTAGTGAGCGCGCGTGTGCTTGCTATCGTGCACGAAAAAAGAATGACAGCTAGACTAGTGGTGTGGTTATGGTTGGTAAAGAATCGATTTAATTGTAAAAGTCGATACTTATATCGATTTTCATAAATCTCTAAAAGTGTGCATGTTATCTTGTAGATTAAAAGGACTACCTGGTTATAATATATCTGAAGAATGAAGCGAAGAAATATAATCGACTATTACATCGGCACCTCCAAATACATATTTTTTGAACCTCGTTAGATAGCTGATTAAATGAAGATGTCTTCCCCGGAATTTGTACGCTTCATGCCTCAGTAATTAGGTATCCAATCAAATAGCAATGAAGGCCATTCAATTTAAGAGTTTGGAGAAAACTGATATTTAGTGATGAATTCTGGGAAATTTTCAAAAATTACTAAAAATTGGGTTTTCTCGAATCCCTTGACTTTTCGCCTAGGCTTTATGGGGTGCTTATTTGTTGCAAATGGGTCACACTATCACGTCCTGGAAGGAATACGTCAAATTACCAGTCACCCTGTATATAATATTCAATACCTATGAAACCAAAACAGCCAAAATGGTACCGTGTTGTTCATATTACATAAGAGACCGCACTATCACATTAGGTGATGAACCTGGGGGCCTACCACCAGCAGTATTATTTTAATATTACTTCAGTGGGAGAAAGAGATGGAGCTATACGTCCTGTAGAGCATCATCTCTTTCACACACTGAAGTAATATTAAAATAATACTGCTTTATGAGCTGGTGGTAGGCCCCCTGTAATGATAGTTATAACTTCAAGGGAGAGATAAAACAAATAATCATGCATGAGTGCCGCCATCTGTTTTCATTTCTATACTAAAATATTAGAAATGTGGAAAATAAATGAGTAATTCTTGGTACATATGGAACGGGTGCTTCACCTAGGTCCGGTTCGATTATATAGATAAGTGCAATGGAAAGCTCATCGACTTTGGATAGTTCTGTTTATATTAAAACGCGTTGTTTTGCGAATACGCCCCGAAGTTTCGTTGTGAACTGTCGTGTTTATTGTGTTTTTAGTCAGTTATCTAATGGGCTGTGCTAAACGATTTTGTAGGTGAGTTATCAATTATTTATCATTCTCGATAAAAGGTAAGTACTTATATCTAAAACTGTAGTGGTGTCCTTAACTTTATTATCATCATGTCAGCCGAAATACGTCCACTGTACTGTACTGAATTCATGGTAACAGTTTTCGCGTCGCTATCCCTGCCACCCTGTATAATTTAAAAAAACTCATATTAAGGCCCCGTGCCGCCCGCCGCACCGCACGAAATCACTGATTTTGATAAATTTTGTTTATTCGTTGTGAGAAAGGGGACGAGAAATTAAACAAAATTATTTGTGATTTGAAAAGTCTAATTCTTCGTCTTGTACCTAGGGGAAAGGGATTTTTCAAATAAATTAAGGATTCGTGGAAAATCACTAAAATTCGCAACAAGTTTTCCAAAAAATTACGCGAGACTGACGTTTGATCGTTTCGTTAGAAGAAACTGCTTTTGATGTTGAAAATTAAAAAATATCATCAACATCATTATATGGTCTACTTGTACATAGGGGAACCACTTTTTTCAACTTTCATACAAAATATAGCAGAAAAAAAATGTTGAAATAACGTAACTTTCTCAAAACTTCAAGCCAAATAATACTAATAATAACTAGTTCTCGAGTTTTATGTATAGGTATTGTGATAGACAGACAAACTGAGAAAGGTCGCAATTTTTTATCAAGCCTAGATACTTTATCATTATGCACTCTTATCTTACAGATTGCTGTGAATTGCATCCTGTTCACTAATCTTCGAATAATTCAAGTTCCACAGTTCTTGCTATTATCGTAGTATTATATTATCTGTGCTATTATCTAGATCCGGCACTCTAAGATGATTACTCTGGCTATAGTAGTGGTTCTTTCGATCACCCTGTACTTGTACGGAACAAAGAACTACAAGTACTGGGAGGACAGAGATATAAAAACCGATAAACCAATCCCTTTCTTTGGAAACAATTTTAAAGCAATTACTTTCAAGAAGAGTATATCACAACTAGCTGACGAGTTGTACTGCAGATATCCCAAAGAACCAGTGGTTGGATTCTACCGTTTTTTTCGGCCAGAGTTGGTGATACGAGATCCTGAAATTGCGAAGCGGATTCTGATCACTGACTGCACATTTCTCCGGCCGAGACTTTACTACTCATAAGAAGGATGATGTAGTTGAACCGCTGATGCAGAACTTATTTTTCGCTGAAGGTGATCTTTGGAAGCTACTGCGACAGAGAATGACCCCTGCCTTCACTACTGGAAAGCTGAAGGCTATGTTTCTTTTGATAGTTGAAAGAGCAACTATATACATTATGGTACGCAATAAAGAATTTGAGATTTGAGATTTGAGCAGAGAGGATGAAGACTCGCGCACTGACCGTGGCTGCTGAGGGCAAGTCCATAGACGCTCGTGAGCTAATGGCGAGGTATACTACCGACTTCGTCGGAGCCTGTGGCTTCGGTCTAGATACGAATACACTGAACGACGAGAACTCAGCGTTCAGACAACTTGGAATCAATATTTTCAAAATACGACCCCGAGAAATTGTAATAGCTATTGCAAAAGAATTATTCCCTGAAATGTTTCAGAACTTAAAGATTTGGACTCGTGTGGAGAAAGAAATCAATGAGCTTGTGGGAGAGATTCTCAGGAAGAGGAACTATAAACCTAGCGGGAGAGGGGATTTCATAGATTTGATGTTGGAGTGCAAAGAGAAGGGTGTAATCGTCGGCGAGTCGATTCAAAAGAAAAATCCTGATGGTACTCCCAAGACTGTAACTTTGGAATTCAACGATGGATTGATAGGTGCTCAAGTGTTTATATTCTTCGCAGCCGGCTTCGAGACGTCATCGTCAGCTACCAGCTACACTCTACACCAGTTAGCATACAATCAGGACGTTCGGAAGAAGGCGCAGGAGGAAGTCGATCGCGTTTTAGCTAAACACGACGGAAAGCTATCGTACGACTCGATCAAGGAGATGACATACTTGGAGATGGTCTTCAAAGAAGGTTTACGGACATTCCCTTCGTTAGGTTTTCTGGCACGAAAATGTACTCGTCTGTATACCGTACCAGAGTTGAATATAACGATAGCAGAGGATGCACGAGTGGTGATTCTGCTGCAGTCGCTGCACAATGATCCGAAGTACTTCCCGAACCCTCAGGAGTTCAGACCGGAGAGGTTCGATCCCGAAGCATACTCGTATGATAGATAACAGTAACAGTAGGTACTAAATATTTTATTTGCCATTCGGTGCAGGGCCGAGAGCTTGTATAGGTGAGAGATTTATGTACCACGTATAAAATTCCAATGAACCAAGAAAATAAACAAGTTATTACTTAGTTAGATATTGGCTTATTCTGGTCCGTCTTGTCGTAACAACCAAGATCAAACTCTCTAAAAGGAACTTTATGAAATAAAGGTTCTGTATTAGAATTTATTCGACATGTATGATTTAGTTTGTGTACGTGTTTTGGTTAAGTAAGTAGATGTCGGCAAGCCATTATGGGGATGTAGGAGAGATCATTTGCAACCAAATGACCCCTCATGACCCCTACGCCAGTGTTAAAAAATGTCGAATAGGTTTTTTTTGGAGTTTGTATGTAGGGGCGGGGGGGGGGGAGCAGTGTTGGCCCAGTGATATCGGCCCTGACTTACGAGTGTAGGTCGTGAGTTCGAACCCAGGCAGGCGGCAGGTACTTCTGCCGAGGCTGCGAATAAGGGCCGAAAGGGACATCGTGGCTCCCGGCAACAGGGCAACCGAAGAAACACGGGTGGGTTTTAGTCAGTAAGAGTGACACGCCCTACCGCTCCGCCCAGAGCGGGAGAAGATATTTGATAATATACCACACAAAAAAAAGGCAGGTACTTTACTATGTGTAGGTATTTAATTTTATAACCACTGCTCTCAAAACGGTGAAGGAAAACATCGTGAGGAAACCGGCATGTCCTAGAACCAATAATAATTAGGAGACATGTGACTTGTACCAACCCGTACTGGGCCCATTACAGCCCACTCCCTCCCGAAGAGAGGAAGCCTGTGTCCCAGCAGTGGGAACATTTTAAGCTGGTTATGATGTAGGGGTTAGGTAATCTTCAGAACTACTGATCCAATTCCGAAAATTATTTTTCTAATGGGAAGCTACAGTATTACCTAACTATTACTGAGTGGACAGAAGCTAGTAACTCACAATTTTAGCAGCTCTTTTAAAGTATTTATTGTCCCAAACTCCCAAATAATAGGAACTATTTACGTCAGGAATTTAAACATTGTAATCTGCACTTCAATTGAGCACACAATCAATCGCAATCGATTTAATTTTAACAGTTCAACAATATTCATTGCGTTATTTACGTTGTTGAGCTGACAAATTTTTCGAAAATATGAAGAATAAAGAATATTTTCTGATCCATTGGATCAGCAATATTCTTTAAAGGTAATGTAATGATTCAGATTGTGACTGACGTGTTACGCAATTAAGGTGCTGTTATCCCAATTCATTTTTATGATAATTTTATCGCAGTGCGTCGTTATCATTAGCATTACATAACGGAGACCCAAAAAGTTCAGCCATTCATTCGTCATAGGGGCAATCAACAAAGTGTACCTATTTATAACGATGACTCAGCGCTAAACATCGCAGTTTATAGGTACGTTCGTAGTTTCGTACGTACTATTTTTTAAAGATTTTTACGTTTAAAAAAAAGTTTGGATTAGTTAGGTAGGTACATACTACTATGTATACAGGGTGACTGGTAATTTGACGTATTCCGTCCAGGACGTGATAGTGTGACCCATTTGCAACAATTAAGTACCTCATAAAGCCTAGGCGAAAATTCATGGGATTCGAGAAATCCCAATTTTTTGTAATTAAAACCGAATAAACCGTGACCAGTGAGTAGAACGTCAGGCATGTTAAAAACTCAAAAGCCGCTTTGTGACTTGTGTCCTGGTCATGACGACCTGGGTGCCAAGCGTGGAATGGATTGCTGGGAGGTTTGACAGTAGTGGGATGGCATAAACCAGTTATTTAATTCGATTATCACACCATTTTTTTAATATTTCAACAATTCGCAAATTCGACCTTTGCCAGCATTATCGACTATTACATCGGCACCTCCAAATATTTTTTGAACCTTTGTACCTTGTTAGATAGCTGATTAAATGAAGATGTCTTCCCTGGAATTTGTACGCTTCATGCCTCAGTAATCAGGTATCCAATCAAATAGCAATGAAGGCCATTCAATTTAAGAGTTTGGAGAAAACTGATATTTAGTGATGAATTCTGGGAAATTTTCAAAAATTACTAAAAATTGGGTTTTCTCGAATCCCTTGACTTTTCGCCTAGGCTTTATGGGGTGCTTATTTGTTGCAAATGGGTCACACTATTACGTCCTGGAAGGAATACGTCAAATTACCAGTCACCCTGTATATAATATTCAATACCTATGAAACCAAAACAGCCAAAATGGTACCGTGTTGTTCATATTACATAAGAGACCGCACTATCACATTAGGTGATGAACCTGGGGGCCTACCACCAGCAGTATTATTTTAATATTACTTCAGTGGGAGAAAGAGATGGAGCTATACGTCCTGTAGAGCATCATCTCTTTCCCACACTGAAGTAATATTAAAATAATACTGCTTTATGAGCTGGTGGTAGGCCCCCTGTAATGATAGTTATAACTTCAAGGGAGAGATAAAACAAATAATCATGCATGAGTGCCGCCATCTGTTTTCATTTCTATACTAAAATATTAGAAATGTGGAAAATAAATGAGTAATTCTTGGTACATATATGGAACGGGTGCTTCACCTAGGTCGGGTTCGATTATAGAGAAGTGCAATGGAAAGCTCATCGACTTTGGATAGTTCTGTTTATATTAAAACGCGTTGTTTTGCGAATACGCCCCGAAGTTTCGTTGTGAACTGTCGTGTTTATTGTGTTTTTAGTCAGTTATCTAATGGGCTGTGCTAAACGATTTTGTAGGTGAGTTATCAATTATTTATCATTCTCGATAAAAGGTAAGTACTTATATCTAAAACTGTAGTGGTGTCCTTAACTTTATTATCATCATGTCAGCCGAAATACGTCCACTGTACTGTACTGAATTCATGGTAACAGTTTTCGCGTCGCTATCCCTGCCACCCTGTATAATTTAAAAAAACTCATATTAAGGCCCCGTGCCGCCCGCCGCACCGCACGAAATCACTGATTTTGATAAATTTTGTTTATTCGTTGTGAGAAAGGGGACGAGAAATTAAACAAAATTATTTGTGATTTGAAAAGTCTAATTCTTCGTCTTGTACCTAGGGGAAAGGGATTTTTCAAATAAATTAAGGATTCGTGGAAAATCACTAAAATTCGCAACAAGTTTTCCAAAAAATTACGCGAGACTGACGTTTGATCGTTTCGTTAGAAGAAACTGCTTTTGATGTTGAAAATTAAAAAATATCATCAACATCATTATATGGTCTACTTGTACATAGGGGAACCACTTTTTTCAACTTTCATACAAAATATAGCAGAAAAAAAATGTTGAAATAACGTAACTTTCTCAAAACTTCAAGCCAAATAATACTAATAATAACTAGTTCTCGAGTTTTATGTATAGGTATTGTGATAGACAGACAAACTGAGAAAGGTCGCAATTTTTTATCAAGCCTAGATACTTTATCATTATGCACTCTTATCTTACAGATTGCTGTGAATTGCATCCTGTTCACTAATCTTCGAATAATTCAAGTTCCACAGTTCTTGCTATTATCGTAGTATTATATTATCTGTGCTATTATCTAGATCCGGCACTCTAAGATGATTACTCTGGCTATAGTAGTGGTTCTTTCGATCACCCTGTACTTGTACGGAACAAAGAACTACAAGTACTGGGAGGACAGAGATATAAAAACCGATAAACCAATCCCTTTCTTTGGAAACAATTTTAAAGCAATTACTTTCAAGAAGAGTATATCACAACTAGCTGACGAGTTGTACTGCAGATATCCCAAAGAACCAGTGGTTGGATTCTACCGTTTTTTTCGGCCAGAGTTGGTGATACGAGATCCTGAAATTGCGAAGCGGATTCTGATCACTGACTGCACATTTCTCCGGCCGAGACTTTACTACTCATAAGAAGGATGATGTAGTTGAACCGCTGATGCAGAACTTATTTTTCGCTGAAGGTGATCTTTGGAAGCTACTGCGACAGAGAATGACCCCTGCCTTCACTACTGGAAAGCTGAAGGCTATGTTTCTTTTGATAGTTGAAAGAGCAACTATATACATTATGGTACGCAATAAAGAATTTGAGATTTGAGATTTGAGCAGAGAGGATGAAGACTCGCGCACTGACCGTGGCTGCTGAGGGCAAGTCCATAGACGCTCGTGAGCTAATGGCGAGGTATACTACCGACTTCGTCGGAGCCTGTGGCTTCGGTCTAGATACGAATACACTGAACGACGAGAACTCAGCGTTCAGACAACTTGGAATCAATATTTTCAAAATACGACCCCGAGAAATTGTAATAGCTATTGCAAAAGAATTATTCCCTGAAATGTTTCAGAACTTAAAGATTTGGACTCGTGTGGAGAAAGAAATCAATGAGCTTGTGGGAGAGATTCTCAGGAAGAGGAACTATAAACCTAGCGGGAGAGGGGATTTCATAGATTTGATGTTGGAGTGCAAAGAGAAGGGTGTAATCGTCGGCGAGTCGATTCAAAAGAAAAATCCTGATGGTACTCCCAAGACTGTAACTTTGGAATTCAACGATGGATTGATAGGTGCTCAAGTGTTTATATTCTTCGCAGCCGGCTTCGAGACGTCATCGTCAGCTACCAGCTACACTCTACACCAGTTAGCATACAATCAGGACGTTCGGAAGAAGGCGCAGGAGGAAGTCGATCGCGTTTTAGCTAAACACGACGGAAAGCTATCGTACGACTCGATCAAGGAGATGACATACTTGGAGATGGTCTTCAAAGAAGGTTTACGGACATTCCCTTCGTTAGGTTTTCTGGCACGAAAATGTACTCGTCTGTATACCGTACCAGAGTTGAATATAACGATAGCAGAGGATGCACGAGTGGTGATTCTGCTGCAGTCGCTGCACAATGATCCGAAGTACTTCCCGAACCCTCAGGAGTTCAGACCGGAGAGGTTCGATCCCGAAGCATACTCGTATGATAGATAACAGTAACAGTAGGTACTAAATATTTTATTTGCCATTCGGTGCAGGGCCGAGAGCTTGTATAGGTGAGAGATTTATGTACCACGTATAAAATTCCAATGAACCAAGAAAATAAACAAGTTATTACTTAGTTAGATATTGGCTTATTCTGGTCCGTCTTGTCGTAACAACCAAGATCAAACTCTCTAAAAGGAACTTTATGAAATAAAGGTTCTGTATTAGAATTTATTCGACATGTATGATTTAGTTTGTGTACGTGTTTTGGTTAAGTAAGTAGATGTCGGCAAGCCATTATGGGGATGTAGGAGAGATCATTTGCAACCAAATGACCCCTCATGACCCCTACGCCAGTGTTAAAAAATGTCGAATAGGTTTTTTTTGGAGTTTGTATGTAGGGGCGGGGGGGGGGGGAGCAGTGTTGGCCCAGTGATATCGGCCCTGACTTACGAGTGTAGGTCGTGAGTTCGAACCCAGGCAAGCGGCAGGTACTTCTGCCGAGGCTGCGAATAAGGGCCGAAAGGGACATCGTGGCTCCCGGCAACAGGGCAACCGAAGAAACACGGGTGGGTTTTAGTCAGTAAGAGTGACACGCCCTACCGCTCCGCCCAGAGCGGGAGAAGATATTTGATAATATACCACACAAAAAAAAGGCAGGTACTTTACTATGTGTAGGTATTTAATTTTATAACCACTGCTCTCAAAACGGTGAAGGAAAACATCGTGAGGAAACCGGCATGTCCTAGAACCAATAATAATTAGGAGACATGTGACTTGTACCAACCCGTACTGGGCCCATTACAGCCCACTCCCTCCCGAAGAGAGGAAGCCTGTGTCCCAGCAGTGGGAACATTTTAAGCTGGTTATGATGTAGGGGTTAGGTAATCTTCAGAACTACTGATCCAATTCCGAAAATTATTTTTCTAATGGGAAGCTACAGTATTACCTAACTATTACTGAGTGGACAGAAGCTAGTAACTCACAATTTTAGCAGCTCTTTTAAAGTATTTATTGTCCCAAACTCCCAAATAATAGGAACTATTTACGTCAGGAATTTAAACATTGTAATCTGCACTTCAATTGAGCACACAATCAATCGCAATCGATTTAATTTTAACAGTTCAACAATATTCATTGCGTTATTTACGTTGTTGAGCTGACAATTTTTTCGAAAATATGAAGAATAAAGAATATTTTCTGATCCATTGGATCAGCAATATTCTTTAAAGGTAATGTAATGATTCAGATTGTGACTGACGTGTTACGCAATTAAGGTGCTGTTATCCCAATTCATTTTTATGATAATTTTATCGCAGTGCGTCGTTATCATTAGCATTACATAACGGAGACCCAAAAAGTTCAGCCATTCATTCGTCATAGGGGCAATCAACAAAGTGTACCTATTTATAACGATGACTCAGCGCTAAACATCGCAGTTTATAGGTACGTTCGTAGTTTCGTACGTACTATTTTTTAAAGATATTTACGTTTAAAAAAAAGTTTGGATTAGTTAGGTAGGTACATACTACTATGTATACAGGGTGACTGGTAATTTGACGTATTCCGTCCAGGACGTGATAGTGTGACCCATTTGCAACAATTAAGTACCTCATAAAGCCTAGGCGAAAATTCATGGGATTCGAGAAATCCCAATTTTTTGTAATTAAAACCGAATAAACCGTGACCAGTGAGTAGAACGTCAGGCATGTTAAAAACTCAAAAGCCGCTTTGTGACTTGTGTCCTGGTCATGACGACCTGGGTGCCAAGCGTGGAATGGATTGCTGGGAGGTTTGACAGTAGTGGGATGGCATAAACCAGTTATTTAATTCGATTATCACACCATTTTTTTAATATTTCAACAATTCGCAAATTCGACCTTTGCCAGCATTATCGACTATTACATCGGCACCTCCAAATATTTTTTGAACCTTTGTACCTCGTTAGATAGCTGATTAAATGAAGATGTCTTCCCTGGAATTTGTACGCTTCATGCCTCAGTAATCAGGTATCCAATCAAATAGCAATGAAGGCCATTCAATTTAAGAGTTTGGAGAAAACTGATATTTAGTGATGAATTCTGGGAAATTTTCAAAAATTACTAAAAATTGGGTTTTCTCGAATCCCTTGACTTTTCGCCTAGGCTTTATGGGGTGCTTATTTGTTGCAAATGGGTCACACTATTACGTCCTGGAAGGAATACGTCAAATTACCAGTCACCCTGTATATAATATTCAATACCTATGAAACCAAAACAGCCAAAATGGTACCGTGTTGTTCATATTACATAAGAGACCGCACTATCACATTAGGTGATGAACCTGGGGGCCTACCACCAGCAGTATTATTTTAATATTACTTCAGTGGGAGAAAGAGATGGAGCTATACGTCCTGTAGAGCATCATCTCTTTCCCACACTGAAGTAATATTAAAATAATACTGCTTTATGAGCTGGTGGTAGGCCCCCTGTAATGATAGTTATAACTTCAAGGGAGAGATAAAACAAATAATCATGCATGAGTGCCGCCATCTGTTTTCATTTCTATACTAAAATATTAGAAATGTGGAAAATAAATGAGTAATTCTTGGTACATATATGGAACGGGTGCTTCACCTAGGTCGGGTTCGATTATAGAGAAGTGCAATGGAAAGCTCATCGACTTTGGATAGTTCTGTTTATATTAAAACGCGTTGTTTTGCGAATACGCCCCGAAGTTTCGTTGTGAACTGTCGTGTTTATTGTGTTTTTAGTCAGTTATCTAATGGGCTGTGCTAAACGATTTTGTAGGTGAGTTATCAATTATTTATCATTCTCGATAAAAGGTAAGTACTTATATCTAAAACTGTAGTGGTGTCCTTAACTTTATTATCATCATGTCAGCCGAAATACGTCCACTGTACTGTACTGAATTCATGGTAACAGTTTTCGCGTCGCTATCCCTGCCACCCTGTATAATTTAAAAAAACTCATATTAAGGCCCCGTGCCGCCCGCCGCACCGCACGAAATCACTGATTTTGATAAATTTTGTTTATTCGTTGTGAGAAAGGGGACGAGAAATTAAACAAAATTATTTGTGATTTGAAAAGTCTAATTCTTCGTCTTGTACCTAGGGGAAAGGGATTTTTCAAATAAATTAAGGATTCGTGGAAAATCACTAAAATTCGCAACAAGTTTTCCAAAAAATTACGCGAGACTGACGTTTGATCGTTTCGTTAGAAGAAACTGCTTTTGATGTTGAAAATTAAAAAATATCATCAACATCATTATATGGTCTACTTGTACATAGGGGAACCACTTTTTTCAACTTTCATACAAAATATAGCAGAAAAAAAATGTTGAAATAACGTAACTTTCTCAAAACTTCAAGCCAAATAATACTAATAATAACTAGTTCTCGAGTTTTATGTATAGGTATTGTGATAGACAGACAAACTGAGAAAGGTCGCAATTTTTTATCAAGCCTAGATACTTTATCATTATGCACTCTTATCTTACAGATTGCTGTGAATTGCATCCTGTTCACTAATCTTCGAATAATTCAAGTTCCACAGTTCTTGCTATTATCGTAGTATTATATTATCTGTGCTATTATCTAGATCCGGCACTCTAAGATGATTACTCTGGCTATAGTAGTGGTTCTTTCGATCACCCTGTACTTGTACGGAACAAAGAACTACAAGTACTGGGAGGACAGAGATATAAAAACCGATAAACCAATCCCTTTCTTTGGAAACAATTTTAAAGCAATTACTTTCAAGAAGAGTAGGTATATCACAACTAGCTGACGAGTTGTACTGCAGATATCCCAAAGAACCAGTGGTTGGATTCTACCGTTTTTTTCGGCCAGAGTTGGTGATACGAGATCCTGAAATTGCGAAGCGGATTCTGATCACTGACTGCACATTTCTCCGGCCGAGACTTTACTACTCATAAGAAGGATGATGTAGTTGAACCGCTGATGCAGAACTTATTTTTCGCTGAAGGTGATCTTTGGAAGCTACTGCGACAGAGAATGACCCCTGCCTTCACTACTGGAAAGCTGAAGGCTATGTTTCTTTTGATAGTTGAAAGAGCAACTATATACATTATGGTACGCAATAAAGAATTTGAGATTTGAGATTTGAGCAGAGAGGATGAAGACTCGCGCACTGACCGTGGCTGCTGAGGGCAAGTCCATAGACGCTCGTGAGCTAATGGCGAGGTATACTACCGACTTCGTCGGAGCCTGTGGCTTCGGTCTAGATACGAATACACTGAACGACGAGAACTCAGCGTTCAGACAACTTGGAATCAATATTTTCAAAATACGACCCCGAGAAATTGTAATAGCTATTGCAAAAGAATTATTCCCTGAAATGTTTCAGAACTTAAAGATTTGGACTCGTGTGGAGAAAGAAATCAATGAGCTTGTGGGAGAGATTCTCAGGAAGAGGAACTATAAACCTAGCGGGAGAGGGGATTTCATAGATTTGATGTTGGAGTGCAAAGAGAAGGGTGTAATCGTCGGCGAGTCGATTCAAAAGAAAAATCCTGATGGTACTCCCAAGACTGTAACTTTGGAATTCAACGATGGATTGATAGGTGCTCAAGTGTTTATATTCTTCGCAGCCGGCTTCGAGACGTCATCGTCAGCTACCAGCTACACTCTACACCAGTTAGCATACAATCAGGACGTTCAGAAGAAGGCGCAGGAGGAAGTCGATCGCGTTTTAGCTAAACACGACGGAAAGCTATCGTACGACTCGATCAAGGAGATGACATACTTGGAGATGGTCTTCAAAGAAGGTTTACGGACATTCCCTTCGTTAGGTTTTCTGGCACGAAAATGTACTCGTCTGTATACCGTACCAGAGTTGAATATAACGATAGCAGAGGATGCACGAGTGGTGATTCTGCTGCAGTCGCTGCACAATGATCCGAAGTACTTCCCGAACCCTCAGGAGTTCAGACCGGAGAGGTTCGATCCCGAAGCATACTCGTATGATAGATAACAGTAACAGTAGGTACTAAATATTTTATTTGCCATTCGGTGCAGGGCCGAGAGCTTGTATAGGTGAGAGATTTATGTACCACGTATAAAATTCCAATGAACCAAGAAAATAAACAAGTTATTACTTAGTTAGATATTGGCTTATTCTGGTCCGTCTTGTCGTAACAACCAAGATCAAACTCATAATTTCGTCTCATTTTCATTAAAACAAGTGCGTGTCGGACTACGCACAATGAAGGGTTCCGTAGCTGAGATGAATTTGTTTATTCCAAGAACAAACTTAACATTGTAGTTGAAAAACATGTTCTCCCATACATTCCTACTTCAAATGTAAGTTTGTAAGCACAATATTGAGATCAAATTCAGTGCAAATAAAAATAGAAATAATGGTCTAAGAGAAATATCGGGAAATACGGTAGAAATAAACCAAATCAATTCTAAGTATGCTTAATGATTGAGATTGAGATGCCTTTCTTTGGGTGTTTAACTAACCTATTTCCTAAAATAGTATGTAGCATGGAATTAGTATGTTCTACCAGTACCGGCGGTACAAAGGCTTGGGATTGAGCTGCTCCAATTATAATTTTTTATTTTTTACTTTCGGAACTTTGTTTATTTTGCAAACTTTAAAATTATATACACAATGACATGAATATTTACTTGTGAAGTATAATATTATTATTATTTTAATTATTGTGAATGTGAGGACTATGTGGGTTATTTATATATATATATATATATATATATATATATATATATATATATATATATTTTTTTTTCTCAGTTACTTCTAATGATAATCTGGCAGTTTTGAGTACTTTATGCGGCCTATTCAAATGTCCCTTCTTTGGTATTGTTCGTCGAATCGTTGAGCTCCTTTTAAGTTCTGAGTTGAGCTACACTATTACTGACAAATGCGTGCACTGACTGGACAGGTCCACTCAAATCTGTATGGTTCTTTCCTCAGAAGACCATTTCAGACACAAATCTACATGGTCCTCAAATGAAATGCTCTGACCAAGATTATTTTTTGGGTTTTTATATACACATTGACATTAATGAATTTTATATAAACAATGACATGAATATTTACTTTTAAAGTATTTTATTATTTTAATTATTGTGAATGTGAAGACTCTGTGGGTCATTCCTTTTTGTTTTGTTTTTAATATTTTCTCAGTTACTTCTAATCATGGTCTGACAGTTTGAGTAATTTAAGTGGCCTACCCAAATGTCCTGTTTTTGGTATTATTCGTCGAATCGTTGAGCTCCTTAAATTCTGAGTTGAGCTGCACGATAACTGACAAATGCGTGCACTGACTGGACAGGCCCTCTCAATCTGTGTGGTGCTTTCCTCAAAAGACCACTTCAGACACCAATCCACATGGCCTTCACATGATCTGACCAAGATTATGTCTGGACTTTAAAAGAGACTGAGACCTCTGAGTTTGTTTCGGCCTTTCTTCTCAGAGTAGTCAGATAGGAAACGCCGACCTCATCTAGTTTTAAAATATGATTGACGTGTAAAAGTGTTTGTACAAACCTACTTACAGAAATAAAATCATTTATCATTTATCATTTATCATTTACCAAAGTCAAAGTCAAAATATTTATTTGTAAGTAAAACAATCTTTGCATGACAAGCAAGTTTTTTGTTTTTTTGTATTTCCTTGTTGTCTTAATCAGTAATTTATTAGTACATAAGTACTTTTATAAAGTGCGTAGTTATGCAACAAGATAATTAATAGACATCCTGTTCAAATAAAAAAAAATAAGATATCTATTTATAGATTAGTTAGTAAATATTTTGAATCAAACACGGATGTTTTTATCAAGAAATTTTATATTATCGAATTAAGATAATGATAAATATATTTTATTTACAAGAAACAAACTTACAAAAAAAAGAAGGCTGACGCAGCGGCATGGCTACAGTAAGTCCCACTGCACACCATCTGGCGGCGGAAGGGCCGTAACAACATCCATAATAGAGACTATTATGGCACTATATACTTAGCTTTTATTTAATTTGTGTGTGGATCATTAAGTCTTCCCGGATTTAATGAAATACAATGAGTTTATAAATATACCTACCACTTTTTAAATCTGGGAACAGTAAAGACACCAACAATTATAGACCAGTATCCGAGCTGCCGGTATTCACCAAGGCGTTCGAAAAGGTAATGCTCAATCAAATGCTTAATCATTTTAACAACAACTAAATCTTACACGATCAGCAATATGGTTTCACCAATGGACGTTATACGACTGACGCAGGTGTCATCTTATTAAAACGCATATTTACAGCGTGGGAGGAGACCCAAGATGCCATAGGAATCTTTTGTGACCTCTCCAAGACAATTGACTGCGTAAATCATGAAACCTTTTTGGGTGGTAAATTATATTATCAAATAACTTCTCCCGCTCTGGGCGGAGTGGGAGGGCGTGTCAGACTCTTACTGACTAAAACCCACCCGTGTTCCTTCAGTTGCTTGTTGCCAGGGGCAAGGTATCACTTTCGGACTTTCCCGCGACCTTGGTAGGCATCAGCCCTAGCGGACCCCGTCAGTTGTGCTGACATCACTTTGAGGCGCGCGTGGAACACAACGCGCCGTCGAACCGGGCCTGGTCCTTATCGGACGGCGAGCTGCCCATTGTTCACCGTCCGCAAGTCCGCACCTACGGTGACCGGAAATCGTCCTGGGATTCCCGACGCCCAGGGCGTCTCCTGCGGCGGCTAGGGGCGTGAGCGCGCAAACACTGCCTCTCCCTCACGCATTCCCCCTCCTCCTTCGCAAGCATTACTGCTTCGCAGGAGGTGAGGGCGTCACATGCCCTCTCGCTCCGTATTATGGCCTGGACCAGTGCCGGACGCGAGAGATCACCGCCGCCGATCGCCTCCACGAGGACAAGGTGGTGCCCCGCCCAAGCCGGGCAGACCTCCACCGTGTCCTCCGGGGAAATCATGAAACCTTACTCTTGAAACTTGAACTCAAACTCAAAGCATTTATTTCAATTAAACCATTTACAGGCACTTTTGAACTGTCAAAGAGTCGGTCAGTTAGTCAGAAAGTTGAAGCTGCCCATTCCAAAACGTAGATCTCTATGGAGAAGAACGGGCAAGAAACTCCAAGGCCACTCTTTTAAATATAGATATTACAAAATTCTGGGTACATTATGCTTGTTGCTTCTATATGTGAGAACAATGTACAAAAAATAATCAAAGCAATTTAAAAATAAACCCTGGCAGATAAGAGATGACCAGTCTCAACTGACGGCGCCCGTTCACGAACATGACGCGTGGATCAGCACCATCCAGCTCAACCATTTTGTAGGGAACCGAATGATCCAACAGACTCGCCACCATCAGCGAGACATTTAAGTGACCTTGATATTCTCTCAATTGCCATGCTCATTCAAGTCAACATACATCTTAATAACATAATAAACGGTTCCATGATACCTACTCACATTTACAAAAAATCTAAAAATGCTTCTAAATTATACAAAACTATAGTTTGCAATGTATTTAAGAAATTAATAGAATTTTACTACCAAAAAGTAAGAAAGTCATTATTATCTAATTGGAGCATTAAACAATTTACTTGGTAAAATAAAAAATAAACATTAAGTTCGTAATGTCAAAAACAGAATTAAAAAAAGGGAAAGCAACTCTTCCAAATATTAAAATTTTAACTAGTGAGCCCAAGTGGCTGTGGAGCAGGACCAGCATTAAGACAAGCATTTTTATCTATGATATAATCATCCAATTTATAATATGCTTGTCTACATAGTGTGCGTTTAATGCATGTTTTAAATTTCTTCTCATTTAGTTGAAGAATATCGAGTGGTATTTTATTATAACATTTTACACAGTAACTCATAAAAGAAGTGTGAACTTTAGACAGTACTAGTGTTAAAATTATGCCTGTCACTTATCTTACTAAAAAGGTGTAGATTTTTTCGAACATACATAATGTTTTCATAATTATATATACTGACAAGGCACCGTCATGATGTTCATTTTCTTGAACAGTTCACTTAGAGATTCGCGTCTGCGGAGGTTGTAGATGGCTCTGACGGCCCTCTTTTGCAGAATAAAGATAGAATCAATATCTGCAGCCCGTCCCCACAGCAAAATACCGTAAGACATGATGCTATGAAAATAACTAAAATAGACCAGTCTCGCGGTATCCACGTCTGTTAGTTGGCGGATTTTCCAAACAGCGTAAGCGGCTGAACTTAGCCGCCCTGCAAGTGATGTTAAGTGAGGACCCCACTGTAGTTTGGAGTCAAGCGTTATCCCCAGGAAAACCGTCTTTTCGACGAATTCTAGTGTCTCCTTATTCACTACTTCTAACATTCGGTAACGCGAATCTTATGCATTTAGTTTTCTTCTCATTTAATACCAAATTATTTACAGTAAACCAATTATGGACCGTAAGCATAGCGTTATTTACGTCGTCAAGCTCCTGTGCATGTCTGTCTACTTTAAAAATCAGTGATGTGTCATCAGCAAATAACACCATTTGTGGTCGATTTTTCAGTAAATTTGGTAAATCATTTATATAAACTAAAAAGAGGAATGGACCCAATATCGAGCCCTGTGGTACACCCATTTTGACTTTTAAACCCAATGAATTTACACCGTTTATTTGAACTTGCTGCAGTCTATCATTCAAATATGATTTTACTAAGCTCAGCGCAAGTTTATCCAGACCGTAATGCTCAAGTTTCAAGAGCAGTGTTTCGTGATCCACGCAATCAAATGCCTTGGATAGGTCGCAAAAGATGCCTATTGCATCTCGTGCCTCTTCCCATGAATTAAAGATGTGTTTCAATAAGGTGACACCAGCGTCGGTTGTGCAACGTCCTTTGGTGAAACCATACTGTTGATCGTGTAGGATGTTATTACGATTAAAATGATTGAGCATTTGATTTAACATTATTTTTTCAAACACTTTGCTGAAAACCGGCAAAACTGATACGGGTCTATAATTATTAGTGTCTTTGCTGTCCCCGGATTTGAAAAGTGGAATAACTTTACTGTATTTCATTAAATCCGGGAATATCCCTTGGTCTACACACAAATTAAATATTAAAGCTAAATAGGGTGCAATTGTCTCAATAATTGATTGACAAACTTTAGTAGACATGCCTCACAGATCTTCGGTAATTTTGATCTTAAGTTGCTCAAAAGCCTTTATAACGACTACAGGGTTTATATGTTTAAATTTAAATTCCACAGGGCAGGCTGAAACATTCGCTTTTAATAAATCACTCGCAACTTGAACATTACGGGCTAGGTATACTTGCGCTCAGTTTATTAAAATCTTATTTAAATGATAGACAACAGCAAGTTCATATTAATGTTTTCAATTCACTCGGTCTAAAAGTAAAAGTGGGTGTTCCACAAGGCTTAGGTCCTTTCCTCTTTTACTGCAGGTCCAAATTTGGTCTCTGCTAATAATAATATGAAAAAAACGAATGTTAACAGTAGTGATTGTGATATAGTATTGAATATGGAGAAACTAGAATTCGTAACTAAAACTGTTTTCCTGGGGATCACGCTCGACTCAAGGCTGCAATGGGGTCCTCATTGAACATCTCTTGCAGGACGGCAAAGTTCACCAGCATAATGTTTTTATCTTTTTATTACGGACGCTTTTCACGTGCACTTTCTACATTGTTCTCACATATGTCTGATGATGAATGATGTTAGTAGAGAGCAGTTAGATGTAATGTAACCAAGATTTAGTAACAACGTTTGATTTAAAAGAGTGTTCGTAGAGATTATTGCCCGTTTTTCTCCATAGGAACCTACTACGCTTTGGAATGGGCAACTAGCTTCATCTTTCTGACTGACCGATCCTTTGATAATTCAAAAGTGCCTGCAATTGTTTTTTTATTTTAAGAAATGCTTTGAGTTTGCCTAAGAGCTATCAAAGAGAGCACTCGCCACAGGTACTCGCTCAGCGACGCTCGCTTGGCGGGCAGAACACTCGCTGAAAGACAACGCTTGGCTCAACGCTCGCTCATACGCACACCAGCGAGTAATCGCTCGTCGCCATAGAGCACTATAATACCCTACTCATCGCTGTCGCGCACTGTTAGCACAAGTTTTAGTCTTGTGCTGTTAGCGGGGCTACTCAAGTCCCACTAGCGTGCAGAGTGCTTGTAATAAAGTGGAATGTAGGTAGGAGATACAAGTCGGCAGGACTGGACAGCATCTTCCCAGCACTACTGCAGTGGGGAGTAGATTATCTGACGCCATGGCTGGTGGAGGTCTACCGAGCCTGCATAGCATTTAGATACATACCTCTCGCATGGCGCGAGGTGAAAGTCATTTTCATACCCAAACCTGGCAAAACTGATTCCTTCCTACTGAAAACCCTGGAGAGACTCTGTGACAGGCACATTCGAGGCGGACCGCTCCGGGTAAAACTACTTCACAAACAACAGCATGCGTACTCCACAGGCAAATCAACAGAATCAGCGCTGCACAGTGTGGTTTCTAAAATTGAATGCGCAGTGGACCACAAATGTTCGCCACTGGCTGCCTTCATTGACATTGAGGGCGCCTTTGACAAAACCATGTTAACAGTATTTATAAACACAGCATAGACTCGACCCTGAGTGGCTGGATCACCAACATGCTCAAACTGAGATAAGTGTGTGCAAGTCACAGTAAATGACACTACGAGGGCCATCGTTGCGAAGGGCTGCCCGCAAGGGAGCGTCCGCTCGCCGCTTCTATGTAACCTAGTAGTAGACAGCCTCATCAAAACACTCAATGACAAAGGTTGTTTCACCATAGGCTACACCGATGACAGATGGCAGTCCAAGGAAGCCATGCCATCTTTGGATAACAGGCTAACCAGGCGTTTATTACGCCTGGACAGGAACGGCCTGCGCCTGGTGACGGGGACCATTACGGGACACTGCTCGCTAAACAAACACTTCCACACAATAGGCATAACGGACAGTCCTCTGTGCAGGGCGTGCATGGAGGCTGAGGAAACCGTCATGCATGTGCTCTTTGAATGCACATGCGTCACTCAGATTAGAACAGAAACCCTCGGGTCACCCAGATCTTTTACAGACTTTCTGAACAGACCAGGAGTTTTAATTAACTTCTGGAGGGAGGTGGCCTGGTTGGAATAACCACCAAACGGCCGCCATGGCCCACGTACAGTCAGCATCAAAAGTCGATTAACACTGTTACTTTGACGTTTATCAACTAAATAGATACATGGTTTGATACTTTGTTTTTCAACATTTCATACAATAGCTATGAGTTAATGCTCTTAAAATTTTATATTTGATCAGAATTTTTTTGGATATTTTACTCAATAAATAAGATTGAAAAAACTGAAGTGTTAATCGACTTTTGAAGCTGACCGTACAATGGTCCACCTTACGGACTAAGTGCGGAAACCAAAACCCCATAACATAGAACATAGTAGGTAGGAGATGATGGAAACTAGTAGATAAAACGTTTTAAATAACGGCCAAGTGCGTCAACTTTTATGTGAAATTGTGCAAGCGTACATTCCGCCTAGGTTTTTGAAGTGATTTAGGAATTTGGAACTAGGTAAGTAGTATTTTAATTTTATTTCGAAGTACAAATTTCGACTCTTTACCACTGATTAATTTAAAAAAAACCGGCCAAGTGCATGTCGGACTACGCACAATGTAGGGTTCCGTAGTTGGGATGAATTTATCCCAAGAACAAACTTAACTTTGTAGTTGAAAAAACAATCTTTTATACGGAATGTATGGGAGAACATGTTTTTACAACCGCAAATCTAAGTTGATCGATTATTACTCGTTAACTTGTAAAGCCTACTCAGCTGTGATAGTTTTCCTTTTAAATTCGTTCTATGTATAAGCTACTGCCGTGAATTTTTTCACATATCTAAAACCAACCATTTAGCTGACAGGGGGGGGGGGGACACTTGACTCTAACAAAAAAATGCACTTTAAAGCTTAATATTTCGAGCTAGAGAGCTTGGAGCTAGACCGCGGACAGACAGACAGACGGACATGGCGAAACTATAAGGGTTCCTTGTTGACTACCCAAGTAACAAAAATTGGTACTATAAAAGTCCTGAGAACGTTTTGGAGCGTGTAAAAGGCTCCATAATTAGTACTATAGGCCCGAGTTTTATCACTGATTTATTCTATAAACATTACATAAAGGCTCTCACGGTGATAAATCAGCTCGATAGTTGAGATGTAAAAGTGTAGTGAAACGCTTTTTAGTACTAAAATAGTGCCACAAGTGCAATAATGTCACGAATTTGCACTATAAAAGTAACCAAAACATGTCTAAAGTGATATTTTGCACTGTAAACGATTTGAGAGATCTTTCTTGACACTGATATTGTTCATGCACCATTTTTGTTCGTGTTGTCAAGAAAACAAAAAATATCGATACGTTATGATTCATGTCATTTGCCATTGTTGCCTAACGTATCATTGTAATAAAAAGGACATAACGCAACTCTGCCATAACTCGCACTTGCGAAAATAATTGTATCGATAAAATCATTATGCTGATTTCGAATTTGACAATGCGCCCTCATTATTTTCGTGTTTTGAAATTTTAATTAATAAAATAATAAGGACTTGTCCCGAATAAGGATCCTATAGTACACATTGGCTCCAGCCGTGCTGCTAATGTGCTATCGCGGCAGAAAATAGCGGCCATCTTTTCACCAAAAATGAATTAGGGGTCCTTGTCCAAATATAAAATAGTGTAGTCAAAATACTAGTGATGTAATTGTTACAGAAAAGCTATTAAAGATCAAATTAGTCCATTAATTATAAATTTTAGTGTTTTTATGTCACGCTTTAGTCTCGTAGCACTAACACCAACTCACTTTTAGAGCTATTTCAATTTAAGTTATTTAGCAATTGCGCCAGGAGTCGCTATGGTACTATTTAGTACTATAGAAGAGTTTTCATGATTTTTACAGAACTAGCCTCATAGCGATGTTGAGGGAGCTTTTACGAAGTTAAACGGTTAGGCAATGGTTGTGTAAGGTACTTTTATAGTGCAAATTGATCCTGTAATAGTGTTTTCGATACTACTACAATCATAGTACTGTAAAAATTATTTTGACGCATTATTAGAGCAAAATAGATACATAAAAGTGTCAGTAAGGTTGTCTATAATACTAAATAGTACCAAAATCGTTTTTCTCATTTCTATTACAGTGCAACACTTTAAAAATTCTTTTGTATGGTCCTGTAAGCGTTCTAAGAGCTAAATAATAGAACTTAAATGCTCTTTAATCTTATAGAACCAAAACGCTTTGTTATAAACCCTTATAGTACAAGCAGTCACAATGGTTACCGTTAAAGGCCTACTATATCACTCTTTGGTGATAAAACGTCTTGGTTATAGAACCTTTTGTTACTTGGGTACGGAACCCTAAAAAGTACCAGCGCTTTTTGGCGCTACACGCTTTTATAATTTTTATTGCGTGATAAAAGCGTGTTTTTTTTAACTACATATTTTTTAGTTGCAAAGCTTTACTCCCTTCTCGTTCGTCGCCGGCGGTGGAACAGGTGCTTCATACTTACTAGTAGTTGAGTGTAGTACCTTGCAACTACAAAATATTTGTATATTTACATAGGTACGTTACTCATAGATAAGTGATTAACGTCAGCATCCACTGCATCCACACATTTTTAGACGTTTATACGTCTCTCAACTTTAAGCAACCCATTGGTGCCGATTCCCTTGTTCACAAACTAAACTAAATTTAAGTTCAGTGCATCTTTTTCTTTCTATTTCATTAAGAAAAGGACAGAAGATAAATTTTAGTTTAGTCCTGTCAAATTAATCAGCGCCTGTCACTACTCCATACAAGTTTAGACGTGATTAAAAACTTGCCTACTAAAATTACGTCAATTTACGTCAAGCGCTGATTAATTTGACAGGACTAAACTAAAATTTATCTTGTCCTTTTCTTAATGAAATAGAAAGAAAAAGATGCACTAAACTTAAATTTAATTTAGTTTGTGAACAAGGGAATCGGCACCATTGTGCGCTTTTATAATGTCTAACGTGACGACATTCTCGTGGACGTCCGCGGCATCACGATAACACAAGGAAGTAAAATGTATGGAAATATATGGAGACGCTTTTAATTTCCGTCCACGATAACTTTATAACGTGCCGAGCACGTATTTCCATACGTTTTATGGACGGACGTGGACGTCCACGATTATAACGTCACGTTACAAGTTATAAAAGCGTACAATGGTGCCGATTTCCTTGTTCACAAACTAAACCAAATTTAAGTTCAGTGCATCTTTTTCTTTCTATTTCATTAAGAAAAGGACAGAAGATAAATTTTAGTTTAGTCCTGTCAAATTAATCAGCGCTTGACGTAAATTGACGTAATTTTAGTTGGCAAGTTTTTAATCACGTCATTAACTTGTATGGAGTAGTGACAGGAGCTGATTAATTTGACAGGACCAAACTAAAATTTATCTTCTGTCCTTTTCTTAATGAAATAGAAAGAAAAAGATGCACTGAACTTAAATTTAGTTTAGTTTGTGGACAAGGGAATCGGCACCATTTTGCGATGACATCACAACTTTTTCTTTTATTTGTTTTACAAAAAATACTTCATGACTCATAAGTGGGTGGGTTTGATGTCCGGGTCGGGTAGTATTTTGATGTTATATTAAATGAAAAACAAAAATATAATCTCAAAAAATAATCTTTACTTATACAACCATTTTTTACACGTTCACACACTCACGGCGAGACGAAACCAACACATATCATAGAAAAATAACAAATTTGTTGAAAAAAAAACAAAAAAGAAAAACATAAAGGAACAGAAAACAGTATAAATATTATTATGTACAGATATTTGAGTATCTCGCACTCAGATTGGTAAAAAAACTAATAATACACTAGTTTCATGTTATTGCTGATTTTTCGAGACTTTTTTCGAGTTTCGGCGAATTTTTTCTTGTTTCGGCGAAATTTTTCGAGCTTCGGCGAAGACTTTTCGAGTTTTGACGAAATTATGAGATCATTACTACAACATTGTAAAAAATGTAATAAGTAACTTAAAAATATAAATATGTTTTTTTAATAGATAATTCTTTTTTATACTGACGAAACATGTTTAGTTGTAGTTTAGTTAGTCTGTATCAATCAACATCCTGTTCCATTTTTAGAGAGTTAAATAAATAAGCAAAGATGACACCTTTTATAATAAAATAATGGGAAATAAACATTATCTTTTTTATAAATTCTACTTTTTTTTAAAATCTGATATGTCTCTTTGGTCTTTAGGTTAAAAATAAGGACAAGATTAATACAACTCTAAGTACGTCTCATACGAATATGAACTTTATTCTCCTTCATTTAGGTTCATTTATCTATGAAACATGCTCACATTTGCTATGCTTATACGAATATGAACAATATTCGTATTAGAATAAGGTTTATATTCGTATGTATTCGCTAACTTAGCCAAGAAATGTCAAAGTGCGGTCTGAACGCAAGGATGGTTCAAAGTAAGTTAGGAAATTCTCATTAGCAGCTCATAGCTTCGACATGTGGCCGGTAAAAGGTTTCCACCCGGTTTCGGACGAAATTCAACGACGTGTCAGAATTAAACTCATGTTATGTGATCCGACTGGCTGTTGAGAATTTAGTGAACCAACCACAACAGATGACACCATTTGTCTGCCTTTCCCAACTATGTTGGTGCCGGCTTCCAGTCTAACCGGATGCAGCTGAATACCAGTATTTTACATGGAGCGACTGCCTATCTGACCTCCGAAACAAACACTGTTACTGGGTAACACGATACCCCGCGATGAGGCTGGTTATCAGACTTTCGGGCTTCTGACGACCCGTAACGACTGTCAAAGATGACGGCTTAACGTGCTCTCCGAGTCACGAAGGTTTCGGTATGTCAAAATGGTCAGCAAACATGTGTTTGACAATGTGTTAGCTAATTTTTGTGCCGATTTTTGTTTCAGAAACCGGGTGTTAGGCTCGCATATTATAAGGGGCTTAAATAATACTTAGTACAACAGTGTGGCCACCCCTCATGTTACAACAATCTTTTTGTCATTAAAAGATATTGAGTATTATTACAACAAAAGATAAATTAAGTAGCGACAAATAAAAGTTAGTAAAAAAATATTGTAGAAAAAAAAAACTATATCTTTTGTGGATAGCGACATCTAGCGGTGGTTGTTGGCAATATCATGAAACTAGTGGCGACACCTAGCGATCTCTACTAACAACTTCTTAGAAGAATTTCTTCGCTTGCGCTTCTTTTCTTTCTCTGTGAACAGAAAACATAGAATTAATAATGGCTAACTGAATAGTTACATTATATCTACAAGTAAGTTCGGTTTCCGCTAGAACTTCACGACTTTTTCAATATTACTCATCATTCATAAATCAATTCAATTTACTCTTAAATAAAGTTGATATTTGTTTATTTTACTGTATAATTTTGGGATCACACGGCAGTTACAAACTGCATTTGTTTTTAACCGTATGAACAGTGGGCTGTTGACGTGTGATCCTAACTTTATAATAGTCGCTTCAGGCACCTGTCTCACCGCTGACGAGGACCCAACTAGCTATCTACGATTTTCTCAGGATACGTCCAAAAGATTGAAGGTCCCGTGTAAGTAGAAGACATACATATACTATAGTTTGACAAATACGGCAGTACCGCGCCTGAGGAACACGCGGCGAGGCGGCGGCGGGCGGTATTGGTCAAACTATAATAGTTGATCGCTGACTGTTCGCACGACCGGCGAGTACTCGTTAGTCACAGCGACAAGAGCTATCAGTTCTCGCTCAACGACGCTCGCTTGGCGGGCTTGAGCACTCGCTGAGAGACTCGTCTCGCTTGGTACATTACTCGCTGGTATGCCCAGCGAGTAATGCTCGTCACAGTCGTGCACTCGCCGGCGGTAGGACAGGCCTTAGGTATGCTGGTAGAGCTTCCCCGGACTAGCTCCACCACGAAGGGCTCTGCTACATGAGAATGATTCCTTGGCCCGCAGTGGGCTACTTACTTGTACATGGCGTAGACCAGCATGAGCCCCAGTTGCGCGGCCACGACCACGAGTAGGCCGGTGAAGCTCACGCAGCTGACGTCGGGACAGGCGGGCATGTTCAACGCCTGCGGAGCGCCCTGGGCGAGCCTGCACACGAATGTGTTTGATTAGAAACGTTTTGTACACATCGACCTGCCGAATTATGATAGTGAAAACCACATCACGACGAACAGCGACGAACTTTCATACAAACTTAATCCCATATTTAACCCCTTTAGGGGATGATTTGTCAAAAATCTTTCCTTAGTGCTCACTTTCGCTATAAAAGGAACTCTTATGCAAAATTTTATGCTTCTAGTCCCAACAATTTAGGCTGCGTGTTGTCTGTTAGTGAATAAATGTAAAGAGGAACAGGGTGTAAAGTTCACTCATCCTCTATAAAAAAGGGAGGATCCTCCGATCAGACGGATGTTGTCTAGTGAGCTACTGCCCGAAGATTGCTGTCGGGACGTTGTATTATATGTTAGTTCAAAAGTGCCATACATGAGCCTATTTGACTTTGACTTAGTCGCGCGGTTAACTCTGCTTGCGCGATGCAGGACTTTACATGACGTCAGTGCGATACATAGATTCCGCCACAAATGAATGTATTTTAGATTTTTATTAAGTAAAAGATAAATGCATGAAATAAATGATTTTTTTCGCGATTTCTGGTTTGGTCCCATAGCATAAGTTGTTCATAATGATGAGTTCAATGACCCTTTAAGAGGTTTCCAGTTAGTTTGATTACACATAGTAGATACACACCTCTGCGCCACCCCGGTGAGCGTGGCCCGCACCTGCTGCAGCCCGTCGCGCAGGTCGGTGAGCAGCTGCGGGCTCGCCCCGCCCGCGCCCGCGCCCGACGCCGCGGCCAGCGAGTCCGACTTGCGGGATACGTCGATTATGAACCCTCTGGGGATGAGAATAAGGTTGATTGTTGAAATACACGGAGCCATAGATAATTGTCAAAGGAGTAGGTTCAAAATTCAAAATGTATGGACCAAAAATGCAAAATTCAGTACTAAAAGATTTTGTGTGCCAAAAGGTTAATAATAATTGACGAAATAACCCGATTCAAGTAGCCAGTCTATTCATCATAAAAAATGAAAGTCAATTAAATAATAATTAGAAAATTATACAGGTGACTTGTAATTTGACGTATTCCTTCCTGTGCCCTGTTTATCAAAACTTATAAGCCTTGTATTACAAGTACAAGCACTTTTCCTGTAAAAAAATTATTAATATGTGTTTATCAAAACTACACGTGTAAATTACGGGTTACAAGTGTCGTTATTTATTTCACAAGTATATTTTTAACTTGTATTCGTGATTTTGTTCATAAAATTTTTATATTAAGCAATTAGTGAATAAAGGACGGATTTAAAGCGAGGGCCATCGATGAATTACGAGCAAGTGAAGGATTCTAACGACTGATGATTGAATCACGAGCGAAGCGAGTGATTCAAGTGTTAGAATCCTGAGCGACGCGAGTGATTCATGGCCCTCGATATAAATCCGTTTTATTCAAGAGTTGCATACTATACTTTATACCATGACTACGAGAAAAAGAAAGATTTAAGCGAAAATAGACGTTTAATGAAGAAAAACGTGTGCGATCGTGGGACCCCCGTCAGAAACGAAGTTCTTTCTCACGTATGATTTAATACAAAACAAAATTTTTGCAGTCGCCATCTTGCATTTACATTTTGACCTCATATCGGCGTTAGCGCCCTCGAAAAATATGAAAACGACACCCATGATGAAAAATTTGAATTTTTTTGAGCGGCCATCTTTGGTTTACATTTCGACCCCACTATCGGCTTTAACACCCTCGAAAACCATGAAAACGATAACCATGATGAAAAATTGAAATAAATCAGAGCCGCCATCTTGGATTTATATTTTGACCCCACTATCGGTTTTAACACCCTCGAAAACCATGAAAACGATACCTATGATGAAAATTTTAAAAAAATATCAGAACCGCCATCTTGGGTTTATATTTCGACCCCACTATCGGCTTTAACACTCTCGAAAACCATGAAAACGATAAACATGATGAAAAAAATAGAGCCGCCATCTTGAATTTATATTTCGACCCCACTATCGGCTTTTGCACCCTTGAAAACCATGAAAACGATACCCATGATGAAAAATTTGAATCAGGGCCGCCATCTTGGTGTTTCATTTTGACCAAATTCACACTTTCTCTCTCTCTCTCTCCGGCATGCAGTGTACTCGGGCCGATGTATACAATTTTATTCCACAACACTGTAATCACTTTATTTTTTTCTTTTGTTTTTTTTGCCGGCGTTCTCTCTCTCTCTTTGAATTAGAAGAAGACAGTCACAAATATTAACACTTTTTAGCGTGACGATTTCTGAAAGCTTACAAGCCGCGATAGAGAACTTCGTTCTAAAAAAGGAAGGTTAAATTAATCGCAAGGAGGTTGTATAGCATTGAGATCGAGGTCGAATATATTGGTGTTCTAAATTCAAAACCAAAATAGTGATTAAAAGTGCTTTTTATTTACTGTTTTCAGTAAATAAAATAAGCTTTTTAGAGGGGGAATGGTATAAAAATACTTTGTAAGTTACAACTTAGTTACGACTTCCGAAATTAAAGTTATTTTTCACTTTGTAGTGTTTTTTTTTGAAAGACGGTTGTTTTTTTTTTTTTAATGTTTTTATTAACACGACAGTACAGCATTTTCGATGTATCTCGAAGAAGTTTGTCAAAATAATGTTCGAATTAGCAAGCGTGTTTGAGAAAAAGAATATGGCGGCATACCTTTTTGATTTTAGAACTTACAAGTAGAAGCTACAAGCGTTAAATCTTACAAACCCTGTAGATTTTTTTTATAAACGTAATTTACATGTACTTGTAAAAACTTCCTTGTAATGTGTAGCTTGTGAACGTGTAGACTTGTAAGTTTTGATAAGGACGTGATAGTGTGATCATTTGCAACAATTAAACACCTTATAAAAGCCTAGGCGAAAATTCATGGGATTCAAGAAAACCCAATTATTTGTATTTTTCAAAATTTCCCAGAATTCGTCACTAAATATCACTTTTCTGTTCAACAAATTCCTTGTAACTTTTAACTTGTAGAAAGTAGTGCCTGCTTGGTTTAGCCCTACCTTCTGAGTTGGTTGATATTTGGTTGATTTGGTACTATATTAGACTGGTTTAATGATACGAAATAATATGGTTTAAAGGTTATATTGAATACTGGTTATTATATCATCATTTCAGCCGAACGACGTCCACTGCTGGACATAGGCCTCCCCCAAGCACCGCCACTTCGACGGATTCTGTGCTTTCCGCATCCAGCGGATTCCTGCGGCCTTCACAAGGTCATCGGTCCATCTTGTGGGAGGCTTTCCAACGCTACGTCTTCCGGTACGTGGTCGCCACTCCAGAACCTTTCGACCCCATCGGCCTTCGGCATTTCGGCATTTACCATTTATGAAATGGTAAATCTAAGCTAATAGCACTAAGATACATAATAAAGAATATTCTATCTATCTATCTAAGATGGTTTGATTTGGTTTGGTTTGAGTTACGCGGTTGGTGTCCGAATACGTACTGAATGGTAATAGATGCGATACATGCATTTATGAAAATGCACGCAGGCAAAAGTGCTGAGCTGTTCGGTTGCAAATATTGTACCGAACATAACTGTTTGATGTTTTAGAAAATTTGGTACTATCGACAGGTTTGTTAAAGTATTAGATATTCAATGGAATAGCAATGAAGGCCTTTCAAATTGAGAGTTTGTACATTATTTTGTGTCGAATTCTGGGAAATTTTAAAAAAATACATAAAAAATTAGTTCTCTCGAATCCCATGAATTTTCGCCTAGGCTTTATGGGGCTTAATATGCTTTATGGGGCTGCAAAAGGTTCACACTACGTCAAATTACAAGTCACTCTGTATAATTTTCTAATTTTATTTTTGTAAAAACATACTTACTTGAGTTCAGCAATAGTGTTGATCATGATTTGGTTGTTGGCGACCAACGCGTCCCAGTCGTGGCGGCCGATGGGCAGGTTGGGCATCTGAAATTATAATTTTATTTATTTATTTATAACCCCCATTATTTATTTAAGTTATAAGATGGCCAATAAGGTGGTGGAGCTGAGATAAGTAGTCGCTCCATGTAAGATACTGGTATCAGCATCCAGTTAGACTGGAAGCGGACCACAACATAGTTGAGAAAAGGTAAGATAAGATGGCAAACAAGCCGATGGCCACGTGTGCCATGAGCGGTCTGACAAACTTAAAATTATGACAATAGCGATTTAAGGATCTTTTGTCGCGCGGTCAAAATTGGAACAAACGCCGCCATCTTGCTTTTTCATTACATTTCAAAACAATTTCACAAATGCATATAAACGTTATTCGAGCGCCAAAGTTCTTTATAGCAGTGCTAAAAGATATTGATAGTTTTAGTTAATTGGCGAACTTTCAGATGTCATCACGTCTCTAAAGTATTAAAGAGTTAAAAAACAGAACTGCCTGCCAAAAAACGAACTAAAAAGGGAAAAACAAGTTGTGTTAGTGATCTGTGTATACAAAGCGAAAGGTCACTCGTTTACTCGCTGATTAAAAAGATAAATAAAATTGTTATTGCAGTCGGGGGACCATTGTGTCGTTGTATGGAATACTTTACAATCTAAGAGGTCCTCCAACTGCAATGAAAATTTTAGAGATGGGACTAAACCATTGATTTCGCGACCTGTTACCGACACCGTGGAGTAAAAGACATCAACGCGTTAATTGCCGCGGTGCCGATTTCGGCACTGTCGGCACTCCCGGAGTGCCACTGTTTTTTTACACATTTGAATATGGCGCCACACTGCCGCCATTTAGCAAAAAATCTGAAATTATAGCCTGTCACTCGGGATGATGTAAGGATTCTAACGATATCCCATACATTCAAATCTGTTCAGGCATTGAAAAGTTATGGTGCCACAAAGAAACTCGCATACATACATGAACCCTGAAAACATTACAGTCCTTTTTGGGCAGTCGTGTAGTGCCATACCTGTGCGGGCGGCGCGGCTCCGGCCTGTATGGGCTGGCCCTGCGTGTGGCCGTACACGGCCGTCAGCATGGACAGGGAGTTCATCTGCTTGCCGATCACCTGCGGGAAACGACCATTTATATATTAGTAAAGTAATAACGTAATTCACGCCTGTATTTATTATTGTGTTTAAGTGCCATATAATAAGGGGCAATCCCATTGCCATTAACTGGGCACAAATCCAGACTCAGAAGACATCTCTGCCCGAAAAACTTTGCCCAACCTGGATATCGAACTTGGGATATCCTGCATATGGTATCAGAAGCATCGCAGACGTATTGCAATTCCAGAGACTGTCCCTCGGCAAACCTCGTGTTTCGTCAGTTATCGGATTTCTATCAGTTGCCCTTTGCACTTAGTGCAGACCGGAGGCTCTCAATCGACTTGGAAGTATTTAGAGTTGTTAATACTCTTTTAAATCAATGTTATTTATTTTTAAAATGGGAGGAAAGCTGCTGAAGTCGCAGGCACGAAAATAATTTTACAGCTCTATATAATTCACACGGAAATCAAAACAAAACAACAATAAAGTACTTAGTTCTGAATTCAAATTATTATACACTATAAATCTAATAATTGATGGACATGGAAATTAACGTTCAACGCGACATAAAAAAAATAGTCAGACTGTAATGTCTTGTGTCTGTAACTATCGCCCCTCTAGGCAGGTTTATACGAGCCCAGTAATGTGACAGTACAGTAAGTCAGTCCAGTGCTGACTTGCAACTAGACTCGTGTAAACACTAGTTTGAACCCAGTCCAGTGCTACCTTCGCGCCCTCTACTCGGTCCAGTAGACTAACTACCCATCTATTATCGTGCCCAGTAGCTTAACCCGCCCGGCTGACTGCCGATCTCGTCTATATGAACCCACTGAAGGGGTCCAAAATTCCGAGTCAATGGCTCCAGTCACTGGCATCGTGTAAACTAGGCAATACCCTCCACACAACGCAGCTTGGTCGTGGACATTATGTATGGTGGTACTTCGAGACGAGCTCCTTCACAAAGAGCTCTATTGCCAATAGTATAAGGCTTAAAATAATAAAATTATTATTAATTTATTGTCCTCACCTCATCAACTTTCTTATTAAGTTCCCTCAGTACATCATGTATTTGAGTCTGTCCCTGGAAGATCTGCCTCAACTCGCGCTGTGCGTCCGACTCGAACCAATCTTCGAACTCGCCGTCCTTGTCGCGCACCTGTAAGCAAACGGAGAATCAATGGGTGCGAGAGAGATAGAGATATGGTTTCGTAATGCGTTTTGTGGAGAAGTAAGATTTGGATTTTGTAAATGTGATTTAGGCACGCTTGCACCAAAAAATTACTTGATTATAGCGCTAAACGAATTTGAAACATCTTCCAATTTGTTGGTCAACCGTAAGTAAGTAAAAACTTGAATGACGAGAACCTCCCTCTCTAATACGACATAAAGAAGCCGTTACAGAAAGACATGAAATGAAATTGTTTATTCTGTAAATAGGATATCGGAATCACTTTTACACGTCATATTAAAAATAAGCTAGATGAGTTCGGCGTTCAGAGGTCGCAGTCTCTTTTAATTCCAGACATAATCTTGGTCAGGCCATATGAGGACCATGTAGATTAGTGTCTGAAATGGTTTTTTGAGGAAAGAACCACACAGATTTGAGTGGACCTGTCCAGTCAGGGCAAGCATTTGTCAGAACTTAAGGAGACATGCGGTGGACTGCACAGATGTATGGAAGAAAAAGACGTAAGTACTCAAAATAAATTTGGATAAGTGGACCGATGACCTTGTGAAGGCCGCAGGAATCCGCTGAATGCGGAGAACACAGAATCGGTCGAAGTGGCCGTGCTTGGGGGAGGCCTATGTCCAGCAGTGGACGTCTTTCGGCTGAAATGATGATGATGAGGAGGATGATGGACGGTATACAAACCTCGTCAGGATGTTCCTTCCTATAATCTTCTTTCTGCTGATCTAACTTCTTCTGGTACTCTTGGTACTCAAGAGACAGCTTCTGTTGTTCATCTTGGCTCATTTGTTGGCCTCCTGGTGATAAGAGGTTACGATTAGGTTATAATTTTATGTTTGTTTTCAATCTTTTTAAATATTTTGCTGTGCATACCAACCGCATCTAAGATAGTCTTGATAGAAAAAATGCTGGGGCTGATTCCGAAATTATGTAAATCTAAATCCCAGATAGTATAATTTGCATGTCCACTGTACATATGTATAGTGGTATACAGTGCCTGTGACTTGTATATTGTAAAAAATCGTCATTTTTGTGTTATCTTCATGGTTTTCGAGGGTACGATGTCGAAAAAGTAGAACAATGTCAATGTCGTAAATAATTCTTGATGTGATTTTCTGTAATCATTTGAATATGAAAAGCTGATTCTAAGCTGAAGTTATGATGATGATAATACCTTCATTTATAAAATGTGTGTGTTTACATATAATATTATTATCGTTTTTTAATTATTTACACCTTTAGATAAGTAATTTAAAACTTGATTAATATATTTTTTTTTGTACAGCTCGATAAGCATATATATAACTTCCCGACATCAATTATTGGGCAGTTGCCCACCAGACACGACACCCGTCTGGTCAGAGGATCCTCCTTTCTCTATAGAGGATGAGTGAACTGTACACCCTGTTCCTCATACCTCTAAACTTGTATCAAGAGGGCCTGCTCGTGTTGTTCTGCTAACAAAAAGTATCAGGCTATCACAGATCCCCGGAGACTCACCGCTCTGCTGCTGCTGCGTGTGCAGCGAGGTGGTGAGCAGATGGATGACGTCATGGTCGTCGGCGAGCCCGCCCGTGGCGGCCGACAGACCGAGGAACCCTCCGCGCGGAAGGACTACGTTTTCCGCGCGGAAACATAGCTCGTAGTCTGCTTCGTTGTTTGTCATGCCTGTGGGAGGGAACAATATATTTGTAATGGACATCACGGGTATATTTAGCGAAACGGAAGCCAGAGGTTTATAGTACACCACGCTTTATCGCCACATATGCAAAAAGGAAAACAGTTGAACGTAAATTTACCGTGTTATATTCTTACAGTTGCAAATATAACACGGCAAATTTACGTAGGCTGGCAATTATTTGCTTAACAATGAATTTCCCTGACTGTTCTAGGATGACGAGTCTAATGTCATGCGCATGATTAGTCTATTGTGCACAGTGTAGACTACTCATCGACTATGAAGTACTAATACCTCCTAACTACCTTTTTTTAGTGCCAATCGACGCGAAATAGCATTTTACGTCGATTGTCATTAAAAACTAATAATCGAAAAAAAAACTGTAGTTAGAGGTATTGGTACTTCACAATCGATGAGTAGTCTACACTGTGCCAGGGTTGCCAGATGTGATTTTTTATTTCTCCCCAAATTTTAAATATTTTTTCTCCAAATGATACCATTTTTCTAAGTTTTCAAAACATTGCGCGGGGATTCCCCTTTTCTCTGACACCCAGGGGCGTATTCTGTTTTACGCAGAAATAATATAGTTACTGTATGATAAAAGGAAAAAAAAAACGTTATTAATTAGGACTTTTTTTAGATTTTTTCATTAAATCATAATTTTTCCAACCCTGGACTTTATTCTACTTTACTAAGTATACATTTCAAATAAAAGTAATAAAATATTCCAACTAAACTAATTCTAACAACAAACTAAAATATTGCGTCATAAAATTCCTGCATAATAATACTTTCTTTCTAGTCATTCTGAAATGAACTTAATATCCACGCCCATTAAGTTTATATTTGCATAAGTGGAAATAACATTAATAACAAATATTACTTACCATTATGGAAGTACACAGTGAGAGTGTTGAGGTAGTACTCAATGCGCGCGCGCGTCGGGAACGGCTTGTTACGGAAGTCGCGCAAACAGCCGGACAGCAGCTGCTGGGACCCGTCACTGGAATAGAGAGGTTGAGTGTTGATTAATACACATATATATCTGAAGTTCGACCAACAATCAACAACATCTGCCTAGCCTTATTCCTTAGCTTCCAGTCTCACCAGATGCAGCTGAATACCAGTATTTTACATGGATCGACTGCTTATCTGACCTCCACAACCCAGTTACTGGGTAAACACAATACCCCTTGGCAAGACTGGGTGTTAGACTTTCGGTCTTCTGAATTCTGACGACCTGTAACGACTGTCAAAGATCTACGAATGACAGCCGAGACCAACGGCTTAACGTGCTTTCTGAGGCACGGAGGGGTCTTGGTATGTTATGGATGGTCACAAATCTACGGAATGACCCCGAGCAACGCTGGCCGACCAGCGTTGCTTAACCTACAAGATGGACCCGTGCGGCTGTTATTATTTAGCCACGAGCCCCTCTCCGGTGATGTCAACATTTCAGCCGAAAGACGACATAGGCCTTGCCCAAGCATCACTATTTCAACCGGTTTTTTGCTTGTCGCACCCAGCGGATTCCTGCGGCCTTCATCAGGTCAACGGTTCACCTTGTGAGAGGCCTTCCAACGCTACGTCTTCCGGTACACGGTCGCCACTCTAAAAACTTTCGGCCCCAACGGCCATCTGTTCTGCGAGTAATGTGCCCTGCCCACTGCCACTAAGTTTGGCAATTTTTCGGGCTATTTAGGTTACCTTGGTTCTCTTACGGATTTCTTCATTACTGATCCGATCACGTAGGGAAACTCCAAGCACAGCCCTCTCCATTGCCCTTTCGGTGGTGTACCTGAACATAAATAGTGTACCAACCTCTTATGATCGAAGACCTTGGTGCCATCGTTGACGACGGCACTGATGTAGGGATTGTTGTGTTTGTTATCATTATCGAACGAGTCGAAGATGACCGCCAGACCGTTCCACCGGTCTGAGGACCCAAATACTTCGCCCGTGTAGTCACCGCGTTGGGTTGTGTACCAAAACGCCTGGGGAAAGAGGGATTATGTTATTACGCACATGATATCCCAGACGGGGCCACAAAAGGGATAAATGAAAGGTGAATTGCATGCAGCTAATATGAGAATGCTAAGAACCAGACTGCTATCGATGGATCAGTCGATATTGCAGATCACATCAAAACAAATTCGATGGTCGATTTATGAAAGGGCGACCGTCGATCGATGTCGAATGAAAACACGTCAACAGTTATGCGGTTGTCGTGCATCACACTCGATCTAGCTGAACGGTCGATGTCATCGGTCAACCGCACTCTGGTCGTACCTTAAGAGGACTGTGTGGTGTAACGCGAATGGATTGAATAAGTAATGATATGTACACGTGATAGGAAGAATAAGGAACATGTTGCGAAGGAAAGTATTGAGTATGAATCTGGCCACGCTAAGTCTGCATGAGTTAAAAAAACGGTGGAATTTGAAAATCTATAGACGGCAACACCATCCTGTCCTACGAAAAAAGAATTTGATACTTTGTTTGTCTTTTTGTTTTTGATAGGTTATTTTGTATATATTCTAATTTATTCCTGGTAAAGAATAGACACTTTAGCATGATGCAGTGTGGATTTGATACAGTTTTGTCATCGTATGAAGGTAGAGCATAGGTACGACAGTCTATTACACATAATGTATTTTGCAAAAATCAAAAGGCAAGATATCAAAATCATTAGATCTACTTACAACCCCGAAACTAACATAATTGACTGATGTTAAAGTATACCATATATAAAACTTTTTGGGGTTGCCCATTTATTGCAGACACGTTGCGCCGACCACAAATCAATTGGGATAAGGGCAAGAGAATTATGAACGACTTACCAATCCGTCGGCACCTATCCTGCCTCTACCGGTGACTTTGAACATGACGTCGATCTCCCACCAGTCGAAGTTGAGCGGCTGCTTGCTCCAGATCGCGCCCTTCTGGCTGCGCAGCGACGGCGCCAGGCGGACGCTCTCGCCCGATGCTATCGCGTCTGGAAAGTAGGGAATTATTGAGTTAGCCTTGTGTTTTTAATAGATAAACTTATTTATAAAGTCAAGCGCACATTGACGCAACGGGCCGCGGCGCAACGCATTTTGAAACAAAAAAAGTGCGGTGCGGCTAGGGTTACCATCCGTCCGGATATGTCCGGCTTTTTGGCCCCCCGTCCGGACTATGCCCGTCCTTCTCATTTGTCCGGACTTTTAGATTTAAGGGGATTTTCTTTAAAATAGATAAATGATTACTAAAAATTAAGATTGCCTAGCCTTTTCCCAACTATGTTGAGGTCGGTTTCCAGTCAGAAAAAAAAGTATAAAAGTTAAATATCCGGACTTTTTTGCAAATGTCAGGCTTTTTCAAATTTCGAAATGGTAACCCTGAGTGCGACCCGCCTGCAATGTGCGTTTGTTCATAGAAAATGTACGAAAGCGTCGATGTAAAAAATTCTATTGATTTTTGTAATACGTTCAGTGCGGGTTGGCGGAAGTCACATGTCTTCGAATTTTTGGTTCTAGGACATGCCGGTTTCCTCACGATCGTTTCTCTCTGCAATAACAGTAGCCTTATGTATGTGCCTGTAATGTTACCGCCACCCATCCCCTTTACACCGGAATAGAGCAACGCTGCTTTTCGGCAGAATTGACTATGTAGGAAGTACTTCCTCGGACGATCTCCTTTACAAAGAGCTCTATGTGTTTGTTAGATAAACTCACTTTTACCATCGTCAAAAACATTTAGGGGTCTCGCGCACTAGACGGCCACGACCATGACCAGTGGTCGCAGCGACCAGGTAAACTATAGAAACCGATACGAATCGCGCACTTGGTCGCAACGGCCAGCTAGCCACAGACCATACAATACCACTAGACGGCCACGACTGGCCGGAGTCGTGGCCGCCTAGTCCGCAAGATCCATAACAGTCGGTACGCGGTCGTTGATATGACACATCGGAGCTTTAAAAAGAGATTTTCAAACAGGTATGAGTGACAGAGGCTCAATTTACATTGCCGCGGAACGGAGTGGATGAGAGTTTTTGTGACGATATTATACATAGCAAAATGAACTGTATGTCAATTATCTAACGTACAAACTAGATACGAGCTTGTTACTGCGGGACTTCCCGAGAATGCGCGAGAATTCTCCAGAAGAGGTGCGCCCTGTTATTTGGCTCGTATCTAGTTTGTGCGTTACACCATTGACATAAAGTTCACTATGCTTTGTACAAAAAAGTCGCTTGCATTCCGTTCCGTGGCAATGTAAATTGAGCCAGAAACGGACGCTCTTTATAGCCGATTTTTTTCTAAGTCATTATGGCTTATTTTCGGCCGCGTACAGTGAAATGTTAATTCACTTAGATACTCGTACAGTTTAAATTGTTATCTTAACAAGTTATGTCATTATTCTAATGTTAAACATTGTTTGTTAACATGCTTGTAACTTCGGTGTTAGATGGTATACTTTATTCAGAGGTCAAACTAGGCTATGTTTGTCATGGCTTTTGTAACTACATTACATATTACTGAGAAAAAAAAAAAAACTTGAATAAAACTGTCAAATTGAGAATCAACAGCAGACCTATCTACTACTTTTTGGTTTCCAACATTCACAGAGGTGAAAAATCCACCCTCAACTCGACAGTTATTGCTAAAAATAAAAATATCTAAATTAATTTATTAATATCCAGGTTTCTTTTAAACCAGGCATAAATCCAGATTCCAGGCTGATAGGGACAGAATTAAAAAAAAAAAACAATTTTGCCTGACCTGGGGTGCGATCCCAGGACCAACGAGGCAGTCTACTAAGTACCTGGTACTTGTTGATAGGCCTACATTGTCCTCTCATAGCTATTAATACTGTAATTTGAAAATATCGTAGAAACCATTTATTTTTAAAAGAGTAACCGTGGAGTTTCTTGCCGGCTCTTCTCCATAAGAAACGACCAATTGGAACCGTGCACCTAGCTTCTGACGTTTCATAAGTACTCTTGTAGGTTTATGTGAAATAAAATAATTTGAGTTTTGCGTCAATTCTTTTATTTATATTTAAATTATTTTATTCGCCTGCCTACAAAAATGCTTGCTTTAATATTACTAAACCAGTAGTAGAACGTAGCGCGATAATTTGAAACATAATAATGTATGTTCAATAAATAATGATAAAGTATAATAAAGATTACCGGTAGCTAACTGACCTGTTTTAATGTGTAATATTATATGTGTGTATCTAATCGTCATTTTTATACGAGTAGTAGTCTTCCATATATATTACAAATAGTACCTGGGCGACCGAGCTCTGTTCTGGTGAAAATAGAGAATGGTATAATTCATACTAATCCCATGTATTAATAGTAAGTACATACTAGTTCCATGCTGCCATGATAGTAGGTATTTACTAATTCCATGCTGCCATGTCATTATTCTAAGATAGCCATCTTGTTCTAAACTTTGGGCGACCGAGCTCGAGCGAAAATACGCAGAAAACGAATTTTCCCAGATATGAGACCTAGCTAGATCGATTTTTCGCCCTGTAAAGCCCTATATTGCAACTTTCATCGAAATCGTTATAGCCGTTTTCGAGAACGTGATTACAAATATTGCTCATAGAAGGATTTAGTAGAAATAAAAAGTGGTGGCACTCCGGGAGTGCCGACAGAAGTGAAAACTTGAACAAGATCGCCTAGGTGGAAGAAAAATACTTGTATAGAGCATTGGTCCGTAACGTAATATAAATAAAGAACACAATCGCGTTTACAAAAATGAGATGTCGTCATAGTGTCACGAAATCAATGGTTCAGTTCCATCTCAAAAATGCCCAACGCGCCTAAAGAAGTTTTCACTTCAAAAAAACATGAATGACTGTCTCTTTGGTGTAGTGGTCGCATACGCGACAGCTGAGCGGATCTTGGTTTGAACATTTCGCTGTCCCCGGCGAATAAAATGGTAATGTGCTATTACGATAGTTTTAACTTTATTGCATATTCGATATTTAGAGGTCCGATTACACTCTGTCAATTTTTTTCATTCATTTCCTACGGTTATTTCAGAAGTTACGAGATTTTAAGGTGTATTGTAATAAACGTAAACAATCACTTTTCTGTTGGTATTTGAACAATTCCGCTATGTATATTAGTTAATAAGATATTCACAAAAAGCTGTTTTTAACCGACTTCCAAAAGGAGGAGGTTCTCAATTCGTCTGAATGTTGTTTTTTTTTTTTTTTTTTTTTGTATGTTTGTTACGCGATTACTCCGCCAATTATGAATTGATTTTGATGATTCTTTTTTTGTTTGGTAGATCATACTTCAGAGGTGGTCCCATATAAATTTTATTAATTTTGCTTGGGTAGTTTTTGAGTTAGCTTCAATAATACGTATTTTTTTCCCACTTAGTATGTGGATGATATGATAACTTCCTGTCACTGTTATTTACATAGCAGGTAGTGGTATTCGAATTTGTTTGGGGTAGGTACCACAACACTAAAAAGTGAAAAATAAAAACTTTTTACAAAAAAAACAACCGACTTCAAAAAAAAAAAACACTACAACGTGAAAAATAACTTTAATTTCGGAAGTCGGTGACAAAGAACGAAAATTCAAAACCAAGACACCGACTTCCGAAATTAAAGTTATTTTTCACTTTGTAGTGTTTTTTTTTTTGAAGTCGGTTGTTTTTTTTTTGTAAAAAGTTTTTTATTTTCCTGTATAATTTAGTTTTTACGATTACGATTTTATTCGCCGGGGACAGCGATTTGTCTCGAAGTAGATCGGAACCTAGATCATCACCATTCTTCTACTCTTATCCCAATATATTAGTGGTCGGTACAACATGTGTTTTTCTTCCATACTTCTCTATTAGCTGTCATGTCACTCTTTCCAGCCATTATCATCTTCCACACAGTCCATCCATCGTTTCTTTGGTCTTCCCCTACTCTTATAGCCCTCCACATTCATACTCAAGATCGGAGCCTAGCAGAAAACATAACATAGGTAATATAACTTCACACCTGTAATCCCAGGAGGGTTAGGCAGAGGTCATAGAGGTGCACCTACAGTAAGTAGGTCCTGTGAAGGTTTTAATATGAGATGGAACCTCATATATATCACAGGCTGGCATGAAACCTTTAGTGTTCCGAATAATCTATCAAAAAATATATTTAAATAGGATTCGTGAGGGCTTTTCTGTTGTTGAAAAAATATATAGTAGTCAGCCCCAGGCCTCCGCTCGCGTGTGTCTTTATATTAATAATTTAAAATATAGTCTCTGCTCTTCAAAAGTGTTTTAATTTATACACACTACACGATTCCGAGTATCGCAGCCAAGCGCGGTGCTTACGGTACATTTCGCCAATTATGTTTTTAAGTCCCATTTTATAGGGAATGATCCTATTGCCTTAGCTATCAAGAGCACAAAAACCTAGATATGTGCCCAATTATTGTCAATAGACTCGCCCCCTTTAACATGGGACTTATGACATAACTGGCGATGTACAGGGTCTTGTTTATTGGGAAAACCGGATAAAAACCGTTTAAACAACACGCAACCAGCAGTCATTGCTTCTTGCACTGATAAAATGATAAGACATTGTTGTTATATTATTAATGTAATCTAAATCCGAAGCATTTTACTGATAACACTATTGACAAGTTTATAGTCTAGTGGCTCACAGTTTACCGTGAGGTCATAGGTAAAAAATTGGTTGCCTGTAAAGTCGGTATACGGGCGAAAGTTTTACGTGACAACGACTTTGAGTGGTAAAATAATTTTAATGTGAATATTCATTCGTATAGTAGGAAGAAGGATGAAATAATAGTAACAATTTAAAACATTTATTTATACACATGAACCGGTGTGTATGCCTATCTCTCTCACTCTCTCTCTCTCGCTCTGTCTCTCTCGCTCTTAGGCGGGCTAACTGTGCTCGAGTGGAAGGGACGCGTGCCTTTCACTTTTTATGTCTGTCTCTCTCGCTCTTAGGCGGGCTAACCATGCACGCGTGCCTCTCACTCGCTCTCATTGTGAGCGCATAACGTGAGCGGAGCGTAACGCAGTTTCTTGAAGTGTCACCCGGCAAACCAATTTATAAGACGTTGTCACGTCAAAAAAACGCAGGGGACGTGGCTGTCCGATGTAAAATGCAGTTCGGCAGATTTGCACGGTGTAGCAAACTAGCAAGCACGTAAAAATGACACTCTTCAGAGCTTACTGCCAGTCATTTTACACGTGCAGCCTGTGGGTTAGCTCAACGCCCTACGAGTGCAGTACAACAATGCGTTCAGGATGCTGACGGGGCTGCCGAGTTTATGTAGCGCTTCGGGGATGTTAGCTGAGGCGAGGATTAACGTCTATCTTGCCATCATTCGAAACCGGTGTGTCTCGATCATCCATGGAATGCATGCCAGCTCCCACAGCATCCTGAGCACGTTGTGCGGTAGGTGGGATTGTCCAATGCTGCGCCACTGTGTCGGATTTCACACGTCTACGAGCACGTGCTAAATACTACGTGGATAGTGTTAAATTCGACTCTAGACGTCGTTACCTAGCTGATAACTATTTTGATATGAACATTAGTTTTCTAATGTTAAACCTGCCATACACGGGCACTCAACTCCATAACATTCCACGGCAACGCTTCCAAATATAAAATAGTAAGTTTCCTCTACTAATACCTAAGTACTGTATGGATTCAATGTGGTCTGATGATAAAAGTTTATTATTATTATAGATTTCTGCTTGGTCCATGTTTGTTGTGTTGTATGTGTTTGTTGCCACTTCTTGTCTTGTTGTGTTGCTAATAGAACGACCGATTAGGTCCCATTGAATGCATAGGATGAATTACGTCAGTGAATATTTAATAACAATTTTGACAGTGACAGCTCTTGAACGTGGTTTAGATGTGCTGAACACGTTCAGTTTCATTGGTGAAATCCGCACTTAGACGATATCGCGCCGCGTCAGACCAAGACGAAGATGGAGGGGAGAACTTGACTCCTACCGAAAGGATCGGCCTGCGATGACAATGGGCAGACTTGGGTGGGAAAGGAAGGCCTTTGCCCAGCAGTAGGACATTAGGGGCTAAATAGACAGATGATGTTTGTTTTTCGGCCCGTTCTGAGATGTACAAGATTACCTACAGAACATAGTCCGTCTATAGTGTTCCCACTGCTGGGACTCAGGCCTCTTCTCTGTAAGAGGGAACGGGAATACACCACGCGGACAAGTGCGGAGCGGTGGATGTCAGGGATGCTACGCTCTTGTTAGGGCGATAATTCGGCACAGCCAGACACAGGCCGGGCAGAATAATCGAATAAATAAATTTGACGCCCGGCTGTACCGAATCAAGTCTGTAAGAACGACTTAATTTTTTTTTTGTAACTAATTATGCTCTTATGTGCCTTATAATAACATAACATCACACAGACGCCTGTAATCTCCAAAGGGTTAGGCAGAGGTGTACCAATAGTACAGTGTATACCCCCAGTTATGTTTAAGTCCCATGTAATAGGCCTATTGCCGTCCATCGGGCACAAATCTAGACTCCAAGCTGTTACTTAGAAATTCCAGAAGGAAAATTCAATAACGCACCCTGACCTGAGAATCGAACCCAGAACTTCATGCTCATCTGTACCACTTACCTACCCTACCTACCCTACATACCCTACCTACCCTAAAACCTTGTCCTAAAAATAACGAACAATTAAAAAAAAGAATTGGCCAAATTGGTCTAGGCGTTGTTGAGTTATGCGCTTACCAACATTTTGCGATTCATTTTTATATTATAGATAGAGTTTATAGTAATAGGAAGTAATAAAACATAAAACTGCAGTTTTAGCAGAACAGCGTGAATATTAGTACTAATTATAAAAATCAATGATGTAAGCGTTTCGTAATTATTCGTAAACAATCGTCCATGTTCGCCGATATCGATGTTTGTAATATAAAAGCGTGTTAAACCGACTGCTACGAGTACGTTTTTACGGAATTATCGACTTAGAACACGTTTTGTTTTATCAGAAAACTTGTTAGGAATTCTAAAGAATTAATTTTAATAATTTTTTACTTTATATTAATGTTTTGTAGCATGTCTACATCTTCGGTCAAAACGGTGCAGGAAATCGGTATGTCCTACAACCAAAAATTCAAATACATGTGACATCTATCAACCCCCACTGGGCCCGCGTGGTAGATTACAGCCCACTCCCTCTCACGGAGAGGAGGTCTGTGTCCCAGCAGTGGGAACATTATAGGCTGATTATGCTGCATCTTCGTTAGAGGAAGCGCTAGCAGACCAAGATTTAGATGGGTGGACGACCTACAGAAGATCGTGGGAAAGACAAGGATGAGAGTCAAACAGACCAGGGAAGCATGGCACAAAAGGGAGGACAGCTATTCTCAGCAGTGGGTGGAACAAGGCTTCCAATGATGATGATGCCTACATCTTTATTTTAAGTTTTTGGGTTGCAAATAAGTCAGCCCACATGATATTGGTCACTGCCACCTATGGACATCTGCAATATCAGAGGCATCGCAGATCCGTTGCCATCTCAGAGACAAGGCTGAGGTGTCTCATGTGCTTGTACTACATCAGCACCTCACATCATCAGCATATAGCAGTCCACTGCTGGACATAGGCCTCTCCAATCACCAGCACCTATGCAATTCAATATTTTTTTAATTTTTGTTTATGGGTCTTGTACTCCTTTGTAGAACATACATATATGTAGTGTGTATACATTCTGGGACGAAGAATATGTGCTACATAGGTTCCCAGCGATATATTTCAACTTGATAAAAAGTATGTCCTAATTCAGGTCATGGTCTCCCCATGAGCCAAATTTCATTCAATTCTGTTCAGCCGTTTTAGCGTGAAACCGTAACAAACAAACTCACTTTCGCATTTATAATATTAGTTAGGATAGTGGTGAAATAAGCAATCTGTTTAGCACAGTGATAATGCAAGCCATTTTCATTGATAAAATAAAAGGTACTCTTTTATCCCTGGCTACTAAAATATTCCAAAGATAACAACAATCATATCTTATCTAGGGCTGCCAATGTTACCATGTTCTCCATTTTTAAGGTACTATTTCAAAATAAATTAGCATAGCAAACATTTCCTGGATGCTTTTCTTTTTTTGGGGCTTTAATTATTGCATTCTGGGTGAGTTGGGAATCAAGCAACAGGACCTTAACAAAAGTTATAACATCACGCCTAATTTCCCTAAAGGAGTTGGGTAGAAGTGCACACATTGTGCAGACAACACTTGCACAAACAATAATTCATTTGACTGTCTACAATCTGTGTTCCATAATATCATCAATGTGAAACAATTAAGTGCCCAATTTAAGGCGAAAGCGTCAGGGTAGCGTGAAATTAAAATTTGCAAGTCAGTATCATTTTGTATGTTGATCTAAATATGATGATATGTGTCAAATGTCATGAAATCATCACATTTGACACCTTTGCTAACTTATGGAGTTGTATTGCTGATTGTAATGATTACAATTGAGTAATTTCTCAGTCGCAGCTCGGAGTCTGGATTTGTGCCCGGTTGATGGCAATAGGCTCGCCCCCTCTTACATGGGACTTAAACATAACTGGCGAAATGTGGGTGTACCTGCTACAGGGACACCTCTGCCCACCCTTCGGGGAAACAAGGTGTGATGTTATGTGTAAAGCCATATTTGTTACGGCCGCAAATCATATTTGAATTAACATAAAACCTGACACTGACCTGCAAAATGCAAAAAAAACGTAAGAAAATTTGTATTTCGCGGGCTACCCTGATGCTTCCCCCTTAAACAATACAATTTTAAAAGAGTGTCCATGAAGTTTCTTGCATGTTCTTCTCCATAGGAACCAACTATGGGCAACTAGCTTCATCTTTCTGACTGACTGACCCCTTGAAAATTTAAAAGTGCTGACCAATATGATTTATTGAAACAAATTCTTGTCATTATGTATCATCATTCTTTTGCCCTGATCCAAAATTATTCGGGATCAGTGCAACGTGTCTTTTTCTTCACAAACTATCAGTTGTCACCTCGGTAGTCACCCCTTTACTAGCCACATCATCTATCACAAAGTACATCCTTCGATAAACATAATACACTACAAAAATTAAAGATTGTACAAAATAATGTTAATTATTGATCTGAGAACAATAGTTATGCAGATGATATCATTTTATTAAGACAAGGAAAGTCTTAGGGACAGGAAGCAAACGCATAAAGTTTATAATCTAAATTTATTATTTATATGAATAACGGTTTGGTTTATAAACATAATTAAGTAAATGGAAAGAATTAATCAACATTAGCTTTAAAATGGGAATGTGCAAGTGATGGTGTTGCTTCACTTGCTTCAAATAATTGCACTGTTGAGATCATAATAACCTACAGCCATACCTACAGCACATCACTGACACGTTCTTTGTAGAAAGTGTTCAAAAGTATTAGAAGAAAGAAATGAATGACCATTTCCCTACATACTCTACTAATAGCGTGTCTTACCAACAATTCGCATTGATTAATTAATAAAACCATTAACGAACTAGTTATTATATCAATAACGAGTATTTAATTTAATATTTTCAAAAATTTGTTAAGGTTTTTAACCGTGTCGACTGCTTTCGTGGAACCAAAAAACATAATCTCGGCAACTATTTCATTTCTCTTTCCAATACATTCAGATCTGTATAGCTCTGTCTCTTTCACACTTGACAGATTTCACTGACGTGTCGCCGTCAAATCGTATGGACCGAAACAACAAACGATTTTAGATTTTTTATTCGATATTTATAACTTAACATGAATGTTTATGAACATAGAAACGAAGATAAGGAGTCCATAAGTATATTTGATGCGGCTAAAACCTATTTATCAGTGATAGATATTGAGAAATTAGGTTATACTTACTGCCTCCGTACTCCCAGAACGGAACAGATCCATCTTTTTGCGCTAAATACGGCGGCTTAAACGAATATTTGTATTCGAAACGTCTGTGTACGGACTGGGTATTAACGCACACCAAAATGCATAATATCACACTGCACAATACTAAATTAAATTTAATCGACGACATATCGACGGCTAACAGCAACCGCACTCGCTCACGTCAAGACTCTCGAAAAAAAATTGTTGATCGTGATATTCGACCGTGATTTGTCAGCTGAGTTTCGTTCGGATACACCTACCACAATGAGGTTAAAAAACTGAAAGCTCAGAACAGGTGGCAGCACAGTCTTTGTTGTGTTGTTCACTTTTGTGTCGATCACAAATTATTCGAAAACTAGATAAACGAGGGATGGACTGTGAAGTCTAAGATGTTAATAATATGGCTAAAAAGGAGGGTGACTGGCAAAACTCTCGACTAATAGAGAAGTGTGGAAGAAAAAGACATGTTGTGCAGACTCCTAACAAATTGGATTACGGGCAGGAGAATGATTATGAAAAGTACTTGAACTGGCAACACTGGTAGCCGGTCGTCAAAAAAACGGTCTCTAGGTTAATTATTTTAGTAAATTAATAAAAGTGTTTTATTTGTGTTAAATTAGTGTATTATAGTCGAACCTAGATGTTAAGTATTCTACCCAGTAAATATACAGTGTTTTTTGTCGCGAAAACTTCGTACAAAAAGGATTTAAAACCGGCTGTCAACTCAACACTTCAACTGTGACGGATTTCAAACTATCACCGATCCCGGGGAGTATTTTGTTTTAAATAAGTGATTTTGTATTCATATTTACAGACCACAGAACATCATAAAATACTGCTCAGGTCTCTGAGCTACGTCCATCACACACTGGCACGGTTTATGTCTCATTTTGCTTGACAACTAGTGGAAGCAAAATAGAAGACGAAAACATTCGCCCAGACAATAAACACTACATATTTTACTATACCAATTATGCTCATTATGAGTTTATACTATAAAATATAATCATGTAATGTGTCACGAATTTTTCACATAAAATCAAGTTTAATGATTGTACATAAATATCTAGTTTTAAGATAATAACAAGAAAAGCAGTGTTTTTCTAAAGTATTTCTCTTCTGTTTAACTTTCCCATCTCACTCTAATTAACTTAATCTAAATTTAACAGCTATTTCTCAATAAATTACCTAACTTACTTTTTCCCCCAACTACCTCCTACTTATCCACATATATCAGAACATCTTTTCTTGCACTGTTATTTAGCTGCATAACTTCACACATTCCAGGTGACTCACAATTATTCAAAATGATGACTCGCAGAGCTACAATCAAGGAGATGGAAGCAAAACTGAGAGCTACCTTGAAGGATCTCGAAGCTTCTCAAGCTGAATGCAAACAACTGCTCCAGGAAAGGGAAGACAGTGAAGTGGAAGTGGAGAACATTATCGCCAAAAACACCTTCCTCAAAAATGAGCTGGCTGAGCTACACACAGAACACATGAACTTAGCCGACCAGTACAGTGAACTACAACACCAAGTGTCAACATTTCAAGAGTGCAGTGACACCCACGAACTGGCATTGAACCATATTTCAGAACTAAAACAGAAATTATGTGAAGCCCATAAGGCCCTATCTCTCTCAGAGTCTGTTAAGGTCAGTGAACAGGTCGCTGACACAAATAACCTATTTGATGATTTGGTAGGCAGTAAGTCAAAATCAGTGTGTGAGCCAGCTATAACAATAGATTTGACTGGTGATGATACCATACCATTGTGTCCTATTATTATGAGTCATAATAAATTAAAGAAATATATTAAATTTAAGAAAATAATTAAACGGTCACAGAGAGCAATTAAAAAACAAAAACTTTTAAAATTAAATCTTTCCCTTAGAAAGGAACGTGTTATCCTTTCAAAAAGTTTAAATAGTTGTATTGTTGAGATAGATGAATGTAGGCAAAAATATGATATTGATACTAAGCTCCTTTATAATGATATTCAACACAAGGAGCACTTGCTGAAGGATATTTTTGAGAAATATGAGACTTCACAACAACAACTAAGTGAGCGCTTGTTTGAGGCTGGAGAACTACTGGATTTGGTGAAGTGGAATGCTGAGAAGTATGAGTCCCTGACTAATAATCTCTCATGCAGTTGTGTCAACCAACCATCACCTCCTCAGCCTCAGCCTGACTTGCCTCCACCGGTGTTGTCTCTTCCTGCAGAGACCTGTGTTAAAACACAGAATAATAATAAGAAATCTATATTTTTCTGTGACGAATTAGGTTCTGGCTTTGGAAAAATGTTATTTAATTACCTTAGCCATAGTTTTACCAATCATAGTTATCATAACATAAGTTTCAAACAAATGATTAAAAGAATTGAAAGCACAAACCTAGATAATTATTCTACAATGGTTTTGCTATTGGGTAATAGTACTGGTATTACTAGAAAGGACATAGTGGATGGTGTGGACACCTTATTAAAGTTAAATATAGGAAAGCTAATGTTGTGTGCTTTACCTTACTCTGATACTTTATCAGATTACGAAAATAATTATATTTATAAGTTGAATAGTATTATTCACAGGCTGACATGTTGTCATAGTGACAAATTATTGTATTTTGACACTAACAAGTTTGTTAGTGGTTTTAAGTTAACTCGGAGAACTTTATCTCTGTCTTGGGAATGTAGACATATGATTGCTATGTTGATAGCACATAATATAAATGAGGTTATAGCAAATATAACAAATTGTAGTATTAGTGACGAGTCTGTGTTGTCTAGTTATACTAACAACATAGTAATTAATTCTGAAGCATCATGTTGTACGAAGGAGGATCCACCTACAATACCAACATCTTTGGAGGCCACTACCAGTCAGATAGGGTATTCTCTTCCTGCTGGAACTCATACGGGCATTCTAGACTCTTCAGTTGTAGTTGTGGAGTTCACTCCGGATAACTTTTTAAACTAGTTAGTAAGACAACAGAAGTTACCCCTTCAAATAACCAATTATTATTAGAGAATAATAAAAAGGTATCTTCTGGCAATATTTTACATTATAATAATAATAAAAAACCAAAGGGGGGGCAACATACTTTAAAATTATTTAATCAAAATATCCAAGGTTGCTCTTCCAAATTACTGGAAATAGAATTGTTTTTAGAAAATACCAAGTTTGATGTCATTTGTTTAACAGAGCATTGGTTAAAAGATCATCAAGTAATGTCAATTAATTATGAAAATTATTGTGTAGTTAGCCATTTCAGCCGAAAACGTATGATACATGGCGGGTCATTAATATTGATAAAAAATTCTATTAAATCGAAAGAAAGAAAAGACATTATCGGACTGTCTGTTGAACACAACATTGAATTGTCCTGTGTTGAGCTTGATAAGCATGTTATAGTATGCGTATACAGACCTCCAAGTTACCAGAATCTATCTGTTTGATTCTGTAATGGAAGATGTACTAAAGAAACTTAGTGCTAGTAGTAAGTCAATAATCATATGTGGTGATTTTAATATTAATTTATTAGAAAATAACTCGAACACTATCAGATTATTAAGTCTTTTTAGGTCATTTGATTTGTCAAATGTTTTTATTGAACCAACCCGAGTGACAGCTTCTTCTGCCACTTGTATAGATAATATATTTTGTAATTGTGATTACTTACATAAACAAATTGTAAATAAGTTGCCATCTGATCACAGTGGTCAAACAGTAACATTTTGTACCTACATGCCTTTACAAAAAATTCAAATAAGGTTTAGGCCAATTACATGTAAAAACTTAGAGAAATTAGATAACTCTTTGGCAAGTAAATTATGTGTTCAGAGTTTTAATAATATTTTTGACCCTAATGAGTTTTACGCCGAGTTCTTTTCACTATTAAACAAGCAATTTATTGACACTTTTCCACTAAAGACTAAAACTATTTACACAAAGTTCTTATTTAGTGATTGGGCCACTCCAGGTATTCGTAAAAGCAGGGAAAAACTTTTTGAACTTTATGGCCTAAAGCAACATATGAATAATACAAGCTTTCATCAGTATGTCGCAAAATATTCTAAAACTTTTAAAAGTGTGTGCAAAATAGCTAAAGCTCTTTACATTAGCAATAAAATAAAATCAGCTGATGATAAAATAAAAACTACCTGGCAAATAATAAATAATGAAACAGGTAGGAAAAAACAGCGTAATACTGAATTAAATTTAGAGACTGCACATGGCCCCATCAACTCAGATGTAGAAATAGCTCAGGAATTTGAAAACTTTTTTGCTAATGTTCCCCTTAAAACTACCGAAAATTTAAATTCATCACCCGCGCTTTCTGCCGCCTTACTTAGAAATAATGTAAATGCATGCCCTTTAGAGTTTAGGTTTCAGCATACAAACCCCCAGGCTGTTATAAAAGCTTTTAAAGATCTTAAAATTAAATCAACAGAAGATCTATGGGGAATGTCTGTAAAAGTCTGTAAATCTATCATCGAAACCATTGCGCCCTATTTAGCTTTCATATTTAACACCAGTGTAGACCAAGGAGTCTTTCCGGATCTCATGAAACTCAGTAAAGTAGTTCCATTGTTCAAGTCCGGTGATAGTAAGGAACCCAACAATTATAGGCCCGTGTCAATTCTGCCAGTTTTCAGTAAAGTGTTTGAAAAGTTGATGCTTAATCAAATGTTACGTCACTTTAATAAAAATTCCATCTTTCATGAACAACAGTACGGTTTCACCAAAGGGCGTTGTACCACTGACGCCGGTGTCACCCTAATAAAGAACATTTTTAATGCCTGGGAAGAAGCACAAGATGCCATTGGAATCTTTTGCGACCTCTCGAAGGCGTTCGATTGCGTAAACCATGAAACACTTCTGCTGAAACTAGAACACTATGGGATTAGGAATACAGCTCTTGATTTACTAAGATCATACCTGAAAGATAGAAAGATTAAAGTTCAAGTAAACGGCGTAAACTCGTTGGGGTCTGAAATGGCAATGGGTGTTCCTCAAGGTTCGATATTGGGTCCATTCCTCTTTTTAGTTTACATAAACGATTTACCCCAATTACTTCAAAATCAACCGAAGATGGTGTTATTTGCAGATGACACATCATTGATCTTTAAAATAGACCGACGGTCACAAAATCTTGACGACGTGAATAACTCTATTCTTCAGGTCCAAGATTGGTTTACGGTAAATAATTTGGTACTTAATGAGAAAAAAACCAAATGCATTAGATTTAAATTACCGAATGTTAGAAGTAGCGAATGTGACATCATATTGAATGGAGAAAAACTGGAATTTATTCATCAAACAGTTTTCCTGGGAATCACGCTAGACGAGAAATTACAATGGGGACCTCATATAACATCTCTTGCGGGGCGGCTAAGCTCGGCCGCTTATGCTGTTAGAAAGATAAGACAGTTAACAGATGTAGAAACCGCGCGTTTGGTCTATTTTAGCTACTTTCACAGTATTATGTCATATGGCATTTTACTGTGGGGTCGGGCTGCTGACATTGAATCCATCTTTATTTTACAAAAGAGGGCTGTCAGAGCCATTTATAATCTATGTCGTCGCGAATCTCTCAGGGAACTATTTAAAAAGATTAATATTATGACGGTACCTTGCCAATTCATCTATGAAAATATTATGTATGTAAGGAAAAATCTGCATCTTTTTAAGAAAATAAGTGATAGACATAATTTTAATACTAGAAATAAAGATAAAATAGATCAACCATTTTTCAGATTATCCAAAGTACAAACATCTTTTATGGGGTACTGTGTTAAATGTTACAACAAAATACCTTGTGATATATTACAATTAACTGAAAGAAAATTTAAAACGCATATTAAAAGTACTCTTTGTAAACAAGCATATTACAAATTAGAGGATTATATCCTAGATAAGAATGCTTGGAAGCATGCTGGTCTAGCTCCATAGGACAATTTTGAGTCTAGACAAAATCAAACTGGTTGCTAATTTAATTGTGTAATTAAATATTACAACATTTTTTGTTTTTACATTCTGTGATTACCTGAACTCACACACTGACGAATTAGTATCACTTGTAATTTTTTTTTTTTTTTTTTTTTTTTTTTGTGAATATCGTATAGGTTTTCCAATGCTTGTAAATATGTGAACACCATGTATCCATTACATAATTATTTTTTCTATCATTGCTTCATTTTTATTTTTACCTATTGTGGTATAGTAATCTTATTCCAGGTGCATCGTTTTCACATATAATTATATAATTAATGTATACTAAATATTGTAAAACATTTTAAAAGAGTAACGGTGGAGTTTCTTGCCCATTCTTCTCCATACGAAAACTACCCTTTGGAAGGGGCGACTAGAATCAATTCTATTTTTTGTTTTTGACGTTCAAAAGTGCCTTTTTGTGCCTAATTGAAATAAATTATTTGACTTTGACTTTGACTTTGTACTTACCTAAGATTTTCTAGTAAAGTAAAGGCGTAAAGGTGAATAAAAACTAAACTTAATAATTATAAAGAGAAAATATTTGTTTTTGTGTATTTCTGTATGTTACGCTTTTGCGCTATAACGGCAGAACGGATCTGAATGAAATTTGGCACATGGGTAGACCATGACCTGGGTTAAGACACAGCATACTTTTTATTCCGATATTTCTACGGGATCGAGACTAAAGGTGGGTTTACACCGGCGGCGCGAGACGAGGATGGGATGGGGGAGAATTGAAATTTGTATGGCAAAATTTCTATCCACGCCCTGCCCATTTTTGGTGTAAAAGGTCTAGATGCGCAAGGCGAGAATTGAAATATTTGTTAGTACAATATTGAACTTTATTTCTGTAAGAATGGAGTATATATAATTAAAAACATTGCCAAACGGTCGCACGGTCTCTCTCCGTCAAGCACTGACTCGCCATGTCTCGCACTGGCTCGCTCCGACCATCGCGAGACATCGCTGCATACTATACAGTATGTTAACTAACGAAAGGCGTTCCCGTTAACCCGCAATAGTATAGCATCCATACATGCTAAAAAAAATATTACCATTCAAAAACAAAATTCTTTTTTTATTTTTTATAATGAAATATTCACAAAAAATATTAAATTGATACTTAAAAGAAACACTCTGTACACGCGCACATGTTCAAAAGTGTAAGAACGGCAATGTCGCAAATTACCTACTTATGAATGACGGGCCACGTGCGCTGTGCGGCGATCTATTTGATGCACCTAGCCCCGCCCCCTGCCCCCCGAATGTCCATCTAATTTTATTCGGAACTAATCTCGCGCGCTGGCCGGATGTGCATTTATTTTCGCATTGCAACATTTGTGTTCTTTCGTCATTCGTGTGTGAAAAACAGTGCTCAGGAGTATGTTTTCATAGTGCTCATTTATGCTGAGTGTAATTATGATGGTCCATATGCTCTGAGGAGGTATGCTGAGAGGTACCCCAATGCAAATCAACCGCGGAATTCCCTGAGTGCCCTGGTGCGTCTCCGTAACAATGAACCAGTAGTGCCGCGTGGTTCTGGTGGCCCCCGACCCGTGATCTCTGTGCGGCAGGAAGAAAACGTGCTAAGGCATTTTGAGGAGGAGCTCGGTTCAAGCAGTAGAAGGGCCGGCCGCCTGTTGAACACTAGTCACGTCAGAAAAACAAACAGCATCCGTACTCACTTCAAAAAGTGCAAGCGCTGCTTGGTCCAGCTGATTTCGCGCGCCGGTTAACATAGGTATTGCCAGCGGGCACTGCAGTGAAGTGCGGAGGACACCCACTTCATCGAAAACGTCATTTGGTCAGAAGAAAAGCCTATTTACGCGCATGTGGAATCGGCGTGTATGCCATCATCACATACGCGAGGACCCGCTTTTATTGCGACGAGTGCACCAAAATAACCGTCCGCGATTGCAACAATGTGTAGAGAGAGGAGGTCAGCTTAATGCAGTTCAAAATCTAGGTAAGTTTTTAAACATCATAATACCTAAAACACACTAAACGACTGTGTCACAAAATAAATAAGTTCAGAAGACCCACTCTTTGTTTAAATTGCTTTTACACTCGCTCAGGGAGTACCCCGTTCAACGAGCGTGTTACTACTGTGTTGTTACTATTGCAATGAATAAACGCAAGTACTTTTTATTACGAATGCAAGTGCATAAAGTTATTTTTTTAATTTCTATGACATTGCAGTAAACATTCACTTACTAACGTGCAATACCATCATTATGATTTAAAAGCTAGCCTAAACTGTGATTTAAATAATTAAATGAAACTTTCTCTAAACTTAACCGCCCAATATTCCTTAGCGTAGGTACGTTATTTTTTAGATACAATTTATTTTATCTTCTGTAAGTCTGTACCACCGTGTCTTGTGTACTAGTTCCGTGAGTGGACCTTCTGTACTCGTATCTGTTTAGTTTGTGGCCGCGAGCTCGCGACGACGCCGATGACGACGAATTCTCTGTACTCTGTATTTTGATATTATTGAAACGTGGCTTAGATAGGTACATGAATTTATGTTTTTACTATGTTTGCGAATAGGTCCTTTCAAGCCCAAGGGGCGCGTTCAGTGACGCGTTCCTTTGTCAGCCGGCCATTTGAGACGGGTAGTTAAATGTTATTGCTAAATCTAAACATACTTAAATGTTTAATTCTACTGATAACAACCCGACGACGTGCATTTCACTGTCTTTTAAATTAACTTTGCCGCCTTTATCAAAGTCGCCGCTCGCCATTCAGAACCGCCGCGCCGCCGCCGCGCCGCCCGCTGCCGCGCCGCCCCGCCCCGCGCGCGCCCCCGGCCGGCTCGGTAGGTAACACGCGACACAAAAATTGCGATGTTGCCGGTTTGTGCAACGCCACTACGCTAGGTACTATTCCGCGCTACTATTTTGATTTTAAACAGGACGTTTCGAATTTATTGTCAATTATTCAATTTTTTTAATTCGAATTTTTTTATGCTTATTTTTCTATGCTGATATTTTTATTTAAATCTATTAATGATATAGATTAACGAGTTTAAGGGAACGCCCTCTGTTATTTAACATACTGTATATTCTCGTCTGGCTGGTGCGTGAGACATCGCGAGACGGTGGCGCGGCGCGGCGTGGAGCAGCGCTGGCCATCGCAAGACGTCGCGGTATAGCAATGGACATCTTTCTGTGTAAAAGGGTAAGCATGATTTCAATTCTCGCCCATCCCATCCACGCCTCGCCTCGCCGGTGTAAAACCACTTTTATGCGGGTGAAACCGCAGGGCGCAGCTAGTAATCAATAAAACTACTACCACTGTGTAACTGTGTATCCGAACATACAAGTGATCAAGACAAAAAAAAAAACAAATGTCATTTGTTATTTAGGGTGCGTTCCGAGTAACGCTGTAATCGATTTGAGCGTGCTAACACCCGTACCGTGTTAGCGTTATTGCGATAACGATGTCCCGTGAATCGTCATAGATGACGTCATGACATGCGTCATCTTGCGATAACACTGACCATGCCCTAAATTAATATCACTGTGAGCGCTGTCAAAAATGACAGTTGTGCTGTTTTGTTTTGAGTTGCATCATAATTATAAACTAACGTGGCAATTTCGAAATTGTGCATCTGGCTACAGTTGCCACCTAACCAAAGAAGAAGAAGAAATTTGTGGTGTAAACTCAAACAAATACTGTTATCCAACCATCTTGTGCAAATTTTGGGGTTTTGACAATGAGCGACCACTATGAGCAGTGTGAGCGCGTTCACGAGCGTTCCGAGTTGTTGACAGCTCTGAGCTGTCATAATCGTAAATAGGAACGCGAAGTATCGATGTGAGCGCTGTGAGCGATTAAGGCGTAACTCGGAATGCGGCCTGTTTCATGTCATATTCTATGTGATATTGTCAATGTCAAAAAAATACGATGGAATGTCGGCAATCAGGACTGTGCAATTATTATTTTTATTATTTTTGATTAATTCGGTAATTTTTTCCATGAATGGCAATTTTAGAGCACAAAAGAAATGTAGGTATCAAGTTTCATTAATGATTTTCCTGTGTTTTATCTAGAAACATTACATTACAAACACGCATTATCGTGTATAAACAAACTTATCGTATGTTATGGTTTCATTTCGCTCCATAATTCTAATAATATTCAGCTATGAAGTCAGTATTTAATACTAAGATATTGATATGGTATTTAGGTGACTAGAAACATTCTTAGCTGTATTTTATAAGAATATAAGAGGACGTTTAGGAAATCACAAACATGTTTATATTTATGTTTTTAGGACGCATCGGTGGACAGAGGCTGGATACTTAATTTCTTCATTACGTATCGTGGGTTTGCTTCCCACACAGCAAATATTTATTTTACCTACTGATTTTTGTTCAAGCTCTGGCTTTTCAGTCGCGACATACTACTATTAAAATTCCTGCAATGGAAAAACCCATTGACACTGTCCAATCTGGGAACCAAACCCAGTATCTATTTCAGCAGTCATGCTTGCAACCAAGACCAAGGAGGCAGTCAGCCATTCCACTCCTAAGAGGCAGTCTTTTCAAGAACACACTTAACACCACACTTATAATTCCCGAAGGGTTAGGCAGAGGTGTACCCCCTATAGCACCTCTTTTATCTGTTCTGTGTATAGCACACCCACATTGCGCTAGTTATGCTTAAGACCCATGTAATAGGAGATGAGCTTAATGCTATCAATTGGGCATAAATCTAGACTCCGGTCTGCTACTGAGAAATTCCAGATGGAAACTCCCAATCACACTTTGCCCAACCCGGGAATCGAACCTCAGCAGTAGCGAGACCAACGAGGCACTTAAAAAAAAACATTCACTCCAGTCAGGTAATGCACAGCCTACACTGCTGGGTCTAGAAGCATCGAATTTCGCATAAGAGTTAATTATTTTTTATAAAAGTGAGCAGTATGGAAGTATTTGTGTAAAGGGATTAAACAAAGAATGAAAGATTGTATGGAAATACGTGATTTTTGCCAGCGGCACCCAATCTGACACAGCTTGTATATTATATAAGTTTCATATATTATATAAGTTCCATTCATACTAGTATGCTCATTCTAATTCCAGAATCATGTCCGAAGAACTGTCCTACCGTCGCCAAGTGTCCCGGCAGCACCTCGAAGTCCTAGCACAGTACATGGAGCGCTATCCTCCGTTGGCCCTGGCCAGTGCCCGCTCCAGGGAAGGACACCTTCAGTCCAAACGGATGTGGGAGAAGATAGCCCGGACACTGAACAGGATTGATGAGAGTGTAACGAAGAGTGGGCGTAGTTGGGCTAGAGTAAGTGGTGCCATTAGGGATGCTATTAAAAAAAATAGTACCCTAATTAATTTTATTTGGATTTGGTAATTGTTGCTGTTAAGAATAAGGGCCTGCGCACACTGCCGGATGGCAAGGGAGAGCATCGAGGAGGATTCCTCTATCCGCCAGCGCACAGTGACAAGAAATATCTTAGCTTACCGGAGCATCTGCCGGTATGCCGCGGCATCCGCCGGGTAGCCACTGCTCGCTGGGATTTGATTATTCCACCAGTGACTAAGCAGTCGAAAAGTTGCTTTGAAAGAGTGTGGCAGACTGGCAGACTCCAGCGCATACGCGGAGTATAACGGCGTCCCCCGCCGCGGTATCCTCCAGCGTGCTCTTCGATGCTCCAGAGAAAACTGCGCTGCGATGCTCCAAGGTCGATCACCGAGCATTGAAATATATACCTTATTTCGATTGGATAAGTATTAAATTCAATTGATAAATTTTAAATCCTCTGTTGTTCCGTCCGCCAGTCTGCGCAGGCCACAAGTAGTTCATTTATTGTTTGTTCGATTTTGAACGTTCGGCTCAGCGCCGAGAGTTGTAAATCCTAAAGTGCAATAATGTGGCCTTGTTTTTGTGAAAGCGGACATTAGTATTTCCTGCTCAAAAATAAAATATATTGCATCCTTCATCCCCAGTATTGGATAGACCTAAAATTCAAGATCCGCCGCAAATACGCGGTCATACAAAAGTGTCACTCGGAGGGCACCCACTGCTCCGTCCATCTCAACCCGCTGGAGGAGAGGATCGTGAAGGTCTTGACTGATGAGGAGGGGAACCTGCTGCCCACGGCGTCTGTGTACCATCAGATGAAGAGCTACCATCCGCTGCATTATCCGTTGAAGGGGACGGGGGTATGTTGTTGAAGATATTTTTACCCATTCTGCTTAAATTACCAGCCTATTAGGCTGCCTGTCCCCTGGAGCAGAGAAGACAAGAGAGGAGCGGAACTGTGCCAATATTAACCAATACAATCTCTGGAGCGGACAGATTCTATTGGTTAATAATACAGGCATAGCTTCACTCCTCTCCTCTCTCAGAAGAGCTACAGGCATTGATCACCATGCTTGCTCAAGGCGCGATTTCAGACTTATTAAATTAAATTCAATTCAAATGATTTATTTCAGACGTAGTCCATATACTGTTAGTAACACAAAAAACCTTATAAAACTATTGTTTGTTTAAACAAACACAAAGCCACAGGAAGAAATAAAAATAAAATTCACAAAGTGGCACCGTACAGGAGTGCCAGGTTATGCCAAGCCCTGGACGTGTCCACCCGCAGTGTGGCGAGTCCCAGCGGCCCACGAACACGCTCAGAAGGCTATTCGAGCTGGCCCGCATACGCCTCATAAGAGACGCACAACGCTTCCGCATGATGGCATGAAAACCATCCACGCTTTTAATCGCAAACATTGCTGAACCGCTGCAGTGGCGCTTATTAAGCAAAACTTTATTTTTGTTTTTATAAAATATCACACCGGCGAAGCCGCTGGCGGAAGCTAGTATTATTAAGTATAAGTACAGGTTTCCTCTCGATGTTTTTCGTTTACCGCTATCAGTAATGTCCAAGAAAACCTCGGAGAAAAGATATGAATTGAAAAAATACCAAGTGATTTGGGATGGGTGCAGTATCTTCTTGCATATATCTTTTGGGCGTTATCTCAGTGATCTCTTCGTAGCCATATCGTCTTTTTAGTTTTAAACACCCAGATTTTGCCACGTATGTTTAAGTCCCACGTGATACGGGGCGATCCTCTACTGTGACCATAAACTGGGCATGCTGCTGAAATATTCTGGAAAAATCCCAGAAGAACCCATACTTACTGTTTTATTATAAATTTAGTTCTAATTAACTTTATTTCAAACTTATGTCTTGGCCATTTTATGTATTTTGATCTTTATTCCAATTCGCTTAAACTTAGACTTGGTTGAAAAGTCAGTTTTTGTATTAAAAACTTTACAATCGTCGGAATAAAGTTCAAAATACAATTGGCTCAAAGATTTTGCTTTAGCTTACGAGACGGAATAAGTGTGCCCGACCTGGGAATACAACCCAGGGCACCATGCTTAGCCATCTCGCTTGTGGCCAACTAACGATACTTATACTAGCTGATACTAAAATATGGTTTTATAAATTTTTACAGAACACCCGGCTTCTAAAACAGATATCAGACAACGACACAAAAATTGACGACAGCGGCGGCTTAGACACAGCCGACGACCAATCACAGGACTTCCTAGTCACAGCTTCACCAATCACAGAACACATAGTCCTGCCCCCTTCCGACATTAAACCAATCATAGCGAGCCTCAAACATGACGTCACAGACCCCATACAAATCACAGAAGAGAAAAAAACAGTTGAAGATTTAAAAAGAGAACTAGTAGAATTTGAATTGAAAAAGCAAAAAGAATTATTTGAAATGGAAAAACAGTTTATGAAAGAGAAACATGAGATGGAGATGTCCATTTTGAGATTAAAAAAACAGTTAATGGTTAAAGAATTGAAGAAGTTATAGCCTTGAGAGCCAGGAACTGCCTAGGCCTTTTCTCCAACTATTTTGAGAGCTTCTAGTCTAACCAGATGCAGCTGAATATCAGTATTTAACATGGAGCGACTCCGCAACCCAGTTACTGAGTAACACACTACCTAAATAAGACTGGCTGTCAGGCTTTCGGGCTTCGCGAAGGAGGAGGCGGAACGCGTGAGGGAGAGGCAAATTTCGCGTCCTCGCGCCCCTAACCGCCGCAGGAGGAGACGCCCTGGGCATCGGGAATCACAGGCAGGCCCTAAAGTGCAATAATGTGTACTTGTAGCTTCATATCTAAAATGTGGAGTGCGCCTTCTGTACTATTTTGTGCTCTCGGCGCTAAGCAGAGCGTTGAAAATCGAGTGGCTTACCACCTAAAATCCTGGCACAATGTTTAGATATAGGTACAAAAAAAGTGATAACAAATTAGTCATAGATTGTAAGTAAATAAAGTAAATAAAGATTATTATTTTGACAAGTTTTAGAAATACGACTAATTATTGATGTTCTTCCATAAGGAATTTCTCAGTAGCAGCCCGGAGTCTAGATTTGTATTTATAACTGGCGAAATGTATATTATTATGAACTTTTTAGCTACACTTCCACCTAACCCTTCGGGTACACACGCGTGACTCAAGGCTGCCACTGAGCATTTACTAATAAAAAACCCGAATAAATAAATAAAGCATTTATTTCAATTAAAAACAGTTGGTTTTTATTGAAATAGTTTTCCGACCGACCACTTGACAATTCAAAAGTGACTGTATTTACGGTCACTTTTGAATTGTCAAGGGGTCGGTCAGTCAAAAATGTGAAGCTAAAGTTCATTTTTTAATCCCAGAGACTAATTTGACAGGTGCAAATGTCAAACTCCAAATTGAAAAAACAAACAAAAATCACTTGAAATGTCAAATTAGTCTCTGGAATTAAAAAACGAACTATAGTTGCCCATTCCAAAGCGTAGTAGGTACTATCGAAGAAACGCATAATATATCTAAGCAGTTTGAAAACCAAATCCCGTGAACACAACCACGAGCACTGCAAGCAGAAAGTCCTTACGGTGTATATATATGCGTTTCTTCGATAATACCTATGGAGAAGATACTTCATGAATACTCTTTTAAATTCAAATATAGTACACGAGATTACTCGAGGCAGTAACAAACATGAACTCATTCATCCTTAAATACCTACTCTTAAGGCTCGTTTCACAGCTGTCCGGGAGCCCCCACGGGCCGCCCGCACACGGGAGACCCGTACGCGTAGCACTCGCAGTGCTCTGAAACGAGGGAGTTAGTACGATACGGTCGCTAGCGTTGTACGGGTTCTAACACGGATCGGGTCGCGTACGGACCAATCCGCGTCGCTGTGAAAACATCAAACAATGTGTCTCCGTTCCTGGAGACCCGTACGGGCGGCCCGCACGGGTCTCCCGGGCAGCTGTAAAACCAGCCTTATGCTTCGTTTGCGTTCGCGAAAGTAATTAAAATTAAAATACAAAATACCCATTAAATTCTTTTATTAATGAATTGTTTTTAATTTGACTTATTCCTTCGTTTTCTCAAAAGGATAGTATGGGTGGTCGAGCCACTTCAGTTGAGGTATAGTCCTGTAGTTTCTGTCAAAGCTTTTCAGTACATCTTTCTCTTGCTGGGTCAGACTGAAGTCGAAAACATTGAGGTTCTGTTCAATGCGGGATTTTGTAACAGATTTCGGTATAGGGATTACGCCTAACTCGACCTGGAATAGAGAAGAGATCATTAATTTTATTAAAATCTGAAACCACTAGGAAAATTAATGTTTGACATGTTTCGATGTTTGTTATACGTATAGATGTCGTGGCCATATCTTAGAATTGATCATTTCATGAAATGATCGACCATTTCATGAAATGGTTGCAGTTTATGAAATAGAACATCGACCGCTGGCCACATCATGATGTGGTCTGGCCAGATCATTGAGTACTCAACGTTTGACGATTTGCGCAGTTAAAAGCACGACTACTTCATGATGTGGCCGAACATTAGTGATTATATCGAGAATAGTTAGATTATCCACCGGTAGAGGCGTTGATGTCGCTTTGTTTTTGTTGTGCATCATGGCGGCGGACGATAATTCGATTGGAAAAGCAATTATAAATAGGTAAATGGCAGATAAGTGCAGTGAAGTATCGTTATTATATCAAGTTACGTGTGTTTTATGAAAGTTACTCGAAAAAAACGACCGCAATGTTGACAAAACCATGGAGTTTGAAACGTATTTCACAGGTTAGTATTTAACTATTTAATCTTATTAATTATTATTTTTCTTACAGAAAACAGATCAGATTACTAAAAGTTAATGAATGCCATTAATATTTGCATGAATATCCTACTTTATGATATGGCCAAACGTCGATTGACTTAACATTAAACGTTGACGTTTAAACGATATGGTCAATTTTAGCTGGCCATTTCATGAAACACAACCATTTCATGAAATGGTCGATCATTTCATGAAATGATCAATTCTAAGATCCTGGTCACGACAAGCGGTTTAGCCGTGAAAGCTTATCAAACAAACTCACATTCGCATTTATAATATTAGTTAGGATTTGATGTTCAGCAGTTTCTGTCTATTAAAACTGCAAGAGATAGGTACGTTTCGGCCGTAAATAATATGACACATCGACTCAACGAGATTTTAAAAAGTTCGGCTTTGTGGAGCGCCATCTCTGTCATATCTGTGTGATCTCTTTCTACCGTCCGAAGTGAAATAAAAACTTCGGTTGCAGAAGATGTCAAAGAACCTTTCAACTGTCATTAACGAGACACAATAGAATTTTAATTGTTATCCACCTCAATGAGGCGTCGTAACAGATGATGAGTTAACTGAGTGCACGGTAGTGCATCGCCAAGCTACCCATAATTATTTTTACCTTATTTTAATATTGATGATTAGATATTTTTGCGAGAATTACCCACTACAGTTTCCTGCTTCAAAACTCACCAGATATCTCAATGAAATTTGAGGTACAGTCTTGTTATATTTGTTCGCGATCTCCAGAAGCGCGGGGTCATCGACCCTTGGGGGTGGAGCGTCGGGCTTCGCCTTGTTGTAGAACAGCGAGCCGAACGGAGTGTAGCCCATCACTCGGATGTCTTGGCGGGAGCAGTAGGAGAGGAGTTCTGGTTGTTGCAGGTTTAAATTGATCTGGGGAAGAACATAACATTTACCTATTTTGATTATTTTTAAAACAACAGTATAATGCCTGTGTGTATTTGTCGAAGGAGTAGGCAGGGAGTGCAGAACACCTACATTTCGCCAATTATGTTTAAGTCTTCTGTAACAAGGGGTGAATTGATTGCCATTAAATGGACACTTTATTTATTTAAAACTTCATTTAGGTACTGATAAAAAAATCTTGACTTCAGACTATTACTGCGAAATTCCTGATGGAAACACCCATTAACACTTTTCCTGGGGATTGAACTCAAGACTCCATTCTCAGTAAGCGTGCTTGCGACCACTATTATTAGACCTATGAGGCAGTCATTGCATGAGCATCATCAGCCTATCATGTTCCCACTGCCGGGACACAGGCCTCCTCTCTATGAGAGGGAGCCGTAATCCACCACGCGGCCAGACGCAGCCATTGGTTTTGTTTAAAAAGAGTGGCTGTCTTTATCCCAATCTCAACGTAACTCAAAATTCAAAAGTCATTTATTCAAACTAGGCTGAGAATCAGCACTTTTCGTACGTCAAAATTACATAAGACAGTCCCCCAAAAACGCCCACCCTTCACCCTTCGTAAGAATGATCAATTTTGCCTATGACATCCGGCCGGTACCATAATTGCGTAATACACGATTAATCACAATTTGTTTCGATTTGAAACAGTAGGTAATCTATTGCTTCATAAGTTGGAAAAAAGAATCTGCTCAACAACGTAATTATGAATGTTGTTGAACTGTCAAAATGAAACAAATTTGTCATAATCGTTTACGAAAATAAGTTCACAGTTAGGGTACTGGTCGGCGCTTTAATTATTTTCCATCATTCTGGTCATCACGAGCCAAGCAAATGAGCTTGGCATAAAATATGCATTTATTTTTATTTCATAAATATCGCAGCATCATGCTGAGATAAAAGGCCTTTTGGCCTCGTACAGGACTTTGTTTTTTTATTTTCATTTTTAATCTACTTTTGATTTTATAATACGTTTGTGTTCTTCCCGTACGAGTCCCAATAAATATTTTTCCTTCTTTCTTTCAAGATCAATAAGCGAGGACATGAAGTCATTATGTTACTTACTTCGACTTGTAGCACCGTTGGTTTCTCCAGCCCCAGTTCTAGAAGCCTGTCGATCTGCTGCTGGTTGAAGTTGGAGACTCCGATGGACCTGGTCAGGCCCAGGGTCTTGGCTTCCATCATCCCGCGCCAGGTGTCCACGTAATCTGTGTAGTCGTAGGTTCCGTTGTTCTGGAAATTTGAGTTAGTTGCTAGTTAGGGAAGCTGTGTCTATAATAATAACTTAGAATAAAGTACTTACTTGAGCTTGGATGACTATACAAGTGTCAATTGGTGATACGGAAGGTATAATAAGGAAGGTTAATATTATATTCGGTGGGAGTTAAAGTTCGACATAGGTTTCCTTCACGTGCAATATAATAATACGTTCCGGGTATTGATGGGGCTATTCCACTTCTGTAGCGCATCAGGGATGTTTGCTGATGCTCGTGTCGATTGTTTCTACGCTACGATGCGAAAAAAATGCGCTTCCCTGGTGCGCCGGGTGCGGGCCGGCCCCAACAATATACTGCAGTGTATCGCGAGCAGACTGGGGTGTTTATTTAAAAGAGTGTCCGTGGAGTTTCTTGCCCGTTCTTCTCCATAGGTACCTACTACGCTTTGGAATGGGCAACTAGCTTCATACCTATTTCTGACTGACCGATTCTTTGACAATTCAAAAGTGCCTGTAAATGGTTTAATTGAAATAAATGCTTTGAGTTTTGAGTTTGAGTTTGTTTGTGTATGAATCGCTGCTGCAAACTTTCCACATCTATGTTGAGCGTGTAGCAAGGATTCGTTAAGTGTGTATCAGGTTAAGTTTAGGTACTAACATAGTTGTCTTGTTACTTGTTAATTAAATATATACCTAAATAAATAACGAAATAGGCCCCATTGGGGTTGTTCAGTTATGCAGGCCTTCACGAGAATGGTTCTTTTACTGACACTATGAACAATTGCAACACCATGGAGATTGTTGATGTAGGTACTTAAAGACCAAGCTGAAATGTTACACGTTTCCATAGAATACGACTGACTGACGTACGGTCGCCGGCACTCATCAAGAACACAGCAGTGCTGCTTGAATATAGAAATGGGTTGTTTAGGACCTACTTTCGCGTACGATGCGAAGTTTTTGATACGGAGCTAAAATAATAGGGCTAGGGCTCTGCACCTGCTAAAGTCAAAACATTAACTTCAAAAACCTCATTAATTTTTTAATAGTCTCCAGGGTTTTTTTTTACTCAAATTCATGGATTCATTTCGGTTTACTTACAAATTGTCCAACAGGCCAGTGCACCAGGTAAAGGTCGACATAGTCCAGACCCAAGCTGGCGAGTGAGGCACGCAGTGCTGGCACCACTGCATCTTTAGCGTGTTCACTGTTCCATAGCTGGGCATGATAAAATAATCGAGTTAAGATATTTAGTAAAAAACTGGTAAGTAAACGAAGTAGGTAAGTAAATAGGTAAGTAAGTCGGTAATATGTGGTCGATGATGGTGCATGCTTGCCTTGAAGTAATTATGTGGTCGATGATGGTGTATGATTGCCTTGTTGTAATTATGAATAGGTTCAAGACTTGAAAACTCTGAGGTTTTAGTTATCAGGAAAAACGGACCCGGTACTTTGAATACCTAGAAAGCTTCAGGATCGTCATTCAGCCATAAAGTCGACCGTCCACTGCTACGTCGTAGCATGTGCGTGCACGGAGAGGTTTGCCACGCATCCGTGCGTAGCGTAGCCGCGGGCCGCTGAGGAGCGGCAGTTAGCGTTAAAGTTGTCCACGAGACAAGGGCTCCAAGCTTGTACAACGATCGGTTCTGTGCTTGATTCTTTCATCCAGCTGAATCCCGCGACCTTAATCACCACGTCATTAGTTCACCTTGCGGGGAGCTTATGCATACCGCACCTGCTAGTACGCGAAAAACTTAAAATAAAAATACATGCACCAACCTTAGTAGTAATAAACAGCTCCTCTCTCTTGATTCCTTCTGCGATCTTCTTAGCGAGTGCCCTGCCGACCTGGTCCTCAATTCTGTAGGCGAAGGCGGTGTCGATGTGGCGGTACCCCGCGTCGATAGCCCAGGACACAGCATGCTCCACCTCGTTCACTCCGGGCTCCAAGCGACCATGTTGGAGAAAGAGTCAAAATTATTTGTTTGTTACAACATTTCGTTCTGTGGTTTCTGCATTCATTCAAGGGAAAAGGGTATGAGTTTATGTTACACATACATAAACTCATACCCTTTTCCCTTGAATACTTTTCCCTACACAACATAGCACCACGCTTGAATGCCCTTAAGGCAGTGGTCGGCAAACCGTGGCTCGCGAGCCGCATGCTGCTCTTTGGCCTATAGAGTGCGGCTCTGTCTGTACAAATGTTGATGAGTGCGAGCGTAGCATACGCACGGGGGTGGGGGATTCGGTCATTAAGCAAGATACTGGCAATAAAATTTTATTTAAAATTTTCAACAAAAATTAACAGGGCAAAAATTAATAATTTTCAATGTACCATTCAAAGTTTTCCAAGGTTAATTTGTTAATACCTAAGTAAGATGCCTTCTTATTATTAGCCGATATGATGATGATGATGAAGGCTTCCTATTTAATGGCAAGTAAATTTTAGGAAGCGTTGTGGAGTGAAAGAGGGTGGGAGTTTTAAGGATTAAGAAACGTGTATTGAGACAGTTTGGATACACAGGAAGGATTGCTCTCATAAGTAAGAGATCTCAGTCGTTATAGTATTGATATTTGGCTCTATTGACTAATGAGTTTGGCGATCACTGGCCTAAGGGGTGGGAAGTTGTGTATACCCACACAGGGTACACTCAGCTAGATCTAGTCTAGTTAAGTTTAAGTTCCATGTGTGATAAGAGGCGAGCCTAAAATGCCATCAATCGAGCACAAATCCAGGGCTGCTCGAAAAGTTCCATAAGTAAAAACTCATTAAGAAGATGAGCAGTCGCGGTTGCGACCATCGAGAGTGTCTTTTGTTATTTTATCAAGTTACTTAAATGCCCTTTCTGTCAGGAATAATCTTCAGTAACCATACCCAATAACCATACCGAAGGTTAATCCTGAGTGACAGGTGAAGAGTTACAATATAAAGTCGTCCATTGCTACGTAGGATATGCACGGAGAGGTTTGCCGCGTTTCAGTTGTTTTCCAGCTACGCATCCATGCGTAGCGTGGCCGTGCGTGGCTCACAGTAGGTATGGGTGTTATTTAACGTCACTAGTTACAATAACTGGCTACGGGGCATGTAACGGAATAACTAGTTTCGAGTCACACACAAACACGTGATTTTTGTAACTAGTTCCTTCACAATGCAGTGATCGAATGAAACTTGAAATTACGTTGCGACGCATGTTGTTTCTTTCGCAAGTAATAACTTTAGTATTACGATAATAATGTAACTGCATTTATGTAGCTATAAAAACTTATTCGTTCCAAAAACTTAAAGCTTGTGATATGTAACGTATTACGTAGGTAACCATTTATATTTTCGTTTCGCAAATAACAGTAACACTTCAATGAGAATAGAATTTGAAAAATAACTAGTTACTAAAATCACTAGTTTTCAAAACCGGTGACGTCCTCGAAGTCACTAGTTACGTTACGTTTCACAAAAATCAAACTCAAACTCAAACTCAAAGCATTTATTTCAAATAAACCAATTACAGGTACTTTTGAATTGTCAAGGGGTCGGTCAGTCAGAAAGATGAAGCTAGTTGCCCATTCCAAAGCGTAGTAGGTACCTATGGAGAAGAACGGGCAAGAAACTCCACGGGCACTCTTTTAAATAAAAAAATTGTTACAAAATATTGGTTACATTATTCATGTTGAAAGTATACATGTGAGAACAATGTAGAAAGACGTGCACGTTAAAAGCGTCCGTAACTAAAAACAAAAATAAAAACAATTCAAAAATTAAAATAAACCGTGGCAGCTAAGAGATGACCAGTCCCTACTGACGGCGCCCGTTCACGAACATGACGCATGGATCAGCACCATTTAGCTCAACCATTTTGAAGGGAACTTAATGATCCAACACACACGCCACCATCAGCGAGACATTTGAGTGAGCATGACACTCTCAGCCGCCAGGTCGTCACGTAACGACCCACCCCTAGCTCACAGTGGAGTGTGGACGATCCCGCCTATAGTGCGTGCAATCCACGAAGACGCGCCCCACTCTAAAGTACAGCTTACAGTACAGTAATCGCGGAGTGGGGCGCGTCTTCGTGCATTGCACAATCTGTACATTTCATACAAAGCGAAGCTAACTTAGCCGTGAGCTGCTATGGAGTGGCGCCAGTGTGAAATCGGATGGATACGTCTGGCTGGGTCTGAAAGACTTAGGCTTCATAAACCAGATGCTAGTAGTACTTAATCTTGATATCAATACCTTTGTGTTGTTCCCCAGCCATGTCCCAAGAGCGAGAGCCGGGATGTCTTTGCCATTGTGAAGTTTTAGCGTCGGGACAGTCGCTACGATGACCTGGAACAAGTTAAAATTCAAAGTCAAATCATTTATTTCAAATAGGCCCATGTATGGCACTTTTGAACGTCAAAATTTACAAAATAGTAAAATTGATTCTAGTCGCCCCTTCCAAAAGGTAGTTTTCGTATGGAGAAGAAAACTACCTTTTGGAAGGGGCGACTAATTTTCAATACAAATTAGTGGTACCTACGGAGCATCATAACTTCATTACCTTCATAAGAAAACAATCGTACAACATATAGACAAGGGCTTTTAAAAATTCGCAAAAAATTTACGTAGGTTGAGGTACACACGGCTACACATCAAGCTATACAATTCCAGTTTATGTTGATCTCGCATCGTATAAGATTTCCGTACAATGCGAGGTCAGCTTATACTGGATATGTACAGCTTGATGTATAGCCGTGTGTACTATCGAAGAAACGCATATCTGTACACTGTAAGGACTATTCTTGCTTGCAGCGCTCGGCCGCTATAGTATCGATTACCTACAAAAAAAAAACCAGTCAAGAGCGAGTCGGACTCCGTACCATTTTAAATTTTCATCGGCGAGGCCTATATTCGTCAGAAAGTTTCAATACTGCACTCTGCGGTGTAGAATATTGCAGTTTTAGGTCAGCGCCATCTCTTGACCGATAGTAGAACTAATGTAATTTTATTGTTGATGATTTCTGAAAAGTGTGCTATTTAGAGACATCGTTTAATTTGTATTTCCTGTGCGAGTCTCAACAAATACTTTTTCTTTCTTTCTTTTATTTTTCCTCTAATCTTTACATAAACTTCTATCACTCACATAGACTTCCAGAGGCAAGTCTCCAGTGCATGACGGTCTCAGCAACGAGCACTTGAAACATGCGGGTGTATACTGTCCGAGAGTGTTATCCGTGTTTTATTCTTTATGTTTGAGTCACTCTTATCTTCCTTCCGAGTTAATGAACACATTAGTTGACCCAATTGTAAAGAATAGGACTGGTGACGTGTCTGATGTAGGTAATTACAGACCCATATCACTTGCCACTGTACTAGCTAAAGTATTGGACATCTGTTAGATAAAACTCTCAACAAATGGTTGAAATTAAACGACGCACAGTTCGGGTTCAAGCCTTTTTTTTTTTTTTTTTGGGTGGGAAATTATCAAATAACTTCTCCCGCTCTGGGTGGAGCGGGAGGGCGTGTCAGACTCTTACTGACTAAAACCCACCCGTGTTCCTTCCTATGCCATGTTGCCGGGGGCCACGATTTCCCTATCGGTTTTCTTCGAACCCCCGGCAGGCATTGGCCCTAGCGGACCCCGTCAATTCTGCTGACATCTCTTTGAGGCGCGCGTGGAATACAACGCGCCGTCGACCCGGGCTTGGTCCTTATCGGACGGCGAGCTACCCATTGCTCACCGTCCGCAAGCCCGCGCCTACGGTGGCCGGAAATCTTCCTGCGATTCCCGACGCCCAGGGCGTCTCCTCCCGCGGCGGTTAGGGGCGCGAGGGCGCGAAATTTGCCTCTCCCTCACGCGCTCCGTCTCCTTCTTCGCGAGCATTACTGCTTCGCAGAAAGAGGTGACGGCCTCCCATTTCCTCTCGCTCCGTAGCATGGCCCGAATCAGGGCCGGACGCGAGAGATCACCGCCGCCGATCGCATCCACGAGGACACGGCGATGCCCTGCCCAAGCCGGGCAGACCTCCACGCACCGTATGCTCCACCGTGTCCTCCGGGCGATCCACACAGTGACGACACCCGGGCGTTTCCTCCCGCTTTATCCTGAACAGGTACCTCCCGAAACAGCCGTGTCCGGTGAGTACCTGCGTCAGGCGGAAGGTGAGGACGCCGTGGCGCCTCTCCAGCCACTCCTCAAAGAGGGGTCTTATCGCCGCAATTGTGGCGTGCCCAGCGCTGGGTTGCGACAATCGCACTCTCCATTCCGCCATGAGATCCCGCCGGAGCTCTGTCCGCTGTGCCGCGACTTCTTGTGGCATCGGAGTTAAGCCGCGGCGTTTCCCCTCCTCGCGCCACTCCCAAATTTGCGCGAGGACCTTTGCCTCCAGATCCCATGGCGGTACTCCGGCAAGGAGGCTCGCCGCCTCGCAGGAGACCGTGCGGTATCCTCGGGCCAGCCGGATGGCCATGACCCTTTGGGACGCATTCAGCCGGCGGCCTGGCTGCCGCCTCAATGAAGGCGCCCACACCGGCGCCCCGTAAAGGGCCATGGACCGCACGATCCCCACGTAGAGCCTCCGGCAGGAGGCGTTCGGACCTCCCAGACTGGGCACGAGCCGCTTCAAGGCAGCCCCGGCCCGGTCCAGTCTGGGAGCCAAACGTCGGAAGTGCTCCACGAAGTTCCACCGGCTGTCGAGGACGAGTCCCAGATACTTCATCGTCGACTCGACGCCGATGTGAACCCCTCCCGCCAATGCCTGGGAACCCGACGGTGGCGCACTACGAGGACCATAGAAACCCATTCGGGTTCAAGCCTGGACTTTCCACTGAAAGCGCAATATTTAGTCTTAAACAGACTGTCCGATATTATACTGACAGAAGCACGCCTGTGTACGTGTGTTTCCTCGACCTCTCTAAAGCTTTCGACCTCGTCTCCTATGACATATTATGGAATAAGCTCGGGGAAGCATGCGTGCCGGCTGAAATTATACGTGTTTTCCAGTACTGGTATGGTAATCAAGTGAACTATGTGAAGTGGAATAATTCACTCTCTGCTGCGTATGGGTTGGATTGTGGGGTGAGGCAGGGCGGGCTGACCTCGCCCAAGCTTTTCAACCTTTACGTCAATGAGCTGATCGCTGGACTCAGCAGTAAACGGATTGGATGTTGGATTGACAACGTTTGCGTCAATAACCTCAGTTACGCGGATGACATGGTGCTGCTGGGTCCAACGGCCGGCTCCATAAGAGAGCTTTTAGAATTTTGCGAAAGGTAAGCTGCTAGTCACGGTCTAGTTTATAATTGTGAGAAGAGCCTGTTCATTATCTTTAAGGCCCCCGGTAGGATACGATCATACGAGCCAATTATCACCCTCAATGGCCAACCCCTACATAGGGTGAAACAAACCAAATATCTGGGACATTACGTAACGGAGGACCTTAAGGATCATGAAGATATCGAACGCGAGCGCCGGGCTCTTGCTGTGAGAAGCAATATGCTGGTTCGCAGGTTTGCTTGTTGTAGTAAGATAACGTTGTTTAAGGCTTACTGCCAGACCTTCTACCTACACGAGCAGCCTGTGGGCCAGCTACACGCGGAAAACAATGGACGCCCTGAGGGTCCAATATAATAACAGCTTCAGAATGCTTTTGGGACTGCTGCGCTTTTGCAGTGCCTCTGGCATGTTCGCGCAGGCGCGTGTTCACGATTTCCACGCAATGGTGAGGAGAAAAACGGCGTCGCTGCTAGAGAGAACGCGGTCAAGTCCTAACAGCACTCTGAAGATGTTAGTGGACAAAGACTCGCCGATAATGAATCACTTCATGCAGGCGTCTGTTAGGCAGGAGTGATTCATTACATTCGGTGAATGTATGTAAATATTGTTTGTACTTAGTTATAATTGTAACACACTCACATCGGGGGGCACGGTAGTGCCCCCGCCAAGTCGAGCGCGAAGCAAACACTGCCGTACCATCCTTTACTGGAACCATTTGGCCGCATTTTCAGGCCCCTATTTGAGTACCTCTGGATAATATCAGAACGCAGAAATTTTCGTCATCCAGGAAGCTATAATCACATACTTAAAATCCAAAATTTCAAGTCTGTAGGTCATTTAGTTCCGAAGTTAAGCGAAAGCAAAGTTTCTCATTTATGACACTCACTCACTCATGATCATCAGAATAGAACTAGTACTTCCCATAAACTCAGAGAGCTGAAATTTGGTACAGAGTTAGGGTTTAATGGCCACATAAAGGGAAAACTATAAAAACTAGGAAAATCGAAGATCTGGAGTACCTGGTGACCCTGATTAGAAAACACAAGAGTCCAACCAAACTATTAGAGATCGACATACCGCCTTTACAAAAAATATTCAACTTGGTGAGCCGCTTCATTTGATGTCAAAAATCGAAGGTCTGAAGTATCTGATGAAGAATCCTCAGCTGGTCTCAGCTGTATTAGAGGTAATGCTCCCTTCTACTATTGGTACATAAAAAATAAGACTGTCATTGCAAAAATCCAGCGTAGTGGGACACATCTTCTAATCTAATTTAATCTAGCCTATAGCGTCTCACTGCCGGGCGAATACCTCCCCTTCTGCTTTTAATACGCATATAAATAAATTTAAAGGAAAACTCTGCATAAGACTAGACTGGCTTTTATACTTACAAGTTTACAAGAAGAAATATTCGAACGATTAACTTTATTCTACTCGAACATTACACAAATTAAATAAACAAATTATACAAAAATATTAATTTCGCTCAAAATTTGGTCAAAATATAATGCATTGGACTAAGAGCGGCGGTGATACCCTCACACGTCGCTAGATAGCGCTGATTGTATTTTAAAACGCGCTTACGTTTGTTTTTCCGATAACCTTATATGGCGAAGTGGCAACCGGCCGCGTTACAGTCGTTTACGACATTCTTCTACTGCGCTTGAAAACGTTTGCTAGGGATTAGGAGGGATTATTTGCATTTCGTTGATTTCGCTTATTATTTCGTGAGGTTTGCTAAGGTTAATTAGCAGGTTGTTATTATAACAATTCGAAGATTTGAATAGGTTAGGAATTTTATGATTAGTGACGGATTACTGATTATTACTTAATTATTAGATTTAAAAGAAGTTTTAATTGAATAATTTATTTAATAGTTAGTTATTTAGTACTCTTAGTTTTCTAGGTTTAATTTACAGTTAGGCAGTACTTCGAATCGCGTTCGCGTTCGTAAGTACTTTTCTAGTATTGTAGGTTTAGTTTATTTAGTTAGTTATTACTTCGTTTTGTTTAAAAATATCATTAATTTAGCTGTATTTCAGTACTACGTAGGTAAATACCTTTGGTAGAAAGTTCATTGATAATTAATTATATTGACACTTGTCTAATAATGAAGAAATTTGTTAATAATTGGATTCACGAATTATTGCCTATTGTCAAAATTTGAGATCATACCCCGGGCATGCGTGTACAGAGAACAATTCCCAATCTGTGTGGCGTATGCCCTAAAAATTCACAAGAGCCAAGGTCTAAGTCTAAAAAATGCCCTCATGGACATTGGCACCTCCATGTTCTCTTGTGGCCAAGCCTACGTGGCGCTTTCACGAATAACCAATCTTCATGGGGTGCACCTCATAAATGTTGACTTCAAGAGTATAAAAGCTCAAGCTTCAGCGATCACCGAATATAACCGGCTTAGGCGTAAATACCGCGCCGATCTTTCAGAAATTAAACCGTCTAAAAGAATAAATAATGAACGCGAATGGGCAATACGAAAAACTGTTGCTACTGTACAAGAATCAGAACCGGAAAAAAAGGAAAGAAAGATTTGTAATAATAAAAAAAGCAAAAGATAAAACTACTCCTAAAAAGAAAGAAACTGTGTCGAATAAGAAAATCTAATACAATAAATCAATATGCCCACGTTTCTACAAAAAGAAGTGAAATCCCACCAAAAACATTCTGTAAAAAACTAGCCAAGTCTCGATGGAGCTGCTTGTTTATCTCTAAAAAGTAATGAAATCTAGACAAAGTCGTGCCAAGTCTAAGGTTCCTTACTGCGATTTCTTTATTATTATAGTTAATGTTGTGTGACTTGGCCGTTGAAGGGTACACAAGGGTACAAAACCAGGTGCTCCATGACACCATTGCACCAATCTGTCGCCAGAACCGCTACCCATTGTCAATGCTGAATGCATGTGTTGCACAATCAACAACAGCCTAAAATGAGACACTAGCGTCCAATTACCAATACCAGTATGGGCTATTATCTCGCTTAACAAACATAGGTAGTTACAACAGATATAACAATACGTGTAAACAAAACTGACTTGTACCCACTAACGTATAAAGAATGTTCAACGGCCAAGTCACACAACATTAACTATAATAATAAAGAAATCGCAGTAAGGAACCTTAGACTTGGCACGACTTTGTCTAGATTTCATTACTTTTTAGAGATAAACAAGCAGCTCCATCGAGACTTGGCTAGTTTTTTACAGAATGTTTTTGGTGGGATAGCTTTTAAGTTTTCTTTTTGTTTCTAACTAACTAACATATGGATCATTGTTGTCTAAGTCAATAAAGTAATTTAATTTTATAGAATAATTTTAGATTTTTTTCTATGCAAACTTCGGAGATGTTTTTTTTTAAGTTTTCGTCAAAAGTCGAAAAATATGCGGCCAAAAAAAAACATGATTTAGAATGTGCAAATAGCGCTCTTTCATAATTATACCCCACATGTCCTAGTAGCTCCACTTCGAATTTTTAAGACCGCCGTTCAGTCCCTGTTGCAAAAAAATATTATTTTTTTATTTCTTTCTTATTTGCAAAATAGTTGGGCAAATGTCATCTAAAACTATTCCAAATTTCAAGTTGATAGCATTAGTAGTTCTTGAGATATCGAGCTGTGTGACGAAAGTCACACAGACCGAGTCGCACCGACCCTTTTTCTATTTTGGTAAGGAACGCTAAAAAGAGTCGTGTTCACGGGATTTTATTTTCAAATTGGTTAGATATGCGTTACCCCGATGGTACACAACATAATTAGTTACTTAAGTAGGTACATAATTATAACTACCTACCTAAGTATGTATGTCGGAAGGTGGATCCACGCGAGAGCGAGACACAATTTAATGGTTTTTTAATTGTTTCTGTAATTACGACAGACGAGAGGTTACAAAATTCAGAAAACGAGTAAATAAAAAATCTTTATACATATGTAAATGATGATTATTTCTGTAATTAGGTTAAAATATTATTGACATGTAAAAGTGTTTGTAGAGTACAGACGCCAGCACATCAAGCTACTACAATCTGTCAAATGTATTTAATAGATTTCAACTTTATCGCTGAAGATTAAGGTTCAAAGTTGATTGGGAAAATTTGACAGTTTCGGGTAACTTGATGTGCTGGCGTCTGTACCTACAAATAGTGCCATCCACGAAGACGCGCCCCACTCCGCGATTACTGTACCATATTTTAGTTTTGTGACTGACTGTATCTACTGTATGTATGCTGTAGGTACTTTAGTACGGAGCGGAGTGGAGCAGAGGGGCGCGTCTTCGTGGATGGCACTATCTATACCTAGGTTTATAGGTACAAACACTTTTACAGGCCAATAATATTTTTTAAACTAGATTAAGTACCTATTTACTTAATGTTGGTTACGTAGGTACCTAAATCTTATTGCATAGGTAAGTGTACCTACCTACTTAGATAACCTCAGTATGTGTAGATACATGGTACATAGGTAATTAAAATAAGAAGTACTTAGTTACCAACATAATGAAAAGTAAATGTTACAAAAAAGCAATACTTTTTACACGAAAATTTGTTAATAGCACCCAAAATACCCCATCAAGATCAATAACATTCATTTAAAGTCAAACCGAACATAAAAATTAAGTACTTTAAAAACTTGGCATAATTTATTTTCATAATTATCATTTTCCTACTTACAACCGTGAGAATACTTACATAACTTAAATGAATTAAAAAAGAAAAATAAAAGAAACATTTTAAGAAGCACAACTCCTAAATCATAAACCGGCTTTTATTATTCGTAGTAAACCGGTAATTCAACCAAACATAGCTAAGGACAGAGCTATGCATAAAAACAAAAAGAAGCTCCGCCAAAACAGCCAACTTAATCTTTCTTTAAAATATAGGTACCTAATTGAAATGATGTTCGTTGGTAAACGCGGCACTTGAGAACGACTGGACCGATTTGGCTATTTTTTGTTTTAAAATGTTCGTTACAGTCCGAATCGGTACCATAATTGCGTAATACAACACAATCACAATCTGTTTCAATTTGAAGCAGATTGCTAATCCATTCATAAGTTGGAAAAAAAAATCTGCTCAACAACATAAATAACGCAATGAATGTTGTTGAACTGTCAAAATGAAACATATTGTTTACGAAAATAAGTTACGCAACTAAGGTACAGTTTCTTACGGAAAGAATAATTGGAAAATATTCAAATTCGGGAAAAACTGAACGTGCTTTTTTGTTTGAATTATTGAAAATTGGACAAGACCTCTTTTGGGGCAGCTAGTACCTACTCAATACATATGTATTGCTTGCCACAATGCGAACTTAGGTGGTAGGTTTTACAAGCACATGATCTTTGTGGACCTTGTCAGGCACAGCAAACTAGGAGAGAGGATGAAAATTTACTAATTAGTTACTCACCGAAATAAACGCGAAAAACACGACAACACTACTAAAAGTCCCCATGTCTGTCTTCTCATTAAATAAATTACTCTGTTTGGTGTTATAATCGCAGAATTAAAAGGTATTTTTGATAAAAGTTGAGTTATTTGCTTGACCTTTTGATAGCCGACCGCGCGACGTGCACGGCGCGTAGATGTGGACTAAGTTCTAGAGGAGGGGGATATTGACTTCGATTATGTAGGTCCATACTCTATACCATACCTACTGAGGTATGGACCTACATAATAATAACTCGATTAGGAAGCCTAGACACAGACAGGGTGACTTGTAATTTGACGTATTTCAGTACCCTAATTGCGTAACTTATTTTCGTAAACAATTTTGCCTAATTTGTTTCATTTTGACAGTTCGACAAAATTCATTGCGTTATTTACGTTGTTGAGCATATTTGTTTTCCAACTTATGAAGCTATGGTTTAGCAATCTGTTTCAAATCGAAACAAATTGTGATTGATCGAGCATTACGCAATTAGGGTGGACATGATAGTGTGACTGAGTGACCCATTTGCAACAATTGGGAGGCTCCCTAAATTGTATGTTAATATGCATTAAATTAATATTCTGAAAAAGTTACGCATACAATCAAAATGGAACTTTAGTATATGATTAATTGGATCCTTTTCTTTCCATATATAAGACAGTTACGTAGGTAATTGGAACATTTTCGCTCGATTCATGTTTTATCCGAAAATCATTTCTTTTTTATTTAAAGAATATTTGAAACAAAAACAAGATTACTCGGCTTTTATGTCTAAAATAATTGTTGACTGTAAGTAAATATACTTAGTTTATTATCCAGATATAAGATATTTTTTTCTCCACCAATTATTAGGTACTTTAGTTATAAACGAAATAAGAATTGAGACTTACGACATTTAGTTCCGTGCTCGAAGCCTCAAACACGACCAAAGAGCGCACGCGATATTCAACTTTATTACCGTTTTATTTATTTATTCATTGGATCTCCAACAGAGGCTACACAATTACATGCAAAATTACAAATACGAGGACAAATACGAGTGTGCGCTTCCAATTATGGGAGACCACATCATTCTCTTATAGTCTAGGTAAAAACATTAAAGCTTGACAAAGTGAAATAATAATTATGATAAAATAAATCAAAACATAAAACACGAAAATAATCATAAAAGGAAACAAAATTAAATACAAAACAAATTAATAAAAAAACATTTAAAAAAAATTGAAAATAATAATAACCATAAAGGACCACAGACAAAGATAGATTGAAGTCTTGGATATTATGACTTAATTTTTTTTTTGAACTTTGACATATTGCATGTAATATCCAATTCATTACGCTTCGATACTTCGTTATACTGTCTACAGAGCCTTGGCAAAACGGCGAAGTGTTCGTTTTGTTAGCGTTTAGCACATAGTGGAGTGATGGGGTGCATGGGGGCGTTAGTTTGCGTAGAAATTTTCTTTGGAGTGCCTGGTCTTAAAGCCTAGGCGAAAATTCATGGGATTTGAGAAAACATAATTTTTATGTATTTTAGAAAATTTCCCAGAATTCGTCACTAATTCAATCACCTTGGTCAATCCGGGAATCGAACACACGACCTCATGCTTAACAGTAGCGCCTTGAGACCATGAGACCAACTAGGCAGGTTGCCTACTTTCTAAGCAAGATGTCCGTAGTTTCGGCCGAAGTTACGGGCAATTTCTCCTTCGCATTACGCTTGGACATAAGATTAGTTCGGGCCCCGAATTAATAAATAATGACAAAAAATAATAATTTGACACTTGTTTTGATGGATCAACTACTTTCGGACGGGTCCATAAACTCGTTGACGGTTAGCGAGTATACCCCCCCGTACGTCTTGTCAAATTATTTGGGCCCAGTCAGTAGATGGAACCCTAAAATGTATGTAAACAATCCTAACTTGTTATTTTTAGCTAGATAATAAATAAATGTATGATGATATTAGCATTTATTAGCAGTTTTAATAGAAAATAAACAAAAACTAGTTCTATAAGTTTGCTTAGTTTCACGGGTCAATGAAAGGTCAATAGGTTTTGATTGACACTATGTGCCTCCTATGTTCGTTTATGGGATTTGGTTGCCGCACTTAGTCCTTCAGGTGGACCATTGTACGTGGGCCATGGCGGCCGTTTGGTGGTTATTCCAACCAGCCCACCTCCCTCCAGAAGTTAATTAAATCTCCTGGTCTATTCAGAACATCTGTGTAGGATCTGGGTGTCCCGAGGGTTTCTGTTCTAATCTGGGTGACGCCTGTGCAATCAAAGAGCACGTGCGCAACGATTTCCTCAGCCTCCATGTATGTCCCTGCACAGAGGACTGTTCGTTATTTCTATTGTGTGGAAGTGTTTGTTTAGCGAGCAGTACCCCGTGATGGTCCCCGTCACCAGGCGCAGGCCGTTCCTGTCCAGGCGTAATAAACGTCTGGTTGCCTGCTATCCACTGATGGCATAGCTTCCCTGATTGATTGACACTATTGACGGGTCACGTCAAGCTCACTTCGTCGAAGTATTCATGGTGAGGTTTATACAGATTCCAACTCACTTTCTAAGACATTGGCAGAATAGTCGACATCGGCTTTGCTTGCCATTAGAGATTTTTACAGAAGAGATCCGATAGATCGTTGGAATGGAACCCTAAAATATAAGCAACTGATGGCTTTTATTAAAATTGTGATAAAACTAACAATAAGCTATTAGTGTATATTAGCACAGTACTCGTATATTAGCTTTATCCCCAAAATAGAAAAACTAGTTTGTAAAGTTTGTTCAGTTTCTTATTTAAATGAAATGTCGTTGAACGTATAGTTTTTTTTTTCATATAGCGACGCCTAGCAACTGCGATGATGTTGATTTTAACTTCTATAGGTATAACATCAACATCTACCGAGCCTTTTCCCAACTAAGTATGTTGTAGTTGGCTTAGAGTCTAACCAGATGCAGCTGAACACCTGTACAAGGAGCGACTGCCTATCTGACTTCCAAAACCCAATTACTGGGAAACACGATACCTAAGTAAGACTGCTTGTCAGACTTTCGGGCTTCTGACTACCAATGGTGCCGATTTTCTTGTTCACAAACTAAACTAAATTTAAGTTCAGTGCATCTTTTTCTTTCTATTTCATTAAGAAAAGGACAGAAGATAAAATTTAGTTTAGTCCTATCAAATTAATCAGCGCTTGACCTAAATTGACGTAATTTTAGTAGGCAAGTTTTTAATCACGTCTAAACTTGTATGTAGTAGTGACAGGCGCTGATTAATTTGACAGGACTAAACTAAAATTTATCTTCTGTCCTTTTCTTAATAAAATAGAAAGAAAAAGATGCAATGAACTTAAATTTAGTTTAGTTTGTGAACAAGGGAATCGGCACCAGTAACGACTTTCAAAAATGTACGAATGACAGCCAGGACTGACTGCATAATAAAACGTGCTTTCAGAGATACGGAGGTATGTAAACATAGTCACCTATCCATACACCGACCTCGGCAAGCTTGTTTGATCGACCAGTACACGTGTCGCTGTTATTACTTAGCCACAAGCCCCTTAGTAACCGTCATCATCTTCCTGCCCTTGTCCCATGGTACGTGGGGTTGGCGCACCACGTTTTCTTCTTCCACTCTCCCCTGTCAACCGTCACGCTATCATTCACTCCCTTCTCTTTCATATCATTCCTCCTTTTTTTTATTCTCTCTCTTTTTTGATTTGCAATCAGTCAGTCAACTATGAGCAGATGTGGAGTAGGGCTTTGCAGAGTAATTTATTCATTAAGAATTCTTTATTCGCATTAGACTAGCAAAGCATAGTGTAGGAGCTTGATAGGTCTGTAGTTGCAAGTCTTTTAAGTCTTCATTTGTGGTCAGACTTGGTTAGTGCAGCTGCTAGTGGGTTTGGATGCTTCTAAAGTTTGTCTTATAGCGAGCAGCAATAGACTTTATCTCCTTTTGCACATTGTTAATTTTTAGAATGTTGTGTAACTCTTGAGTTTCTAATAAACCATGAAGCATTTGATATGGCTTTTAGAATGCTGTTTTGTGCCCTCTGGAGTATGTTTAAGGTTGAGACACTTGGTGTGCCCCAAACCTGAATCCCGTACCTATGTCCAAATTGGCTTTAGTATGGCATTGGTACAGGAGCAACTTGTTATATGCTCAGTGTGGAGTTTCTACTCAGGAGCCATTGTAGACTTCTGTGCTTCATGTTTTAAGTTGATCTCTCTTAGCTTGAATATAAGCTTTCCATGTGAGTTTTCGATCCAGCTTTATGCCTAGATATTTTACAAAGACGCTTTGTGCTGGTTCCTGATCACCTAGTTTAACAGGTTATTTTTTTGGCGAAGTGTGAATGTCACATGGACAGATGTACTGGCACTGTTTTAAGTGTCCATTTTTTTAGGCATTTATCCAACTTCAGGAATCTTGTGAATAGCGAGGATAGTTGTATCGTCAGCATAAGTTGCAATGGTCACCTGGGAATTATGAGGAAAATCTGCTGTATATATTGTGTAGAGCACAGGGCTTAACACTGACCCCTGGGCACACTTGCGGTGGTATCATAGAATGGAGATGTGCAATCATCTTCTCTTACTTGAATTATCCTGTCTGAAAGATATGAGCTTATAATTTCAAAATATGTATGGGGTATGGCTTGATTTTAAAAAACAGCCCTTAGTGCCAGACTTCATCATAGGCCTGTTGTATGTCCAGAAAGATGGAGAAACAGTATTCTTTCTCCTCCAGTTATTTTCTGACTCTGCTACAGACCTGACCTGACCTGTTATACTGTACCATGCTCTTGTCGGAACCCAAACTGGTGGTTTGGTGTAATAGATTTGTCTTGTAGGATGAACGAATGCTGCATATACCTGCATTCTATGCAGCATTCGTTTTTCAAACAGCTTTGAGAGCACTGGTAGCAGCTGATAGGTCTGTATGATTTAATGTTATGAGCTGGCTTCCCTTCTTCATGAATCATGACAATTTGTGATACTTTCCATAAGCCTGGTTAGTGTCTAGTCCTGAAAATATCATAGAACAATGATGTCATGTACACTATCGTCTTCCTTCCTCACACCCCCTTAGTAACCATAGTACTTACCTATATTACGCCGGAAGGTTTTCTTTGTTCTTCACAAAGGGATTGATTGCATTTGTGGTATAAACTACTGATTCATTACGTATTTGTATACATATGGCATACACAATGAAATTTGTGTTTCACATTGTGTTTTGAATAAATAACCATTTATAGAGACCTCTACTTTTAAGTACTTATAATTTACACAAGTGTAGGTCTTAATTATTTGGTCATCAAAAAAGCCATTTGAAAAAGGCCTGTTTCCACGTCATGTTTACGGTGGTTTGGATCGTTAGTGGTGGTCTTCATGAACTCTTATAAAACCGGTTTTCCATAGTAATTGTGTTATGTATTGCGAAAACGTAACGTCAAAGATTATTTTCGTAGAAGTGGCAGTGCAAGTTTACAGCCGGACATCATTTCTTGCCAAGAATCATACCTCCTCTTTATAATCTTGCCTAGCGTAGCTTCGTTTTCAGGTAGGCACCTAAATTGCTACAAGGAAGTTCTGGCGCTTGAATGACATAGACAGGAAGTGCTTTTTTGTAAACATATTTTGTGAAATTGTATTGAAAAAACAAGATGGCGGCATTCGTTCGAATTTTGGCTACGCATCAAAAATTGCACCGTGAAAACATATGTGAAGTAAGTTTGAAGTGAGCTGTCATTCCACGGTGAGCTTTTTCTACCTACTGCCGCATCTACATCTACAGGTACAAACCTAGGTTAACGATACAAATACCAAAGTTGAGCATCCATCTCTCAGTGTCGCTCCGGCTGTCAAGTGATCATGATTCTATTAAAGTTTGCCGCTATAGTGTTGTTGGGTGTTTGCTCCGTAAGTAATTATTTTTAAGTACCCATTGTTTTTTTTATTGTAAAGTTGATGTGGGGGTACACGGTGGACCGATGACCTGGTGAAGGCGGCTGGAATCCGCTGGATGCGAGAAGCACAGAACCGGTCGAAGTGGCGGTGCTTGAGACCATAAATAATTTTTTATAAAAAAATGACCAGCAGTGGACGGCTGAAATGATGATGATAATACGCCCCGTCTCATGTAACTACAGCCATAAAAGGGCTCTCTAAAAAAATTCGCGGGTTTTTTTGGCAAATGAATTTGAAATATTTTGATTTTGATTTTGATTTTGACATGTCAAAATCAAAATCAAAATCAAAATATTTCATTTCACATAAACCTACATGGGCACTTATGAAACGTCAGAAGCTAGGTGCACGGTTCCAATTGGTCGTTTCCTATGGAGAAGAGCCGGCAAGAAACTCCACGGTTACTCTTTTAAAAATAATTGGCTTTTACAATACTTTCAAACATTGATGTAAATCACTTTCAAATAACAGTGTTTCTAGGTATGGGAGGACAGTGTAGGTCTTTCAATAAGTACCAAGTACTTAACAAAATAGAAAATGGTCAACAGGTCTACAATCCACTAAGCCTACAGCGTTCTCACATTCACAAAATATGTAGAAAAGAATCTATACAAAAAAATTAATTAATTAAAAAAAGTAAAAAACCTATTTTAAATAAAACGCAATTATATGATTGCTATTACAACTGTAATCAATCTGAATAATTATCATGTCCACAAAAGCCTCAAAAAAAAAAAAAGTATATTATGTCAAATAATAGAATAGTAAATATGTCAAGGGCGAATGTAAAAAAAAATAAAGATTTAAATAAACATGGTAATTTGGAAGCAGTTAATAGACTCTTACTTATTTATGCCGTTAAAGAGGTACCAGGGAAGCCACATGTGCAGAAGGAATTATTGCCAAATTTCCTTGTCTTCAACGTAGTCTTTAATTTTATAATATGAATTCTTGATAAGGACACGTTTGATGTGGGTTTTGAACTTCCCATCGCTAAGTTCTGTCACAGACTTAGGCAACTTGTTATAAAAGCGGATACTGTTTATAAGAAATGACTTGCTTGTTTTAGTTAATCTAAATTTGGGTATCACAATTTCATGTCGACTACGTGTATTTATATTATGGAAATCGCTTCTTATTTTGAAAAGTCCTAAGTTTTTGCGAACATACATAATACTTTCTAAGATATAAAGTGAAGGCAAAGTCAGTATATCAATTTCTTTAAATTTGTCTCTAAGGGACTCGCGAGGGCCCATTTTATAGATCGCGCGGATTGCCCTCTTTTGTAAAATGAAAATTGAATCTACGTCAGCTGCCGATCCCCACAGCAGGACGCCATAAGACATAATACTGTGGAAATAAGCAAAGTATACTAACCTAGCTGTGGCTATATCAGTCAACTGCCTTATTTTTCTTACTGCATATGCAGCTGAACTTAATCTACCTGAAAGAGTTCTAATATGGGCGCCCCATTGTAATTTTGAATCTAAAGTAATTCCTAAGAATATAGTTTCCGTTATTGCATCTAGTTTTTTGCCATCAAGTTTTAGATTTAGACCTACTTGAGGTACATTTGGTAATGAGAACCTAATACATTTCGTTTTGTTCGCATTAAGTAAAAGATTATTAGCTGCGAACCATTTTGAAAGTACAGCCAGACTATCGTTGACATGTAATACATCTGTATCTTTCCTGTCTATTTTAAATATAAGAGAAGTGTCGTCAGCAAATAGAATTATATCTGATAAGTTAGTCATCATGTAAGGAAGATCATTTATATAAACTAGAAATAAGAAAGGGCCGAGAATTGAACCTTGAGGCACGCCCATTTTCACTAGAGACCCCGAAGACATCGCCCCATTAACATTTACTTTTTGCTGCCTGTTTGATAGATAGGAAAGAACAAGATCAGCAGCTTGTCCACGAATTCCGTAGTGGTGTAATTTACAGATCAGTGTATTGTGGTCGACGCAGTCAAACGCCTTTGAGAGGTCACAGAAAATGCCAATTGCATCCTGGGACTTCTCCCAGGATTCCAAAATGTGACTGATGAGTTTAACTCCTGCGTCAGTCGTCGACCTACCTTTCGTGAAACCAAACTGGTGACTATGTAAAATCCCATTAGAATTAAAATGTGCCAACATCTGGTCTAGCATGATTTTTTCATATATTTTACTCAATGCTGGTAGCACAGATATTGGTCTATAATTAGAGGGATCACTCTTACTACCCGATTTGAAAATTGGTACTACTTTACTATGTTTCATTAAATCAGGAAACGTACCGCTATCTAAACATTGATTAAATATGCCTGTTAGGACAGGGGCAATTGTGTCAATGATATCTTGAAGAACCTTAACGGAAATCCCCCATAAGTCTTCAGTGTTTTTTATGTTAAGACTTTTAAATGCTTTTTTAATTGTGACAATTGAAATGGGCTTAAATTCAAAATTTGGAATGTCTCTACTGAAGTGTTCTTTTAAAAGAGATTCAGCTAGTATAGATGATGAGGGGAGAGATTTCGTAACCTCTATTGGGATGTTGGTAAAGAAGTTTTCTAGTGTCTCAGCAACTTTTAACTTATCTGAAATGGTTACATTATCAATTTTTAATGACAATTCATTCTGATCTCGCTGTTTTGTGTTTCCAGTTTCTTTGTTAATTACCTGCCACACAGCTTTTATTTTATTGTTAGAATTATTAATTTTGTTACTTATTAATTTAGATTTAGCTTGGGCGCAGACTCTTTTAAATATCTTTGAATAGTTTCTTACATAATTATGAATTACTTGATCAGAAGTCAATGATTTTTCGTTATATAAATTATATAAAATATCTCTGCTTTTTCTAATGCCAGGAGTGGCCCATTCATTAAATTTTGGTTTGGTATTGATTGTTACTGTTTTTACAGGACATGCTTTATGGAATTCTTGGCACACTGTAGAAAGTAGTGTACCATAGTTCATGTTGGGGTTCATTGTCGTGGGTCTAGTGCATGGTCTTTCTAAGCGTGGGGTCCTGGGTTTATTCTCGAGGAAAAGACAAGTGTTATTTTTAATCCATATTACCAAATTCTCAGTAGCAGCCCGAAATCCCGAATACTACATTTTTGCCGGGTTTGTAGAATGTACCCTGGGCAGTAAGCCATTTTTGCATAAAGCCTTCTTTTACAACATAATTTGAAAACAATTTTGTCAATAGGTATCGTTCTGAAATCTCTCGTTTTGTCAAAACCGTAAATAATAACACTTATCTAAATTAAGAATGTAAAATATGACCAAATATCTCTAAAATAATGAATTTACAAGAGTGCAAAGTCAAAAAATTAAAGCAAAAAATGTAACATTTATGAAACCAATAAAAATCAAAATAATAGACCAGTAGACAACATCCACAACATGCCAAGACTACCAAACCGAACTCTCGAAGAATTTGAGAAAGACTACAAAAGGACGAACAAGATCCTTCGTCCGAACCCTGACTGGGAAGAAGACTTGCTACAGTCGGTGGTGGTGACTCCTGAGATCCAAGACAGGGTGCGGACTTACACACAGTTTAAGAAGAAACAGCCCAGGATTGAGTGCTGCTGTCAGGTTGTTGCTGTGTTATTTACGACGAGAACACTTTGTTGCGGGTAGAAGACCAAAAGTCTGACAACCAGTCCTGCCAAGGGGTTTCGTGTTACGCAGTAACTGGGTTGTGGAGGTCAGATAGGTAGTCGCTCTATATAAAATACCTGCTGGTATTCAGCTCCATTCGGTTAGACTAGAAGCTGACCACAACATAGTTGGAAAAAGGCTAGACAGTGGATGATGAAGTTCAAGGAGTTAAATTCAAGTTTTATTTAATATTTTTTATGCCGCCTTTGCTAAGCTCCGTTTTAACCCTCGTGCAGACTGGCGCGACAATGTCGCGCGACGTGACACTGATATTGTTTTACAGTGAAGTTTTCTTAGAAATTGTTTTGTAGAGTCGCGTCGCGTCGTGCGTCGTGTTGCGCCACTCTGCAGGATAACTATTGGTCCATCGACCTTTCATTGACCTATGAAACTAAATAAACTTGTAGAACAAGTTTTTGTCCATATTCTATTAAAGCTACCTACTATGCAGTGCTTATAAATAAAATAAAAAAATGAGGAGTATCTCAACACAACTGTATTTTTTTTAAATGTTTTTTTCCACAGAACTTTTGACTGGGTGAACCGATTTTGATGATTCTTTTTTTATTTGAAAGCTGGTGCTTCCCGTGTGGTCCCATATAAATTTTATATACTTTGCTTGGATGGTTTTTGAGTAGGGTTCAATAATACGTTTTTTTTTCCCACTTAGTACATGGATGATATCTTAAGTTCCTGTCACTGTTATTTACATAGCAGGTAGTGGTATTCGAATTTGTGTGCGGTAGCTACCCCAACTAAAAACTGAAAAATAAAAACTTTTTACAAAAAAAATCAACCGACTTCCAAAAAAAACACTACAAAGCGAAAAATAACTTTAATTTCGGTAGTTGGTCTTTGGTTTTGAATTTTCGTTTTTTTTTCGCTTTGTAGTGTTGTGTTTTTTGGAAGTCGGTTGATTTTTTTTGTAAAAAGTTTTTATTTTTCAGTTTTTTATAATATCATACCACAGATTACATATACTATTATACCAACAGGTTTGGATTGCTCACATACACTTTAGGGTTGCATAGAGAAGTAAATACATTAGTTTACCGTTGTCTACAGGAAGCAGTGACCAGGCCCGGCGTGGCACCTCTCATTGAGCTGAACGATGGCAACACAATCCCCAGTCTTGGCCTCGGTACCTGGCTCGGATTTAGCCAATCGGTAAGTTTAGGACAGCGCTATCTATTGCCGAGTGGCTGTACTGCTTAGGTTTGTGTTTTAGGTGTAAGTTCTGATGAATATTTCATGATTTTGAAATAATTATGTAGTATGAATCTACAATGAACTTATAAGTTTCGAGTATTTCTATCATTTATTAAATTGAAGTTGGAATTTTGTTAGTTAAAGTTAGTTTTATTATCTTTCTGTTCAAATTCAAATTCAAATTCAAATTCATTTATTCGTGTGATTTCTGGTACATTTTACATGAGATATTAATAATTCAAATTCGCTCCTTAAAAATCTACCTTAAAGGTGTACATACTTTCACATAATAATTACTACTTACTTACTTTAATTTAAATTCACAGGGGGGCCTTGTCCCGGTAAGAGATAATTCCGTTCAGACGGCGGTGGAAGCAGCCATCGACGCAGGATACAGACACATCGACACAGCAGCCATATACAGCACGGAGGAACAGGTACCATCCTACAGTACTCGTACGTTGGTATGACAGATCGAGTTTTTGAAAGAGATGCCACACAAGACAAGTATGAGAGTAACAGAGACGACGTGAGACGAAGATGAACTTTTTTTGAACTGGGTGTGCTTCATTTATGGCTGCTAATTGTACATTTATGTTATATTTATCCTTCGGATTATTCAACTCACTTTCTGATTACATAATTGTCTGCCAAACTTAAAATTCTGTTAAGCTAATGTTATATGAATATGCTGTTGGTGTACTATTACTATGTTTACAGATTGCCGTCGCGATAAAGAATAAGATAGCGGAAGGTGCTGTGGCTAGAGAAGATCTGTTTATTACTAGCAAGGTACCTAATAAACTTGACAATAATTAAAAAATATTTTTCAATTTGGATATGCGTAGAAGACACAATTTTAATTTTTTAATAATGAAGAATAATTTTCACGTTAATTACAGCTATGGATCGACCGTCACGCCAAAGCTGCCGTGGTCCCGGCGCTCAAGGAGTCTCTCGCTCGATTGGACCTCAAATACCTAGACCTTTATCTGATCCACTGGCCGGTAGCACAGTTTGTAAGTATTTAAATAATAATAATATAAGCCTTTATTCAGACACATTTTTTTTACATAGATTCTGTCTATTTCGACGACTCTGGTGAGTCGATGACACCGACAACTTGGTCTGTTTGCCCAACTTTGGCAACTTTGTAAGTATTTAACCAACTTCAAAAAAGGCGCGATATCAGCGGTTCCGATGTATGTTTAATCGATTTATGTGCACACAAATGTACCTAGATAACTTAAAAATTGTTCATAATTATGAGTAATAATAAAGAAATTACCCCACGTTCGCACGGACGTAAAAATATAGCGGCTGGATTTTCAACGCTCTGCTTAGCACCGAGAGTTGAAAATCCAACAGTGTTTTTTCAACGCGCTGGGATGCATTCTGCTATTCATAATAATGTGTCACTGACAGACTCCGACAGTAAAAAATAAAAATAAACATGAAATGGCCCGGTCTTTTAAAAGGTTTGAGGTTAATGTCAACTTGACATTAGTCAAAGGTGTATAACTATTCAGGTGTATATCTTTGTTAACAAGTAATTAAACACAGTTTTATATGCAGTATCGCTCAGTACTGTAGCTATGGTATTATGTGTCTTGACAAAGAAAATAATGTGAAAATTGACGTAGATATGAAAGATCTGATTGTCCTTCAAAAATAAGATACCTACTAACAATTAGAGGCCTCGAGAAACCAGGGGTGGTTCATCTATATAACCAAAACCTTCCTTCAAATTCACAGGATAATGGCACGTTCGCTGATATAGACTATGTGGAGACCTGGCAGGGTATGATGGACGCTCAGGCCATCGGGCTGGTAAAGTCCATTGGAGTCTCTAACTTCAACGTCACGCAGCTCGATAGACTCATCTCCATGAGCAAAGTCAAGCCTGCCGCTTTGCAGATTGAGGTAAACATTTTGTTTTACTATAAAGTCTTCAGGAAATGATGGGTTGCACGATATTTATTAAATGATTTGTTGTAATAATAATGTGTTTAAAATACAAATCACGTCGATTTCTTGTTTCATCCTTATTACAAGTTTTACTATGTCAACTTCTGACAGTAAAATTGACAGAAATAGAACCATTATAAATGTACAGACGCCAGCACATCAAGCTACCCGAAACTGTCAAATTTTCCCAATCAACTTTGAACCTTATTTTTTATCGATAAAGTTGAAAATCTATTAAATAAATTTGACAGATTGTAGTAGCTTGATGTGCTGGCGTCTGTACTCTATGAATTTAAAGTTATAATCATTTAGTGCTAATAATTTAGTTCATTTAGCTGCACCACAAATCAATAACGTAGATGATCAATCATGGTGAAGATGATGAGGTAATCATCAATCAATCGCAAAACTAGCAATCGAATAAAAGTGTAAGCTTAGAATATTTTTATTATCCATCCAGGTGAACCTAAACCTGCAACAGGCAGAGCTGATCAAGTTCTGTAAAATGCACAACATTGCCGTCATCGGGTACACGCCCTTCGGATCTATCTTCCACAACAAGGCGGCCAAGGATGCCCCTCCTCCCAGGACCGATGAGCAAGCGTTGTTGAAGATCGCCGACAGGCACCACAAGACCATCGCGCAAATTAATCTAAGATATCTTGTAAGTGAAGCTTCCGTTTGTTATACGACACCAAAATATATAATTTTATCGAATCAAATAAGAACAATTTTAGCAAGGAAATATGTGGAAAAGCAGTGAGAATGTTTATAGTATGACTATTGAACGCTAGAGGGCGCTGATTACAAGGAATTATACTTGAAGAATACCGCATTGCTGATATGCCTTGCATCATATTATAGTATTTACATTGTGTAGGGATCCTTTTTCATAAAATCTTTATACGATAACCTCCCAATCGAAATTGAATTTATTTACTTTCAAAACTTCTCCAAAGATGGCACAAATTTTAATTTCAGATTGAATTGGGAGTGATTCCGATCCCGAAGTCGGTTACAAAGAAGCGCATTGAAGCCAATATTGAAGTCTTCAACTTCCGATTGAACCAGCAGGAGAGAGATGTCTTGAAGTCGTACGACAGAAACTACAGGACCATCGGTGTTACCATGTGGAAGGAGTCGCCGTATTACCCCTTTAACAAATAAAATAAAGTTCTAAAAATAAAGTAATTCATGAACAGCTAGGTTTTTTTTTCGTCGATTAAGGGCTTTAGATATGCTTCTTTAAGTATCGGTGACCAGTAATTTAGTCGCTTTTCGCAATTTTATACTGACAGATTGACTCCCGTTGCACGATACCACGTTCAAACACAGTGATCCGTCAGACCGAGATGCATTTAAAAAGTTGCTGAAAAGAGCAATTTTGCTACATCGACCGGTGACCGAAAGGAAAGAATCGCTACATCGCGATTCTTTCCTTTCGGTCACCGGTCGATGATGAAAACGCAAAATCGCCGATAGTACCAGTGATGCTCGGAGTATGTCTGCTAAGGCTTACCTTCTAAACCGTTTCAAGGTACCGAGGACGCTTAAAAATAAAATGAAATAAAAACCGCCCAAGTGCGTGTCAGACCACGCACAATGAAGGGTTCCGTAGTTGGGATGAATTTATCCCAAGAACAAAAACATGTAATAGGTCCATTAGATTCGGAGTAAATTGGCTGTGACAGACGGATAGACAGACACAAAACTGATCCTTTATGGGTTCCGTTTTTTTCCTTTTGAGGTACGGAACCCTAAAAATCACAATAAAACTGCTTAAAAGTTACAACACAACACAAAAACGAAACAAATCGTTAAATACAATTTAAATACCCGAGTGTTAATATGACACATCGGGCTCACAGATGATGCTTAACTATTCGATATGCCATTTTCTTTTGGGATTGGCATCTCGCAGGTCTACCTAGGAGGTTGTTGCCTGCTTAACCGGACTACCCTCTGGGTGCCTCAATAAATTAAGGCCTCCAGCTAGGGCATAAAACATTTAAACTAAGCAACTACACTCTACAGGCACACTCTGTGTGGCACGGACCTCGACTTAGGGCGTTGCTGGGGGAAAACAGCAAGGAACAGGTTGGATCGGATCGTCACTATTTAGGGACGAAATTAAAGCTAGGGGCTCAGTGGCTCGAGCAAGGGCTGGGGCGGGCATGGGTGGGCCTCGGCGGGTGGCGAGGACGAAAGGACGGCGGTTAGTGTTTGTATTTGCGAACGGTACTAGTATTCCTACCACTCTCCTGGAGGAGGGTTATGGCGTCATCGGGAATTGTGAGAGTATGTCTCGGTCGGCGAATCTTACTAATGCGGGACGAAGTGTATCGGGCAGCCGCCTCAATCAGGGTATTGGGGTGCTTTATAGCTGAGTCAAAGAAACGTGCTTTGAGAGGCGTTTCATGAACTGCTGGACGGTGGGCATTCTGAGATCTAGATGAAGATTCTCATTGCGAACATAGAACGGGGCTCCCGTGACCTTTCTTAAGAAATGGTTCTGGAGGGTCTGTATCCTATGGATAGAGCGTCGTATAGCGTTTGCGAAGATGACGATGACGGCAGTGTAGATGTGCAATTTTACACTTGAGTGACAATTTTTGTTCAAAGTTTAACTCCTGCATCCGTGGATGCATGGTTGGACAAAAAGTAGGACCACGAGAAAACACCCAATCTGCCGAGCCTTTTCCCAAATATGTTGGGGTTGGCTTTCAGAAACTTGATAGTCACTCATCCACGGATCGACCTAGGTAAGCCTTCGGTCGACCTGTGCGGCTGTTATGACGAGCCCCTTAGTAACCATAGTCTTTATATTACGCCCGAAAGTTTTCTTTGTTCTCGACAAAGGAACTGATGGCATTTTAGGTATTTACTGATTCATTATGTATACATAGGCACACAATGAACTCTGTTTAGAATAAATGACCATTTATGGAGACCTCTACTTTGACCTAAAATGTACACAAGTCTAGGTTTAGTTATTTGGTCATATAGCCATTCGAAAAAGCCTATGTTTCCATATAATTCTTGTGGTTGTTTGGGTCATGTAATGGTTGGTCTTATAAAACCAGTTATCCATAGGTAGTTGTGTTATGTATTGCGAAAACGTATCGTCAAAGATTATTTTTATAGAAGTGGCACTGCCCGGCTTATTACAGCACTTGTCGTGAGGAAAGTTTTGAGTGTGAATGTCGATGACGATGGCTATAAGAGAAGGGGAAGACCAAGGAAACGATGGATGGACTGTGTGAGAGATGATATGGTTAGAAAGGGGGACTACCGAGATGACGACTGATGGAGAAGTATGTGAAGAAAAAGACATTTTACGGCGACTCTAAATAAATTGAGATAAGGATAGGAGAGTGACGAGATGTCGTGAAAATGCGTAAAAGTTGTTTTATTTTGTTTGTTTTGTTATTATATTATTAGTATTAGTATAGACTAATACTAATAATTTAATAATAAAGCAAAAATATTTAAAAATGTAAAAGATATGTAAGTATTTAGATGAAATAAAGGATATTAATAATAATATTACGAAAGGGTAAAATTTGTTTGTTTTTATGTAGGGGGTAATCTCTGGAACTACCAGTCGGATTTGCAAATATCTTTTAGCATTGGATAACCCAATTCTTGAGGAAGGTTATAGGCTCGCGGACGAAGTGGCGGACAGAAGCTAGTGTTAAATATTTGTCTTAATGCCAAAATTAAGTCGCAGTGGGCAGGGCACATTGCTCAAATTGCTCGCAGAGCAGATGACCGATGGGGCCGAAAGATTCTGAAATGGCGACCGCGTACCGGAAGACGTAGCGTTGGAAGGCTTCTCAAGGTGGACTGACGACCTTGTGAAGGCCGCAGGAATCCACTGGATGCGAGAAGCACAAAACTGGTCGAAGTGACGGTGCTTGGGGGAGGTCTATGGCCAGCAGTGGACGTCTTACGGCGGAAATGATGATTCGACTTAATATTTCATGAAACGAAACATGGGTCATGTTATGGAATCATCTTTTATACGTTAGTCAATTATCAGGAAATACTATTAAAATACTCTCTCTTTTCTCTACTCTGTCTGAAATAAAAGTTATCTATTCTATTCTCAAATCAGGGTTTACGTTTTATTTTTACATTGATATTATTGCGTCAATTAATGTGTTGAATAAGGCCCTGGCTATCATTGCTCGCTGTCACATATTCTACCTACTGCCACATCTACAACTTCAGGTACAATCCAACCTAGGTTTGTACTTGACGTATATTTAAAAACGACACAAATACCAAAGTTGAGCTTACATCGGTCAGTGTCGCTCGGGCTGTCAAGTGATCATGAGACTACTCAACTTAATCGGTGTAGTGTTGTTGGGAGTATACTCCGTAAGTGTAACTTGATTTAGATTAATTAATAGGGAAACAATTGTTGATTTGTGGTTGTGTATCACACCATTCTGTGTGTGTAGCTGTGTGGCTACGTACTGCTCTGTCTAATCCGTGGGGTTATGCAGGCGTAAAGTTATATGTTATGTAATTTAATTTAATTAATTATACCCAACATGGCATAATTCAATTATTTTTATTTCGTTACTTTATGTCCTCTAGAGGGCGCCATATTGCATTTAATGTGACGTCACATAGCCTATAACCAGCGGACAATCAAAACGCTTCCAATGATATCTCATTTGTCAAATTATGATCGGTAGTTTAGAAGTTATGAGGTAACAGATGAACATCACACATAACCCTCCTTTTTGCTTCGCCGTAGTCGGGTAAAAACATGCTCGCAGGTGGCGTTTGATACAGGTATGGACAAAACGTAGTTTCGAGTGTCGCGAGTTTGCGACCGCATTGGCCAGTAGCGTGCTACCGTCCGCGGTCATACGATTTTTGCCACTATCTAAAGAAAGAGAAAAAAGAAAGAAAATACGTTTTTATGCGGTAAACATAACGCAAAGAACGAACACAAAACAAAAAAGAACAAGTTGGGGGAAAATATGCGTCACATCCATGCAAAACAGCTATCGCTCAGTATAATGCTGCGACCCTATGCGAGACAGCCCCAGCGCTGGTTTTCAATGACAGCCGGAATTGACATTATGACGTCGACCGGTGCAGCATACAATGAGATATAAATAAGATATACAAATAAAATAAATACTCGGTAATTCTACATGTTGTCTGTCAATTATTCCGCCAGCGTGCGTGAATTTTAAATTCCGGGATTTTTTATTTGAAATTCCTTCCAGGAGCCGGGAGATTTAAATTTTCTTTACTGAATTCTGGGAGACTCCCGGAATTCTAGGAGAGGTGGGAACCCTAGGCATCGCCGCGAGTCGCGAGCCACCATTTTGTATCGACATTTGTGTAATGTTTGTTTAGTTTAATTCAGAAAATTCGACATTATCGCGATACAATGTGAGCAAGCTTCATGTGTGTCACCGGCGACGCGCCGAGTAAGTTCGCGAACTTAAAAATCGCGTAGTATAAGTTCGCATGTCTATTACCCACTTAAAAAGTCACCCTACACATTTTTACAATTACAGAATTTGCTACAATTAGAGAGGTAGGTCCAATAGAACCCAAGATACAGCATTTCAAACATTGGTCTAGAAATGATGATGAGGATGACTTTTTCCGTAGGAAGCACATTTTAGAAGTTATAAGCCAAAAACTGAAGAAGTCCGAAAATTTCGAGGTATTTCGAGCATCACACAGTTACCACAGGTCTTTTCAAGATACAAATATAATTACAAGTAACATGGAACAAGGGCAGGAAGACGATGATGACTATTGACACGGATATTATAATACTACGTCTATTACTATCTATCCTAACATCCGAAAAAATCAGTATAGTGCAAATTTTAACAGCCTACGATGTTATAAAAACACCTTAACATCGTCCTTTAAAACAGTGGAGCGAAAAATACTGATACAGCTATTTGAGATTTACATTTGTTTGTTCACAGGAAGCAGTGACCAGACCTGGTGTGGCACCGCTGATTGAACTAAACGATGGCAAGAGAATCCCTAGCCTTGGACTGGGTACCTGGCTAGGATTTACCAAATCGGTAAGTTCAGAACAGTGCCATCTATTAACGAATAGCTGTACTGCTTAGGATTGTGTTGTAGTTGTAGGTACTTGTAAGTTCCGGTGCTGGCCGCTTTTTAAGGTGAGCGCTATTTCGTGATTTTGTTATTAGGAATTTACAGATATAATAATACCCGACTTTAGGTTCTTTTTTTAAGTTTTTAAATTACAGCTCTGCTGGATGTAATCATGAGTTTATTAGCGAGTAATAAATAAGTGATCAAGTATTCGTTAAAAAAATTATTTATGTTATATCCACAGGGAGACCGTGTGCCGGTGGAAGATGACTCCATCCAGAAGGCGGTGGAAGCAGCCATTGACGCAGGATACAGACACATTGACACAGCAGCCATTTACAGCACGGAGAAACAGGTACTTTGTAAAACACATTCTGCCTTAGGCTGCGTCCTATTAAAAGCGATTGTCGGACGAATACGCGATCGTCGCGCTCATCACTTTTTGTTCGGTGAACGTGAACGCGTGGTCGCGCTGACAGAGGGTGCTTTCCGGTTTTCCGAACGAAAAGTGATAATAAAAATATTTGAGTGGCGCGATCGAAACGGAGATGTGAGCAGTGCCTCGCCGAGATTGAGCTGGGCGGCGGTACAAATCGGAGATGTGAGCAGTGCCTCAATGCTGGCGACGGCGCGCAGCGGAGACGAGAGGAAATGTGCGCTCATCTCAACATCCAACGCTCGCCGCACGCAATTCTGTTTCGTTTTAACAATAATAATATAATATAAAACTTTATTTCGGGTGGCATAGACCCATAGTAACCTTAACCTAACAAGTACATTTATTTTTATTTTTTATTTTTATTTGCCATGACTCGCCACACCTACACAAGACACGACCCACTGATTTTGAATGGGACAGTCAAAACGTACAGCTATTGCGTTTAGAATGCTGTTTTTGCTACCCCGTGTACGTGCCAGCAGGGAAGCTGCTTTTTTGCGCATGATGGCTTGGAAACCATCAGTGCGCGTTTCAGCAAACAACATCCTGAACGCATTATTGTACTGAGTGCGCAGGGCTCTGTAGGCTCGCTGCGTATGTCTCACCCACAGGCCGCTCGAGTAGAAGGACTGGCAATAAGCTTTGAATAGCGTAACCTTCACTTCTCTCGTGCATCGTGCGAACCTGCGCGTGAGCATATTAGCTCTCACCGCCAGAGCCCTGCGCTCCCGCTCAATATCTTCATCGTCCCTGAGGTCACCTGTCACAATGTGACCCAGATATTTAAAAGTTTGAACTTGCTTTAGGGCTATTCCATTGAGAAATACAGGAGGCACATGGGTAGGATGTTGTTTGCCTGATTTAAATACTAAAATTTCACTCTTTTTAGAGTTATATTGTAACCCATGCGCCTCCGCGTACTTCTCACAAATAGACAAAAGTTTCCTTAGCCCGCTTATGGAGGGGCTCAGCAGCACTACGATTTTGGGGATCGTAGATCGTCACCATGGGTGCCGACGAATATTTTTAGGGAAATAATTAATTGATACTCTAAACGGCAGGGGTACTTTATGATGGTGCCAAATTGGTCGCCAGCTTTTTCTTTGCAAAATTTTAGCATCCCGTTCTGTTTTCTTTTAGATAGATAGATAGATAGATAGATTCATTTATTTGCCTGAAATATGGTAAGCTCAGTGCAGTATGGTAATATGGTAACTCGAGCGTAGTGGTGCTCTAAATTCCCAAGTTTGCTTCGCTCGCTCTTGCATCCTGCCTATATCCTCTATTTTGATAACAGGTTTTTTTTCTTAATGTTGTGTGGCCCTTCGGGGTCACTGTGGCTCAAGTACCTACAGTTTTAGTTGACACGTAAATCATTCAGGCTCTCTACAGCTTGAATGATTGGGGGCGGGGGGTGTTACGACAACCCTGACCCCCCTCCTGGGGCCACGCCTGGCCAGCACTTATCTCCGTTCTAGCCAGCACACATCTCCGCTTTTGCCAGCACATATCTCCTCCGCTCCAATCTAGCCAGTACGCATCTTCGCACAGTTTCGGTGGAGGCACCCTAGCTGAAAAACATCTCTTCTCGTCTCCGCTTCGGACATTTCCGCTCATCTCCGCTTTGGTGGAATCCGGATCTTATCCTTGTTTTGTAATAAGGCCAATCGAGCTTGAGTGACACAGATGACGTGAGACAAAGTCAACCTGTTTCTAAAACTCAAATACCGTAAAAATATTTACGGCTGCCTACTGTACCTCTATTATTTAATTCTCTTATTGATTGTATTTGTTTGCCAAGCTTAAAATTCTAGAAACGATTGAAAAATAAAACTTTGTTGACAGGTTGGTGTCGCGATAAAGAATAAAATAGCTGAGGACGCTGTGGCTAGAGAAGATCTGTTTGTTACTAGCAAGGTAAATTAACTCGTCACACAAATTTAAAGGAATATTTTAATTTTAGAGAAAAATGTAGAAGACAATTTACAATAATTTTATGTTATGCCTGCTTAAAGCAAAGTTAAGAAACTAATGTTACCAGTGATATTGTAATAACTCGATTTAAAGAGTAACCACGGAGTTTCTTGCCCGTTCTTCTCCATAGCAACCTACGCCTTGGAATACCCAACTAGCTTCAACCTATTCCTTGACAATTCAAAAGTGCCTGTAAATGTTAATTTAAATTAATTCTTTTACACGTCAATAATATTTTAAAATCTGGATATAAAAATATAAAAACTTTATTGTTCAAGTAAACAGTACAAATTCAAATAGCACTAGCCTCCACACTAGGATTCCCTGTGTCGTGGAGACTAGTCTTCTTCGTCTTACAACTCTAATACATAGTAGGTACTATATGTAGGCACTTCAGTAACATCGGTCGGTAAGATTTGTGAAGTGACAATAATCGAATGTTATTCGAGTACAATAAATTCACCTCGATATGAAATTCACCTCGGATGAGGTCGGTGTTCTATCCGACTACTCTAAGCAGAGATACCGAAACAAACTCAGAGATCACACTCTCAGTCACTTTGTCTGATTAAATGAGGACCATGCAGTTAATATTTTCACAATCATTTCAGCTATGGAACGACCGCCACGCCAAAGCTGCCGTGGTCCCGGCGCTCAAGGAGTCTCTCGCTCGATTGGACCTCAAATACCTGGACCTCTATCTGATCCACTGGCCGGTAGCACAGTTTGTAAGTACATTTCTGATCAGTTTCAAAAAGGGCTACATTATATGCATTCGCCAAATCGTTTTTTTACCTCCCACAAGATTTCTGTGATTCTGTTTCGTCCACGAGGTCTCATAACAATTTGATTAACTTTAGTTAGTTTTCTTACAGCATCAACTCAGCTCGATTTCATCTAGGTATATCGACAATGTAGTATACCCACAAATAATATACCTATGAATTCGCGAAAGTAATCGATGTAACGAAAAAGTAAGTAGGTAGGTACTTAAGAGGCCTTTTTTTTTATGTCAAATAACTTCTTCCGCTCTACTCAGAGCAGTCAGTAAGTCTGCTCTTACTGTCTAAAACCCACCCGTGTTCCTTCGGTTGCCCTGTTGCCGGGGGCCACGATGTCTCTTTCGGCCCTTATTCGCAGCCCCGGCAGGCATTGGCCCTAGCGGACCCCGTCAATTCTGCTGTCATCTCTTTGAGACGCGCGTGGAACACAACGCGCCGTCGATCGGGCCTGGTCCTTATCGGACGGCGAGCTACCCATTGCTCACCGTCCGCAACCACGCGCCTACAGGCGTCTCCTCCTGCGGCAATTAGGGGCATGAGGGCGCGAAATTTGCCTTTCCCTCACGCGTTCCGCCTCCTCCTTCGCGAGCATTACCGCTTCGCAAGAAGTGACGGCCTGCCGTTTCCTCTCGCTCCGTACCATGGCCTGAACCAGGGCCGGACGCAAGAGAGAGTATTTTTTCCCCGCTCTGGTACGCTACAATGAAGGACTTTTTGAGCAAGAGGAGTGAAAAACTTTTTATGAAGAAAATTAAGGGAATAAAGCGAAATAAATAGAAACGAAGTAATAAATAGGCTTCCAGAAATCAGTGGTTATTCATCTCTAAACTGAAATATATCGATCAAATTTGCAGGAAAACGGCACCTACGCAGATATAGACTATGTGGAGACCTGGCAGGGTATGATGGACGCTCAGGCCATCGGGCTGGTGAAGTCCATCGGAGTCTCCAACTTCAACGTTACGCAGCTCGATAGACTCATCTCCATGAGCAAGGTGAAGCCTGCCGCTTTGCAGATTGAGGTAAGAATTTTGTAAAGCATTCGTGTTCAATACACTGCATTGTTACCTTTAAGAGTTGTCATTGCATCTTCTTCTCGGTCGCGTACTTCATTACTGAAGGTCGTGTCCCTGAATTGCCTTCGTGGCTTTATGTATGATGTCCTTCCACTTCGTTCGGTTCTTGGCTTCTGTCAGGGCTACGACCGCCCTACCAATCGTTCAACCAGCGGTTAGATTCCCTTCTATCTTGCCCATCACCACCAATTTTTCGAGGTTATCTGGTTTCAGACGGGCAATGAGACCAAAGTAACCGAGAAGCCTTTGGTAACAGATCGTGGATAGTTACCAAAGGTGTCATTGCTTATGTGCATCAAAATGTACTATTGTTTTCCTATAAACTGTCAGCACGCGTAGCATGACCACCAACGAGTTTTGTCGACGGAAGAATTGACAAAAATGACGTTCCGTGTAGACAGGACGGCAGGAAAGTAGAAAAACTCAACTGCACTTTTTATGAAATTCACTTTTTTCATAATCCGACTCAGAATTCTTTGTTTTGTCATAGGATTTTTTTTCTATTTGATTCTCAATTTTTATTGATAGTCATGTCAACTACAAAAAAAAAAATCTCAAAGTGTTGAAGTACAGTATTTTGGAAGAAAAAAAAATTACAGTATTTCATATGGAATTTTTCACTTTTTGTATGGAAAATAAGAAAAATTATTACCTACATGTTGAGTCTTACGGGTTTAAAGGGTTTTATAAAGGGAAGTCGAAATTTTCATTATTTTTGCGATTGGACGCGCCATTTTCGAGATATAAGCAAAAGAAAAGTCCGTCCGTCCGTCCGTCCGTCAGATGGCGCTGACAAGTAAACACCGCTTAAAGTTCTGCTCGCGATAAAATATATTTTTTTACTATAAAATCTCACCTCTGGACTGTGTATTGTACATAAAAGTGTAACTGGACATACAAAGTAACTGTGACAGTGTTATTCTCGATGAATAGTGTCGGAATAGTGAATAAATACTAATTATCAAAATACGTAAATAGTGACTTTAAACTCAAGAAACGAAGAGTTACGGTGCTACAGGTTACCCTTTTGCATAACTCAACAATTTAAATGCAATAGTGTTCAAAAAGTTAACAATCTTTACTATCAAAATTTACTAAATCAAACGACCACAAAAGATTCGTTTTTTATTCAAATGTTATGGAGCTCTACAACACCATCTAGCTCAAATCACATGAACTAATTTTAGTTTGTGTTGCCACCGCTTTAATAGTGTTATCAGAGTAAGATATTATTACTCTGCAATAAATATTGAAATAAGCGACATCTATTGTGGTGACAAAGACACACATCGATAACGAATTATAAGATCGACAATTTCACCTTCCTCATTACAACACACCTGGTCCCGTGGTGTATGTGGCGACTAATCAATTATTGAACGACGTGATCGTGCGTTCGAATCCAACGACGTGAGAATATTTTTGAAGGACTTTGAAATTTATACTCATAAAATAATCTACATACCAATATGAGTTTCTTAGAAAATGTAGTGGATAATGTTACGTTTCGGCAGCGCACACGCACCCGATCGGAACCTAATAATGACAGCAGTGACATTATCTCCCAAACATTGGAGTGTACTGCAAACAGTATGCCAGAAATGTCAGATGACGAGGATGAAACGCAAATAAACATGTTTAAAAATGAGATAGAAAAACTTAAATCCCAACTAAAAAGCGCACATCAAGAAATAGAAGTATTGTCTTTGGAAAATAGGAACTTGAAGCAAATAAATACAGATTTATCAAAGAAAAATGACATTTACAGAAAAAATGCTAACAGTCCAGTTAAGCAGAAAGTCCAAACTTCAAAACAAAATTTAACTCCTCGCACGAACACAAAACAGACACAAACTTCAGAAACTGCAGAATACCATTGTCCATCTCAAGTTAAAACCGCTGCTACTAGTACTAATAGGACTCAAAACACCATGTCACCCAAAGGTATTAGCGAAAAAAAACATTCGTCGCCGCTGCTAAAACATAAAGTTTGTCTTCTGAGTAGTGAAACGTCTAATAGAATGTATACAATGAGCGAAAGAACTCGTATCTGTAATTATAATATGTGTCACTATCGTATGCCTAAATGTGGATTAAAGCATATCTTAAACAACATTCATACAAAAGTTCGAGACTTCACACACTCTGATTACTGTATTATTCATATTGGCGAAGAGGATTTCAAAAAAACGCATAATTATATAGAACTAGTTACGTTTACTCGCGAAAAATTACAACCATTAAGTCACACTAATTTTATAATATGTCTACCAACTTTTAAATGTATGGATAACAGTAATGTTATGTTTAACAGCCGTATAGATACTTTCAATAACTTAATGTACATGGATATAGGGACATATGAATATGCGTACATATTGGACTCCAATCTCAACCTGCCATATACCTATGAAACTTATAACTATCGTTATGGGAGTTTAAATAATAAGGGCTTAAATATTGTAATATCTGATTTGGAAGACCTTATACTAAACCTAAACGCTTTGAATGCCACTCACTTAGAATTAGATTATTCCCAGAAAAACCAAGCAGAGTTGGTAAATGTTACACAATCACAAAAAGAAACTCAGTTTTTTCTATAGTAGTTACCTTAATATTCTTCATCAAAATATAGCCGGACTAATTAATAAATCTGACGATCTCACTGTATGCCTAGAGGAGTTAACTGAAAAGAAGATACACATTGATGTGATCTGCATTACTGAACATTTTATAATGTCTGGCTATGAACAATATCTTTCAGTACCCAACTATGAACTAGCTGCATGCTACAGTAGAAGAGATACCAAGAGAGGTGGCACATGTATCTTGGTAAAAAAGGGACATCAGTGGAATGATATTCCTGATATCAATAAATTTTCAAAAATATGTATTTTCGAGTGTTGTGCAATTGAATTAGGACAGTTGGACACCATTGTGATATGTATATATAGAGTACCAAATTCAAACAATTTAGCTTTATTTTTTGATCATTTAAATAAATTGTTACAATACATACAAAAGAAACGCAAGCGAAATATTATAATATGCGGCGACTTTAATATTGACATTTTGAAACGTAATAGTATCACACTTGAATTTGAATGCGTTTTGCTTAATTTTAATCTACAATTAGAAATAAAGCAGCCTACTAGGTTAAAAAGTAAGACGTGTATCGACAATTTTGCACATAATCTAGATAAAAAATGCAAATCAGCCGTAATAGATTTTGCCTTGTCTGACCACACATGTCAAATATTAAGATGTCCTATCAAACGTATCTGTTTACTAGATCACTGGTATATAAAACGACGTGATTATAGTAATGACAACATTAAAAAGTTCAAAGACTGTTTACATAACTTTTCCTTTTCTGAAATCTACGAAACTAACGATCCCGATGTAGCTTATAACTTGTTCATAGAGACCTTTACATTGTTTTACGACCTTTGCTTTCCACTTAGAAAAGTTACAATAAAAACATACAAAAAGCCTCAGTGGGTATCGCGTGGCATCAGTGCATGTAGTAGAAAAAAGAGGCAATTGTTGTGGCGTTACAGGTTCAAACCAAATGAGACTACTAAAAAAGAATTAAAAAATTACGCTGCTAGATATAAAAAAATTATTAAACTTACACAGTGTGCGCAAAATGCATACAAAATCAAAACATCCATAAACAAGTCGAAAACAGCCTGGGGAATTATTAATCAAGCTAAAGTAAATCTGCCAAAAAGTTCTATCACAAGTATTAAAATTGGAAATAAAACAGAAACGCATCCGCGGAATATAGCACAAGCATTCAATGATTTCTTCATTGATACAATTAAGCCTATAACCCGTGATCGCATTCCAATAACATCGAATATTCCAATGTTAAATAATTCTATGTTTATGGCACCAAGCACTTCCGATGACATACAGAGTATAATTAAATCCCTCAAAAATACCAATAGCGTAGGACATGATGGAATTTCGACAAAAATCATTAAATATGTTTCTGATTATATTAGTGTCCATATAAGTTATATTGTTAATTTGTGTATTACTACTGGTATTTTTCCACACCATCTCAAAACAGCTGTAGTTAAACCACTTTTCAAGAAAAACAATAGGGAAAACATGGAGTGCTATAGACCGATTGCGCTCATACCAATTTTTTCAAAAGTATTTGAGAAATATATATACGAACAACTATACAATTTTTTTGAAAAATATAACATTTATGCTGAGGAACAGAAGGGCTTCAGAAGAAATAAAACCATTAACATGGCTGTCTACGATTTGTTGAATAAAGTCATCACAAATGTTGACAGCAGAATACCCGTGTGTTCTGTATATTGCGATATGACACAGGCCTTCGACTACGTGGACCATAAGATCTTGCTTGAGAAGTTAGAAGCTTATGGAATTCGAGGAACCGTACTAAAATTGATAGAATCATATTTAATAAATAGGAATCAATACGTGGAAATTTCGAAGATAGATCTAAAGACTAAAACCGAATTCATATTTAGATCAAATAAACGATTAATTAAGTATGGTGTCCCACAGGGGAGTGTATTAGGTCCCCCGTTATTTTTAATTTATATCAATGATTTACCAAAAGCAACCATTCATCATATGTCACTATTTGCTGACGACAGCACCGTCACTATTAATAGTGCTAACGAGTTACAATTGGAAAATGAAATTAACAAAACTATTCAATCAATAATTACATGGCTAGATAATAATAATCTTAAGATAAATATTAATAAAACAAAATTAATGTTGTTCAGTCAACGACCAAAGGCATCTAATATAATAATAGAACACGGTAACAAAATTATTGAAAACGTAGGTACTACTAAATTCTTAGGTTTAAATATAGATCAAAGGCTGGATTGGAAGGTACACACAGAGGAATTAAGCAAAAGAATAAGCAAATCTGCTTATGCTCTTTATAAACTATCTTCGATCTTAGGTACTGACGCTTTGCTCACTGCATATCATGGCATCGTTGGCTCAATCTTAAGATACGGGGTTATTTTTTGGGGCAACTCGTGTAATAGAGAACTAATCTTTAAATTACAGAAAAGGTGTGTCAGAGCGATGTTTGGACTAATATGTACTGATACGTGTAAGCCATATTTCATCAAAAATAAAATATTAACACTCCCGTCATTATACATTTACGAGGTTGCAGTCTTTGTTAAAACAAACCCTAAGCTTTTCAAGAAGCTATCCGACACTAATACCCGAAGTCGACGGGATTATAGCCGATTATGTGGAAGAAAGTCCAATACAGCACTGATGCACAAAAGTGTGTTCTGCATGGCGCCAAATATATTTAATCACATTCCGCCACACATAAAAGACTTAAATTTTAATCTATTTAAGAAAACATTAAAGAATTTTCTAATTCAAAAAGCATATTATAGTATTTCCGAGTTTTTGACAGACAAAGTATTGATATAGTTTTATTTTTTGTTGTTTGTTTTGTTCATTACTAGTGTTATTTAATTAATCTGACTTGTGTGACATAATATGTAGATTTTTATTCCTAATTACTTTGACTTTTGACTGCCTAATTTTTGTTTTATTATAAATTTCTATGACGAGTTGATGACACTATTCTGTAGTATATTTATTATAATTTGATTGATTATGTTTTAATTTAATATGTTAATTGCTTTGAATAATGGACTAATTTTTATCTTTAACTAATTTTTTTAATCTATTTGATGTTTATATCCTATTGATAAAAATAACTAACGTGTTTATATTTGTACGCCGTTAAGGCAAAACATGACTGTGCTATAATTTTATTTTAATATCTTGCATGCCATGTGTGTATACTTATGTTTTGGACAAATAAATTATCTTATCTTATCTTATCTTATCTTATCTTAAAAAAAAGATACAGTACTGTTTTTGCACCTGAATTCGAGGTGTTGGTGTGAATTTTATTCCACACCTTTTTAATTGCGATAAAAAAAAGGATTGTGTGGTTTTATGAAACCACGGTAAAAGTGAAACTTTTAAGCGAACTATAGGCGCCGCCATATTGGCCTTGGCTAATCCGCGGCCGACCGTCACGCGACGTGCAACACACAGACGAAAAAGTTTGATAGAAAGAGCTGTCTATTTTTCGTAGAGATATAAAGCGTCATGCTACGCGTGCTGGATACACGATATTTAATGCTTTGCTCTATTAATAATGTGAGAGTTTTAAAATACAAATCACTTTCAACAAATAATCCAATGTTTTTAGGGTTCCCTATGGAACCTTTATAGGATTACTCGTGTGTCTGTCTGGCTGGCTGTCTGTCTGTCTGTCACAGCCAATTTGCTCCGAATCTACTGGAACAATTTAGTTGAAAGGACAATGGTGCCGATTCCCTTGTTCACAAACTAAACTAAATTTAAGTTCAGTGCATCTTTTTCTTTCTATTTCATTAAGAAAAGGACAGAAGATAAATTTTAGTTTAGTCCTGTCAAATTAATCAGCTCCTGTCACTACTCCATACAAGTTTAGACGTGATTAAAAACTTGCCTACTAAAATTACGTCAATTTACGTCAAGCGCTGATTAATTTGACACGACTAAACTAAAATTTATCTTCTGTAACTCAAATTGTAGGTAAAAATTTGCCATTAAATACTGCATATGGGCATCATCGAAATTATTCGAAATCAATGGTTAAGTGTGCGAAATTACTATCCGAATTTTTACAGGGGTCATATAAATGTATTAGTAAAAGAAGCATTAATTGATGGTCACTTTTGGAGGTCAAGCAAGAAAAAAAAAAAAAAAAAAAACTTTCGCAAACTGTACCGTGTGACATATCAAATGAAAGGGTTGTTGCGAAGACATCAAGAAAAAAAAAACTTAAAGATATTTAAGAAAATAGATGAAAATTGACCATTCTCTTATCTCCGAAATTACTGAGCCTTAAATTTTAAGAAAAATACAGAGAATGGTTCTTTACTCATAGATTATAGGAAAACCTATAAGAACTCTATGGCCTTAAAATAACATGGTAAATCTCTCAATATTGTGCGTACAAACTTAAATTTGCAGTTGGAATGTATGGGAGAACATGTTTTTCAACAACATTGTTAAGCATGTTCTTGGGATAAATAATAATAAAAAAAAAGAAGTTTATTTCAATTACAAAATGAATTTAGACAATAATATTGGAGATGACCTTTTAAGCAAGGAATTGCTTGTGTTAAATAATAAATTCATCCCAACTACGGAACCCTTCAAAGTGCGTAGTCCGACACGCACTTGGCCGGTTTTTTATCGTATGATGCTAAATGTAAGTCAAAGTTAAAAAGTAAAAACGTTTATTGCAAACTAAGTACCTACACAAATATTGGTACTTATATGTAGTTTTTTGTGTATTAGAAAAATCTACAAAAACGATTATTTAACCTATTAGATAAGTATAACCATCGATCAATTTGCATAACTAGCAGATCGATCAATCTATAACATTACCTGTAATATTTGTACTATCCCATCCATCTAGGTGAACCTAAACCTCCAACAGACAGAGCTGATCAAGTTCTGTAAGACGCACAACATAGCCGTCATTGGGTACACGCCCTTCGGATCCATCTTCCACAACAAGGCGGCCAAGGATGCCCCTCCTCCTAGGACCGATGAGCAAGCGTTGTTGGAGATCGCCGAGAGGCACCACAAGACCATCGCACAAGTTAATCTGAGATATCTTGTAAGTAGAGCTTCTTTTATTTCATAACTAGCAGCGCCCCAAGGTTACACCCGCGTCAGTCTCGAGCCCGTGGGAATATCGGGATAAAAAGTATCTTAAGGTTATAGACTATCTTTGTGCCAAATTTCATCCAAATCCGTTCAGTAGTTTTTGCGTGAAAAAGTAACAAACATCCATCCATCATCCTCTTAAAATTTCGCGTTTATGATATTATAAGTAGAATATAGAATATTTATCAAATCAAATAACACAATAGCAAAGAAATGTGTCGACATAAAGTGTCTACGTGTTCCTTAAATGGTTAGGTTAGGTTGTGTTCCTTGTGGTGGGTCGCATACGATGCCTGGGCCTGGAGGTGGCTCTCAACAAGCCTGAATTGCTGTCGAGGTCACCATGAAGTACCTGGGGCTAGTGCTCGACAGCCGGTGGAACTTCGGACCCCAATTTTGGTAACTGACGTCCAAGGGCACCAGGGCACCGCGGGTGCCTTGTCGACGCTGCTTCCCAATCTGGGGGTTCCGAGCACCGCCTGAAGGCGGTTGTCCTTGGGGATCGTGCGATCCATGGCCTTGTATGGTGCCCCGGTGTGGGCTTCTGACCTGACGGCTGGTAGCATCGCAATACTGCGAAAACCACAGAGGGTGATGGCCGTCAGAGCTATCAAGAGATACCGCACGATTTCCTACGAGGCAGCTTGTGCACTGGCCGGATCCCCGCCCTGGGACCTAGAAATGAGAGCTCTCGCTTCACTGCACCGGCGGCGCGAGGAGGCGCGAACGTGGGGCGGTGGACCGATGCAGAGAGAGATCGAGCTTCGTCTGTCTGAGCTCCGTGAGGTCCTAGTGATGGAATGGCGGGACAGGCTTCTGCGCCCTACCTCGCTACCGTCGACGCGATCCGACCAATGTTCGACAAATGACTCGGGAGGAGGCACGGCTCCTTGTCGTTTCGGGCGACGCAGGTGCTCTCGGGGCATGGCTGCTTCGGGAAGTACCTGTGTCGCATAAACAGGGAGCCGGACGCTCGGTGCCATCACTGCACCCACTGTCGGGAGGACACGGCGCGGCATACACTGGCAGAGTGTACCGCTGGGGAGGAGCCGCGCCGTGCCCTCGTATTAGAAGTCAGATCCGACCTGTCGCTGTCGTTCGTTCGATGGTCGGGAGCGCCGAGTCGTGGGATGCAGTGATCTTCGCAGAAGGAGGCTGCGGAAAGGGAGAGGGAGACTGAGACTACTCTCCTGATTCGTAGCAGGCGGACCGGGCGTCGGCGGAGGGCGGACAACGCCCTCTTCAGGCCCCCGTAAACAGGTCCGGAGTGACGGCGGACTCGGGTACGTCCACCACCACCCATCCAGCAGGACCCGAGGTGGCAGCGCGTAGTGTTCCACGCGCGCCCCTATTTGACGTCGCGGGGGGAGTCTAACACCTCACTCTCCCCGCGAGCATGAAGTGGCCCGCAAAAGCGGGCCCACCAGTCGGGGATCATGGAAGGCACACAAGATCTCATGATTCCCGGTCCAAGTGTGGGAAGGGAACACCGGGGTGGTTTTTAGTCAGTAGGAGTCTGACAGATCCGTTCGCCCACCCCAGGGCGGAGGACATCCATGAGGGTTTTCCACCCAGGAACAAAAAAGGTTGTGTCCCTTGAATGGTTAGGTACTTACCCAAATATTACAAAAAATGTATTCGTAATAATTAGATCCAGTGAAACTTTTTTAGGGACCTTTGAACGCTAGAGAGCGCTGGTAAACAGTCGTTTTGCCAGAAGAGTGCGGCTTTTTAGGTGTTATAAGTTATTGATGTGCATTGGTCTAAATCTAAAACTTGATGGCAAAAAACTAGATGCAATAACGGAAACTATATTCTTAGGAATTACTTTAGATTCAAAATTACAATGGGGCGCCCATATTAGAACTCTTTCAGGTAGATTAAGTTCAGCTGCATATGCAGTAAGAAAAATAAGGCAGTTGACTGATATAGCCACAGCTAGGTTAGTATACTTTGCTTATTTCCACAGTATTATGTCTTATGGCGTCCTGCTGTGGGGATCGGCAGCTGACGTAGATTCAATTTTCATTTTACAAAAGAGGGCAATCCGCGCGATCTATAAAATGGGCCCTCGCGAGTCCCTTAGAGACAAATTTAAAGAAATTGATATACTGACTTTGCCTTCACTTTATATCTTAGAAAGTATTATGTATGTTCGCAAAAACTTAGGACTTTTCAAAATAAGAAGCGATTTCCATAATATAAATACACGTAGTCGACATGAAATTGTGATACCCAAATTTAGATTAACTAAAACAAGCAAGTCATTTCTTATAAACAGTATCCGCTTTTATAACAAGTTGCCAAAGTCTGTGACAGAACTTAGCGATGGGAAGTTCAAAACCCACATCAAACGTGTCCTTATCAAGAATTCATATTATAAAATTAAAGACTACGTTGAAGACAAGGAAATTTGGCAATAATTCCTTCTGCACATGTGGCTTCCCTGGTACCTCATTAACGGCATAAATAAGTAAGAGTCTATTAACTGCTCCCAAATTACCATGTTTATTTAAATCTTTATTTTTATTTATTTTTACATTCGCCCTTGACATATTTACTATTCTATTATTTGACATTATATACTTTTTTTTTGTGGCTTTTGTGGACATGATAATTATTCAGATTTATTACAGTTGTAATAGCAATCATATAATTGCGTTTTATTTAAAATAGGTTTTTTACTTTTTTTAATTAATTAATTTTTTTGTATAGATTCTTTTCTACATATTTTGTGAATGTGAGAACGCTGTAGGCTTAGTGGATTGTAGACCTGTTGACCATTTTCTATTTTGTTAAGTACTTGGTACTTATTGAAAGACCTACACTGTCCTCCCATACCTAGAAACACTGTTATTTGAAAGTATTGTAAAAGCCAATTATTTTTAAAAGAGTAACCGTGGAGTTTCTTGCCGGCTCTTCTCCATAGGAAACGACCAATTGGAACCGTGCACCTAGCTTCTGACGTTTCATAAGTGCCCATGTAGGTTTATGTGAAATAAAATATTTTGATTTTGATTTTGATTGTGTAGAAAGGCACTAGGAAGTGGTGAAGGGTGGGCGTTTTTGGGGGACTGTCTTATGTAATTTTGACGTTCGAAAAGTGCTGATTCTCAGCCTAATTTGAATAAATGACTTTTGAATTTTGAATTTTGAATTTTTGAATTTTGTAGGCATAATAATTGATCATAGAATGTTTATATATACCTCCCAATCGAAATAAAATAATTTTCTCGCGAAAATGTATAAAACTATGCAACATTTAGTACGTCTACTCGTCAACATATGGCGCTAATAAAAATAATAATTTCAGATTGAACTAGGAGTGATTCCGATCCCGAAATCCGTGACGAAGAAGCGCATTGAAGCCAATATTGAAGTCTTCGACTTCCAATTGAACCAGCAGGAGAGAGATGTCATGAAGTCGTACGACAGAAACTACAGGACCATCGGTGTTACCAAGTGGAAGGGGTCACCGTATTACCCCTTTAACAAATAAAATAAGTTCTACAAATAAAGTAATTCATGATGTGCTTTGTTTTTTTCGACGATTAAGGGCTCTAGCATAGGATACTCTGAATTCCGGCAGTATATTCCTGTGGGATATTTTCCGACATCTACGCGGTCGAAGCCGCGGGCAAAAGTTAGTAGCTTTATAAATGTTGACGGTAACAATTTTTGAGTACCTACATCTACCTAAAAATAGAAGAAAAAAACGCTTTTGAGTGCAAGCGTTGTATCGACCATCCGGGGCCCCCATGAGGTCGAGGGCCCTGGGCACGGGCCCCGTGTGCCCTTATAGTAAAGACGGCACTGAAAACCAATTTATCTCGTCTGCTCGACGTCCGTATGTCACTGCAGGGATCCAGCAGAATATCAGCGTTAGGTATATTTGCTTGACACATGCTGAGCTGGACTCCCATTTGGTGCAACCTTGAGACGCACACCGCACCTTGTCCAGTAAGCGTTCAAAAGTGCATAAGCACGCTAAGAATCGTATTGCTGTGAACATGCGGTGTAGTCCGTACATTTGTATGTCTAAACAGTCAGACGTCTGTGGTGTGTGTACGGCACACACACCACAGACGTCTGACTGAGAACGCAGTTTTGCACTACACACTGTCGTATCGTCACGGTTCGCGGGCGCCGCACTTTTTAAACAAAAATATTTGTTAGACACGCATTATACGCGTGACCTTGACCAGTGTATGGCATTGCTAAAATTCGAACATATATTATATGTGCAGATAGCAGAAGGCGTTAAGCGTTGGTCTTAAATTCAAGATGGCTAAGGTTCTAATCTCGTAAATCACAACACTGTTTTTGCAAACATTATTATTGTTGTTTAAAATAATAATATTTTTTAAATATTGCTGCCTTTTTATTAATGTTGTTATTGCAATAAAGGGTTTAGAATAAAAAATGCGTAATATGATAATGTGATAATAAAATAAAAAAATATTTATTCATTATATTTATTTTACTTAAGTATAGTTAACAAACTGCTACAATTATTTATCATTACTTCAGCTGAATAAGATGTGAAATTGATGTCTAGAAACTTAGAAGCAATTTGTATTATTTTGACATATTTAAATTTTGAAATGTTTTAAATGGATTTTTTTCACCATAAATATAAAGCTTTGATCACGGTCCGAAGTAGTTAAGCAATAAATAAGAATATTAGACTACTTAAAATGTAAACAAAACTACTGACAAAATATTTGATTTTAAGGTTAAGTATAGGCAGTTTCGTTTACATTAATATTTTAAATTTTATTTGGCTTTAGTAAATATTGGTTGGTATTGAGGTTATAGCTTAAGTATTCATTTTCTTTACGAAAAGAAGATTGAAACTAAACCTCAAATTTTAATCCTAAAATAATAATATGACTAAAATAATCTTAAACATTTTCGGTCTATCTGCAAGAAATACGACAAACACCATTTTGAAACGTGCTTAAAAAAATCGTTACCATAAATTCATGCAATAACGAATCTGTTATTTATTAAGATGGTATGATCAATATTTTAAAGTCAAAACGGTTTTCTAGCTGGTCTTCAGTGATGCAAGCCTTCAGAGTGCACGGCGAACGGTTCATAATGACTTGTTTAATAAATCAGCAAAATATCTCGTTGGTAAACCATTTGTTTCATATTCGTTCACCATTTGACGTCGCTGCACCTCGATAATAAGCCTCTTCCTCATATCTCTTAACCCTCACAGTATTTCTCTAGATCAAAGAATAACATTGTATTTATTACACATAATACCTAATTATTTATCAGTCACTAATCGAATTAAACCTCATAATGAATTTAAAACTTTAAAGGCATCTTCTGTCTCAACAATACCTCTGTTCTATCAACAATACCTTTGATTAAGATTTATGTTTAGTAAAATATGAAATATTTAAATGATAACACTCACACTTAATCCGGTTTCATATCTTGTGTAAATAACATTCACTTTTACGCAGCACAGTAATATTTATCTCCCTTCAATATTTTTTGACTGCATTTTGAAAATAATAACCACAACACCGCTAATAGCTAAATACTCGTCACCAACATTATCTACGAACCAACAAAGTTCTATTAAGTCAATACTCGCTGTCTACCCCACAGAAATCGAAATAATTTACTTAGTTTTCTGTGGTCTTCCTGCTAAACTTTAATATTAGTTTATGTGAACAAGACGAATGAAACAAAAAACTAATGATTATCGAACTAGTCATTGGTTGCAGACAAAGTGAGTGTGTGTGTGTGTACTGTGCGTGTCTATAGTATTGTAACAACTTATAGAAGAAGGTCGTAAGTCAAACCGAAGCGTCAATCTATTGCTTTGTGAGATTGCTTATGGACTTGATTTGAAGTATGTCAAAATGACACTCCATTTCTAACCGTGTCTTTTCTTTTTTATTTATTGGCATTTTGTTTTTATATATGTTACCGTAAGATTGTGAGAACCGTTAGTTTATAATCTGTCGGAATTATTTCCGTTAGATTATAAACTATCGAAAAATTGTGAACTGGGTGAAATGGGTTAGGTTAGGTTAGAACTGTGACCAACAGCGCGCGAGCCGAGCGAGCGCTACTTCCAAATTGCTCGCAGCCAGGCAGGCTATTTAATATTAGCGCAAGGTGCGTTACGTCGCAAGCAAGTTTGATAATAATAATAAATTTAATAAAAGCTTTTATTGATTCCTTACATTTACAAAATACATTAACAATAATAAAAAAAAAAAAAACATCTGAATTCTATTGTAATAAAACATAAATTGTTATTTACTTAACACTAATATAATATCACAGTTAGTACAGTGGAAAACTAATTAAATCAAAATTTTAATAATATCAGTTTAAATGTGAAGAAAAATGTCAAAAACAAATAATTGAATAAATTATACATTGAAATGATTAGATGATGATGATGATTAGCAATTATTATTGTGAGTACATAAATTTATAATTAAATAGTAAATAATAAACAATAAAATAGTAAATATATATATATATATATATATTTATACCAGTTCACAATTTGTCGGTTTCCCATGGAAAGATTATAAACTAGCGAAAAATAATGCGTTAAATTGTAAATAGTTCATTGCAGTTCACAATTTTTCGACTAACGAAGTTCATAATTATACGGTGACATATACCTACACCTACACCTTGAAATTTGAATCACAGTTTTGCTAGAACAAACGTTGTTCAGACCATGGTCTACTACCAATCTATAGCATCCAATAAAAAAAAAAAAAAACATAATTAGTTTATGAAAAAACCCAAAATAGGCAAAGTTGAGGCAATGTCGAGATTATCGTTACTCCCTACAACACAGACATTACGGCGCTCGCGTATAAAGGCATTTTCTCAAGCCCGCGGTACGAAAATTTTATGAGTTAAATATACGAGTATAATTTATTATGAGTTAACTAAAAGTGAGGCGTTAAAGATAAAGATCATTTATTTGTTCAATACATTAGTATACACACATATGGCATGCAAGATGTTACAATTAAATGAACAGAACAAACACAACAAACAAACAAACCAGAACAAACATTTACAAATTATTATTAATAAACAAAGTTTCCATACATAAAAATTACCAAATGTTTTTGTTCCGCGGGCCGATTTTCATGAACTAAACGTGACAAATGGTTTTAAGTTTAGACCTTTCATTTAAAACACTCAAAACTAAAGAAATCTCTTTACAAACAAAAAAGTGAGTTTTCAAGATACGTAATTATGTCAATTTAAATTTGCTAAAATTTCCTTCTAAACTAACTTTTAACACTGTTAATGGATCAAAATAAGTATTTTAACACGAACCTAATAAGAATCTACCTGAAATCACAACATAATAACAGTTAGCTGTGTACCAAGACAACTTTGACTCCAATTTCCCTTCATTCTTATCGGGCTTATGACCGTCAAATTCTTGCTGAAGTTAATTATTAGTTTTGGTAAGTAGGTACCTACCTACTTAGTTACTTTCTTACATCACAGAATGTAGATACAAAGTTGCACACAAAACGCACCGTATCCAACACCAATCCACATTAAAATAGTTAGAACACTTAGAACTCATTGTCACAAAAAACGCGCGATACGTGCCTGTGACGTAAGTACATCGGATGCACACGTGTGGCCCGCTCAATAGATTTTGGCACAGAGCATGTAACTTTAAGAGGCGGAACTTAGAACATTGAGTTTTTGAGAATTTGTTACCTTTTTTAGCCAACCACATAAAAAAACATGGCTACCAACATGAAAATTCTAAGTAGCACTGACAATGACAATGACAATCATGACCTTGAAAGGGTTATCGATAGAGATGCGCAACATGTAGAAATCAATAAAATTATCGATATCGATAAAATGAATGCATTTCGTCGATATCGATACGCAGGTAGTAGTGAGCCTCCTAAACTATTTTATTTTGAAAAATCGGTAAAATAAAACACAGATTTGTATGATTTCAGTATTTAATAATGGATATACTTATAAGATATCAACATTGGTCTCAGACCAAAATGGCTTCCTTTTTTATTTTTTAGTGCCGACATCAGAGTTTCTTTTAGATGCCTGACTTTATTTTTCCCAAGAGACTGGCACTGCGTCTTAGTGAAGCCAGGCTGCATTTAGTCTTTTGTAATTGTTCCATCAACTGATTTTCCCTTGGTGTTAAATCTGTAAAGATTAAATGTAAGCAATATTTTCGATGAGACTTGTAAACATTTCCTTTCACATAAAACGCAGGGATCTTTTCTATTTGAAATGAGCAATAGTACACAAATTAACTCAATCAATTTTGAGAATTTCTTTCTCTGTCTGCCTATTTTTTTGTAACATCATCACATGATAAAAGGTTAATGGATTTTAATGAAACAACCTAAAAAAGAGGTTGCGTCTATTTTTTTTAATAATTAGATGGATGACATGAGAGAACTGTACTGTATAATTATTGTTATGTATAATAGAGATCAACTATGGTGTTTATTATAGTTACCTTTTGACTCTGAATGCTGATACATATGTTGTGGAAATTCTGCGACTATTTCCCTTTTTGTTGAAATCCTTTTTTCCAAAGCGTTAGCAAATGAAATGAAATGAAATGAAATGAAATGAAATTGTTTATTCTGTAAATAGGATATCGAAATCACTTTTACACGTCATATAAAAAAATATTAAAAATAAGCTAGATGAGTTCGGCGTTTCCTATCTGACTACTCTGAGAAGAAAGGCCGAAACAAACTCAGAGGTCGCAGTCTCTTTTAAAGTCCAGACATAATCTTGGTCAGGCTATATGAGGACCATGTAGATAAGTGTCTGAAAAGGTCTTTTGAGGAAAGAACCACACAGATTTGAGTGGACCTGTCTAGTCAGTGCAAGCATTTGTCAGTAATCGTGGAGCTCAACTCAGAACTTAAGGAGCTCAACTCGACGAACAATACCAAAGAAAGGACATTTGGGTAGGCCGCATAAACTACTCAAACTGCCAGACCATCACTAAAACTAGCAGAGAAATAAAAACAATATCCACATAGTCCTCACATTCACAATAGTTAAAATAATATAATACTTTACAAAGTAATCATGTCATTTTGAATATAATTTTTAACAATGGCAATGTGTTTATAAAACTGGTATAGGTATGTTGATTACATATCACATATTTTTCACTGCTCATGCAGTTTTTCTATTGGTAGATACACCAGTTTTTAATTACCAACTGCTTTTAGCCACTCTCGGCAGCTGAAAGATACAATATAAAAGGTTACATTATAACTGACTCTGTTTCACTGTGAATTTATTTAGTGTGATTTAAAGTTAAGAAAACACCCAATTTACACTATCAGAATAACTAAATGGAATAGATTATTATATTTAGATTTATTTCATAATCCCAGTATTTACATAATTATCTATTGGTGTCAAGGTAGATAATATAATCTTAGACTACACATAGACGTTAGACCAATATATTTAGCAGTCAACCTATTTAGACTAAATTAGATTATAATTTAAAGTAGACAAATATTACTGTAGGCACAATGTTTTAAACCATTTCTTCAAGAGTTTCAACTAATCTTGATTGATGGCTCGAGAGTCGTATTACAGAATTTGAATAGCATAGCATAGTGTTAAGTGAGCACAAGATCACATTAGCAATAAATATCGGTACTCACCGGTTGGGATCCAGTAAAAACTTGGAAAATAGCAATTTATTTACGGTATGCCAGGCCTCCTTGATATCACAAAATTCACATCTTCTATGACCCTTACCCATGATGGTTCACAAACTTAGAGTCACTGTCAATTATTCTGATATGTTATAATCCGAAATCTTACAGAAAAAGGAAAAACAAACAGAAAAATCTCAACCCAAACATTAATACTCGCGCAAAGGCAGACATGTTTGTGAAAACTTCGTAATTTAATGTTGGTCATTCTGTCATCCTGTCATTTTGCCGTCTGTTTCTGAATGTTGGCTAAAAAAGGTAACAAACTCCATACAAAAATAATTTGTTCGAAGTTTCACAGCACTGGATTTTGGTAGACTGGCTACCGCCCGGGCGGCCCGCGGCTGTCAACAAAAGAAATGGGTGTAACGATAATTCGCGCGATTGCATGTCATTGGCTAATGATTTATTTGCATTTCGGCCCGCATTGGTTGGACATACTTGTAGTCCACGTGGACTCCTCATAACTCTTTTGAATGGCATATCACTACCGCGATGAGTAATATTTGATGTTACGGTTAATGTTTGAACACGTTTGAGTAACATAAGACTTATTTGAGAACGACTAGTTTAGTTTGTTTTAAAAACATATTTGATGCTTTAGAATGGTAGTAGACCATGGTCTGAACAACGTTTGTTCTAGCAAAACTATGATTCAAATTTCACGGTGTATATTCATGTAATTTGTTTTCATTTTATTGTGCTTATGTGTGTCTTTTGTGTGCACTGAATAACTGTTTTATCAACCTATCTAGCAGAAATGTTGCTCTATGCATCGGTGATAACGTTTGTAGCAACCTTGAACAGTGCCCGATTCCTGTATCAAATGATGCAGCATTGATAGAAAATGCACAATTATGACAGCTACCACGATCAAACGTAGTGATTCGCCAAACGAAATGCAGTATTGACGCGATTTTGCTATGGCGACCGATAAAAAAAGAGTCATCAAAACGCGATGCAGCATTAATGAAAACGCAAAATCGCCGATAGCACTCGTGATGCTAATATATAATTTACTACGTAGGTAGCATGTCTTTTGAAGTCCTAAAACTTTCAAACCGTTTCCAACTTCCGTTTTAAACTTCCTTGTAGGTATACAAGGAAGTTTAAAAAATAAAATGAAACAACGAAACCATGATTAAACTGTTTAAAAGTCACAACATAAAACAAATACAAAACAAAAACGCACTTAAAAATAAAGACAATATGACATATCAAAAACAAAACAAATCATCAAAACAAATTAAATACCACCCGAGCGTTAATACACATCGAGATATAGAAAGAGACGTCGCACAGGTATGAGTGACAGAGACGGCGCTCTACAACTCGGCGTACCAGACATCATAAAATCTCCTGTCATATTATGACGGTTAGAGCTCTTATTGTTCCAGTGCAAAAGAAAGATGGAGCCATACAGGATGCATAAGAAACTGACTTTAACATATCGCGGTACCAAAGAGACAATTCCCGTACCTATTTAAAAACGTTCTCATTCTAATCTCTCAGTCTCAAAATCTGTCAAAAATACCTATAATGTACATACAGCTATATTTTTGACAAATTTGTGACATTTATGATCGCTGATAGATATGATCCGCAGAGGAACCACCTTAACCCATCTGTTTAACGGATGAAAAGTATTTTAAATCAAATTTAGTATGTTAGAAAATATATTGCGAGTGTGGGTTGGCAAAAAATTCCTGGCCAGACTGTGATTAATCAAAAATTCAAAAATGACTTTTTTTTTAAACATTGCAAGATGTACATACAACAATTGAAAGAGCTTTTCAAGGAGAACCTTCGCTACTAACTCGACTTTTGCCATTTATTAGTTGTTTGTTCGATATTTTTTGACATTTTAAATTTGATTTATAATACTTTTCATTCATTAAATAGATTTGGTTGTTCCTCTGCGGATTTTAGACCATGAGATGAGATTGCGAAGTGACTTCAGTCCTTTCAAAGATATTTTACCTCTGTTAGCAACCCAAGTAGCAACTGACCAGCAATCATATTGGAACTAAAATTATGATCACTGTTATTTTGATTATGATGCAAAATCAGAGGTACAATATGAAAGGACGCTAGATTTTGAACTTTTTTAAATGCGGGAATTTGCCTCGGTCAGGTTTGTAAGAACCAGTAGGCTAGCACGATGGCCACATGGCCATGGATGGTGTTGAAGGGAGGCTTCTCAAGAGTCGCTCGGTTGCACCAGTTGGTGCTACACACGCAGGTGTGGAACCGCGCGTACAGTGAGATACCCCGCGACACCGGCAGCAGAGTCGCCATCGGACTAATGATGCAGCCGTTTTCAATGTTCTGGGAACAGACAAAAACATTTTACAGCGATGCTTATAAAAAAGAAAAGTCCGGGCTCACTCATTGACTGACTCAGCAAGGCCTAGCCTAAATCCTTGGACCCAGAAAGCTGAAATTTTGTACAAATGTTCCCTTTAAAATGTAGACAAGGAATAACTGAGGATTATTCCTGATTCTCACGGGAAAGGGAATATAGTCGAACGAAGTCGGTGTCAAAGAGCTAGTCTGAACTCTGAGTCTGTGCCGGTAGAATTTACACGGGACTAGGGTGAAGAGCTAGACTAAGAGAGATACATAAAGCCGCAGGGCAGCATGTGACAAGCTGTTGGGCAGTAGCGACCCCACGGACGGGTTATCTCCCGGGAGAAGTCTTGTTCCTCATCCCTGCCTTTATTGGCAGGCTGGAGTGAACACTGACGAGGAACAGAACTCCCACCTTTTTTTTGCCTTTATGGCCGGCTTGAGTGGAGATTTGCAAGAGCAAACATGCTCGGAGGACGGAAGTATTCCAGTAAGATGCTGGTAGGGTTTCTTGACCGTACTTCCGGGATTATCCTGATAGCCGTGGAAGCACCTCAAGACATGTTGCCACCTTATCGATACGACACTTTGTGCTAGCGACCGTTTTCGGGGGCCCATTATTGAGTGTATTTTACCAGTTCACTTACCGGTTGTCCTTGGGTGCAATTGCATAGAACACACGTACACACACGAACACACGTTTTAAATTTATATGTTTAGGTTAAGGTATTGTTCTATGGGCCTGTGTCGCCTGCAATAAATGGTTTTATTATTTCTGTAGAGTGTTTTTTCTTCTCAGTTCTTTGGCTGGTATTTGCAACATTTACGGACCGAAGCCAAGTAAATGCAGCGTGTGGTGTGTTATATTGAGGATGTGTTATGATGGGGACCTATTTCGTTTTATCTATTTGCATGAACTTTCTGACAATTCGAAATGTATTTAAAATTGCAGCTTTTTGTAGGGTGATATAGAGGGTTTCTTTTAAGTTTAGTAATTTAAAGCTAAGGAGAAGGTGATTCGGGATAACGCTGGTTATGGAGAAGACTAGGTATAGGGACCACGTACACTTTTTGTTGGCGCCATATTCTAGTTACTTCATCTTTGAGTTCTGCGTATTTACAATTTTTACAGATTTTGTCTTCTGAATGTTATGTGTGTTGGGAACGGCAATATCTATCAAGTAAGTAACTTTATTTATTTTATCCTGTAGGGTTATATCCAGGCTATTGTAGTGACTTTAAAAGAGACTGCGATCTCGTGAGTTTGTTTCGGCCTTTCTTTTCAGAGTAGTCAGATAGGAAACGCCGAACTCATCTAGCTTATTTTTAATATTTTTTATATGACATGTAAAAGTGATTCCGATATCCTATTTACAGAATAAACAATTTCATTTCATTTCAAGAACGTCGAAAATTAAGAATCGAATTAAAGTCGAATGAGAACTTACGCTGCACGAGCGAGCGAAGCAAGCTCAGGACTTGGGGCACCCCGACTCGGATGGGTTAGGTTAGAAGGGAAATCCTTCGTGGTTATTTTTTGAAGTGAAAACTTCTTAAGGCGCGTTGGGTATTTTTGAGATGGGAATGGGACTAAACCATTGATTTCGCGACACCATGACGACACCTCATTTTTGTAAACGCGATTGTGCTCTTTATTTATATTACGTTACGGATCAATGTTCTATGCAAGCATTTTTACTTTAAAGGTTTTGTAAACGCGATTATGCTCTTTATTCATATTACGTTACGAATCAATGTTCTATGCAAGTATTTTAACTTTAAAGGTTTCGGACCAATGTTCTATACAAGTATTTTTCTTCCATCTAGGCGATCTTGTTCAAGTTTTCACTTCAGTCGGCACTCCCGGAGTGCCACGACTTTTTTTAAACCACACAGAAATAGAAGCCCCGCAAGGCGGGCTCCGTCGATTTTCGAAAGAATTTTTTTAGTCGACAGACTTGTTTCCGCCAAAGGTTCTGGATATCTTTTAAGCCTCTCCCTCCGTTTTGTCTTTTGATAGTTAGTCTTTCTATTGCAGATTTGTTGTTATATTTTGTGTGGTGCGTGTGATTGCCGATTTGCGGTCTCCACTAAGTAATAATAATACTTTGTTTAATAACCATGCTTGCACGCATGCAGGCATGTCTTAGAACCAAAAATTCGAAGACATGTGATATCCACCACGCTGTGAATGTTGTTGTTACGAACCCGCACTGGGATCGCGTGTTGAGTTACAGCCCACTCTCTCTCACAACGAGGAGTCCCAGCAGTGCGAGCGTTTTACTTACGCCCGCCGATTGTGCTAGGTTCCGCCCGTGCCAAAAAAAGAAAACGGAACTTATTCTGATTACTTTTTGTCTGTCTGTCATCCTTTTTACAGGTTTGTGTTTAATTTAACATTAAATGTTTACCACGAGTGCTAACTCCAATTTGGCCATCCGTTTACTGGCCAAGTGTTTGCCCATCAAGGGTCTGAACTTGGACCGGCAGGTTCTCTGAGTGTAGACCCCTGTGAGGTCTGTCCAGCGCACGGCACAGCCGCCTGTAAACCGCCCGTATATGGCACGCGGATCGTCTGGGTTCTCTATGTAGTTTTGCCTAGGTAAGAAATAAAAAAATAGAATGTATTTAGCACAGACAGAAAGGAACACAACATAACGTACACTGCTGCAAGGATCTTTTGGCGCTCAAATTACATCGAGAGGGGGCGCTGTTGGTAAGCATTTGTACAATTATTGTTTTGTGAAATGTATCGAAAAACAGCGTTAGTTCCGATTTTGGGCACGCACCACATCAAGTACCTTGTAGCGGTATAATCACATACATATTAGTTTATTAAGTAAACGAGACATGAATACTGAAAAGGAGGTACACTACGATACGTTACTGGCTATTCGAGGAACTGCTCATTCAAGTAATGATCAAAGTTTTTAACTGACTTCGAAAAACTAGGAGGTTCTCAATTCATCGGAATCTTTTTTTTTGGATATTCAGCGATTTTGATGATTCGATTTGTATTGGAAAGGGGATGATTTTATTTTTACACCGATCGTCCACGGCCAGCTAAACTAAGTTAGGTTAAGGTTAGTTTAGTTTAGCTCGCCAGTTTTTCATACATGTGTGTAGACTCACATGTATCAAAAACTGTCTAGCTAAGTTAAACTAACTTAGTTTAGCTGGCGGTGGACGGCTCGCGTTAGGAGTACTTAGGAGTGGTCTCATATAAATTTGGTCAAGGTCTGATGATTGTTTATTGAATGAGCTTTAATAAAACGTATTTTATCTACTTCGTCTGTGTTGATGATGTTACAATACTACTTCAAAACACATAGCAAGACCACCTTTTATTTTGTGTTTTATGACATTGATTTAACATTCTGTGATTACTTTCTCACACACTGACTTATTAATTACAAAATTTTAGGAAAATCGTCTACTTTTACAATGTTTGTAAATATGTGAGCACCATGTATCTATCACATATTAAATTATCTGTCGTTGCTTCATTTTTAATTCTTTTTACCTATTGTGGTATAGTAATTTTATTCTAGGTGCATCGTCTTCACATATAATTATTTAACTAATGTACGTACCTATACAAACTATTGTAAAACATTTTAAAAGAGTAACGGTGGAGTTTCTTGCCCATTCTTCTCCATACGAAAACTACCTTTTGGAAGGGGCGACTAGAATCATTTTTAATATTTTGTAAATTTCGACGTTCAAAAGTGCCATACATGGGCCTATTTGAAATAAATGGTTTGACTTTGACTTTGACTTTGACTTTACTCTGTGGCAAGACTTCGTGAGGGAACTCGCAACAAACAAAAACTTGCAAAAAGAACCGGCTGTGCAAAATAACTAAAGTTAGCTTCAGAAGTCAGTGCTGCGGTCTGTCATCGCGATTAGGCGAAGTTGCCGCTTGCGGTTTACAGCTGTGGTCGCCTTCAGAAGAGCGACTTAATACTTACGTATCCAAATACCGGCAGTACTTCCTGAAGTCGGCAATCTTTCCTCTGGCCTTCGGGTCGACAGGCATCAGCGGCAGGAAGTCGCCAGCGAATGCGTCCGCACAATGCGCGTTGCGTGGGATCTCCGGCGACTGCAGTCCACAGACGAAGCACTGGACACAACTTGCAACTCAGTCATCATCATCAGCGTAACCATTTACCAACTATGTAAGGGTCAGCTTCCAGTCTAACCAGCTGCAGCTTAATACCACCAGTATTTTACATGGTGCGACTGCCTATTTGACCTCCACTACTCAGGGTTGACTGGTTGAATGCTGAACCAAGTAAGGATAATAATATCCTGCCTACGGTCACAGCGTCCAATCTCAACGGAGATTAGCCAAGTAAGGAGAGTGCACCATGGGCACGCCACAATTGCGGCGACAGGTCCCCTCTTTGAGGAGTGGCTAGAGAGGCGCCACGGTGTCCTCACCTTCCGCCTGACGCAGGTTTTCACCGGACAGGGTTGTTTCGGGAAGTTCCTGTTCCGGATAAGGCGAGAGGAAACGCCCGGGTGTCACCACTGTGTGGATCGCCCGGAGAACACGTTGGATCATCCGGTGGAGGTCTGCCCGGCTTGGGCGGAGCACCGCCGTGTCCTCGTAGAGGCGATTGGCAGCGGTGATCTCTCGCGACCGGCCCTGGTCCAGGCCATGGTACGGAGCGAGAGGGCATGGGAGGCCGTCACCTCCTTCTGCGAAGCAGTAATGCTCGCGAAGGAGGAGGCGGAATGCGTGAGGGAGAGGAAAATTTCACGCCCCTAACCACCGCAGGAGACGCCCTAGGCGTAGGAAATCGCAGGCCGAATCCTGGCCACCGTAGACGCGGGATTGCAGACGGTGAGCAATGGGTAGCTCGCCGTCCGACAAGGACCAGGCCCGGGTCGACGGCGCGTTGTGTTCCACGCGCGCCTCAATGAGATGTCAGCAGAACTGACGGGTTCCGCTAGGGCCGATGTCTGCCGGGGTCGCGGGAAAGTCCGACAGAGATACCGTGGCCCCTGGCAACATTTACCCACCCGTATCGGTGTCATTACATGCACATGACACCTGTCATTTGTCTCTGGGAGGGCAACGCATCTGTGATTTGCGCTCACACTTGGTGCACTCTCTTGTTTTTTCTTAAAACATTTTATTCTATTTTAAATAAAGCTTACCTACAATCTTCCACCCACATATACAGGGCGTCCCAAAGTTATGGGACATGAAGGGAAAGTACCTTAAATATCGTAGATAGGGTATTTTGCTGAAAGAAGACATTATGTTATTTTTAAAAGTTAGTAATTCTGCATTCAAAGATTTTCTAAAAATTACTTGCCTCGTCTGGGAATCGAACCGACTTAAATGTAAAAAAAAAACACCCCTACTTTTATGATGCCAATCGAAAGAATGGCCAAAAAATAATAACTCTTCTTAAGTAACATAGTATTTTAAAAGAAAGGAACAGCGTGAAATTAATCATTTTAATCAAATTAAAAACATACATGAAACTGCCGTAGTCAATTAAGTGGGTATTTTTTTTGTAAATTAATTAATTAAATGCTCAAAATGTGATCCCTCTTGTCTTACGCAAATCGCCAATCTTTTAATGAGTCCGCTGCCTGTTGATTTTCTTATCATTTTATGGTGAATACTCGATATGATATGGCACAATTATCTTTCACGTGTACCCAAAAGAAGAAATCAAATGGTGTAAGGTCCGGGGATCTGGCCGGCCATCTAATCGGTCCATTCGTACCAATCCATGTCCCATAATTTTGGGACGTCCCAAAATTACACCATTAGATTTCTTCTTTTGGGGATACGTGAAAGATATGCTATACAAAAAACGATACGAGAACGGGCGAGTTACAAACATAATTGTGATAAGAAAATCAACAGGCAGCGGACTCATTAAAAGATTGGCGATTTGCGTAAGACTAGAGGGATCACATTTTGAGCATTTAATTAATTAATTTACAAAAAAAATACCCACTTAATTGACTACGGCAGTTTCATGTATGTTTTTAATTTGATTAAAATGATTAATTTCACGCTGTTCCTTTCTTTTAAAATACTATGTTACTTAAGAAGAGTTATTATTTTTTGGCCATTCTTTCGATTGGCATCATAAAAGTAGTGGTGTTTTTTTTTTACGTTTAAGTCGGTTCGATTCCCAGACGAGGCAAGTAATTTTTAGAAAATCTTTGAATGCAGAATTACTAACTTTTAAAAATAACATAATGTCTTCTTTCAGCAAAATACCCTATCTACGATATTTAAGGTACTTTCCCTTCATGTCCCATAACTTTGGGACGCCCTGTATACCTATACCTACTGGATTTTTTTATGGAATTCTAGAAGCAATAACATGAAAGAAAAGAACTTCTTAAAGGTTTCCCTGTAATCTGTAACTGTTTCAAAATTGTAGGCTCATTAGTTTCAGAGATAATTGGGAATGGTAAATTTTCGAGTAGGTACTTCCACTTTGCCCCACCAAGCCGCCCCACTGGTGGGGTAAAATGGAATGCCAAAAACTTTGCAGAGGAATCTGCCCCACTGGTATTAGTCATAAAAAGATGCTCCTATGAAAATAATCGAAATATGAGAATCGAAATATTTACAAGAAACACGTGATAGTGTGTAGTGATTCTGATAATTTGTCTTCATAGTCTTAGATTATTATTTTTTGGATTTTAGTCTATCCTTGCAGAATTTTCGTCGAAATTAAAATTTTATTTAATACAGTGTGAGTCTTTATAATGTGCACATATCGAAATGAGGGAATCTATGCTTAATTTTTTTTTGTTCTTTTTGGCGTCTAATTGAGAAATTTTACGATTAAGTATTGTAAAAAATTATGAAAAAAACAGATTTTTGCTAAAAGAAACATGTTTAATTTCAATTGAGGGTAATTTTTTTCCACAATTTTCATTTTATGAGGACGCCTAATTACTTCCAATCATTATGGATTTTGTTTCATCGCGATAGATCATTAGTATAAAAGTCACAACATTTTGTTAAAAAAAATATTCCAAAAAAATATAAGTATAAAAAATATTTAGATTTTTTAAAATATTTTTCCCGTCGATAGAATTAAGCATAGATTCCCTCATTTTGATATTTGCACATTATAAAGGAGAGCAATGGTGGCCCAGTGGTAACTTACGAGTTGTACGTCGTAGGTTCGTACCCAGAGTCCCAGACAGGGGCTTTACTTTGTGTAAATTATTTCATCACCACTGCTCTCAAAACCGTGAAAGAAAACAGCGTGAGGAAACCGGCATGTCCTAGAACCGAAAATTCGAAGACATGTGACATCTACCAACACGAACTGGGCCCGCGTGGTGGATTACGGCGGCCCAGCGAGCACTCACACAAATTTTAAGGTGCCAACCCTAGTGGGGTAGAATCCACAATATTTAAAACTAGTGGAATCTGCTCCACCAAGTCAAACCAGTGGGGCAGATTCCACTGCAAAATTTTAGGCATTCCATTTTGCCCCACCAGTGGGGCGGCTTGGTGGGGCAAAGTGGAAGTACCTACTCCAATTTTCGTCTATTTTTTCATACATTTCATTAAAAAAAAATTGTTTTAAATAAAAAAGAAACTATTTGGGACCCTCACAGTAAGCCCTTTCATTTGCTATGTCACACGGTAGGTACAGCATACAAAACTTTTTTAAATTTTCTAATTAGCTTCTCAAAAGTGATCCCCATACTCAAAATGAATTTATTAACGTTACACGTTGCGTGTTTGGGTCACACAAATTTATATCTCTACTAAATTTTTTAATCAGTCATTCGTTGAAATTTCTAGCATTAGGTAGTCTATAAATACAAACACAAACAATCCTATGAGTAACAGGTTCAATGGCACAGCATTCAAAGATACCCGTTGATGAAATTTTTGCTATTTTTGGCAACTCTCTCCATTGAAGGCCTGACTTCACCAGTATATGTACATGCACCACCTCTCTTGCTTTCCTTTCTACTGAAAGAAGCCACCAAGCAGTAATTCTTTAAGTTATGGTGTGTGGTGTCATAGCTTTCCGCCATGAAATGCTCCGTAATGCATAAAACATCCACGTTTATGTTTTTATCCAACAATTTATTCAAGCTGACTGCAAGGGCGTCACATTTCGCAAGCAGGCCTGCGATGTTTTGGTGCAATATGTTTAGTCACGAAAAAACTTGTTATCCGTTGTAGTACCTTCGTTTTCGTCGATACCATTTTGTTTTGTGTCCGCGTAATTATAAGTAATTCCAGCAACCAATTCCCATAAATCGTTAAATATTGTACGTAGTCCAAGATTATTGATAGATAGTCCATGCGTATATACGTCATATTTCAGATTAAGGTTGCTGTCTAAAAGGTACGCATGTCCATGCGTCATTATGTCCAAGTATAAGAGATTATTGAATGTCTCTACTCGACAATTGAATAAAGTAGCGTCAAAGGGACGACAATTGAATAAAGTAGCGTCAAAGGGATACTTATAAGTAGGCAAATAATTATGTTAGTATTTCTTATATCTTGAACTATACTTCTCAAATGGAAGATAATATCATAGTAGTCATTAGTTTTTTTGAAGTCTTCTTGCCCAAGGAGTATGATGCAGCAATTTTCCATAGTATATTTTTTTAATTTGGTACCCAGTCCATCCAGAAGCTGTTTTGTATTTCCATTTGATTTTAAATAATGAAATAGATTGCAGTTATTCTGAAATGCATTATCAGCAGTTAACCATACATTGTTTTTATTATTACTACTTATTATGCATATTTTAGGCCTAGTCTTAGCCGTGTGGCTGTTCAGATCAGTTAAAGATGTTTGAGTAGTTCTGAGATTTGTGACATTATTTGTAGCGCCTGTCTTGCCGAATCAGACATCGACTTTCTCAGGGAACTAATAACTTCAACAGCCTTTTGTTGAGTTGATATCTTTAACGGAGTGGATAACTTCCTTGACTTTGGATTTGGTGAGCCTACGTCGGTTGTCTTAGCGGTTTTTTTTAAAAGCTCACATTTATTAGTGACTTCAAACAGTTTTGATTTTAAATTACTGTTTTCAATGGACAGTGTGTTTATTTCTTTATGGGCTGATATTAGCTCCAATTTTAATTGGTCTATTTGACATTTTAAAGCTTCGGTTGTTCAATGAAACTCCCGTATCGAGGTATGGTCGTTTAATTTGGTACATAAACTATATTTTACAATAAAAATACATGAAGTGTACAAGTTCGCGACTATATAGTGAAAATTTTGACAAAAAATATACCTAATAGCGGACGTCACGCGGTTTCACCCGCGTAGTTCCCGTTCCCGTGGGAGTACGGGGATAAAATATAGCCTATGTTACTCGCTGATAATGTAGCTATCCATTGCTGAAAGATTGAGTCGGAGCTTGGTTATGACTGATAGATCACGGGAAGTTTTACCGTAATCGGAACATGGCAAATCAAGAATAACCATGTGCATTGATGACGTCTGCCAGAAAAGCCGCACTTCAGAGCTCCGCTCCTATTGGTTAATATTAGCACATCTCTTCGCTCCGCTGCCTCGCTCTGCTCCAGTGGACAGGCAGCGTTAGTTTAGACTTTTAGAGCCTGTTTTTTGTCCATCTCTAAATAAGAATCGATTTCTCTCTATCCTGAAAATCTGTGATCTAAAAGAGATGCTATTACTACATTTTTGGTCAATGGAAATCTGGGATCAATGTACTCTAACATATTTAGCGCCGACTGAGGCGATCTCAGATGAAGAAATAGTCAAAAAGGCGTTATTATTGTTACTCTTTTTTCGTCAGATCGTCTCAGTCGGTGCTAAATTTCAAATACTCGGCGGCGGCGGCGCACAATAAGCGGCGCGGCGCCCACCTCTAGGCGTAGAGGTAACACCACACCAACTTACTTAACGGTAGCGTTTTTTGACACCGTATAGTCAAACCCTGTTGCTATAATTTTCACGACAGCCGTGACTACGGCCGTTATGTTGCGGCCACCGCTGTCGTAAGAAACCGTAGCTGAATAGAGATTTACAGCAAAATAAGACATGCTACGACGGACCATAAATAAATTGGGATATGATGATTAATGAAGATGTTATCATACCTTGCTGACTACAGAGCTGTTCTCGAAGTCCCAAGGATACAACGTGGTGGCATTCAAGTCAATGGTGGTAGTCCAGTTAGCAGATGGCCCGCAAGTTGGGACACCGACCCTGGGGAAACATACGGCTATAATTTGAAATCATTTTACAAATTTGAGAAAGGCAGCGGTAGTACAGTAAGGCTGGGCTTGGAACCGGTACCTAAAGTATAAGTTCTGTATCGGTACTTAGCAGTTGTTGCCATTTCGGTACCTGGGTATCGGTTTCAGACGGGTATCAGTACTCCACCTAACAGTTTAGATTCCGGGCGAGTACCACAAATCTCGTATTCCTACGAGGAACCTCGTACGGTTGGCAACCTTGAAGTTATTTTTCTAATGCCTATTACTTAACTATCCTGTTTACATACTAAAAGTATCTGCTTTCTCTTACGAAAATATTTGTTTGGTACCGGCACAATAGCGATAGGTACCGAGTAGAAATTATCGGTATCAACAGTACAGGTACTACGTATGGTACAATGCTAGGTATAGGTTCCCAAAAATACCAGTATTTCAAAGCTCTGAAGTAGGTACCCATATTTCGCAGTGCAGCTCATGGCTGACCTATCTTCCGTGCGGCTGACCAACGCAACGCGCGGGTAAAGAATAGAATAGAGAAAGAAAAAATACTTCATATTTATTTGGCAACAGATCGTATATTTATTTATTTAATACTTCAAGCACACAAATGTACAGAGGCGGACTTTAATGCTTAATGCGTATAGTGGAGCGCCTGGGGGTTTTGACCTTGAACTTTTGTAACAGTGAATGAATTTTTAAGATCGAGGTGGGATTTTGTTTTTTATACTATAAATTGCAATGTCTACAGTATTTTTTTTACCATTGCCACTCGATAAAGGGCATTTGTTTCATCGATAACAGTGAATAAAACTCTCTTCTACTCACTGAGTGAATAAAAATATTTTGAATTTGGAACAAATACGAATTATACGAATTGTGTACAAAAACCGGCCAAGTGCGTGTCGGACCACGCACAAAGAAGGGTATTAGTTGGGATGAATTTATCCCAAAAACAAACTTAATATTGTAGTTGAAAACATGTTCACCCATACATCGATGTACGTCACGGTCAATTCTCCAACTGCAAACGTAAGTATGTAATCACAAAAAAAAAATTGTGTGATAAAACTACAAATTAACGATTTTCTGATTTTTTCCTTTACAATGTCCTATCAGCGGGAGGTACCTTGTAGGCACACTTGTAGGCTTTGATTTATTTGCGAGTATCAAAATATGACGCATGAAATGGCCGTATTTTTTATTGCGTTGACTTAGAACTAGAAGCTTAATTTTTTAAGAGCTCCAAGGGACCATAGACCTACGTATTTGATATTAATTTCAACTTGATAACTCTACGCGTTCCTGAGAAAAAGGGTCTTGATAAACTGACAGACAGACGGACCGCTATGAAGTGATCCTATAAGGGTTCCGTTTTTCCTTTTGAAGTACGGAACAATAAAAATAAATAAAACGTGCTGAACGTACCTACTGGCTGGCTAAATGGAGCTATGCCATAGAGCTACACAATTAAATTTAAAAATTATATATCCCGCCAATTTTAGATAGGTTCTTTTCTGTCATCGTGGTTCGTTTATGTCATTGGAAAATCTATTAACATAATTTAAATAATAAAATGAGTTCTTCCAGTGACGAAAATGAGACACTGATTCCGGAATCATTTCGTTCTAAAGCAAAAAATTATCTATTAGAATTGCAGTAGATAATTTATTTTCTCGCTGTTAATGGTAAAAAGTAGAATACGTGAAAAAAAAATCTTATCGGTCCTTGTATCCTCGCTTCGCTCACGATTCTATCATCCTTCGAATCCTTCCCGAATCCTTCGGAATGTACTCATATTCACACATGCACACTTCCTACATGAATAATGTAAAATGTCTAAAACCGATCAATTTTAATAAAATGTTATGTGAACTATAAACACCGAGAAATTTGAATCACAGTTTTGCTAGAACAAACGTTATTCAGACCATGGTCTACTACAATTCTACAGTATCCAATAAAAAAAAAAACATAATTGGTTTTGAAAAAAAACAAAAAAGACTAAGTTTAAAATGTCAAGATTATCTACTGCTTACTAAATTTCGTTTATGGAGGTACATTTCCCTGTAGACAATGCTGTGTCCCGTGCGTGGTGTCTGTGTTGTAGGGAGTAACGATAATCTTGACATTTAAAACTTAGTCTTTTTTGTTTTTTTTCAAAACCAAATATGTTTTTTTTTATTGGATGCTGTAGAATGGTAGTAGACCATGGTCTGAACAACGTTTGTTCTAGCAAAACTGTGATTCAAATTTCTCGGTGTATATTATTTACATTTCTATGGTGTGTACGTATTGAAGACCTGACGTCACACAAAATCCTGACGGTACACAAATCCTGCATCGCGCAATTAGAGTTTACATCACGACATCAATCGTTGGGCAGTTGCCCGCCAGATACAACACCCGTCTGGTCGGAGGATCCTCCCTTTTTTATAGACGATGAGTGAAATTTACACCCTGTTCCTCATACCTCAAAATTGGTGACCCCGAGTATGAACATCAACGCAGCCTTCGTGCAATTACTTCAGCGTGACGTCATCATTATCATCACTCCCGCAAGCTTTCGTGAGGCGAGTCACACAGCCAGCCAGCACCCACGGCTTCAACGGGTATTCTGACCACCAGCAAGCAACGAACGTGCATTCCTGGTCATCACCCTCAGCCCCATCAGCAACCTTGGCACAGCACCTGCACAAGCAGAGCCCATTCTAACCTCTCCTGGTCGAAGCCAGTAGTTAACCACAACCCACCATCCCGATGACCCACTGGGGAATTACCGCAATCACCACAATCACCGTAATTACCACAGAGAGTTCCGACTCACCGTGAACTATACGGTACCCGGTTCCGACTTACTGGAACCCCAGCTGACACTGTGAAGCATCGCAAGATACAAGTGTCAGCCCACTATCGACCTCCGGTCTCCGGACCCCTCCGTCATCCTCCACATCTACATCACCACATGCGAACTACGCATCGAAGACCTGACGTCACACAAAATCCTAACGTACAGACGCCAGCACATCAAGCTACCCAAAACTGTCAAATTTTCCCAATCAACTTTGAACCTTAATTTTCAGATATAAAGTTGAAAATCTATTAAATAAATTTGACAGATTGTAGTAGCCTGATGTGCTGGCGTCTGTACACAAATCCTGCATTGCGCAATTAGAGTTTACCGCGCGAACTACATATATATGACGATCCGACATCAATCGTTGGGTAGTTGCCCACCAGACACGACACCCGTCTGGTCGGAGGATCCTCCCTTTTCTATAGAGGATGGTTAACTTTACACCCTGTTCCTCATACCTCTAAATATGAAATTTTATTTACCAATGCATTGCTATCATAGTCATTTAACATCAAGCCTGTTTCCCCCGAAGGGTTAGACAGAGGTGTACCATATAAGTAATTCTAGTAATTCCTCCCTACTCCTCGGAATATAAACGTAATAAATATGGTGTTCCACAGGGAAGCGTACTAGGCCCAATATTATTTATTCTATACATAAATGACATTATCCGTAGCTCCTTGCCAAGAACCTGCAGCCAAGTTGATGAGGAGGGTTTCACGAAAGTGGAAAGGAAAAAGAAGAAGCCCTGTTCTCGTAACCTGTGCGGCACCGTACCGAGTGGACCCAATATGCTGCTGCGCCCTGCTGTGCCTACGACGCAGCTGTACCTTTCGCGTCTGCATCACTCCACTACAACTGAGGAAGTCGTGCAGTATTTAAAAGTGAAGACCAACTGGACTCTGAGGGTTGAAAGGTTGGAATCGCGCCACAACATCAACTTTAAGTCATTCGTGGTACGAGTTCCAACCCACCATCTACCTGAAAGAGGACTTTTGGCCGAAAGGTGTCGTATATCGACGTGTCCGAGGACGGTTACGTGACACCACGCAGCAATACACGAGGCCGTCAACATTACGTGTATAGTCATAGTTGTATAAGGTTTTTAATATGTATTAGTTTATTATTGTATAAGATTATTTTGTGTATTCTATTTATGGGCCTTAATTGCCTGATAATAAAATAATAATTATTATTATTTGCTTTATTTATTTTATGTACGTTTACATTTTCAAATATTTACATAAAAATCATTAAAAAAAGAAAAAAAAGTGGCCCATTGGTATCAGGAACAGGGTCCAAGATGCCGGTGGTCAGGGCTCTAGAGAGAGGAACCTCCTCACTATGCGTGCAGTGTCTAGGAGTACTGCTTTCTGAATCAAGCCCTTGACCCATCCGCGTAATGAGAGCCTCCTGAGGTGTTGGTCGAGGCTCTTCGCCTATTAGGCCATTAACCGTAACGATTATCGGTACAATGATTGCAGAGTACACATCCCACAAGTCGACAACCTCGTGTGCTAAGTCAAGATACTTAATTTTATAGCCCAGATTTAAAAAAAACCAGTAATTGCTCAAATACTAAAAACAAAACATACGAATAGACTAAGCCATCATTTAGCAAAAAACTACGCAGACATTTCACTTCACCCGTCCTCGTTAAGATTCTTCTATGCCAACTTACGTAGCATCCAGAAAACTGGCAAATTAGATGAGATTAAATGCATATTAAAATCGATCCCACTGGCCGTTCATCTGTTAATATTCATCGAGACTTGGATTACTTCAGAAAACGACGCAAAATTAACCAACTACCAAACTGTAGTCATGTCTACAACTACAGGCAAAATCGCAAAGGTGGTGGCGTTTCCATATACGTACAGTAAACGTTCAAAAATGCATAGGCACGTTAAGAGTCGTATTGCTGTGAACACGCGGTATAGCTCGTACATTTGTATGTGTAAGCAACACGATACACACACCACAGAGAACGCAGTTTTGCACTACACGAAACAACAATATAGTTCCGTCGCTTTAAACATGTTAGCACACACGCATAATGCGCGTGACCTTGACCAGTTTATGGCATTGCTAAAATTCGAATGTAACTTAACAAGTGCAGTTAGCAGAAAGCGTTAAGAGTTGGTATTGAATTCAAACTGCCTCAGGTTCTAATCTCGTAAAACACAGCGCGGGTTTTTGCAAATATTATTATTTTTGTTTTCGATAATAATATTTTTTAAATATTGCTGCTTTTTTATGTTGTTATTGCATTAAAGGGTTAAAAAATATATTTATTCGTTATATTTATTTTACATAAGTTAACAAACTGCTACAATTATTTATCATTACTTCAGCTGATAAGATGTGAAATAGATGTCAAGAAACTTAGAAGCAATTTGTATTATTTTGACATATTTAAATTATGAAATGTTTTAAATTTTAAATGGATTTTTTTCACCATAAATATTAAGCTTTGATCATGGTCGAAGTAATTAAGTAATAAATAAGAATATTAGACTACTTAAAATTAAAATAAAACTACTTACAGAATAGGTGTTTTTAAGGTTAAATATGGGCAGTTTGTTTATATTTTATTTGTATTAATTATTTTACATTTTATTTGACTTGAGTAAATATTGGTTGGTATTGAGGTTATAGCTTAAGTATTCATTTTCTTTACGAAAAGAAGATTGAAACTAAACCTCAAATTTTAATCCTAAAATAATAATATGACTAAAATCATTTTAAACATTTTCGGTTTATCTGCAAGAAATACGACCAACACCATATGAAAATGAAAAAATGTTTTATTAATCATACAAGTAAAATTTAACAACTAGTGATTGGAGTCTCCTTTTAAGCAAAAAAGCCTGTGTTAGGAGACTCCGCTCTTCCAAAACTTAAAATAATAACATAAGATTACTTGTTGTAAGTGTTATAAAAACAGGCGGTTTAAAATAAAAAGAGAAAATTAAAACTAGACAAGAAGCATGCAAATGTGTGAGTGAGAGTAGGGGTGTGTGAATGTGAATATGAGGGTGCGTGAATGTGACTATGACTATGAAGGTGTGTAATGTGAAAATGGGGGTGTGTGAGTGTGAATACTAAGGAGTGTTACTGTGAGTATACATAAAGGTGTGTAAATGTGAATTTGAATGTGTAATGTGAGCATCGGTGTGTATGAAAGTTGAGTGATAGTGTGATGGTTTGTTAAATTTAATGTTAAATACAGAGTGCGTGTAAGTGGCAATGAATGAATCAGACTGTATACGACAAGTACGAGAGATGAGAGCAGTAAGTGTAAGGCTTTATTTTTAACCGACTTCCAAAAAGGAGGAGGTTATATGTTCGACGCGTATGTTTGTTTTTTTTTTTTTTTTTTTTTTTTTTTTTTTTTTATGTATGTCCACCGATTTCTCCGTCATTTGTGAACCGATTTTGAAAATTCTTTTTTTGTTTGAAAGGATATGCTCCCAAATTGGTCCCATATAAATTTTATTATTTTTGCTTGGGTAGTTTTTGAGTTAGCTACAAAATACGTATTTTTTTTGCCAATTAGTATGTAGATGATATGAGAAGTTCCTGACACTGGTAGTAGGTAGTGGTATTCGAATGTGTGTGGGGTAGGTACCACAACTAAAAAGTGAAAAATAAAAACTTTTTACAAAAAAAAAACTACCGACTTCCAAAAAAACACTACAAAGTGAAAAATAACTTTAATTTCGGAAGTCGGTGGCAAAAAACGAAAACACAAAACCCTAGACACCGACTTCCGAAATTAAAGTTATTTTTCACTTTGTAGTGTTTTTTTGGAAGTCGGTAGTTTTTTTTTTGTAAAAAGTTTTTTTCCAGTAGCTTCTCCGTGTCATCATAAGTAAGTGGTTTTATCCAGTTAGTTACTATTTTTTTACTTTCAGTTAATTGTTTATTGTATATGTAGATCTCTTTGTTAACTCGATTGTAAAGCTGAGCTGAGCGTTTGTCGTATTGAATACGGGCGAGCTTGGTTTTAGTTTTAGGAACTTCAACTATCATATCCTTTCTTCTTTTCAGGGTTAAGCTGGGATCAAATTTAAGAGTTTTATGTTTCCTGAGAATAGTTTTAACTATATATAGTTTGCGAACAGAGTGTAAATTACTTATTTGATAGAGACTTTTAGTAGGGAACCTTAGGTTTTTGAAGTACATTAATTTTATTAGAGCCCGCTGTCCCCGCTCCAGGTCTATGAATTTAGTCTTAGCAGCCCCACCCCAAATGGGGATGCAATATACTAAGACAGACTGGACTATAGCTATGTAAATTTCATTGAGTAGATTTCTGGGTTTATTTGTGTTAGCGGTTATTTTAGTTGGCACGATATGCCTTAAATTTTTGAAAATCCAACTCAGTTTTCTAATTCTGTTGGTAACTTGTTCCAGATGGGAGTACCAAGATAATCTTTGGTCAACAACAATACCAAGATATTTGGTTTGAGAAACTTTGACTAATGTTGGACATAGGCAGTTAATTGGATTTTCACAATCGTGTACCTTTATAATAAAGTCGGGGTTTGGTTGTGTCCTGTGTGATATGCTAAAACATATGTAATTTGTTTTAGCTGTGTTAAGTGTAAGTAAGTTATTTGAGAGCCATTTAGCAATTTGAGTCATACCAGCTTCAGCACTTCTAGCAACATCGTCCCAAGACTTCCCAGAAAACACTACTGCAGTATCGTCAGCGTAGGAAAAAAACTGTAGCGTTATTTATTTTAAGGTTGCAGAGGTCATTAATATATAGCAGGAATAATGTAGGGCCAAGCACACTTCCCTGAGGCACACCGAAAGTGACTTTTGCATCGTAACTAACGTGTTACCACTATCCAGATTACCAGTCACTAGGGAGCTAAGAGCAGTAACTGCATCCTCGGTTGATAATCCCGGCCTGAATCCAAATTGCGAGCTGCTTAAGATGTTAAATTTGTGTAGAAATTTTAAAAGCCTCTTATTTATAAGCTTTTCAATAATTTTCGATATGGCTGGCAAGATGGATATAGGTCTGTAATTGTTGACATCGCCTCTGTCCCCACCCTTGTGAACAGGAGTGATTATAGATTGCTTAAGTGGTGCAGGGAAGCTGCCCTTTGCAAAGCAAAGATTGGCCAAGTGGGTTATTATGGGAACAATATCTTGTCTAATATGTTTTAAAAATCTTGTGGACACGTTGTCCCAGCCGGGTGCACTATCAGAATTTAGGCTCATCAAGACCCCATCGACTTCTTCGGTATCCGTATCCAAAAGAACAAACGAGTTTATCTGTGTAGACAGTGTTTCAGAATTAAAAGAATTTATGTTGTGTGCTGAAGGTTGAACTTTTTGGGCTAGCTCTTTGCCAATATTTGCAAAGTAGTTATTAATTAAATTAACAGACTCAGTTGAATTTGATCTCATTTGTAATAATTCAGTGTTATGACTTTTTGTATTATTTGTGTAAGTTAAGGTTTTAATGTTTTGCCACAATAACTTATTATTTGTTACAGAATTAGCTAGTAGGTCTCTTTCGAATGTTCTTTTTAACTTTTTTATTAGGTTATTACAGTAGTTGCGATATCGACGGTAAGTTATTTTTAGGATATTATCAAAAGGGTCGTTACGTGCTTTTTTTGGAGTTTGTTGCGATTCCTAATGCATCTTAGTAAACCGGCAGTTATCCATGGCTTAACAATACGCTTGCTGTTAGGAATGGCTTTAGTAACAGTACTTTGATTAATAGAATCAGTTAATTTATATATTAGTAGGTCAGTTAAGTGGTCCGGGTCAATACAAAAAAGTAGGTCTGCTATTTTATTTTCTCTAATGTGGGTTAAGGCTTGATCAAAATCAATAGATATTTTAGTTTTACTGGTAATAACTTTAGTCTTTAGCTTAGATAACGATAGAAAGGTAGTGAAGTGGTCGGTGATGGAAGTGTGTAATATAGCAATAGAAGCAGATATTTTCTTTTTATTTATTTTGATCATAAAATGGTCTAAACAGTTGGATTCACGTGTAGGTAAAGTATGTTCAGGTAGTATTCCGTATAGCGATAACATATTTAAATAGTTTACCCTATTTCTGTATTCATGTGGCGGCTCAGTGTCTTTGGATTTGAGATTTATGTTAATATCCCCCGCTATAATGATACTTTTATGAGAAGTTAAAGTATTGAGGTGAGTACTAAGAGAATCTACAAACATTTCCGTGTTTGGGTTGGATGGGGATCGGTACACGCCTAGAATAATATTATTAAGTACTTCCAACTGTAGACATGAAGCATGAGTCAGGTTAATTTCTTTAACTTTAGGTTTTAAGTTTTTTTTACGTAAAGTACTACGCCGTCATTTTGATTTAGTTGACGAATAGTTGAAAAAGAGAGATAGTTATCAAGTTGAGGTATAGGTTTATTCGTGTGTAGCCTACATTCGGTTAAAATTATGATATCCGTTTCAAATTTTAATGTTGACAGTAACAGTGTGAAGTCTTCAAAGTTGTAAAAATGCTCCTTATGTTCTGAGAAATAATGGTCAAGTCTTGTTTACCAATTTTAATATGATCGTGCAGCTCCGTGCAGGCACATTGGAATGCGCGCGCAACTTCGATCTGATCGATCTCTTCTAGAGTTTGAAGGGTGTCACCCATTTGTGTGAGTTATAAACTGAATAGACGTTGCCACAAAGTAGATTAGAGATATGTAACGTACAAGTTATATTAAGACAGTAACCACGCGTACTAGGCTGACTGAAGCTCGGATTAGAGTACTGGGTTATTTTTAAAGTATACAGCATGTTTGTGTAAGTGTGAGTATCAGTTGTGTATATGTGTGTGTTAACATGTATTATGATAGTTATATTTATACATGAATGAAGAAAATACAATAAAGGTAGATTGAAAAATTACTCAAACCAAAAGAGTCGCATTTTAGGAAAAATATAGTACGAAAAAACAATGAGGCAACCACAGCAGTATTAATTATCACATAGTCGGGTAAAATATGAAAGTAGTGTGGTTGATTATTCGCTGGGAGTCATTTGGCCCCCATGAGCTTATGTATCTGCTCTTCAGATCTAATTGGAATGGTGGGCGAACCTTCATCTTTCTTTACGTAGACCTTTCCATAAGCTGTCCAGCAGAATTTGTAAGCTCCCGACTTGGTTAGGTCCCTGGCAGTAATTATCTGTGGTGACTTTAACATTAATATTTTAGAAAATAATTCAATAACCGGTAGATTTTTAAATTTGTTCAAATCATTCAATCTGTGACATGTGTTTGTGGAACCGACCCGAATAACTACATCTACTGCTACATGTATTGATAATGTGTTTTGTTGCTGTGACTATTTAGATAAAGCCATAGTTAATTATCTCCCTTCGGATCACAGTGGTCAATCCGTAACTTTTGAGTCTAACATACCATTACAAAAAGTGAAGATACAATTCAGACCAATAACAGCTGTTAACTTAAATAAATATAATAGCACTTTAGTTTGTAAGTTAAGTAATCAGGTCCTTACAGTGAACAATGTTAGTATTTTGTATAAAGAATTATTTTCGTTAGTCCAATCCGAGTTCAATAATTGTTTTAATAAGAACACTAAAACTATCAGCCCTAAGTTTTTATTTAGTGACTGGACAACTACAGGACTCAGGAAAAGTAGGGATAGACTTTTCGAGCTCTATGGCCTTAAGCCTTATATTAACACGGAAACTTTTAATAAGTATGTTGCTACTTACTCTAGAACTTTTAAGAACACTTGTAAGGCAGCTAAAGCCTTATACATTAGTAACAAGGTTAAATCAGCAGACAATAAAATACAGACAGTTTGGAAAATTATCAATAATGAAACGAACAGAAACAAAAAGCATAATTCTGATTATACACTGAAGAAGTCATGTGGTGGTCTCATTTACGATAGCAAAGAAGTTGCTCAAGAACACAAATAAAATCCTTCACGATCAACAGTATGGTTTCACCTAAGGACGTTGTACGACCGACACCGGTGTAACCCTATTAAGACACATTTTTAACGCGTGGGAAGAGGCTCAAGACGCCATAGGGATCTTCTGTGACCTCTCCAAAGCATTTGATTGCGTCGATCACGAAACTTTACTCTTGAAACTTGAGCATTACGGACTTGGAAAACTTGCACTTAATTTAGTAAAATCTTATTTAAATGATAGACAACAGCAAGTTCAAATAAACGGTATCAATACACTAGGTTTAAAAGTAAAAATAGGTGTGCCACAAGGCTCGATATTGGGTCCATTCCTCTTCTTAGTGTATATAAATGATCTACTCCATTTATTAAAAAATCAACCACAAATGGTGTTATTTGCTGACGATACTTATTAATTTTTAAGGTAGATAGATGTGCTACAAATTTTAACGACGTAAATAACGCCCTACTGCAGGTCCAAAATTGGTTCACTGCTAATAATTTAGTATTAAATGGAAAAAAAACTAAGTGCATAAAATTTTCTTTACCAAATGTCAAAAGTAGTGATTGTGAGATAGTATTGAATCAAGAGAAACTAGAATTCGTCGATAAAACTGTTTTGCTAGGGATCACGCTCGACTCAAAGCTGCAATGGGGTCCTCATTTAACATCTCTTGCAGGACGGCTAAGTTCAGCAGCATATGCTGTCAGAAAAATCCGTCAATTTAACAATGTAGATACCGCGAGGCTAGTCTATTTTAGCTACTTTCATAGTATCATGTCTTAAGGTATTTTACTGTGGGGACGGGCTGCAGACATCGAGTCTATTTTTATTCTGCAGAAAAGAGCGATCAGAGCAATATATTATCTCCGCAGGCGCGATTCTCTAAGGAAACTGTTTAAGGATATTAACATCATGACGGTACCTTGTCAATATATCTATGAAAACATCATGTACGTAAGAAAGAATTTACATCTTTTTAGCAAAAGAGGTGATAGACATAATTATAGTACAAGAAATAGGAACCTATTAGTTCAACCAGGTTTCAGACTGGCTAAAGTAGATTCATCTTTCATGGGATACTGTTTAAAATGTTACAATAAAATTCCTCCTCACATATTTCAACTGAATGAGACGAAATTCAAATCTTGTATAAAACGCACACTATGCAGGCAGGCATATTATACGTGGGGTGCGTACAGAAAACCTCCACGTGTGCCTGATACCTGCTGGTCCCTTATGGATACGTTCGGGGGGAAGAGCAGTTGTCAGGCCGGTGCACCCTGGGCATGAACAATATACTCTTCGGAAAAGGTTTGGGAGTTTTTCGGAGAGGGTATTGTTTGTGGCTAATTTCTGCGGGCGGGGGAGCAGCATGCTCCTCGACGTTCTTCCACGTGTCCCTCTGATTTGCAGAGGGCACAGTGGAGGAACGAGGGAGGCGGGTCGCTCCTGATCGATCGACGTTAGTCGATTGACACTGGACGTGACCCAGCCGCTGCGGTGCAGGCGCACCAAAGCGGCTGTCGTTTCTCCCTCAAGAGCGATCTTGAGGGAGAACTTTCGGCGGGTTCGCTGAGCCAGGTTATCTGGACAGCGAACGGAGGCATGTTTAATGCCGCCGCCGGGGGCTTGGCTTAACCGCCCGGCCCAGAGGAAGGACACCTCTAAGATAAAAAACCACCTAATCCTAAGTTTCGAAGCGCGGCGAGAGGATGAGTGGCTGGTGGGGGACCAGTCGTTAGCGCTTCCCCTGTAGATACCTGCCGAACTCTACAGTATGTAGGCTTATCTAGTGCAAGAGGCTCTGCCTAGGTGGACATTTATTTCCTCACTACTCGTGGGATCAAAAATGGAACAAATTAAATTAAAAAACAAAAATCAAAACGATGACGTGCCAATTGTACTGGCGGAGAAGTTACCACTTGCCGGCGACGGCAACAAGAGCCGAGGAGGCTCCAGCCCCTCAGGGGACCAAAGTATGTCCGACCAGGACGTAGGACGTGGGGGCTCCAAATTCTGGGGCATAAGGTCGCGCGGGTCGGAGCGCATAGGGTCGGCGGGGCAATCCTCGAGCGAGGAAAGCCTCCCGATCGCGAAAGTGCCGACGGTGAGGAGAGGCCGAGGACGAGCGGTAGCGGGAGCAGCTTCCGCTTCGAGGCCGGGGCGGGGCAATCGGGGTTGCCTCAAACGGCCTGATACGCCGGTAATCAGTGCGGAGAGCGACCCCGGGGTCTCGTCATCCGAGGCCTCAACAGAGTCGGAAGTGGTGGTCGCCGCCTCACTGAGCACGAAGGTGCGGCCTGACGCCGCGAAGAGTGCTCAGGGTGGGGTGGTCACCACCGAACAGGTCGCCGAAATGGCCCGCCCGCTCCGGGAGCAGGCCAAAAACAAGCTGGACCACCGTGGTGGTAAGCCGGACGCCGCTGGCGGCTCCAATTCGGAGCGAGCGGTCAAGTTCGCAGAGGAGGTAGCGGCCGTGATCAGCGAGGTGACCATTAAGAGGACGAAGTCCTCTAGAAGCAAGGCCATCTCCGTGGCTACTGCCTCTATCATGGCGGCAGCGGAGGCCCTCCAACCTGGGCCTCCGTCGGACGGTATGTCGGAAATGCGGGCGGAGATCGCCCGCTTGACAGCCGCCATGGAGTTTCTCCAAAAGGAGAATGCGGAGCTCCGAGCGGACTTGGCTGGGCTCCGAGGAGCCGGCCCCCGAGAGGTGCCGCAGGAGGGGGAGCGGCATGGGTAGGGACGGCCCGTGACTACCGAGGACCGGATCCTCAATCTGGTGCGGCAGGAAATGGCTGCTTTACGGAGCAAGTTTTCCACCTTGGAGGCCATAGTCCTGCGCCCCCCATTGGCGGCAAGCCAGCCGGCCTCAGGCCAGCGAAAGGCGGCGTCATACGCCGCCACCGCAGCTGCCGCAGCCGGACCAGCCTCGTCGGGGCCGACCAAAGGTGGGGCGGCTGCACAGGCAGTGAGGGCCCCAGCCAAGGCGGCGGAGGCCCCGACCAAGGCGTCGGGGGCCCCGGCGAAAGTGGCGAAAGCGGCGGCTGGTCCAGTCAGGGCGGCAAGGGCCCCGGCCAAGGCCGCCAAGGTGGATGCGGCGGTGGATCTGAAGGAGACCGCCAATGGCGTCCGGCTAAAGATCACCGCGACTGGGGCCAGGATGCTGGAGATCCCCGGTGCGAACAGCGGCCCGGCAGCGGACGCTCTGGCCAATAGGCTCAGGGCGACCCTGAATCCGGACGAGGCCCGAGTGTCCAGGCCCACCAAACGCGCTGACTGGCGCATCCGGGGCCTGGACGACTGCGTGACGGCGGAAAAGGTGGTGGCCGCGGTCGCCAGGACTGGGGGGTGCTCTGCCGAGGAGGTGAGGGCAGGCACCATCCACCCTGACTCCACGGGGATGCGAGCCGTAACGGTGAGCTGCCCCGTGTCGGCGGACAAGCTGATAGCCGGGGAGGGCCGAAGGCTTCTGGTGGGTTGGGTCTCCGCGCAGGTCAAACTGCTGGAGCCCCGACCTATGAGGTGCTTCCGCTGCCGGGTGGGCGACCACGTGGGAGCGAAGTGCACCTCGGAGGTGGACCGCAGCGACCACTGCTTCCGCTGTGGTCAGCCCGGTCATAAGGCCGGCTCGTGCAACGCCGCGCCGCACTGCGTCGTATGTGCGGCGGCTGGCAAGCCGGCCGATCACCGGGCTGGGAGCAAGGCCTGCGTTCCACCCGCCAAAGCCAGAGGCAAGGGCAAGCCCTCCGCCACCGCCGTCACCGCCGCAGACCGGCCCACTACTGCCGCCGCCGCTGCCGCCTCCACCACTGTCGTCGTCGCCGCCGTTGCCGCCGCGGCGGTGCCCTCACAGGGGGCTAGGGAGGGGGTCGAAATGGAGTGTCAATAACGGCCCCATTACGCCTCCTCCAGGCGAACATTAACCACTGCGCCGCCGCTCAGGATCTGTTGCTCCAGAGCATGGCGCAGTGGTCGATTAACATCGCCGTGGTCGCTGAGCCGTACTTTGTCCCGCCCAGGGATATCTGGGTGGAGGACCTGAGCGGCTCAGTGACCCTCATTTCGTCGGCCGCCGCTGGTACCCCGTCCCTCGAGTCTGTCAAGAGAGGACGGGGTTGCGTGGCAGCACGGTTCGGGGAGATTGTCGTGGTAGGGGTATACTTCTCCCCGGACCGAACTCTCGCCGAGTTCCACAACTCCCTTGTGGAGTTGAGAGTCGTCGTCGTCGGGTTCGGTTCCCTCCCCGTGTTCGTCCTCGGGGACTTCAACGCCAAAAATCTGGCTTGGGGTTCCCGCTTTACGGACACACGGGGCAGGATGGTGGAGGACTGGGCTCTGGAGACAGGCCTGGTCGTCCTAAACCGGGGTTCTGTCCCCACGTGTGTGCGGATGCGGGGTGAATCAGTGGTGGACATCTCGTTCGCCAGCCCCGCTCTGTCGCCGCGTGTTATTGACTGGCGCGTCATGGAGGGGGTGGAGACCTATTCCGATCACCGGTACATCCGGTTTGACGTCTTCACCCAGACCTCGAGCGCGCCGGTCCGATAGACCCGAGTAGTCCGCGGTGGGCGCTGAAGCGGCTGGACCGGGAGCTCCTCCTGGAAGCCTCGATCGTGCAGGCCTGGGTGTCATCACCGGACAGGCCTGCCGACATTAACGACGAGGCGGAGTGGTTCCGGGAGGCCATGTCCAATATATGTGACGTGGGAATGCCCCGAGTCCACCCTGGACGCGCTTCGCGCCAGGTGTACTGGTGGTCGCAAGAGCTGGAAGCTCTACGCAGGGCGTGCGTTGCTGCGCGACGCCGGTACGCCAGGCACCGCAGGCTCCGTATCCGTCCTCCGGATACGGAAGCCATTCAGGCGGAGCTGTACGAGGGGTACAGAGCGGCGAAGACCGCCCTCCAAGCGGAGATCCTGCGGGCCAGGGCACTGGCCCGCGAGGAGATGCTGGAGACTCTGAACAGAGACCCGTGGGGACGCCCATATAAGATGGTGCGGGAGAAACTCCGCCCATGGGCTCCCCCGCTGACGCAGAGTCTCCGGCCCCAGCTTGTGGAGGACGTGGTGAGCGCTCTGTTCCCTTCAAGAGGGGAACATACGCCCCCGCCCATGGCTCCACCCATTGCGGTGCCCGATGCGGACCACACCGCCGACGACGACGACGATGCTCCGGAGGTGACCGAGGTAGAGATGAGAGTGGCGGTACGCAGGATGAGTGCGAGGAATACCGCCCCAGGACCCGATGGCATACCCGGAAGGGCCTGGGTCCTGGCCATGGGGACTCTCGGGCCTCGACTGAGAGGGCTCCTAAGCGCATGTATGGAGAGGGGCCAGTTCCCACTTTGCTGGAAGACTGGGAAACTGGTCCTCATCAGGAAGCCGGGGCGCCCAGCGGACTCTCCGTCCGCCTATCGGCCCATTATCGTGCGGTGTCCCACAGGGATCGGTCCTGGGGCCGCATCTGTGGGACATCGGATACGACTGGGTGCTGCGCGCCGACCTCCCTACTGGCGTCAGCGTCGTTTGTTACGCTGACGACACGCTGGTCCTGGCGCAGGGGAGGTCGTACCAGGCGGCGGCCGACTTAGCGACACGCGGGGTTGCGACAATCGTCGACAGAATCCGGCTGCTGGGACTCGCGCCCGGGCCCTGCACAAATCCGAGGCTATGGGTTTTTATGGTCCTGTAGTGCGCCACCGTCGGGTTCCCAGGTATTGGCGGGAGGGGTTCACATCGGCGTCGAGTCGACGATGAAGTATCTGGGACTCGTCCTCGACTGCCGGTGGAACTTCGTGGAGCATTTCCGACGTTTGGCTCCCAGACTGGACCGGGCCGGGGCTGCCTTGAAGCGGCTCCTGCCCAATCTGGGAGGTCCAAACGCCTCCTGCCGGAGGCTCTACGCGGGGATCGTGCGGTCCATGGCCCTTTACGGGGCGCCGGTGTGGGCGCCTTAATTGAGGCGGCAGCCAGGGCGCCGGCTGAACGCGTCCCAAAGGGTCATGGCCATCCGGCTGGCCCGAGGATACCGCACGGTCTCCTGCGAGGCGGCGAGCCTCCTTGCCGGAATACCGCCATGGGATCTGGAGGCAAAGGTCCTCGCGCACATTTGGGAGTGGCGCGAGGAGGCGAAACGCCGGGGCTTAACTCCGATGCCGCAAGAAGTCGCGGCACAGCGGACAGAGCTCCGGCGGGATCTCATGGCGGAATGGAGGGTGCGATTGTCGCAACCCAGCGCTGGGCATGCCACAATTGCGGCGATAAGACCCCTCTTTGAGGAGTGGCTAGAGAGGCGCCACGGCGTCCTCACCTTCCGCCTGACGCAGGTCCTCACCGGACACGGCTGTTTCGGGAGGTACCTGTTCAGGATAAAGCGGGAGGAAACGCCCGGGTGTCGTCACTGTTTGGATCGCCCGGAGGACACGGTGGAGCATACGGTGGAGGTCTGCCCGGCTTGGGCAGGGCATCGCCGTGTCCTCGTGGATGCGATTGGCGGCGGTGATCTCTCGCGTCCGGCCCTGATTAGGGCCATGCTACGGAGCGAGAGGAAATGGGAGGCCGTCACCTCTTTCTGCGAAGCAGTAATGCTCGCGAAGGAGGAGACGGAGCGCGTGAGGGAGAGGCAAATTTCGCGCCCTCGCGCCCCTAACCGCCGCAGGAGGAGACGCCCTGGGCGTCGGGAATCACAGGAAGATTTCCGGCCACCGTAGGCGCGGGCTTGCGGACGGTGAGCAATGGGTAGCTCGCCGTCCGATAAGGACCAAGCCCAGGTCGACGGCGCGTTGTGTTCCACGCGCGCCTCAAAGAGATGTCAGCAGAATTGACGGGGTCCGCTAGGGCCAATGCCTGCCGGGGCTGCGAATATGGGCCGATAGGGATATCGTGGCCCCCCGGCAACATGGCAACGGAAGGAACACGGGTGGGTTTTAGTCAGTAAGAGTCTGACACGCCCGCCCGCTCCACCCAGAGCGGGAGAAGTTATTTGATAATTTCCCACCCAAAAAAAAAAAAAAGGCATATTATACGTTGGGGGATTACATCGCTGATAAAAATGCATGGCTCGATGCTGGTCCTGCTCCACAACTAATTGATTAACTTTTGCAAATACTGTTGGAGCTGCTGAATATTGTAAGACTATCTTTGCATTGTATAAACTCAATCTCCATTGTATTATATAATTGCATAGCACAGGTGTGAGCACAATGTACTAAAGAGTTACCATTTACCGGGTAATAGGTCTTGCATTGACTTGAATGTGCCCTGGCGGCTGTGAGTATGTCATGCTCACTCAAATGTTTCGCTGATGGTGGCGCGTGTGTTGGATCATTTAGCTCCCTTCAAAATGGTCGAGCTGAATGATGCTAATCCATGCGTCATGTTCGTGAACGGGCGCCGTCAGTTGGGACTGGTCATCTCTTAGCTGCCAGGGCTTATTTTTATTTTATTTTTATTTTTTGAATTGTTCTTTGTTTTATCTTTTTGTTACGGACGCTTCTAACGTGCACGTCTTTCTACATTGTTCTCACATGTATAATTTCAACATGAATGATGTAACCAATATTTTGTAACATTTTTTTATTTAAAAGAGTGTCCGTGGAGTTTCTTCTCCATAGGTACCTACTACGCTTTGGAATGGGCAACTAGCTTCATACCTATTTCTGACTGACCGATTCCTTCACAATTCAAAAGTGCCTGTAAATGGTTTAATTGAAATAAATGCTTTGAGTTTGAGAGTTTGAGTTTGATATCAAAGATATTCGAACGAGTTCTATATAATCGTCTAAGTAAATACCTAAACGACAAGAATTTCTTGATAGACCAACAATATGGCTTTCGAGCTAAGTCAAGTACTCTAACAGCTGCAGTAGAGTTAATAACAAAAATAAAAACAAATATTGATAAAAAAAAAAAAAAAAAAAAAAAAAAAAATTGATCTAAAAAAAGCATTCGATACAGTGAGTCATCAAAAGCTCATCCAGAAACTAAATAATATAGGTATCACAGCCAGCACCTTCGACATGTTCACATCATATTTACGGAATAGGCGACAAGTAGTTAAATTAGACAATTTCACTAGCTCGGTTCAAAACATTACGTATGGCTGTCCCCAAGGCTCGGTTATTAGCTCACTACTCTGTCTAATCTATGTTAATAATATCAATAAAATAGGGCTTAAAGGTCTTAAACTCTGTACGCAGATGACACATGTCTATTTTATTTCAATAAATCTATTCATACATTATAACGGACGCGTAAAACGACCTTGACCTGCTAAACGAATGGCTAAAATGTAATTTACCTACTATTAACGCCGCAAAAACATCTTTTATGATTTTTCACCGACTAAATTTTGATGAGTGGGTTGGAGAGACAAAACATGCAGGCTGGCTGACTCGATTAGATGCAATAGTTTAAGGGATCGAGAGGAACTAAGGGCAAGGAGATTGGTATTAAAATGTCCCATAACAATGTGATGTGCATACTCCGAACCCAAAAATTCAAGTTCAACCCAATTCAAGACTCGAATTCAGTGAAGTAATCAATGAAAGGGGTTAATAGACGACTCCAAGGACAGTTTTAGCTCCTTTGACATAAACCTCAATGGAGAGAAACACTGCGGATTCATTGGTAGAAGAAGAAGAAGCTAGAATTTTAAAAGGAAAATCACCACGAAGGTTGATGGCCACACCACCCTCTCTCTTACCGATCCGGTCATTCCGAAGAAGAACGAAACCGTGGAGCGGGTAAGTGGTTGAAAGCAGGTTAGGTTTGAGCCAAGTCTCGGAAATCAGGACAGCGTGCACGTTGTTGCCGGCAAATGTGTCGCACAGTTCGTTGTAGTGACTGGGAATGCTCTGAGCATTAATGTGGCATACATTAAATAGCCGGCTAGAATTTTTGCTGATATTTTGGCGTAACAGAACACCTAAGGTGTCTGTAAGAGAAGTGAAACTCTCATCGCTAGAAGAGGCACAAGATTCGTTGGCAGAATAAAAAGATTCGTTATCAGATGTCATAAATACTATTTATCGTCGCTCGACATCCAATAGGTACCGCGAATGTGACATTCATAACGAAAATCAGATTTTTGTTTTATTTCATTCTACACGTTCAAATAAGTGCTCATGCATTTTAAAAAAATCGTAAAAATGTCACATTCGCGGATGGATGGATTGGATGCCGAGCGACTATATGCTTGAGCATGTGTCATTGAAATTAAACTATTTGTCGCAAAAAAATCTTTTACCACAGTATTTTAAAATAAAAGTATTATGTCTCGGCAGTGACCTTGGGAAAAATTACCTACGGCCGCTAGGTAGATAAAACTTCCGCGTCCGTGCGCAACTACCGTGCACTCAATACTGGTTGCGTACTGATATACACTGAGATTTCAAGCGTGTAGTTTCGGCCGTTTTCTATGAAGACATAACTGTAAACTGTAGTGCCTCGAGCATGTTTGCCGAAGCTAGCGTCGACTGCTTCTATGTGACGATGCATAAGCGGAGCGCGTCTCAGGGTGCGCGGTAGACCCAACAGCGTGCTGATGATGATAGCGAACAGGCTCGACTGTCCGTACGTTAGACGCTGCAGTGACTTGCACGTCACCTACAGTCGTCGGTCACTAATGTGTAAGTGTTGATATTGCGGTAGTTTTAGTTTTTGTTTTGTATTGTAATGTTATGTTATGTGTATTAAGGCTTGCGGGCTACGAACTCTAGGTCTGTGCTGATAAAGTTTACTGGAACAAGTCTAGGATGAGGAGCCAGACCAAGAGAGATACAGAAACCCGCAGGGCAGCATGTGACGAGCTGTTAGGTAGTGGCGACCCCGCGGACACTATCTCCAGGGAAAAGTCTTGTTCCTCATCTCTGGCTTGCCTTTATAGACCAGCAGGAGTATACAATGACGAGGAACAGAGCTCCCACCTCATTCTTGCCTATAAAAGCCGGCTTGAGTGAAGATTCGCAAGAGTAAACGTGCTCGGAGGAAGGAAGTATTCCAGTGAGTGCTAGTAGGAATCTTGATCATCTTCCGGGCTCTGGGATTGTTTTCATAGCCGTGGAATACCTCTCCACTTCTCAAGCACCTCAGGTTATGTTGCCCCCCTTGTCCCTACGTCACTAAGTGCTAGCGACAGTTTCCGGGGCCCATTATTGAGTGTGCAAGTCGCCCCCTGCCATTTCATCCTTGTATATATAGTAAATATAACATTGGTCAGGTAGGGTTGGTCACATAGCTATTCCATGGTTCATGGTAGCAAATCCACTGTAGCGACCCAAATCCATAGCCCAATATATTTTGTTTTCATATTTTGCAATAGTTCTGCACCAACCGGGGGTTGTCCTTGGGTCTACTTGCATAGTGCATACAGGGATAATCCTCATTCCATTTAAAATTGTCTAAGGGCCTCTACGAGTTGGCTTTGGCTCCTCGTACGCTTCCCAAAAGACCGAGACCCCATGGTCCCGAGATATGTAGTATAAAAAAAAATAAAAAAAAAGATAAGCAGATTTTTCTTTTTTTTTGTGTTGGAAATTATCAAATAACTTCTCCCGATCTAGGCGGAGCGGGATGGCGTATTAGACTCTTACTGATTAAAACCCACCCGTGTTCCTTCAGTTGCCATGTTGCCGGGGGCCACGATCTCCCTTTCGGACTTTTTCGCAACCCCGGCAGGCATCGGCCCTAGCAGACCCCGGCAGTTCTGCTGACATCTCTTTGAGGCGCGCGTGGAACACAACGCGCCGTTGACCCTGGCCAGGTCCTTATCGGACGGTGAGCTACCCATTGCTCACCGTCCGCAAGCCCGTGCCTATGGTGGCCGGAAATCGGCCTGCGATTCCCGACGCCCAGGGCGCCTCCTCCTGCAAGTATCTTGACCTGACTCGCGAGGTTGTCAATATGTGGATACAGCAATAATTGTGCCAATAACCTCGACCAACACCTGCAAGTTTATCAGCACCTTTAAGCTGCTGGATCAAGGGCTTGATCCAGGAAGCGGGACTTCTGAACACGGTGCGTATCATTAGGAGGTTCCTCTCTCAGGAAACTTGGTCACCGGTAGCTTGGACCCTGTTGCCGATACTGGTGGGCTACTATTTTTTATATTTTTAAATTATTCTTTTTGATTCTTTGTTTTTATAAAATAATACTGTTACTTATTTATAGTGTGCTTTTACTGACTTTCAAACTTACTCATAAATTGTCTTGTTGAACTGCTCAGAGAGATTCCATTCGTAGTCGTAAGTCAGGTTCGAGATGATTTCTAAAATCATCTTGATGTCCAATTTTATCTCCGGCGTCTTCGTCGTCGTCGTCTTCGTCGTCGTCGTCAGCGTAGTCGTCGTCGCCATCTCCGTCGTTGTCTCCTTCTTCGTCGTTGTCTCCTTTGGGCCCTGTTTCAGTGGACCTGGCGGTGGTGCGCCCGGTACCCGCAGACCTGGCGGTGGTGCGCCCAGTACTGGCGGATCTAGCAGCGGTGCTGGCAGATCTGGCACCGGATCCCCCTTAAGGAAGAAAAATTGTTTAAGTACAAAAAATTAAAACTTTGCCTCTATGGCGCAACGTTCGTATTAATTTGGAAACACGAAGATTACCGAAGCGCATACCTTTTCGAGTTTACTTTAATATGATTTGGGGCTTAAAAAGAGATGTAAACAAAGCGGTATCGTGGGTTATGACGTCACATTCGCCACGACCGGACATTTGAACTTTAGTAGATTGTTTTTTTATTTATTAAATACTTTAAGCTCTCTAATGTACAGAGGTGGACTTACTGCCATAGGCATTTTCTACCAGTCAACCTTTGGGTGATGCAGATACAAACTATAGATGCAAAGATGTGGCCGAGCGAGCTAGCGCGCGGACGTGTTGTTTGCGGGATAATTACCTACTTAAAAAAATTACTAAATTACTTACTACGTATTTTCCTAAATGGATAAGAAATGTGACGGCTGTGATGATGTGATCAAAGATTTGTTATATCCGCAGTGTTCACGAGACAAATGTAAAAAACTGTATCATCTAAAGTGTCTTGCCTTAACGGAGGTGCCGTTCGGGGCATTCAAACCGGACTACAAGAACAGATAGATATGTCCAGAATTCACATGCAGGATCCCAAAGAAAGGTAATTCGGAAACACCGGTTCCAGGAAATACAATGATGGACGAAACTAATACGCCTGTAGCGGAAACAATTGTCACTTAGACCGCCACCTTACAATTTCAAGAAACCCGCTGCCGCCTATGAAGTTACGCGATCCGAAAATCAGGTGATCCTTTGTTCGACGAGGGATCAATGTTCGCACAGTTACACGTGCCGCGCACACGCAGCAGGCGCGTGATATTTGTACTGGCCGACGCGACGACGTCTTTGAGCTCCGGACCAATGGCGTGCACACGAAGCTACCTACGCGCGCGCCGAGGTACGAGCCGCAGTCTACTCTCGACTAGCTACCATACCTATCGGGTCGCGATCGCGACGCACTTTGTATTTTATTTACTTTGCTATTGTAATCGCTTTGTGTTGTTTGTAATTAATCTAGTAAATTTAATTTAATAATCATAATAATATTCTTCATTTATTCTCTTCGCTATACTCATTTTCTCGTTCACTCATCCTTTCGCTCGCTTCATTCTAATCTAACAGAAATTAGATACCGGGTTCGATTCCCGACTCAAGTAGAATTGGTCAACTCGACCAATTTCTACACACCAATAAGTTACTTAAACACAGCGCGGCACTCGTCCTCGCAATCTAAAGGAAGTTACTGTGATTGCTATCGGGAATTAAGTGCTTTTAATGAACTACGAGATTTCTGCCTAGAGATTAAAACTCGTCTGGATGAGCAAAGGAAGGATTCACACTACTGCAGAATAAATTAGTTGGGTCATTTTCAGAAAAAGTGTACACTATTAACAATATGCCGATTTTTTTAAAATTGTTATTCGGTTTTTTTATTTAATTTACAGTTGATATTCTTTTCACTTGATATATTAAAATAATTATAATAAAACCTCTTAATTAGGATTATTTACTGAAATATATCTAACTTATTGCCGCTGGGGAACAAAATTTATTCCATTCCGAAACTAATGGCTTTCGGTTACATGTAAACCACCATATCCTATTAATAATGGCGAGGTGAATAAATGTTTCCTAGATTTTATTCCTTTAAATGCTTTAGAACAGTTTAACTACTTACCAAATACTAAATCTAAAACATTGAATCTGGCCCTCTGTAATACTACGTTAAATAACCTTAGCCGTTGCACCTGTCAATTGATTTCAGAAGATCCCTTGCACCCACCTTTTGAATTTTCTATATTCTTAACCATTAACTCAAACCATCTTCAAGCTAAGCCAACAATAAAACCAAACTTCTTTAAAGCTGACTACGATAACATCACGATAGCACTGAATTCTGTAGACTGGGAAAAAGAGTTTGAAGATCACCCCGAAACAGACAACATGATCGATGTATTTTACAAGGTACTGCACGACGTCATCAAACAAAATGTCCCGATGAAAACAATATTGACCAATAAATATCCTCAGTGATCTCGTGATCTTATACGTCTACCGAAAAAAAAAAAAAAAACTTGCATTAAAATTTAAAAAGTATAAAAATCCTCTAGACATTGTTTCATTTGAGACACTGCGTGCAAGATGTGCTAGATTTATGGAAGTTTGTTAAAAAAACTATATTGTAAGAATGGAAGAAGTACTTGCAAAGGACCCAAAAATGTTCTGGACGTTTATTAAGAATATAAAGAAAAACAAGAGTACTTACCCAGCAGAAATGTGTCACGAGAACAGGACAGCATCAACATACATACATAAACTCACGCTTTCTTCCCATGGGGGTAGGCAGAAACTACAGAACGCCACCTGCTACGATCCTTACATACTCCTTTTGCCTCGTTTACGTTCATACATCTGGTCATACACGCACGCCGGTTGCGAGTACTACGCACCTGGCCTTTCTGAAGAACATCATCAATAAGATCAGTATATGTCCTCCTAGGGCGTCCCCGCCCGGCCTTTCCCTTCACATCAGCCTCGTAAATACATTTTGTTAGTCGCCTTTCATTCATCCTCTCAACATGCCCAAACCACCTCAGCATACCCTTTTCAATTTTTTTCACTACATCTTCTTTTAAATCACACCGCTGTCTTATCACATCATTCTTCAGCCTATCATTCATAGTCAGACCACACATGCTTCGCAAGGAACGCATTTCCACAGCATTTATTCTACTTTCATGTTGTTTTTGCCACACCCAACATTCACTTCCATACATAAGCGTGGGCACCAGCACACCATTGTGAACATCCAGTCGAGCCTTTTTAGACATCGACTGGCTGGTCACAATCGCATGTATAGCACCATTCACTTTGTTTCCTGCGTTTACTCTCCTTTCCACATCTCCATCAATCTTCCCATCCCTTGTGACTCCCCAAATATATAAATCACACACCGATACATCCTCTCCTCTTTCAAACACCATGACCTTCGTCTTATTCACATTTATATTCATCCCTTTCATCTTATAGCTTCATTCATCACACTCACCATGTCTTGCAACTGTTCTGCTGACGATGCAAGAAGAACTTGATCATCTGCGTAGATAAGGCATTTGACAGGCAACTCATTCATCCTCAATCCGCACTCACCCTCTTTCACATCTGTCAGACAACTGTCCATGTACAAGTTGAACAGCCACGGTGACGCTACACAACCCTGTCTAACACCCCTTGAGATGCAGAACCAGTTCGTGTATGCCCCATTTATCCTAACACAAGCACCGGAATCTTTGTATAAAGATTTCAGTGCCCGTACCAAGCGCCAGTCCACACCGTACTTGGATAGTGTCGACCACAGTTCTTCCCTCCACACACTGACATAGGCCTTCTCCAAATCAACGAAAGCACAATATACGTTCTTGTGCTTTGCTAGATGTTTTTCGGTTATGCACCTTAAGGAGAAGATCTGATCCATACAGCCCATTCCCTCTCTAAATCCTGCCTGTACATCCCATATTTTCTCATCTGTCACTCTTATCACTCTATTTATCAAAACCTTCGCATACAGTTTGCCGACAACGCTCAAAAGACTAATGCCGCGGTAGTTTTTACACTCCTGCTGAAAGCCTTTTCCCTTATATAGTGGTACGATTACGGCCTTGCACCAATCATCCGGCACACGGCCATATCTCCAACACATATTAAAGATTTGGCACAACAGGTTTGCTACCACCCCATCACCGCCCTTCAGCATTTCAGCAGACACTCTGTCGTACCCGGCAGCTTTCCCAACTTTCATCCCTTTCAGTGCTCTTACAATCTCATCTATTTCTATCGCATTTTCGTCACCTACATCTGAGTTTGGGTCTTCAAAACTGGCGTCTGCCCAGTTACCCACTCCTTGCACACTATCCTGATAACTAAATAAACTTTCAAAGTATCCCTTCCAGCGTTCCAAGACCTTACATTCTTCGCTTAGTAAACATCCATCTTCTGCTCTTATAACATTCATACTCGATGTTCCTGTCACTCCGCGAGCCAATCTTACCTGTTTCCAGAACAGCTTAACATTGACCCTGAAGTTATCAGAGAACTTCCTGTTATACTTTTCTTCCATTTCATCCTTCTTAATTTTTACCATCTCTTTCACTTTCATTTTCATTTCGGAGTATTTCTTTTTCACTCTTTCCAAATCAGCTGTCACATTCATTGTCCCATTCATCCTATTTTGGGCCTTACCGGCTAAAACATTAAGCCAGGCCTCTTTCTTCTTCCTCACAACCTCTTTTACTTCACTATCTACCCAAGAATCATTCGTTCTACTACCACATTTTCTCTTCGCCAGACCACATACTTTTGTGGCTACATGCACCATACTACTTTTCACTATATCCCATACTTCTTCTAGACTGTAATCATTCGTATCATCAAATATTTTATCCGTCTTCACTTTCACTTCCATCTTACATTCTTCTTTTACTTTCTATTCTTGCAGTCTTTCTACTTTTATTCTTTCTAGAGCAGTCACAGGAACTCGAACTCGGTGACGCCAACGCCTGAACAGACCATCCACCCGACTCATAACCAGATAATGATCAGTCCCTACATTAACACCCCGATATACTCTAGTATCTGTGACTTTACTCTTTAATCTTCCATCCACAATCACAAAGTCGATCATACTTCTACTGTCTTGCCTTTCCCACGTATACCTGTGAACCTTTCTATGATTAAACATAGTGTTCATAACAGACAAATTCTACCTACACATATCTCTAGTAAATTGATCCCATTCTCATTCACTCTTTCATCCCCAAATGCACCTAACACTTTTTCGTACCCATTCCTCTTCACACCGACCCAACCATTAAAGTCTCCAAGCATAAAAATCTTCTCGTTTGACCTACATCCATTCACTAAATCCCTTACACTGCCCCAAAATTCGTCCCTCTCCGAAGGTGAGCTTCCCATATCGGGTGCATAAACGCACAAAATAAAAATAGAGTTTAGGCCCACCTTGGTTCTTATCCACTCAGACAGAACAACCCCCACACCCTGACTGGCCCTATGTGCCTCTTGAACACCGGAACAAAATTGCGGTCAGAGTACCGTGTTTGGATATGTCCACTCCCTTTCTTTTCGTCTCATTCACACATAACACATCTATTCTTTTATCCTTCACTAACTCACACACCTCATCCATCTTATCTTTTATACCTCCCTGCACATTCAGCGTAGCTAAGCGACATTCCGCTGCTCACTTTTCGCCCCGTGGAAACAACTGACGTGATGTGTGGCGAGCATCACCGCCGCCTCCGAGTTGATTATTAATATTTGAATTACTCATTTAGTTCCCACGAATAGCAGAGGAAAAAATCTGTCAACACTCTACAGAGCCCCGCATATAGAGGTAAGGCTTGTTAGTGCCTGAGGGCGCCCGATCTCAGACAACAGGCTACAGACAGCATCAAATGGACAAGAAATTTGTAATTTATTTGCAGAGAACTTTGCAAAAGTCTACAATACCTCGTCGACTGTAAATGCGTCAAACCACGTTGATAGCTGTCTTGCCCCGTCCGGATTCTGTTAACTAGAATTTGGCACTGAAGAAATGTTCCGATCGCTAAGAGCCTTGGATGAGCGTAAATGTGCTGGAAGTGACGGTATTCCCTCCGTATTTATAAAAAGTTGTCCAAAAGCACTAATTTTACCTCTTAAACTCATTTTCAATAAGTCAATGACGGACGGTGTATTTCCTGAGAGGTGGAAGGAAGCTTTAGTAGTCCCTATTTTTAAATCAGGAGAAAAGCAACAAGTTTCCAACTATCGACCCATCTCTATTTTAAGACACAAAAATAGACTAAACTTATCAACATCGCGACTAAAAATGCACTCCAATAGTACCTTTGTAATGTCTATAAAAATTTATAATAAGTTACCCGAAATAATAAAGAATTTAAATAAATATAACATCTTTATCAATAAATTGAAGCTTTTCCTTGTAAACAAATCCTACTATAGTATAAGTGAATACTTAAATGATAAGTTATAGGTAACTTCATAACTATCCATTTTTATCTACAAATACTCACTATTAAAGATACGCCTATCTACTCTTATTACGAAAAATATATAATTTAGAAAAATAAATAGATATGAAGCATTCAATAAATAACTTACCTTAGGGATGATAAATATTAATTATGTAATAAACAATAATAAGTAAATAAAACAATAATGAATAATAAAAAAAAAAAATGGTTATTATAATATTACTAATAAATAAACGTTTATAATTTATAAAACAATAATTATATATAATTCATAAATTGAATTCTGTACAAATAAATAAACGTATATAATTTATAAAATAATAATATTAATTCATAAATTGAATTCTGTATTAATAAATATATAACTAACTAACTACTTATCTAATAATACAATTTGTCACATTAAACGATCAGTGCTCTTCCTCCTCTCTCCTACTTGATCTATGCTGTGCCCGACAGGGTCCATAATTGTGACTAATATAATTATTTCCCTACCAACTATATACATTATGATACGCAATAAAGAATTCGACATTTGAGATTTGAAACATTTTCGGAAAAATACTTGAAAAGTTAGTAACTAAAAGCCTAAATGTACATATTAAGCAAAGTATTACAACCCACCAACATGGTTTTATCAATTCAAGGGCAACCTCTACAAACCTCATGTGCTATGTCTCAGCCATATCTGAGTCTCTTGATAAAAGAATCCCGGTAGATACTATATACACAGACTTTAGTAAGGCATTTGATAAGGTTGACCATAATATACTTCTCAAACAATTAAATCAATTGGGAATAGGGGGATCATTGCTTAAATGGTTCCATTCTTACCTCGTTGGTAGGAATTCAAAAGTGGTTATCAACGGTCACCACTCTGACACCTTTCCAGTAACATCGGGAGTCCCGCAGGGCTCGCACTTAGGCTCTATCCTCTTTAACATCTTCATTAACGACATTACGTTATGTTTCAAGCACTCAAGTTTCTACCTGTATGCTGATGACGTCAAAATCATGAGACCAATAGTGACAGACTTGGATGCCGCACTGTTACAGGCTGATCTCGATAGAATGGCAGATTGGTGTAGAGCAAACAAAATGTCACTTAATGTTTCTAAATGTTACTGTATGCAATTTTCTCGCAATAAAACAGTGCAAACCCACAATAACACATTGCACCAGCAAACACTACAAGAAGTAGACGAAGTTCGTGACCTGGGAATTGTGTTTGACAAAAAACTGAAATTTGATAGGCATATACTAAATATTACCTCAAAAGGGTTCTAGGTGCTCGGATTTGTCTTGCGTAATAGCAAAGAATTTTCTAAAGCCTCAACTAGAATTCATCTATTTAATACATTAGTTCACCCACTCCTTGAATATAACAGCACGGTATGAAATCCACACTATGACATTTACATTTAACGCCTAGAAAGTGTACAAAGACGTTTTCTATACCATCTAAGCTATAAAGACCATCTCGCAAAAAAAATCAGGAGCTACGACTTGAGACTACAACATTATAAAATGTCGTCGTTGTTAGATAGAAGAAGGGTTCTAAATCTCACATTTCTACACAAACTGTTCAATGGGGTTGTTGACTGTAGCGAGCTTCTTGGAAAGCTGCAGATAAGTGCACCATCTCGCTTGCCGCGTAAATGTAACTATAACCTCTTCTATGTGCCGGGATCCAAAACAAACCTCGGACACTTCGCCGTTTTGCCAAGGCTCTGTAGACAGTATAACGAAGTATCGAAGCGTAATGAATTGGATATTACATGCAATATGTCAAAGTTCAAAAAAAATATTGAAGTCATAATATCCAAGACTTTTAATATTTGTCTGTTGTCCTTTATGGTTATTATTATTATCATTTTTTTTTAAATGTTTTTTTTATTAATTTGTTTTGTATTTAATTTTGTTTCCTTTTATAATTATTTTCGTGTTTTATGTTTTGATTTATTTTATCATTATCTCCTGTTTTTCACTTTAAAACAAACTATTTACATATTTAAAAATTCTCGTAAAATATATATATATATATATAAATATAAAAAATAGTCGTCCACCGGTGTCGGGAACAGGGTCCAAGCCAGCGGTGGTCAGGGCTCCTGAGAGAGGAACCTCCTAACAATACGCGCCGTGTCCAGGAGTACTGCTTTCTGGATCAAGCCCCTGATCCAGCTGCCTAACTAGAGCCTCCTCAAGTGTTGGTCGAGGCTCTTGGCTATTATGCCATTGGCCGTCACGACTATCGGCACAATGATTGCTGGATCCACATCCCACATGTCGAGAACCTCGCAAGCCAGGTCAAGATACTTAATCTGTTTATCTTTATCAGCTTTCACGAGGTTCTCGTCATGCGGGACCGCTATATCAATAATCATTGTGCGACGCTCTAATCGATCTATAACCACTATGTCTGGCTTATTGGCAACAATTATTACTCGTATCAGTGATGATAGATCGATCCCAATACAATGTGATATTGCCATTTTCGAGGACTGGGTCGGGCACATATCTATATTACGGTACTTCCGATTCCACAAGATTGTATTTCAGAGCAAGTTGCTGGTGGATAATCCTGGCTACAAGGTTGTGCCTATGCAAGTAGTCTCCGTTAGCCAGACGAGAACAGCCAGAAATAATGTGTCGGATTGATTCTCCGGGCATGCCACCGACCTCACAATATATTTCCGGTAGTTGTTCGTCATCATAACTTCGTCCATAATGGCAAAGACAAAACCTTCGGTTTCCCCAAACAGGTCACCGAATCGCAACCAGGATACGGACGCTAACAGGTCTACATCGGGCCCATGTAAGGCCCGGTAAAAGCGCCCGTGAAGCTCTTTGCTCTGCCATACCTCCCTGCGGTCATTAGTACCTAATACTATAGGTTTGCACTAGTTCTCGTTAGCCAAGGATAGCGGGGTGAGGCCCTTGTCCACTGAGACCACATCTTGGTACATCCCCACGTCGGTTTTTAGGAAGTATTCCCTGAGACTGCATACCTCACGGTTGTGCAGTGTCTTAGCATTTAAGAAGCCTCGACCTCCGTACTTCCGTGGGATAGTCTCATCACCGATGAGCGTGGGTGATGCATCCGATTAGCGGTCAGCAGTGCCCTCCTATCCAGGGCGTCAAGTTCTGTCTGAGTCCATTTGAGTATGCCGAAAGAGTACATCAAAACCGGCATGACCCAACCGTTGAAGGCACGTACCTTGTTTCCGCCTGATAAATGACTATTTAATACTTTATTCAGGCGGCTAAAGAAGCGCTTGCTTCATGTCAGCAGCGTTAAAACCTAACGCTTCCGACATATCCAAATACTTGTAGGTTTCGGTTGAGGAGAGGGATTTTAGGTGTATGGAGTCCGAGAGGTGGGTTTCTACGGATTCCACAATCTCTCCTCGCTTGACATGCATGACCGCACACTTGTCCACACCAAATTCCATCCTGATGGCGCTACTGAAAGTTTCGGTTACCTTCAGTAGTTCCAGCAGTTGCAAATTGTTGTGGGCAAAGAATTTCAAGTCATCCATGTAAAGGAGGTGAGATATAACCTGACCACCTCTCCTAAATCGGTAACCTAGCCCTGAATCCTCCAGCAGTGTGCTTAGAGGATTCAAGGCTAGGCAGAACCAAAGTGGGTTCAAACTGTCGCCCTGAAATATACCTCGCCTTATCCTTATCGGCTCGCTATTCCTCTGGATATGTCGACATCCTGGATAGCAAAAAACTGACATCAGGAAAGTGCGTAGAGTTGCATCTACTTTATACAACTCCAGCACCCTCATGAGCTATGTATGTGGCACAAAGTCATAGGCCTTCTTATAATCTATCCAACATGTCGACAAATTCCTTCGGGAACAACGGACCTGTTAGCTAATGGCCATATCGATGAGGAGCAGCTCCTTAGTACCGCGGGAACGCTACGTTAATGATGTAGGCGAAATTAGTGAGCTGTTTGCTGCTTACTGATTGTCCTCCTGACAATTTCTTTGTGTTTGTTAGTAAGGTCAAAGTCCAAGTTGCACGTTTCAAATTTTATCGTTTGTTGAGATTTAAAACTGTTCTTACTGGTGGTAAGAATTCCTATTAGTTCACAATTTTTTTTCATAAAACAGTCACTAGCACCTGTAAGGTCAAAACTATGTAGTTTTTTTTTAGTTTTATGCACCTTTTACACGGTTTTGCAATTTTATAACACGAGGCGGTTGTAAGTATGTGTGTTCGCGTTAGCGTCACGGACGGGGGGGGGGGGGGGGGGGCCCGACATAAAACCACTTGACTTTCATTTGACCTCCAAATGACGTTATCTTTTCGATACCTCCCATGATAAAAAAAACCAAGTCATATAATGTCAACTTTAGAGATTCAGATGACCATAATTATAATGAAGTCATGCAAAAAAATCGGTCTTTGAATCAATTCAAATCAAACGTTGAAAATCAATTCACACAAAAATCTAAATCCTGAAGCCTGAACGATTGTTAACCAATAAAATGATAGCTTAAAGAGAATCCATTCCCGATAAACAATAATCATTATAAAATCATTCAAACCATTTTGTATGGTCTGTTTTTTAATCTCGGAGACTAAATTGACATTTCCAGTGTTACCTGTTTTTGGCAGTTATTAAATAGTGATGTACCACAGTCGGAATTTTTCCGTAACATACGGTTTTTCGTAGTAGTGGGTACGTTTGCTCCATAAAGGAATATAAGTTTTGAGCGCAGAAGCTCTTCAATATGTTGACAAAAGCTGCTTTTCCTTACCTGACCACTTTTGTGTTAGGGAGTCCCAGTCGAAATGAGCCAGGCATCCAGCTATAGGTTAAGTACTTGAGCTGGGGGACGCCCAGTCATTGTGTCCACCAATGATCTTTTCCTTTGGGTGCTACTATTATCAAATTTCCTTTTGCTGAGTTGAGATAGTGTAACACACGTGAGAGCAGAGCTAGTGGAAAAATCCACGTTAAGACGTATGGCCAGTATCTGCTGAAAGCGTTGTGAAAGCAAGAGTTCGAGTCTGTTACAGTTTTAAGGTGTATTTTTCTGTTTTAATGCCAATAAACGCAATTTTCTTTCTTTCTTTCTTTCACACGGGATGGATGGCCGAAACGGGAATACCTTGGGCTACAAGGTTGTTAAAGATATCTTCAGTATGGATCTCCTTAGGAAATCGCTTGATGACGATGCGGGTTGGAGTTTCCTACGGGAGGCAATACCCAACCAGCAATTCAGTCCTATTATTTCAGCTCATAACTCTAAAAAGCTCTATAAACGATTTATTAACGTTTTAGCGGTGCCAGAGTGTTGTATAAAAGCGTTCGACAGTACCTACATTACTACTCTAAATGCTTATAGAGCTAAAAATACCTATAAACAAAGGATGTAAACGTTTACTACGCCATTTTATACAACCGTTATAGTCAAGTACTACAGCAAGTTCTAATATAACTAGTACATAATAATATTGCTCTATAAAATTGTTAACAGGTGTCTTTATTTATCTGATTAGCGTAATAAGGGTTCCAAACGAACTACAATAGTAGTTTCGTTATAGCAGTGATGAACACTCAACTACATACAGGGCGGTATTGTGATATTGTGGATATTCAGATCACTGCTATAGTACGTGTGCGTTAGTAGTCACAAATACGTTACAATAGTGTTTTTGTGATGTAGTCTAATTTCAGATCACGCTAATAGAACGTAAGTGTACTATAATAGTTTTTAGATGCATATTATAATTTTATCGATAAGCATATAACACAGACACTATAATAGAGCAGAATAATTGTGTAACAACTCTTTTGGTGCCTAGCAATGCACTTGTTAGTATTATAAATGGGTATCTAAATATTATAAATGGGTATCTATCACTATAATGACGCAAAAGTGGCACATACATGTAGATAAATGTTTCTATTAAATGACAGTTAAGTCCCAAAAAGGATTATTGGCTCGTTTTTACAACAATATTCAGACATTTTGATACGGAATAAAAGCGACGTGCGTTCTGCCATAAAAACAAAAAAAATAATGAATTTGAAGAATTGTAAAAGATATAAACGCAGTGGAACTTATAGAAGTGAATAGACGTTTTAAAAAAGCTGCTTCGTTATCATCAAACAATCAAAGCAGTAATAGTAGCCAAAATCAAGTTGGAATCACAATTACGGGAAACGGATCCGTACAAAATGTGTCTTAAGAAAAATAAATGTTTATCTTTAAAAAGTTTGAATTTAAAACAAATAGGTAAACATATTACATTTAACATTTATTTTAATAATTAGGTACCTTTTGGTAAGCCAAAAGGTACCTACGAAAAATACGCTACTTTGTTTCCTGAACTAAAGTTCAGGAAGCAAAGTAGCGTATTTTTCTTAATTTTATTCTGATATAGAATTATTCAAAACGAGCACTACCTATCCTGAGTGCGAAACAGCGCGTTCCAACGTGTATTTCCGAGCGGAGGATCGAGGATTAGCGGTGCGGGGCGCAAGGTGGGAACGATTGAGCGAGCGAGATAGTGCGGGGAATCCCCTGAAAGACATTAATGTGTAGGTATGGCGCTGGACTTGCTGGGCTTACTGTGTGAACAAAATTTCCAGATTTTATGGTCAGAGTTGCTTTATAAAAATATTTTTTTATGTATGAGAATGTTATTTAATTGCAAAGCCGACATTCATGGGAAGGATAATGGTCATAAATAGCCATAAAATCGCAACCCCGACACCAGAAAAATAATTCATTTAACAATTGGGCCATATTTCTTTTATACATATATGGTGAAGTGATAAATCGAAGTGAAATCGTCTCGACTAAGAAATTTATCGATATCATATTGGCGTCCATTAGGTACACTGAAAAAACACAATGTTGACTGCAGTTTATATTTTATAAAGGTATTGCTTCTAAAGTTCAGTGATGCAGATACATACATAGGCACTTCATATAAAGAAATATAAACACTAGGTACGTAAAACTTGATATAACTACGTAAATTCTTCCCGAAGAAAAAAACTGGTTACATGATTAATTCACACTATTCGTCAGTAAACAGTTTATAATTAAGTTTTTTTTTCATTGCCTTGGTCTTCATCCCAACCAGCACAAACCTTCTGAGTAAGTTTTGTTTAACAGCAGTCATAGAAACTAATCGCTGAATAAGACTACCGTAATTAGCTGATTTGTCGCTTACTCAGCAATTTGGGCACAAAATTATAAAATACAATAGACGTGGATATATTTAGTAACTTGTTCCGCTTTGCTATTTCTAAAGAGCCATAAAAAACTCCTGAAAGAAATCGACACGTGTTTCACCTCTCAACGAGGCATCCTCAGGATGACGATGGACTTGTTGCGAACTCGAACACGGCGTGTTGCCACACCAAGCGCTGAGTGCAGACTGAGCCTTATCGCCCGTGAAACCCACTTATATAGTGTCGCCGTTATCAGTGCGACCGTTACCAGCGCGATAAGGCGCGAACAATCGCAGCAAAGGTGACCTTGGCATACTCGTATTTAATTCGTTCAACAGTGTAATGTTTCCGGTATTATTTTTGACAATTTCTAAACTCTCTAGTACTGACATTCTGAAACCTTTATCACATGTGTGTAAAATTTCGAAAGTGTTATTATTATTTAACGAATGACCTGTATCTATTAAATGTTGTGCAAAATGGGATTTCTCTGGATAATTATTCCTGTATGCTGCAATATGTTCCTTATATCTTGTCTGAAAATTACGACCAGTTTGACCTATGTAAATACCATTACAATCATCGCAATGTAGCTTGTATACACATGATTTTTTGTGGTTATCTAATTGATCTTTTCCGTTACAAATCTGTCTTAATGAATTATTGTTGTTTCGAAATGGATTAAGGGTAGCTTTTAAAACAAATAATTCATTAAGACAGATTTGTAACGGAAAAGATCAATTAGAAAACCACAAAAAATCAGGTGTATACAAGCTACATTGCGATGATTGTAATGGTATTTACATAGGTCAAACTGGTCGTAATTTTCAGACAAGATATAAGGAACATATTGCAGCATACAGGAATAATTATCCAGAGAAATCCCATTTTGCACAACATTTAATAGATACAGGTCATTCGTTAAATAATAATAACACTTTCGAAATTTTACACACATGTGATAAAGGTTTCAGAATGTCAGTACTAGAGAGTTTAGAAATTGTCAAAAATAATACCGGAAACATTACACTGTTGAACGAATTAAATACGAGTATGCCAAGGTCACCTTTGCTGCGATTGTTCGCGCCTTATCGCGCTGGTAACGGTCGCACTGATAACGGCGACACTATATAAGTGGGTTTCACGGGCGATAAGGCTCAGTCTGCACTCAGCGCTTGGTGTGGCAACACGTCGTGTTCGAGTTCGCAACAAGTCCATCGTCATCCTGAGGATGCCTCGTTGAGAGGTGAAACACGTGTCGATTTCTTTCAGGAGTTTTTTATGGCTCTTTAGAAATAGCAAAGCGGAACAAGTTACTAAATATATCCACGTCTATTGTATTTTATAATGGATTTCCGCAAGGTCACGCCTGAATCAATTAATTATCACAAAATTATATTGTTAATAGCTGTGTTATAGCAACGTAAAAGATGAATAAGTTTTGAATAATTGTACGACAAGCTGACTATCTTTTGCATAAAAGCATTTAGATCTTTAATACAAGTATTACAGTTCTGTTAGCCAGATGATGAATGAACTAATGATTAAGTCCTTTAAAGCTCAGATATTCAGACGATACACAGCGTTTAGTTCATTTCAGTATTTTTATCAAGAAGTTAATCAAATTAAATTGAAATTGACAAATCCGAACAGCGTCCCTAATATATATGGCCAAATTATATTACGTATCGTAAATAAATTTTAAGTACCCTTATTTATGCTTAGAGGAAGAAATTGTTGGTGCGCATGCAACTTTACCGTGTATTTATACATATATACATTTATTGTAAAATTTTCACGCGCTACCTGATAAGCCGGGTTTTGGAGAAATATACAACATTTCGTCTATTAATATGTTTTTACGTGTGAAATATTTTTTTATATTTTATGCAGTTTAAGGGTTCAAAAATAACCTTGTAATACTTTTATAAGAATATTATACCGATTTCGTTATTAAACTTGAGTATTTGAGTATAAAATTCCACATCATTATAATAGGTTATGTTATTCGATATGGCGACGCTCATTCTGAATAAAATCGAATTGTACAGCGGCTTATCGTCTTATGTCTGTAATGTGTCCACTTATTAAGTTGTGCTCTGGTTAAAAGTGGTCTGCACTCAATATTTTTCGATAACTGTTCTATAATCACACTCATTCGTACTGTAAATCAAACAAGATTCAGTCATAATTATAGTAATGAAAACCCACAGTATTTGTTCTTTTTAGCACTTATCAAAGCAAGCACTATCTTCGTATGCCTCCTAGGGGCCTACAGTATTATTAACAGTATTATTCTAATATTACTCCACTAGGAGAAAAAGATGGAGCTATACGTCCTGTAGAGCTTCATCTCTTTCCCACACTGAAGTAATATTAAAATAATACTGCTTTATGAGCTGGTGGTAGGCCCCCTGTTCTTTTTAAATTTTTCCATGAATGTGGAGTATTTTTTTTTTTTTTGTATGGGTGCATTTTCGCACATCCACTACAAAACAAAGCGCAGTTAGCCGCTTAAATGCTGACTAACGTTCCAGAACAGTTCTTCTAGCTTAAAAAAAAATCTACTTTTCGTGAATACCCAGCAAACTTCTGCATAAGAATCTGTTACTATTGCTTTAACCACAGTTAGCTGCAAATTACGGTAATTTCGTACTTAAAGCGGCACAAAGTAGTTATAACAGCTATCTTAATTTCTATTAAGTTACTATATGCTTCAACAGAAATAACGCCTATTTTATACAGCAGCTGAAAAACTGTCAAGATGTGGTGTGTAATATAACTAAAAGAGAATAGAATATAACTTATCCAGCATCATGCTTGATAATGGAATTTTATACCCATATTATACAAAAGGTTACATAAACTCTTGAGTAACAGGTCTTTTTATGATGATGATTCAGTTTTATGAAATAAAATCCGCAAATTACAAAACTAACTCAGCTAATAGCATTATTATAGCAAAAAAAAACTTTAATACAAAATTTCGTAATACACACAGCTTCCAATGTGTCCGGACATGGACTAGCGATATTCTAAATACTTATAATTATAAACTATTTAAAAGTACAATTACACTCTAAGCTTGGGTCCAATACACTTCCCCGCTATAACAGCCATTTTGTTTTTTTTTGATGAAATATTCTCTATGCGAGTACAAAAAAAAATATATCTCTCAAAGTTTTAGTCATACTGAGATAAAAATAGGCTTATTCGAAAGGCAATAATATTATCTACCCTCTGCATTATAAAACAATGTGTTCACTATTCCAAAACTTTTGAAAAAAAATGTGAAAGTCGAAAAAAAAATGCATTTCAACCAATAATTTGTTAGTTACCACAAAAATGAGGAAGTGTATTGGACCCAAGCTTAGAGTATAATTGTACTTTAAAATAGTTTATATTTAAGTATTTAGAATATCGCTAGTCCATGTCCGGACACACAGTATAATAAAGCTTAACTCTGCATAAGGTTAAATTGTTGGCCAGTTATCTGAATGGTGTGCTGCCTGCCTGGGAATGGCTCTTAGAATATCGAAATCACTTTATATGATAAATATTTTAGTAAAAGCTCAACAATTCGAGGTAAACACTTTAAATTCATGGTAAACCTATCCCTAGTTTATCAGTAAAGCTGCAGTCGCACATCATTTCCACCGCAATAGACTAATATTATAATAACAAAATCAAATCTTACTCAACTCAGATTGCTTGTATCCTTTTGTCAAATTATTTTAATTTTTTTTGTCACTCTGCATTATCACGAATGTAAAATAATGAATGGTGAATGAAAAATGTTAGGTAAAGGAAACTAAGCCTAGTTTGAATAAATGACTTTTGAATTTACACTTACACTGTTATTTAGGTTCCAGTGCTGAACCAACTTCCTCACATCGGATTTCATGTCAGAGTTGTTGTACGTCGTCGTGGGTTCTTGCATCTACAATGTAAAAAATATACATTTTATTAACAAACTACCGATTAATGTTATACCAGAACCATATAATTAATATTCATTATTACATTTCATAATGTTAAATGAGTTGGGCCCAGAGGTGACCACGCCAAACGCGGTATCAATGGCGGTTTTTAGATTCTCAGAAGTGCAGGTGTATGAAACAAATGTATGAAGTATGACACTACACCTTATACGGGACATGATTTTGAAAACTTTCAATATTAATTCAGGTTACAGTGAGTGCGGGCTTGGATAGCCGGTGGTTGGTGCCCTTAAAGCTCGTTTTGATTGATCTATAGGGAAATCTCCACATACGAGATGTGGAGATTTCTGGAGATTTCTTTAAAGCGTGCCATAGTCGATTGCGGTATGCGGAGAACCTCAACCACAAGTTTGACAGTTGCTTTGAAGGTTCATTTTCATTAAGTGTGAGTCTCCGCATGCTTTTTCCAAACGATGAATTTCATTGGTTGCTACGCCCGTCCCCGTAAATGGTGTACCGACCGCGTTATCGACTTATGACTTTTATTAGTCATATATATCATATATCTGTCGTAGCCAGATCTTAGAACTGATCATTAATGAAGTGTTCGACCATTTCATGAAATGGCCAGCTACAATTGATTATATCGTTTAAACTCCAACGTTTAATGATATGTCAGTCGATGTTAGGTCATATAATTAATGTAGGGTATCCATGGTTTAAGGTGTGGTAAAAATTTTGAAGTAACTGCGACTAACTTGGAAGTATAGCGGTCGCCGGCCACTGCCGCGGAACCGTTAGCTTCGTGAATTTTATATATTTAAAAACTAATTTTAAGTGTTGTTACTTTTACGTTACGTTTTTCTACTTTAGCGCTACTTCCAAGTTAGTCGCACCCTACTTTGTTTGATTTGTTGTATGCAGCCGCCATGATGCACAACAAAAACAAAGCGACATCAACGCCTCGACCAGCGGATAATCTAACTATTTTACGATATGATCACTTATGTTTGGCCACATCATGAAGTAGTCAAACCTCCACCACAGTCAGACCATGACGGCTCAGCTTCGCAAGTGGCTGGAGGTACAACACACGGCCATAGCCGTAATCCAGGAGCCGTGGATTAGGGCGGGCCGCATACAAGGACTCTCCAATCCTGGCGGTAAGCTCCTAGTCGCCTCAGATCACGATCATCCCAGATCGTGCATCTACGTCACAGGTAACTTTAAAACACAGCTCTTAACTGACTTCTGTTGCAGAGATGTCTCTGCAGCTAGGCTGTTTATACAGCGTGACGATGCCACGGAGATGGTGATCGTTCTCGCCTCGGCCTACATGCCCGAGGCGGAGGCGCCGCCTCCCCACGGACTCGCCCGCCTCGTGAACCATTGCGGAAGATGCGGGTTTGAGGTCGTTGTTGGGGCCGACGCCAATGCTCACCACCAACTGTGGGGTATGGACACGCAAAACGAGAGGGGTAAGGCGTTGATTGACTACTTATTGTCGACTAACCTATCCCTACTAAAAACTGGCTCCGAACCAACATTCGTAACCAGGCGAAGCCGCACAATCATAGATCTCACTCTAGCAACAGAAGGCACGGCGAAAATTACCATAGGTGGATCTGCTTCGATATTCAGGTCTGTGTTCCACCGATACCACCACGGCGTTATCCGCGTAAAACGGATCGTGCCACCTACACACGCAGCCTTGATTCCAAGCTAGCGACGCTAAGCGATCCGATGACATTTGCGGACACGACACAGATTGAGGTACAAGTAAGCCATCTTACAGAATCAATCATAGACAGCTACAAAACAGCCTGCCCAGAGAACACGCCGCGTAACATACCGGGAAAACAACCCTGGTGGGGCGCTGATCTGGAGCGCGATCCTGGAGCTCTGAATAGAGCCATGAACACAAAGTGTGCGGATGAGGACTGGGATAATTACGATGCGGCTAAATCCAGCTACAAAAAATGCATCAGATTCAGGAGCACCTCGGGATGGCGCAAATTCTGCGGTAGCATTGAATCTTGTCAGCAAGCAAATAGGGTAAGGAAAGTACTGGCGCAACAGAATACACCTGGGCCTGCCACCCTCCGCAAACCTGATAACACACTCACATCGTCACCTGAAGAAACAAGACGCGTCCTAATTGAAACTCACTTCCCAGAAGAGTCTTCGCGCAGGTAACCGACTGGCAAGATGAAACCCAAACACCAACAGACACTGATTGGAGTTACGCATGCAGGGCGATCACGTTGGGCTGCGAATACGGGCCGAAAGGGAAATCGTGGCCCCCCGGCAACATGGCAACTGAAGGAACACGGGTGGGTTTTAGTCAGTAAGTCTGACACGCCCTCCCGCTCCACCCAGAGCGGGAGAAGTTATTTGATAATGTCACACCCAAAAAAAAAAAAGAAAAGGGTGATCAAACTCCAATGGGCCATCCAGAGCTTCCACCCTTTTAAGGAAGCTGGTCCTGATGAAGTGTTCCCCGCTTTACCACAGTGGGGGGGTGCTTCTGTCGCAATAAGACTGGTGCCTTTAATGAGAGCATGCCTAGCCTTTACGTACGTATAGGCTATGTGATAGAGAGCTGAGGGATGGCGCTCTGAAAAACATACCGCTACACGGTAATCAGCACGCATACAGCTCAGGTAAGTCGACCGAATCTGCTCTTCATCTAGTGGTCAGTCAGATAGAGGACGCGATTCATCAAAAAGGCACCTGCCTGGGCACTTTCGTAGACATCGAAGGAGCCTTCGACAAAACCAACTTCTCCAGCATCAGTAGCGCCCTCTCCAAACATGGAGTAGAACAGGTACTTACGGACTGGATTACAAACATGTTAAGCAAACGAGTGATTCGCCTTGAGGGTGAGCGGCAGTTGGCCATGATAACCAGAAGCTGCCCCCAGGGAGGGGTTCTGTCCCCCCTTCTATAGAATCTGGTAATTAATGACCTCATCTCCAAACTCAATGCCAACCGCTATTACACAATAGGGTATGCAGATCGCAATCCTTGTATCGGGGAAGGTGACGGGAACGATCCGACGTAACCTTACTCAGCAAGCACTACGTATCGTAGAAAGTTGGTGCAGGGAATTTGAACTATCAGTGAACCCCACACAAACTGAACTAGTCATGTTTACCCAAAAACGGGCATTAGGCTCTTTTCGCCTACCCAAACTGTTGGATACAGAACTTCAGTTGGCCAAGGAGGTCAAGTACCTCGGGGTCATTCTAGACAGTAAGTTAAACTGGAGTAGTCATGTAGACAACAAGCTAAACAAGGCCTGCATTACCTTCTGGCAGTGCAGGAGAATGATAGGTAAGAAGTGTGGCCTATCCCCCAAAATCATACTGTGGCTGTACACAGCATTGATCCGCCCTATGATCGCGTACGGGGCCGTGGTCTGGTGGCCCCGCACTCAGGTGGTTACAGCTTCTAACAAACTACAACGCATGCAAAGACTAGCCTGCGTGGCGACCACGGGCTGTATGAGGACTACTCCGACTGCAGCAATGGAAGCCATGCTGGGACTGCCCCCACTCCACCTGTTCATACAGCAGGAAGCGACAATAGCGGCGGTGCGTCTTAATGCAATTGATCTCTGGGGTAAGAGTGTCACACAACACACCGCGCTGCTTGAGGGACTCAATAATGAGTTCCCTACTACGAAAGCCGAAAATGACCGGGTACCCAAACAATTTATGATTGATAAAAAATACAGGATTCAACTTCACGAGGATCGCAGATGCGAGGGTTTGCGCCCTGCAGAGCTGCGAATCTTCACCGACGGATCCAAAACAGGTAGTGGCACAGGTGCTGGAATCTTCTCGGAGGACTTCAACATACACATTGCCACACCATTGGGAGTCCGTAACACAGTTTTCCAGGCCGAATGCATAGGTATATCTCTTGCCGCTTCAGCCATCATGGCCTGGGAAGTTAAGGACCACTCGATACGAATACTCTCAGACAGCATGGCTATTCTGCAAGCGCTAAACAGTCATACTGTTGATTCTGGGCTGATATACGAGTGCCACAAGCGCCTCAACCAGGTAGGTGGCCTCAATAATATAACCATTCAATAGATCAAAGGACACAGCGGTTCGCGGGGCAATGACGCAGCCAACGAACTTGCCAGAAGGGAGTCGAGCATGGCACCAGTGGGGCCTGAACCCATCGTACCACTCCCCTTTGGGTACCTACGCACTCTGGTAAGGAAACGAACCAGGGAACAACATCACAAATTATGGGTGGACCACGGTGAGTGCAGGTAGGCCAAGGAGGCACTCCCTACAATCGACGGCCGCCTCACTAAACAGGTTCTCCGACTAACAAAACAGCAGCTGCATATAGTTACAGCAGCTGTAACTGGCCATGGGTCATTTAATAAATACCTCTTTGTCATAGGAGTCACAGACAGTCCGCTGTGCAGAGCCTGCATGGAGGATGACGAGACAGCAGCTCAGTGCTGTTAAACTGCCCGGTGGTCGCCACATACAGGGCAAAGTACTTCGGTAACCCAGGTACCCTACGTGAGATTGTCAGTGACACCAAGGCGTTGCTGACCTTCTTTGAGGAGCTGGGGTGGATCGAATAACCGATTTTCCCACCCGTACGCAAAATACGCGCTTTGACGTGGAGTTGCGGATACCAGCCCATATTACCTATTATCTATCATGAAGTAGTCGTGCGTTTAACTGTTCATATCGTCAAACGTTGAGTATTCAATGATCTGGCCAGACCACATCATGATGTGACCAGCAGTCGATATTCTATTTTATGAAATGGTCGAAGGCTGATGTGAAGGGAAAGGCCGGGCGGGGGACGCCCTAGGAGGACTTATACTGACCTTATTGGTGATGTACAGGGCTTTCAGAAATCTCGGTTTCATCTTGAGACAGTGAAAGGATTTTACCGATACAGCGGTTGTTAAAGTTTTATATAATGCACTTGTGAGGAGTCATCTCGAAACAAGTGCAATCATTTGGAACCCGCATGAATGGAAATAGGCTCAATTCACACTGTACCGTAAACAGTACGGGGTTTATCCCTTTTATCCCCTGATGTACCCGAGTCTGTTCGTCCTGGGCATGGTCGGGTACACCAGGCTGGCCGTAAGAAGGGACGTTGCGCTGGTCAAGTACGTGGCCCGCGTACTGCTAGGGTTTCTGCACCACCCGGAGGTGCTGCCAGTGCTGCGGCTACGCGCGCCGGACGGGTGCGTAGGTGCACGCCACCGCCCCGCACTGTTACATGTGCCGGCAGCTAGGACTAACCTACTCAAGTTTGCCCCTATGTCACGAGCCGCACGTATTATTAATGTTATTACGGTATCGGAGGATATATTTGGGCAAAACCTGTCGCAATTCATTCAAACGACACAAATAATAATTGAAAAAGGTTTGATAGAATGAAAGTTGTCATGTTTAGAATAATTGTTATATTACATAATATTATATAATTCATTGTAATTCTGCTTACAGGTTATAATTTTTTTTATTTGTGTATATTTTGTGACTTATAACATCGCCTTGGATGAATCTGTAAAGGTGTTATAATTGTGATTTCAATAAATAAATAAATAATTTTCTTCAGAAAGGTCAGGTGCGTAGTACTCGCAACCGGCGTGCGTGTATGAACGTAAACGAGGCGAGTTATGTATGTATGTATGTATGAAATGGTCGAACACTTCATAAAATAATCAATTCTAAGATCTGGTCACGACATATCGACCGAGTTATCGACTAACGAAAATGAGAGGCTGATTTGGTGCTAAGAAGGGCCGTTGGTCATGGTTCTGGAGAGTCGTTTAACACCTTCGACTCCACCCACTTTTCATAGAAAACTAAGTAAAATTGTGTTTACAGGAGGTCTTGTCGCTATACGCAGTATCTCTGGGAGATATTTTCATAAACTAGTGGGATGGGGACCGCTCCCGCCCTATTCTGCGCTCGACCCGCGCACGCCTTTCTTGTGCTAACATCCATATAATACAAGGAATTACAATATATACAAGTTCACCGTACTGCCGTCCCGACCTGCGACCGACACGCACCCGCTTAAAGGCTCGCGACGAGCGGTGCCTTTGTGTCGCGTCTGTTTGAAAGAGCCTTTATGTGTGTGTTGAGCTTTATCGTCTGGTATATACAAGGTCAAACTAAATTAGTTAGCGGAACTCCGCAGATGTGATAGGTATCGAGATCTAAACATAAAAACAAAAAAGAAATTAATTGGAAAATGTTTTTTTTGGGGTCATCAACCGCCGGTAGCGTAGTCACTTAAAATATCAGTTTAAAAATCAGTTTTTTTTTTGTTTTTTTTTCACAGATTTGATGGGTAGGTATACTAGGTATCGATATGTCAACACGATAAAACATATTCTATCAACTCACACTTCAAGTAACAGTACTACCAGCAACATAAAATATTTTAAATATTTTGGCGTGTTTAGATATCAATTTCCATAACGTCTGCGGAGTTTCGCTAGTTAATTTAATTATTTGACCCTGTATTTTATTAGTCACTTTTCATTCGCCTCTAATTCCACAAGATTATTTATTAGATTAGCTAAAGTATCAACATTTATTTACACTTACACTGCTACTTGGGCTCCAGTGCTGAACCAACTTCCTCACTTCGGCAGTGTCAGAGTTGTTGTGCGTCATCTACAATGTAAAAAATATACATTTTATTAATAAACTACCGATTAATGTAATACCAGAACCATGTCATCAATATTCATTATATATTTCGCATATCTTTCGAGTCGACGGCAAAGGCAAATATTTATTTCATAATGTTGAATGAGTTGGGCCCAGAGTTGACCACGCCAAACGCGGCATCAGTGGTGGTTTTCAGGTCCTCAGAAGTGCAGGTGTAGGTATGAAACAAATGTATGATGTATGACACTACACCTTACACGGGACATGATTCAGAAAAACTTTCAATATTCATTCAGGTAGAGGTTCGAGGGGACTAGCTAAAGTGTCGAAGTTTATTTACGCTTACACTGCTACTTGGTCTCCAGTGCTGAACCTCCGACCTCCTCACATCGGCTTTCTTGTCAGAGTTGCTGTACGTCGTCGTGGGTTCTTGCATCTACAATGTAAAAAATATACATTTTATTAATAAACTAAGTGACGGTTTTTAGGTCCTCAGAATTGCAGGTGTATGAAACAAATGTGTGATGTATAACACTACACCTTATACGGGACATGATTCTGAAAAACTTTCAACACTCATTCAGGTTACAGTGAGGACAGGCTTGGATAGCCGGTGGTTGGTGCCCTAAAAGGCTCGTTTTCATTGATCTATAGGGCTCGTATGCGGGGTGCGGGAGATTTCTGTAACGCATGCCATTGGGCCCACCTGCAGGGAACCGTTTTCATTAGTGGATCCCGCATGGTACTGGATATTTCTTTAAAGAATGCCATAGTCGATTGCGGTACAGTTGCTTTGAAGGTTCATTTTCATTAAGTGTGAGTCTCCGCATGCTTTTTTCCAAACGATGAATTTCATTGGTTGCTACGCCCGTCCCCGTAAATGGTGTACCGACCGCGTTATCGACTTATGACTTTTATTAGTCATATATATCATATATCTGTCGTAGCCAGATCTTAGAACTGATCATTTAATGAAGTGTTCCATTTCATGAAATGGCCAGCTACAATATTGATTATATCGTTTAAACTCCAACGTTTAATGATATGTCAGTCGATGTTAGGCCATATCATTAATGTAGGGTATCCATGGTTTAAGGTGTAATCAAAATTTAGAAGTAACTGCGACTAACTTGGAAGTGTAGCGGTCGCCGGCCACTGCTATGCCTATGTTGCCATTTTAAGTATTATATTTATTTAAACATTTAGGACTTAGTATTTGTACCTATTTATTTTTATTTTTGATTTCGTAATTTGTTATTTCATTATAATAATATGCTGTACCGGTTGACGTCATCGCGTCAACGCCGCCCGGCTGTCGCTGAAATCCAGCGCTGTGGCTCTGTCTCGCATGGAGTCGCAGCATTATGCTGAGCGATGGCCGTTTTGCGCGGATGTGACGCATATTTTCCCCCAAATTGTTATTTTCAACAAATAATAATAAAAAAGCAAATAAATTAATTAATTAAATAATAATAAAGCAAATACGTTTATTTACGTAAACATGACTGTTTACGTAAATAAACGTATTTGCTTTATTATTATTTTCTTTTTTTCGCTGCTGCGGAACCGCTCTCTTCGTGAATTTTTTATATTTAAAAACTAATTTTAAGTGTTATGTTACATTTCACGCCGTTTGTGACACCCCGACCAAATGGGTTAGGTTAAGTTAGAACTGTGAACAACTGAGTGCGAGCCGAGCGAGCGGTGCCGTGGCAGCGCCCAGCGAGCGCTACTTCCATGTTAGTCGCACCCTATAGTCCGTGCAATCAACGACGACGCGCCCCACTCCGCGATTACTGTACTGTAAGCTGAACTCTAGTACGGCGCAGAGCGGAGTGGGGCGCGTCTTCGTGGATTGCGCGGACTATACTTTGTTTGATTTGTTGAATGCCGCCGCCATGATCCACAACAAAAACAAAGCGACATCAAAGCCTCTACCGGTGGATAATCTAACTATTTTACGATATGATCACAATGTTTGGCCACATCATGAAGTAGTCGTGCGTTTAACTGTTCATATGGTCAAACGTTGAGTATTCAATTATCTGGCCAGATCACATCATGATGTGACCAACGGTTGACATTTTATTTCATGAAATGGTCGACCACTCCATAAAATAATCAATTCTAAGATCTGGTCACGACATATCGACTGAGTTATCGACTAACGAAAATGAGAGGCTGATTTGGTGCTAAGAAGGGCTGTTGGTCTTGGTTCTGGAGAGTCGTTTAACACTTTCGACTCCACCCACTTTTCATAGAAAACTAAGTAAAATTGTGTTTACAGGAGGTCTTGTCGCTATACGCAGTATCTCTGGGAGATATTTTTATAAACTGGTGGGATGGAGAGACGGTGACCGTGAAAATGGTCTTCCACACCTGAGATACTTACTGGCCTCCTAAAAAAAAAAAAAACCGGCCAATTGCGTGCCGGACCACGCACAATGTAGGGTTCCGTAGTTGGGATGAATTTACCCAAAAATTAACTTAACTTTGTAGTTGAAAAACATGTTTCCCCATACGAAATAGTAAGTAAGTAAGTAAGTCGTTTAAAGCATGTTTTTGCACTGCAAATGTAAGTTGGTCGATTATTACTCGTTAACTTGTAGAGCCTACTTAGTTGTGATAGTTTTCCTTTTAATTTCGTTAAATAAACTACTGCTGTGATTTTTTTCACACGCTCAAAACCAACCATTTAGCTGGCAGGGGGGGGGACACTTGACTCTAACAAATATTAGCACTTTAAAGCTTAATATTTCGCAAACGGATCCCTGAATCCAAAAATGGTTTTCACTTACTCATAATGTTTTTGAAGGACCTTAAAAAAAAAGGAAACATCACACTACGTGTAGAGGACGTACACGTATTTTATTTTCATAATATTATGTTACCATTATGTCGGCGTAATTAATAATAGTACCTATACCCATGCCAAATTACAGCTTTCTAGTACTAAGAGTCTCGCAGCTAGACCGCGGACAGAGAGACAGACAGACGGACATGACGAAACTATAAGGGCTCCTTGTTCACTACGGAACCCTAAAAATTTTAAATAAGTATGCTTGTATTTCAAAACCAATTCATATACCTACTAATAAATCTTGTTCAAATATACAACACATTTTATTTTCACAGTTTATAATGCTGTATTTGCTAAGAAAAACCTACATTTAAAATGAGCCCTCCGCGAGGGCTCCCGGTATCCCATATGCACCATATGCAACTAGAGTGAGCCCTCCAGGAGGGTTCCCGGCACTGAACGTGTTAAGTTTACCATTTAAGTGCGTCCCCTCCCAGCTTTTCCACTGAAATCTCTCTGTTATATCTTTTGTTATTTGCCTCACATTCATACTCTCAACATGACCGAACTATCTAAGCATACATCCTTCTTTTATTACATTTTAAACAGGGTCAAAACTTCACAGAAGTGATGGGTATTGACTTCAAATAATGACAAAAAAAACCTAAACTCATCCAAGATAAAGTACTTAAAACTACACTACCAGCGGCCGTTGATCCCGTACACAGCTGCTCTGCATTTACTTGAAATTACGAGTTTAGAATGCATATTTTTTTGTTTTCTCTTCATTAGATATCGTTACCCATCACGCCTGGAAAGTTTTGCTAGCTAATCTTTATTTATGTGCTACAACGATCTTTTGGCGCTTGACTGACATTGCCAGGAGGCCATGTTGGTAAACAAAGGTGATAATTAATGTTTTGTGTATTGAAAACAAAATGGCGGTGTTAGTTCCAATTTTGGCCACGCCCCAAAAGATCGTAGTCCTTGTACAAGTAGGTATATTTACATTTATGCTGCTACTTGTAGAGCTCCAGTGCTGAACCAACTTAATTACTTCGGCTTGCATCCCAGAGTTGCTGTACGACGTAGTTTCTAGCGGGTACATCTATAATAATTATTAAGAAATAATTATTTACAGGGTGAAATTGAATTCATGGGTATCCTCTTAAGGGGTTATTGTACTTATCATTATGAACAACTTTCACTGTGGGACCAACACAGAAATCGCGAAAAAAATCAACTGTTCCCTACATTTTGACGAGCTATGCGAACATAAATGTAGGGAACAGCCTGAGCCTGGTTATGGTTTGAGTATTCTTCCGTGTCGTCATAATTTAGGGCGAGCAGGTATTCTCTTATTTTTGGTTTGCATTGGAATTTGTTCAAACAATTAATGTTCAACATGTTGCGGAGTTTATTGTACATAAACAGGATGGGGCAAAAGTAATGCCTTAATGTGAATGAGGCATAGTTTTGCAAATGGCGTCTGTCATTGTGAATGTTAAAGACAGATAAAGAATTATAATAGTTGACAATACAATGGAATGATACAGACACAGCTCAGGCAACGATGGAGACTTTGAACACCAATTTCCGGGCTTTGTGATCTCACGTTTTGGCGATTTGACCTGACCGGTCAGATCGCCAGATATGACGGCGCCTGCAGACTCTTTTTAAAATCTTGTGTTTCCCACAACAAACCACAAACCTTTCAAGTCTTAAAAGCCAATATTGAAGAAAAAGTCACCATTTTGGAGGTTATTTTGCAAAAAGCTGTACAACAAGCATAAATGTGCATCAAGTTCTTGAGTTGCACATTTGTGTTTGTTGTACGTTGGTGGTCATTTGACCGAAACCATTTTTTCGACTTAATGCCATAATTTTTACACCTTTAAATAAACTTTTCGTGAAACCAAAGCCTAACTTTTTTTCATTTCAACTAAATGGCAGCCAATTCACATTATGACATTACTTTTGCCCCACCTTGTAATAATGTGCTTACATAACGGTTATACCGTCATACAAAGGTGGTATTTGTACAAACTTTTGGGACAAACGGGTTTGGGTCTTTTTCTAAGCGTAGGGCTTTTTTTACATCTATTAGGAGGAGTAATTTTATATGTACGCGTGATCGCACGAAGCATATACATCTGGCGGACTGTCAGTACCTTAAAGTCCGAATAAACTTGCTGCATGGGATACCTAAAGAGTTTGCTTGACAGGACTTTGATTACTGCTCGTTGAGCTCTTTCAGCTGGTATGAGGATTGTTTTGGCTGCACCACCCCACGCAGCGATACGTAACTTAGTGTTGATTCACATACGGCGGTCTATACCATTTTTAAGATTTCTTTATGGGCAGAATTTCTTAACTTTTTGAACACGTAAATGGGACATTCTTCTTTTTTATCTACAATCTGACCGGCAAATTGTTATTAATTTTTTTTTGAAGTAAACATGTGGTTTCTTTAGTAAAATAGATTTTAAATTATTGCCTCGTTATTGTAGATTTGAAAAATATATAATGCATCGAAGTATTACTTGTAATTTTTGTTTTACTTAAAATTTTGTAGGAATGGTAACAAAAAAACCACACACCTCAGTCACAATTTTTTTTTTTTTAATGCAATATCAGATCTTTAGTTTCTTACTATTTTCTTATCAAGAATACAAACTTTTATTTTTAGCTAGCTCCGTGGGACGGAATTTTTAATATAAACATTTAAAAAATGTTATCCTCTGTCACATTTTTGCTTCTTAAGACAAAAAACTTTTTAATATTATGAAAGTTTTCCAATAAAGTAACTTGAAAATCTGGTGAACACCTTTATTGTTCAGCATGTAATGCTAGAAAACATTATTTTTGTAAATATTACCAATGAACTGGGATCATACACTACTTTGAACTTAAATTATAAGGGGGACAAAATTGTGACAGAGTGGTTAACGAAGTGACGGAGTGGTAAATAATCATTACCCGCCGAGCAAAGTTAACCCTATAATAGTTTTAAAATTTAGAAAACAATAACAAATTATTATAATATTTCCTTAAAATGCTATTAGTAATTCTTATTTATTGGCACCATTCTTTGGCAGATATTAATTTAGTTTTATAATATCTTTTCGCTTACTCTACTTTTTAAATACTTCTATTGGTTGGTTGAATTCGTAAAACACGCGTTTTCCTCTTTTAACAACCTTAGGAGAAAAAAATATACAGTCGAATCGAGAACCTCCTCCTTTTTTGAAGTCGGTTAAAAATAATCTACGATTGTATCGTAGATTATTTAATCAACATAAGAAAACTAACAATCATCTATTATGAAAATAAACTAAGGCTCTAAGTTTCATACAAAAACGACCACTCCGTCACTAGTTATACCACTCCGTCACATTTTTTGTGACAGAGGTGCCTCGTGACAGAGGTTCCTCGTGACAGAGGTGTAAAATAGTAGTGTTCGAGATTCTCAGCATTCGCCTAAATATAATTTGTGCATAAAACTGGGCATATATGAAATATTTATCAGAAATCAATAAAATAATACTGAAACACAGAAATTTCAGTAATATTTGGAAGTAGTAACTTACGTGACAGAGGCGGTCGCTAAATAAACACACGCGCCTCCTTCTATTGTTTGCGAGCATACTGGTATTGCCATATTTTAGGGACGCATAGCATGGGTCCGAAGTGGAGGGGAACTATGCTCTTGTCTAGTGACGAAGGTCAAAATTGCTAATGCACATTATTTTGTACTATACGATGAGTGACAGAAGGTAGCAACAAAATTCATATACATCGGGAGACAGCTAATAAAATATTTTTTCTTTAATAATAGAAACATTAAAAATTATTTCTTCTTATTAATTTAATAACAAAGGTTAAGTAGTTCAGTAAATATTTTTGGATAGAAACTTTCAATGTGATTTCTTTTTACGAGAGCAGTTTGTTTACATTAGTGGTCACAGAGGGACACATTTTATTTGTATGTAAAACACCTCCGTCACGTTTTTCGTATACTATGTCACAATAATTTTGTAAAAAATATTAATAATCAAAATCTAGTTTTGAGGATATTATAATTGTTTCATTGTCAAGTGTATTTTTGTAAAAGAAAAATAAAGAAATTTTGTATTTTGGAGCAATAACATTTTTTTTTGCGGAAAAGACAAGTCATTGTATTGTCAATAAAAAAGAAGAACGTCCCAAATGAGTTTTCTAGAGCGTGCAGACAGAGTTCCAATGTGGGTCGTCCAGCTGAGACTGGAATCAAGATAAAGGCCAAGATACTTGACGGAGGAGGCCCTCGTCACACTGTCTGGTATGAACAGAGATTGTTGTTGTCACGCTCGTCACAAACACATGGGCAGTGGGATGATGTAGGCTGACGGTAACCAGTAGCCTAAGGGTCGCTAAGGGGTAGGCCTGCGGGCGATGTGGTAAATACCTACTGCCACCTGAAAAAATACAGCCCCAAGATGGCCGCGTGTCTCTCAAGTGGAACTACGGCCGTAGGGAGACGGCCTCAGAGGGTAACGGGGTCCGCCTGTAAATCAGGCACATCAATATTTGGTGCGAGCGAGAGGAATTGCACTAGCGCTTCAGCACTCCAGTCAATGGCAGTTCAAGAACACCCGTGTGGTTTTAGTCAGTAAGAGTCTGACAGACCCCTCCGCCCGCCCGTCATCCATGAGAATTTCCACACGCCGTGAAATAGTGAGACATGTTATGTAACTAAATACTTAACTGGGAAACATGCGATGCACATGTCCACATCTGGTGGTTTTATTGGAAAATTATATCGATCATTATAAGCAAAAATCTTTTTTACATAATTGGAACGAGAATCGAATACTGAATAGGGTTTCTAGGGGACATCTTGAGTCCAATGTGGATAAGCCTATACAGGGTGTCAGGGACATCGACGCGAAAACTGAAACCATGGATGCAGTACATGATTCTGAACCCCCCTACATTTTAATTTTTCGTCGGTTATTAAAAAAAAATCTGCTGTTTCATAGAAATGTGCAATACCTACGCGGTCAAAATGTATGGAACAGCAGATTTTTTTTTATAACAAAAATGCAAGGGGGTTCAGAATCATGTACTGAATCCATGGTATCAGTTTTCGCGTCGATGTCTCTGCCACCCCGTATGTGGATTCTAGAGTGTGCGTTATGTGACCCAATTAAGTAGATCATTGTAATCTTATATACAACAAGTTAAAAAAAAAACCTGTCCGATCCGTGAGGGTGCTGTTAAGTATCGTACTGAGAGTTATTTATGTGGAAATTTTCAAGAAAAAAATTATTACAAAAAAAAAAAAGAACAACCGACTTCCAAAAAAGCACTACAAAGCACTTTGGCTTTGAATTTTCGTTTTTTGCCACCGACTTCCTAAATAAATTAAAGTTATTTTTCACTTTGTAGTGCTTTTTTTGGAAGTCGGTTGTTTTTTTTTTGTAAAAAGTTTTTATTTTTCTGTTTTTAGTTGTGGTTCCTATCCCATAGAAATTCGATAAAATACGTGTTCAATATTTCTTAATATACTGCGAGACGGACAAAAAAAAATATTGGAATTATTATTGGAATTTTGACAGGACAAAGTGTGTCAGGTCAGCTATTAAGGTATAAATTGGAATGATCTGTACCAAAGTTACTTCCGTCTCCTCAGTTGTCTCAGCAGAGCTTTTAACTTCCTGTGTAGGCCTCCAGGATTCGATAGAGGACCGCCTGGGGACCTCCCCGGTCCTCACAGTTATCATCTTCCTTACTTCAGCTATGACATCATTCTTGTTGTAGGTCGAGGTTTCAGGCGTGTATACCTGCCAAGATTAATAGGAACATACATTCATATGTCTGTTGTTACCCATGTATGTTGAGGTTGGCTTCCAGTCTAACTGAGTGCATCTGAATACCAGTATTGTACATGGAGCCACTGCCTGCACAACCCAGTTAATACGAACCCCTTAAAAGACTGGTTGCTACCCAAAAGGTAAGCGTGGTAAAGGTTGTAGAAATATGCTGGATGTGGGTGGCACAGGATGAGTGAAACTCAAACTCAAAGTATTTATTTCAATTAAACCAATTACAGGTACTTTTGAATTGTCAAGGTCGTTGTAATGATGCTTGCAGGGGAGGACCCCTACTGAGTGATCATGGCAATGATTACTAGGTGCTCAAGGTGAAGGGACTGATCCTACGTAAACAAATGCAAGTGGAAAAACAAGCAAATTTTAAATCAAATCAAAAATATTTATTTGCTAGAATATGGTACATAAGGTGTTACAGTAAATTTGTTTCAGCATATCCTGCCACTGCCATAACATGGCGTGCAAATGTATTCACAATCAGCGATGTCAATTAATTAATATAACTTACAAATAACAGATTCTATTGATTTGTCTTCTAAATATTCCTCAATGGTATAATATCTTTTACATAGAAGTAATTTGAAAAGTATTTTTTTAAACATTGTCAGCGGTAAGCCTTGAAAACTATTTGGTAAATGATTGTAAATAATAATCGACAAGCAGTATAAATTTTTCTTAAATAATTTTAGGTTTATTGGAGGCAGCCAAAGTCTATCTTTCTGCCGTGTTCGGCTATTTAAATCGGCTGTTAATGTTCAATCCTGAATGTGTTAGATTCTAGAGTTAATCTATGCCACCCAACCTAGCCAACCAAAAATCAAACCAACCAGCGCAACTAACGCTGCAAACCAGCACTGGGGCTCTGTCTCGCATAGGATCGCAGCATTATGCTGAGCGATGGCCGTTTTGCGTGGATGTGACGCATATTTGTTAGTTGTCCCAGAGGGTCATGGCCATCTGGCTGGCCCGAGGATACCGCACGGTCTCCTGTGAGGCGGCGAGCTTCCTTGCCGGATTACCGCCATGGGATCTGGAGGCAAAAGTCCTCGCGCACATCTGGGAGTGGCGTGAGGAGGCGAAACGCCGGGGCTTAACTCCGCTGCCGCTAGAAATCACGGCACAGCGGACAGAGCTCCGCTGGGATCTCATGGCGTCACGGAGAGTGCGATTGTTGCAACCCAGCGCTGGGCACGCCACAATTGCGGTGATAAGTCCCCTCTTTGAGGAGTGGCTAGAGAGGCGCCACGGAGTACTCACCTTCCGCTTGACGCAGGTCCTCACTGAACACGATTGTTTCGGGAGGTTCCTGTTCAGGATAAGGCGGGAGGAAACGCCCGGGTGTGACCATTGTGTGGTTCACCCGGAGGACACGGTGGAGCATACGGTAGAGGTGTCCGGCTTGGGGGGAGCATCGCTGTGTCCTCGTGGAGGCAATTGGTGGCGGTGATCTCTCGCGTCCGGCCCTGGTTCAGGCCTTGGTATGGAGCGAGAGGGCATGGGAGGCCGTCACCTCCTTCTGCGAAGCAAAAATGCTCGCGATGGAGGAGGCGGAACGCGTGAGGCAGAGGCAAATTTCGCGCCCTCACGCCCCTAACCACAGCAGGAGACGCCCTGGGTATCGGGAATCGCAGGCCGATTTCTGGCCAACGTTGGCGCGGGCTTGCGGACGGTGAGCAATGGGTAGTTCACCGTTACATTCCTTTAGGGGTGAACCCCCATTACACTCCATTAGGGGTTGAATTTTCAAAAATCCATTCTTAACGGATGTCTAAGTCATAATAACTATCTGGGTGCCAAATTTAAGCCCAATCCGGTCAGTGGTTTGAGCTATGTGGTGATAGATCAGTCAGTCACGGCTTCCTTATGTTTTTATACAGGTGGATTTTCGAGTTGGGACAGTAAGGGCAGCTACCTCTTCACTGTATTGATCGCAGCGCTATGTCTTGGTTTTTTTATTTGTTTTGAGGATGTGATATAGTTATATCCCTAGGGATATAGCTATATACCGTAAATAATTATATGAAAGCGGTTTATAACATAATATGATATAAGATAGATGAACGGTCATCTGCTCCTTTCATTTCATTTTTCGATCATTTGGCAGACGAGTGAAAGAAATCCAACGATCGTTATAAGTATTTCGGCATTCGTACTTGCTGAAGAATTAGTTTTGCACTTTTAACTGATTTTGTGTTCAGATATTTCACTTGGAGAAGATTTCGAATGAAAGGCAAGAATGAACAAGAAGTAAAGCGTCTGATATCGATTTTACATACTAACATATTATGTTATTAATTTCGGCCGTGGGTCGAGTTTTCGAGTACACTTACAAAACTCCAATGTTGTTTTGTGGCTGTTTTCGAGATTTCCTCCAAATATTCCTGTACATCGTCGGTAGGACTCCAGTTTTGGACTTCAACGGCAGGCTGCCAGTTCTCGAGCCTCTCTTCAATGTTGTATTCTGGTTGATCCTTCACAATTCGCCGTTCTCTCAAAGGCCCTGATTTCTTGCCTTGAAGAATTTTGCTTAGTATTTCTGGGGCGTAAATGACAAAAAAATCTGTTTAATAATTAATCTATCTAAAAAAAAAACCGGCCAAGTGCGTGTCGGACCACGCACAAAGAAGGGTTCCGTAGTTGGGATGAATTTATCCCAAAAACAAACTTAACTTTGTAGTTGAGAAACATGTTATTATTTACTTATTAGCATTACTTGTAAATGTTTTAGGAATAGCGTATAAGTATGCACCTACTTTTACAATGCTTGTAAATCTGCGAACACCATGTATCCATTACTAATTATTTTTCTGTCATACTTAATTTTTAATTATTTTTACCTATTATGGTATAGTAATCTTATTCCAGGTGCATCGTCTTCACATATAATTATACGGGGTGGCAGGGACATCGACGCGAAAACTGAAACCATGGATTCAGTACATGATTCTGAACAGCCCTGCGTTAAAAATTTCCGTCGGTTAAAAAAAAAACAGCTGTTTTATAGAAAAGGGTATACACTTTTCTATGAAACAGCTGTTTTTTTTTTAAATAACCGACGAAAAATTTCAACGCATGGGGGTTCAGAATCATGTACTGAATCCATGGTTTCAGTTTTTGCGTCGATGTCCCTGACACCCTGTATAATTAATGTATACAAAATATTGTAAAACATTTTAAAAGAGTAACGGTGGAGTTTCTTGCCCATTCTTCTCCATACGAAAACTACCTTTTGGAAGGGGCGACTAGAATCAATAAATTTTTTTGCAAATTTTGTCGTTCAAAAGTGCCCCTTATGTGCCTCATTGAAATAAATTATTTGACTTTGTTCTCACAGACATCGATATACATCACGGTCAATTCTCCAACTGCAAATGTAAGTTTGTAATCGCATTTTTTTTATGTGATAAAACTATAAATTAACAATTTTCAGTCTTTTCCTTAACTTGTGCTGTGAGACCTTGCTTCCTGCCAAATTTCATGATTCTAGGTCAACGGGAAGTACCCTGTAGGTTTTGATTTATTTGCGACTATCAAAATAATTATGTCACATAAATAGCCGTATTTTTTTATTGCCTTGACTTAAAAGCTTGATTTATTTAGAGATCCAAGGAAACCTAGACCTACGTATTTGATATTAATTTCAACATGTTACCTTCACACGTTCCTAAGAAAAAATGTCTTGACAGACTGACGGACGGACTACGAAGTGATACTTTAAGGGTTCCGTTTTTTCCTTTTGAGGTACGGAACCCTAAAATTCTTTAGATTTGATGAAGTAAGCCGAAAAAAGACTTAGGTAAATATAATTTACTTGTGACCCGCCTCTGCTTCGAGGCCAGTTTCCTAATTACGTTTTACACATTTTCGTAAACGATTTAGCCTACGTAGCACGGACGTAAACATATCGCGGCGGGATTTTATCGCGCACTGGATTTTCAACTCTGTGTTGAGCTGAGCGTTGAGAATCCAACGCGCTGGGACGCAAACTCGTCCCAACGCGTTAAAAAACACACTGTTGGATTTACAACTCTCGGCGCTAAGCAGAGCGTTGAAAATCCGGTGCACGAAAAAATATCACCGCGGGGAAAAATCGCCCGTGCTTACCTACCTGAGCTTAGACTAATCTGTTTCATTGTGACAGTTCAACAACATTCATTGCGTTATTTACATTGTTGAGCAGATTTTTTTCCATCTTATGAAGCAATGGATTAGCAATCCGTTTCAAAACGATGCAGATTCTAATTGATCGTGTATTACGCAATTAGGGTACAGTTACTGGTCTGGTCAAAGCTGCAATCATCTAATCTTGTAATGTGCACATCAACATCGTAAAATATTAACATAACTAGCTTTTGCCCGCGGCTTCGCCCGCGTGGATGTCGGAAAATATCCCACGGGAACGTACTACCGAGATTTCATACCTAATAACATAGGAAAAGATAATTCATTCCTACCGCTGCGCCCGCATTGCTACGCGTAATTTTGAAACTGTGATATCTTTTAAACTAGGTATTCATTTAAATGATATGATTTTAAGGCATATTATAATCTAAATTAAATGCCCAATTTAAATAAAAAAAAATTTTGGAAAAGTATTAATAGTATAGTACCGGTCAAAAAAGCTTCGGAAATAACAATTAAATTTTTATCAAATTCTGAAAGATAAAAATGGTTATTGTGGGTCATCCTTAGAAGATAGACAAATGTCAAATGCAATCGCGAACTTTTTTGTTGAACTTTTTAAGATGAAAAATACCGTAGAACGTAAATTCGATGTATCTTTTTCGGTTAACGCAGCGCACGCCAGTAAAGCTCCCAGTCGGCATGATTTTTTCCGACTTCTTCAACAATAAACGTCAAATTTCAGCTAATTTACACAAAACCTTAACGAATTATACACTAAAACTTTTCGCATGAATCACTCCATCCATTGGTGAAAACCGTTTGAAAATTTGTTCGGTAGTTTTTGAGTTTATCGAGTTCAGACAGACAGACAGACGCGGCGGGGGACTTTGTTTCATAATATGTAAGGGTACACACAAAACTCTTTAGAAATAAATTCTCTAAATAATTATGAAAACTTGGAATACTCGGACAGACACCAAAAGCGAGTTTGTTTTATACTTACTACTTAGAAATTTTTTTGGTTCGACCGGAGAACTTCACCTTGTTAGAACCAAAATAAGTACAGCTTTCCTAAGAAATGTATGCGCTTCGAGGATGATTGTTCCCGAAGCATTACCGAAACGCAAAGCTTCTCTGGTTTACCTGTAGGTATTTGAGATGCTATTTTATTGTACCTTTCACATCAATGTTTTCTTCAGGTTTGAGTGGTGTTATGTCCAGGTTCATTCTCTTCAACCGAGTGATAGCCTCCATGACAGTAGTCATCCTTTGGGGATATAAGATTTCTGCACAAAATTAAGAACATAGTTAAACCAAGTCGGATCAGTCAGGATAAATTCAAGAGCAGTGGTGGGTAAGAAATGCAATCTCGAGATCTCGAGCCTTTCTTCAAGATTCAATCTCGTGGGAATACAATCTCGTTCTTGAAATCTCGACCGAAAGAAAGAAAAGAAAGAAAAGAAAGAAAAGAAAGAAAAGAAAGAAAAGAAAGAAAAGAAAGAAAAGAAAGAAAAGAAAGAAAAGAAAGAAAAGAAAGAAAAGAAAGAAAAGAAAGAAAAGAAAGAAAAGAAAGAAAAGAAAGAAAAGAAAGAAAAGAAAGAAAAGAAAGAAAGAAAAGAAAGAAAAGAAAGAAAAGAAAGAAAAGAAAGAAAGAAAGATAAAGATATTTTATTTTGCAATTAAGGGTACAATATGATGATATAGTCGGAATAGGTTCAGCCATATTTTACCAGTAGGCATGCAAAAATGACAAAATTATAAACTAAACCACTAAGTTTTAACAAGAACAACACAAAAACCAAACATAAAGCTTCGCCCAAACGTGAGCGACTACAACGCGGGACGCGGGAGCGTTAGCAACGCGAAACTAACGCGGAAATTATCGTGCACACCTGCGCGACTACAGCGCGAGCGCGAACAGCGAACTTCATTTTGTTTAGTGAATAGTCACAGCCGCACGTCTATAGCTTAGTGTAGCACCTAAATTGTTGTGTTATGTCAGTCTCATATTTAACATCAGAGTCTGACTGGCCGATTCATCAGAGTCTGGCCGATTGAGTCCCATATTGTATCCTTTTTACGTATATTTTTATATCCAGGATTTTTCAGATCGTATAGAAGAGTATGTTCTCTTACTTTTTCGACAAACATCTCTATATTATTATCGTCTGTCATCGTGGAGTTTAAATAATGAGACGTCCGTAATAATGTAACGCGACCACAAGACGCGTGCTTCCCGCTCACTCCCGCTTTGCCAACGCGGTGTTGTCGCGTTACGGTCGCGTAGGTGTGCAAGGCGCCATTATAGTAACACGAGCAGCGTCCGCCGCGCGGTAGACGCTTCCGCGTTGCTTCCCGCTTCCCGCGTTGTGGTCGCTCAAGTTTGGCCGAAGCTTAATTTTTATTTTTAAACATTACAAATGGTCTTAAGGGGGAAGCGTCAGGGTAGCCCGCGAAATTCAAATTTTCTTAAGTTTTTTGCATTTTGCAGATGAGTGTCAGGTTTTATGTTGATTAAAATATGATTCGCAGTTGTAACAAATATGGCTTTACTCAATTATAATCATTACAATCAGCAATACAACTCCTTAAGTTAGGAAAGGACAAGGTGTTTGACACCTTTATCTTCTTCTTAATCACTATTGCTGATTGTAATGATTATAATTGAGTAAAGCCATATTTATCAACTGGGCACAAATCCAGACTCCGGGCTGATACTGAGAAATTCCAGATGAAAAAACCCAATCATATTTTTCCCGACCCGGGAATCGACCCCTGGACCGCATGCTCAGCAGTAACGCTTGCGGCCACTGGACCAACGAAGCAGTCAGTGTATAACAAGTATAGATATACCTAGCAATAGATATAGATGCTGGCCTTAGATACTAACCGTCGTTATAGCTGTCATAGAAATCTACATTTTGGACGTCCCCATCTGCTTCATCATAGTACACCGAATAGGAATCCTCCTTAGCCCACTTAGGCCCCCGACACACGGGGACGCTGATGGCCAGCAGAACAACTAACACGCGAGCCAACATTGCCTCCAACACAAACCATAAACTAAAACAATTTTTTTTTAATGAATAGCTAAACAATTACTTAATACATTTTTATTTTTTTATTTTACAATATACATCTGACACTAAAATATATAAATTATGTACAAGTATACAGAGGAAAAAAATAAAATGTAGGAACAAATCATTGGTCATCAAAAATTCATCCGCATCGCTGTCAGTGGGAAAGGTGCCCAAAAGGCTGGCAGCATTGCCACATTGTATGGCAATGCCAATTCTTTGGCCTAAAAATTGACCAACCCTCTGGTCACGTGAAGAGTCGACCAACCACTTGGCGATGTCCCGGAATACTCAATGAGCATTCGGACCCCTAGTGTTTCAACCCCAAACGGCTCAAAAATATAGCTACCAGTAAGGTTGTTATATTTGCACCGTTTGAGGTTTTCTGCACTTACAGCAGCCACCCCAGCACAGCCCGCCGTGCTAGGAAGATGGGATGGCGCGAGGGTGTCGACACAGGTTGCGTCCCCACACCAAAGGCGTACCCAACTTCCAAGGCATTAAGGCTCGTGCAGACCAGCGCGACACAAAGGCACCGTTCGTCGCGCGACGAGAGGTGTCTTTGTGTCGCGTCGCGTGTCGCGCCTGTTTGAAAGAGCCTTTATGTCATTCCGTCTGGCCTCTTCCCATCGTCGCGTGCCAAGCCATTGGGTGCTAAGACAGCTGGCACCCCGGCGGTGACAAGAGCCCGCCGGATAATGTCATTAATGCTTGCGTGCCGTACCAATCGACCAGCGCTCTTGCTGCAGGAAAGGCCATGGTGTCCGAAGCGGTCGACTACTTCGTCGCACTGTCAGCGATGCGGAGCCCCGTAAGGAGCGCCCAAACGCAGGCTTGTAGCGAGCCGGAAAGTGGTGTCACCCAGCATAGTGCCTATGTTGGGTGACGGTAGCGCCTGAAGCCAGAGGCCCGACTCCCATTCTTCCACAGCCAGTAGGCGGGCACGCTCAGCAGTATAGGTTATTCCGTACCAACCTGCATAGCGGCTCATCCCACTGTCTCTGGGAAGACGGGTTCTCGGGCTACTCCGTATCCGGACAAGCCACTTTCCAGGCGTTCATCGCATCAGTCAAATACGGCTCTTCAGAGTCAACCTGAGAAACGGTTAAGATTCTTTTGGTTAACTCTTCCGTGCTGTGAACCAAGGACAGCAACGGTAAGCTTACACTAGCAATTTTGCGGACGCCGAGCCCACCAAAACGAATGGGTAGTGTGGCTTGCAGCCTCGCGCGATCGTCCAATGCCACATTTATAATTGATGTTAAAGTGCTTCGAATGATTTAGAAGAGCGAAGAAAATACATAAAATTTGGACCGAAATAGCAGTACCTATTTGATAAGGGTGAATGAGGCAATGTAAGTTAATTTTAGAAAGTCTATCCGAAATGTCGTTGAAATGTTTAATTTTTTCATCAACGAAAGGTGAAAAACTGTCTTCTAAATTTGGGAAACCTAGGAAGGAGGTGCAGTGAACTTTTTTCCAATACTTTGATATCTGGGGCTATTGAATTGAATTTGTGTATAGTCGATTGTCTGTCGGTATTGTCACAAGGGTCAATTTCGCATTTTGAGTAGTTGAGGTCGAGGCCGATAGATTGGAACTGCTGCTTTAGGAATTGGAGATCTTTTAGAACAGTATCTACGTCACCTCCTAGAGTCCCATCGTCTTAATACCATACACAAAATTTTGAATTTAGTTGTTGTATTAGGGGGTGAATAGCTAAACTGAAAATTACTGGCCCGAGGGGATCACCTTGTTGGCATCTTCCAAATGCGACTGCAGATTCCAAAACGTTGTCTCTATAAAGTAATTTCGAAGGGTGCCTATACAGGGCATCCCAAAGTTATGGGACATGAAGGGAAAGTACCTTAAATATCGTAGATAGGGTATTTTGCTGAAAGAAGACTTTATGTTATTTTTAAAAGTTAGTAATTCTGCATTCAAAGATTTTCTAAAAATGACTTGCCTCGTCTGGGAATCGAACCAACTTAAATGTAAAAAAAACACCCCTACTTTTATGATGCCAATCGAAAGAATGGCCAAAAAATAATAACTCTTCTTAAGTAACATAGTATTTTAAAAGAAAGGAACAGCGTGAAATTAATCATTTTAATCAAATTAAAAACATACATGAAACTGCCGTAGTCAATTAAGTGGGTATTTTTTTGTAAATTAATTAATTAAATGCTCAAAATGTGATCCCTCTTGTTTTACGCAAATCGCCAATCTTTTAATGAGTCCGCTGCCTGTTGATTTTCTTATCATTTTATGGTGAATACTCGATATGATATGGCACAATTCTGTTTATAACTCGCCCACGTTCTCGTATCGCTTTTTGTACAGCATATCTTTCACGTATCCCCAAAAGAAGAAATCTAATGGTGTAAGGTCCGGGGATCTGGCCGGCCATCTAATCGGTCCATTCGTACGAATCCAAGTAGGAAAACATTCACTACTTTTCGAACGTCGTCGTCGGCAATCAATAACTTTCTTGAAATTTGACTCAAACATTTTACGTTGTTCGTTTCTTTTAAAATACTATGTTACTTAAGAAGAGTTATTAGTTTTTGGTCATTCTTTCGATTGGCATTATAAAAGTAAGGGTGTTTTTTTTTTACATTTAAGTCGGTTCGATTCCCAGACGAGGAAAGTAATTTTTAGAAAATCTTTGAATGCAGAATTACTAACTTTTAAAAATAACATAAAGTCTTCTTTCAGCAAAATACCCTATCTACGATATTTAAGGTACTTTCTCTTCATGTCCCATAACTTTGGGACGCCCTGTATACACTGCCACAAAAAATCATACATTTCCGGTAATACTTTTTTTGCTTTGGCCAACAGGGTATCCCTGTGAACGGAGCTAAAAGCGTTCTTGACGTCAACCTTGAGGATGACCTCACCTTTACCGGAGTTTAAAAAAATGTACGGCAGCCTCGCAGCCCCCTTTAGATCCAAATTCAAGCTGTAGGAGCTGGAACTTGTTTTTTTAAAGATTCTCCGTATAATCTGCAGCATATTTTGGCTGCTGTACGCCTGTAGGTACACCCAATGGCAATGGGACGGATGCCGCAGTCCTTCTTGCGCAGTACCCATACCTCGATGACGGCATCATTCACACTGCCGTTGAGCATCAGGTTAATTAGAGCCGCAAGCTCCTTCAAAAGTGACTCACCAGCTTCCCCGGCATCTGAAGTCAATAAGTCTTTTAAATGCTGAGGAGTCAGGCCGTCAAGGCCGCCGGCAGAGCCACTTCGAAAGGAGCTCACGGCAGCAATCAGCTGGGGGGCAGTAACGGTAAAAGGTGTTGAATCCGGATCAGGAGGGAGGGGGGGGGGGGGGGGGGGGGTCGGGGAAGGTGAGACCATCGGCAGGCGCTGGATATTTACTCTCCAGGGCTGAAATAGTTTCTGGAGAGTAGGGCGCCACCACATCGCTACTGAACAGTAGCCTGGCCGCTACCCTGATGTCATCATCACTTAGTTTGGATTCTACATGTCAACATAGGCCTCTTCGTGTAGGCTTATTGGAAACAGGTAATTTTGGATCTAACTTAAGGGTCGAATTGTTGCAATTATCTTTAATGTGGCTCGTTAATGTTTTTTTGGTCGCCGATATTTTTTGGACATGCAGAATCCTATAAGGGCAAGTGAGTAGTTACTCCCAGGCACTTGTTCTCCTGGGTGGCAAGACAGAGACATCGCGCCATACTCAGTGCAACGGACCGTCTCGCGCCCCGGGGAACTCTCTTTAAAACTGGGATAGAATTTTTGAATTTTGAAAACGTTTTCCACAAGCTTTGATCGGGAGGTGTTGATGTTGGGGATGTGGCTGGGGGGCACAGAGGTACACTATAAGATTTGTGGATCTTGCCATAATGCATCCTCAGCCCCCTTTCGCCTTTAAAAAAACGTGCCTGAGAGCAATGCGGACATCTTACCAGCTGGACATCACGAGATGTGGCAATAATAATAACACCATGATCGTTGTAACACTAATAAAAATTAATTAGTGATATAACTTCAACTCTTCAATAGGTTTTGTGGAGACATACCCGTTATATTAATTTCCTCTATGAGACATACCATGTCTAAAAGATTTTTGGCAGAATATTGTTGCCGTGACAGGCACAGACCGTGATGTTTTCCATAGATTTTTCTGTGATGTCATAGAATTTTTCTTCCAAATAGGTTCCTTCATGGTTTTCTGAAAAGCGTCGTTTAGACATGGATTAGAATCTTTCACAAGATTGTTCAACCGCCGAATAACTTCTGAGGCGTAAATGTGTTAAGTTAGCGGCTTTAGTATAGAAAATAAATCAAAATCAAAAGTAATTTATTTAAACTAGGCTGAGATTCAGCATTTTTCGGCACGCTCGCCCTTCACCACTTCCTAGTGCTTTAGCTGGGACGGAAAAGTTACGCAACAAACTCTCCAGCAGCACAGCTGTCCGTTCAGTTAGAATGTCAAACTGCCCTATTTATTATCTCTCTCATATACCTAACTATCGTTAAGCTATGGTTTCCTAGAAAACCGGTGACCGCTCACGTAGCGTCCGCAATTTACGGCGAGTGACGTCACTGAAACGTTGATTATGAAATTAAATTGGTGTGGTTTCCTAGAGAACGTTGTTGACACCGTAATGCAAACCCCGCCCTGCATAGATTTAAATCGCTAGATTTGCTCTCACAGAAGTCACAAGAAAAAGCGTCCATATTGAGAAGAATGAGCTCACACATTTTTAAATAGCGTTTCCATGACAAACAAGTGTAGGCACTGCGTCATTGTGAGTTAGACGTGTCAAAACAAAATAGAAACGCAATTATCTTTTGACTTGGTAGGGCGAATCTAACGATTTAATCTTTGCTGCTGTCATCATTTTCATGACAGCCGACATTGCAGCCGTAAAGTACGGTCACCGCTTTTCTAGGAAACCGTAGCTTTACAGGTTTCATTAAGAGTAAGAAAGTATAGAGCTTCAGGTAGTATGGCTACATGAGACAAAATATTATGAACATAGCCATAAATGTATAGAACCTAATGATACCAAAAACCTTACCCTTAACCCAGAAACAGGGAGATTTAAATACCACACAGTTTCTTTAATCTGAATAAATATGATGGTTTAATTGCCAAAAAATTGGGAATAAGTATATGATTATTGGCTTTATTATTGTTTAAACATTAATACCAATATTTTAGTGTCCAAGTAAATAGAACTAACTATATAAAGAGGAAAAAAAAATATTTAGGAAAAAATCATTGGGCATCAAAAAATTAATCCGCGTCGCTGTCAGTGGGAAAGATGCCCAAAAGGCTGGCAGCATTGCCACGTTGTATGGCAATGCTAATTCTTTGGCCAAAAAATTGGCCAACCCTTTGGTCACGTGAAGAGTCGACCAACCGCTTGGCGATGTCCCGGAATAATCGATGAGCACTCGGACCCCATGGCCCTAGTGTTTCAAACGGTTCAAAAATATTGCTACCTACTAGGTTGTTATATTTGCGCCGTTTGAGGTTTTCTGCACCTGCAGCAGCCGTCCCAGCACAACTCGCCATGCTGGGAAGATGGGATGACGCAAGGGTGTCGACACAGGTTGCGTCCCACACCAAAGGCCTACCCAACTTCCAGGGCATTATGGTCATTCCGTCAGGCCTCTTTCCATCGTCGCGTGCCAAGCAATTGGGTTCTAAAACAGTTGGTACCCCGGCGGTGACAAGAGCCCGACGGATTATGTCATTAATGCTTGCGTGTCGTGCCAACCGACCAGCGCTCTTGCTGCAGGAAAGGCCATGGTGTCCGAGGCAGTCGACTGCTTCACCGCACTGACAGCGATGCGGAGCCCCGCAAGGAGCGCCCAAACGCAGACTTGTAGCGAGCCGGAAAGTGGTGTCACCCAGCATAGTGCCTATGTTGGATGACGGTAGCGCCTGAAGCCAGAGGCCCGACTCCCATTCCCCCACAGTCAGTAGGCGTGCACGCTCAGCAGTATTGGTGGACGTATTAAAGAGGTTATTCCGTACCAACCTGCAGAGCGGCTCATCCCACTGTCTCTGGGAAAAAATATACAGGAGGGTTGATATATCCATCGAGGAGCGTCGAGTCTGGCCACTCTAAAAGAAAGAAAAGAAGAAAGAAAATACATTTATTTAGCACAGACACAAAAAGGCACACAACACAACAATTGTAACACAAGTAAAAAATAAAAATAAAACAGGGAACAAAAACAAAGTGTAAAATAATCATTTAACAGGCAAGTGTGCCTCGCGGCTGCGCCAAATAGGCCCAGTTCAGCAAAAATGCCAGACAGCTAGTGCCTGACGCTGGTTTTCAACTGAACCTGAAGTGTGAGGTGACGGATGTAAATCAGCTATAAACCTACTGCAATACGTGTATGTATACTTAAATAAAATTAATTCATGTAAGATAATAATAATAATAACAAATAATTCGTTTTATACTGCAATGTGTGTATGTATCTATACTTAAGTAATTAAAAAAAAAATTATGTAATAATAATAACAAATGCATTGTGTGAAATCAAATAAAATTGCAAAACAACAAAACAAAAAGAAACTTGAAACACCTATACTTATCGTATGGGTTACATTGACACTGGCACAATACGATTTTCGTGCAACATTTACCGACTTAACACCGAAACATACTTAAGTAGGTAGGTACATACCTATATCATATAATTGAGACATTTAGTGTGACCATATCTAGCTTCCGTTGTGCATCTATAAGGTACTGCCGTAAACGTCGTCTAAAAGCGCCTATTGTGTTAATAACTCTAATCGGTGGTGGCAGGTTGTTCCATATTTTGGAGGCCGCATAACGAAAGCTGCCTCTAAAAGCGGCTGTACCCCGAGACTGAGTCGACAGTTGTTGTGAGCATTGCCTCCTCCCGCATTCCCGTCTACTCGTAACCCAGCTTAGCTTGTTATACAAGTAGTCCGGTTTCTGACATTTAACCACACCGAACAAAAGGCAAGCCAAGTGCAGTTTGCGTCTGGACTTCATTTTCAGAGTAAAATGCTTATTTAGGAAGGGTGTTACATGACTTCTGCGAGGAATACTGTAACAAAACCGAGCACAAGCGTTTTGTACCCTTTGGATGAGGCGATCTGTACGAGCTAATAGGCGCGGACCGTACACTGTGTCAGCATAGTTCAACCTGGATAGAACCAGAGTTTCCGCAAGCTGTTCCCGTAGTGTTTCGGACAAGTAAGGCCTAATCTTGTACAGAACTTTCAGGCGGTAAAAGCAGTTTCTTACCGAGTCGGCTATATGTTTTTCGAATCGAAGGTCCTGATCTAAAATAAGACCAAGATTCCGTGCTTCATATACTCTGTCAATTGGTTCACCCATTAGCTCCAGGAGAAACGTTGCGGGTAGTTTAGCTAATTGCTGTCTCGTGCCAAATACCATGTATTTAGTTTTGGTTGGGTTTAGCGATAAGCAATTCTCTTCAGACCAGACGGCGATTCTACGTAGGTCATCGTTTAGATCTTTAATGGCACTGTCATAATCATCTGGTCTAAAAGATATGTATAGTTGGACGTCGTCAGCGTATATGTGGTACTTGCACCTCTGGAGGCATTTAATTATATCTGCACAATATAGAATAAAGATAATTGGGCCCAATATAGATCCCTGGGGAACCCCTCTCTCAATGGAAGTAAGAGACGATTTAAGAGCAGTGCCGTCACCCAAACGTAGATCCACGAGTTGTTTCCTATCAGTAAGGTAGCTGCGGAACCATTGCGTAGCGCTGGGGTCAAAGCCGTAATAAATTAGCTTTGACAGTAATAACGGGATATTTATTGCATCAAATGCCCGGGAAAAATCCAGCAAGACTAGCAATGAACACATTCCTTTATCTTGGGCTGATAGTAGGTTATCAGTTACATCCAATAGGGCAGTTGCAGTACTGCGCTGTTTTCTAAAACCAGACTGTAAGTCCGGTAACACGTTATTTTGTTCTAGAAAATGCGTTAATTGGTGGCTGACGACTTTCTCTAATACCTTAGACAAACACGGCAAAATGCTAATAGGGCGTAGGTCTTTTACTTCCATTGGGTTGGCATTTTTTGGCAAGGGCCTAACGGAAGCAATTTTCCATTGGTCAGGGAAAGTTGACGTCACTATTGAGCAGTTTACAATGTCAGTTACAGTACTTAGTGCGTATGGCAGAGTCATATTTAACATGTCAAGGGTGATATTGTCGTAACCTTCGGCGTTACTTTTAAAGTTGGAGATAATGCGAGAGATGTCATTATGCTCCACAGGATTGATTTTGAAAATAGCTTCACTATGTCTATGGTTCTCGAAATACGTCATAAGTGTCATGCATGCAACGGGGTTACCGGGAACTATCAAAAAAGTACTATTAATAAGATCTGGATCTGTAAAATGCGACGGAAGGTCTTGTCTGGGTTTATAAGGTGATATTGTGGATTTAAGATTTTTCCATAGTAATTTAGGGTTTTTTATTTTATTGTTTATGTTATGCTTGAAGTACGCAACTTTTTCGTTGTACAAAGAACTTAAAACTAAGGACTTTAGCTCTTTGTAGTATTCTTTCTTAGAATCCGATTTCGATTTCCTGGAGCAAGTTAAAGCATTGTCCCGCAAACGCATCATGAATTTAATCGTATCAGTAATCCACGGATAAGACTTTTCCTTGACGGTAAATGTTTTGATCGGTGCGTGAAAATCGAACAGTGAAATTATGTGGGAGTTAAATACATGCACCATGTCATTTACATTGTCAAGCAAGGAAATTCTTTCAAGACATAAAAGCAACAAGTCCATATTAAAGCTATCCATGCATACATTTTTAAGTGGCCTACATTTTACTACGTATGGTTTAAACTTATCACGTTTTACGTAAAATTCCCCAACTATGATAGAATGACCGTTTAGTGAACCGAAAGATTCCACTGACGTGTATCTCGCTCTTAGGTCGGTACACAGGAGATCGATGAGAGTTTCACTAGAGGCTGTGAAGTGAGTAGGAGAAGTGACCAATTGAGTAAGACTAAGGCTATTCAGGAACTCGTTGGTTTTTTTTGTCTTTATGCAGCTTGTGTCCAGCATATTAACATTAAAATCACCTAGTAAAATGCAATGGTCACAATTCCCCAGTGAGCTAAACGAATCTGTTATGGCGTCCAGGAAGAGAACAAGGTCAAGCCAAGGTGGCCGGTACGCTGTACCTATAGCAATTTTTTTACCGTTAATAGAGAGCGTTAGCCACATTTGTTCGACCGATTCGAACCTGGGATCGACCGCGCTTGTCCAAATTCGCGCACTCAGCCCCCGCCGCAGATAAAAGCCGACGCCCCCACCACGACCCGAGCGCACACTCGCTGGTCGCGGCGTGTGACGCAGACGGTAGCCCGGCACCACCGGAGCGCGCCCCTCCTCGCCCGCTCGCAACCAAGTTTCGTTAATGGCCATAACATCAAAACAATGCCTATCGAGTGCGCCAATCAGGTTGTCATGACCTGTACCCAATGAACCCGCATTAAAAAAACCAACTTTAAGAAACTTTTCTCCTTTAGACATCATCTTCATAAAGTAAAATAATTCCGTCATTTAGCAATGTCAATATTATCAGTGCACATTCAATAGTTTCAATTTCCATTTCATATAATATTATTAATTTTAGTCCAAATGTAAATATGTAGATTATGAATATAATAAAATAAAACAATGGTTTTAAACTGCGGTATGTAAATAATTGTTTTGTAAATAATAGGTTTGTAAATAGTAGTTTTGTAAAATTAAATGGTTGTTTTGTAATAAATAGGTATGTAAATAATAATTTCATAAATAATAGGCTTGTAAATAGTAGGTTTGTAAAATAAAATAGTAGTTTTGTAAGAAATAGGTGTAGATAAATAATATGTTTAGTGTTATAAAACTGGTTTACGTATAGTTGACTGTGGTGCGCCGCGAAACATACACCTACCAATACCAAAGATAGCAGACTATAGTAGCAACACAAACGCTGCGTTTTTGAAATGCTAACACTTACTACAAATAAACTTACTTTAAAAATCAGCGTTATAGTAGAAGAAAGTATGACCTTAACTAGACAATAAATAATCTGTAAAATAAAACAAAAATAAACAAACAAAAAAAATATTTTAAGGTGTACTATTGCCGCCGCTACCCGGTGCCGCCACCGGTCCGAAAGTGCGCTGTAAGTCAGCCTCACAGCGGATGTGGCAAGTGGCGTGTCCGGGTTTGTACCGGGCGAGAATACGGCCTCGTTTTGCCCATACAAACTGCCATCCGAAGCGACTGCTGGCCTCACGAGCGCTCCGAAACAACTCTCGATTCACTTTCGTAAGGCGCTCGTTCACGTAAAAGCGCGTCGCAGGGCCTGGCATGTCGAGATCAGCAGTAGTCATGCCGCGTCGCACTCGCGCAGCTTCCAGCAGCTCGTCACGAAGGTCGCGGCGTGCGAGGCGCACGACGAGGAAGCGGGGGCGGGTCTCCACTGGCGCCGTCGCCTGCGTCGCGTTTATGCGCCTACCTCCCACACGCTCGGCACTCACTATGTCGCGCGCTTCAATTTTGACGCCTATCTTTGACGCAACTAACATTGCCGTGTGGATCGGATTTTCTCCAGTGTTCTCGGGTATGTTCGACACCTGGATATCATTTGCGAGTAGCTCCTGATCTCGGTCGTTAATATCGCACCGCAGTTGTGATATTAAATCATTTACCTCCGACGATACTTGGGGCTGAGTGTGTTTATTCTCTAACACAGCCACTCTCTCCTCCAGATTACTCATCCTGTCATTAGTTCCGTTTAGAGAGGATCTTAGTTCGGCCAAATCATCACGGAGCAGCTGGAATTCATTCCGCACCGTCTTTAAAAAATCTTCCCTAAATATGCTTAGCTCTGCTCTGAGGATGACTAGGTTGAGCTCCTGTGTGGCATCTGGGGCTGTGCTGTTTATGGGGCTGCTTTCCTCGTGTGCAGCTGGCGCTGGTGTACGCGACCTAACCGGCGTTTCAGCTCGGTTATCCCTCACCAGGTTTTTATTGCACTCAGGACAGTGCCATGGGGTCGTTAAAGGGCCAGTATTCTGAAGACCCACGCACGCACGATGATACCAAGACCTACACTTGTTGCAGGTAGCAGCATCTGACGACGACAGAAATTTGCCACAGCCACCGCATTTAGCCATGGTGAACTTGTTGATGTATTGTGTAGGTAGTAGATCTGCTCAAGTAGTACACCGATATGACAACAGATGGCGCTTTTTTGAGAAATACTTATAAGGCAGTTTCCACGGTGTGTATGGTACGGATAGACACCATAAGCTGAACACACTATGAGTATAAAGGTGCGCACACACTAAAGTTTGATCACAGTTTGTTTCCCGTTCACGAACAAAACACTGTTTATTTCCCTTCGGGTGTCAGGTACTTTACTTTTTCCGAGGATCGATAAAACGTTTTTAGGCTTTATTATATTTAACACTGCACATATATACTGGAAAATATTGTTACTTGTAAATTGCACTTATACATGTATTTCCACAATAAATTTATGCAAAACAAACTTGTATTTTTATTTATTTCGCGAGAAGTAAACAGAGAGCTTACGACCGATTGACATCCGTGACGTCAACTAAGTCTGCTTAGTAAAAAAACGGTGGAATTTGAAATCTAAAGACGGCAACACCGTCTATCTGTCCTACGAAAAAATAATTTGATACTTTGTCTTTTTGTTTTTGATGGGTTATTTTGTTTACATTCTGATTTATTCCTGCAGGCCTTTTTTTTTGCTTTGCTTGATCCTTAAAAACTGATTGGGTGTACACCGGCGTGAGTTTCTTACGGCGCAACAAAATAAACAAGCTGAAATCGGATGAGTTTCTGACCGGTATCATCATAAACCGGCCGTGCTAGCTTAACTTTCTATTTTTCTGAATAAATTAACTTAAATAATTTTGTTGCTCACGGTGGCAATGATTGTTGATGGCCAAAGAGTCAGAAACAAAAAAACAAGGAGAGATCGGATGAGTCTTTGACCGGTATCATCTTAAACTGGCCCTGCTAGCTGAATTCTCGATTTTTCCGGATTAATTAACTTAAATAATATTTTTGCTTACGACTGTAAGATTTATTTGAAAACTGTATTTTTTTAGTTTTTACGACTTTGCATGCCGTAAGGTAGAATGTAGCGGAAAACTTAAATGATAAATGATAAATGATTTTCATTTCTGTAAGTAGGTTTGTACAAACACTTTTACACGTCAATCATATTTTAAAACTAGATGAGGTCGGCGTTTCCTATCTGACTACTCTGAGAAGAAAGGCCGAAAAAAACTCAGAGGTCTCAGTCTCTTTTAAAGTCCAGACATAATCTTGGTCAGATCATGTGAAGGCCATGTGGATTGGTGTCTGAAGTGGTCTTTTGAGGAAAGCACCACACAGATTGAGAGGGCCTGTCCAGTCAGTGCACGCATTTGTCAGTTATCGTGCAGCTCAACTCAGAATTTAAGGAGCTCAACGATTCGACGAACAATACCAAAAACAGGACATTTGGGTAGGCCACTTAAATTACTCAAACTGTCAGACCATGATTAGAAGTAACTGAGAAAATATTAAAAACAAAACAAAAAGGAATGACCCACAGAGTCTTCACATTCACAATAATTAAAATAATAAAATACTTTAAAAGTAAATATTCATGTCATTATTTATATAAAATTAATTAATGTCAATGTGTATATAAAAACCCAGAAATAATCTTGGTCAGAGCATTTCATTTGAGGACCATGTAGATTTGCGTCTGAAATGGTCTTCTGAGGAAAGAACCATACAGATTTGAGTGGACCTGTCTAGTCAGTGCACGCATTTGTCAGTAATAGTGTAGCTCAACTCAGAACTTAAAAGGAGCTCAACGATTCGACGAACAATACCAAAGAAGGGACATTTGGGTAGGCCGCATAAAGTACTCAAAACTGCCAGATTATCATTAGAAGTAACTGAGAAAAAAAAAAAAAAATATAAATGACCCACATAGTCCTCACATTCACAATAATTAAAATAATAATAATATTATACTTAATGATGTACCATCTTATACCTGTACCTACATACATTGTTGGCAAAATAAATCTGAATCTGAATCTGGTAGTAATGATTGTTGATTGCCCAGAGAGTCAGCAACAAAATAAAAAGCAGAGATCGGATGAGTTTTTGACCGGTAACTATAAAAACCGGCCTTGCTAGCGTAATTCTCGATTTTTTTAGATAAATTAACTTAAATAATTTTATTTTGTTGCTCACGGTAGCAATGTTAGTTGATGCCCAGAGAGTCAGCAACAAAATAAACAAGCTGAGATCGGATGACTTTTTGAACGGTATCATCTTAAACCGGCCTTGCTAGCTTAACTCTCGATTTTTCTGGATTAATTAACTTAAATGATTTTGTTGCTCATGGTAGCAATGATTAATTGATGAAATGAATGAATGAGTTAGCAACAAAATAAACAAGCCGAGATCGGATATTTTTTATTTTTATTTAGGGCATCTCGCAGTTGACCACTAAGATCATGGCTGCTTAACCGGGCTTTCATGTGGCTGCCTGAAGCTTCTACACTCAAAGCCTCCAGCCAGGGGCAAAAACAATGCTTATTAAAAGTGAAAAATAAAAACTTTTTACAAAAAAAAACAACTGACTTCAAAAAAAAAAACACTACAAAGTGAAAAATAACTTTAATTTCGGAAGTCGGTGTCTTTGGTTTTGAATTTTCGTTCTTTGTCACCGACTTCCGAAATTAAAGTTATTTTTCACTTTGTAGTGTTTTTTTTTTTGAAGTCGGTTGTTTTTTTTTGTAAAAAGTTTTTATTTTTCACTTTTTAGTTGTGGTACCTACCCCACACAAATTCGAATACCACTACCTGCTATGTAAAAAAATACGTATAATTGAAGCTAACTCAAAAACTACCCAAGCAAAGTTAATAAAAATTTTCAAAATAAGCAATAAAAAATATATTACACTTCAAAAAAATATAGTATTTTATGGAGAAAGCTAAAAATAGACAAAGATATATTTGTTATTTATTTATTTTCATAAAAACTATATTTTGCACTTCTTGCTTTAAAAAAAATATGTCCAAAATTCAAATGTCATAATGCTTTATTACATTAAATGTTTAAATTAATGTAAATCAAAAGCACATGTTTTATTGAATTGCCATTTGCCATTGCCATTTCGAATTTATTACCGAAAATATCCTTTCTGTGAATGCCGAAGTGGCGGGATAAACATGATAAATTATTTTCAGTATTTTTTAAAATATGCTGTCATATATGGCCTGAAGTTTTGTCAGTAAACTCACTACATTCTTTTACTTTTGCAAAGATTTCATTTGCTATTGTTATTTCAGAGTAAAAGAGCAGCGTTTTTTTTTTAAATGAAATATTTTTTGTTAGATTTCGGTGTTGAAAATATAGTATTTTGCGTACTATATATTTATTCAACAGTATATAGTACGCAGACTCGAAATATAGTACAATACTATATATTATAGTACAGTTAGCAACCCTAAAGGGCACCTGTGGGGTACGAACCTTGGCTTAGGGCGTCGCTAGGGGGAGGATAGCAAGATAGGACTGGCTGTTTTAAATTTAGATCATCATGATCATTATTCGGGGAATTTAAAGCTACGTGCTCAGCTGCAACGACTGATGTTTTCACGCAAGGGTCGGGGGGAAGTATCGTTTACTCTGGGGCGCGGTCAAGGAGGACCTCGGCGGCGAGGTCGGAATGACGGGTGTCGTCTGTATTTGTATACTGTACTGGTGGCCCTATTCTTCTCCTGGAAGAGTGTCATGGGGTCATCCGGGTCGGGAAGAATGTGCCTCGGACGGCGGATTTTACTGATGTTAGAGGGGACATAATTGGCTGACTCCTCTCTCAAACATCGCAACCCTCTGGCTGCCTCGATAACCAGAGGGTTGCGATGTTTGAGAGAGGAGTCAAAGTAACGCTTGGACATGCGTTTTAGGAACTGGTGGATGGTGGGAATTTTACAATCGAGATGGAGGATCTCGTTTCTGATATACCAGGAGAATCCCGTCCCATTCTGTGTGGTCTGCATCCTATGGCTGACGTGGGGCTTTGCCTTTGCAAAGACGGTGTCCACATAGGTTATGATTGGACGAATGCATGCTGTAAAGATTCGAAATTATCTTTACGTTCTATGAAAAGAAGAGATGATAACTTCTCCCGCTCTGGGTGGAGCGGGAGGTCGTGTCAGACTTTTACTGACTAAAACCCACCCGTGTTCCTTCGGTTGCCCTGTTGCCGGGGGCCACGATTTCCCTATCGGTTTTCTTCGAACCCCCGGCAGGCATTGGCCACATCTCTTTGAGGCGCGCGTAGAACACATCGCGCCGTCGACCCGGGCTTGGTTCTTAACGGACGGCGAGCTACCCATTGCTCACCGTCCGCAAGCCCGCGCCTACGGTGGCCGGAAATGGGCTCGCGATTCCCGCCCCGGGCGTCTCCTCCTGCGGCGGTTAGGGGCGTGAGGGTGCGAAATTTGCCTCTCCCTCACGCGTTCCGCCTCCTCCTTCGCGAGCATTTCCGCTTCGCAGAAGGAGGTGACGGCCTGCCATTTCCTCTCGCTCCGTACCATGGCCTGAAACAGGGCCGGACGCGAGAGATCACTGCCACCGATCGCCTCTACGAGGACACGGCGTTGCTCCGCCCAAGCCGGGCAGACCTCCACCGTATGCTCCACCGTGTCCTCAGGCCGATCCACACAATGGTGACACCCGGGTGTTTCCTCCCGCCTTATCCTGAACAGGAACCTCCCGAAGCAGCCGTTCCGGTGAGGACCTGCGTCAAGCGGAAGGTGAGGACGCCGTGGCGCCTCTCAAGCCACTCCTCAAAGAGGGGTCTTATCGCCGCAATTGTGGCGTGCCCAAGAGATGATGATCTAAGACAACACCTAGATATTTGGCTCACTTCCCCCAAGGGATCGGCTTGTCAAACATGGTGAGTGAACTAGTGAGGCGGCAGGACAAGATACGTGGTTTCGAGAATAAAACCGCTTGACTTTTGTCGGGATTAACCTCGATTCTCCACTTTCTAAACCAGGCGCCGAACTTGTCGACTGCCTTTTGTAGATTTAGGAGTTTCTGGGTTGTGCAACATCTGTTGCACAACCCAGAAACTCACACAAAAGAAAGACACAGTTGGCTCTGTTCGCAGACGACACGGCCATCTGGCCGTGTCGTCTGCGAACAGAGCCAACTGTGTCTTTCTTTGCTTGGGGATATCAGAAGTGAATATGAGGGGGTGAGCACGGAGCCCTGAGAGACTCTTGCGCGTAAGGACGAGGGGAGGATAGGGCTCCTTAAATTTTTTTAAAGTTATTTCATCCAAAAAAATCGGGAGTTAAGCTAGCAAGGCCGGTTTATATAGTTACCGGTCAGAAACTCATCCGATCTCTCCTTGTTTTTTTTGTTTCTGACTCTTTGGCCATCAACAATCATTGCTACCGTGAGCAACAAAATTATTTAAGTTAATTTATTCAGAAAAATAGAAAGTTAAGCTAGCACGGCCGGTTTATGATGATACCGGTCAAAAACTCATCCGATTTGAGCTTGTTTATTTTGTTGCCGACTCTCTGGACATCATCAATCATTTACCTTTACGTTAAAGCTAGCATTTTTGTCGATTTCTCGAGATCAATTTGAGCAACAAAATTGTTATTTTTGCAACTAATTAGCAACAAAAAAGCAACAAATTTTGAGTATTTTTTCAGTATTTGCCCATTTGGCGATGCCAGTTTTATGGAGCTGCCTCAGCATGTTGATGACGCGTTGATCACGCAGCAAGTGTTGGGTTCGATTCCCACTTGTTTACAAAGTGTACATTTAATACGAGTTTTAATTTTTCTTACATTTAATTGCAATTTATTCCGCGGTTGAACAATCTTGTGTTAGATAGAGTCTAACACAAGATTGTTCAATCGCCGAATAACTTCACGTCCACGTCTAAACGACGCATTTCAGAAGTAAATTATGGAACCTATTTGGAAGAAAAATTCTATGACATCATAGAAAAATCTATGGAAAACATCACGGTCTGTGCCTGTCAAGTGTATTATCTTAACCTGTCACGACAACAATATTCGGCAAAAAACTTTAAACATGGTTTCTCCACAAAATCTATTGAAGAGTTGAAGTTTTAACACTTATTTATTTTAAGTTTTATTAGTCTTACAACGATCATGGTGTTATAAAATAAAAATGTATTTATAATTTTTCTACACATTTCTAAATTTTTTGTTTGTGTTCGAGGCAATGTTGGCTCGCGTGATAGTTGTTCTGCTGGCCGTCAGCGTCCCCGTGTGTCGGGGGCCTAAGTGGGCTAAGGAGGATTCCTATTCGGCGTACTATGATGATGCAGATGGGGACGTCCAAAATGTAGATTTCTATGACAGCTATAACGACGGTTAGTATCTAAGGCCAGCATCTATATCTATTGCTAGGTATATCTATACATTATTAATTTATTATACACTGACTGCGTCGTTGGTCCAGTGGCCGCAAGTGTTACTGCTGAGCATGAGGTCCTAGTATCGATTCCTGGGTGGTAACACACCGTGTTCGGGTTCGCGACAAGTCAATCGTCATCCTAAGGATACCTCGTTGAGAGGTGAAACACGTGTCTATTTCTTACAGGGATTTTTTATGGCTCTTTAGGAATCGTCTATTGTATTTTTTATAATGGATTTCAGATAATTAATTGATTCAGGCGTGACCTTGCGGAAATCCATTATAAAATACAATAGACGTGGATATATTTAGGAACTTGTTCCGCTTAGCTATTTCTAAAGAGCCATAAAAAACTCCTGAAAGAAATCGACACGTGTTTCACCTCTCAACGAGGTATCCTCAGAATGACGATGGACTTGTTGCGAACTCGAACACGGCGTGTTGCCACATCGAGCGCTGAGCACTTAGCGCTCGGTGTGGCAACACGCCAAGGTCACGCGTGAATCAATTTACTATCTTAGTTTAGGTTTGCCTACAACTTGGTGCGTATGCGACTTTCAACCAGCATTAATTAGCTTATAACGTTCCCCTTGCTGGGACACAAGCCTTTTCTCTGTGACAGGGGGGGGACCGAACCGCGGACACAGCGCGAGATGGCGGATGTCACATGACTTAAACTTTTTACTTTTTATCTCCTTGCCGGTTTTCACGCGATGTTTATCTTCACCGTTTTGAGGGCAGTGGTGATGAAATAAATTGCACAGAGCAAAGTGCGAACCCAGGTAGGCTCGAATCCACGACCTACATACAACTCGGTAAGTCAGGCCATTAGTACTTGTGTACCTAGTGGTGACCAAGTACCACTGGGACACCACTAGGGACTGTAATCTCGAATCAAATAAGCACACACACATCACGCAAAATCTAGTAATTATTATATTGAAAATGGCATATCAAGCAGCATAGCAATCGGCTGCATTTCCACCAGAGATGTGCGAGGATGCGTGGCGGGCGAGGGATGTGTTTGTTAAGAACCAATAGAATCGCTTCATTTACCTAGCCTCGCTCAGCGCAGCTCCGGTGGAAACGGCTTAGCGGTGCGAGGTTTTTGTACGTACGAAACAAACGAGGGATGTGTGCGAGGGATGTGTGTTAGGGATGGACGCGAGCGAGAAATCGTATCTGAAAAGAGCCCACTACACATCTTCACAGCGCTTATCTGCGCACCGTTTCACAGCGTCGCTACGCATCCTCGCACCGCTCAGCGGCCTAGCACATCTCTGGTGGAGACACTCACAGCGTTTCACAGCTTCATTACGCATCTCGAAATCTCGACCGCTTTGGTCGAGATTTCAAGAACGAGATTGTCTTCCCACGAGATTTGCTCTTGAATTAATCCTGACTGATCCGACTTGGTTTAACTATTTTATTCATTTTGTGCAGAAATCTTATATCCCCAAAGGATGACTACTGTCATGGAGGCTATCACCCGGTTGAAGAGAGGGAAGCTGGACATAACACCGCTCAAACCTGAAGAAATCATTGATGTGAAAGGTACAATACAATAGCCTCTCAAGTACCTACAGGTAAACTAGAGAAACTATGCGCTTCGGTAATGCTTCGGGAACAACCATTCTCGAAGTGCATACATTTCTTTGGAAAACTGTACTTACCTTGGTTCTAATAAGTTGAAGTTCTCCTGTCCAACCAAGACAATCTTTAAGTATTATGTATAAAAAAAACTCGCTTTTGGTGTCTGTCCGAGAATTCCATTAGTTCTTCTAAACTACATTTTGATGCGGTTTTCATAATTATTTAGAGTATTTATTCCAAAAGATTTTTGTGCATATTATATTACCATTTTGCAATGTTGATGTGCACATTACAAAATAAGAAGATTGCAGCTTGGACCAGACCAGTACCCCAATGAGGTTAAAAACTGAAAGCTCGTAACAGGTAGCAGCACAGTTGTACGTCTTTAAACCGCCATTGTTGTGTTTATGTTTACTTTTGTGTCGATTACAAATTATAAGAAAACTAGATAAATATGTATGAGACTTAGAGTGTGGAACCATTAAAGGACAGGGGAAGCGGCTACCACTGGTATAAAAGCAGCTTTAGTGGAAAATTCGATAAATTATGAACAATTTATAATTTATAGGTTATTTTGTGTATGTTGACTTTAAGTTAGTTTTTTGTTAAAGACGAGAAATAACCTGTTCAAAGTTGAAAACCAACTCGGGCGTGATCTACCTGACTGAAAAAAATCAGAGATAGCACTTCTAGCACTGATCTAATATGATAATATAAACACACACATATTTTACTATAATTTACATAATATCATAAGTGCCTGTATGTAATGAAAACAGACTTAGCTCTCTTGGGAGCATCACCTATAAACCACTTTCTTCCATAAAAGGCTTAAAGGCACATCGTCTCGACGAAATATAGGGTTCCAATTATTTTTCGGAGAGCTTTCTCACACAATTTTCTTCTTATAACATCTTTGGCAAATACATGGGTCCCCGTATTTTTGCAGTGAACAGCTGCGCAACTGGGCTCAATAATTAATTATGCGTAAAAGAAGTCGCTTGTTTACAAAAAATGTATGGCTAGCTGTCAAATTATTAGACGCTAGACATCAGCGCCATCTGAAGTGAGCAAGTGGCAGTTTTTATCCCCATTGCGTAATACACGATCAAACAGAATTTATTTTATTTTATTTATTTGGGACAAAAAACAGTTATACATTACAGCATTTACAAAAAGTAGTTATATTACAGTCGAAAATTTGTATCGTTTTGAAACATATTGCTAATCTAGTGCTTCAATAGTTGGTAATAAAATATCGATGGGTGCCGTATTATACCTCAGATGCCATTTAAGTGGGTGCCCAATGTGGAATACGTCTTTTTTTTTAGATAGATTAAATTAATTAACAGATTTTTTGTCGTTTACGCCCCAGAAATACTAAACAACATTCTTCAAGGCAACAAACCAGAGCCTTTGAGAGAACGGCGAATTGCGAAGGATCAACCAGAATACAACACTGACGAGAGGCTCAAGAACAGACAGCCTGTCGTTGAAGTCCAAAAGTGGAGTCCTACCGACGATGAACAGGAATACTTGGACGAAATGTCGAAAACAGCCACAGAACAACATTGGACTTTTGTAAGTGTGCTCGAAAACTCGACCCACAGTATGTAAAGTCGATATCAGACGCTTAACTTCTTGTTAATTCTTGCCTGTCATTCGGAGTCTTTCACTTCAAGTGAAATATCTGAACATAAAATCAATGAAAAGTACAAAATTTATTCTTTGAAGCATGAATGCCGATATAATTACAACGATTGTTGGATTTATTTCACTCGTCAATCAATCAATCAATCTTTATTTGTGAACTAAATGAAATTGGTGTACAAATATATTAAGTTTTCCGCCGAATGACCGAAAAATGAAATGAAAGGAGCAGATGACCGTTCATCTATCTTATACCATAATATGTTATGAACCGCTTTCATGTAACTACGGTATACGACATGTAAAAAAATTCTGTCCGATCCGTGAGGGTGTTGTTAGGTATCGTATATTGAGAGTCTGTTTATGAGGTAATTTTGAGAAAAAACGAAAAAGAAATCGTCTCGTTTTTTTTCACTGGGGAATTTTACCGGTTTATTACCTGGGGTGCGGGCGGCTGTCGTTTAGCAGGGGTCTACAAGTCATAAATTATGACCCCTGTTGGAAAAAAATCTAATTTTTAATGGATTTGGGATAATTTTGGTACAAAAAATGGGATTTTTAATAGCAATAACTTTTTATTTTCAACAATAACAAAAATAAAAAGTACTTTTTGGCAATGTTATTGCAGTGCCTCTGTGCCTCTTTTGGATCGGACAGATTTTTACACATAGTATGGCTATAACCCTAGCTCTCAGTTCTCAGTAAGGTGTTTGAAAAGTTGATGCTCAAACAAATGTTACGTCACTTTAATAAAAATTCCATCTTTCATGAACAACAGTACGGTTTCACCAAAGGGCGTTGTACCACTGACGCCGGTGTCACCCTAATAAAGAACATTTTTAATGCCTGGGAAGAAGCACAAGATGCCATTGGAATCTTTTGCGACTTCTCGAAGGCGTTCGATTGTGTAGACCATGAGACACTTCTGCTGAAACTAGAGCACTATGGGATTAGGAATACAGCTCTTGATTTACTTAGATCATACCTGAAAGATAGAAATGTTAAAGTTCAGGTAAACGGCGTAAACTCATTAGGGTCTGAAATGGCAATGGGCGTTCCTCAAGGTTCGATATTGGGTCCATTCCTCTTTTTAGTTTACATTAATGATTTACCCCAATTACTTCAAAATCAACCGAATTAATTTGCAGATGACACATCATTAATCTTTAAATAAAATAAACCGACGGTCACAAAATCTTGACGACGTGAATAGCTCTATTCTGCAAGTCCAAGATTGGTTTACGGTAAATAATCTGGTACTTAATAAAAAAAAAACCAAATGTATTAGATTTAAAATACCTAATGTTAAAAGTAGCGAATGTGACATCATATTGAATGGAGAAAAACTGGAATTTATTAATCAAACAGTTTTCCTATTTGCCTATTTGTGATTTTTATGTGTGTATTGTGTTTTTTGTATGAATTGTGATTCATTCTATAATGATATTATTATGTAATTTGTGATGTATTTCGATTATGTTGTAATTAATGATTTTGTTTTGATGTCAATATTTACCTACTAATGTAATTTTATGGACTTCAATGTCTGCAAATAAATGATTATTATTATTATTATTATATAACATCTCTTGCGGGGCGGTTAAGCTCGGCCGCTTATGCTGTTAGAAAGATAAGACAGTTAACAGATGTGGAAACCGCGCGTTTGGTCTATTTTAGCTACTTCCACAGCATTATGTCGTATGGCATTTTATTGTGGGGTCGGGCTGCTGACATTGAATCCATCTTTATTTTGCAAAAGAGAGCTGTCAGAGCCATTTATAATCTACGTCGCCGCGAATCTCTCAGGGAACTTTTTAAAAGGATTAATATTATGACGGTACCTTGCCAATTCATTTATGAAAATATTATGTATGTAAGGAAAAATCCACATCTCTTTAATAAAATTAGTGATAGACATAATTTTAATACTAGAAATAAAGATAAACTAGATCAACCATTTTTCAGATTATCTAAAGTACATACATCTTTTATGGGGTACTGTGTTAAATGTTACAACAAAATACCTTGTGACATATTGCAATTAAATGAAAGAAAATTTAAAACTCATATCAAAAGTACACTTTGTAAACAAGCATATTACAAATTAGAGGATTATATCCAAGATAAGAGTGCTTGGAAACATGCTGGTCCTGCTCCATAGGACAATTTAGAATCAAGACAAAATCAAACTGGTTGCTAATTTAATTGTAAAATTGATTATTTTGTGTTTTATGACATTGATTTTACATTCTGTGATTACTTTCTCACACACTTATTAATTACAAAATTTTAGGAAAATCGTCTATTTTTACAATGTTTGTAAATATATTATTAGCACCATGTATCTTCACATATTAAATTATCTGTCGTTGCTTCATTTTTAATTCTTTTTACCTATTATGGTATAGTAATTTTATTCTAGGTGCATCGTCTTCACATATAGGTAATATTATTTAACTAATGTACGTGCATATACAAACAATTGTAAAACATTTTAAAAGAGTAACGGTGGAGTTTCTTGCCCATTCTTCTCCATACGAAAACTACCTTTTGGAAGGGGCGATTAGAATCAATTTTAATATTTTGTAAATTTTGACGTTCAAAAGTGCCATACATGGGCCTATTTGAAATAAATGATTTGACTTTGACTTTGACATCCAAATTCTTGGAATGTATTCATTCATTGTTGTTATGATGAGTACCTAAATGTAACAAACAGAGTTACTTTCGCATTTATTAAATAAGATTCTGCCCGCGACTTCGTCTGCGTGGATTTCAAAATTGAATCTAAAGAGAAATGAATACATTAATTTCTATAGACATTGTAAGATTTATTATTTTCCACCAGTACTTACGTGTAAGTTTTGGGCACTCGATACTATTGAGCAAAAGACATAAACTTGACCATGTTAGAAACAAGGAGTGCCCAAATGAATTCCTGCCACTTTAAAGTTGGCATTTACAATGGTAAATGCCAACTTTAGTGGAAACTGCAGCTTCTTAATTTGAAATGGCAAATTATTTGGAATAATTTTATTCCGGTAGTACAGTACCGACCAAAAGTCCATGAGCAATCTCACAAAGCAATAGACTGACGCTTCGGTTTGACTTACGACCTTCTTCTATAAGTTGTTACAATACTGTAGACACGCACATTACACACACACACTCACTTTGTCTGCAACCAATGACTAGTTAAATAATCATCATTCGTTTTTAGTTTCATTCGTCTTGTTCACATAAATATTAAAGTTTAGCAGGTAGACCACAAAAAACTAAGTAAATTATTTCAATTTCTGTGGGGTAGATGCAGTTTGTTACGAGTATTTAATTAATAGAACTTTGTTGGTTCGTGGATAATATTGGTGACGAGTATTTAGCGCAGTGTTGTGGTTATATTATCAAAAAGCAGGCATAAAATATATTGAAGAGATCAGATCAGATCAGAGAATATTATTGCGCTGCGTAAAAGTGAAATGAATATCTAATGAAACCGGACTAAGTGTGAGTGTTATCATTTATATATTTCATATTTTACTAAACATAAATCTTAATCAAGGGTATTGTTGATAGAACAGAGGTATTGTTGAGACAGAAGATGCCTTTAAAGTTTTAAATTCATTGTGAGGTTTAATTCGATTAGTGAATAATAAATAATAAGGTATTATGTGTAATAAAAACAATGTTTTTCTTTGTTCTAGAGAAATACTGTGAGGGTTAAGAGATATGAGGAAGGGGCTTATTATCGAGTAGCAGCGACGTCAAATGGTGAATGAAACAAATGGTTTCATACCAACGAGATATTTTGCTGAATTATTAAAAACACGTCATTATGAACCGTTCGCCGTGCACTCTGAAGGCTTGCATCACTGAAGACCAGCTAGAAAACCGTTTTTGACCTTAAAATATTGACCGTACCAACTTAATAAACAACAGATTCGTTATTGCATGAATTTATGGTAACGAATTTTTTAAGCACGTTTCAATAGGGTGTTTGTCGTATTTCTTGCAGATATACCGAAATTGTTTAATATTATTTTAGTAATAGTATTATTTTAGGATTAAAATTTGAGGTTTAGTTTCAATCTTCTTTTCGTAAAGAAAATGAATACTTAAGCTTTAACCTCAATAACAACCAATATTTACTAAAGTCAAATAAAATGTAAAATAATTAATACAAATAAAATATAAACAAACTGCCCATATTTAACCTTAAAATTACCTATTCTGTAAGTAGTTTTTTACATTTTAAGTAGTCTAATATTCTTATTTATTACTTAATTACTTCGACCATGATCAAAGCTTAATATTTATGGTGAAAAAATCCATTAAAAATTTAAAACATTTCATAATTTAAATATGTAAAAATAATACAAACTGCTTCTAAGTTTCTTGACATCTATTTCACATCTTATTCAGCTGAAGTAATGATAAATAATTGTAGCAGTTTATTAACTTATGTAAAATAAATATAACGAATAAACATATTTTTTTAATTTTGTTATCATATATCACGCATTTTTTATTCTAAAACCTTTATTGCAATAACAACATAAAAAAGCAGCAATATTTAAAAAATATTATTATCGAAAACAAAAATAATAATATTTGCAAAAAACCGCACTGTGTTTTACGAGATTAGAACCTGAGGCAGTTTGAATTCCATACCAACGCTTAACGCTTTCTGCTATCTGCACTTGTTACGTTACTATCGAATTTTAGCAATGCCATTAACTGGTCAAGTTCACGCGCATAGTGCGTGTGTGCTAGCATGTTTAAAGCGACGGAAATATATTGTTGTTTCGTGTAGCTCAAAACTGCGTTATCTGTGGTGTGTGTATCGTGTTGCTTACACATACAAATGTACGAGCTATACCGCGTGTTCACAGCAATACGACTCTTAGCGTGCTCATGCACTTTTGAGCGCTTACTGTACATTCCCGTCAGATTCCGACATCCATGTCGGTGATGTGTGAACGTGGAATGAAACAAAAATTAACATTCATTGGAGTGAACGAACCATTCAATCGAGTGAAGCGTCTGTTATCGGCTCTAGCACGTGCTCTGGCTCTAGCACGTGCTCTGACTCTAACACGTGCTCTGGCTTTAGCATATGCTCTGATTCTAGCACGTGCTCTAGCTCTAGCACATGCTCTGGCTCTAGCACGTGCTCTGACTTAGGTACCTTTGGCGTATAATTATTTCTGTCACTGTCAAACAACAAAGAGATGCAACTTATTTATCTAAGCCAAAGTACGTGCTTAATAACGTGTATCAATCTCGGCTGTAGTGTCATAGAAAAAAAGTAAAAATAAAGAAGGAAAAAACTTTTTTTTGCGGTAAACATGACGCAAAAAAAGAACACAACACAAAAATGAACAAGTTGGGGGCAAATATGCGTCGCATCCACTCAAAACGGCCATCGCTCAGCATAATGCTGCGATCCTATGCGAGACAGAGCCCCAGCGCTGGTTTGCAGCGTTGGTTGCGCTTGTTTGGTTTTTGGTTGGCTAGGTTGGGTGAATAGATTAACTCTAGTACCTAACACATTCAGGATTGTAACAGTTGCTTATTTTTCCACTTGCATTGGTTTACGTAGGATCAGTCCCTTCACCTTGAGCACCTAGTAATCATCGCCATAATCACTCAGCAGGGGTCCTCTCCCTGCAAGCATCATTACAACGACCTTGACAATTCAAAAGTACCTGTAATTGGTTTAATTGAAATAAATGCTTTGAGTTTGGGTTTGACCCATCCTGTGCCACCCACATCCAGCATATTTCTACAACCTTCACCATGCCTACCTTTTGGGTAGCATTATGGATATTCCTATTACTCAAAAGTCTGACAACCAGTCTTTTAAGGGGTTCGTGTTACCCAGTAACTGGGTTGTGCAGGCAGTCGCTCCATGTAAAATACTGGTATTCAGATGCACCCGGTTAGACTGGAAGCCAACCCTAACATAGTTGGGTAAAAGCAGACGGATAAATGTATGATCCTATTAATCTTGGCAGATATACACGCCAGAAACCTCGACCTACGACAAAAATGATATCATAGCTGAAGTAAGAAAGATGAGAACAGTGATGGACGCGGAGGTCCCCAGGCGTTCCTCTATCGATTCCTCGAGGCCTACACAGGAAGCTAAAACCACTGCTGTGACAACTGAGGAGACAGAAGATACTTTGGTACAGATCATTCCAATTAATACCTTAATAGCTGACCTGACACACTTTGTCCTATCAATAAATAAATAAATCCAATAAATAAAAAAATACAATAGACGTGGATATATTTAGTAACCGGTTCCGCTTAGCTATTTCTAAAGATCCATAAAAAACCCTGAAAGAAATGTTTCACCTCTCAACGAGGCATCCTCAGGATGACGTATGACTTGTCGCGAACCCGAACACGGCGTGTTTCCACACCGAGCGCTGAACGCAGAGAACAATCAACAATCAATCGATTAACAATCCAATAAATTACACAAAAATCCCATAGAAAAATGGACGTTCAGTTTTCCCGATATTTTTTTTCGGGGATCGTATTCCTTATTCTTTCCGTAGAAACTTAATTCGGACTATAACGAACATTTTAAAACAAAAAATTTCCACGATGTGGCAAATTTTTGTTTGTTTGTCCATCAGTCCTCAAGTGACGCGCTTATCAACGAACAGCATTAAATTTTATTATACTGCAATATGAAAAAAAAGGGAGTGCCTTCGCTGCCGGCGCTGAGTTTGGAAAAAAAAGCGGAAAACAGGGTTGACAATTTGGCATATTGGAGTAGATAGACAGGGTAGTCATAGTGAAAAAAACACGTAATAAAGCATTATTTTTCCAGTATTAAATTTCCATAATCAAAGATTTCCATATTCCAGTAATCAAGTACTAGGTAAGTAGCCGGAACCGAACTAGTTAGATTAAGTTAAATATTTTTACTCGCAAAAAAAGGTTAGGTTAGGTCAGAACTGTGACGCAAGAGCTGAGCGAGCGTAGCGAGCGGTGCCACAGCAGCGGCCGGCGAGTGCCAAAAACGACTAGAATATATAGTAAAAATAATTTAGTTAGGGTTAGTTAGTTGTAGTACTGACTCTCACTGACTAAAACCACACGGTGTTCTTGAACTGCCTTTGGCTGGAGCGCTGAAGCACTAGTGCAATTCCTCTCGCTCGCGCCACGTATTGGTTTGCCTGATTTACAGGTGGACCCCGTTACCATCTGAGGCCGTCACCCTACGGCCGTAGTTCCACTTGAGAGACACGCGGCCATCTTGGGCTTGAATTTTTTCAATTGGCATTAGGTACTTACCACATGACCCGCAGGCTTACCCCTTAGCGACCCTTAGGCTGCTGGTTACCGTCAGCCTACATCATCCACTGCCCATGTTTTTGTAACGAGCGTGACAACAACAATCTCTGTTCATACCAGACAGTGACGAGAGTCTCGTCAAGTATCTCGGCCTTTATCTTGATTCCAGTCTCAGCTGGACGACCCAAATTGGAACTCTGTCTGCGCGCACTCGAAAACTCATTTACGTGTTCAAAAAGTTAAGAAATTCTGCCCATAAAGAAATCTTAAAAATGGTATACACCGCCGTATGTGAATCAACATTAAGTTACGTATCGCTGCGTGGGGTGGTGCAGCCAAAACAATCCTCATACCAGCTGAAAGAGCTCAACGAGCAGTAATCAAAGTCCTGTCAAGCAAACCCTTTAGGTATCCCATGCAGCAAGTTTATTCGGACTTTATGGTACTGATAGTCCGCCAGATGTATATGCTTCGTGCGAACACGCGTACATATAAAAATTACCCCTCTTAATATAGACGTGTAAACTTAAACTTAGATATAAACGTGTGCCCTACGCTTAAAAGAAGACCCAAACCCGTTTGTCCTAAAAGTTTGTACAAATACCACCTTTGTACGACAGCATAACCGTTAGTGGTGCCAATTCTCTTGTACACCGAACTAAACTAACTAAACTATCACTAAAATTCCTTACTTTTAACTATGAGAATCTCAAAGCTATTCTGCAAAATAAATTCTCTAAATTTAAAAATAATTTTGACACATCTAAATCGAATTTGACAATCGCGACTCCACACGTGATACCTAACCACGTGAATCTTTTTAGAGCCGGAGGCGCGCAGGGGGGGTAGGCTCGACGTGTTTTATATGGAATTTTTCACTTTTTGTATGGAAAATAAGAAAAATTATTACCTACATGTAGAATGCCCTAACATTCTACATGTAGGTAATAAGTTTAAGGGTATTTATTATAAAGGGGTTGAAATTTTCATTATTTTTGCGATTGGACACACCGTTTTCGAGATACAAGCAAAAGAAAAAAAAAGATTCAGTACTGTTTTGGCATCTGAAGTCGATGTGTTGGTGTGAATTTAAAGTTCATGACAACCAATTTTATTCCACACGTTTTAGTCGCGATTAAAAATAGTCAGATTTAGTTAGAAAATCTAAATTTTAGGTGAAAAACGTCAAATTCAGAATAGCAAAACTGCCATTTTCACTAAACTAATATCTCAGTACCATCTTAGTGCTGTCAAACTAAATAGGTACAGAACGTCACTCAATACTCAAGCATTACTTAAAACTAGTTTCAACCAATCAAATGGCTTGAATCTAGTTTTAAGTAATGCTTGAGTATTGAGTGACGTTCTGTAATACGGGCCTTAGTCTATTTTAGAATGGGAAATCGTCGTTTGACAGGATTAAACTAAATTTTGGTGATTTTTATTAGTCTAGTTTGGAGGCATTTGTGGCAAGAGAATCGGCACCACTAAGCACATTACTACAAAGTGGGGCAAAAGTAATGTCAGAATGTGGATTGGCTGCTATTTAGTTGAAAAAAAAAAATATTGGCTCTGTTTTCACGGAAAGTTTATTTTACGGGTGTAAAATTTATGACAAAATGACCACCTCCTGAGTTGATGGACATTTTGTGCTTGTTGTACGGCATTTTGAATTGTTGCTTCCAAAACAACTTTCAAAATGGTGATTTTTACTTCAATAATGGCTTTTAAGACTTGCAAGGTTTGTGGTTCGTTGTGGTAAACGCAATATTTCAAAAAGAGTCTGCAAGCGCCGTCATATCTGGCGATCTGACCGGTCAGGTCAAATCGCCAAAACGTGAGATCACAAAGCCCGGAAATTGGTGTTTCAAAATCTCCATCCTTAGATGAATGATTGGTCTCGCTGCGGTCGAGCGCAGCGAGACCAATCATTCATCTAAGTCTCCATCGTTGCCTGAGCTGTGTATGTATCATTCCATTGTATTGTCAACTATTATAATTCTTTATCTGACTGTCATAATAAATTATCCAATCACAATGACAGATGCCATTTGCAAAAATCATGCTTCATTCACTTTATGGCATTACTTTTGCCCCATCCTGTTTATGTACAGACGCCAGCACATCAGGCTACTACAATCTGTCAAATTTGTTTAAGAGATTTTATCTCTGAATTTTAAAGTTCAAAGTTGATTGGGAAAATTTGACAGTTTCGGGTAGCTTGATGTGCTGGCGTCTGTACAATAAAATGCAACATGTTGAACATTCATTTTTTGAACAAATTCCAATGCAAACCAAAAATAAGAGAATACCTGCTCACCCTAAATTATGACGACACGGAAGAATACTCAAACCATAACCAGGCTCAGGCTGTTCCCTACATTTATGTTCGCATAGCTCGTCAAAATGTAGGGAACAGTTGATTTTTTTTCGCGATTTATGTGTTGGTGCCACAGTCACAGATTACATATGTGAAAGTTGTTCAAAATGATGAGTACAATAACCCTTTAAGAGGATACCCATGAATTCAATTTCACCCTGTAGATATTTCTTAATATTGTAGATGTACACGCTAGAATCCACGTCGTACAGCAACTCTGGAATGCAAGCCGAAGTAATGAAGTTGGTTCAGCACTGGAGCTCTACAAGTAGCAGCAAAAATGTAAATATACCTACTTGTACAAGGACTAGGATCTTTTGGGGCGTGGCCAAAATTGGAACTAACACCGCCATTTTGTTTTCAATACAATTACACAAAATATTAATTATCACCTTTGTTTACCAACATGGCCTCCTGTCAATGTCAGTCAAGCGCCAAAAGATCGCTGTAGCACATAAATAAAGATTAGCTAGCAAAACTTTCCAGGCGTGATGGGTAACGATATCTAATGAAGAGAAAACAAAAAAATATGTATTCTAAACTCGTAATTTCAAGTTAATTCTGAGCAGCTGTGTACGGGATCAACGGCCGCTGGTAGTGTAGTTTTAATTACTTTATCTTGGATGAGTTTAGGGAAAATTTTTTCATTATTTGAAGTCAATACCTATCACTTCTGTGAAGTTTTGACCCTGTTTAAAATGTATTAATAGTCTAAACATACATCCTATGCTTAGACTGTTCGGTCATGTTGAGAGTATAAATGTGAGGCGACTAACGAATGATGTAACAGACAGATTTCAGTGGAAAAACTGGGAGGGGACGCTACTTAAATGGTAAACTTAACACGTTCAGTACCAGGAACCCCCTGGAGGGCTCAATCTAGTTGCACATGGGATGCCGGGAGCCTTCGCGGAAGGCTCATTATAAATATAGGTTATTCTTAGCAAACACTGCGTTATAAACTGTGAAAATAAAATTCTGTTGTAAATTTGAATAAGATTTATTAGTACCTACTAAAAAATCTTACTAAAATTTACGCGTTGGTTTTAAAAAACAAGCATTTTTTTTTTTTTTTTGTTAAGAGGTCATTATTGTGGAATTATCAGGCATTATCAGGCGTGGAAGACCATTTTCACGGTCACAAATATTGATACAAAATTTAAGAGGTTGAACACCCCTGTTGGGACCAGCACGCGTAGCATGACGCTTTCTATCTCTACGAAGAATAGACACAGCTCTTTCTATACAAAGTGACGTTTCGTTTCTCCATTTTTGACATCGCACCGTAGAAACCTTTCTACAATCTGTCATTTTGTCTTTCGTTTCTAACGATCTTTGTCTAGGTCCTTTTACTCGTACATATAGACTATTTCCGAAGAAAGGTTTTATATCCCAAACTGTCAAAATCACTAAGGTAGTAAAGACAATTTGATTTTGTAATCGCCATGCTAAAGACAGTAGAAAACTTTTTACTCGACGGCCACAAAGTTTATAGGGTTATCTAAAAATTAAAAAAAAATTTGTTGTCTAACAAATTCTGACTATTTCTAATCGGATTAAAAAGGTGTGGAATAAAATATGAACTAAAATTCACACCAACACCTCGAATTCAGTTGCAAAAACAGTACTGTATCTTTTTTTTTTGCTTATATCTCGAATGGCGTGTCCAATCGCAAAAATAATGAAAATTTCGACCCCCTTTACAACACCTTTAAACCCCTAAGACTCAACACGTAGGTAATAATTTTTCTTATTTTCCATATAAAAAGTGAAAAATTCCATATAAAATACTGTACCTAATTTTTTTTCTTCCAAAATACAATACTTTGACACTTTCGAGATTTTTTTTGTAGTTGACGTGACTTTATATCAATAAAAATTGAGAATCAAACAGAAAAAAAAATCCTATGACAAAACAAAGAATTCTGAGTTGAATTATGAAAAAAGTGAATTTCGTAAAAAGTGCAGTTGAGTCTTTCTACTTTCCTGCCGTCCTGTCTACACGGAACGTCATTTTTGTCTATTCTTCCGTCGACAAAACTCGTTTCTACGGTGGTCATGCTACGCGTGCTGAGCGAGTTATTATAATTTCCTCATTTTTTTTATCATTTCCTGTCCCCATCCCACTAGTTTATGAAAATACCTCCCAGAGATACTACTTACAGCGACAAGACCTGAAAACACAATTTTACTTAGTTTTCTATAAAAAGTGAGGGGTGTCGAAATTGTTAAACAGCTCTCCAGAACCATGACCAACGGCCATTCTTAGGACCAAATCAGCCTTTCTAACAGCTCATTTTCATTAGTCGATAACTCGGTCGATATGTAGTGGCTACTGGCTAGATCTAAGAATTGATTATTTCATGAAGTGTTCGACCATTTAATGAAATAGAACATCGACTGCTTGTCACATCATGATGTGGTCTGGCCAGATCATTGAATATTCAATGTTTGACGATATGAACAGTTAAACGCACGACTACTTCATGATGTAGCCAAACATTAGTGATCATATCGTAACATAGTTAGTTTATCCACCGGTCGAGGCTTTGATGTCGCTTTGTTTTTGTTGTGGATCATGGCGGCGGCATTTAACAAATCATACAAAGTAGGGTGCGACTAAAAATTCCGAAAACGCACTTACTTCTTTCTACGATGAATTGAATAATATTATACCCTATCTGGTTCTCAAGGACTCTTATAACTATCTCGAAAAAGAAACACAAGACGTTGGTTAAGTGGATGAAATTTAGTAACATTTCGGACTACAATACATTTGCTAACTACAGAAGACAATTTAAAGATGCGTGCCTAAAATGTTTTAATTCATACATTGGGTCTGTGTGAAAACTTTAAGCATTTCTGGACATACGTTTCGAATCGGAAAGAGAAACCTGGGGTACCAGCTAAGCTTCAATACAAAAACTCTGAATCTAATGATCCGATTTCTATCTGCAATATGTTTTCTGATTTCATCTACTCCGTTTTTGAACCTGCTTCACCGTCGTTGCCTCAATAGAAACCCCCGCCTGACAATGCGCTACACGATTCTTCGATCTGTGATATATCTTTTAGTAAAGATATGATACTGAAAGAGTTAAAATCTCTGGATGCTTCAAAAGGACCAGGACCAGATGGACTTTCTACTTATTTCTTGAAAAATGCCGCCGTTTCTATCTACAAGCCTCTTATAATAAATGCATGTCGGAAGGTGTGGTGCCTAAACTGAGGAAATATGCATTTATTGTGCCTGTCCTCAAAGGCAGATCCAGACGCAATGTTGAACACCATCGACCTATTTCTATCTTGTCTGCCTTGTCGAAGCTCTATGAGAGGTTAGTGCATATTGAAATATATCCTATTCTGCATATTTTCGTCATTCAACAACAGCACGGTTTTGTTAAACGGCGGTCCACAATCACTAATCTCTTGCTGTTCTCAAGCTTATTTGCTTGATAACGTTGACAGCCGCGTACAAGTGGATGCAATTTGTACATATTTCTGCAAGGTTTTCGACAGGGTTGATCAAGAAATATTACTCAATAAATTAGCGTTTAATGGAATCCGTGGTAACCTGTTGAGGTGGTTTGCTTCCTACATCGCTAACCGTAGTCAGAGAGTTGTAATTAATGGTCGTTCATCTTGCATAGCGCAGGTCACCTCTGGTGTACCACAAGATTCTATTCTTGGTCCCCTTTTATTTATTTTGTATATTAACGACATCAGCCAGTGTTTTCTTAATGCCAAATTCCTCTTATATGCCGATGATCTTAAGGTATATAGAACAATACGCGACGCGAATGACTGCCTTCTCTTGCAACAAGACTTGGATAGCCTGTCGAACTACTGTCGTGGAAATAATTTGCAGCTTAGTTTACCTAAATGTAATGTTCCAAACTTCACAAAAAACAAAAATATCGTAAAATGTAAATACACACTATGCGGTGTTCCCCTAACAAAAGTGGATTCTGTCCGTGATCTTGGCATTATCCTTGACTCCAAGTTTTGTTTAGATTTGCATATTAGCAAAATAGTTAATAAAGCGTACCAACTTTATGGATTTGTTATGCGCTTGACATTCGATTTTAAAAAGCCTTCTTCATATATTTGCCTTTAAAAGTCTCTCGTACGCTCGCAACTGGAGTATGCCGTGTCCGTCGAGAGTCCATATTATAAAAAATACATTGAGGCGATTGAGTGTGTTCAACAAAAATTCCTACGTGCTATGCATTTTAGATGCTTCGGATATTATTTGCCATATCAGGATTTACTTAATAAGTATAAACTCACAACACTTGAAAATAGACGTAAGTACTTGGATGCCATGAATCTTTATAACATTGTTAGTAATAAATTTGACTGTATTGAGTTAACCAACATGTTATGCTATGTTGTTCCTAGAACAGTATACAAGCGAAAGGCTGGCAGACTATTTTCCGTGCGTACTTGCCATTCTAACACCGGTTTGCGCTCACCTGTTCACAGAATGACAGATGCCTACAATGGGACTTTTGAACATATTGACATTTTTTCATGTCCTCCCAGTAAGTTCAAAGGTCTTATACTTAAGGAACTCTCTTGATTTAGGTGTAAATATAAAGATAAAGATAAACATGATAAGTAAGTTTAGTTTTTATTAACATTATGTATTTATTACCCTAGCGTTTAAGTTTAATTTAATTGTATATTATATTCCACAGTTAATCTGTGAACAGCGTTATGGGCTACAATATTGTTCAAATGTTTTGTGTATTTCTTTTTCTATACTGTATATTGTAGCTGTTTGTTGTTCTTTTTGAATAAAAATAAAATAAAATACTATTTAGTCGCGGTAGTGGCTGGCGAGCGCTACTTCCAAGTTTGGAAGTAGCGCTCACCAGCCACTGCCGCAGCACCGCTCGCTCGGCTCGCAAGTGCGACCAACCAAGTGGTTGTTCATAGTTCTAACCTAACCTAACCCATTTGGTCGAGGTGTCACAAACGGCGTGAAATGTAACATAACACATAAAATTAGTTTTTAAATATAAAAATTCACGAAGCGAGCGGTTCTGCGGCTCAGCTCAAGCAAAGCTCAAGCGCTCAGCAAAATGCTGCGACCCCATGCGAGACAGCCACAGCACTGGTTATCAACGATGAAATCGACCGGTACAGCATATTGTTATAGTGAAATAACAAAATACGAAGTCAAAAATAAAATAAATACCTACAAATACTTACTCCTAAATGTTTGTATAAATATAATATTTGAAATGGCAACATTGGCATAGCAGTGGCCGGCGACTACTTCCAAGTTGATCGCAGTTACTTGGAAATTTTAACTACACCTTAAACCATGGATACCCTAAATTAATAATGTGGTCCAATACTGACTGACATATCATTAAACGTTGACGTTTAAACGATATGGCCAATTGTAGCTGGCCATTTCATGAAATGGTCGAACACTTAATTAAATGATCAGTTCTAAGATCTGGCTACGACAGATATATGGCATGCGGGGACTCCCCGCAGGCGGGGTAGTGAGTTATAATGACTAATGAAAGTCATAAGTCGATAACGCGGTCGGTACACCGTTTGCAAGGACGGGTGTAGCAAACAATGAAATTCATCGGTCGGTAAAAAGCATGCGGAAATTCATACCCAATGAAAATGAACCTTCGGAGCAACTGTCAAACTTGTGGTGGAGGTTCTCCGCATACCGCAATCGACTATGGCACGCTTTAAATAAATCTCCAGCATCCCACATGCGGGCTCTATCGACTTATGAAAACGGTTCCCTGCATGTGGGCCTAATGGCATGCGTTACAGAAATCTCTCGCGAGCCCTATAGTTCAATGAAAACGAGACTTTTAGGGCACCAACCACCGGCTATCCAAGCCTGTCCTCACTGTAACCTAAATGAGTATTGAAAGTTTTTCAGAATCATGTCCCATAAAAGGTGTAGTGTCATACATCACACATTTGTTTCATACACCTGCACTTCTGAGGACCTAAAAACCGTCACTGCTGCCGTGTTTGGCGTGGTCACCTCTGGGCCCAACTCTGAATGAATATTGAATCTGAATGGTTCTGGTATAACATTAATCGGTACTTTATTAATAAAATGTATATTTTTTACATTGTAGATGACGTACAGCAACTCTGACATGAAAGCCGAAGTGACGAAGTTGGTTGGAATCCTAAGTACCAGTGTAAGTGTAAATAAACTTTGATACTTTAGCTAGTTTACTAAATACTCTAGTGGAATTAGAGGCGAATGAAAGATGACTAATAAATTCTAGTGGAATGAGAGGCAAATAAATAAATTCTTTGTTGCCAGAGAGACCCTGGCTCCAGAGCTAGGTTAGAGTACCTGTATTTCAGGAGCCAGTGACTTCTTCTATTTGTGTTACTGTTAGCAAGTACATGCAGCAAAAGATGATTATCTTAAGCAGTTCTATATAAGGTAATATATAAAGCACAAGCATAAAGTTTCATAATCTAGTTAGTGGATGCCGTACTGTTCTCCTAGATAGGTTACAAATTAACCTGTATTTAGGAGAAACAGTTCAAATTCCCGTCATAAATGGTTGACTTAAAAATAGCACGTGTTAAATATTATGCATATAGTAATCATTACAGCAAACTACAAAATGAGTTTATTAACAACAAAAAATAAAAAAACTTTTTACAAAAAAAAAACAACCGACTAAAAAAAAAAAACACTACAAAGTGAAAAATAACTTTAATTTCGGAAGTCGGTGTCTTTGGTTTTTGAATTTTCGTTCTTTGTCACCGACTTCCGAAATTAAAGTTATTTTTCACTTTGTAGTGTTTTTTTTTTAAGTCGGTTGTTTTTTTTTTGTAAAAAGTTTTTATTTTTCACTTTTTAGTGTTGTGGTACCTACCCCACACAAATTCGAATAACACTACCTTCTATGTAAATTACAGTGACAGGAAGTTATCATATCATCCATATACTAAGTGGGAAAAAATACGTATTATTGAAGCTAACTCAAAAACTACCCAAGCAAAGTTAATAAAATGTATATGGGACCACCTCTGAAGTATGATCTACCAAACAAAAAAAGAATCATCAAAATCAATTCATAATAAATTGGCGGAGTAACCGCGTAACAAACATAAAAAAAAACACAATCGAATTGAGAACCTCCTCCTTTTGGAAGTCGGTAAAAAAAAAAAAAAAATTGGTTTCCTCTACACCTTGGCTTCGTAAGGCTGAGAATATTACGCTGTGTTTGATGCTACCAAAAGCCTTTGCGTAATTTACGAAAACAAGATAAAGGTTTTCGAAATTCCGAGTATTTTTCTATTAGTTGATTAAGGGTTTGAAGGTGTTCAGTGGTGAAAAAACTTGGGCGAAATCCGGCCTGTTCTGGTGGTTGGTGTGAGTCTATTATTGCGTCGATACGGTTGTGAATGACCTTTATGAAAGCCTGATAGATATGTGAACCTAAACTTATAGGCCTGTGTATGGCTCAAAGGAAGCGTGGAGTTTTTTGCCGGCTCTTCTCCATAGCAAGCGACCAATTGGAACCGTGACGTTGGAGCTTCTGACGTTTCATAAGTCCCCATGTAGGTTTATTTGAAATAAAATGTTTTGAATTTGAATTTGAGTCGGTTAGTTACAACAGAGTTGTTGGATGTGAGTTGACGAAAACCAAAGAGTTCACGATAATTTAGTTTATTCGTAAAAGTTACACGAAAGTTCCGTTGGATGCTAATCCGCGGTTATAGCGCTACGGCAGCTATTGGTCAACTAAACTACATATAATACATAGTTATAAAAGTAAATAAAACGTGTAGCGAAAAGTAGGTCGCGGCGTTAGCAATTTGTCTGTACGTGAACCGTATATGCTCCCGAGGGAAAAGTGGGTCTAGCATTCATTACAATATAAGAAAAGTAATAATATAAGAAAAGTGTAAAGTAAATAATTAAAGTCAATTTAATTCGTCAAAGTGAAATGCTTTCTTCGGTTGTCTAGCTTCGGGCTCCGCTGCTATCGAATGTATTTCTTGTAGCTCGATGTCCCCTCCAAAGTTATCCCTTGCTCTAGGTGTCACTCCTGTTTTGACAGACATTGTTTTGTTCTCCCAACAACAACGAAGTAACCGAGTAGAGATAGATGTCGTGACTTGACATGTCAGACGCCTTTGGTAATATTTCTCTTCCCTTATTATGAGACTGCTTTTCGATTTCCATGGTTTGTTTGATGACGATAACTTTTGGCTATTTCCCTGCAGAGCTTTCAGTGACATGAATTTCGATTCTAAAAACTCAGCGAACTCTTCCATGTCGGGAAATTCCCTAGGATGTTTGATCTCCTTTATATTCGTTATACGTATCGCTATCTAGTTTTTGAATCAATAGGTGAACCACGATCGGATCCCAATTGGTGGTGTCTAGCCCGATGTGTTTGAGCCCATTCAAGCACTCCATCATGTCGTGAAGCTTCCGTACGCTTGCAGCGGTTGGTTGATGAATACTAGGTTGATTCAGGAGCGTGCTCATGTATGATGTGAATAACAGCCGTTTGTTATCATAGCAGTGGGTCAGCATCTCCCAGCTAGATGCGTAGTTCTCAGCACATGCCAAGATGCTGAACCAGTTTCTCCGCCTCACCCTTCAGTTTTGTTTTCAAGTGTTGCATTTTTTGAGCCTTCGAAAGTGTCGGATTGTTGTACACTTTCGAGATAGAGATCTCTAAACTTCAACCACTGGTTATAGTTTCCATGAAAATCCGGTATTTGAATTTTTGGCGTAGATTTCTCATAATGTACATTGTTCCAGATATTGTGTTGTAGTTTCCTTTTCAGGTCATCATAAAAGTTTTCTGTTGTATTGTATTTCTGTTGATAAATTGAGTCCTCATCTTGTAGTATGTATTCTAGTTCCCAAGTTGCCTTTTCGATATGCTCCCATTTAGTTTTCAGGGTGCTTAAGTCGTCTTCTAATTCCTATTTTCCCATAGGTACCGCCGATGCTATGTTTATCTTCTCTACAGTGCATTTGAACGCTCTAAAGTTGCAGTATTGTTGACGCAGAAGATCTTGTTGCTTTTCCGTGGATTCGCTTGTTCCCCGAGGAGATATGTGGAATTTTATATCGTCAAAAGTAAATTTCTATTGTCCCTTAACTTGCATAGACGTCGCATGTGGTTGTTTCGTCTCACTATTAGATGCAGACGGCAATTCCAATTTACGTTTCAACATGTCTTGCAGCACTTCGTCATACATCTTCTTCGTACTGTTGAAAAATTTCGTCGTTGAAGTATTGAAGGTCTGTTGCTCCAGACTCTTCCAGTAGTTGATGGTTCTGAACAAACTTCTCCCAGTTATTGTTCAGTCGAGAAAGACGCTCCTCCAGGTACGCCAAGTTCTTCCTGGTGGAACTGTCCTTCTTGTAGTTTGTGCAAATAAGCTTCAAGTCTCTGAAGATAGTTTCTTGATGGCTTATCAGTTCCGTTACACTCTGAACCATTGTTATTAGTTATTGGTTTGACCGTTGGTGGAGTAGAGTTGTATCACCGCAGGTACTAGTTCACCAAAGTTGTGAAGTTTCCGCAATTTTTGTGTATTAAGTGCGTCGGCACCCCACTAACGCGATTCACTCTTCTGGGACACCAGCTGGACCGATTCGCATACGTTAACAGAGACAATACGCATCTGTTATATCCGGCTCGAAGAACCACTTTTATGTATGGCTCAGAGGTAACCAGTTAGTTACAGTAGAGTTGTTGGATGTGAGTTGACGAAAACCACAGAGTTCACAATAATTTAGTTTATTTGAAAAACTTACACGAAAGTTCCGCTGGATGCTAATCCGCGGTTATAGCGCTAAGGCAGCTGTTGGTCAACTAAACTACATATTATACATAGTTATAAAAGTAAATAAAACGTGTAGCGAAAAGTAGGTCGCGGCGTTAGCAATTTGCCTGTACGTGAACCGTACAGCCTGTAGTTATTTATATTGCATTTATACCCTTTTTATGGAGAAGAATAATGTTAGAATGACACATTCGAATTGAGATAACGGTAGAGAACGGTAAATTATGGAGTACCACAAGATAGTGTACTCGGGCCGCCCCTATTTATTGTTTATATTAACGAGTTTCCAACAGCATCATCATGTCCTAAGACAATGTTTGCAGATGACAGCACTTCACTTTTTAACAGTGACGAGACAAGCACTTTAGAGGCTGAGATTAATTCTACCTTACTATCAGTTGTTAATTTAATTAGCTGCAAAATAATAATTTGGTTATAAATCTTGATAAAACAGTATAATGAAGTTGCAACAAAACGTAAATTATTAAATACAAGGACAAAATTATTAATGAAACAAATGTGACAAAATTTTTTGGACTAAACATACAAAACACTTTAAAATTGAATTCACATATTGACAAAGTATGCAGTAAGCTAAACCAACATTCCTATGCTTTGCACATGTTAAGTAAAACGGCCGATCGAGCTACAGTCTTTTAACGGCGTTTCATGGTCTAATAGCCTCAACATTGAGTTATGGAATTATATTTTGGGGCAATGCCACGGGTAAAGATATGGTATTTAAGTGCCAAAAAAGGTGCATATGAGCCATATATAATTTGCGGATAACAGACAGTTGCAAACCGTTTTTTTTATATTAACTATAAGTAAGTAAGTAAGTAATCATTTTATTTATTATGCCGTCGTTGTACATATATGAAACGTCTATGTTCGTCTTAAATTATTTACATAAATTTGTTGAGTAACTAGTCAGCGCTGTTATGATTGGTTAGAAACAGTCAGATCTAGTACTGCACTATATAGAAACAGTATTTTTGTAATGGTTCCAAAGATCTATAATAAATTACTAAAATGTATAAGGAGTGAAGATAATGTCCGCAAATTGTATTTATTTCTAATAGATAAGACGTACCTATTAAATAAAATATGACATTACCAGCTCTTTAATATAATTAACCAATGACATGCATGTAAAATGTAATTTATTAATTATTTATGAATAATACATTTAATTGATATTATTTATTCGAACGTGACATTGCTTTGTATAAATTCAGACTTATTGCTAAAAAACTAATATATTTGTACACCAATTTCATGGGTAGGACACAGAGCTCAAATAAAATGTATACATAACACCTTTGTTGTAATACCTGTGTTCATGAGTAAAGATTGATTGATTGATTAATGAAATGTATATTTTTACATTGTAGATTCAAGAACCCAGGACGACGTACAGCAACTCTGACATGAAATCCGAAGTGAGGAAGTTGGTTCAGCACTGGAGTCCAAGTAGCAGTGTAAGTGTAAATAAATTTTGATACTTTAGCTAGTTTAATAAATACTCTAGACTCTAGTGGAATGAGAGACGAATGAAAGGTGATTAATAAAATACAGGGTCAAATTAAATTTGCTAGAGAAACTCCGCAGACGTGATTGATATCAATACCTAAACAAGACAAAAAAAAAAGTTTTTTTTGGGGCTTAGACCTCCACTGGTAGTGTTGTTACTTGAAGTGTGAGTTGATAGAATCTGTTTTATCGTGTTGACATATCGATACCTAGTCACACTCACAACGTCTTAGAAAAAACAAAAAAAAACTGTTTTTTTTACTGAAATTTTACATGATCCCCGACTATTGCCGGCCCGATTTTGCAGGCCACTTCATACTCGCGGAGGAAGTGAGGTGTGAGACTCCCTCCGCAAAGTCAAATAGGGGCGCGCGTGAAACACTACGCGCCGCCATCTCGGGTCTTGCTGGATGCAGGGCGGCGGACGTCCCCGAGTTCACCATCCCTCCAGACCTGTTTACGGGGGCCGGAAGAAGGCGTTGTCCGCCCTCCGCCGACGCCCGGTCCGCCTGCTACGGATCAGGAGAGTGGTTTCAATTTCCCTCTTCCTTTCTGCAGCCTCCTTTTGCGAAATTATGGTTTCACAGGAAGAAATCACCGCATCCCACGACTTGGCGCTCCCGAGTATCGAACGAGGGACAGCCGGCAATGACAGCCGGCAGCGACTTCTAATACGAGGGCACGGCGCGCCTCCTCCCATGCGGTACACTCTGCCAGTGTATGCTGCGCCGTGTCCTCCCGACAGTGGGTGCAGTGATGGTACCGAGTGTGCGGCTCACTGTTTATACAACACAGGTACTTCCCGAAGCACCCATGCCCCGAGAGCACTTGCGTCGCTTGAAACAACAGGAACCCGTTCCTTCTCTCGAGCCATTCGTCGAGCACTGGTCGACGGTAACGAGGCCGGGGTTGGGCGCAGAAGCCTGTCCCGCCCTTCCATCACAAAAACCCCACGGAGCTGTGTCCGACGAAACTCAATCTCCCGCTGCATTGGTCCACAGCTCCGCGTTCGCACCTCCTCGCGCCACCGGTAAAGTAAAGCAAGGGCTCTCGCTTCTAGGTCCCAGGGCGGGGATCCGGCCAGTGCACAAGCCACCTCGTAGGAGATCGTGCGATATCCCCTGACAGCTTTGACAGCCATCGCCCTCTGCAGTTTTCGCAGGATTGCGATGCTGCCGGCCGTCAGGTCAGAAGTCCACACCGGGGCCCCGTACAGAGCCATGGATCGCACGATCCCTAAGTACAACCACTTACAGATGGTGCTCGGGCCCCCCCAGATTAGGAAGCAGCGTTGACAACGCACCCGCGGCGCCCATCAAGTTGGGCGTCAGCCGCCGAAAGTGGGGGCCAAAGTCCCACCGACTGTCGAGCAACAGTCCCAGATACTTCATAGTGGACTCGACAGCAATTCGGGCCTCCCTGACCACGATTCACAGTTCTAACCTAACCTAACCCATTTAGTTGAGGTGTCACAAGTGGCATGAAATATAACATAACACTTAAAATTTGTTTTTAAATATAAAAAATTCACGAAGCGAGCGGTTCCGCTTGTTTTTTTGTTTATTTTTATTTATTTTAAAGAAATTATATGCATGATATTACTTTATAGCTTTTTTTCCACTCAGTAGTAACTTTAGTAAGTCAGGAAAGAAAGAGCCTTAAAAGCACCATGAGTTTTGACTGATTTTAATGTGATTTTAGTAAAAAATATTGTATGTTGATTTTAAAGAGATTTATTTTAGATACTGATTATTGAAATTTAAACGTTTTATTTTATCTAGGTACCTACTTTTCTCATACTATGTGTCAGGTCATTTTTGTAAAAAAAATGCATTTATGTTTTTGTTGAAATTTATTAGTTGTTGGAGGTTGTTGAATAAAAAAACCTTTAAGTAAAAAAATTTTGTGAATTCTAAATTCTAAAATATAAATGTTCAATACTCCCGGGATCCCGGTATTGGAAATTTTCTATACGGTATTAATACCGGTATCGAAAAAATCCGGTATTCGAAACCCCTAGCTACGATAGATATATAGAATGCGGGGACTCCCCGCAGGCGGGGTAGTGAGTTATAATGACTAATAAAAGTCATAAGTCGATAACGCGGTCGATACACCGTTTACAGGGACGGGCGTAGCAACCAATGAAATTCATCGGTCGGTAAAAAGCATGCGGAAATTCATACCCAATGAAAATTTACCTTCGGAGCAACTGCCAAACTTGTGGTGGAGGTTCTCCGCATACCGCAATCGACTATTGCACGCTTTAAAGAAATCTCCAGCATCAAACTCAAACTCCGAACAAATATTTGAACACCGTAAGGACTAAACTCAAAGCATTTATTTCAATTAAACCATTTACAGGCACTTTTGAATTGTCAAGGAATCGGTCAGTCAGAAATAGGTATGAAGCTAGTTGCCCATTCCAAAGCGTAGTAGGTACCTATGGAGAAGAACGGGCAAGAAACTCCACGGACACTCTTTTAAATAAAAAATTGTTACAAAATATTGGTTACATCATTCATGTTGAAATTATACATGTGAGAACAATGTAGAAAGACGTGCACGTTAGAAGCGTCCGTAATAAAAAGATAAAACAAAGAACAATTCAAAAAATTTAAATAAAATAAAAATAAGAATAAGCCCTGGCAGCCAAGAGATGACCAGTCCCAACTGACGGCGCCCGTTCACGAACACGATGCATGGATTAGCACCATTCAGCTCAACCATTTTGAAGGGAGCTAAATGATCCAACACACGCGCCACCATCAGCGAAACATTTGAGTGAGCATGACATAGCCACCAGGGCACATTCAAGTCAATGCAAGATATATTACCCGGTAAATGGTAACTCTTTAGTACATAGTGCTCACACCTGCTGGCCCTATCGACTAATGAAAACAGTTCCCTGCATGTGGGCCCATTGGCATGCGTTACAGAAATCTCCCGCACCCCGCATACGAGCCCTATAGATCAATGAAAACGAGACTTTTAGGGCACCAACCACCGGCTATCCAAGCCTGTCCTCACTGTAACCTAAATGAGTATTGAAAGTTTTTCAGAATCATGTCCCGTATAAGGTGTAGTTTATACATCATACATTTGTTTCATACACCAGCCTGCACTTTTGAGGACCTAAAAACGGTCACTGATGCCGCGTTTGGCGTGGTCACCTATGGGCCTAACTCATTTAACATCATGATTTTATAATGTAAAATATTTACCTTTGCCATCGTCTCGGAACGAAGATTTCATAATGAAATTAATGACATGGTTCTGGTATAACATTAATCGGTAGTTTGTTGTTTAATAAAGTGCATATTTTTTACATTGTAGATGCAAGAACCCAGGACGACGTACAGCAACTCTGACATAAAAGCCGAAGTGAGGAAGTTGGTTCAGCACTGGAGCCCAAGTGACAGTATAAGTGTAAATAAATTTCGATTCTTTACCTAGTCTAATAAATACTCTGGTGGAATTAGAGGCGAATGAAAGGTGACTAATAAAATACAGGGTCAAATTAAATTAGCTAGCAAAACCCCGCAGACTTTATGGATATCGATATCTAAAAACGTAAAAATAAAAAATTTAAATATTTGATGATTTTTTGGGGTCAAGACCGCTGGTAGTTTTTTTACTTGAAGTGTGAGTTATTTTGTTTCTACGTGTTCCCGAAAGCCATTAGTTTCGGAATGGAATAAATTTTGTTCCCCAGCGGCAATAAATTATATAATTATATTTCAGTAAATAATCCTGATTAAGAGGTTTTATTATAATTTTAATAAATCAAGTGAAAAGAATATCAACCGTAAATTAAATTAAAAAAACGAATAAAATAAATCTGCATATTGTTAATAGTGTACACTTTTTCTGAAAATAACCCAACTAATTTATTCTGCAGTAGTGTGAACTCTTTCCTTTGCTCATCCAGACGAGTTTTAATCTCTAGGCAGAAATCTCGTAGTTTATTAAAAGCACTTAATTCCAGATAGCAATCACAGTAATTTGGTGTATAAGTTTCTTCTATCATTGTATTTCCTCGAACCGGTGTTTCCAAATTACCTTTCTTTGAGATATTGCAAGTGAATTCTGGACATATCCATCTGTTCTTGTAATCCGGCGTGAATGCCCCGAACTGCACCTCCGTTAAGGCAAGACACTTTAGATGATATACTTTTTTAGACTTGTCTCGTGAACACTGCGGATATAACAAATCTTTGATCACATCATCACAGCCGTCACATTTCTTGTCCATTTAGGAAAATAAGTATTAAATATTATCCCGCAAACAACACGTCCGCGCGCTAGCTCGCTCGGCCGCTTATCTTTGCATCTATATTTTGTCTCTGCATCACCCAAAGGTTGACTGGTAGAAAATGCCTATGGCATTAAGTCCGCCTCTGTGCATTAAAGAGCATAAAGTATTTTATAAATAAAAAACAATCTACTACAGTTCAAATGTCCGGCCGTGGCGAATGTGACGTCATAATCCACGATACTGCTTTGTTTACGTCACTTTTTTTAGCCCCAAATCATATAAAAGTAAACTTGAACAGCGCTTCGGTAATCTTCGTGTTTCCGAATAAGTACGAACGTTGCGCCATAGAGGCAAAGTTTACATTTTTTGTACTTAAACCATTTTTCTTCCTTAAGGGTGATCCGGTGCCAGATCTGCCGGCACCGCTGCTAGATCCGCCGGTACTGGGCACACCACCGCCAGGTCTGCGGGTACCGGGCACACCACCGCCAGGTCCACTGAAACAGGGCGCAAAGACCACAACGAGGAGGACGACTACAAAGAAGAGCACGACTTCAAAGAAGAAGACGACGACGTTGCCAGCGACGACACCGGAGGTGAAATTGGACATCAAGGCCATTTTAGAAATCATCTCGAACCTGACTTACGACTACGAATGGAATCTCTCTGAGCAGTTCAACAAGACAATTTATGAGTAAGTTTGAAAGTCAGTAAAAGCACAGTATAAACAAGTAACAGTATTATTTCATCTTTGAAAATATAATTTACATTTTTAAATATTTTTATTAAAACAAAGAATCAAAAAAATCATTTAATTTTTTTTTGTCGTGTTAAAAATTGGAAGTCGGTTGTTTTTTTTTTTGTAAAAAGTTTTTATTTTTCACTTTTTAGTTGTGGTACCTACCCCACACAAATTCGAAAACCACTACCTACTATGTAAATAACAGTGACAGGAACTTATCATATCATCCACATACTAAGTGGGAAAAAGTACGTATTATTGAAGCTAACTCAAAAACTATCAAAGCAAAGTTAATAAAATTTATATGGGACTATTTCGAGAGCATACCCTTTCAAACAAAAGAAGAATTTTCAAAATCGGTTCACAATTGACGGAGAAATCGGTGGACATACATAAAAAAAAACAAACATACGCGACGAACATATAACCGCCTCCTTTTTGGAAGTCGGTTAAAAATATATAAAACAGTAGCCCACCGGTATCGAGAACAGGGTCCAAGTACCGGTGGTCAAGGTTCTCTATCCTTAGGTACATCCTTATCCTTACATATTATAAAACAAAGTCCCCCGCCGCGTCTGTCTGTCTGAACGCGATAAACTCAAAAGCTGCCGAACGGATTTTCAAAAGATTTTCACTAATGGACCGAGTGATTCTTGCGGAATGTTTTACTGTGTAATTCATTAAGGTTTTGTGTGAATTGGCTGAAATATGATGATTATTGTTGAAGATGTCGGAAAAAATCATGCCGACTGGGAGCTTTACTGGCGTGCGCCACGTAAACCGGTACAGATACATCAAATTTATGTTCTATGATATTGAAGATCTTAAAAATTTCAACAAAAAAATCCGCAATGCATATGTCTATCTTCTAAGGATGACCCACAGTAACCATTTCTATCTTTCAGAATTTGATAAAAAATCCATTGTTATTTCCGAAGCTATATTGACCGGTATAATATTATTATTAATCCTTATCCAATAAAATATGTTATTTAAATTGGGCATTTAATTGAGAGTAAAATATGCCTTGACATCATATAATTTAAATGAATGAATTAAAAGATATCACAGATTCAAAATTACGCGTAACAAAATAATTATGGTTGGAACGCAGCGGTAGGAATCAATAACCTTTTCCTGGACTATTAGGTATGTAATCCCGGTACTGCCCGGTAGTACGTTCCCGTGGTATGTTTTCCGACATCCACGCGGGCGAAGCCGCGGGCAAAAGCTAGTGATACTATAAAGAAAACACTTTTTTCTTGCTATACTTTTATCCATACCTCTGTACTATTTCACAATCAAACGACGACTAATTATGCATTACATTTTACCATTTGAAACGACTTTTGCCCCACCCAGAAATAACGATAATCATAACCGTCATTTCGAAGTGTTGCCAAAGTAAAACAATACAGTTGCCATAATGAAAATACATTTAGAAATTTCATAAAATATTAATAATGTGTACTTTGACAGTGTATATTATAAATCGATATTAAAATAATATTTTTTTAAAATTAAATCAAAGAAATTATGACAATACGCACCGTGTTCAGAAGTCCCGCTTCCTGGATCAAGTCTTTGATTCAGCAGCTTAAAGGTGCTGATAAACTTGCAGGTGTTGGTCGAGGTTATCGGCACAATGATTGCTGTATCCACATCCCACATGTCGACAGTCTCGTGAGTCAAGGTCCAAGATACTTAATCTGCCTATCTTTTTATTATTATTTTATATGTTAACATATCTCGGGGTCTCGGTCTTTTGGAAGGCGTACGAAGCCAACTCCAAAGCCAACTCGCAGAAGCCCTTGGATAATTTTAAATGGAATGAGGATTATCCCTGTATGCACTGTGCAAGTACGAGTAGACCAAGGACAATCCCCAGTTGGTGCAGAACTATTGCAGAGTTTGAAAACAAAATATATTGGCCTATGGATTTGGGTGGCTATAGTGGATTTGCTACCATGAACCATGGAATAGCTATGTCCCCTACCTGACCAATGTTATATATAATATACTCGTATATACAAGGATGAAATGGCAGGGGGCGACTTGCACACTCAATAATGGGCCCCGGAAACTGTCGCTAGCACTTAGTGACGTAGGGACAAGGGGGGCAACATAGCCTGAGGTGCTTGAGGAGTGGAGAGGTATTCCACGGCTATCAGAACAATCTCAGAGCCCGAAAGATGATCGAGATTCCTACCAGCACTTACTGGAATACTTCCTTCCTAGCACGTTTGCTCTTGCGAATCTACACTCAAGCTGGCCTTTATAGGTAAGAATGAGGTGGGAGCTCTGTTTCTCGTCAGTGTTCACTCGGAACAGGTTACTAAATATATCCACGTCTATTGTATTTTATAATGGACTAGCTTCTACCCGCGACTTCGTTCGGGTGGAAGTCGTAAGACACCACAATATACTACAATAACAGCCACATTTTTATAAAACTTCCCTGTATACTACGTTTGTAGTTTTATTCTCAGCAGCCAAAATATACAGAGAGTCAGGAATGGTAAGCGACGTACAGTTGTCAGTGTGAGAAGCAGCTTGTCCTGAGGTTAACACCCGCAGCCTTCAGCCTTCGGTGTCGGCCCCTGTGACTTGTTGATCGCAAAGCATACGCTCACAGGAACTGCACGCGCTTAAACTGGTAATCGTTGGGAATTAGTGGTATACGCGGTATAAACACTGTCACGACATCGCCACAACCTGTTAGAATTTTCACCTCGATGACGTTTCTCTGCAAAGACACGACTTTGAGCTAGGTTCAGTTACATAGCTTCGGCAGAGTTAAGTTCCGAAGGAGCATAATCGGGACACCGACCTTCAGCTGGATGATGTACACCGGAAGTCCACTTGCCATTAGCAAATTGAAAAATTCTGCGGGGTAATGTGTGGCATTATCTTCCTCCACACAGTATTAATGGAGTTGTATATCACTTCGCTCCCTTCAATTTGCAAGAAAAAGTTTTGGTTGATCGCTGCAGCTTGATCATTTTGGCGTTAAAATGGGAACACGCCCAAGAATTCTCTTGGTACGGTATTCGACTGATATCCCCGCATACCAGACGAATAAGATCTTCTAAAGTGGGAACTACTCTATCAAGAGTCTCTGGTAGAGTGCCTTCACCAACTTTTGGAATAACATCGGAGAATTCTTGAGCATTTGAATTTCCGTCAAGCCGAACTCGCATGATGACGGTCAAACGCAGTCTATCGTAGTGGCGCACATACGTCATGGCGTCTTGTGTCCGCTCATGCATATTGCGTGGCCGCCCAGTAAAAGAAGAAGGCAGCACCACCTTTTGACCCAGCTGATCGCATCTTTCAAGTGTATATAACTGTCCGCTCTAAGCTGCGCCTGATTGTTTCTAATATAACTCAACCTTTTCGTCTCGATTTTCGCGAACGAAAATATAGCAGATGATTATCTTCTCCATAGGTATTATTATACACAACAAATCAAACACAGATATTTTTACAAACCGCTAAAGGACCGTGGACGCACCGGTGCGTTCAAGCACCCACGCGGCTTACATCTCTATTTGTACGCTCAAATAAAGTCTAATGTCCTCTGTGGCTTTTTCACTCTATGGTCGGATAGATAATCTAGTCAATAAAACCATTTAACTTAAAAATACGTGGAACGCGACTTTATAAAAAATTGTTGAAAGTGCCTGACGGTTGGTACAAGTATTATTTCGTTTTTTTGTAGTTTTTGTGTGTAAATCGACGGGAAGTGGTATTATTTTAATTTTTAAGTAGATATTACATCGTTGTAGATAATATTTGCAGTAAATAACATCAAATTATACCTATTTTGACCCACCCAAAAAGTGTAAACAAACACGCGAGTGATAAGTGACCGTGCTGTGATTTTGTAGTGTGTAATCGTCGGTATTTGTAGGGTAAGTCCTGTTTTTTTAATGTTAAATCGTATTTGTCATCGTTTTAGACAGTATTTTCACCTAAATACAGCAAAAAAAAATTTTTTTGGTACGGAGAAAGTTACGTAAACACTAGAAAGTTTAGGTCATCAAAATTCTAGATTTTTTGAAAGAAAGAAAGAAGAATTCGTGTGAATTGGTACAATAGTTTTATCAGAAATCATTAAAATTGTGAAGCAAGGAATTCCCAAGAAAAACCCATAATTAACAATAGCTAAGCTTGCTTACGGAGATTGTAAACATTTAAAATGTAATCCTTATCTATTCGAGAGCCGAATTCCTCTTACAATAATAGCTTACGACTTCTAAGAAACCCACGCCTTTTGTTTATCTTATCGCTTGGTCATAAATCACTGCCGCGTGGGTGGTCTCGGCGCTTGACAGTTATGACTTATTCGGCGCTTCCGGCCTTGAGCGGTTAAAACTAAAAAGAGTTTTTGCTTATGTTTTTCAGTGAGTTCAACCTTTTTTGAATAAAATCGGATTGAGTTTTCAAACATGTGTCAAAATATAATGTATTTTAAACTAAGGAGTATTGATATCAACTTCGAAGCAAATCATTGCCAAAATAACTTTCTACCCCTTTTTGACTTGAATTGACGGGGTCCGTTAGGGCCAATGCCTGCCGGGGGTTCGAAGAAAACCGATGGGGACATCGTGGCCCCCGGCAACAGGGCAACCGAAGGAACACGGGTGGGTTTTAGTCAGTAAGAGTCTGACACGCCCTCCCGCTCCACCCAGAGCGGGAGAAGTTATTTGATAATTTCCCACCCAAAAAAAAAAAAAAAAAGGAGTATTGATATCAACTTCGAAGCAAATCATTGCCAAAATAACTTTCTACCCCTTTTTAACCCCGTTAGGGGATCAATTTCAATGAAATACGAAATACATCTTCCAGCAATTCTGTTAAAAAAGGTTTATGCAAAATTTGAAGTAGATTGAACCATGGAATCACGCTGTCCCATACAAACTTTGCTCCCCTTTTTCACCCTCTTAGGGGTAGAATTTCGGAAAATCCTTTCTTATCGGATGCCTACGTCATACAAAGAACACACCCTCCAAGTTTCAGGTCTCTACAATCAGCGGTTTAGGCTGTGCGTTGATCCGTCCGTCAGTCATTCAGGACAAAGCATTTTATGTGCATAGATTTCCGCAAGGTTACGCCCGAATCAATTAACTATCTATATAGTGCTAAAATTATCTACGTGTTCTTTCCAGTTAATAATATCTTATCTATTATTACGCCTAAAAACTTTGATTTTAACCTCTCCTACGCGTAAACTGGGGATGATTTCTTTTTCTCATCTGTCCCACATTCTGCTGACATCTCTTTGAGGTGCGCGTGGAACACAACGCGCCGTCAACCCGGGCCTGGTCCTTATCGGACGGCGAGCTACCCATTGCTCACCGTCCGCAAGCCCGCGCCTATGGTGGCCGGAAATCGGCTCGCGATTCCCGACGCCCAGGGCGTCTCCTCCTGCGGCGGTTAGGGGCGTGAGGGCGCGAAGTTTGCCTCTCCCTCACGCGTTCCGCCTCCTCCTTTGCGAGTATTACCGCTATCGAAAGATGCGTTACTGAAAGGGCTACAATACTGCATTATATTTTTTTTATTTATTTAAATACAACGCTTCTTTTTCTATCGTTTCTTTTGGGTCTTTTTTCAAAGAATCTTAAACTTTTCAAAAACGAAAAGAGATATCGAAAAAAGAAAAAGTGACCCTGGAGAATATAAAGGGCTTCAAAATGATACCATTCTGGTTTCGATAGGATTAGCATTGAAAATGCATTTTCGTTCGCGTCACTTTTCAATTTATTTATTTTTTAATTAAAATAAAATCAATCACCAAAAAGGTGTCTCCGAAAGGGGTTTACAAACATTTGTTTTGCAGTATTGCAGCCTTTTCAGTACCTAACGCATCTTTTGATATCATTTTCATTTCTCTATATTAATAATTGAGGACGGTAGCGCCCCGGTTGCACTTTTTAACCGACTTCCAAAAAGGAGGAGGTTATATGTTCGACGCGTATGTTTTTTTTTCCTTTAACAAAGATGGCTAGCTGACTCACGAAATTCATGCTTCAACATCGCTTCAGAATACATACAGGCTGTACCAGAAAGGCGCGCTCAAAAAGGGCTTGGTACGGACCATCAAACCGCACAAACTTCCCCATGGGACCAACATCTTAATCGCGAAAAAATAACTAGGAGTGCCATAAATATTTTTTTCTTGACACTGGTAGCAGGTAGTGGTATTCGAATGTGTGTGGGGTAGGTACCACAACTAAAAAGTGAAAAATAAAAACTTTTTACAAAAAAAAAAACAACCGACTTCCAAAAAAAAAACACTACAAAGTGAAAAATAACTTTAATTTCGGAAGTCGGTGGCAAAAAACGAAAACACAAAACCCAAGACACCGACTTCCGAAATTAAAGTTATTTTTCACTTTGTAGTGTTTTTTTTTTGGAAGTCGGTTGTTTTTTTTTATAGAATAGAATAGAATAATATTTATTTGCTTAAAAACGGGTAGGTACCCTTTTTCAATAAAAGTGCAATCGGGGCGCGCTTAAACGATCGAAAAGTATTTTCGATGCTAAAAATCAAAGCACAAAAAGTTTCCTGTTGACAGCGATGCGGACAGGCGCTCCACTATACGATCTGTTGCCAAATAAAAATTTAGAAATTTTTTCTTCCTTTATTCTATTCTTTACGCGCACATTGGTCAGCCGCACGGAAGACAGGTCAGCCACGAGCAGCACTGCGAAATATCCTATACCTACTTCAGGGCTTGAGATACTGGTATTTTTGGGAACCTATACCTAGCATTGGCCTTGGTGTGATACCGGTACCAGACGAAGTACCTGTAATATTGATACCGATAGTTTCTACTCAGTACCTATCGCTATTGTTCCGGTACCAAACAAATATTTTCGTAAGAGAAAGCAGATAATTTTAGTATGTAAACAGGATAGTTAAGTAATAGGCATTAGAAAAATAACTTCAAGGTTGCCAACCGTACGAGGTTCCTCGTACGAATACGAGAATATTGGTACTCGCAAGGAACCTAAATTTGGTACTGGTACTTGTTAGGTGGAGTACCGATACCCGTCTGAAACCGGTACCCAGGTACCGAAATGGCAACAACTGCTAAGTACCGATACGGAACTTATACTTTAGGTACCGGTTCCAAGCCCAGCCTTACTGTACTACCGCTGCCTTTCTCAAATTTGTAAAATGATTTCAAATTATAGCCGTATGTTTCCCCAGGGTCGGTGTCCCAACTTGCGGGCCATCTGCTAACTGGACTACCACCATTGACTTGAATGCCACCACGTTGTATCCTTGGGACTTCGAGAACAGCTCTGTAGTCGGCAAGGTATGATAACATCGTCATCAATCATCATATCCCAATTTATTTATGGTCTTCGTAGCATGTCTTATTTTGCTGTAAATCTCTATTCAGCTACGGTTTCTTACGACAGCGGTGGCCGCAACATAACGGCCGTAGTCACGGCTGTCGTGAAAATTATGGCAACAGGGTTTGACTATACGGTGTCAAAAAACGCTACCGTTAAGTAAGTTGGTGTGGTGTTACCTCCACGCCTAGAGGTGGGCGCCGCGCCGCTTATTGTGCGCCGCTGCCGCCGAGTATTTGAAATTTAGCGCCGACTGAGACGATCTGACGAAAAAAGTGTCACAATATATAACTCCTTTTTGACTCTTGCTTCGTCTGAGATCGCCTCAGTCAGCGCTAAATATGTTAAAGACCATTGATCACAGATTTCCTTTGACCAAAAATGTAGTAGTGGCATCTCTTTTAGATCCTAGATTTTCAGGATTGAAAGGAATCGATTCTTATTTAGAGATGGACAGAAAACAGGCTCTAAAAGTCTAAACTAACGCTGCCTGTCCACTGGAGCAGAGCGAGGCAGCGGAGCGAAGAGATGTGCTAATATTAACCAATAGGAGCGGAGCTCTGAAGTGCGGCTTTTCTGGCAGACGTCATCAATGCACATGGTTATTCTTCTGATTTGCCATATTCCGATTACGGTAAAACTTCTCGGGATCTATCAGAGTCATAATGAAGCTCCTCTTCGACTTAATCTTTGCTGGCAAAATTGTCTGAGAACCACAGTAGTTTCAGCAATATTGTCGAGGCAAAAATGAACAGATGTCTCAAGAACATTGAGATTTTCACTTAATCAAAAAAACATTTTTTTTAAGTGTCCCGCGCCGTAGCTTGGCGCCGCCACGCCGATAAGTTTCTCCAGGCGCGCCGCCACCGAGAAATTTTTGGTCGGCACTAAATTTCAAATACTCGGCATATAAATAACGATTAAGTGGCGCTATTCGACGCTAAATTGCGGACGCTGCGTGGCGTTCACCGCAGTCTTAAGAAACCCTAGCTTTACGGAATGACCTCACTTATTGACGCGATATGGCAGCCGTTCAGGAAGAGTTTTATGTCCATCCAATAAAAATGAATAGTTCGACGCAGTGTCGAGTCGCTCAAACCGAAACAAGGCAAATTAGTTTTTCGCTTGTTTTGTATGCACTCTGTTGACGGCTCTTCGATCAACAATATTGTTGATCGAAAGACTGGCTCAACCCGATTTCGCGTCACTCGTCGTCCGCACTCTTTAGCCGTCATCTCAGGAGTCACCCCGCTCCAGTCATATCACCTTTCACACAATCATTATCACAAAGCTCATTCTTGTTCATAATTATTTATATTGCCATGTTCATATAAATGTTATTCATTAGTTACTAAACTGCTTTTTTACGTTGTAAATCGCTGTAGGTATAACTGGTTAAAGCAGTTATAATAATAACCCCACCGCCGTATCCCTACGTTGACGTCGTGGTGGAGCTTGCGCGCTCCGAACTCTAGGTCTATGTTGGTAGAGTTTACTTTGCCGGAACAGATCTGGGATGAGGAGCCAAGTGAGATACAAAAACCCGCAGGGCAGCATGTGGCGAGCTGTTGGGCAGTAGCGGCCCCACGGACCCTATCTCCCGTGAGAAGTCTTGTTCCTCACCTCTGGCTTGCCTTAATTGGCCGGATGGAGTGAACACTGACGAGGAACGGAGCTCCCACCTCATTCTTGCCTTTAGGCCAATAAAGGCAAGAATGAGGTGGGAGCTCCGGTGGGAGCTTGAGTGGAGATTCGCAAGAGCAAACGTGCTCGGAGAAAGAAAATATTCCAGTAAGATGCTGGTAGGGATCTTGACCGTACTTACGGGATTGTCCTGATAGCCGTGGAATACCTCTCCACTCCTCTTAAGCACCTCGGGACATGTTGCCCACCTTATCGCTACGACACTTTGTGCTAGCGACCGTTTTCGGGCGCCTATTATTGAGTGTGCAAGTCACCCCCTGCCATTTTATCCGTGTATACAATAACATTGATCAGGCAGGGAACATAGGCCTTCCAAAGTCCTAGTCCTTCCATAAACCACTATAGCCACCCAAACCCGTAGCCCAGTATATTTTGTTTCCATTTTCTGCAATAGTCCTGTACCATCCACTGGTCAGGTCCACTCAAATCTGTATGGTTCTTTCCTCAGAAGACCATTTCAGACACAAATCTACATGGTCCTCAAATGAAATGCTCTGACCAAGATTATTTCTGGGTTTTTATATACACATTGACATTAATGAATTTTATATAAACAATGACATGAATATTTACTTTTAAAGTATTTTATTATTTTAATTATTGTGAATGTGAAGACTCTGTGGGTCATTCCTTTTTGTTTTGTTTTTAATATTTTCTCAGTTACTTCTAATCATGGTCTGGTAGTTTGAGTAATTTAAGTGGCCTACCCAAATGTCCTGTTTTTGGTATTGTTCGTCGAATCGTTGAGCTCCTTAAATTCTGAGTTGAGCTGCACGATAACTGACAAATGCGTGCACTGACTGGACAGACCCTCTCAATCTGTGTGGTGCTTTCCTCAAAAGACCACTTTAGACACCAATCCACATGGCCTTCACATGATCTGACCAAGATTATGTCTGGACTTTAAAAGAGACTGAGACCTCTGAGTTTGTTTCGGCCTTTCTTCTCAGAGTAGTCAGATAGGAAACGCCGACCTCATCTAGTTTTAAAATATGATTGACGTGTTAAAGTGTTTGTACAAACCTACTTACAGAAATAAAATCATTTATCATTTAACCGAGGATTGTCCTTGGGTGCACTTGCATAGTGCGAACAGGAACAATCGTCGGTTGGTGCCTCATTTCATTAAAAACGTCTAACGGGCCTCTGCGAGTTGGCTTCGGCCCCTCGTACGCCTTCCAAAGGTCCGGGGCCGTAGGATCAAAATAATAATAATAAACAACTTTGACATGTTTACAATAAATTACAGAGCATTGAGTCGGGTTGGCGCCGCGAAATTCTAAGACGCTCTTCAATTAGTTATTTGGATATATTTTTTAATGGTTTTAGTTATTGTTCTATCCTATTGATAGGTTAATAAACTTCGTAAAAAAAATATTTTATAATATAAGGATATGCAAAATTTAGATATTTATGTTCTTGATTGAAAAAAAATGGGTGAAAATAACAAAACGTTTTTTTAGTATAGGTAAACATGCTCGCTTTTATTGTACCTAAACCTAATTCTTATAAGTCTTATAAGAACCAATAGGAAATATTATACAGATAACGAAACAGTTACAGTTTTATATGGGTTTCATAGTAAAATAACTAACTATCCCAACTAATATAATATTATAAAGTGCGTTTGTTTGTTACGCTGTCACGCTAAAATGGTAAAACGGATTTAAAAGAAATTTGGCTCATGGATAGACCATGACCTGAGTTAGGACATAGGACACATTTTATCCCGATATTCCCACGGGATCAAGTTTATGCGGGTGAAACTGCGGGGTGCAGCTAGTTTGACATAAGTTTAACATTTTCTTTCACTCACTTTTAATATAATATCATCATCATCATCATCTTCCTGCCGTTGTCCCAATCTGATATTAGGTACGTGGGGGTGGCGCACCACGTTTTCTTGTTCCATTCTCCCATGTCAACCGTCACGCTAACATAACATCACGCCTATATATCCCGACGGGTTGGGCAGAGGTGTACTTATAGTACCCCACATTTCGCCAGTTATGTTTGAGTCTCATGTAATAGAGGGTGAGCCTATTGCCACTAACCAGGCACAAATCCAGACTCCGGGCTACTAAGAAATTCCAGATGGAAAAACCAGATAGCACGTTTCCTGACCCGGGAATCGAACCCAGGACCTCATACTCAGCAGAAACGCTTGCGACCACTAGACCAACGAGGTAGTTTTAATATTATTATTATTATCACAAGGTATTTTGTTGTAACATTATAGAGGAACTCTACGGCGCCCTCTGGTTCGCGTCTGCCTCTTACCAACCGAAGAGGAGTTACTGAAAGGTTGAAAGAATTGAAACCTCAGAGTTTCAACGGGGGGAGGATGTTAACGCCTGCATCTTTTATTGTGAAGACGTTTTGTGCGTGTGTCGCGTTTGCTATTCTGAAGGGCTAGGCACCGTTCTGAGATTGTTTTTACTTACTGTCACTATTCTTAGGTATAATTTTTGTCAAATTTTTCACCATATTATCGCGAACCTGTACGTTCCACGTATTTTTATTGTAAAATATAGTTTATGTATCAAATTAAATTACCAAATCTTGATACGAGAGTTTAATTGAACATCACTGAAACCCCGAGTCTCCGACAGAACGAATCCAAAAATAGTCCCTCGCTATTGATGGATAATATTAAAGTTTATTAGTTTTATGGTGGAGATCCACAGGGCGAAAGAGTGAATGAATTTACCTCAAAAAAAAAACGGTACCCTTATAGAATCACTCGTGTGTCTGTCTGTCTTTACGTCCGTCTATAACCAATTTGCTCCGAATCTAATGGACTGATTAAATTGAAATTTGGTAGAGATATGAATTTCTGTGACTCAAACACGGACGTGTTACGTGTAACATTACTAAATTAATTTTGAATGTGGTGATCACTTTTGAGAAGCTAATTAGAAAATTAAAAAAAACATTTTGTGTAATGTACCTACCATGTGACATATCAAATGAAAAGGCTTCTTACTATGAGCATCCCAAATAGTTTCTTTTTAATTTAAAACCAAATTGTTTAAAATTAAATATGAAAAAATAGACGAAAATTGACCATTCCCCCTTATCTCTGAAACTAATGAGCCCACAATTTTGAAAAAAAATTACACTAAATAGTTACAGATTACAGGGAAACCTTTAAGAAGTTATTTTCTTTCATGTTATTGCTTCTGGAATGCCGTCAAAAAATCCAGTAGGTATAGATAATTATATATGTGGGTGGAAGATTGTAGGTAAGCTTTCTTAAAATAGAATAAAATGTTGTAAGACGGGTGGGTATCGATGTCATTACATGCACATGACACCTGTCATTTGTCTCTGGGAGGGCAACGTATCTGTGATTTGCGCTCACACTTGGTGCACTCTCCGTACTTGGCTTATGTCCATTGAGACTGGACGCTGTGACCGTTGGCAGGATATTATTATCCTTACTTGGTTCTGCATTCAACCAGTCAACCCTGAGTAATGGAGGTCAAATAGGCAGTCGCACCATGTAAAATACTGGTGGTATTAAGCTGCAGCTGGTTAGACTGGAAGCCGACCCTTACATAGTTGGTAAATGGTTAGGCTGATGATGACTGAGTTGCAAATTGTGTCCAGTGCTTCGTCTGTGGACTGCAGTCGCCGGAGATCCCACGCAACGCGCATTGTGCGGACGCATTCGCTGGCGACTTCCTGCCGCTGATGCCTGTCGACCCGAAGGCCAGAGGAAAGATTGCCGACTTCAGGAAGTACTGCCGGTATATGGATACGTAAGTATTAAGTAGCTCTTCTGAAGGCGACCGCAGCCGTAAACTGCAAGCGGCAACTTTGCACAATCGCGATGACAGAATCGCGATGCACTTTGTTGTATTTATTATGAAGTCGGTTTTTTTGTAAGTTTTTGTTTGTTGCGTGTTCCCTCACGAAGTCTTGCCACAGAGTAAAAGGTGGTCTTGCTATGTGTTTTGTAGTAGTATTGTAACATCATCAACACAGACGAAGTAGATAAAATACGTTTTATTAAAGCTCATTCAATAAACAATCATCAGACCTTGACCAAATTTATATGAGACCACTCCTAAGTACTCCTAACGCGAGCCGTCCACCGCCAGCTAAACTAAGTTAGTTTAACTTAGCTAGACAGTTTTTCATACATGTGAGTGGACACACTTGTACTTATGAAAAACTGGCGAGCTAAACTAAACTAACCTTAAACTAACTTCGTTTAGCTGGCCGTGGACGATCGGTGTAAAAATAGAATCATCCCCTTTCCAATACAAATCGAATCATCAAAATCGCTGAAGATCCAAAAAAAAAATATTCCGATGAATTGAGAACCTCCTCCTTTTTCGAAGTCAGTTAAAATTTTTAATAAAATAATACGTATGTGATTATACCGCTACAAGGTTCTTGATGTGGCGCGTGGCCAAAATTTGAACTATCGCCGCCATCTTGTTTTTTCAGTACATTTCACAAAACTATAATTGCACAAATGCTTACCAACAGCGCCCTCTGTCGATGTCATTTGAGCGCCAAAAGATCCTTGCAGCAGTGTATGTTATGTTGTGTTCCTTTCAGTCTGTGCTAAATAAATTGTATTTTATTTTTTCTTATTTAGGCAAAACTACATAGAGAACCCCGACGATCCACATGCCATATATGGACGGTTCACGGGCGGCTGTGCCGTGCGCTGGACAGACCTCACAGGGGTCTACACTCAGAGAACCTGCCGGTCCAAGTTCAGACCCTTGATGGGCAAACACTTGGCCAGTAAACGGATGGCCAAATTGGAGCTAGCACTCGTGGTAAACATTTAATGTTAAATTACTTTAAACACTAACCTGTAAAAAAAACGGGTGACAGACTGACAAAAAGTAATCAGAATAAGTTCCGTTTTACTTTTTTTGGTACGTACGAAACCTAGCACAATCGACGGGCGTAAGTAAAACGCCCGCACTGCTGGGTCACAGGCCTCCTCGTTGTGAGAGAGAGTGTGCTATAACTCAACACGCGATCCCAGTGCGAGTTCGTAACAACAAACATTCACAGAGTGGTGGTTATCACAAGTCTTCGAAGTTTTGGTTCTAAGACATGCCTGCATGCGTGCATGCATGGTTATTAAACAAAGTATTATTATTACTTAGTGGGGACCACAAATCGCTAATCGTAAGGTAGGACGCCCTCAAGCTAGGTGGGCCAACGCTCTCCGTAGGGTGATATGTTGAGTTGAATGGCGTGCGATTGGAAAATGGAGACGTTTTGAATGTCCAGCAGTTTTTTTTTTTAGTGTCTGACATATCTCGAGACCCTGGGACCCCGGACCTTTGGAAGGCGTACACTTGGCCGAAACCAACTCGCAGAGCCCACTTGTACACAATTTTAAATGATGAGGCGGCACCAACCGACGATTGTGCCTGTTCGCACCATGCAAGTGCACCCAAGGACAACCGGTTGGTGTAGGATATGGAAATAAAGATATTGGATTATGGGTTTGCGTGGCTAAGTGAACTGGTTATCTAGAAATATGGAAAGACTATGGCCCCTGCCTGACCATTTTTTTTTTGTTAAATACTCTCAATGGTGGGCCCCCGAAAACGGTCGCTAGCACAAAGTGTCGTATCGATAAAGCGGCAACATGTCCTGAGGTGCTTCCACGGCTATCAGGATAATCCCGGAAGTACGGTCAAGATCAGTCAGCATCCTACTGGAATACTTCCGTCCTCCGAGCATGGTTGCTCTTGCTAATCTCCACTCAAGCCGGCCAATAAAGGCAAGAAAGAGGTAGAAGTTCTGTTCCTCATCAGTGTTCACTCCAGCCTGCCAATAAAGGCAAGCCAGAGATGAGGAATAAGACTTCTCCCGGGAGATAGGGTCAGTGGGGTCGCTACTGCCCAACAGCTCGCCACATGCTGCCCTGCGGCTTTATGTATCTCACTTGGTTTGGCTCTTCACCCTAGTTCCGTGTAAACTCTACCAGCCCTTTCCCGTGAGAATCGGGAATAATCCACAGTTATTCCTTGTCTACATTTTAAAGGGAACCTTTGTACAAAATTTCAGCTTTCTGGGTCCAAGGATTTAGGCTAGGCCTTGCTGAGTCAGTCAATGAGTGAGCCGAGACTTTTCTTTTTTATAAGCATCGCTGTAAAATGTTTTTGTCTGTTCCCAGAACGTTGAAAACGGCTGCATCATTAGTCCGATGGCGACTCTGCTGCCGGTGTCGCGGGGTATCTCACTGTACGCGCGGTTCCACACCTGCGTGTGTAGCACCAACTGGTGCAACCGAGCGACTCTTGAGAAGCCTCCCTTCAACACCATGTATGCCCATGTGGCCATCGTGCTAGCCTACTGGTTCGTACAAACTTGACCGAGGCAAATTCCCGCATTTAAAAAAGTTCAAAATCTAGCGTCCTTTCATATTGTACCTCTGATTTTGCATCATTATCAAAATAACAGTGATCATAATTTTAGTTCCAATATGGTTGCTGGTCAGTTGCTGCTTGGGTTGCTAACAGAGGCAAAATATATTTCAAAGGACTGAAGTTACATCGCAATCTCATCTCATGATCTAAGATCCGCAGAAGAATGACTTACACCCAATCTATTTAATGAATGAAAAGTATTTTAAATTAAATAGCAAAGGTTGTCCTTGAAAAGCTCTTTCAATTGCTATATTGTACATCTTGCAATGTTTTAAAAAAGTCATCTTTGAATTTTTTTTTAATCACATTCTGGCCAGGAATTTTTTGCCAACCCGCAATATATTTTCTAACTTACTAAATTTTATTTAAAATACTTTTCATCCGTTAAACAGATGGGTGAAGGTGGTTCCTCTGCGGATCATATCTATCAGCGACCATAGGTAAATGTCACAAACTTGTCAAAAATATAGCTGTACATTATAGGTATTTTTGACAGATTTTGAGACTGAGAGATTAGAATGAGAACGTTTTTAAATAGGTACGGGAATTGTCTCTTTGGTACCGCGATATGTTAAAGTCAGTTTCTTATGCATCCTGTATGGCTCCATCTTTCTTTTGCACTGGAACAATAAGAGCTCTAACGTCGAGATGTCGCGATGCCCCCGCAAGGGGGTGTGGCGAGCGGGTTCAGGGCTTCGCCCTTCGCCCGCGGAGTCTATACGTTGGCCCATACATATGGGCCCCTCAATTTTGTTCGCCTCGGACGGCAAGAGCTCTAACCGTCATAATACGGCTTTTGAACATGGTTCAGACAGAAGGAGATGTGATGTCTGGCACGCCGTGTTGTAGAGCGCCGTCTCTGTCACTCATAACTGTGCGAAGTCTCTTTCTATATCTCGATGTGTATTAAAATGCTCAGGTCCTCTCAGGTGGTATTTAATTTGTTTTTGATGATTTGTTTTGTTTTTGATATGTCATATCTATATTTTTGAATACGTTTTTGTTTTGCATTTGATTTTAAACAGTTTAATCATGGTTTCGTTGTTTCATTTTGTTTTTTAAACTTCCTTGTATAGGTATCTTAAACGGTTTGAAGGTTTTAGGGCTTCAACAGACATGCTACCTACTTAGTAAGTTCTATATTAGCATCACGAGTGCTATCGGCGATTTCGCGTTTTCATTGATGCTGCATCGCGTTTTGATGACTCTTTTTTTAACGATCGCCAAAGCAAAATCGCATCAATACTGCATTTCGTTTGGCGAATCACTACGTTTGAGCGTGGTAGCTGTCAAAATTGTGCGTTTTCTATCAATGCTGCATCATTAGATACAGGAATCGGGCACTCTTCAAGATTGCTACAAGCGTCATCACCGATGCATAGAGCAACAAAGCTTGCTGTTCGTGAATTACTTTATTTGTAGAACTTAATTTTATTTGTTAAAGGGGTAATACGGTGAGCCCTTCCTTTTGGTGACACCGATGGTCCTGTAGTTTCTGTCGTACGACTTCAAGACATTTCTCTCCTGCTGGTTCAATTGGAAATCGAAAACTTCAATATTGGCTTCAATTCGCTTCTTTGTCACGGATTTCAGGATCGGAATCACTCCTAGTTCAACCAGATTTTTTTAAATTTTTATTTGTTGCATAGTTTTTATACATTAAGATGTTTGATTGGTTTCATGTTTTATACATAATTGGGACGTATTTATAAACATTCTATGATCAATTATGCCTACACAATGCACATCAATAACTTACAACACCTAAAAAGCCGCATTCTTCCGGCAAAACGACTATTTACCAGCGCCCTCTAACGTTCAATGGTCCCTAAAATAATTTCGCTGGATCTAATATTACGAATAAGATTTTTGTAATATTTGAGTACCTAACAAAAATAAAAATAAAAACATTTTTTTTCACATAAACCTACATGGGCACTTATGAAAGCCTGCAAGAAACTCCACGGTTACTCTTTTAAAAATAATTGGCTTTTACAATACTTTCAAATAATAACAGTGTTACTAGGTATGGGAGGGCAGTGTAGGTCTTTCAATAAGTACCAGGTACTTAACAAAATTGAAAATGGTCAACCAATCTACAATCGACTAAGCCTACAGCGTTCTCACATTCACAAAATAGAAAAGAATCTATACATAAGATAAATTAATTAATAAAAATAAAAACCTATTTTAATAAAACGCAATTACATGATTGCTATTACAACTTTAAATCTGAATAATTGTCATCACTAATAAAGACTTGAAATTAAATCGTGGGTAGGTATATAATGGTGCCGATTCTTTTGTTCACAAACTAACCTAAATTTAAGTTCAGTGCATCTTTTTCTTTCTATTTCATTAAGAAAAGGACAGAAGATAAATTTTAGTTTAGTCCTGTCAAATTAATCAGCGCCTGTCACTACTCCATACAAGTTTAGACGTGATTAAAAACTTGCCTACTAAAATTACGTCAATTTACGTCAAGCGCTGATTAATTTGACAGGACTAAACTAAAATTTATGTTCTGTCCTTTTCTTAATGAAATAGAAAGAAAAAGATGCACTGAACTTAAATTTAGTTTAGTTTGTGAACAAGAGAATCGGCACCAATGTCAAATAATACTATAACTATGTCAAGGACGAATGTAAAAAATAAAATTAAAGATTAAAAAAACTTTTTTACAAAAAATACAACCGACGACATTAAAGTTATTTTTCACTTTTTAGTTTGGAAGTCGGTTGTATTTTTTGTAAAAAAATTTTTTTTCACTTTTTACTGGGTGAGTTTGCAATTTATATTTAAGTTACAATAGCCTAATGTCAACTGCTCATAAAAAATACCCAAATCGCTATAGATGTGCCTATAATATTTATTTTATTTATTTATTTTATTTATTTATTAAAAAAACAACTTATACTAGGTAACAGTTTGCACCACACATACAATCATAAAATTAGATTAAATTACATAAAAGTTGACAAAATTTGTTGAAATTAAATGAAATTAGTCAAGATTAGGCAAAATTAGATTAAATTAGACAAAATTAGATAAGATTAGATAAAATAAGATATAATTGGGGTAAAAAATTGGAATAAAATTATTAATAATTATAAACATTAATTTATTCACTCTGAGATTGTACTGGGAGCGGCAATAGATTCCAGGTATCGAGTAGCAGTGTTCAGGAATCTCAGTTCAGTACTCGCGAAGACATCTGAGGATTCGTCATACTGCAAAATGTTGTTAATATGAGTTAGCGCTAGGTACAATGGACTGGCCTTGAGGGTTATGGTACTGGTTTGAGGCATTGAGAATAGAGGACGCTGGCGAGGGCGTAGTGTGTGTCTAATGGGTAGTGGGATGTTAAAGGAGATGTGCTGTAGTAAAAATGTATTGAAATGGGTACCACGAATTAGCCGGATGAAATATTTGACGAGACCAAGATTTCTCCTTACTTCTAAACTTTGGTAGCCCACCATACCTAGCACAAATGGTGTAGGGTGCATGTACGGGTAATATCCATACAGTTTTAAGTATAGGTAGCGAACAAAAGACTTTTGAACCTTTTCGATGATCAGTGTATACACTTTTTCATGGGGGTTCCAGATTGCACAGTTAGTCTCTAGCAAACTGCGGATGAAGGAGTTGTAAAGTATCGTTAGGGCTTGACGATTTGTGAAAATTTTGGCCTGCCGCAAGACAAAACCTAAGTTTTTACGGGACTTGTTGCAGGTCTGTAGTATGTGCTGGTTAAATGTAATGTGTGGATCAAACTGAGCACCCAGATCTCGTACGGTTAAAACACGTTTCAGGGGCTCATTGTTCATAGTGTATATGTTGTGTATGGGTTGCGTGGTTTTCGAGTAGGTCATGACCGCGCATTTACTAATGTTTAGGTTGAGGTTGTTTATCATGCTCCAAGTGTGAATGTTATTAATGTCAAGTTGAAGTGTGTGTATCACTAGAGTCAGCCACTGGAAGAGCAACTTTGATATCATCAGCATACATTAAGACTGTGGAGTGTTTTACGTATGAGGGAAGATCGTTAACTACTATTAGAAAAAGAAGGGGCCCGAGGTTAGTGCCCTGCCCTATGCCAGAAGTGACCGAGTAGCGCTCCGAAATGGCATTATTGTATGTTACAAATTGCTTGCGGTCGTGCAGATAGTTCGCGAAGAATTTAAGCGATGACACAGAGAAACCCGCTAATGCCAGTTTACTTAGAAGTATGTCGTTATCAACCCGGTCAAAGGCCTTCTGGAAGTCAAAATACGCTACATCAATCTGCTTTTTGTCGTTAAAATATTTGAAGAGTTCCCTCGATTTCTCCAAGATCCCATCATCAGATCGTGACCAAAGGACAACAGAACCAACTTAAAAGTATACCCTTTAAAACAAAAAAAAGAATTTTTCAAATCGGTCCAGCCGTCTTCGAGTAATCGGGGAACATAAATAAAAATAAAAAATATCCCGACGAACTGAGAACCTCCTCCTTTTTTTGAAGTCGGTTAAAAATAAGCATGGTAATTTGGGAGTAGTTAATAGACTCTTACATAATTATGCCGTTAATGAAGTACCAGGGAAGCCACATGTGCAGAAGGAATGATTGCCAAACTTCCTTGTCTTCAACGTGGTCATTAATTGTATAAAAGTTCAAAATACAATTAAATGACCCGAAGTTTACGTTTTATTATAACCCCGCGAAAGATAGTTGCACGAATACGCGATCGTCACGTGCATGTCACTTTTTGATCGGAAAACCGGAAAGCGCCCTCTGTCGGCGCGACCACACGTTCAGGTTCATCGAACAAAAAGTGATGAGCGCGACGATCGCGTATTTGCCCGACAGGGCGCGGCCTAAGGCAAAATGTTTTTACAAAGTACCTGTTTCTCCGTACTGTAAATGGGTACTGTTGTAATCTGTGGTACTGTGTTAATGTGTCTGTATCCTGCGTCACTGGCTGCTTCCATCGCCTTCTTGATGGAGTCATGTTCCACCTGCTCACGGTCTCCCTGTGGATATAATATAAATCCTTTTTGATAAATATTTAACGAATACTTGATCACTTATTATTTTTACTCACAAATAAACTTAATGACACGATTACAACCAGTTTTTTTATTTTATAGAAAGTAACAAGTTTCGAAAATCCTTTTACGAATTTGTTTTAATGAGGGTTTCCTACACATAATAATAAATAGAAAGACAGCTGTGATTAAACCTAAATTTCAACAAAATCACGAAATAGCGCTCACCTCAAAAAGCGGCCAGCACCGGAACTTACAAGTACAACTACAACACAAACCTAAGTAGTACAGCTATTCGTTAATAGATGGCACTGTTCTGAACTTACCGATTTGGTGAATCCTAGCCAGGTACCCAGTCCTAGGCTAGGGATTGTCTTGCCATCGTTATGTAATCTGTGCCATCGTGTAGTATAATCAGCGGTGCCACACAGATCAGTACCCTAATTGCGTAACTCATTTTCGTAAACAATTTCGCAAAATTTGTTTCATTTTGACATTTCAACAACATTCATTGCGTTATTTACGTTGTTGAACAGTTTTTTTTTCCAGCTTATGAAGCAATGGATTAGAAATCTGTTTCAAATCAAAACAAATTGTGATTGTGTTGTATTACGCAATTAGGGTGCTGGTCCACAGAGCATGTAAATTTGTCTAGTCATTGCTTCCTGTGGACAAACGAATGTAAAACTCAAATAGCTGTATCAGTATCATCTTTTACCTGACTACGGCAAAGCCAAAAGGAAGGGTTATGATTTTAGCAGTCTATGTATGTTTATATGTTTGTATGTATGTATGTATGTTTGCTTTTACGTGTGTTCCACCGTAGCGCCTAAACTTCAGAACCGATTTTGATAAATGAGGTATCAATAGATTCGTAATAATAGTCCTAGTGACATAGGCTGTATAAATTATCTCTAAATTCAATATGGTGGACTTCACTCGTAAATTTCTAACCTCGAAAAAAATTTAAATGAGATGATCATGACATGTTTGGTATCAAAAGAAAGGTCTTGACGAGCACATTACAAATATTTTTCTAATGTTATACTTTCAAAGTAAATAAATATGTTTAAATTGTTAAAAACAAGCAAAAGTGAGACTGCGCTATGTAGTATCGCAAGATGATACCAACGTGTAGTTAATAAATAGTAACGATTTGTAATTCCACTTTTATGAAGAAAAACATGTACACACGGCTACACATCAAGCATTTCCAGTATAAGCTGACCTCGCATTGTACGAAAATCCTTTACAATGCGAGTTCAGCATAAACTGGAAATGTATAGCTTGATGTGTTTGTTTTAAGTACCATCCGAGGACGTGCGTATGAATACACAAGGCACGACCGAGGACCTTTTCAAAGCGAGGACCTTTTCGAGGGTCCTCGGTTTGACTTGACCAAAGATTCGTATTCTGCAAGCGATTTTGAGCCTTTCTGTATACTTAATAAGAAAAAGTGGTCTGAACCTCGGTTTGATCAAGATTTTTCATAATCTTACACACGCATTGTGTATCCACCAGGTGGCGCCACTGTCGCCTCATACACAGCCTCTTTACATTCATTTCACGTTGGTTGTATTATCCGAGGACTTTTGTGTTAACTTTAACACAAAAGACCTCGGTAAGGTAGCTTTTCCAAACAATGTGTATTTAAGACCTCGGTTTGCTAGATTTTCCGAACAGTGTGTATTCTAGTCCTCGCTTAGACAGTTTTCCTCGTGTGTACAAGACGAATTATGTGCTATCATTTAAATACAATTATGGAAGAGAAAATTGAAGGTACACTGAATCCTTAAGCAAATCGTTAGTAGCGACTAGGTGCACAAGGAATAAGGAGGCTTCTTCTGCAGTATGTGCCACTTAGATTACACAACATTATGATTTGAACCATAAAATATTGTATTGTCATGGGAGCTGAATGCATGTGCTCTTTATGAAGAATTTAAAGTAGAAATGCCTTCCTACGTGAAATGTCGGCACCAAGATTTGAAGCAAACAAAGAGTATAAAAAAATAAAGAAAGTGAACGTAGTAAAGAAGACAACATAAACTTTACTGAAATACAAGTAGGTTTATTCTAAATTGAAACGAATTATTTAACTAACTTTTACCAACGCTATACTCATTGAAATAATTATCAAGTTGCAGCGACATCTTTGATAAATATGAGCAGAAAACTTACTTAACAGTTTATAAAACGATTCAAACAAGGTAATTATTTTTATTTCACTAGATACATCTAACGCGTATGCCAAATTTGATGACGATACTATCAACTGTTGAGGAGTTCCCTCATGAAGAAACGACCTTGGCTGCAGCATCAGGACAAACTGATAATTATTTTAGTTTTACTATATAAACCAAACGCGTTTGCCTTTGAAGTCGATACTATCAACAATTGTGGAGTTCCCTCATGGGCACGCCAGAATTGCGGCAGTAAGTCCCCTCTTTAAGGAGCGGCTAGAGAGGCGCCACGCCGTCCTCACCTTCCGCCTGACGCAATTTCTCACCGCACACGGGTGTTTCGGGAGGTTCCTGTTCCTGATAAGGCGGGAGGAAACGTCCGAGTGTCACCAGTGTGGATCGCCCAGAGGACACGGTGGAGCACTGCCCGGCTTGGGCGGAGCATCGCCGTGTCCTCGTGGAGGCGATCGGCGGCGGTGATCTCTCGCGTCCGGCCCTGGTCCAGGCCATGGTACGGAGCGAGAGGGCATGGGAGGCCGTCACCTCCTTCTGCAAAGCAGTAATGCTTGCGAAGGAGGAGGCGGAGCGCGTGAAGGAGAGGCGAATTTCGCGCCCTCACGCGTCAGGAATCGCAACCTAATTCCCAGCCGGCGCGGGTTTGCAGACGGTGAGCAATGGGTAGCTCGCCGTCCTATAAGAATCAGGCCCAGGTCGACGACGGCGCATTGTGTCTCACGCGCGCCTCCAAGAGATGTCAGCACAATTGAAGGGGTACGATAGGGTCAATGCCTGCCAGGGTTGCGAGGAAGTCCGAAAGGGATACCGTGGCTTCTGGCAACATGGCAACTGAAGGAACACGGGAGGGTTTTAGTCAGTAAGAGTCTGACACGCCCTCCCACTCCGCCCAGAGCGGGAGAAGTTATTTGATAATTACCCACCCAAAAAAAAGGAGTTCCCTCATGAAAGAATGACCTTGGCTGGTTATTATTTTAGTTAAACTATATAAACCTAACGCGTATGCTAAATTTAAAGACGATGCTATCGACTGTTGAGGAGTTTCCTCATGAAGAAACGACACTGGTTGTAGCATCAGCAAAAACTGGTCATTATTTTAATATTACTAGATAAACCTAACGCATGTGCCAAACTGAAAGACGATGCTATCGACTTGAGGAGTTTCCTCATGAAGAAACGACCCTGTCTGCAGCATCAGCAAAAACTGGTAGTTATTTTAGTGTTACTAGATAAACCTAACGCATATGCCAAATTTGAAGACAATGCTATGAACTGTTAAAGAGTTCCCTCATGAAGAAACGACACTGGCTCCAGAATCAGCACAAACTGGTAATTATTTAAGTTTTACAACCTAATGCGTATGCTAAATTCCAAGACGATGCTATTAACTTTTGAGGAGTTCCGTCATAAGGAAACGACCCTGGCTACAGCATCAGTACAAACTGGTTATTATCTTAGTTAAACTATGTAAACTTAACGCGTATGTTAAATTTAAAGACGACGCTATCGACTTTTATTTATTTATTTATATTTTATTTATTTAACAATTTAAGGACTTTCATCAAGAAGAAACGACCCTGGCTGCAGCATCAGCAAAAATTGGTAATTATTTGAATGTTACTAGATAAACCTAATGCGTATTCCAAATTTGAAGACGATACTATCAGCTTTTGAGGAGTTCCATCATAAGGAAACAACCCTGGCTGTAGTATTAGCAAAAACTGGTAATTATTTGAGTGTTACTAAATAAACCTAATACGTATGCCAAATTTGAAGACGATACTATCAGCTTTTGAGGAGTTCCATCATGAGGAAACAACCCTGGCTGCAGTGTCAGCAAAAACTGGTAATTATTTGAGTTTTACTAGATAAAACTAATGAGTATGCTAAATTTGAAGACGATACTATCAGCTTTTGAGGAGTTCCGTCATAAGGAAATGACCCTGGCTGCAGCATCAGCAAAAACTGGTAATTATTTGAATGTTACTAGATAAACCTAATGCTTATGCCAAATTTGAAGACGATACTATCAGCTTTTGAGGAGTTCCGTCATAAGGAAACGACCCTGGCTGCAGCATCAGCAAAAGCCGGTAAATATTTGAATGTTACTAGATAAACCTAATGCGTATGCCAAATTTGAAGACGATACTATCAGCTTTCGAGGAGTTCCGTCATAAGGAAACGACCCTGGCTGCAGCATCAGCAAAAACTGGTAATTATGTGAGTGTTACTAGATAAACCTAATGCTTTTGCCAAATTTGAAGACGATACTATCAGCTTTTGAGGAGTTCCATCATAAGGAAACAACCCTGGCTGTAGTATTAGCAAAAACTGGTAATTATTTGAGTGTTACTAAATAAACCTAATGCGTATGCCAAATTTGAAGACGATACTATCAGCTTTTGAGGAGTTCCATCATAAGGAAACGACCCTGGCTGAAGCATCAGCAAAAACTGGTAGTTATTTGAGTGTTACTAGATAAACCTAATGAGTATGCTAAATTTGAAGACGATACTATCAGCTTTTGAGGAGTTCCGTCATAAGGAAATGACCCTGGCTGCAGCATCAGCAAAAACTGGTAATTATTTGAATGTTACTAGATAAACCTAATGCTTATGCCAAATTTGAAGACGATACTATCAGCTTTTGAGGAGTTCCGTCATAAGGAAACGACCCTGGCTGCAGCATCAGCAAAAGCCGGTAAATATTTGAATGTTACTAGATAAACCTAATGCGTATGCCAAATTTGAAGACGATACTATCAGCTTTCGAGGAGTTCCGTCATAAGGAAACGACCCTGGCTGCAGCATCAGCAAAAACTGGTAATTATGTGAGTGTTACTAGATAAACCTAATGCTTTTGCCAAATTTGAAGACGATACTATCAGCTTTTGAGGAGTTCCATCATAAGGAAACAACCCTGGCTGTAGTATTAGCAAAAACTGGTAATTATTTGAGTGTTACTAAATAAACCTAATGCGTATGCCAAATTTGAAGACGATACTATCAGCTTTTGAGGAGTTTCATCATAAGGAAACGACCCTGGCTGAAGCATCAGCAAAAACTGGTAGTTATTTGAGTGTTACTAGATAAACCTAATGAGTATGCCAAATTTGAAGACGATACTATCAGCTTTTGAGGAGTTCCATCATAAGGAAATGACCCTGGCTGCAGCATCAGCAAAAACTGGTAATTATTTGAGTGTTACTAGATAAACCTAATGAGTATGCCAAATTTGAAGACGATACTATCAGATTTTGAGGAGTTCCGTCATAAGGAAATGACCCTGGCTGCAGCATCAGCAAAAACTGGTAATTATTTGAGTGTTACTAGATAAACCTAATGCGTATGCCAAATTTGAAGACGATTCTATCAGCTTTTGAGGAGTGTCCTCATGATGAAACGACCCTGGCTGCAGCATCGGCACAAACTGGTTATTATCTCAGTTATACTACGCAAACCTAACGCGTTGGCCAAATTTAAAAGTGATGATAGTTTCTTTCTCCTGTTGAAGAGTTTCTTCATTAAGAAACGACCCTAGGTACAACATCAGCATAAAATTGTAACTAAGCCGTTACTTTTAGAAAGCGCCGACAAATGTAAAGACTCGTCCTCGCTTGGTACTTTATTTTAGAAAATGTGTGTAAGAAATAAATCGGAACGTTCTTCAATAAGTTACCTTACACGTTAAATGGTTTAGGTAGGTAGATTTTCATGTCCTCGCTTTGTACAAGTTCTACGCGAAAAACTGTCCTCGGTTTAGTGATATAAAGTCTAACACAGCGTCCGCACTTTGTACAAGATATAAGAAATATTGTGTAAAAATACGTCCTCGGAAGGGCGTCGCAGGGCTTACATAAGGGGTCCTCGGTTGGCCTACACAAAGTCCTCGTATGTGCATCACTGGTCACATTTAGCTGTGTATTTCAGGTCCTCGGTATGATAGCCGTAATTCATACAGAAAAATGTTGAGATAGCATTATTCCAATAAGCTCATCACTATAGATTTACTCACCTGTCTCTTTCTATCTCATTCAAAAAGGCCAACGACGTATTTAAACCAGTTTTTTGGAAGGTCCTCGGTTCGTTCTAAAACTAACAAGGTCCTCGTAAGGGTGTCTGTACAAACAAGGGTGTGTAGCCGTGTGTACAGCGAAATATTTATATTTTGGATTTCTTCGAAGCTCGATATCAATATACATGGGGCACTCAGAAAATTTTGCGATAGGTACAGACGCCAGCACATCAAGCTACTACAATCTGTCAAATTTATTTAACAGATTTTCAACTTTATCGCTGACGTATAAGGTTCAAAGTTGATTGGGAAAATTTGACAGTTTCGGGTAGCTTGATGTGCTGGCGTCTGTACTACAAAAAAAATATACTACAGGTTATATTTTTTTTATTAAATCTTTTCAAATAACTATCCATTGCAGCCAATGACGTAATATAGTTTATAATATCATTGATTGCAGCATTGGCGTCTATACACAGTTTTATACGTCTTTTAAACCAATTTTCATAACACATTTTCCAGTCCTCATCAGACACCGCTTTAATCCCATTCTCAAATGCAGCCAGTGTATCTTCCGGTGATGAAAACTGTTTTCCCTTGAGTTGATTTTTTATTTTGGGGAACAAAAATGATAAATGTAAAATCCATGATTCATCATCCGTAAACAATTGTTTAGCCTTATCGGACATTGGAAAAGCAAGGATGGTATTACAAAAGCCAATATCATACCTTATATAGTTTCGGAGATAAGGGGAAAAGTAAATTTTCATCTATTTTCTTAAATAACTTTTAATGTATATTAAAACTATAAAAAAAAAATCGTCACTCGTTACAGTTTGCAAATCTTTTATTTTTATTTTCTTGTTTGCTTCACAAAAGTGACCGCCATATTCAAAATTCATTTATTTACGTTACACGTCCGTATTTGGGTCACAGAAATACATTATATGTGTACCAAATTTCAACTTAATCGGTCCAGTAGTTTAGGATCAAATTGGCTGTGACAGACGGACAGACAGACAGACACACGAGAAATCGTATCTTCAGGGTTCCGCTTTTTCTTTTGAGGTATGGAACCCTAAAAATGACTGATTTGCGTACGCACAATCGCGAGTTCATGTCTGAATTAATAAGTCTATACAAATCTCTTTCTGCACTCTGGAAAATTAAATCGAAGGATTATTCCTACCGAAATAAAAAAAACTAGGCAGGCCTACGAAAAAATGATAAATAAAATGAAAGAGGAACATAGTTTATTAAGGGAGAAAGAAGAAATAGTTCTTCATTAGGAAACATGTTTCTACGCCGACGATTTCGACAAGACTGTGGCTTGCGCGTACTTAACTGTGCCGTGTGGTAACGCCGTCCGTGTACAGTTTTTTCATGCGAGAAGCCTGCGCAGGCAGAACTGTGGGGAAGCTTGTGCGTGTGGTAGGCCCATTACTCACCGTCCGCAAGCCCGCGCCTACGGTGCCGGTGCCCCACGAGTTCCACCTCCTCCTTCGCGAGCATTACTGCTTCGCAGAAAAAGGTGAGGGCCTCCCATGCCCTCTCGCTCCGTACTATGGCCTGGACCAGGGCCGGATGCGAGAGATCCTCGCCGCCGATCGCCTCCACGAGGACACGGCGATGCTCTGCCCAAGCCGGGCAGACCTCCACCGTATGCTCCACCGTGTCCTCCAGGCGATTTACACAGTGGTGAAACCCGGGCGTTTCCTCCCGCCTTATCCTGAACAGGAACCTCCCGAAACAACCGTGTCCTGTGAAGACTTGCGTCAGGCGGAAGGTGAGGACGCCACCGTGGCGCCACTCCTCAAAGAGGGGACTTGTCGCCGCAATTGTGGCGTGATCGAATGTGACGCGTGAACAAATTAGCAAAAAATTTTGGTCTATTTTTTTTTTCGACTATCTATCTCATGTGTTTTTCCTGCTGCCTTTACGTAAAACTAGATTTCTCGAAATCAGTTTGAGCAACAAAATTAATTTTTTAGCAACTAATTAGCAACAATTTTTTTATTTTTTTTTATTTTTGCCCATTTGGCGATGCCAGTTTTATTTATGGAGCTTGCTAAGGCGCGGCGCGGCGACGACACGGCTCGCCCCGATGACCACTCGCTTCCACAGACTCCACCGCGACGGACGATTCTCCTCTCTCATAGGGCTCCCACACAAAACTGCGAATTCACATCGCATTGCAAAAATCTGCGAGTTCGCAGTGCGCACGGCCTAGGCCGAGCTCGCAGATTTTTGCAATGCGATGCGAATTCGCAGTTTTGTGTGGGAGCCCATAATAACTGTTTGTCCGGGACATTTTATAATTGTAAATAAGTAAGTACGTAGGTACGTACGGCATTAAGCCATTGCCTATTTCATACAGTTCACGCTTTTCTTGCTCCCCGAGCTAACACAAGTAAGTATATTACAAATTAGAGAATTATATCCAAGATAAGAATGCTTGGAAACATGATGGTACTGCTTCATAGGACAATTTAGAATCTAGACAAAATCAAACTGGTTGCTAATTTAATTGGATAATTTATTATTTTATGTTATATGACATTGATTTTACATTCTGTGATCACACTGATTTATTTATTGTATTTTTTTTTGGAAAATCGTCTACTTTTACAATAATGTTTGTAAATATGTGAGCACCATGTATCTATCACATAATTAACTTATCTGTCGTTACTTTTTGACGTTCAAAAGTGTCATACAAGGGCCTATAAATCAAAAGTCATTTATTCAAACTAGGCTGAGAATCAGCACTTTTCGAACGTCAAGATTACATAAGACAGTGCCGCGGCACGCGCGCCCTTCACCACTTCCTAGTGCTTTAGCTGGGAAGGAAAAGGGCGCAACAATCTCCCTAGCGACCGATCTTACAAATTCTTTCACCATCAGAAAGCTAAATCTTTACCGAGTAACATAGGCTATATTATATTTTCAAAAAAGATTGAGAATCCTACCTAAAATGGAATAATGTAACCCAAGGTATAAAAATGTTGCCAATAAAAGTCATTATTTTTCGTGCGCTGCGAAAACTATTATTGACGATAATATATGTATGTATTAAATAGTGTTCTATATAGTACTCATGATTTGCTCACAAAAAATTACGCAATGGTATATGCCTGACTATTATAGTTAAGCCACAATAACAGTTTTAAACGTATAAATTGAATATTTGGATGAACATTTCACGATACTCTATATTTCTAAGCTTTACTGTGGCTCTAAAAAATAGTAGTAATTTTATCGTTACATACATAATAAGCTATTTTCTTTACGTTCCTACAACCCGGCTTCGCACGGGTGTAATTCTGTGAGAAGCATCAGCAGGCAGCCAACACGGCGCGGCGCGGCGGCGTTTGATAGACTTTGCGTCCACTGTAAGTATTTTACTTATAAGCGTTTTTAACTTAAATATAGGTACACTTAATAACTAAAGTTTCAAATTTAAAAACTATTATTTAACGTAAATACGTAAATTTGTATTTGTTAATAGACTAAACGTAGGACAGTTACAGTTTGTTCAAAAAGTGACATTTTTCTTACTTAGAGAATTTTTATACCCGTCATAACTTCTGAACGAAAAGTCCGATCCGAGTAATTTAAAGTGGAATTTACACGTAGATAGGTACATCACGCACGCAATTTTGCCTTTTCAGTGATGTAAGAGAGTTGTAGAAATATTTTTTTTTAATTTTCACCCGATAAATGAAATGGAACATTGTTTTGAGGCAACGCGTTTAATCGGAGTACAGTTAAGGTATCTAATAAAATAAATACAAAATAACGATTTACTTTAAAACTTGCTGTTTGTGATTTTATTATTCGACTCTGTGACATCTGTTAACAAGACTTTGGTTCACCTCACATAGAAGAAAGAAGCCGTAGCAGCCACCCAAGTAATAAAGCATCACTTTTTAAGCTGAATCACTGTCTCTCAAGATACAGGTTTCCTAGTTTGAGAGGCAGGGTTTTCCATATTGTATACAGGTTTTAGTTATTAGATTATACTGCATTGTGTTACTACCAAAGCTCTTCTAATTTGTGTTCTGATATAAAATATGTTAAAACTGTATTTTTGTGAAATCAAAATTATTATTATTTATTTAAAAAGTAGTAGCGTTGTTGGATTCATAATCAACGTGTTCTGGCTGCAAGACTAGGTACATCTAAGCCTCTCGTCTGTTCGTTCACTGTGAGACTGGTTTATTCACGCGCCCCGTCCGGAATCTGGTAGCAATCGGGCCATTTCTGAGACAAGACCAATTTATTGCAACAGTTTCTTTCTGAGATCGACGCCGTACCGCTTTTGAACTGCAGCAACAGCTCCTGCAGCTCCGTGTTGTTCGAAGGGTGACAATTACACGAAGATTGAAGGAATGTGAATTGGTACCACACTGCAAGCCAGCCAAGCAATGGACCGCATTAACAACACACCATCAAAGAGCGCGCCGTCAGTTTGCACGTGAGCACTTAAATTGGTCATAACTACAAATAATTACATTAAATTTCATCATCATCATCATTTCAGCCGAAAGACATCCACTGCTGGACATAGGCCTCCCCCAAGCACCTCCACTTCGATCGATTCTGTGCTTTCCGCATACAGCGGATTCCTGCGGCCTTCACAAGGTCATCGGTCCATCTTGTGGGAGGCCTTCCAACGCTACGTCTTGCGGTACGCGATCGCCACTCCAGAACCTTTCGGCCCCATCGGCCATCCGTTCTGCGAGCAATGTGCCCTGCCCATTGCCACTAAGTTTGGCAATTCTTCGGGCTATGTCGGTTACCTTGGTTCTCCCGCGGATCTCTTCATTTCTGATTCGATCACATTAAATTTTACCAAACATTAATGATTTGCCTACTGTATGTAATCAGTAGTACTGATAACACATCATGCAGATTTTTTATTTGCCGCGCTTTTTCAGCATCATCTTTTATGAGCCGGAGTCTAATCGTGTATTACTGCTAAAAACAACATGAGTTCCAAACGTAAGTTTCCACACTCGGCCGGTCAGGGCTCTTGAGGCTAGCCTCTCTAAATAAAACACACTGGTTCCAGAATTCCCACTCTCTGTATGCCTTTCTGAATCCAGCAGCCTAACTAAACATAGCCCTTCTCAGGTTTGGTGAGGCCCTAGGCGTAGACTATGGCCATTCAAATCTAACTGCAGATTAACTAAAGTACCTAACTGAAATTAGTAGGTAAGTAATAACAACAAAAAAACTTAAGTAAAAGCACTGATACTCCGGGTAATGTTATAAGAATAGCCACAGATATCTTATTTGTAAAGTTAGACGGCCATAACAGTAAATTAGGTGGCATAATAGAGCGAAGGCGGAAGCTGGCTGAACAGGCTAATGTCTGTGCCTCCGTAGAAAACGAAATGCGGGCAAGATGGCAGCGCCGGCCTGTCTGGCGCCAAAATTTTCACTTACGCGACTTTGAAACGTCAGAACTCACGATTTATTCTCCGATTAATTTCGATTCTATGGCTCAACGTTAAGGTTGAATTTCCTATAGCAGATTTATGCAGTTCCAGTATTGACTTTTCAATATAAGTGGTATGCGTTTCGTGCTACTATTTCTTTCGTCAAACGATTTTCCACCGTAGTTTACTCAAAATAGAGTAAATATTTTATTGCACAGCGAAATTCGCTACTGTAATATTTTTTTCGTTGGCGTAGCTTTGTCTGGGTGGCGCCAAAACTACTTAGATGTTACACAATGAGTTATGCACTGTATTCCGTCGGGATAGGGTTAGTTTTCGTGAACTTTGAATTTAAAAGGGCTGCTCCTGTTTTGAAATTCGCGTAAAAGTTACATTTGCTACCATGTACCTACTCTGAATGATAGATAAAAACAATATAGTAGATATGCTACATTGTTTTTACCTTTTATTCCGCTGTGAAAGGATGATTTTACATTTCTAGAGTATAAATAAATTACTTATAGGTATAGGTACCTACTTAAAGCTTTTGTACATACCTAAGTATGAATAGCATTTTACACTTGCCTAGAATTTTTAGTTGTATTTAAAATTCAAATAACACCAAACGAGCGAATGCACACTCTATCCCCACTCTACCAGATTATTTTTGTGTTAAAAGCGGCAGAGTATTCTTTTGGTGGTTAATCCACACTTAGGTACCAATATTTCGAGAATATCAAGAAAATAATGCTCTTGTTCATTTGATGATGTAACCACCTTAAGACTTAGTTCGAAGCGGTACTTTTGAATTGTCAAGGAGTCGGTCAGTAAGTTGAAGCTAGTTGCCCATTCCAAAACGTAGATCTCTATGGAGAAGAACGGGCAAGAAACTCCATGTTCTTCTTCTTCTTAGCGTGTCGATGGCAAAAATTACACGAAAAATTATATGTTCTTAGTTTTTGTTTTTTTGTTTTGGGGTGCATGAAAGTTGCCTCCCCGAGTGACGTAGGTAGGTACTCTCCGACCTTTTGCTACGTCCGGCGCACCGGGCAATCGACTTCTGCCGATTGGCTATCTAAATAGAAAGAAAGAAAGAAAAATTTGTTTATTTGCGGTAAACATGACGCAAATAAAGATAAAAAAAACACGTAAATAACAAATTGGGGGAAAATATGCGTCACATCCACGCAAAACGGCCATCGCTCAGCGTAAAGAAAAGAAATCTTCTATATGACACAAAAAAAATTACATTCATAATACAATTGACACATTTAAAAATTAACTCACATCATCATCAAAATTAATATGATTAAAAAAATACATTACACTTGTAACACAACCTATTCACTAGAGATTTGAAAACTTCAAGGTTCTGGCTATCTGTACCCTAATTGCGTAATACAACACAATCACAATCTGTTTCAATTTGAAACAGATTGCTAATCCATTGCTTCATACGTTGGAAAAAAATCTGCTCAACAACGTAAAGAACGCAATGAACGTTGTTGAACTGTAAAAATGAAACAAATTAGGCAAATTTTTTTTGGAAAAAAAACAAAATCGCGCCTTGTTTCCCCGAAGGGTTGGGCAGAGGTGTCCCTGTGCCAGGTACACACCCACATTTCGCCAGTTAAATAAAAAAAGAAAAAAAATAAGTTACGCAATTAGGGTACTGGAAACACAGACTGGCAGGAATTCCAGTCCTATGGATCTATTTCGAATCCGATAAGTTAAAAATCTGGCATTAGTTTGTAAAATTGCCTTGTATTTCATTTGATCCCCAAATAATTCAAACTCAAACTCAAAGCATTTATTTCAATTAAACCATTTATTTACAGGCACTTTTGAATTGTCAAGGAATCGGTCAGTCAGAAATAGGTATGAAGCTAGTTGCCCATTCCAAAGCGTAGTAGGTACCTATGGAGAAGAACGGGCAAGAAACTCCACGGACACTCTTTTAAATAAAAAAATGTTACAAAATATTGGTTACATCATTCATGTTGAAATTATACATGTGAGAACAATGTAGAAAGATGTGCACGTTAGAAGCGTCCGTAATAAAAAGATAAAACAAAGAACAATTCAAAAAATTTAAATAAAATAAAAATTAAAATAAAATTAAAATAAAATAAAATAAATAAAATATCCATCCTGATTTCTTTAAAAGATGAGAGATTTATTTAAGATTAGCGAATCAATTAGTATTGATTTGCTAACCTTCAAATCAATTTTTTTCTTCGAATCAATTAGGTAGCGAACCAATTACTTAATAAGTCTGGTAAGACTGTGTCTGGGGAACTGTCATGACTGCAAATAATTTGGTTCATCATCATGGTTTTTAATAGAATTATTATTTTTTGACATTTGATGATGGAATAGTATGATGTGGATGTTAATGTACCCAAAAATGAAATGTTATTTTTTAGTTTTTCTTGACCTTTTTGTGGTGTTAATGTACTTAATATTGAATTTAATAATTGATAAAACTTCAGAACCATGGATTTCAAAATCAAATTCAAATTCATTTATTTAGCTCACACAAAGTTCTTAAAAATACAACCTAAGTAGCATGGTATGAAATTCTCACTAACAGAAGACTTAGATTTGACAGCGGGTCCCAAACTAGGCACAGCCTGTATCTTGGTGACCCAAGACTGCAATTTTGAATAGTAAATGATGTACTTTTTATTTTTTATTTATTTGTCTTCATGTTATGTTAGTTTATAATTAATTACATTTCGATACAATGTAAAAATTGTTAATGAAATAAATAAATAGTGACCAATACTTAAACACGTGACTTTACTCATCATTATGAACAACTTTTACTATGGGACCAAACCTGAAATCGCGAAAAAAAACCTGCTGTTCCCTACATTTATGTTCGCATAACTCAACAAAATGTAGGGAACAGCTGATTTTTTTTCGCGTCCATATCTTGAAAACTCCTGAACCGATTTTGATGAAACTTGCAATGTTCCCAAAGTTGAAGTAAATGTAAGCCAATAAAAAAAAATGGTCACGTTCCGATTTATTTATAGTTTCGGAGTTATGCGTGAACAAACAAACATACCTAAAACATACAAACATAAAATTTTGTAAGTACATTTATTTGGAAGCCCTAATAGATTATCATAATTTTGTGAATATATTGCAGTTCCAATAATATTACATAAATACGTATCGAAATGATAACCTCGTTTTTTTTAAATCGATTAAAAAGGTGTGTTGAGGAGCTCGTGGCTAAGTACTAACAGCCGCACGGGTCGATCCATCAGGTTAAGCTACGCTTGCCGGGGTTGGTCCGTGGATGGGTGAATATTTCTACATACCGAGACTCCTCCGTGCCTCGGAAAGCACGTTAAACCGTTGGTCCCGGCTGTCATTCGTGGATCTTTGACTTTGACAGTCGTTACGGGTCGTCAGAAGCCCGAAAGTCAGACAACCAGTCTTACCAAGGGGTACCGTATTATCCAGTTACTGGGTTGTGGAGGTCAGATAGGCAGTCGTTCCATATAAAATCTTGGTATTCAGCTGCATCCGGTTAGACTGGAAACTGACCCCAACATAGTTGGGAAAAGGCTCGGCAGATTGATATTGTTTAACCTCTCGAATGCCGTAATTACAGACACAATTAAAAAACCATTGTGTCTCGTGTAGATCTACCAATACCAAGGGTTAAAAAAGGTGTCATCATTGGAAGATCAAAAAGTTTTTAGAGGGTCAGTTAAATATTCCCCTTCATAAATCTAAAATATTATCAGTAACATCACTACCTACGTAATTCTGCATATTTCAGAAAGGTGATCCATATTTTAGGGTGTGGTACGAGTACAATCATCAAACTGAACAATTTTCTCCATGCGACCGACATCTTAATCGATAAAAATTATCAACAGTCCCGTACACGCTGTATAAAAAACTAAGGGGTTCATTTTATAAACGTTGCTTTACATTTTTAACGTTTGAACGTCACTTAACTTTAAGCAACGATAATAAATAAACCCCTAAAAGCTATAACGCCAATTTCACAGCCCCATAACTACGTTGTAGCCAGATTCTTACTACGCTGCGGGTGACTCATGTGTCTAGACTTTCCCCCTCGCATGGGGTCGTCTTACAAACTAACCAGATGCAGAATATTGTAGGTAAGTGCGAAGCGATTCTGGTAGAACAATTTCCATAAAGTTTTAGAAACTGTTCTACTAGAGTCGCGTCGCGCCAGTCTGCGTATTTAAGCGAGCACAGCGCGCGCGTCACTACCAGCAGCCGTGACCGTCGCCGCCTGCTCACATACTCGTCTGATACGCACAGCCGAATTGACAGTAATATAGCAAAATTAGACTGGCTAGTGCTAGTTCTCGCTTAATATCTAATTTTGTAACCAACTTTTTTTTAGCCGTAATCTCGGCAGTCACCTCCTTTCTAGCCATGTCATCGTCCACACAGTCTATCCATCGTTATCCATACCTTATAGAAATCGAATAAGTATTGACCACTAACTACATACGTAATGTTGTTTTTCATCAAGCTAAACGGACAGAAAATAAATGATTTCATTTCCCCCAAAGAAAATTTTAACTTTTCAAAATGGCGATTCGCGCCCACCTGTTTGAAAGCTCTGTGATTGGTTGGTTGAGTTCTGCGTTCGGATACACCCACCGGTGAGGTGTGTCGAGGGAAAATGCTTTATACAGCCAGAATGATAACGTTGTAAGTAGTTTCGAAAGTGTGCGTATAAAATCGGTGATAATTTGGAATTTTTAGGTTGATATCTTAGAAGATGAGTGGCGTTTCATGTTCTTTAAGGATTTAAAATCTTTGGGTAGTCTAGTACCTAGGATCTATCTACCCTAAAGTATTTAGTGCGTAAGTATGAATCACCGTAAATAAAATTAAGCAAATGAGCCATTTACTTACGTTTATTTACTCAAACTGGTCATCTTAAATACAATATACAAGCTAACACTAAAATATAAATTGATTTATGTAAGCACAAGTAGAAATATCAAAAGCCAAATAAATTGTACTTTGATGCAATCCGCTGTTACTTATTTTATTTATCGCATCAAATTCCTCTAGTCATTATCATTTTGTTTAACAATATCTCCCCCTTGTTTTATATGCATCGCTGGACTTTTAATGTTGTTCACAAATTGCGGTGACAAAATGTTATTTTTAATGACTTTGTTTAATATTAGGGGGTAATTTTATTGTTTATTGGATGACAGCATGTCACAGGTTTTTGAAGAATCATTTTCTCATCAGCACCTCAATTTCGTATCACATAAGTAATTTCATTCACAATCTGGAGCATTTTGAAAAAAAATCCTAATTGTTCGTTCCTAAAAATTCGTCTCCTCGACAGAGCGTAAGTAAATATTGAATGTTGTCGAATTGTCAAAATAGAAGGTAATGCAATTTCTTAGTGTGTCCGCTATTACCCCGCAGGTTATTCACGAAAGGAAATGGATTTATCTACGGAATGACAACATCACGCCTCTGACACGAAAAAAAGAAGAATAAAAAAGGATTGTGTGTATTTATTAACCACGGTAAAATTGAAACTTAGGCGCCGCCGCGTCTTTTCATTCTATACAAGGCTAAAACGCAGCCATAGGAAACTGCTCGCGTATAGATTGGAAATCACTTTTTTACTAAGTTCTTCCAATCTATACAAGATTAAGTACGCAAATACTCGCGTATACTGTATACTGTAGTGACCAAATTAACTACCTCATTCCATAGTATACAGTGCCAGTACCATAGAAATATATATCTATGGCCAGTACGCATACGGACTAATCGAGTTTAGATTGCGAAAAATTGTGAACAGGTAACCAAATTGTTTGCGAGGTAATGCACCTTGCGCTAATATTAAATAGCCTGCCTGGCTGCGAGCAACTTGGAAGTAGCGCTCGCCGGCCGCTGCCGCGGCACCGCTCGCTTCGCTCGCTCGGCTCGCGCGCGGTTGGTCACAGTTCTATCCTAACCTAACCTAAGCCATTTCACCCAGTTCACACTTTTGTTCTTTTCTTTTTTTTATAAACTATATCTTTAAAACTCTTATCAGGCGTAAGTGATGTAGTATAGTTTGGAACCAGGACGCACTCGTCCACGTTACAAACTATACGCCAGCAATACGCAAAATTCGTGTATACATTGTAATCACAGATTTAAAAATAGCATTACAATGTATACGCGAGCAGTTTCCTATGGGTGCGTTCTGGCCTTGTATAAATTGGAAATACGCGGCGCCGCCATATTGGCGCCGACCGTCACGTGACATGCAACACACAGACGAAAAAGTTTGAGACGATATAATAAAAGTTTCACTTAAAAAAAAACAAAAAAGGATTGTGTGGTTTTATGAAACCACGGTAAAAGTGAAACTTTTAAGCGAACTATAGGCGCCGCCATATTGGCGCCGACCGTCACGCGACACGCAACACACAGACGATAAAGTTTTAGACGATGTAATGAAAGTTTTACTTTAAAAACTATATCTTGTCTGACTACCCCAGAGATGAAACGGCGAAACAACTCGGAACTCCGTTGCCTTCTGTACCACGCATGGAAACACAAGGAGTACACTCCCCCATGCATGACATAAATCACTGCAATACTACACTTTTATTGTTATTTTGTTAGTTATCGAACGCGCATCTTTGTTGCGTTCGGATACGCTTCCAATTTGCAATGTCGTCTTGGATAATATTGTTTTTTTTTATTACACAATAGGCAAATAAATTATGAATTAGTCAGTAAGTAGGTACTTTTAATTGAGCAACTTGTACAAGTTTAGCCAGATTTGTCGATTCCCTATTGTTGATATCTGAAAGTATTGTGTTGTGCATATTGACAATTAAAACTTTAAAAGTCAATCACGGCTTCATCCATTTTTTTAATTTAAATTGATTAAAAACGAGTCCACGGTCAGTTTCCCTGACTCCACCAGTTTTGATGATTACTTACTCAGTTTCCGTTTCTAAGGTTCCTTGACTCCAAGACAATAAATTCGCAATTCTTTCAGAAATGTAGCATTCTTGCACGAGATCAGCGGGCTAATTGCGTAACACTTAACTTAAACGTCTTTCAAAAACATTACGAGTTTGTAAAAACCATTTTTGGATTCAGGAATCCGTTTACGAAATATTAAGCTTTAAAGTGCAAATTTTTGTTAGAGTCGAGTGTCCAGTCCCCCGCTGCCAGCTAAATGGTTGGTTTTGGATGTATGAAAAAATCACAGCAGTTATTTAATATAACGAAATTAAAAGGAAAACTATCACAGCTAAGTAGGCTCTATAAGTTAACGAGTAATAATCGACCAACTTAACTTTGCAGTTGCAAAAACATGTTTTCCCATACATTTCGTATGGGAGAACATGTTTATCAACTACAAAGTTAAGTTTGTTTTTGGGATAAATTCATCCCAACTACGGAACCCTTCATTGTGCGTGGTCCAACACGCACTTGGCCGGTTTTTTATTTAAATGATTTTGCAGGGTGAACCCTCTGTATTCTACTGTATTTATGACCACTCGTAAACCATAGGAACCGGACGTAAATCCATTCCATCGACGTCCCTACTTCTGAATTAATCAACCCGAGTGCCTTTACTTCAAGTTATGACAGTTGCCGCTCAGTTCGCCGACTATTTATCACTTCAACCCTCGGTAAGCTTCGGCTTATGCTGAACAAACGTCATTTTCTTAAATTGTTTTAGTGCTGGCGAAATTTCATTTGTTTTTGTTGATAAATGAATTGCTCATGACGCTCAATGAAGCCCTTTCCCAACTATTTTTAGGGTCGGCTTCCAGTCTACCCGGATGCAGCTGAATACCGCAATTTTACACGAAGTGACTGTCTGTCTGACCTATACAATCCAGTAACTGGGTACCTTTGGTAAGACTGGTTGTTAGACTTTCTTACTTAGCCAAAAGCTCCTCCAAGAACTCGTGGGGCTCGTGGCTCGTGGCTCGTGGTCGATCTTCAAGGTTAAGCAACACTTGCCGAGGTCGGTCCGTGGATGGGTGACCATTAATCATACCGAGACTCCTCCGTGCCTCATGGAAACATGGTAAATCTCCTAATATTGTGCATACAATCTTACATTTTTGCAGTTGGAATGTATGGGAGAACATGTTTTTCAACTACAATGTTAAGTTTGTTCTTGGGATAAATTCATACTACGGAAACCTTCATTGTGAGTGTTCCGTGTCTATAAAATACAACAAAAAAGGACTTCCCTTTCAATACTATAAACTCTGTTATCATTTTTATAAACAAACCATAGCTAATTACAATGACTCAACCACAGAAAACAGAAAAATCATAAATAGTTTTGCACTCAAACCGTTAATAAACTCGCCCCCTCGTTTCACCCCATTCGTCCCGAGTCCCGGCTCACCCCCAGGGACGTGTAACATTTGTTACCACAACCATTAACAACTTTTTAATTGTTTATAGTTAACATAGACAATAGAATCGTCTATGGGCCAACATGACTGGCGCTAAGGGATCACTTTAGTTTATTAAGATGACGTTTTTTATAATTGTCTTTTATTTTATGGCTTTGATTAATGAATATCTTGGGATCTGTGATAATTAGCAGTTTGTCTTTATTGTTCCCTTGTTTCAGAAAGTCATCATTATTTGAAAAGTTTTTGAGTTTTCTCAAAAACGGTGATGGAAAACATCGTGAATAAACTGGCATGTTTTAAAAGCAAAACGTCGTCAAAGACAAGTTACATCCACCAACCTTCACTATGTCCGCGTGGTGGAATACAGCCCACACGCTCTTACAGAGAGGAGGCCTGAGTCACAGCAGAGCTGTATCTGTGTTGTGTGACTGTGTGTGTTGTTTCTACATTTACGTCTGTAATTCATAAGTGTACAGTACCGGGGCGACCGAGGTCAGCTCGGGTGAAAAGTTAGTAAACGAATTTTCCTAGATATGAGACCTAGCTAGATCAATTTTTCACCCCTTTCAACCCCTATAATGCAACTTTTTATCGAAATCGTTAGAATTGTTTTCGAGAACATGATTACAGATACAATACATTGGAATTTATTTATTTTTAACCGACTTAAAAAAAAAGGAGGAGGTTCTTTTCCCCGATTACTCGAAGACGGCTCGACCGATTTGAAAAAATCTTTTTTTGTTTGAAAGGGTATACTTTCAAGTTGGTCCCATTGTCATTTGGTCACGATCTGATCATGGGATCTTGGAGAAATCGAGGGAACTCTTCAAATATTAAAGGCACATCTGTAGCGATTTGGGTATTTTTGATGAGCAGTTGACATAAGGATATTGTAACTTAGATAAATTACAAATCAACCCACTAAAAAGAGAAAAAAAAAACTTTTTTACAAAAAATTACTTTAGTTTCGGAAGTCGGTGTCTTTGGATCAGTATTTTAGTTTTTTGACACCGACTTCCGAAATTAGAGTTATTTTTAACTTTGTAGTTTGGAAGTCGGTTGTATTTTTTGTAAAAAAGTTTTTTTTTTGTATTTTATTTAGAACGGCCATATGGTCTTATAAATGCTATTTTAAGGTTATCCATTATTTACCGGGCACCCTGTTTATATACACATATATATACAACTCATTTAGTAGTATAGGATAATGAAGAGTTTTCTTTTCTATTTTATTCTGTATGCCTAATCCGAATTCAAAACCTGCTTCTTTTTAAAGTCACAAAATAAAAGATGTCGAGCTCGTCAAGCCAAAACGTTGTGAATCAGACGCAAACAAAAATCTAACTCAGAAAAAGAATTGTTACTTAGTATAAAGTCAATGGTCCATGTCTCCCAACATCAAAGCGAATCAATCATTTCCTACAAAGAGCAGTGACTTGCATCCCTCGGCAGATTTGTATATAGATATTAATATTGTACATAAGCTATATAACTAACAATAAAACTTTACGAGCGTGTATCACGGTTACAAATTGTTCTTAGTAGGGTGACTATGGGATCGGAGGCAAAAGCGTTGTAAATAAAAAAATATTAATAAAATATTGAAAGATAAAAACTTTTTACAAAAAAAAACAACCGACTTCAAAAAAAAACACTACAAAGTGAAAAATAACTTTAATTTCGGAAGTCGGTGTCTTTGGTTTTGAATTTTCGTTCTTTGTCACCGACTTCCGAAATTAAAGTTATTTTTCACTTTGTAGTATTTTTTTTTGAAGTCGGTTGTTTTTTTTTTGTAAAAAGTTTTTATTTTTCACTTTTCAGTTGTGGTACCTACCCCACACAAATTCGAATACCACTACCTGCTATGTAAATAACAGTGACAAGAAGTTATCATATCATCTACATACTAAGTGGGAAAAAATACGTATAATTGAAGCTAACTCAAAAACTACCCAAGCAAAGTTAATAAAATTTATATGGGACTACCTCTGAAGTATGATCTACCAAACAAAAAAAGAATCATCAAAATCTATTCATAATTGGCGGAGTAATCGCGTAACAAACATTCAAAAAAAAAAAAAAAAACATACAGACGAATTGAGAACCTCCTCCTTTTGGAAGTCGGTTAAAATATTAATAAAATATAGAAAGAAAAGAAAAATAAGTTTAGTCACAGAAACACGTGCATACATAAAAGATAAGAGTAATCAGAGAACAACACAAAGTACATAACAAATCACGAGCATAGAACAGAAATTACTTAGGCGGCAGCTGCACGACTTGACTGTGACAAGAAGGCTTCCACTCAGCATGATGCAGTGCTATGGGGGACCCACAGCACAGCGCTGATTTTCAGTGGTCACTCGAAAAAAGATGTATGGAAATCAAGTCAGGTTCAGTGATTATATATGTCGGATCCGGTCATTAGTACGGACACGAAACGAATCGAAAGCGCGCCACTGGCGACATCAAGAGTGAGCTACCTACACCAAAAAACCGCCCTTCTACAGAGTCGTGATGTTTTAAGGCCAAGGCGAGGAGGGCATTCAGCCTCTGGTCGCATTGGAGTCAAGATGTCACGAAACTGTTCTCGATTTGTTGTGCTCAGTAATTGTGTTAGTTGTAATTTGTGATCATTGTGTTAATTGGTGATTTTAATAAACGCCGTCGCACCCAGTGTATGTATAATTTAGCAAGTGTGATTCATTTGATAGTAAATTATAATGTGATCTGAACTGCAAACTGTTTTTCTATTGCGCATTAACCAACACTACCCACACTACGCCCACAGTAGTTAAAATATCGCTGATAATAACGAAAGTCACATACCCGTCTCCGACATATATTTAAGTGATATAATAATGCTATTATCATATATTTATTTCTAAAACACTTAAACCTTTATTACATTTGGTCACAACGAAACCAACAAATAAAACTTCTCATGACGCATGAAATATTAAAGGGAAGGATAGGAATTTTATTATGTTATTTATTTTACAATGAAAGGAAGATCGAGCATCTGGAAATAACAGGATATATAAGATGTAAAAAAAAACCCTGTCCTATCCGAAAGGTGCACTATGTACAGACGCCAGCACTTCAAGCTACTACAATGTGTGAAATTGATTTAATAGATTTTCAACTTTATCGCTGAATTGTAAGGTTCAAAGTTGATAGGGAAAATTTGACAGTTTCGGCTAGCTTGATGTGCTGGCGCTGTACCTACTGCAATAATATTACCAAAAAAAAATTGTTTTTTTAAGAAAATAAAAAGTTATTGCTCTTTGAAATTCACCTTTTTTGTACCAAAATCACTGTATTCAAAATAAATCCATAAAAAATTAGCAACTTTTCAAAAGGGTCATAAGTTATAACTTTAAGACACCCGCTAAACGACGGCCAACGGCACCCCATGTAATTTTTTTAAGTGAAAATTTCTTTAGGCGCGTTGGGCATTTTTGAGATGGGACTAACAATTGATTTCGCGACCTGTTACCTACACCGTGGAATTAAAGACATCAACGTGTTGATTACCGCGGTATATAGATAGATAGATAGAATATTCTTTATTATGTACACCATAAAAATTACAGACATTAATTTAGAAATTTTACATTGGGTGACACAATGCCGCCGATTTTTTTTCAAGTTTTCACTTCTTTCGGCACTCCCGGAGTGCCACTCTTTTTTTCTTTTTTCCTTAAAATTTCCATATAAATATACTCTCAGTACGATACCTAACAACACCCTCACGGATTGGACAAGGTTTTTTTTTTATGTTGTATTGTGAAAAGGATGAAAGTGTAAACATTACCTACGGAAAATTGTTTTCCCCTTTGTTTCCACTCGCTAAGAGTAGGTCTGCGGATTGCATATAACTTCAAAAACTAATTAAAATTAAAAGATAAAGATATTAAAAATTTAAAAGGGGGGAGGTGTGCAGGGGGTGTATCGGGATTCGGGGTCGCGGGAGGATATCGAGGGGGGGTTCGGGGGGAGGTTATATATATAAGAGAGTTGTAAGATATACTTAATTACAGATATTGGGGGTCAAAAGAAAAGGGGGTCAAAAATGGGGTCTAAGGGGTCTAACTGAATGTAGGTTCTAGCTGAGAGAGGGATACTAGGGGGAGTGGGGGGAATTTTATCAAAATTTTGATATTCCCAGCCGTTTCCGAGATATTTAAAATTTAAATAAAAAAAAAGTGTTGTTACAACTTTTGGTCTTAATTTTTTCCGTTTAGCCCCTTTCGCGACGCGCGATAAGGAACTTCGTTCCAAAATTCCGATGTTACAAATAAAAACAGAAATTGACAGTTTTCTAACGTCAAATCATGAAGAGCAAAAGTCTCTCCTGCTTGTGTCAATCTCCACGCTTCTGTGTCCGACTTCCGTGATGGCAACAATGTAGTCCGCCGCGCCGCCAACCAATTACCAACATCTCATGATTTAAAAAAATAATATTTTCAGCGAGAAATGAATAAATATTGATAAAGGTTTGTGTTGTAAATATATCTATATTTCTCCAAGAATAGATTATTAAGCTATTGCATAGCTTTTATCGCGGGCTTTGAGCGCGGCGACCGAATCAAGAAGTTCCGTAACGAAAATAAAACCTAACACCCCCCACTCCGCCTACCATGTAATGATGGATGATGACATAAAACAAAAATTAAGTTCCCATGACAACGTGATGTAACCTCCATACTTCCTATTTGTCATCCCAAGTGTAGCGTTGACAAATAGGAAGTATGGAGGTTACAAATGCTATGTTATAGCTTTACCGCGGCAGTCCCTGAGTGCCACACTATTTTTTATTTATTTATGGTCATCCTACATCTCTTCGCCCCCCGGTACTGACGGAGCGCCCGGAAGTGACGGAAGCAGTGCGATCTGTCGACTGGCTCCTATACTGAGCTTGCACATTTTACTTCGCCGTTGTATTTGTGATTTGTGCACAATGGCGAAGTGACAGCTTATTTTTTCTCTTATTTTGTTTTTCTAAGTTTGACATGCTTTGTTAACAAGTACTTGCGTTTAGTTTGTGGGAATTACTGCGTATTTTATATACCTTTGTACTTTATAAGTTTCTTGGCCATCAATGACATTAGTGAAGGACATCATCGTGAGGAAACCTGGACTTTATCAAAACTAATATTATAAAGAGAAAAGATTAGATTTTTTGTATGTTTGTGTATTTGAATGTTTGTTTGTAATGGATAAACTCAAAAAATACTTAACCAATTTAGAAAATTCTTTTACATATTGAAAGCTACATTATCAGCGAGAATCATGGGTGCATTTTATTTAAAACATAAAATTGAGGTCCCTGCGAAAATTTGCCTATAAAAGTCATTATTTGGCATGTGCTGCGAAAACTATTAATGATACATAAAATAATGTACTACACGTTTATAGTAGGTACTTATCTTATCATTACCCACAAAAAAGACTGGAAGGCTATCATCATCATCATCATCATCGGCCTATAAATGTTCTCCAATGTTCTGTGTTGTAATGCCTCTGTGAGAGGGAGTGGGCCGTAATCCACCACGCGGGCCCAGTGCGGGTTGGTAGATGTCACATGTCTTTGAATTTTCGGTTCTAGGACATGCCGGTTTCCTCACGATGTTTTCCTTCGCTATAATTATGTCTAATTATTTTAGTTACCTAAGTCACAATAACCGTTTTTGGTTCAAATTAGTCAATCAAAACACGGGTAGAATCTAATTATGATAATGTTTGTATTAGATAAGATCATTTATTTGTCCAAAACATAAGTAACACACACATGGCAAGCAAGATGTTACATTAAATTCTATCACGATCATGTTTTGCCTAAACGGCGTACAAATACAAATAAGTAAATATCAAATAATTGTAAATAAAATAATCATCATGATATTAATCCTTATGAGGAGCTCGTGGCTATGTAATAACAGCCGCACAGGTCGATTCATCCGGTTAAGCTAGGTACGCTTTCCGGGGTTGGTCTGTGGATGGGTGACCATCTTTACATACCGAGACTCCTCCGTTTTTCGGAAAGCACGTTAAGCCGTTGGTCCCGGCTGTCATTCGTGGATCTTTGACAGTCGTTACGGGTCGTCAGAAGCCCGAAAATCTGACAACCAGTCTTACCAAGGGGTATCGTATTACCTAGTTACTGAGTTGTGAAGGTCAGATAGGCAGTCGCTACATGTAAAATACTGGTATTCAGCTGCATCTGGTTAGACTGGAAGCCGCCCCCAAAATAGTTGGGAAAAGGCTAAGTAGATTGATTGATATTAATCCTTATCCAACTAAATAGTTTCTTAATCAAGGATCATCACGCAATAACCCTTAGGAGCCGAGCAAAAGTAAAAGAGAAAGGACTAAGCGAAAATGAGAAAATTTCACGCGGACGACGCGACTTCGTCCGGCATAAGCTCTGAAATCGTCAACCCGTCTTGAACAAGCGTGGTGATCCATGCTCGTGCCTTCTACATATATGAGGCTCCGTCCTTGCCCTGCAGTGGGACAAAAATAGGCTGGCATTAAAAAAAAAAATCATAGATACACCTAAGCTTTTGCTAAGTATTATTTTATCCCACGGGAATTTACCTTACCTTACCTTGACAAAAAGTATCCAATGTCCCAACCCAGGCCATGGCCAAATTTTATCCAAATCTAATCAGGGTAAAGTTTTAAGTGTTATACTTAACTTAGGTACCTTAAAATACAACAGGTACAGGGGTCGTGGGGGTGGGTCAACCCCTGTACCGTGCACTCATAAGCACAATGTTTTACGTGCCTTACATTGTACGCTACGCTCTACCGGAAACAGCGTACTTTCACACCAAAAATAAAACTCAATTCCCTTTAATAATTTTTGCAGATTGTCACAGTCTATTTTCTTAATGTCCCTCGGGAATCATCGCTTTTCCGAATACAAACGAATGCTAATTTCCATGTCTATCAATTATTATATTTATCATGTATGTATACCTAATCATTTGAATTTAGAACTAAGTACTTTATTATTGTTTTGTTTTGATTTTGTTTGAACTATATAAAGCTGTAAAACTATTTTCGTGCCAGCTTTCCTCCCAAAAAAAAAAATACATTAAGTTAAAAGAGTATTAACAACTCCATATATCAATTGAGAGCGTCCGATCTGCACCAAGTGCAAAGGGCAACTGATAGAAATCCGACGACTGACGAAACACGAAGTTTGCCGAGAGACATTTAGAAAATAGTTATACTGTAGTTTGATGTACAGAATACGTACATAGATGACGGCAATGAGATGGGTCTTGTTACACCTTGTATACAGAACTTAATGTGGGTGACGATAATATAAACCTCTGCCTAACTTTTCTGAGAATACTCCCGTAATGTTATCTAAACCATCTTCAGCATAGCAACAAGATTGGGGAGCATCCTCAGAGCAAGTCAGACAACAATAAATCACGCTCCGCCCCCTCGATACAACGGCGCCGGCGTCGCCTCATTGACCAGGCATCTCCAGCTTCGAATGTATGCGGTACGATGACTTGGTATAAACAACTCTTGAATAAAAAGGGGTCTGAATATTTGAGAACATGCATGTTTTCTTGTATTGTCCACAACGTGAAAAATTACTATCATTTCGAAAGTCGGTGGCATATTTACGAAAATGCAAAACCAAAGACGCCGATTTCTGTTAATTAAAGTTATTTTTTAATCGACTTCCAAAAGGAGGTGGTTCGCAATTCGACTGTGTTTTTTTTTTGTATGTTTGTTACGCGATTACTCCGCCAATTATGAATAGATTTTGATGATTCTTTTTTGTTTGGTAGATCATACTTCAGAGGTGGTCCCATATAAATTTTATTAACTTTGCTTGGGTGGTTTTTGAGTTAGCTTCAATAATACGTATTTTTTCCCACTTAGTATGTGGATGATATGATAACTTCTTGTCACTGTTATTTACATAGCAGGTAGTGGTATTCTAATTTGTGTGGGGTAGGTACCACAACTAAAAAGTGAAAAATAAAAACTTTTTACAAAAAAAAAAACAAACGACTTAAAAAAAAAACACTACAAAGTGAAAAATAACTTTAATTTCGGAAGTCGGTGACAAACGAAAATTCAAAACCAAAGACACCGACTTCCAAAATTAAAGTTATTTTTCACTTTGTAGTGTTTTTTTTTGAAGTCGGTTGTTTTTTTTTTTGTAAAAAGTTTTTAAAAATTGGAATTGGAATCATTTTGGAAAAATCAGCCCTACATAAAACATTCATAATAAACAACTTAAAAGCTATGACAGTCGCGAACCCGCGCTTCTGTCCCCCATTCTACGCTTGGCTGCCCTCGCGAGTCGTCGCTACGTCGTCCGTCTGTCTGTCCGAGAGGGTCGGCACCACAGTAATTGTTATATATGGCCAGAGAAATATGGTTAGCGGTACGTTGAAAACATTTAAGTTGATTTGAAAGTCGATCTAATCATCCTAAAGATTGTTTCATGATTTTCATGCCTAAAACATAATGTTAGACTATGTAAACTTTTAACATAACATCGGGGCTAAGTAATAACAGCCGCACGGGTCGATTCATCCGGTTAAGCTGCGCTTGCCGAAGTTGATCTTTACATACCGAAACTCCTCCGTGCCTCGGAAAGCATATTAAGCTGTTGGTCCCGGCTGTCATTCCTGGATCTTTGACAGTCGTTACAGGTCGTCAGAAGCCTGGAAGTCTGACAACCAGTCTTACCAAGGGGTATCGTATTACCCAGTTACTGGGTTGTCGAGGTCAGATAGGCAGTCGCTCCATGTAAAATACTGGTATTCAGCTGCATCTGGTTAGACTGGAAGCCGACCCCAATATAGTTGGGAAAAGGCTAGGCAGACCCCTATGGGCGAGCCTATTGCCATCAACGGGACACAAATGGACTCCGGGAACTGCTGCTACTGAGAAGTTCCTAATGGAAACACCCAAAAACACTGCCTGACCTGGGAATTGAACTCGGGACTCATGCTCAGCAGTAGCGCTTACAACTCTCGACAGTCACTATTAAAACTTATAGAAGTAACAAAATTAAAATAACCGTATTTCAATTAAATTTAACTAAGCTCCTTCTTGTTACCCATTGATCACAGCAGACCCTTCGATATAAATCGTTTACTCACAAGTTAACAGAAGTGAGTTAGAGCAGTTAACTGATATTTATGTGCAAATAGATTTGATCAGCTTCATGACCAACGTGATTTGATTATTTTTAAAATGTTTCTTCACTTAGGAATTAAGGACGCGGCGACGCATGAATTGTCCATACAAACGTAATACCTAAATCATTTGCAATTTGGGTATATTTCCACCATATTATGTTGTTATCCGGATTTAGACAGTGTTTAACTAGGCTCCTACATCTTTTTTTTTCTAAAATAAATAATAAATAAATAAATAAATAAAATGAAGTTTAAACGAATTTAATTTCGCACATTTTTACAGCGTAAATGACATGTCTTCATATTGTTTTTTCTGTATTATAAACAACAATATTTATAATATTGTTTCAGCAGAAGCATAGCTTATATTCTCAAGTTACAAATTATCGAAAAAAAAAGGAAAAATATTAAGTTTTAATTCATAATTTTTGGTATTACGGAACACATCCAAATTAATCATAAATTTTCGAAAACTAGTAGTGCTATCGCGTCAAGCAATAATTGTCAATGTGTGCGTGGTAGTATTGCTCACTGTAGGTGTATATCGCTCCGACAAGCACTCACACTAGCGCAACGTGCTTGGAATTTAATTTTGTAAACATCTCGATTTGTAGTTGCGAGCCGTGTTCGCAGGCCTCTTAAGGAGGGTTTGTGGCTTATTGATAACAGCCGCACGAGTCGATCGAAGGTAAGGCGGGTAGCCTTACCTTCGATTGCTGCGGTCAGTCCGTGGATGGGTGACCATCTTTATATACCGAGACCAGTTTTGACACCAATTTGTTAAGCTAACGGAAACGTTAAGCCGTTGGTCCCGGCTATCATTCGTAGATCTTTGACAGTCGTTACAGGTCGTAAGAAGTAAAAAAGTATGACAACCAGTCTTACCAAAGGTTATGGTGTTACCCAGTAACTGGGTTGTGGAAGTCAGAAAGGCAGTCGCTCCATGTAACATACTTGTATTCAGATGCATCTGGTTAGACTGGAAGCCGACCCCAACATGGTTGGGAAAAGTCTACATTGATTTTAGGAATTAAATGGATAATGGATGGAATTTATGTAACTATTTCCGTGTCTTATGTCATGGGTTCAACTCCGAAGCTCTCAAAGTGGTGAAGGAAAACATCGTGAGGAAACCGGCATGTCGTAGAACCAAAAATTCAAAGACATGTGACATCTACCAACCCGTACTGGACCCGCGTGGTAGATTATGGCTCCCTCCCAGCAATTTTCAAAATCGGTGTACAAACATGAAAAACAATACCGCCAAGCGCATAACCTCCTCCATTTTTAAAGTCGGTTCAAAAATTATTTAAATAACCAAGTTACAGAATCGGTTTCATCTAAACTAATATTTTTTAAATAAAGAGAAAGGATTTGATTTTCTGTATGTTTGTTATGAATAAACTCAAAAACGACTGGATCGATTCTAAGAATTCACTCACCAGTAGAATGCTATATTATCACTGAGTAACATAGGCTATAATTTATAAAGATATCGCGCGGACAAAGCCGCTGGCGGAAGCTAGTAGAGTATAAAATTTCTGATTCAAAACATTACGTACTGGAAAACGTCTCGCTACGCCGTAGCCTTTCACTTTGCTACGGATACGCAGTGTGTCTACGGAGTGCTACGCATTTATATGTTACGGTGAAATTATAATATTTTATGTGCATGTAAGTATTTTTGTCGTATTTCACAACATTATACTACATTCTTAAATCAATAATTATTTTGTGCTATACTGTCAGACCTAATAGACATATCAATTTTTCTCAAAGGACTTAGATGAGCTCAGTAACAGCCATGTCGGTTGTCATATACTCGTAGATAACGTCTGTGTTAATAACATTAGTTACGCTGACGACATGGTGTTGCTGAGCCCATCGCTCAATGGTTTAAGAAAACTGCTCGATATCTGTGAGTCATATGCTGTCGCTCACGGGCTGAGGTACAACGAGAAAAAACAACGAGTTAAAACGCATATTAAAAGTACTCTTTGTAAACAAGCATATTACAAATTAGAGGATTATATCCTAGATAAGAATGCTTGGAAACATGCTGGTCTAGCTCCATAGGACAATTTTGAGTCTAGACAAAATCAAACTGGTTGCTAATTTAATTGTGTAATTAAATATTACAACATTTTTTTTTACATTATGTGATTACTTGAACTCACACACTGACGAATTAGTATCACTTGTAATTTTTTTAGGAATACCGTATAGGTTTTACAATGCTTGTAAATATGTGAACACCATGTATCCATTACATAATTATTTTTTCTATCATTGCTTCATTTTTATTTTTACCTATTGTGGTATATAAATCTTATTCCAGGTGCATCGTTTTCACATATAATTATATAATTAATGTATACAAAATATTGTAAAACATTTTAAAAGAGTAACGGTGGAGTTTCTTGCCCATTCTTCTCCATACGAAAACTACCCTTTGGAAGGGGCGACTAGAATCAATTCTATTTTTTGTTTTTGACGTTCAAAAGTGCCTTTTTGTGCCTAATTGAAATAAATTATTTGACTTTGACTTTGACTTTGACTTTGAGAAGAAGAGTGTGTGTATGGTCATTAGAGGTAGGAATAAGCAACCGGAGCATATACCACCTGTCCATCTGAACGGAGTGCCTTTAGAACGTGTAGCTCAGTTTAAGTACCTAGGGTACATTGTGACAGAGACCCTGAATGACGATGCGGATATCGAGCGGGAACGAAGAGCGTTGTCGGTGCGTGCTAACATGTTGGTTCATAGATTTGCAAGGTGTGCAGTAGATGTTAAAGTAACGCTGTTTAGGGCCTACTGCCAAAACTTTTACGCCAGCGCTTTATGGTTCAACTACACCCAGCGGGCCTACAACGCTCTTCGAATACAATACAATAACGCCTTTAGGATTCTGGTGAGGCTCCCTCGATTCTGCAGCGCGTCGGGCATGTTTGCTGACGCTAGAATCGATGACTTTTACGCCATTATGAGTAAGAAAACAGCTTCTCTGATGCGCCGGATTCGGGAGAGTGCCAACAGAATCCTAAGGATGATCTCTGAGAGGCCAGAGTCTGCAGTGCTTCACGTGACGAGATGAAGTTTTTTTTTTTTTTTTGGCATGTTTGATTTTATTATTGGTATTTGGAATTTTATGTATTTTAAATTTAATTATCAATGATCACTAACATAGTTTTAAGACCTTTGTAACTAACAATTTATGGACATATCAATTAGTCTGAATTAAATGAATTTAATTTAATATTGGTGATGTTCTTCAGAAAGGCCAGGTGCGTAGTACCTACTCGCAACCGGCGTGCGTGTATGACCAGATGTATGAACGTAGACGAGGCAAAAGGATTATCGATCATAGCAGGTACTCAAATAACGTTCCTTAGGTTCTGTCTACCCTCATGGGAAGAATTATGTATGTCTTAATCGATTAATTCGCCACGATAACATCGTTACTTGTTCAATTGTTTCATCTCAAAGTGGGTGTAACCAGACACGTTGACAGACAAACAAACAAGGGGTTTAACTTGATACTTAGTTGTTGTACAACCGGAAAGCTTCAGACAAGGGTTTATTAACCGATTTAAAGAAAACGAGGAGGTTATGAATTTTGTGAGATTTTTTTTCCATGTAGGTACGCACGGCTACACATCAAGCTATACATTTCCAGTATAAGCTGACCTCGCATTGTACGGAAATTCTACGCAATGCGAAATCAGCATAAACTGGAAATATATAGCTTGATGTGTAGCCGTGTGTACGTGCACCAATTCTTTTTTTCATTTGAAAGAGGAAGCTCGCGAAGTGGTCCCGTATATTTTTTTATTATTTTTGCTTAAAAATACTTATTATTATTGAAGCTAACTCAAATACTACCCAGTATTTGAGTTACTTCAATAATGTGTATTTTTTTCACTCAAAATTATCTTTATGATGTTATAATAACTTCCTGTCACTGTTATTTACATAGCAAGTAGTGGTAGAGGAATTTGTGTGGGGTAGCTACCACAACGAAAACGTAAATTAACAATTACCTACTAAATATTTTTTACAAAAAAAAAAATTACCGACTTCAAAAAAAAATACAACAAATTAAAATTCAAAAGTCATTTATTCAAACTAGGCTGTGAATCAGCACTTTTCGAACGTCAAAATTACATAAGACAGTCCCCCAAAAACGCCCACCCTTCACCACTTCCTAGTGCCTTTCGCTGGGAAGAAGAAGTGTTGATAAATAACTTTAACTTCGGAAATCGTTGACTTGGGTTTTTTTTGTCAAAGACTTATTTTTTATACTAGCTTTTGCTTGCCGCTTCGCCCGCGAGACGGTCGTAAATTATCTCACGCACAACACAGGTGGGATAAAGAGTATCCTATATCCTACCCTGGTCATGGTCTACCTGGTGCCATCGAAAGGCGTGAGACAGAATCACTTTCGCATTTATTACATTACTGAAGAAACATTTTGTGTACCTTTAACTTTTCTGCAGTATCTCGAGCATGTTTGCCGAACCGAGGGTCCCGGACTTTTAAGCCATCATGAGGTTGAGGGTCGCGTCTTTTTGACAAAGTTTGAGACGCTCCAGTAACAGCATTTTGTGGGTTGTCTCGCGAAACAAGCCCCATAGGTATTTGTGCACTGGATTTTGGTTAACCTAAGCGAGAACAAAGAATGACGAAAGAATTTTTTGAAGACTACACGACACAAACTCAAAGCATTTATATCAAATAAACCAATTATAGGTACTTTTGAATTGTCAAAGGGTCGGTCAGTCAGAAAGATGAAGCTAGTTGCCCATTCCTAAGCGTAGTAAGTACCTATGGAGAAGAACCACGGAGTATAGAAAGGACACGCGACGCGACACAAAGACACCGCTCGTCGCGCGAAGAGTGGTGTCTTTGTGTCGCGTATACTCCGTGAGAAGAACGGGCAAAAACCCCACGGACACTTTTTAAATCAAAATATTGTTACAAAATATTGGTTACATACATCATTCATGTTGAAATTATACATGTGAGAACAATGAAGAAAGACGTACACGTTAAAAGCGTCCGTATTAAAAATATAAAAACAAATACAAAACAAAAAATTAAATAAACCGTGGCAGCTAAGAGATGACCAGTCAGTTCCTACTGACGGCGCCCGTTCACGAACATGACGCATGGATCAGCACCATTTAGCTCAACCATTTTGAAGGGAACTTAATGATCCACACGCCACCACCAGCGAGACATTAGAGTGAGCATGACATACTCTCAGCTGCCAGGGCATATTCAAGTCAATGAAAGACGTACCCAGTAATTGGTAGTTTTATAGAAAGAACATGGTCACAGTGCTCACACATCGTCGCCCTCTCCCATCGTTCCTCCCGCCTGACGCAAGTCTTCACCGGACACGGAGAGAGGTTCCTGTTCCATAAGGCGGGAGGAAACGCCCGGGTGTCACCATTGTGTGGATCGCCCGGAGGACACGGTGGAGCATACGGTGGAGGTCTGCCTGGCTTAGGTGGAGCATCGCCGTGTCCTCGTGGAAGCAATCGGCGGCGGTGATCTCCCGCGTTCGGCCCTGGTTCAGGCCATGGTACGGAGCGAGAGGGCACGGTAGAAGTTATTTGATAATTTCCCAAACAAAAAAAAAAAGCGGCTTAGATTGTGCGTGTCTTTAAGATTTTTATTAAGTAGAGGTAAATTGTAGGAAAGGCAAAAATCCCCAGAAAAGCACTTCGCATAATACAAAAAGCTTTGCACAAGTTCCGCGGTTCATAGCTCTCATAATTCATATTTATAGTGCAACATACCCTCACTAAAAGGGCTTCAGAGAATATAATCAATTGTATAAAGTATATCACTTAATTCTAGCTAGTGAACCGCGGTGCAAATCTGTACAAATACGCTAAGCTCCCACAAGAGGGGAGCGGACACACAAATGTACGTTTATTAGATGAGGCAGAGAAAGGACTTATCCCGTGGGCACGAGCTACACGCTCAAGCGATACACGCGTCTAAAACAAATGAAAGACGTTGCGAGTCACCGCGACGCAAGTCGCATCGCCCTAGGTACGAAAAATAACGATAATATAACAGGCGACTTAAGGTACGGATAGGACCAATTTATTGACAGGAAACATAACATAACTACGCCGGTAATTCATATTTCATTAGTTATAATTATTAAAGTTCCATGTAGGTTTTTAATACGGGTGAGCCTATTGCCACCAACTGGGCAAAAACAGGCTGCTATTTATTCAAGAAACCCCGATGAAGAAACCCAATAACACTTTTCAACGCACTTTGCAACGAGTTACCATTTTGTGAAAAATTACGATTTTTTGCTGTCAAAATATGCCAATTTGCTCAGTACCTATGTTTCCTTCACTGCAGTTTGAACGATGCTGATAAAATAAATTGGACAAAGTATGCATGCCCGCCTGGGTCAAACACGACTTAAATCGTAAACCGCCATTACAACACACACAATTTTGTTTTTGTTTCCAAGCTTTGTAATTTTGTTCCACATGAGTATCTAAATCTTACTTGCCACATCCAGCACCTCTATGCAGACCAATAAGCCTAATGCACGCTTAACTCAGAACGTGTCAATATTTGTGAACTCGGACACCATGGCCGTGCGCTCGGGGGACAAACACCACGGATAACCGGCGGGAATGGGATGAGCAGGAGTCAAGTGGTTTGTATTTGAGTACTGCCCGTTTTCTGAAGTAACTAAGTACTTACTTAAAAAGTACGGTATAGTTGTACAAGAGTCTTTTCACGCGTGCCCGAAATTGGAACTAACGCAGCCATCTTGCAGCCTAGGTTGTCTTATATTTTTCTGAAGTATGGAGAGTCAAAAGAAAATCTAACTGGTAAAATATTTTCTTGCTTTCTTGTTTTTTTTTTTTGAAAATTTGCAGTATAATTTTCAAGTTAAGTACTTGAGTTAGTCAGCTGAGTCAAATTCCCTCCCGAACAAAAATCCTGAATCCGCCACTGGTTTAGAAGTTTTTCGCAGATGTCGACACATAGCTCGTGGCTAAGTACTAACAGGACGGGTTGATCCATCAGGTTAAGCTACGCTTGCCGGGGTTGGTTTGTGGATGGGTGACCATTACTATAATACCGAGACTCCTCCGTGCCTCGGAAAGCACGTTAAGCCGTTGGTCCCGGCTGTCAGTCGTGGATCTTTGCCAGTCGTTGCGGGTCGCTAGAAGCCCGAAAGTCTGACAACCAGTCTTACCAAGGGGTATCGTATTAGAGTCTAGCCATGCAGATATAGGTAAAAAATCGGTCAAGAGCGAGTCGGACACGCGCACCGAGGGTTCCGTACCATTTAAAATTTTCATCGGCGAGCCCTATATTCGTCAGAGAATTTTAGCACTGCACACTACGGTGTAGAATATTGCAGTTTTAGGTCAGGGCCATCTCTTGACCCGTAATGGAACTGACGTAATTTTAGTTGATGATTTCTGAAAAAGTGTGCTATTTTAGAGACATCGTGTTATTTTTCCTGTAATCTTTACATTTTCTATCACATAGAATAATTTCAGATTTAAGATATAAGATTCAAAGATTTTCAGATTTTCCCTTATCTCCGAAGTTTGCATGGACGTTATTTTTTTTTACATTTTTCGTCGAAAGTCGAAAACCATGCGGCCTAAAAAAAAGAAAAATGTATGAGAATATGCAAATAGCGTTCTTACATAATGATACCTCACATGCTAGTAGCCCCACTTCAAACTTTTAAGACCTATTCAGAACCTTTGGTAAAAAAAAATCTTTCTTATTTCCAAAATAATTGGGCAAACGTTATCTAAAACTATTCCAAATTTCAAGTTGATAGCATTAGTAGTTATTGAGACATCCGGCTGTGACAGACAGACGGACAGACAGAGTCGTACCATACCCCTATGGTACGACTCTGTTTCGTTTTTACCATTTTGGTACGGAACCCTAAAAACGGTAGAATTTGAGAATTAATAGATGGCAACACCATCCCGTCCTACGAAAAATAATTCGATACTTTGTGTCTTTTTGTTTTTGATAGGTTATTTTGTTTATTCCTGGTAAAGAATAGTCACTTTAGCACGATGCGGTGTGGATTTGATACAGTTTTATCATTGTATGGAGGTAGAGCATAGGTACGATATAGTCTATTAAACTTATTCTATTATGCAAAAATCAAAAGGCAAAATATCAAAATCATTAGATCGCCTTACAACCCCGAAACTGACATAACTGACTGATGTAAAAGTATAACCATATAATGTATAAAACTTTTTGGGGTTGCCCAATTATTCCATTGCATACTTAGCGGGACCAGACTCTACTGGGTTGTGGAGGTCAGATATCTACGCAGTCGCTCCATGTAAAATACTGGTATTCAGCTGCACCGGTTAGACTGGAAGCCGATCCCAACGTAGTTGGGAATAATAGGCTAGGCAGATTGATTTGTTGACACAGCCGTCGCGCCGGCATGGCAGCAGCGTGCAGCGCAACGATTCCGTGCTCTATCTACATCTGAAAAACTTTTCTTAAGAGACCTGCTTGAGAAGTAGAAAAAAAACATAAACTTCTGTCACCCATTTGTCACAAGACTTGACACAAAGAATGACAAATATTGTAACAAAAGAACAAGATCTTAGAAAAGCCTATCAATCGACATTATAATTTCGCAAAACAAAACCATAGATTTTTTTTAAACGGACTTCAATTTATTAAAGACAAGTCAAGAATGAAAGCAGCATGTATTGTGTTAACCGTTCTTATATTGATAGCCATCATGGCCGTCTGTGTGATGGTGAAATTCGCCACAGACATTACCGTTGAGGAACGGAAGAGGGACTTCGTGCAGGGGGAGAATGTTTACCAGTTCTCCAAAAATAAAGCTATGGGGGTTATCTCTCTGGTTGATAACTCGTCGCTGCCAATCGCTCAGCGATTCCCTTATTTAGCTGCTGTAACTAGGAACTCGTCTACTCTGTGGTCTTTTGCATGCTTTGCTAGCATTGTTCTTGTAAAGTGGGTGATTACTTCAGCTCATTGCAAGTAAGAGCAACCAGGCTTTACTCAGGCTATTTCATAGTTCCAAGCATTTCTTGAGTTATGATTTAAAGACTATTTTATGAAATCATGACATTTGAGGTCAATTCAAACTTAGAGAGTTCTATTGATGATTTTAATTAATTAATCCTGTAAATCCTACATATTTGATACGGTCGCAAACCATATTTTGATCAATTTTCCCAACTACATAATTATATTGAGGTCAGCTTCCAGTCTAATCGGATGCAGCTGAACTGAATACCAATTTATTATTATGGAGCGACTGCCTATCTAACCTCCACAACCCAGTTACTGGGTAACACGATACCCCTTGGCGTGCCTCTATCCAATAACTTAAAAAAACTTTTGTTGCAGGCGTCCCAGCGCGAGCCACCGTGTCCTCTTCTTCCACGATTTCGCTCGCAACTACACACATACATACCCCGTATTATTCTGGCGTCTCCACGAGAAATTTAACATCAGCAACCAGACACCTCGCTACGATATTGCCGTCGCTAAACTGAACCTGGACTTCTATCCGCATACCTTGAAACCTTCCGTTTTCGACGTCAGAGAGACTTTTAAGCTCGAAGCCAGTATATGGAAGACACTGTCAACAATGGACAAGAGACTTTTTTTGACAAATGATGTGGCAAAATATGAAGTGCAGATCACAAATCCAGGGAAATGTTTTGAAAGCTATGGAGTAGAACTAGATGAAAGTATGATATGTATTGATGTCTCTGATCACCAAGACTGTTTCATCCATGAATTTGGACCTTTGTACTCTGGTGATAAGGTCGTCGGTATCATGGCGGTGAAGCCCAAAGATTGTGATATGAAACTGTCGATATTCACCAATGTTTCTTATTATACTAATTGGATTTTGAAAGCGACACATACTACTTATTATGGATGATGTTGAGATTTTTGTGATTTTATTGTTTTATTTTAGTAGTTTGTAATATTCTACTTTATGTTGGTGTTTAAAAACACTGCGATCTAATTATTATCTTAAATATTATGCAAAGTTCTTTCGCTGTCTGACTGCAGCGATGGATTAGATTTTGAAAGCGACACATACTACTTATTATGGATGATGTTGATATTTTTGTGATTTTATTGTTTTATTTTAGTAGTTTGTAATATTCTACTTTATGTTAGTGTTATCTAATTATTATCTTAAATATTATGCAAAGTTCTTTCGCTATCTGACTGCAGCGATGGGGCTAATGTTGAGGAAAGGCCGTTTACATGCTGCTTATTTTCGTGTGGTCAGTGACTAACTTGTACCCTAATTGCGTAACTTATTTTCGTAAACAATTCTGCCTAGTTTGTTTCATTTTGACAGTTCAACAACATTCATTGCGTTATTTACGTTGTTGAGATTTTTTTTTCCAACTTATGAAGCAATGGATTAGCAATCTGCTTCAAATCGGAACAGATTGTGATTGTGTTTAATTACGCAATTAGGGTACTGGTGTCCCGAGTTGTAAAACCCCCAGTCAGAGGCCCATTCTCTGAATTGAAGTTTTCCTTCACCGTTTTTGAAGCAAATGATAATTATACTTCAAAAACCGGCCAAGTGCATGTCGGACCACGCACAATGTAGGGTTCCGTAGTTGGGATGAATTTATCCCAAGAACAAACTTAACTTTGTAGTTGAAAAAAAAAATCTTTCATACAGAATGTATGGGAGAACATGTTTTTACAACCGCAATTACAAAACTAGGTGTAGCCGCACTTTGGGTTTTAGCCGTGACAGGAGGGACCAAGTCTTTGACAAACCTACCTACATAAAAGTTTAAAACGGAAGCGTTGCTCGTCGTCGATCGTCGACGATCACAGGCAAATGCGTCGTTGTGAATTGTGATACTACTGATGTGGGACGTACCTACCGATGGTTGACAACGCGTGCTCGAATACTGGGGAATGAGTGGTCGACGTCTCTGCAGGTGCTAAGGGAATCGTTGACGCTAAAACCTTCAGTTGGAGTGGTATCAAGTTATCACGAATTGCGCACATTCTTGTTAAGCTTTGGGTTTCGTAAGGCCAAGGCCATGACATAGGGCGGTGCGTCTTGCGGCTAGGGCGGCGCTCCAATGTTCCCGCGCCGCACTCCTTTCTGCAAGTTGCACCACGGTGACTCGACACGGTCTAAATTACTTCTAACATTTGTTCTCGCCGCGGTCACAGGCGTAAGACGCAGGTCGCGTGAGCGGTGATGTCGTGGCCAAGGGTAAGACAGCGGTGGCCGCCACATACCGGCCGTAGTGACAGCCGTCATGAAAATGATGGCACCAGGGTTTGACGTTGCGGTGTCAAAAAGCGCTCTCTAAGAAAACACAACAACTTACTTTCCTAAATAACGTTGCAGTGAGGTCATTTGTGCATACATTGCGGACGCTATGTGGTGGCCACCAAAGTCTTAGTAAATACCACCTTGACGCTAGGTGCAAACGAGCCACCGGTCACAGCGACAAACAGTTCACATGCTTTTTCATACGTTTTGTATGGATTCGTCGCACACGTGTGACTGGTGGTGGCCACCCGCTACAGCAGTACTCAACACCGCAGCAAGAGGCGATAGCCACCGCTGTTTATAGCTGGTGGCTCATGTGCACTTACCCTAATGCTGCGGCAACATTATTTTCTAAGTTATGATTTGTTGCGTATGGTTCTAAAAGGAGACGAAAATATCTTCCGGCATTTGAGAGTGGAAGAAATGATGCATTCGATGATCATTAAGAGAATTGGATATGATAATATCAAGTTTCAAGTTTTTGATACTTGTATGTTCTGAGATTATTTAAGAGTAATTTATGTCATTGTAATGCTGGGGCCGGACCTGTGTCTATCGTGACGAAGCAATGCGTACCGAAGCTTCGTAGATTTTGCTCGCAAAAAAGTTATCGCGCTAATGCGGTGTTCACATTAAAGTTTCATAATTTAACGAATTATTGTACAATATAATGGCTCTCCATTATTTCGACAGAGCGTCTATGCAGTGCGGATACAACAGTTAAAATGATCAACGGTAGTCCGACCACGCGCCACGCTAATTAGCGTCAGTTAAAAACCTTTGCTGTACCCGGGCGATAAGTGCTACGCAGCCCGAACTATCGCAACGATAGCCGATAATGATTGGTCACATCTATGTGTATCGTATCACTGTGCGAGCTTCGTCACGATAGACGCAGATGCGGCGTGTGTACCTGCTTAGGCTTCCTTACTGATGTGGGCATGGAAAATGACCCATAACTTAAAAAACAACAAAAATAAAAACACAAAATCATCAGTCATTAGTAGTCTTCAAAATCCAATTAGTATAATAAGAAATATTTGTAAAAATAGATAATTTCATTTCACAATCCGGAGGCTTTATAAATAATAAACCCACTACTTTATCTCCTGAATAAATAGGGCCGAAATCGTGTGTAAAACAATCTAAGGAGTCTGAAGTATCGACGCAGATCAAGCTGTCATCGATTTCTATGCCGTAGCTTTCATAGCATCTGCCTGCGTCCATAATCTTGACATCATAGCTGTCGAACTGGTTCGTCAGATACAGTGTTTTTTTCATAGTAGACACTGTCCTCCAAACGCTTGCTTGTATCTCAGTTGCTACGGACTCATCAAATACTGCTGATCTCAGCACGAACTGGTAGTTATCCAGATTCAACTTGGCGACTGCGATGTCGTATTTGGAAGAAAGCAGTGTTCTGTTGTACCTCTGGTGGATCCGCCAGAAGAGAATTGGAAAGGAATGCGTCTGATTCTGAGCGAAGTCGTAGTAGAGGATCGCGCGATGTGTGTGACCAGGGATTCTGCAAGAAAAAATAATCAAATTCACATTCAAAATACTTTTTTTCACCTAAGTACACGGGCATAGTATATCGCCTTTTGGCCGAATTTTAATTGCCCTAATATCATTTGCCATAATAGTCAACAGCCATAATATTATATGACGTAATATTCACTTGTCCTACTCTTATTTACTATATTAGTCACGTGCTAGAAGCTTTGTTTCCCATAAAGTCACTTACCATAACATCATTTCAATCAAATATAACCGATCACTTGCCTGTTGTATTGTTCATAGAAAACGTGTGTTCTAAACGTCAGTACAATAACACTAAAACACGTATTGATTATGTCTCATTAAAATTGGAAATAGAAAGTACAAACTTCATACCTCTCTTAGAAATAAATGACGCTAACACCGCGATCAACTATTTAATATCAACAATCACATCAATTATTAATAAGCACACGCTAACAGTTTCGGTGCCTAATAAGCAAAAAATCTTAAAACCATGGATCACGCCAGGGCTCCTGCGCTGCATTAGAAATCGGGATAGGTTACATATTAAAGCAAGAAAATCTCCAGATAACATGACTCTTAAGGTAACATATACACGTTATAGGAACTTTACAAATCAACTCCTACGAAAACTAAAAATCGCATATGAAAAGAGTGAACTGGACAAAGCTGGTAACGACCCTAAAGCCTTATGGAAAGCTATCAAAGAGATAACTAACACTCAAAAAGTCAAAGATAATCCTTTGGAACTACTTCAAATATCAGATAGCCCAAAATCATCTGTTAACCTTGTCTGCAACTTTTTTACAGACGTCGGCAAAAATCTAGCCAATGGCATCCTTCTGTCTCAAACCTCATCTACAGATGACTCTGCCCCCCTTCAACCACCTGCCTCAGACTGTACCGAAACCTATCTACCCAACTCGCTCGTTATTCTAGAAGTAGATGAAGCGGACATTGAATCCACAATTCCACAGCTGCGCCCGGATTGTGCAACTGGATGGGATGGAATTCCATCTTCCCTCCTGAGAGAGTGCCGACGTGCCCTGATTCCGTCTATAACGCACATCTGTAATCGTGCTATCGTTACTGGGGTGTTCCCTGATGCTTTGAAACAAGCTATTGTACATCCAATTCACAAGGGTGGGGAGAGAGACTGCGTCAATAATTATAGGCCCATATCAGTTTTGCCAGCTTTGTCAAAGATTTTAGAATAAATACTCTACAAATCGCTCAAAAACTTTCTGAATCGCTTTAAAATTATATCCAACAACCAGTACGGTTTTAGGTCAGGTGTTTCTACTGAGGACGCAGTGTTGAATTTGACAGAGCAAGTAGTGGAAAACTTAGACACAAAAAATAAATGCCTATGCATATATCTAGATCTTTCCAAAGCGTTTGATACCGTTTCCATTCCCATCCTCTTAACAAAGTTGGAAAGAATAGGAGTACGTGGCATTGCTCTAAATATATTTAGAGACTACCTCTCCCAGCGTAAGCAACGTGTCAAAATAGGCAATTGTCTTAGTGAAGAATGCACAATCCTCTTTGGAGTTCCACAAGGGAGTATTTTGGGCCCCCTGTTATTTCTGATTTACATAAATGACCTCTGCACAATGTCACTTCGGCACACCAAGGTTTTCACATATGCTGATGACACAGCAGTATTGGTATGGGGACAGAGTTGGCAGGCGGTCAAGGATAGAGCCGAATATTCCCTCTCTAAAATAATGGCCTGGCTTAGACTAAACCTCCTCACACTGAACCTGAGCAAAACACAGTTCCTACCTTTTTTCTTGAGACCGAACACTAAACCCCTACCTGATTATTCTATAATAGCGCATACTTGCAATAATCGACACAAATGTACCTGCCAGGTAATTTCTCGGGTAGATTCCGTAAAATACTTGGGAGTGGTGATGGATAGTGGACTGAGGTGGGACAGGCAGATTTATTCGATTATTCGCAGAACTAGGCGGCTAATAGTTGTGTTTAAGGCCCTTAGGGATTCTGCAACACTGGAAAAACTAAAATTAGTCCACCTAACCCTATGTCAGTCCATTATCCAATACTGCATAACCGTGTGGGGAGGTACAACCAAGACCTGTCTACTCGGGTTGGAGCGGGCACAGAGGGCTGTGCTCAAGGTCATGACCAAGAAACCATATAGGTTCCCCACCTCACAACTATTCTTTGATTGTAAAGTCCTGACAGTACGTCCTCACAGTATGTGCTCAAATCCATCCTGAGAAAACAACGATATGTTCCCTTACCCGACCCAAATAAACGTAGCAAATCATCTATATGCCCTACAACACCCTGCCGGACCTCCTTTGCAAAACACCAGTTTAATAGCCTAAGCAGCAAACTTTACAATCACGCTAACAAAAAGCTTAACATAGCTAAAATGTGTCGGCAGGAAATGAAAAACAAAGTAGCAGACTGGCTCCAAAAGATGGATTATCAGGAGACTGAAACTTTATTCACATTCATATCATGATCCAAAATTATTACATACTGTGATCCATACTTACACACATTCAAAGGTGCGAACATAAATAGACACTCATACACACCCTTACCCCTCTCTCTCACACACACACCCCCCCCCCCCTACACACACACAGAGAGAGAGAGACACTCTTTCACACAGACACACATTCACACGCGCAGACATACGCTTAACTCAGTTATATTTTACCGTGTTTTGTGGTTCATAAGTTTTCCTATGTTTTAAACTGATAAATTTAATTAAATATGTTTTATCACATGACACTTGACTGTCAACTATGTAGCGACACTTCTCCACAATTTTGTAAGAGCAATTATAGAGCCCATGGCTGAACGCTGGCCCCCAAAATACAGGTCCAGGCCTAGTTTGGGGGTTAGGATCAGATTCTTGGCAATACATTTGTGTGCCATATTATTACGACCTACTCGTTTGTAACTTGTATTTTAAGTGTCAAATAAATGTTTTTTTTTTATTATTATTTGTCATAATCATTGTAAGCCCTAATTATCACATGCTCTAATTATCACATGCTCTAATTATCATATGCCCTAATTATCATATAACATCATTTGCCATCGACATTGGGTGTGCTACGGTTGTTATATCAGGAGAAACTGGATGCAATGGGGACTTTAGGGCACCCCGACTCGGATAGGTTAGGTTTGAAGGCCGCCATCCCCTTCGTGGTTATTTTTTATAAGTCACACAGAAGTAGGAGCCCCGCAAAGCGGGGCTCCGTCGACCAAGCCCACCATCAACCATGCATAGAATATTTTAAGATTTGGTTAGGTCTATTTGCTCGCTTTGCTCGAAATATTTGTCTAATAATTATTATGACATTTAAATATTATGTCTAATAATCATTATGGCCTTTAAATAGTATGTCTAATAATTATTATGGCACTTAAAAATATGAAAAACAATACGTATGGCACTCGTATCTTATGGTATCTAAGTTTCGGGCAATTAAAAGTATGTCACATGTCTTTTAGGGCAAACAAAACATTCGGGCAAATGAAATTCGGGAATATGATGATTATGGTATATAATCTTCGGGTAAACAATAGACAACCCACGGGCATATATGAAACGTCAGAAGCTAGGTGCACGGTTCCCATTTGGTCGTTTCCTATATGGAGAAGAGCCGGGATGAAACTCTTTACTCTTTTCTCTTTACTCTTTAAAAAATAAGTTGTTATAGCAGAAAAAAAAGTAAAAACCCAAACGGTTTTGGGTACATCTCATGACAGCCATAAGGCATGTAAAGGTTCGGCGTCCTCACCTTCCACCTGACGCAGATCCTCACCAGACACGGCTGCTTCAGGAGGTTCCTGTTCAAGATAAGGCGGGAGGAAACACCCGGGTGTCACCATTGTGTGGATAGGCCTGAGGACACGGTGGAGCATACGGTAGAGGTCTGCCTGGCTTAGGCGGAGCAACGCTGTGTCCTCGTAGAGGCGATCGGCGGCGGTGATCTCTCGTGTCCGGCCCTGGTTCAGGCCATGGTACGGAGCGAGAGGAAATGGCAGGCCGTCACCTCCTGCGAAGCGGTAATGCTCGCGAAGGAGGAGGCGGAACGCGTGAGGGAGAGGCAAATTTCGCGCCCTCACGCCCCTAACCGCCGCAGGAGGAGACGCCCGGGGCGGGAATCGCGAGCCGATTTCCGGCCACCGTAGGCGCGGGCTTGCGGACGGTGAGCAATGGGTAGCTCGCCGTCCGATAAGGACCAAGCCCGGGTCGACGGCGCATTGTGTTCCACGCGCGCCTGAAAGAGATGTCAGCAGAATTGACGGGGTCCGCTAGGGCCAATGCCTGCCGGGGGTTCGCAGAAACTTATAGGGACATCGTGGCCCCCGGCAACAGGTCAACCGAAGGAACACATGTGGGTTTTAGTCAGTAAGAGTCTGACACGCCCAGGAGAAGTTATTTGATAATTTCCCACCAAAAAAACAGAGGTGAGTCAGCTAACTTATGTCCTTATGGATCTATATATTCTGTTTATTCGCAATATGTGAGACTATACAAACAGATGAAGTAGTCCACTTAGAGCACCCGTCCGAATAGCACCTGCGTGAATAGCACCTAGCCTAGTCCACGAAGAGCATCCAGGTGCTCCAAGTGGATTAAAATTTATTTTTACATTTTTGTCCACGGAGAGCACCTACGACTCGGCAGCCTACTGCTGGGATGTATTTGTTTTACAGGACGTTATTAAATGAAAGATATCGATAAAAATCACTAGAATATTTATTAATTACTCATACGTACGTACGAAATTTGTCTAGGCGACATTTAAAAATGAAAAATAACAAAAATCACTATGGCAATCATTATTAATCTTACCAAATAATAACACTTCTTATTTTTAATATATCACAATCAGTCTCCACATATTACTTTTATTGCAAAATCAACCTTAATTAAATCTTACCTAATAATAACACTTTCCTATTTTTAATATATCACATCATAATTAGTCTACACATATCACATTTATTGCAAAATTAGCCTTAATTAAATCTTACCTAATAATAACACAGGTAAAACAGGAGTACAAATTAAAAACTAATTATGTTATTATTATAGGATTGCACCAATGGAAAGGGAAACGAGTAATCTGCTAAATGTATAATTAAATCTTACCTAATAATAACACAGGTAAAACAGGAGTACAAATTAAAAACTAATTATGTTATTATTATAGGATTGCACCAATGGAAAGGGAAACGAGTAATCTGCTAAATGTATAATTAAATCTTACCTAATAATAACACAGGTAAAACAGGAGTACAAATTAAAAACTAATTATGTTATTATTATAGGATTGCACCAAGAGAAAGGGAAACGAGTAATCTGCTAAATGTAGGCACCCATAACGATGTTACCCTGACTGTCAAACTAAGTTGCCTTGTCCGCTTGACAGCCCGTGCTTCTACCGATCAATCGATCATAATTTGGCGGAAGATACACAAAAAAAAACAAAAAAAAAAGCTTAAGATCTAGCACACATGATCTATCGTAAATAATAGAATCTATCGTAGAATAATAAAATAATTACCTAACTACCCTACTTACGTACAGTAAGTATGTGTAATTAATAAACATTCTAGTGACTTTTACCGATATCTTTCATTTAATAACGTCTTGTAAAACAAATACATCCCAGCAGTAGGCTGCTGAGTTGTAGGTGCTCTTCGTGGACAAAAATGTAAAAATAAATTTTACTCCACTTAGAGCACCTGGGTGCTCTTCGTGGACTAGGCTAGGTGCTATTCGGACGGGTGCTCTAAGTGGACTACTTCAAACAGATTACGTGTTTTAATAGATATAGATAGATACAGTCTCAGTGAGGCATTATAATTATGGTTATTTATTATTGTATCGATGGCCTCTCTACAAAGATTTTTAAATGTGTAGCTAATGAGATATGTGTACATTTAAGTTACATACTTAATCTTAGTATAAGTGATGGCATATATCCAGAAGCTTTAAAAATATCAATTATAAAACCAATATTTAAGAGGGAAAATAGAGAGTTAATGGAAAATTATAGGCCAATCTCACTGATTCCGATTATAACAAAAATCTTTGAGAAGTTTATTTACAAAGAGCTATACAAATACTTAGAAAAAAACGATATTTTGTGCGAACAACAAAAAGGATTTAGACCCACCAGAACAATAAATATGGCGATTTTTTATTTTATATAGAATGTCATTAATAATGTAGAAACCCAGTCTGCGCCATTTTCTGTGACATGACGCAGGCGTTTGATTATGTCCATCATCCCACACTTCTGAAGAAACTCGAAGCGTGTGGTATAAGGGGTAATGTTCTAGGCCTGTTTCAGTCTTATTTACATAACAGACGACAAATAACTGAAATTAATAGAATTAATCTAATTACTAAACAAGACGAGATATTTGGATCAGACGAGCGAATAGTTAGTTTCGGGGTACCGCAGGGGGGTGTGGTGGGTCTTCTGCTATTTATATTATACGTTAATGACTTACCGGAATGCACTGAACAACCATTGACCCTATTTGCAGATGACAGTACCGTGACAATACCTTCGAAAAGTGTAGATACATACGAAAGTGACATTAATATTTCTTATAAATTGATTATAAAATGGTTAAACGAAAATAACTTAAGAATAAATATAAGCAAAACAAAGATAATGCATTTTAACCAACGCATGCCAGATAAGAGCAATCTGCATGTGCAATATAATAATGGTACAGTTAACGATGTAGTAAGTACAAAATTTCTAGGGCTAGAAATAGACAAAAAACTTAGTTGGAAACAACACATAGAGTCACTTTGCAAAAAACTAAGCACAGCCGCCTACGCTTTACATACTTTGTCGTCTATTGTAAATCTAGACGCACTCAAGACGGCTTACCATGGTCTAGTCGAATGCCACCTACGATACGGTGTTATCTTTTGGGGCAACTCCACCGAAAGAGAAACTGCATTTAAAGCACAGAAAAGATGCATACGGTCCATTTTTAAACTACAAACTACTGATAGCTGCGTGCCATATTTTAAACAGAATAAAATATTAACTTTACCATGCATATATATTTTAGAAATGGCAGTGTTTGTAAAGTTGAACCCTAATTGTTTTGACCGCATAGCAGACTTATTTCCACGAAATAGGCGCGATAATAGTAAGCTGTGTCTCCCTAGTGCGAGAACGACTTTAATGCGCAAGAGTGTCTGCTACATGGCGCCAGTTATTTATAATAAATTACCGAGGAGCTGGAAAGAATTAAACTTAACGTTATTTAAAAAAAAAACTTCGAAATTTTTTAGTAGAAAAAGCGTATTATAGTGTGATGGAATTTTTAACGGAGAAAGGAATTTTTTGATTACCTTTTATAATGATTGGAAATTGGAAAAATATGACATGTAATTTTAATTTAATTTAATTTAATTCATATTTAATTTAACTTTTATTCAATTTAATTTTTATTTAATTCCAATACGAAGTAAGTTGACTGCAGAATTAATTGTGTACAGTATAAATTACTATTGAAGTACATACTTCATAATTAAATTGTAATTATAGTTCATATTGACATAGTTTATAATTATTTATTATGTTACATAACATCTGTAGTGTACTTTTGCATGCCTTTTGGTTAAATATGGCTGTTGCTTATTATATTTTTTATGTCACCGAGTTTTGTACTTACCCATATTTGCAAAATAAATATCTTATCTTATCTTGTTGTTACTTCTTTGACATTTCTCGGGACCCAGGGGTCCCGGACCTTTGAAAGGCGTATGAGGGGCCGAAGCCAACTCGCAGAGACCCCTTAGACGTTTTTAATGAAATGAGGTACCAACCGACGATTATCCTTGTTCGCACTATGCAAGTGCAGCAAAGTCAAAGTCAAAGTCAAATCATTTATTTCAAATAGGCCCATGTATGGCACTTTTGAACGTCAAAATTTACAAAATATTAAAATTGATTCTAGTCGCCCCTTCCAAAAGGTAGTTTTCGTATGGAGAAGAATGGGCAAGAAACTCCACCGTTACTCTTTTAAAATGTTTTACAATTGTTTGTATATGCACGTACATTTGTTAAATAATATTACCTATATGTGAAGACGATGCACCTAGAATAAAATTACTATACCACAATAGGTAAAAAGAATTAAAAATGAAGCAACGACAGATAATTTAATATGTGATAGATACATGGTGCTCACATATTTACAAACATTGTAAAAATAGACGATTTTCCTGAAATTTTGTAATTAATAAGTGTGTGAGAAAGTAATCACAGAATGTAAAATCAATGTCATAAAACACAAAATAATCAATTTTACAATTAAATTAGCAACCAGTTTGATTTTGTCTTGATTCTAAATTGTCCTATGGAGCAGGACCAGCATGTTTCCAAGCACTCTTATCTTGGATATAATCCTCTAATTTGTAATATGCTTGTTTACAAAGTGTACTTTTGATATGAGTTTTAAATTTTCTTTCATTTAATTGCAATATGTCACAAGGTATTTTGTTGTAACATTTAACACAGTACCCCATAAAAGATGTATGTACTTTAGATAATCTGAAAAATGGTTGATCTAGTTTATCTTTATTTCTAGTATTAAAATTATGTCTATCACTAATTTTATTAAAGAGATGTGGATTTTTCCTTACATACATAATATTTTCATAAATGAATTGGCAAGGTACTGTCATAATATTAATCCTTTTAAAAAGTTCCCTGAGAGATTCGCGGCGACGTAGATTATAAATGGCTCTGACAGCTCTCTTTTGCAAAATAAAGATGGATTCAATGTCAGCAGCCCGACCCCACAATAAAATGCCATACGACATAATGCTGTGGAAGTAGCTAAAATAGACCAAACGCGCGGTTTCCACATCTGTTAACTGTCTTATCTTTCTAACAGCATAAGCAGCCGAGCTTAACCGCCCCGCAAGAGATGTTATATGAGGTCCCCATTGTAATTTCTCGTCTAGCGTGATTCCTAGGAAAACTGTTTGATTAATAAATTCCAGTTTTTCTCCATTCAATATGATGTCACATTCGCTACTGTTAACATTAGGTAATTTAAATCTAATACATTTGGTTTTTTTTTTATTAAGTACCAGATTATTTACCGTAAACCAATCTTGGACTTGCAGAATAGAGCTATTTACGTCGTCAAGATTTTGTGACCGTCGGTTTATTTTAAAGATTAATGATGTGTCATTTGCAAATAACACCATCTTCGGTTGATTTTGAAGTAATTGGGGTAAATCATTAATGTAAACTAAAAAGAGGAATGGACTCAATATCGAACCTTGAGGAACGCCCATTGCCATTTCAGACCCTAATGAGTTTACGCCGTTTACCTGAACTTTAACATTTCTATCTTTCAGGTATGATCTAAGTAAATCAAGAGCTGTATTCCTAATCCCATAGTGCTCTAGTTTCAGCAGAAGTGTCTCATGGTCTACACAATCGAACGCCTTCGAGAGGTCGCAAAAGATTCCAATGGCATCTTGTGCTTCTTCCCAGGCATTAAAAATGTTCTTTATTAGGGTGACACCGGCGTCAGTGGTACAACGCCCTTTGGTGAAACCGTACTGTTGTTCATGAAAGATGGAATTTTTATTAAAGTGACGTAACATTTGATTGAGCATCAACTTTTCAAACACCTTACTGAAAACTGGCAGAATTGACACAGGCCTATAATTGTTGGGTTCTTTACTATCACCCGATTTGAACAATGGAACTACTTTACTGTGTTTCATGAGATCCGGAAAGACTCCTTGGTCTACACTGGTGTTAAATATGTAAGCTAAATAGGGCGCAATGGTTTCGATAATAGATCTACAGACTTTTACAGACATTCCCCAGAGATCTTCTGTTGATTTAATTTTAAGATCTTTAAAAGCTTTTATAACAGCCTGGGGGTTTGTATGCTGAAACCTAAACTCTAAAGGGCATGCCTTCACATTTTGTCTAAGTAAGGCAGCAGAAAGCGCGGGTGAGGAATTTAAAGCTTCAGTAGTTTTAAGGGGAATATTAGCAAAAAAGTTTTCAAATTCTTGAGCTTTTTCTATATCTGAGTTAATGGGGCCATGTGCAGTCTCTAAATTAAATTCAGTATTTCGCTGTTTTTTCCTACCTATTTCATTATTTATTACTTGCCAGGTAGTTTTTATTTTATCATCAGCTGATTTTATTTGCAGCCAAGGACAACCCCCGGTTGGTGTAGGACTATTGTAAGATATGGAAACAAAGATATCGGACTATGGGTTTGGGTTTCTAACGTGGACTGGTCACCTGGAACTATGGAACGACTATGGCCCCTGCCTGATCTATGTTTTATATGCACACGGATAAAATGGCAGGGGATGACTTGAACACTCAATAACGGTCGCTAGCACAAAGTGTCGTAGCGACAAGGGGGCAACACGTCCTGAGGTGCTTATGAGGAGTGGAGAGGTATTCCACGGCTATCAGGACAATCCCGGAAGTACGGTCAAGATCCCTACCAGCATCTTACTGGAATACTTCCTTCCTCCGAGCACGTTTGCTCTTAGTAATTGCCCCAATATGACTATTGTAACTTTTAATAATTGATTAAATTAAATGTATGTGTGTTGATGAATGTTGTTGTGTTTGAATTATGTGTTGCCCTAGGAGGACATACACTGACCTTATTGGTGAAGTTCTTCAGAAAGGCCAGGTGCGTAGTACTCGCAACCGGCGTGCGTGTATGACCAGATGTATGAACGTAAACGAGGCAAAAGAAGTATGTAAGGATCGTAGCAGGTGGCGTTCTGTAGTTTCTGCCTACCCCCATGGGAAGAAGGCGTGAGTTTATGTATGTGTGTATGTGTGTGTGTATTAAATGTATAGTATAAAAGTATGTTTTATTTCCCTGCATTCTTTTGAGAAAAGCACTATATTTGCCTCGGCGGAAATGGCAATTGCCTGTCTCGTATTAGTGAAGTCCTTGCCTACGGCTTGACCTTCAAACTCATACTCAAGCATTATTGCAAAGGCCATGAAATAGCCAATTGCAGGAATTGCCTATTTCACGGCCTTTGCAATAATGTACTATTAAAACATCCAATATTTTTCCGTATTGATATTTAAATCACCATTTGGTGATCACTATTTTACATTGCTGTTTAGCTAAAGGATGTATTTTTTAAATATAATTGATATTATTGTACAAATTTCCACCTAAGAAGCTTAAAATCTCTGTGCAAAATGAGTGTGGCAAGCTTTATATACGCAGACTGTATGTTTTCTACGTTTTTGCTGAAAAGCTGTAGTGTCATACGTCAGTAAACCATGCATTTTGAGGATAATGTGAAGTATGAAAAGCTGTCTTACTGTTAATAATAGGTCTTTTACCTATGAAATTGCTGCTCTGCCGTACTGGCTATTTTAAGTCCAATTTTTTCTTTTTTTCGCTAAGAATTAAGTTCAAATTATTTTTATTTTTAAAATATGGAATTCTTTTTTGAAAATTAGTCATTTGTTTAATGGTTAGCGTTCTGTTTTCATCGCATTTGTACGTTTTTCGTCATCATGGATACGTGATTATGGAGTATGAGTACCGTCGTGGCAGCAAAGCGGCAGAAGCAGCACGCAACATCAATGACGTATACTACTACCGATCACACCACCCGTTATTGGTTTGCCCGCTTTCATTCTGGAAATTTCGACCTAAGAAATGAACCCCGTGGTCGACCGAAAACTTTAGTAGACAATGACGAATTAAGGGCGAATGTGGAAGCTGATGATTCTCAATCTACAGCTGAATTAGCAGCAGCTTTCGATGTTAGCGTCAAAACAATATTGGTCCATTTGCGTCGAATTGTCAAGGTAAAAAAGCTTGACAAATGGGTGCCCCACGAATTGAATGATTGCCAGCGCGAAGCACGCGTCGAGTTGAGCCTTGCACTGCTCAACAGGCACACAAACGAAGGCATATTGAATCGCATTGTTACTTGCGACGAAAAATGGATTCTGTTCGACAATCGCAAGCGCTTAGCTAGTTGGTTAGATCCTGGTTCAGCACCTAAACAATGCCCCAAACGAAAACTGACCCCTAAAAAAGTGATGGTCACTGTTTGGTGGTCTAGCGCCGGTGTCATTCATCACAGCTTCTTACCAAACGGGATGAGCATTACTGCAGATGTGTACTGTGAAGAACTGAACATAATGATGGAGAAGCTCGCACATCTCCAACCAGCTTTGGTCAATCGTTCGGCTCCGCTGCTCCTGCACGACAACGCGCGACCTCATTCTGCACAGCAGACGGTCTCCAAGTTACAAGAGCTGGGGTTGGAAGTTCTCCGTCCTCCACCGAACTCACCAGACCTCAACCCTACAGACTTCAACTTTTTCCAGAATTTGGATAACTTCTTGGCGGGGAAAAAATTCAATAACCGAGAGACATCCAGCAGACTTTTTCAAAAAGGGCATCAATAAGCTACCACTACGTTGGCAAAAATGCATTGATCGTATGGGTAATTACTTTGATTAATAAAAAAAAAAATATAGAGAAACAAGGGCGTTAACTTATTTCATGAAAAACAGCAATTTCATAGGTAAAGACCTAATATTTCACAGGTTTTGTAAAGATCAGTAGTGGGGTGAAAGAATGGAAGAAACGCACTAACTTTAAGGAACGCTCTTTGAGCGCGCTCAAGTTTCATAATTATTGTTTTACACGCACCGCCCCAAGAAGTTATACAATATACCAATAGTGGCTGACATGAGGCGTAGTAAACAGTTTTTAGTACTTTAGGACTAGCTATACGTCTGCGATTTAAAAAAATATATAAATTAATTTCCGAACCCTGGAAGAAACCAGGTCTATATGGAGAGCAAAATTAAGTCTGCTATCTATTAGGACGCCAAGGTATTTAATGGTGCTCGTTTGATCAAGCAAAGGACAGTTACAGGATGTTAGACGACTACACATATGGGAGTGCGCAAAAATGAATTCTGAATTACTATTAGTCGATTGTGGGACATTTCAGAGAGAGAACTTAAAAAAAATTGTTTTTGTTAAGAGGTTACATCTCAGCTACTGGTTAACGGCATCAAAACGTGTTGAAACGTGCTGCCCCATGAGCTACCTCCAAAAACAAGAGCCGTGTCGTCTGCAAATGCAACAATCTTCCCATTTTGAAGTCAAAGGGTCACAAAGGTTATTAATGTAAATGAGAAATAGAGTAGGTCCAAGGACGATACCTTGAGAAACTCCATAGATAATGGGAAGGTCGTCACTTATCCAATCGCCAACTCTGACACATTGAAATCTGTTACTAACGTAGTCTGTGAATAGTTTAAGCTGTAATCCCCTAATGCCCATTCGCTCAAGTTTGACTAGCAACCTGGAGACAGAGACTGTGTCAAAATTCTTTGCAAGATCGAGAAAAATTGCCAGAACTTTATTTTTACTATCAATATTATTGACAACAAATTCTGATGCTCATTTAATAGTATAGAATAGTACCTATTAATACCATACTGCCATGATAGTAGGTACTTATACTTACTAATTTCATGCTGCCATGATCATTATTCTAATGTCATCATTATTCATTATCTTGTTGTAAACTTTGAGCGACCGAGCTCTGCTTGGATGAAAATACGGAGAAAACTAATTTTCCCAGATAGGTTAAGACCCAGCTAAATCGATTTTTCACCTCCGTAAACCGTATTACAACTTTCATCGAAATCGTTAGAGCCGATTTCGAGAACGTGATTAGAAATCTATATTACAAACAAATATTGCTCGTTTAATAGTATAGGATACCTGGGCAACCTGCTCTGATGAAAATAGAGAATGCTCATTTCATAGTTTATGAAAGTTCATACTAATTCCATGCTGCCATGTCATTCATTATTCTAAGGTAGGTAGTCATCTTGTTCTAAACTTTGGGTGACCGAGCTCTGCTCGGGTAAGACATATTATATGAGATCTAGCTAAATCGATTTTTCGCTCCCGTAAACCAATATTGCAACTTTCATCGAAATCGTTAGAGCCGTTGTCCAGAACATCATAACAAATATAAATATATATATGACGGAGGAGGGTAGGTGTCTCTTTCGTTATTATCAGCCATATTTTAACTACTGTGGCCGTACTATGGGTAGTGTTGGTTATTGCGCAATAGAAAAACCGTTTACAGTTCAGATCAAATTATAATTTACTATCAAATTAATCACACTAGCAATTCACACACTGTAGGTACACGACACAACTATTCGGAATGCGCGACAGTTTCTAAACGTGTTCACTGCTTGACCGCCACCGATGAACTCTGCTCGGCTCCGGTCCGGCTGGTCCGAACGTTATGTTCAGACTCTCGAACGCCGCTAGGCGGCGCTGGCGTCCCGATTAGTCAAATCATTAACGTATTTCCGACACGGCCATCCTGCTAGCACACGTCTTCGTATGTTAAACCTGCAACCAAAACTCAACAACAGTGCCTGTTCGACTCGGCCAATTCTGACCATCTACGACTTCCAACTTTTGACATCAGCCTCAATTTTTTTATTGTTTTCACAAAACAATACCTCTGAATGAACTAAACAATCTGACTAATCATAGCAAAAATCATCAACCAGAGCCATGCACCATCGTTTTCCACATCAACAATCATCTTTTTCACTAATAGCCTTGTCATACTTAGAAACCCATACACGAGTAAACCACTCTAACGCTATGGCTCTCTAGCCAACTAGCAATCGCATTGCTCTCACACATCCAGCGCATGGATCAAAATTATGGTCTCTCCAGGCCCCGACCTCCGCCAGTGGTACGGTCAAACATAATACGGCCGATAGAGAACCCTACTCGCGTATATCCCATAACTTAGGCTTGCTCATCACTACTGTGGTTATCATTTACTTCGACTGGTACATGACCTACCATCTTTCTTGACCTATCGGAGACGTGTTTGTAAGTACGGTTAGAATTTAAAGCTTTTAATTTGAAGGTATAGCGATCACCATTCAAAACTTCAGCTACATTAAACAGACCTTTGAACTTCCGATCTAACTTAATCTGATTTCGCTTTTTCTTTTCTAATAACATGAAATCGGCAACCGAAAATTTTGTTATAGCTGCCATTGTCCAATCAAATCGAGCCTTGTTATATTCCACTCTACGTTTAATATTATCGGACGCAATCTCGCGGACTTCATCAATCTCAACTTTGGCCTATCATAATATTACTACTTCGCAAATAAATGTCGGGAAGTACATCATAAAATCAAAACAAACAAAACCTCAAGTTGGTGTTCGCTAATCGTTACGCTACATAAGATTTGATCTGAGCTAAATACACGTGTTTGACCAATACCACTCAACGCAACAACGTTATTAACTCGTTTGCCACTTAATTTGGCTGCACAACAGAACTCTCCTTTACTATGTTCTATGTTATGGGGTTTTGGTTTCCGCATTTAGTCCATAAGGTGGACCATTGTACGTGGGCCATGGCGGCCGTTTGGTGGTTATTCCAACCAGCCCACCTCCCTCCAGAAGTTAATTAAAACTCCTGGTCTGTTCAGAACATCTGCAAAAGATCTGGGTGACCCGAGGGTTTCTGTTCTAATCTGGGTGACGCCTGTGCATTCAAAGAGCACATGCGCGACGGTTTCCTCAGCCTCCATGCACGCCCTGCACAGAGGACTGTCCGTTATGCCTATTGTGTGGAAGTGTTTGTTTAGCGAGCAGTGCCCCGTGATGGTCCCCGTCACCAGACGCAGGCCGTTCCTGTCCAGGCGTAAAATACGCCTGGTTAGCTTGTTATCCAAAGATGGCATGGCTTCCTTGGACTGCCTGCATCCCGGTGTTGAGGTCCACCAGTACTTCGCTTGTGTGTGGGTGTACTCCTGTACTCTCCTTTACTAACGAGCATTAAACACCAGAATCGTTAGCAAAACAATACAGCTCACCTTTTTTTTAACGTGCCTAGGGGTAGTTGTGCGACGCAAACTTCCACTCGCTGCTCACTGCTTGCAACACGTACTCCAGCATCTGACTGGCTGCCACTGTTCGTGCACTGGGTCTCGATATGTTCTGGTTTCCCACACGTGAAGCACACGAAGGTCTTCGCTGACTGCTGCGGGGCTGCTTGGCTCGATACTGAAGACGTCGTAGATCTTCCTCTGCTGTCAATCGGCTTGACTTGACTGTCACGCACAATGTAGCCCCAGCATTATGCGTGATCATGATCACGCATAATGCTGGGGCTACATTGTCGCGTTATCGCGAACTTTACTTCGTGCGTTCTCTCTCGTTAAGTTAATTTCGCGATAACGCGATAATGTAGCCCCAGCATAAGCGCTTGCATGTTTTTATTTTAATGTTCAAACACGGCACGCCAACGGTTATTTTAAACGTTTTCATTTTGCGCCGGAACCAACACGAATCCTAATTCTGATGACGGAGGAAGGTAGGTGTCTCTTTCATTATTATCAGCCATATTTTTACTAGTGTGGCCGTACTATGGGTAGTGTTGATTATTGCGCAATATAAAAACCGTTTACAGTTCAGACCAAATTATAATTTACTATCAAATTAATCACACCAGCAATTCACATACTGTAGGTAGGTACACGACACAACTATTCGGAATGCGCGCCAGTTTCTAAACGTGTTCACTGCTTGACCGCCACCGATGAACTCTGCTCAGCTCCAGTCCGGCCGGTCCGAGCCTTATGTTCAGACTCTGTCGAACGCTACCAGGCGGCGCTGGCGTCCCGATTAGTCAACTCATTAAAGCATTTCCGATATATATGTCGGATCCGGTCATTAGTACGGACACGAAACGAATCACAAGCGCGCCATTGGTGACATCAAGTGATCTACCCACACCATAAAGCGCGCTTCTACAGATTCGTGATGTTTTAAGGCCACGGCGAGAGGGTATTCAGCCTCGGATCGCATTGGAGTTAAGACGTCGCGGAACTGTTCTCGATTCGTGGTGCTCAGTTATTGTGTTAGTTGTAATTTGTGATAATTGTGTTAATTTGTGATTTTAATAAACGCCGTCGCACCCAGTGTGTATATAATTTAGCTAAAGTGATTCATTTGATAGTAAATTACAATGTGATCTGAACTGCAAACTGTTTTTCTATTGCGCATTAACCAACACTACCCACACTACGCCCACAGTAGTTAAAATATCGCTGATAATAACGTGAAGTCACATACCCGTCTCCGATATCATAAGTGGGATTCGTGTTGGTTCAGGCGCATAATGAAAACGTTGAAAATGACCGTTGGCGTGCCTGTTTGAACATTAAAATAAAAACATGCAAGCGCTTATGCGTGATCAAATCATGGTGCGCGACAGCCAAGCCAAGCCGATTGACTGCAGAGAAAGATCTATGACGTCTTCAGTATCAAGCCAAGCAGCCGTCAGTGAAGCCCTTCGTGTGCTTTACGTGTGGGAAACCAGGACATATCGAGACCCGGTGCACGAACAGTGGCAGCAAGTCGGATGCTGGAGTACGTGTTGCGAGCAGTGAACAGCGAGTGGAAGTTTGCGTCACAGAACTACCTTCAGGCACGATAAAATGAAAAGGTGAGCTGTATTGTTTTATTAACGATTCTGATGTTGAATGCTCGTTAGTAAAGGAGAGTTGTGCAGCCAAATTAAGTGGCAAACGAGTAAATAACGTTGTTGCGTTGACTGATATTGGTCAAACACATGTATTCAGCTCAGAACCAATCTTATGTAGCGTAACGATTAGCGAACACCAACTTGAGGTTTTGTGTTTTATTTGTTTTGATTTTGGGATGTGCTTCCCGACACATACTTGCAAAGTAATTAAATTATTATGATAGGACGTTGATGAAGTCCGCGAGATTGCGTCAGAGAATATTAGAAAAAAGCAGGTAAAACGAAAATTTCGTTTGAGGATTTCGTGTTATTAGAAAACGGAGAGCGTAATCAAACTAAGCTTGACGTTATGTATAGAGAGCCAAGTACCTATTGAGGTTTTTGAGGAAGACGAGATAGTGAAAGTATAGTCGAACTGAATTGTTTGTGTGAGATGCACGGGTTCTCGATTCGTTGGGTCGGAGACCGTACCAGAGTATCGTGTACGTGGTACGCGGTAGCTCTGGGTAGTATGGTCGGGTCTAGCCTTGTAGCCAAGACCGTATGAGACCGTACCAGAGTATCGTGTACGTAGTACGCGGTAGCTTTGGGTAGTATGGTCGGGTCTAGCCTTGTAGCCAACAACGTAGAGTCAAAGACGACTCGGCATTCCTTCTGGAAGTGCGTATGTGACAATGTTGACCGCGAATGAGATACCTGGGGGCTTTGTTAATTGGTTAATAACTTTGGGTCAATTTTTAAATTATCAGTTTACATAATCCTCAATAGTACCTGGACTCTGATCGATTATCATATTGCTTATTTAATTGTTATCCCTGCCTACAATTTGACTTATAACCAAATTGTTTAGCTATTGTTTTAAATTGATTTTGTCATTTTGGAAGTTAATAGAATTATATTAGAAATGTGATGTTAGTTAAATAAACAAACTTTACAGAAGTTCACGTTTACGTTAGGTGAAGAAAGATGCCAGTAGGTCATGTACAGTAAGCGCTCAAAAGTGCATGAGCACGCTAAGAGTCGTATTGCTGTGAACACGCGGTATAGCTCGTACATTTGTATGTGTAAGCAACACGATACACACACCACAGATAACGCAGTTACACGAAACAACAATATATTTCCGTCGCTTTAAACATGCTAGCACACACGCACTATGCGCGTGAACTTGATCAGTTAATGGCATTGCTAAAATTCGATAGTAACTTAACAAGCGCAGATAGCAGAAATCGTTAAGCGTTGGTATGGATTTCAATCTGCCTCAGGTTCTAATCTCGTGAAACACAGTGCGGTTTTTTGCAAATATTATTATTTTTGTTTTCGATAATAATATTTTTTAAATATTGCTGCTTTTTTATGTTGTTATTGCAATAAAGGTTTTAGAATAAAAAATGCGTGATATATGATAACAAAATTAAAAAATATATGTTTATTCGTTATATTTATTTTACATAAGTTAATAAACTGCTACAATTATTTATCATTACTTCAGCTGAATAAGATGTGAAATAGAGGTCAAGAAACTTAGAAGCAGTTTGTATTATTTAGACATATTTAAATTATGAAATATTTTAAATTTTTAATGGATTTTTTCACCATAAATATTAAGCTTTGATCATGGTCGAAGTAATTAAGTAATAAATAAGAATATTAGACTACTTAAAATGTAAAAAACTACTTACAGAATAGGTAATTTTAAGGTTAAATATGGGCAGTTTGTTTATATTTTATTTGTATTAATTATTTTACATTTTATTTGACTTTAGTAAATATTGGTTGTTATTGAGGTTAAAGCTTAAGTATTCATTTTCTTTACGAAAAGAAGATTGAAACTAAACCTCAAATTTTTATCCTAAAATAATACTATTACTAAAATAATATTAAACAATTTCGGTATATCTGCAAGAAATACGACAAACACCCTATTGAAACGTGCTTAAAAAATTCGTTACCATAAATTCATGTAATAACGAATCTGTTGTTTATTAAGTTGGTACGGTCAATATTTTAAGGTCAAAAACGGTTTTCTAGCTGGTCTTCAGTGATGCAAGCCTTCAGAGTGCACGGCGAACGGTTCATAATGACGTGTTTTTAATAATTCAGCAAAATGTCTCGTTGGTATGAAACCATTTGTTTCATTCACCATTTGACGTCGCTGCTACTCGATAATAAGCCCCTTCCTCATATCTCTTAACCCTCACAGTATTTCTCTAGAACAAAGAAAAACATTGTTTTTATTACACATAATACCTTATTATTTATTATTCACTAATCGAATTAAACCTCACAATGAATTTAAAACTTTAAAGGCATCTTCTGTCTCAACAATACCTCTGTTCTATCAACAATGCCCTTGATTAAGATTTATGTTTAGTAAAATATGAAATATATTAATGATAACACTCACACTTAGTCCGGTTTCATTAGATATTCACTTCACTTTTACGCAGCGCAATAATATTCTCTGATCTGATCTGATCTCTTCAATATATTTTATGCCTGCTTTTTGATAATAATAACCACAACACTGCGCTAAATACTCGTCACCAATATTATCCACGAACCAAAAAAGTTCTATTAATTGAATACTCGTAACAAACTGCATCTACCCCACAGAAATCGAAATAATTTACTTAGTTTTTTGTAGTCTACCTGCTAAACTTTAATATTTATGTGAACAAGACGAATGAAACTAAAAACGAATGATGATTATTGAACTAGTCATTAGTTGCAGACAAAGTGAGTGTGTGTGTGTAATGTGCGTGTCTACAGTATTGTAACAACTTATAGAAGAAGGTCGTAAGTCAAACCGAAGCGTCAGTCTATTGCTTTGTGAGATTGCTCATGGACTTTTGGTCGGCACTGTACCAGTCGAAGTAGATGGTGATCACAGTGGTGATGAGCAAACCTAAGTTATGAGAACCACGCGAGTAGTGTTCTCTAACGGCCGTATTGTGTGGGACCGTACCAGTAGTTACTGTTGGAGGTCGGGGTTTGGAGAGACCATAGTTTTGATCCATGCGCTGGGTGCATGAGAGCAGTGTGATTGCTAGTCGGCCAGAGAGCCGTGGCGTTGGAGTGGTTTACTCGTGTGTGGGTTTCCAAATGTCCAAGGCTCTTAGTGAAACACGATGGTACATGGCTCTGGTTGATGATTTTTGCTTTGATTAGTCAGTTTGTTTAGTTCATTTAGAAGTACCTACCTATTGTTTTGTTAAAACAATAAAAATATTGAAAATTAGTTTTCGGATGTCAAAGGTCGAAAGTCGTAAATGGTCAGAATTGGCCGAGTCGAACAGGTACTGTTGTAGAGTATTGGTTGCAGGTAAACATACAAGGACGTGTGCATAGCAGGATGGCCGTGTCGGATCCGGTCATTAGTACGGACACGAAACGAATCGCAAGCGCGCCATTGGCGACATCAAGTGATCTACCCACACCAGAAAGCGCGCTTCTACAGAGTCGTGATGTTTTAAGGCCACGGCGAAAGGGGATTCAGCCTCGGATTGCATCGGAGTTAAGACGTCGCGGAACTGTTCTCGATTCGTGGTGCTCAGTTATTGTGTTAGTTGTAATTTGTGATAATTGTGTTAATTAGTGATTTTAATAAACGCCGTCGCACCCTGTGTGTGTATAATTTAGCTAGTGTGATTAATTTGATAGTAAATTATAATGTGATCTGAACTGCAAACTGTTTTTCTATTGCGCATTAACCAACACTACCCACACTACGCCCACAGTAGTTAAAATATCGTTGATAATAACGTAAAGTCACATACCCGTCTCCGATATATATATAATTATATTATATTCGTATATATACAAATATTGCTCATTTAAACCTATCCGAAAGCGACTTTCGAACGGAGATACCGTTCGAACGTCGCTTTCGGATAGATTTGAGGAACATTGAGTGGACTGTCGAATATTTATTGGAATGACTTCGGTTTGCATACTAGTACAGTTTAATTTTAACGTGTAAAAGTGTTTTATTGAATCAATTTAAAAGCAGCTAAGAATGCCTAATGCTGAAATAAACAGTTAAGTGGGGATGGAGTATAAATTGTATTTATTTTATTTTTAGGGTTCCGTACCTCAAAAGGAATAAACGGAACCCTTATAGGATAACTTCGTTGTCCTTCCGTCAGTCTATTAAGACCCTATTTCTCAGGAACGTGTGGAGATATTAAATTGAAATTAATATCGAATACGTAAAACGTACAACGTACGTAGCTCTAAAAAATCAAGCTTCTAAGTCAACACAATAAAAAATACGGCCATTTAAGCGACATATTTTGATAGTCGCAAATAAATCAAAACCTGCAGGGTACTTCCCGTTGACCTAGAATCATGAAATTTGGCAGGAAGCAAGGTCTCACAGCACAAGTAAAGGAAAAAGTATGAAAATCTTAATTTTTTAGTTTTATCACATTATTTTTTTTGTGATTAAGTACTAACTTACATTTGGAGTTGTAGAATCACCGTGACATATCGATGTATGGGAGAACATGTTATTCAACTACAAAGTTAAGTTTGTTTTTGGGATAAATTCATCCCAAATACGGAACCCTTCATTGTGCGTGGGCCGACACGCACTTGGCCGATTTTTTAACCAATTTTCAAAAAAGAGGTTATATGTTCGTAGCGTGCATGTGTTTTTTTTTTCTAAGTATGTCCACTGATTTCTCCGTCAATTATGAACCGATTTTGAAAATTCTTATGTATGCTCTCGAGGTGGTCCCATATAAATTTTATTAACTTTGCTTGGATAGTTTTTGAGTTAGCTTCAATAACACATATTTTTTTCCCACATCGTATGAATATATTTATTTATTCACTTCTCATTATATACATAATTTTAATAACTGACAGACTTAAAATAATATGATAATAATATTCGTATGTGAATGATATGATAATTTCCTGTCACTGATAATTACATAGCAAGTACTTACTGGTATTCGAATTAGTGTGGGGTAGGTACTATAACGTAAAAGTGAAAAAAAATAACCTAAAAAAAATAAGCAAATTTGTAAAAGTATAAAAAGTCGGCCAAGTGCGAAACTTTGTCAAAATTCTGTTATTAACAGGCTTTATATATTGTATTGCCATACTTAAAAGAAGGCCTCTACAATTTATTTGCTAAAACCTGTTGATTATAAAATAAACATGTTATATTAATATAATTTACAGAAATAAATATTATGTATCGTTTGACGATGACTCACCTACAATGTGCCGCAGTAACAATCCATTTCGATAAAATAACACTTGCAAAACACGCAAAGGACCATAGACTACTAGAGTTTACGGTCACAGCAACCACGTAGGGAAACCTTTCCGCCAAAGGCATGCTGTGATTGAGGTTGTTCTCATTCAGAAATATTACGTGGCTCAATGGATGGTGACGAATGTATTTACGGTCGGGCTCAGAATTTTTGGTGAGATTGTTAGCGCTCACAGCCGATACATAGTTTACACACGTTAAAATTACTGCCACAAATATTACTACTAATACGACAATGAATACTTTTGTAGCAGTACCATTAATACCCCTTCGGTTACATCTTTGGTTGTCATCTGTCTCCATAATGTTTTTGAATTATGGTAAATATTAAACTTCATCTTTTCATTGCTGGGTTTGTGAAAGCCACAATTTTGCCAAGGAAATTGTTTTACAATTTACCGGTATTTCTTTCTGAATCCGTCTTTCGATTTTGACAGGTTTTAGTCTATGGTTGTCTGGATTTGGGAGCGTTCATTTTGCTGTCATAGAGTTTTTAATAAATGTTATTTTATAAAAAAAAATAAGAGTTTATATCTCATAGTTTTTTTTTTGTCAATCGTAGATTTATTTTAAGCATGGTCTGGAAAGGCTTATGATACTGGGCTGAGTGGAAGGAAACGCGTCTAAGGCAGAGCACCGGTAAGTTGGTCACACGCGATCAACAAGGTTCTTGGAGGCAGTAGGTACGTACCGAGGGTCCACACTGTAGAAGACCGCATAACTTGGAGACGTCGTCGTATGTGGTCGCGATCCTCGGCATTGAGGAAACAATGAAGAAAAAGATCTTCGACAGTAGTCGCGGTAGTCAGAAAATTTGACAAGCAGTCTTAGTATATCCAAGTGGTCGTGGTTATAAATTTTTTTTTAGGTTCCTGTCCATTTTTAGGGTTCCGTACCACAAAAAGAAGTAACGGAACCCTTATAGGATCACTTCGTTGACCGTCTGTCCGTCTGTCTATCTGTCTGTCAATACAATTTTTCTTAGGAACGCATGGAGGTATCAAGTTGAAATTAATATCAAATACGTAAGTCTACGGTCCCTCGGAGCTCTAAAAAGTCAAGCTTCTAAATCAACCCAATTAAAAAATACTTACGGCCATTTATGCGACATATTTTGATACTCGCAAATAAAACAAAACTTATCGGATACTTCCCGTTATCCTAGAATAATTAAATTTGGCAGGAAGCAAGGTCTCACACCACAAATAAAGAAAATGTCCAAAAATTGTTAATTTGTAGTTTAATCAGTTTTTTTTGCGATTACATTCTTTTTTTTTGGGTTGGAAATTATCAAATAACTTCTCCCGCTCTGGGTGGAGCGGGAGGGCGTGTCAGACTTTTACTGGCTAAAACCCACCCGTGTTCCTTCGGTTGCCCTGTTGCCGGGGGCCACGATTTCCCTATCGGTTTTCTTCGAACCCCCGGCAGGCATTGGCCCTAGCGGACCATTCTTACTTTGCATATGGAGAATTGACCGTGACGTATATCCATATAAGGGAGAACATATTTTTCAACTACAATGATAAGTTTGTTTTGGGATAAATTCATCCCAATAAAGGAACCCTTAATTTTTATTTAGGAAAATTTGTTGCGGTTAGAATTTGAGAATTTGACTATGATTTTGAGGAATCTGATCCATATATTTATATTACTTTCCTCTATGATCTGATCCTCCCTTATTAATATTATACTCTTTGATCTGATCTGTCTTTTATGATTTTGACCATAGACATATGTTATTTCCATAGACATTTTCAATGGTTATTTCTATTTCAATTACTTGATATGTCTATGATTTCAATGTATGTCTATGTTTTGTTACTTGATATGTCTATGATTTTGACAGATTCTCTTGTCAGGTTGGGTTTTGGGTGCGTTCCTTTTCTTGTCTTGGTCTGCATTTAGAGAGTTTTTATTTGACTATTTTAAAAGAGGTTTAGTAATAAGACTTGGCTCTGGTAGCCAAAAATCTGACGGTACCGTCTAATAAGCTCCAGTTATGCTAAAGTTTCCCAGAAGAGCAATGGCCACCAAATAGCGTCTTAAATTTAGCGGCGAAAGACGTCACAAAAAAAAAAATCTATCACAAAATAAAGAGAGCATTCACAACAATTTGGTACATAGACGCAATTTTTTTTTTGCTTTAGGTACTGAAACTGATGCCCAAACTAAGCCAGGGCTTAGTTAAAGCAATGGCACGTAAAATTTAATCGGAGAGGCAACCGGATGGCGAGTGGTAATCTGGATCTTGAAGTGATACCGAACCTCCCCGTACCGTCCGAATGGACCCCAAATGGATGGGGGCGGAGATATGGGGGATGGGGCCTCACATTTTTTTTTTAATATGACATTCAAAATTTAAGGTCTATTATGTGCAAGGTATTTGTGTGCACCAATGCCATCCGGTTGCCACCCCCAACGTCGTTATAATTGAAATAATGTACAGTAAGCGCTCAAAAGTGCATGAGCACGCTAAGAGTCGTATTGCTGTGAACACGCGGTATAGCTCGTACATTTGTATGTGTAAGCAACACGATACACACACCACAGATAACGCAGTTTTGCACTACACGAAACAACAATATATTTCCGTCGCCTTAAACATGCTAGCACACACGCACTATGCGCGTGAACTTGACCAGTTAATGGCATTGCTAAAATTCGATAGTAACACCGCTCAGGCGCCGTGGGTGGTCCGCGCCGTGACAGTTTTACGACCGCACTTAAATAAACAAACACTCGGATTTCTTTACAACGTCTCGAGTAGTATTGTTAATGTTTTTTGCTACTCGAATAGATTAGGAATACGTTTCAAATGGTTGCAGTCTTTGTAAACAACGTTCACTTATCTTTATTACCCGCTTTTGTTATTATTTCTTTTGTTCTTTGTGATAACGATTTCTGATAAAACTACCGTACCAATTCACACGAAATTTTGCAGGGTACATTATGGATAGATTTTGTTCTAAATGTTGTCTAATACGATGATACATGTAATATAGAAAAGAAATAAAACACTGACGGATCAGATCCATACAGAAAAACCACAAAATATCACAACTTTCACTTTGACGGGAACTTTCTCTTATCTGTTTGTTTACACTTTTTTGGTTGGGTCAAAATAGGTATAATATGATGTTATTTAGTGCGGATATTATCTAAAACGATGTAATATTTACTTCAAAATGAAAATATCACCACTTTCCGACGATTTACACACAAAAACTATTAAAAAACGAATTATTACAGCGAACGCGCGCGTCCTGGGAGTGACGTTTGACTGACATTTTACCGCGCGGGAATGTCATTTGCAACATTTTTTAAAATGTTGCCTATTCATATTTTTGCTTTTAGTCGATTTATTTGATAAGAATATTTATCCGACCATAGACAGAAAAATCCACAGACGATAATAGCCATTACAGCAAGTACAAATAGAGATGTAAGTCGCGTGGGTGATTTGTATCCGCTCGGATACAACGGTACTTTAGCGGATAGCAGAAAGCAGCAAAAAAGAAAGTGTAGATAGCAGAAAGCGTTAAGCGTTGGTATGGAATTCAAACTGCCTCAGGTTCTAATCTCGTAAAACACAGTGCGGTTTTTTGCAAATATTATTATTTTTGTTTTCGATAATAATATTTTTTAAATATTGCTGCTTTTTTATGTTGTTATTGCAATAAAGGTTTTAGAATAAAAAATGCGTGATATATGATAACAAAATTAAAAAAAATATTTTTATTCGTTATATTTATTTTACATAAGTTAAAAAACTGCTACAATTATTTATCATTACTTCAGCTGAATAAGATGTGAAATAGATGTCAAGAAACTTAGAAGCAGGTTGTATTATTTTGACATATTTAAATTATGAAATATTTTAAATTTTTAATGGATTTTTTCACCATAAATATTAAGCTTTGATCATGGTCAAAGTAATTAAGTAATAAATAAGAATATTAGACTACTTAAAATGTAAAAAACTACTTACAGAATAGGTAATTTTAAGGTTAAATATGGGCAGTTTGTTTATATTTTATTTGTATTAATTATTTTACATTTTATTTGACTTTAGTAAATATTGGTTGTTATTGAGGTTAAAGCTTAAGTATTCATTTTCTTTACGAAAAGAAGATTGAAACTAAACCTCAAATTTCAATCCTAAAATAATACTATTACTAAAATAATATTAAACAATTTCGGTATATCTGCAAGAAATACGACAAACACCCTATTGAAACGTGCTTAAAAAATTCGTTACCATAAATTCATGCAATAACGAATCTGTTGTTTATTAAGTTGGTACGGTCAATATTTTAAGGTCAAAAACGGTTTTCTAGCTGGTCTTCAGTGATGCAAGCCTTCAGAGTGCACGGCGAACGGTTCATAATGACGTGTTTTTAATAATTCAGCAAAATATCTCGTTGGTATGAAACCATTTGTTTCATTCACCATTTGACGTCGCTGCTACTCGATAATAAGCCCCTTCCTCATATCTCTTAACCCTCACAGTATTTCTCTAGAACAAAGAAAAACATTGTTTTTATTACACATAATACCTTATTATTTATTATTCACTAATCGAATTAAACCTCACAATGAATTTAAAACTTTAAAGGCATCTTCTGTCTCAACAATACCTCTGTTCTATCAACAATACCCTTGATTAAGATTTATGTTTAGTAAAATATGAAATATATAAATGATAACACTCACACTTAGTCCGGTTTCATTAGATATTCACTTCACTTTTACGCAGCACAATAATATTCTCTGATCTGATCTGATCTCTTCAATATATTTTATGCCTGCTTTTTGATAATAATAACCACAACACTGCGCTAAATACTCGTCACCAATATTATCCACGAACCAACAAAGTTCTATTAATTAAATACTCGTAACAAACTGCATCTACCCCACAGAAATCGAAATAATTTACTTAGTTTTTTGTGGTCTACCTGCTAAACTTTAATATTTATGTAAACAAGACGAATGAAACTAAAAACGAATGATGATTATTGAACTAGTCATTGGTTGCAGACAAAGTGAGTGTGTGTGTGTAATGTGCGTGTCTACAGTATTGTAACAACTTATAGAAGAAGGTCGTAAGTCAAACCGAAGCGTCAGTCTATTGCTTTGTGAGATTGCTCATGGACTTTTGGTCGGTACTGTACATAATTCTTGAAACTCCTTACCGATGATTTATTACCGAAAATGAGGGTTAATTTTATCAAAACCAGAGGGCATTGATACACACAAATTCCTTGCACATTATAAAGCTTAAATTTTGAAAGCCATATCAAAAAAATAAATGTTAGGCCCCCATCCTCCATATCTCCGCTCCCGTCCATTTGGGGTCCATTCGGACGGTACGGGGAGGTTCGGTATCAATTCAAGACCCAGATTACCACTCGCCATCTGGTTGCCTCTCCGATAAAATTTTACGTGTCATTGCCTTGAAAATTGTATTTTAAGAATTAGTCCTCAAACGTGGAGCATTACAGGGAGATCGTGTCAACGTGATTGTCGTAACGTAAATCATAATTATATCCTATACTATTAAATGAGCAATATTTGTATATTTATAATTACATAAATATATTTGTAATCACGTTCTCGAAAACAGCTCTAACGATTTCGATGAAAGTTGCAATATAGGGGTTCATAGGGGTGAAAAATCGGTTTAGCTAGGTGTATCGATCTAGCATTGGTGCCGATTCCCTTGTTCACAAACTAAACTAAATTTAAGTTCAGTGCATCTTTTTCTTTCTATTAAGAAAAGTACAGAAGATAAATTTTAGTTTAGTCCTGTCAAATTAATCAGCGCCTGTCACTACTCCATAGAAGTTTAGACGTGATTAAAAACTTGCCTACTAAAATTACGTCAATTTACGTCAAGCGCTGATTAATTTGACAGGACTAAACTAAAATTTATCTTCTGTCCTTTTCTTAATGAAATAGAAAGAAAAAGATGCACTGAACTTAAATTTAGTTTAGTTTGTGAACAAGGGAATCGGCACCAATATCTGTAAAAAAACAACTTATATTAACAGTTTGCACCCCACATACAAGTTATAGGTCCAGGTAATTATAATTACACATACAATCATAAAATTTGATTAAAGAAAAAGTAAGTTGGTGTGTTTTCGACAAGTTGAGTTGGATAGCGAGTAGACGAGAATGTGGGAGAAGGCAATGCTCGCAGCAACTCTCGACTCAGTCCCACAGTTTCTCAGACTCAGTTCCAGCAGCTTTTAGAGGTAGTTTCCGTTATGCGGCTTCTAAAGTGTGGAATAACCTGCCACCACCTTTTCGAGCGATAGAAACGATCGACACCTTTAGAAGACGCTTACGGCAGTATCTCATGGATGCGCAACGGAAGGTAGACATGATCAACCTTAATCTTTCGTTGATAAAAATTGTATTATGATAAAGTTGTCTATTATTTATTGACGGACAGTCCTTTGTTTAATGTGCAACCATGTCTTTTTAATTATTTTGTTGAAGACCACTGTATAAATCTTTAATTATCTTTTAACATAATTGTATGTATCATATCGATTTTATTATTATTTCCTACACGTATCTATTTATTTTCTATTTAAATATTTACACACACTATGAAACTGATTTACATCCGTAAGACGTACTCGTAACATAAGGTTCAGTTGAAAACCAGCGTCAGGCACTAGTTGTCTGGCATTTATGCTGAACTGGCCCTATTTGTCGCAGCCGTGAGGCACACAATACTGTTTTAAGCTTTCTTTGTTATTTATTTATTTTTGTTTTTGAAAACTGTGTGCCTTAACCTGTGTCAAATAAATTTATTTTCTTTCTTTCTTTCTTTCTTTATTTCTTTCTTTCTTTCTTTCTTTCTTTCTTTCTTTCTTTCTTTCTTTCTTTCTTTCTTTCTTTCTTTCTTTCTTTCTTTCTTTCTTTCCTAGAGAGCGTGCGGCGTCATGTATTGTGAATTTGTGAACGCACATATGAATACATGGCGTCGCTTTTAATGATTGTGAGTGAATTATTTTTTAATGATAGACAACAGCAAGTTCAAATTAATGTTGTCAATTCACTCGGTTTAAAAGTAAAAATGGGTGTTCCACAAGGCTCGATATTGGGTCCTTTCCTCTTTTAAATTTAGTATAAATTCATGCAGAAGCTATAAAATTTGATCTAAAGAAAAGCGGCCACATTCCTCTAAATCGTATTTTGTTACTTCGTGTCTCAATATGAAACTTTATAAAAGGTATTGGAAAATTCTAGACACACTTACCGAGGGTCCTTACTAGCCGTTATTCATATTTCCTTCTCGGTAACGAGGTAATATTTTTTTAAGGAGTGGCGCTAGTGGGCCATTGGGTGCCCTCTTGTATCCGTGGAGTTTCTTGCCCGTTCTTCACCTACTACGCTGTGAAATGGCCGCTTCATCTTTCTGACTGACCGACCCCTTGACAATTCAAAAGTTAATGGTTTAATTGAAATAAATGCTTTGAGTTTGAGTTTAATATTTTTACGAGTAAATAAATATTTAAAAGTTAGTCAGGAACGCCCTTGTAACGTTAAATGGCAACACAAAGCTACGATCCGGGACGCTACCCATAGCGTTCCTTAAGTAGTGTCTCTCTCATTCAGCAAATTCCTAGGGAATGAGTTTCCAACAGACGGTGATACAACTTATTTTTACTGTCCCACTCTTGCTTGTCAATCGTCGTGGCGCCTTGGTTGTGTCAGCTACTTGATTTTAATTATTTAAGCTCTCTAAGTATACTGTATAAGAGCTGATGTAAAGCATGCTATACAGATCTTGAATAAATCAAATGAAATGCTCTGACCAAGATTATTTCCGGGTTTTTATATACACATTGACATTAATGAATTTTATATAAACAATGATATGAATATTTACTTTTAAAGTATTTTATTATTTTTAATTATTGTGAATGCGAAGATTATGTGGGTCATTCCTTTTTGTTTTGTTTTTAATTTTTTCTAAGTTAGTTCTAATCATGGTCTGACTGAGTAATTTAAGTGGCCTACCCAAATGTCCTTTTTTTGGTATTGTTCGTCGAATCGTTGAGCTCCCTAAATTATGAGTTGAGCTGCACGATAACTGACAAATGCGTGCACTGACTGGACAGGCCCTCTCAATCTGTGTGGTGCTTTCCTCAAAAGACCACTTCAGACACCAATCCACATGGCCTGGGGCCAGACACCAATCCACATGGAGCGGGAGGGCGTGTCAGACTTTTACTGGCTAAAACCCACCCGTGTTCCTTCGGTTGCCCTGTTGCCGGGGGCCACGATTTCCCTATCGGTTTTCTTCGAACCCCTGGCAGGCATTGGCCCTAGCGGACCATTCTTACTTTGCATATGGAGAATTGACCGTGACGTATATCCATATAAGGGAGAACATATTTTTCAACTACAATGATAAGTTTGTTTTGGGATAAATTCATCCCAATAAAGGAACCCTTAATTTTTATTTAGGAAAATTTGTTGCGGTTAGAATTTGAGAATTTGACTATGATTTTGAGGAATCTGATCCATATATTTATATTACTTTCCTCTATGATCTGATCCTCCCTTATTAATATTATACTCTTTGATCTGATCTGTCTTTTATGATTTTGACCATAGACATATGTTATTTCCATAGACATTTTCAATGGTTATTTCTATTTCAATTACTTGATATGTCTATGATTTCAATGTATGTCTATGTTTTGTTACTTGATATGTCTATGATTTTGACAGATTCTCTTGTCAGGTTGGGTTTTGGGTGCGTTCCTTTTCTTGTCTTGGTCTGCATTTAGAGAGTTTTTATTTGACTATTTTAAAAGAGGTTTAGTAATAAGACTTGGCTCTGGTAGCCAAAAATCTGACGGTACCGTCTAATAAGCTCCAGTTATGCTAAAGTTTCCCAGAAGAGCAATGGCCACCAAATAGCGTCTTAAATTTAGCGGCGAAAGACGTCACAAAAAAAAAAATCTATCACAAAATAAAGAGAGCATTCACAACAATTTGGTACATAGACGCAATTTTTTTTTTGCTTTAGGTACTGAAACTGATGCCCAAACTAAGCCAGGGCTTAGTTAAAGCAATGGCACGTAAAATTTAATCGGAGAGGCAACCGGATGGCGAGTGGTAATCTGGATCTTGAAGTGATACCGAACCTCCCCGTACCGTCCGAATGGACCCCAAATGGATGGGGGCGGAGATATGGGGGATGGGGCCTCACATTTTTTTTTTAATATGACATTCAAAATTTAAGGTCTATTATGTGCAAGGTATTTGTGTGCACCAATGCCATCCGGTTGCCACCCCCAACGTCGTTATAATTGAAATAATGTACAGTAAGCGCTCAAAAGTGCATGAGCACGCTAAGAGTCGTATTGCTGTGAACACGCGGTATAGCTCGTACATTTGTATGTGTAAGCAACACGATACACACACCACAGATAACGCAGTTTTGCACTACACGAAACAACAATATATTTCCGTCGCCTTAAACATGCTAGCACACACGCACTATGCGCGTGAACTTGACCAGTTAATGGCATTGCTAAAATTCGATAGTAACACCGCTCAGGCGCCGTGGGTGGTCCGCGCCGTGACAGTTTTACGACCGCACTTAAATAAACAAACACTCGGATTTCTTTACAACGTCTCGAGTAGTATTGTTAATGTTTTTTGCTACTCGAATAGATTAGGAATACGTTTCAAATGGTTGCAGTCTTTGTAAACAACGTTCACTTATCTTTATTACCCGCTTTTGTTATTATTTCTTTTGTTCTTTGTGATAACGATTTCTGATAAAACTACCGTACCAATTCACACGAAATTTTGCAGGGTACATTATGGATAGATTTTGTTCTAAATGTTGTCTAATACGATGATACATGTAATATAGAAAAGAAATAAAACACTGACGGATCAGATCCATACAGAAAAACCACAAAATATCACAACTTTCACTTTGACGGGAACTTTCTCTTATCTGTTTGTTTACACTTTTTTGGTTGGGTCAAAATAGGTATAATATGATGTTATTTAGTGCGGATATTATCTAAAACGATGTAATATTTACTTCAAAATGAAAATATCACCACTTTCCGACGATTTACACACAAAAACTATTAAAAAACGAATTATTACAGCGAACGCGCGCGTCCTGGGAGTGACGTTTGACTGACATTTTACCGCGCGGGAATGTCATTTTCAACATTTTTTAAAATGTTGCCTATTCATATTTTTGCTTTTAGTCGATTTATTTGATAAGAATATTTATCCGACCATAGACAGAAAAATCCACAGACGATAATAGCCATTACAGCAAGTACAAATAGAGATGTAAGTCGCGTGGGTGATTTGTATCCGCTCGGATACAACGGTACTTTAGCGGATAGCAGAAAGCAGCAAAAAAGAAAGTGTAGATAGCAGAAAGCGTTAAGCGTTGGTATGGAATTCAAACTGCCTCAGGTTCTAATCTCGTAAAACACAGTGCGGTTTTTTGCAAATATTATTATTTTTGTTTTCGATAATAATATTTTTTAAATATTGCTGCTTTTTTATGTTGTTATTGCAATAAAGGTTTTAGAATAAAAAATGCGTGATATATGATAACAAAATTAAAAAAAATATTTTTATTCGTTATATTTATTTTACATAAGTTAAAAAACTGCTACAATTATTTATCATTACTTCAGCTGAATAAGATGTGAAATAGATGTCAAGAAACTTAGAAGCAGGTTGTATTATTTTGACATATTTAAATTATGAAATATTTTAAATTTTTAATGGATTTTTTCACCATAAATATTAAGCTTTGATCATGGTCAAAGTAATTAAGTAATAAATAAGAATATTAGACTACTTAAAATGTAAAAAACTACTTACAGAATAGGTAATTTTAAGGTTAAATATGGGCAGTTTGTTTATATTTTATTTGTATTAATTATTTTACATTTTATTTGACTTTAGTAAATATTGGTTGTTATTGAGGTTAAAGCTTAAGTATTCATTTTCTTTACGAAAAGAAGATTGAAACTAAACCTCAAATTTCAATCCTAAAATAATACTATTACTAAAATAATATTAAACAATTTCGGTATATCTGCAAGAAATACGACAAACACCCTATTGAAACGTGCTTAAAAAATTCGTTACCATAAATTCATGCAATAACGAATCTGTTGTTTATTAAGTTGGTACGGTCAATATTTTAAGGTCAAAAACGGTTTTCTAGCTGGTCTTCAGTGATGCAAGCCTTCAGAGTGCACGGCGAACGGTTCATAATGACGTGTTTTTAATAATTCAGCAAAATATCTCGTTGGTATGAAACCATTTGTTTCATTCACCATTTGACGTCGCTGCTACTCGATAATAAGCCCCTTCCTCATATCTCTTAACCCTCACAGTATTTCTCTAGAACAAAGAAAAACATTGTTTTTATTACACATAATACCTTATTATTTATTATTCACTAATCGAATTAAACCTCACAATGAATTTAAAACTTTAAAGGCATCTTCTGTCTCAACAATACCTCTGTTCTATCAACAATACCCTTGATTAAGATTTATGTTTAGTAAAATATGAAATATATAAATGATAACACTCACACTTAGTCCGGTTTCATTAGATATTCACTTCACTTTTACGCAGCACAATAATATTCTCTGATCTGATCTGATCTCTTCAATATATTTTATGCCTGCTTTTTGATAATAATAACCACAACACTGCGCTAAATACTCGTCACCAATATTATCCACGAACCAACAAAGTTCTATTAATTAAATACTCGTAACAAACTGCATCTACCCCACAGAAATCGAAATAATTTACTTAGTTTTTTGTGGTCTACCTGCTAAACTTTAATATTTATGTAAACAAGACGAATGAAACTAAAAACGAATGATGATTATTGAACTAGTCATTGGTTGCAGACAAAGTGAGTGTGTGTGTGTAATGTGCGTGTCTACAGTATTGTAACAACTTATAGAAGAAGGTCGTAAGTCAAACCGAAGCGTCAGTCTATTGCTTTGTGAGATTGCTCATGGACTTTTGGTCGGTACTGTACATAATTCTTGAAACTCCTTACCGATGATTTATTACCGAAAATGAGGGTTAATTTTATCAAAACCAGAGGGCATTGATACACACAAATTCCTTGCACATTATAAAGCTTAAATTTTGAAAGCCATATCAAAAAAATAAATGTTAGGCCCCCATCCTCCATATCTCCGCTCCCGTCCATTTGGGGTCCATTCGGACGGTACGGGGAGGTTCGGTATCAATTCAAGACCCAGATTACCACTCGCCATCTGGTTGCCTCTCCGATAAAATTTTACGTGTCATTGCCTTGAAAATTGTATTTTAAGAATTAGTCCTCAAACGTGGAGCATTACAGGGAGATCGTGTCAACGTGATTGTCGTAACGTAAATCATAATTATATCCTATACTATTAAATGAGCAATATTTGTATATTTATAATTACATAAATATATTTGTAATCACGTTCTCGAAAACAGCTCTAACGATTTCGATGAAAGTTGCAATATAGGGGTTCATAGGGGTGAAAAATCGGTTTAGCTAGGTGTATCGATCTAGCATTGGTGCCGATTCCCTTGTTCACAAACTAAACTAAATTTAAGTTCAGTGCATCTTTTTCTTTCTATTAAGAAAAGTACAGAAGATAAATTTTAGTTTAGTCCTGTCAAATTAATCAGCGCCTGTCACTACTCCATAGAAGTTTAGACGTGATTAAAAACTTGCCTACTAAAATTACGTCAATTTACGTCAAGCGCTGATTAATTTGACAGGACTAAACTAAAATTTATCTTCTGTCCTTTTCTTAATGAAATAGAAAGAAAAAGATGCACTGAACTTAAATTTAGTTTAGTTTGTGAACAAGGGAATCGGCACCAATATCTGTAAAAAAACAACTTATATTAACAGTTTGCACCCCACATACAAGTTATAGGTCCAGGTAATTATAATTACACATACAATCATAAAATTTGATTAAAGAAAAAGTAAGTTGGTGTGTTTTCGACAAGTTGAGTTGGATAGCGAGTAGACGAGAATGTGGGAGAAGGCAATGCTCGCAGCAACTCTCGACTCAGTCCCACAGTTTCTCAGACTCAGTTCCAGCAGCTTTTAGAGGTAGTTTCCGTTATGCGGCTTCTAAAGTGTGGAATAACCTGCCACCACCTTTTCGAGCGATAGAAACGATCGACACCTTTAGAAGACGCTTACGGCAGTATCTCATGGATGCGCAACGGAAGGTAGACATGATCAACCTTAATCTTTCGTTGATAAAAATTGTATTATGATAAAGTTGTCTATTATTTATTGACGGACAGTCCTTTGTTTAATGTGCAACCATGTCTTTTTAATTATTTTGTTGAAGACCACTGTATAAATCTTTAATTATCTTTTAACATAATTGTATGTATCATATCGATTTTATTATTATTTCCTACACGTATCTATTTATTTTCTATTTAAATATTTACACACACTATGAAACTGATTTACATCCGTAAGACGTACTCGTAACATAAGGTTCAGTTGAAAACCAGCGTCAGGCACTAGTTGTCTGGCATTTATGCTGAACTGGCCCTATTTGTCGCAGCCGTGAGGCACACAATACTGTTTTAAGCTTTCTTTGTTATTTATTTATTTTTGTTTTTGAAAACTGTGTGCCTTAACCTGTGTCAAATAAATTTATTTTCTTTCTTTCTTTCTTTCTTTATTTCTTTCTTTCTTTCTTTCTTTCTTTCTTTCTTTCTTTCTTTCTTTCTTTCTTTCCTAGAGAGCGTGCGGCGTCATGTATTGTGAATTTGTGAACGCACATATGAATACATGGCGTCGCTTTTAATGATTGTGAGTGAATTATTTTTTAATGATAGACAACAGCAAGTTCAAATTAATGTTGTCAATTCACTCGGTTTAAAAGTAAAAATGGGTGTTCCACAAGGCTCGATATTGGGTCCTTTCCTCTTTTAAATTTAGTATAAATTCATGCAGAAGCTATAAAATTTGATCTAAAGAAAAGCGGCCACATTCCTCTAAATCGTATTTTGTTACTTCGTGTCTCAATATGAAACTTTATAAAAGGTATTGGAAAATTCTAGACACACTTACCGAGGGTCCTTACTAGCCGTTATTCATATTTCCTTCTCGGTAACGAGGTAATATTTTTTTAAGGAGTGGCGCTAGTGGGCCATTGGGTGCCCTCTTGTATCCGTGGAGTTTCTTGCCCGTTCTTCACCTACTACGCTGTGAAATGGCCGCTTCATCTTTCTGACTGACCGACCCCTTGACAATTCAAAAGTTAATGGTTTAATTGAAATAAATGCTTTGAGTTTGAGTTTAATATTTTTACGAGTAAATAAATATTTAAAAGTTAGTCAGGAACGCCCTTGTAACGTTAAATGGCAACACAAAGCTACGATCCGGGACGCTACCCATAGCGTTCCTTAAGTAGTGTCTCTCTCATTCAGCAAATTCCTAGGGAATGAGTTTCCAACAGACGGTGATACAACTTATTTTTACTGTCCCACTCTTGCTTGTCAATCGTCGTGGCGCCTTGGTTGTGTCAGCTACTTGATTTTAATTATTTAAGCTCTCTAAGTATACTGTATAAGAGCTGATGTAAAGCATGCTATACAGATCTTGAATAAATCAAATGAAATGCTCTGACCAAGATTATTTCCGGGTTTTTATATACACATTGACATTAATGAATTTTATATAAACAATGATATGAATATTTACTTTTAAAGTATTTTATTATTTTTAATTATTGTGAATGCGAAGATTATGTGGGTCATTCCTTTTTGTTTTGTTTTTAATTTTTTCTAAGTTAGTTCTAATCATGGTCTGACTGAGTAATTTAAGTGGCCTACCCAAATGTCCTTTTTTTGGTATTGTTCGTCGAATCGTTGAGCTCCCTAAATTATGAGTTGAGCTGCACGATAACTGACAAATGCGTGCACTGACTGGACAGGCCCTCTCAATCTGTGTGGTGCTTTCCTCAAAAGACCACTTCAGACACCAATCCACATGGCCTGGGGCCAGACACCAATCCACATGGAGCGGGAGGGCGTGTCAGACTTTTACTGGCTAAAACCCACCCGTGTTCCTTCGGTTGCCCTGTTGCCGGGGGCCACGATTTCCCTATCGGTTTTCTTCGAACCCCTGGCAGGCATTGGCCCTAGCGGACCATTCTTACTTTGCATATGGAGAATTGACCGTGACGTATATCCATATAAGGGAGAACATATTTTTCAACTACAATGATAAGTTTGTTTTGGGATAAATTCATCCCAATAAAGGAACCCTTAATTTTTATTTAGGAAAATTTGTTGCGGTTAGAATTTGAGAATTTGACTATGATTTTGAGGAATCTGATCCATATATTTATATTACTTTCCTCTATGATCTGATCCTCCCTTATTAATATTATACTCTTTGATCTGATCTGTCTTTTATGATTTTGACCATAGACATATGTTATTTCCATAGACATTTTCAATGGTTATTTCTATTTCAATTACTTGATATGTCTATGATTTCAATGTATGTCTATGTTTTGTTACTTGATATGTCTATGATTTTGACAGATTCTCTTGTCAGGTTGGGTTTTGGGTGCGTTCCTTTTCTTGTCTTGGTCTGCATTTAGAGAGTTTTTATTTGACTATTTTAAAAGAGGTTTAGTAATAAGACTTGGCTCTGGTAGCCAAAAATCTGACGGTACCGTCTAATAAGCTCCAGTTATGCTAAAGTTTCCCAGAAGAGCAATGGCCACCAAATAGCGTCTTAAATTTAGCGGCGAAAGACGTCACAAAAAAAAAAATCTATCACAAAATAAAGAGAGCATTCACAACAATTTGGTACATAGACGCAATTTTTTTTTTGCTTTAGGTACTGAAACTGATGCCCAAACTAAGCCAGGGCTTAGTTAAAGCAATGGCACGTAAAATTTAATCGGAGAGGCAACCGGATGGCGAGTGGTAATCTGGATCTTGAAGTGATACCGAACCTCCCCGTACCGTCCGAATGGACCCCAAATGGATGGGGGCGGAGATATGGGGGATGGGGCCTCACATTTTTTTTTTAATATGACATTCAAAATTTAAGGTCTATTATGTGCAAGGTATTTGTGTGCACCAATGCCATCCGGTTGCCACCCCCAACGTCGTTATAATTGAAATAATGTACAGTAAGCGCTCAAAAGTGCATGAGCACGCTAAGAGTCGTATTGCTGTGAACACGCGGTATAGCTCGTACATTTGTATGTGTAAGCAACACGATACACACACCACAGATAACGCAGTTTTGCACTACACGAAACAACAATATATTTCCGTCGCCTTAAACATGCTAGCACACACGCACTATGCGCGTGAACTTGACCAGTTAATGGCATTGCTAAAATTCGATAGTAACACCGCTCAGGCGCCGTGGGTGGTCCGCGCCGTGACAGTTTTACGACCGCACTTAAATAAACAAACACTCGGATTTCTTTACAACGTCTCGAGTAGTATTGTTAATGTTTTTTGCTACTCGAATAGATTAGGAATACGTTTCAAATGGTTGCAGTCTTTGTAAACAACGTTCACTTATCTTTATTACCCGCTTTTGTTATTATTTCTTTTGTTCTTTGTGATAACGATTTCTGATAAAACTACCGTACCAATTCACACGAAATTTTGCAGGGTACATTATGGATAGATTTTGTTCTAAATGTTGTCTAATACGATGATACATGTAATATAGAAAAGAAATAAAACACTGACGGATCAGATCCATACAGAAAAACCACAAAATATCACAACTTTCACTTTGACGGGAACTTTCTCTTATCTGTTTGTTTACACTTTTTTGGTTGGGTCAAAATAGGTATAATATGATGTTATTTAGTGCGGATATTATCTAAAACGATGTAATATTTACTTCAAAATGAAAATATCACCACTTTCCGACGATTTACACACAAAAACTATTAAAAAACGAATTATTACAGCGAACGCGCGCGTCCTGGGAGTGACGTTTGACTGACATTTTACCGCGCGGGAATGTCATTTTCAACATTTTTTAAAATGTTGCCTATTCATATTTTTGCTTTTAGTCGATTTATTTGATAAGAATATTTATCCGACCATAGACAGAAAAATCCACAGACGATAATAGCCATTACAGCAAGTACAAATAGAGATGTAAGTCGCGTGGGTGATTTGTATCCGCTCGGATACAACGGTACTTTAGCGGATAGCAGAAAGCAGCAAAAAAGAAAGTGTAGATAGCAGAAAGCGTTAAGCGTTGGTATGGAATTCAAACTGCCTCAGGTTCTAATCTCGTAAAACACAGTGCGGTTTTTTGCAAATATTATTATTTTTGTTTTCGATAATAATATTTTTTAAATATTGCTGCTTTTTTATGTTGTTATTGCAATAAAGGTTTTAGAATAAAAAATGCGTGATATATGATAACAAAATTAAAAAAAATATTTTTATTCGTTATATTTATTTTACATAAGTTAAAAAACTGCTACAATTATTTATCATTACTTCAGCTGAATAAGATGTGAAATAGATGTCAAGAAACTTAGAAGCAGGTTGTATTATTTTGACATATTTAAATTATGAAATATTTTAAATTTTTAATGGATTTTTTCACCATAAATATTAAGCTTTGATCATGGTCAAAGTAATTAAGTAATAAATAAGAATATTAGACTACTTAAAATGTAAAAAACTACTTACAGAATAGGTAATTTTAAGGTTAAATATGGGCAGTTTGTTTATATTTTATTTGTATTAATTATTTTACATTTTATTTGACTTTAGTAAATATTGGTTGTTATTGAGGTTAAAGCTTAAGTATTCATTTTCTTTACGAAAAGAAGATTGAAACTAAACCTCAAATTTCAATCCTAAAATAATACTATTACTAAAATAATATAAAACAATTTCGGTATATCTGCAAGAAATACGACAAACACCCTATTGAAACGTGCTTAAAAAATTCGTTACCATAAATTCATGCAATAACGAATCTGTTGTTTATTAAGTTGGTACGGTCAATATTTTAAGGTCAAAAACGGTTTTCTAGCTGGTCTTCAGTGATGCAAGCCTTCAGAGTGCACGGCGAACGGTTCATAATGACGTGTTTTTAATAATTCAGCAAAATATCTCGTTGGTATGAAACCATTTGTTTCATTCACCATTTGACGTCGCTGCTACTCGATAATAAGCCCCTTCCTCATATCTCTTAACCCTCACAGTATTTCTCTAGAACAAAGAAAAACATTGTTTTTATTACACATAATACCTTATTATTTATTATTCACTAATCGAATTAAACCTCACAATGAATTTAAAACTTTAAAGGCATCTTCTGTCTCAACAATACCTCTGTTCTATCAACAATACCCTTGATTAAGATTTATGTTTAGTAAAATATGAAATATATAAATGATAACACTCACACTTAGTCCGGTTTCATTAGATATTCACTTCACTTTTACGCAGCACAATAATATTCTCTGATCTGATCTGATCTCTTCAATATATTTTATGCCTGCTTTTTGATAATAATAACCACAACACTGCGCTAAATACTCGTCACCAATATTATCCACGAACCAACAAAGTTCTATTAATTAAATACTCGTAACAAACTGCATCTACCCCACAGAAATCGAAATAATTTACTTAGTTTTTTGTGGTCTACCTGCTAAACTTTAATATTTATGTAAACAAGACGAATGAAACTAAAAACGAATGATGATTATTGAACTAGTCATTGGTTGCAGACAAAGTGAGTGTGTGTGTGTAATGTGCGTGTCTACAGTATTGTAACAACTTATAGAAGAAGGTCGTAAGTCAAACCGAAGCGTCAGTCTATTGCTTTGTGAGATTGCTCATGGACTTTTGGTCGGTACTGTACATAATTCTTGAAACTCCTTACCGATGATTTATTACCGAAAATGAGGGTTAATTTTATCAAAACCAGAGGGCATTGATACACACAAATTCCTTGCACATTATAAAGCTTAAATTTTGAAAGCCATATCAAAAAAATAAATGTTAGGCCCCCATCCTCCATATCTCCGCTCCCGTCCATTTGGGGTCCATTCGGACGGTACGGGGAGGTTCGGTATCAATTCAAGACCCAGATTACCACTCGCCATCTGGTTGCCTCTCCGATAAAATTTTACGTGTCATTGCCTTGAAAATTGTATTTTAAGAATTAGTCCTCAAACGTGGAGCATTACAGGGAGATCGTGTCAACGTGATTGTCGTAACGTAAATCATAATTATATCCTATACTATTAAATGAGCAATATTTGTATATTTATAATTACATAAATATATTTGTAATCACGTTCTCGAAAACAGCTCTAACGATTTCGATGAAAGTTGCAATATAGGGGTTCATAGGGGTGAAAAATCGGTTTAGCTAGGTGTATCGATCTAGCATTGGTGCCGATTCCCTTGTTCACAAACTAAACTAAATTTAAGTTCAGTGCATCTTTTTCTTTCTATTAAGAAAAGTACAGAAGATAAATTTTAGTTTAGTCCTGTCAAATTAATCAGCGCCTGTCACTACTCCATAGAAGTTTAGACGTGATTAAAAACTTGCCTACTAAAATTACGTCAATTTACGTCAAGCGCTGATTAATTTGACAGGACTAAACTAAAATTTATCTTCTGTCCTTTTCTTAATGAAATAGAAAGAAAAAGATGCACTGAACTTAAATTTAGTTTAGTTTGTGAACAAGGGAATCGGCACCAATATCTGTAAAAAAACAACTTATATTAACAGTTTGCACCCCACATACAAGTTATAGGTCCAGGTAATTATAATTACACATACAATCATAAAATTTGATTAAAGAAAAAGTAAGTTGGTGTGTTTTCGACAAGTTGAGTTGGATAGCGAGTAGACGAGAATGTGGGAGAAGGCAATGCTCGCAGCAACTCTCGACTCAGTCCCACAGTTTCTCAGACTCAGTTCCAGCAGCTTTTAGAGGTAGTTTCCGTTATGCGGCTTCTAAAGTGTGGAATAACCTGCCACCACCTTTTCGAGCGATAGAAACGATCGACACCTTTAGAAGACGCTTACGGCAGTATCTCATGGATGCGCAACGGAAGGTAGACATGATCAACCTTAATCTTTCGTTGATAAAAATTGTATTATGATAAAGTTGTCTATTATTTATTGACGGACAGTCCTTTGTTTAATGTGCAACCATGTCTTTTTAATTATTTTGTTGAAGACCACTGTATAAATCTTTAATTATCTTTTAACATAATTGTATGTATCATATCGATTTTATTATTATTTCCTACACGTATCTATTTATTTTCTATTTAAATATTTACACACACTATGAAACTGATTTACATCCGTAAGACGTACTCGTAACATAAGGTTCAGTTGAAAACCAGCGTCAGGCACTAGTTGTCTGGCATTTATGCTGAACTGGCCCTATTTGTCGCAGCCGTGAGGCACACAATACTGTTTTAAGCTTTCTTTGTTATTTATTTATTTTTGTTTTTGAAAACTGTGTGCCTTAACCTGTGTCAAATAAATTTATTTTCTTTCTTTCTTTCTTTCTTTCTTTCTTTCTTTCTTTCTTTCTTTCTTTCTTTCTTTCTTTCTTTCTTTCTTTCTTTCTTTCTTTCTTTCCTAGAGAGCGTGCGGCGTCATGTATTGTGAATTTGTGAACGCACATATGAATACATGGCGTCGCTTTTAATGATTGTGAGTGAATTATTTTTTAATGATAGACAACAGCAAGTTCAAATTAATGTTGTCAATTCACTCGGTTTAAAAGTAAAAATGGGTGTTCCACAAGGCTCGATATTGGGTCCTTTCCTCTTTTAAATTTAGTATAAATTCATGCAGAAGCTATAAAATTTGATCTAAAGAAAAGCGGCCACATTCCTCTAAATCGTATTTTGTTACTTCGTGTCTCAATATGAAACTTTATAAAAGGTATTGGAAAATTCTAGACACACTTACCGAGGGTCCTTACTAGCCGTTATTCATATTTCCTTCTCGGTAACGAGGTAATATTTTTTTAAGGAGTGGCGCTAGTGGGCCATTGGGTGCCCTCTTGTATCCGTGGAGTTTCTTGCCCGTTCTTCACCTACTACGCTGTGAAATGGCCGCTTCATCTTTCTGACTGACCGACCCCTTGACAATTCAAAAGTTAATGGTTTAATTGAAATAAATGCTTTGAGTTTGAGTTTAATATTTTTACGAGTAAATAAATATTTAAAAGTTAGTCAGGAACGCCCTTGTAACGTTAAATGGCAACACAAAGCTACGATCCGGGACGCTACCCATAGCGTTCCTTAAGTAGTGTCTCTCTCATTCAGCAAATTCCTAGGGAATGAGTTTCCAACAGACGGTGATACAACTTATTTTTACTGTCCCACTCTTGCTTGTCAATCGTCGTGGCGCCTTGGTTGTGTCAGCTACTTGATTTTAATTATTTAAGCTCTCTAAGTATACTGTATAAGAGCTGATGTAAAGCATGCTATACAGATCTTGAATAAATCAAATGAAATGCTCTGACCAAGATTATTTCCGGGTTTTTATATACACATTGACATTAATGAATTTTATATAAACAATGATATGAATATTTACTTTTAAAGTATTTTATTATTTTTAATTATTGTGAATGCGAAGATTATGTGGGTCATTCCTTTTTGTTTTGTTTTTAATTTTTTCTAAGTTAGTTCTAATCATGGTCTGACTGAGTAATTTAAGTGGCCTACCCAAATGTCCTTTTTTTGGTATTGTTCGTCGAATCGTTGAGCTCCCTAAATTATGAGTTGAGCTGCACGATAACTGACAAATGCGTGCACTGACTGGACAGGCCCTCTCAATCTGTGTGGTGCTTTCCTCAAAAGACCACTTCAGACACCAATCCACATGGCCTTCACATGATCTGACCAAGATTATGTCTGGACTTTAAAAGAGACTGAGACCTGAGTTTGTTTCGGCCTTTCTTCTCACAGTAGTCAGATAGGAAACGAAGGAACCTCATCTAGTTTTAAAATATGATTGACGTGTAAAAGTGTTTGTACAAACCTACTTACAGAAATAAAATCATTTATCATTTAAAGAAAATTGAAGAAAGAAGCAGCAGATGTATCTTAGCGAACGGTCACAATAGCAAAATCAAGTTTTAGTGATTACTTCGACGCTGTATCACGTTTTGACGATTCGGAGTTTGAGTAACAACGGTTTAAAAAAAAAATCGGAGAGTTTTTAACAATTTTTTTATTTCTTTTTCGTTCTTAAGTCGATAACCTATCACAGAATCAAAACAAACAAAACCAAAAGTAACGTGTTCTTAATGAGATGACCATAAAGTCTCAGATTCGATTTCAGATATCGCATGTCTCCCTCTCTCCCTCTACATCGTAATTGAGAAACTTCGCCATGTGGTGACGTCATTGTGGTAAAGAGCAATAAAATCGGACACTGCAGTTAAAATAATTTAATAAGAGTCAGTCAGTCGGGTCAATGATCTTGGAGGTGATTAGTGAGTTTCTGAATTCCATCGTAAATTAATGCTAGCATTAATTAATCAATGTGAACAATTTTACTAAAAATGAGGGTTTACAGGAAACGTAGCCTAATAGTAGTTTTAAGACCAGGCACTCCAAAGACAATTTCCACGCAAGCTCCGCCCCCATGCACCCACCACTCCACTATGTGCTAAACGCTAACACATCAGTAATAAAGTTGAATATCGCGTGCGCACTTTGGTCGTGTTCGAGCACGAAACTAAATGTCGTAAGTCTCAATTCTTATTTCGTTTATAATTACTAAAGAAATAATATTGATCTAGAGAAAAAATATCTTATACCTACCTGTATAATAAACTATATTTTTTACTATACATAATTATTTTAGACATAAAAGCCGAGCAATCTTGTTTTTGTGTCAAATAGTCTTTAAAAAAGACATGACAAATCGAGAGAAAATGTTCCAATTACGTAACTGCCTTGAACATGGAAAGAAAAAGATCCCATAAATCACTATACAATACAAATACAAAATACAAATATATATACTAAAGTTCCATTTTGATTGTATGCGTGACTGTTTCAGAATATTAATGCAAATAAACATACAATTTAGGGAGCCTCCTCTTAAGGGTGCGTTTGTGGGCACTAATGATTGAATGAAACTGTAAACCTCCTATGATACGCTAGTCTGTATGGACTATCACACGGACTCTCAAAAGGTGCCGTTGATCAGCTTTAAGACTACTGTTACCGCTTATATTGCTACGGTAATGCCATAAAAAAAAATGAAAAATGTGGAGTACCTGCTACAGGGACACCTCTGCCCAACCCTTCGGGGAAACAAGGCGTGATGTTATGTTATGTTTGTAATGCTATTATAAAGCTACTTTGCAGCCATTGTGAACTTGAAGCTGTACAATTTGTGCCCAAATCGGTTGAATAACATCTCTATAGCATGCTGTTCAGATCTTATACAGTTTACTTGGAGAGCTTAACTTAACAACCTGACCTGACAGACATTGTCTTGTCCAAACAATAATTTATACAATATTCTCATAGAAAATGCACCAATTTCCTCGGCAACTTTTAAAAATCTTTTCTCATAGCTCAACCTGATTCGGACTATAACAAACATTTTAAAACGATAAATAGCTAAATTGGTCCGGCCGTTCTCAAGTTACGCTTAGCAACGAACATAATTTTTAGGGTTCCGTAGTCAACAAGGAACACTTATAGTTTCGCCACGTCTGTCTGTCTGTCCGCGGTTTAGCTCAGAGACTCTTTGTACTAGAAAGCTGTAATTTGCCATGGGAATATACTTTTTAAACAGGCAAAAAAAAAAATATGAAAAAAAATTACGTGTTCCTCCCCTGCACGTAAAGTGGGGATGATATTTTATTTTCTCGTCTATCCCATGGTGTCGTTGAATTTTTTCAATTCGGGGATCGGAGGCTTTAAAGTGTTAATTTTTGTTAGAGACAAGTGGCCGCCCCCTGCCAACTAAACGGTTGTTTTTGGATATTATAGCGAAGTAACATAGCTAAGTAGGTTTCACAAGCTAATAAGTAATTTATTTATTTATTAAACATTTTGTAGACTTAACAGGTCAACCCAAGGCGTCTACAAACAAGTTATGTATCGTAATATACGCGTACAGTTACATTTGTGATTAACATATTATATTATTAAATACTAATGCTTAGCTACAAACTTATAATGAATACAGCTTCGATGAGTTAGCCTGTATGACATTGTGTGAGGTGGACATTTGCCGCAGATATAATTTTGCACAGTTTGTCAGTGAATAGGTCCACATCTTGAATAAGTATGATCGAGTTGAGGAGCGTATAAAAGTAGTTGCATTTCTTATGAGTGATAATAGTCGACCAACTAACATTTGCAATTGAATGTATAGGAGAACATGTTTTTTGTACATACATTTAGAATCTTACGATATCCCGGGTAACATAATTAAGCCATATTTCAACACGGAATCTATATTTATAAAAATGAATCCCTATTTCCCTTGGAAACGGCATCACGCGTGAACGGCAGAAGGGATTTGTATGAAATTTGGCACATGGGTAGATCATGACCTGGAAAAGGACACAGGATACTTTTTATTCCGATATTCCCACGGGATCGAGACTTCTGCGGGTGAAACCGCGAGGCGCAGCTAGTTTCAGATAAAAACTCTCAGTTTTAGGATCGCAAACTCAGTGTCATATAATGACAAAGTTAAAATTCCATTGCAACCGATTTTTTTACGACCTTTTATTACAAACGGTCAATAAAAAAAAAAAAACAACCGACTTCCAAACATCACCACAAAGTGAAAAATTACTTTAATTTCGGAAGTCGGTGTCTTTGGTTTTGAATTTTCGTTTTTTATCACCGACTCCCAAAATTAAAGTTATTTTTCACTTTGTAGTGTTTTTTGGAAGACGGTTGTTTTTTTTTTGAAAAAGTTTTTATTTTTCACTTTTTAACCGACTTCCAAAAAGGAGGAGGTTATATGTTCGACGCGTATGTTTGTTTTTTTTTTTTTTTTTTTTTTTTTTTATGTATGTCCACCGATTTCTCCGTCATTTGTGGACCGATTTTGAAAATTCTTTTTTTGTTTGAAAGGGTATGCTCCCAAATTGGTCCCATATAAATTTTATTAACTTTGCTTGGGTAGTTTTTGAGTTAGCTACAAAATACGTATTTTTTTCCCACTTAGTATGTAGATGATATGATAAGTTCCTGTCACTGGTAGCAGGTAGTGGTATTTGAATGTGTGTGGGGTAGGTACCACAACTAAAAAGTGAAAAATAAAAACTTTTTACAAAAAAAAACAACCGACTTCCAAAAAAAACACTACAAAGTGAAAAATAACTTTAATTTCGGAAGTCGGTGGCAAAAAACGAAAACACAAAACCCAAGACACCGACTTCCGAAATTAAAGTTATTTTTCACTTTGTAGTGTTTTTTTTGGAAGTCGGTTGTTTTTTTTTGTAAAAAGTTTTTATTAGTTGTGGTACCTACCCCACACAAATTCGAAAACCACTACCTGCTATGTAAATAACAGTGACAGGAACTTATCATATCATCCACATACTAAGTGGGAAAAAGTACGTACCTATTATTGAAGCTAACTCACCAAGCAAGCTGACTTCCAAAAAGGAGGAGGTTATATGTTCGTTGCGTATGTTTTTTTTTTTTATGTATGTCCACCGATTTCTCCATCAATTGTGGACCGATTTTGAAAATTATTTTTTTGTTTGAAAGGGTATAGTCTCAAGGTGGTCCCATATAAATTTTATTAACTTTGCTTTGATAGTTTTTGAGTTAGCTTCAATAATATGTATTTTTTCCCACTTTTGTGTGGGGTAGGTACTACGATAAAAAAAGTGAAACATAAAAACTTTTTACAAAAACAATCGACTTCCAAAAACACTACAAAGTGAAAAATAAGTTTCATTTTGGAAGACGGTGGCAAAAAACGAAAATTCAAAACCAAAGACACATTGAAGACACAAAATTGTCAAAATAAAAATATAAAATGTTTTGACAATTTTTGATATTTGCATAGGAGTCAAAAGGGGGTATTTGGTTGTAAATGACCTCTCCTACATCCCCTTAATGTATTGCCGACATATATAACCAATAACCCTGAATATAACATTCAGTTAATCATAGTTTTTTTAAATTTCGAATGAGAAAAACTGGTTGCTTATAAATAAACTCTATAAACATCAGAGATATACATTAATAATACCTATTTAGGTACCTATATATTTTAAATACTAAAATTTACGACGATTTTCTAATATTAATTACAAAACAACCTTTTAACATAACAATTTTTATTTAAGTACTACAACTTACAGAAATAAAACCATTTATCACAAGCATAAAAGGGCATTTTTTATTTAAATACCGATTTAATGAGGTCAGCAATATAACAACAAATTCATCCCCAAATCGATTGCCTTCGGATCATAAAGTAATGTTCTAAGACCCTCAGACACAACAACCAATCTATTTTCTACTTCAACTACAGGGAATAAAGTTCATATTACCTTGACTCTCTATCCAAGTGATTTATCTAGCAATTTTTAACCTTGTGACAATGTCGCAAGGTATATTATACTATGTATGTGTGACATTTTGTTTTTCATTGTGGTTTGCAAATGAGGCGATGAAAAAGTTGTATTATTCAAAGTGACATAAATCTAGTAGCATTGATTTTCTACGCTGTTTCAAGTGAATTCCCTTACTCATCTGCCTTTTCCCAACTATATTGGGGTCGGCTTCCAGTCTAATCGGATGCAGCTGAATTCTTCTTCTAATTAAAAAAGAAAGAAAGAGAGAGAGAGTCAAAGTCAAATAATTTATTTCAATTAGGCATAAAAAGGCACTTTTGAACGTCAAAAACAAAAACTTTTACAAAAAAAAAACAACCGACTTCCAAAAAACACAACAAAGTGAAAAATAACTTTAATTTCGGAAGTCGGTGTCTTTCTTTGGTTTTGAATTTTCGTTTTTTGTCACCGACTTCCGAAATTAAAGTTATTTTTCACTTTGTAGTGTTTTTTTTGGAAGTCGGTAGTTTTTTTTTTTGTAAAAAGTTTTTATTTTTCACTTTTTAGTAGTGGTACCTACCCCACACACATTCGAATACCACTACCTACTACCAGTGTCAGGAACTTATCATATCATCTACATACTAAGTGGGAAAAAAAATACGTATTTTGTAGCTAACTCAAAAACTACCCAAGCAAAGTTAATAAAATTTATATGAGACTAATTTGGGAGCATACCCTTTCAAACAAAAAAGAATTTTCAAAATCGGTCCAGAAATGACGGAGAAATCGGTGGACATAAATACAAAAAAAAAAAAAAAAAAAAAACATACGCGTCGAACATATAATCTCCTCCTTTTTGGAAGTCGGTTAAAAAGGCACTTTTGAACGTCAAAAACAAAAAATAGAATTGATTCTAGTCGCCCCTTCCAAAAGGTAGTTTTCGTATGGAGAAGAATGGGCAAGAAACTCCACCGTTACTCTTTTAAAATGTTGTACATTAATTATATAATTTATATGTGAAGACGATGCACCTGGAATAAGATTACTATACCACAATAGGTAAAAGTAATTAAAAATGAAGCAATGACAGAAAAAATAATTATGTAATGGATACATGGTGTTCACATATTTACAAGCATTGTAAAAGTAGGTACCTATACGATATTCGCTGAAAACCAGCGCTGGGGCTCTGTCTCGCATGGGGTCGCAGCTTTATGCTGAGCGATGGCCGTTATTTACGTGTTCTTTTTTAATCTTTTTTTGCGTCATGTTTACCGCAAATAAACGAATTTTCTTTCTTTTTCTTTTCTTTTTTTATATTCCTAAAAAAATTACAAGTGATACTAATTATTAGTCATTGTGTGAGTTCAAGTAATCCCAGAATGTAAAAAAAAAATATAATATTTAATTACACAATTAAATTGGCAACCAGTTTGATTTTGTCTAGACTCTAAATTGTCCTATGGAGCTAAACCAGCATGCTTCCAAGCATTTTTATCTAGGATATAATCCTCTAATGTGTAATATGCTTGTTTGAGAGAGAACGCCGACAGAAAAAACAAAAGGAAAGAGTAAAGTGATTACCTACAGTGTCGTGGGATAAAATTGTACACATCGGTCCGAGTACACTGCATGCCGGATAGATTGAGAGAAAGTGTGAATTTTAATGTAAATTCAAGATGGCGGCTGCGAAAACTTTCAAATTTTTCGTTATGGTTGTCGTTTTCTTGACAGGGGTCCCTCGACCGCACACGTTTTTTATTATTAATTATTTTAATTCAAATTTCATCCAAATCCGATCAGCCGTTTTAGCGTGAAAGTGTCACAAACAAACAAACTCACTTTCGCATAAAATGTTAGTTAGGATTGTCTTTCCAATAGTGAGACAAAACGATATCTTGTTTAACTTTGGATGTAAAAAACCGAAACTGTCAAATTTTCCCAATCAACTTTGAACCTTATGCTTTAGCGATAAAGTTAAAAATCTATTAAATAAATTTGACAGATTGTAGTAGCCTGATGTGCTGACGTCTGTACAACATGCAATGTCAAATAGTAAAGTATTGATCTTCCGAAGTTGGTATGGAAAAAATATAGACTACTACTTTTGCCCGCGGCTTCGCCCGCGTGGATGTCGGAAAATATCCCGCAGGAACGTGCTACCGGGATTCTAAGTATCCTATGTCCTAACCCAGGCTTATTCATATGCCTTTCATCTAAATCCGTTCAGCCGTTACGTTATAAAAAGTAACAGGCACTAATCTCAATTTGTATTGCTTAGCTATGGAAGAGCGGGGCTCCCCAACACAGGCATTACTTGCTTACAGGGGAGCTCCAAACACAAATATTCTATATGTAAACTTGTTGAAGCATTAAACCATTTTGTATTTTGTAATCTATTTTTGGATTCCGTACCTCAAAATGAAAAATTTAAACCCTTTTTTTTTTGGGTGGAAAAATATCGAATTACTTCTCCCGCTCTGGGCGGAGCAGAAGGATGTGTCAGACTGATTAAAACTCACCCGTGTTCCTTCAGTTGCCTGTATGTTGCCAGGGGGATACGGTAACCCTTTCGGACCCCTTCAGTTGTGCTGACATCTCTTTGAGGCGCGCGTGGAACACAACGCGCCGTCGACCCGAGCCTGGTCCATAACGGACGGCGAGCTACTTTTTGAAAACTCTATTGTGACGTTTCCATTATTTAAGTTATAGATTATATACCAATTTTCAAGTTAATCAAGCAACACACTACAGTAAAATCTTCCCCTGTTAAGGATAGATTATTTTTAAAGTAGACAGGAATAGACAAGATTTTGACGACGTAAACAGTGCACTCTCAATGTTTACGGATTGGTTTACGACAAATAACCTAGTTCTCAATGCCAAGAAAACGAAATGTGTAAAATTCGCTCTACCAAATGTTAGAAATCTAGGACCCAACATCATCTTAGATAAAGAGGTGCTTGAAACTGTGAACTCGGCAGTTTTTCTGGGCATAACAGTAGATGCCAAACTTCAGTGGGGCCCACATATATCAAGCCTAGCGGGAAGGCTCAGTTCGGCCACCTACGCTGTCAGGAAAGTAAGACAATACACTGACGTTGATACAGCTCGGTTAGTCTATTTTAGTTATTTTCATAGCGTTATGTCCTACGGTATTCTGCTGTGGGGCAAAGCTGCTGACATTCAAAATATGTTTGTTCTTCAAAAACAAGCTGTTCGAGCAATTTACCAGCTAGGTGCCAGAGTTTCTCTAAGAGATTTTTTTAAAGATGTTGGTATTCTCACGGTGGCATCACAATTCATTTTCGCTAACAGGCAATGCATCTTTTTCTTTCTATTTCATTATGAAAAGGACAGAAGATAAATTTTAGTTTAGTCCTGTCAAATTAATCAACGCCTGTCACTACTCCATACAAGTTTAGACGTGATTAAAAACTTGCCTAAGGTAAGGTTCATAACTCATTTGTTGGGCTTGGTATAACCTTTTATAACAAGCTACCCTCTTCTTTGCTAGATTTGCTTTTTAATGCGTTTAAAAATAAAGTAAAATCCAACCTTTGTTCAAAGGCATACTATTATATCAACGACTACTTAAATGATAAGAATAGTTGGTCGCTGTGATTAACTCAAGACAATGTTTAAGTTCTTTCTCCAGAATTAGCTTACCTACTGACAGTTTATATGAGTTTATATAATTTTTTATTTTATTTATTTTTTACGAGTCAATTTATTTTTATTTTATTTTATTGTTGACAAAATCTACTCATTACAATGTTTTTGTTATGAGTTGTATTGCAATTTGTGGTTAGCTAGTGACCTCGACAATTAATCATATTATTTTTTGCCTGAGCAACCGGCAGCAAGTTCGTCATGCTCCCTTAGATGTCACTGCTTGCGGTAGCGTCGGGGGTCGGGTTGCCTCCTTCCTTCAAATATGGCGAGGGGGGTAATGGCTGATCTTTGCATTATGCTCGTGAACGGGTGCTGCTGGTGGTGACTGGTCGTCTTGCTGTTCATGTAGTTCATGTAGTTCACTAGTAATTAACTGTTCATTTATTTTAGCTTGATGGTCCTAGTTTATCATTTATAACTTCCAATTACAACTTTATGTAAGCGGGCACGCCCTTTATACCTGGAGGCTTATATTTGGATATTTAGTTCTTTTTACGTTTAGTTTTTTTTTTTTTAATTCTGCTTGTGTATCGTTCTCGATATTTTTGGTTGGTAAAATGGGCGTGTGCTAGCTGACATATGGCCAGTAATTTATAATTAAATTAATGTTTTGTGTTGCATAATAATTTTGCATACTATTGTATAGAATCATTTTATTTTTCTAACTTGACCAGACAGTTATGCTGCTGGGGAGTTTGTTGCGCCACTTCTTCTTCCCAGCTAAAGGCACTAGGAAGTGGTGAAGGGTGGGCGTTTTATGGGGACTGTCTCATGTAATTTTGACGTTCGAAAAGAGCTGATTCTCAGCCTAGTTTGAATAAATGACTTTTGAATTTTGAATTAGAATTTTGATTTAAGAAAAACCCTGATATACATTTTTATTTATTTTCAGTCTAAAGTATAAATACTGAGTTACGAGTTAATCAGACCGCGCGTTAAAATTCTTCCATACAAAAAATGGCAAACTTTATAATTTACATAGATAAGTATTTGTGCCAAGTTTCAAATTTATTAACTCAAGGAATAAGATTTTTCGTACAAATCAAAATATTTTATTTCACATAAACCTACATGGGCACTTATGAAACGTCAGAAAATACAAACAAAATCCCCCTTTTTACCCCCTTAAAGGTCGAATTTCCAAAAACCCTTTCTTAGTGGACGCCTACGTCATAATAACTACCTGTGTGCCAAATTTCAGCCCAATCCGTTCAGTGGTTTGAGCTGTGCGTTGATAGATCAGTCAGTCACCCTTTCCTTTTATAGCTATAGATTATCAAGCTATTTGCTATGAGAGATGAGCAGTATCGCATTCTGTTCGTATCCTAACTATCCTAATCTATATCTATATCGATTCTCCCGGAGAAGGGGATGGGGGTTCTCCGGGGGAGGGGCCTGTGGCTAAATAGTAACAACAGCACAGGTCAATCGATCAGGTTAAGCTACACTTGCCGCGGTTGGTCTGTGGATGGGTGACCATCTTTACGTACAGAGACCCGTCCGTGCCTCAGCAAGCACGTTAAGCTGTTGGTCCCAGCTGTCATTCGTGGATCTTTGACAGTCGTTACGGGAAGTCAGAAGCCCGAAAGTCTGACAGCCGTTCTTACCAAGGGGTATCGGATTACCCAGTAACTGCGTTGTGGAGGTCAGACAGGCAGTCGCTCCGTGTAAAATACTGTAAAGTTAGAAACAGTACACGTGTACTTATATTATTTTTACTTGAATACAACAACTTCAATACAAAACTTCATCGCTCTTTTCAGACCCTTGTGGGTTGAAATTAAAAAAAACAACGATTTCCGTTGTGTTAGTTTCCAACCATAAGCCGAAATATTAGTAATTTTAACTTAAAAAATAAAGAGCTTTAATTAAAAACAAAATTTCATCCCCCTATTCACACGCTTAAGGGTTGAAATTTTAACAACACCGTTGCGTTAGCTTCCAACCATAAGCCTAGATAGTAAATTTAGTGATTTTTCTTCGAAAATTAAGGACTTTTCAACTTCATCCCCCTTTTCAATCCTTCGGGGTGGAATTATCAAAAACGCTGAGACACGTATAAATTAATTTTCAATCGTCAGCCTAAACACAAAATTTGAAGATCTTAACTTCAAAACTGACGGACTTTCATATAAACTTCCATCCCCTTTAGGGGTGGAATTCCCAAAAATACTTTCTTAGTGCACCTCTAGACTTCATAAGGAACCTACGTGCCAAATTTGGAATCTCTAGACCCAGCAGTTTGGGCTGTGCGTTGATATGTCAGTCAGTCAGTCAGTTTCTTTTTTTATATATTTAGAAGATATGAATGTAATTTGTGGAGATTAATAAACATAATTTTTTATTTATATTTTGACACTCGCAAATAAACCAGTCTATTTGGTACTTCCCGTTGGCCCAGAAGCATAATTTTGTACGCAGAGCAGTGGTGGCCCAGTGGGACCGGCCACCACTGCTCTGCGGACTTACGTGTCGTAGGTCGTGGGTTCAAACACTTCAAACCCCGACAGGCGCTTTACTTTGTATAAATTATTTCATGACCATTGTTCTCAAAACGGTGAAGGAAAACATCGTGAGGCTACCGGCGTATCCTAATAGAACCAAAAATTCGAAGACATGTGACCTCCCCAACCTGCACTGTGTCCGCGTGGTGGATTACGGCCCACTCCCTCTCACAAAGAGGAGGCCTATGTCCCAGCGGTGGGAATGTTATAGGCTGATTATGTACTAAATTTAAAAATCGATACCATTTTCGTAATTAACATTATATATATATATATTTATACATTTCAACCCCATCGCACCCCAACAGAGGATGATGGTAGGTATTTCACGTCCACTACGTTGGGTTTTAAAGACGTTGTTGTTTTCGTAATCTGCGACCCGATAAACCATACAAACGATACCCATGTTGATTTACATACATGGTATAACCTTTTATAACAAGCTACCCTCTTTCTTGCTAGATTTGCCTTTTAATGCGTTTAAAACTAAAGTAAAATCCAACCTCTGTTCAAAGGCATACTATTGTATCAACGACTTGATAAGAATAGTTGGTCGCTGTGATTAACTCAAGACAATGTTTATGTTCTTTCTCCAGAATTAGCTTACCTACTGACAGTTTATATGAGTTTATATAATTGTTTATTTTATTTGAATTTATTTTTATAGATTAAATTTTTTATTAATTTTTAACGAGTCAATTTATTTTTATTTTATTTTATTGTTGACATAATCTACTCATTACAATGTTTTTGTTATGAGTTGTATTGCAATTTGTGGTTAGCTAGCGACCTCGACAATTGATCATATTATTTTTTGCCTGAGCAACCGGCAGCAAGTTCGTCATGCTCCCTTAGATGTCATTGCTTGCGGTAGCGTCGGGGGTCGGGTTGCCTCCTTCCCTCAAATATGGCGAGGGGGGTAATGGCTGATCTTTGCGTTATGCTCGTGAACGGGTGCTGCTTGTGGTGACTGGTCGTCTTGCTGATCATGGTTTTGTTATTGTTACTAGTAATTAACTGTTCATTTTTTTTTTATCTCGATGGTCCTAGTTTATCATTTATAACTGCCAATTACAGCTTTATGTAAGCGGGCACGCCCTTTATGTCTGGAGGCTTTTATTTAGATATTTAGTTCGGTTTACGTTTAGTTTTATTTTCTTTTTATTTTTTTAAATAATGCTTGAGTATAGTCCTCGATGTTTTTGGTTGGTATATTGGCGTGTGCTAGCTGACATATGGCCTATAATTTATCATTTGAATTATGTTTTGTGTTGCATAATGTAGGTTATTTTGTATACTATTGTATAGAATCATTCTCTAACTAGAACAGACAGCTGTGCTGCTGGGGAGTTTGTTGCGCCACTTCTTCTTCCCAGCTAAAGGCACTAGGAAGTGGTGAAGGGTGGGCGTTTTTGGGGGACTGTCTTATGTAATTTTGACGTTCGAAAAGTGCTGATTCTCAGCCTAGTTTGAATAAATGACTTTTGAATTTGAATTTGAATTTGAATACTTTTGTCACCCCATTTCTCCCTTTTAGGGGTTAAATTCTGAAAAAACCTGAAACACTCAGGAGTACTCCTGTGATGTTTCGAATAAAATAGTCAAACTAATCGTGTTTCCCCATAAAATCTTTGGACCTCCGTTATAATTTTGAAAAATACTTTCTTAGTGCACCCCTAGGCCTCATAAGGAACCTAAATGTTGGAATCTCTAAACCCAGCGGTTTGGGTGTGCGTTGATATATCAGTCAGTTTCTTCTTTTATATACACCGTGAAATTTGAATCACAGTTTTGCTAGAACAAACGTTGGACGTTCAGACCATGGTCTACTAACATTATACGGGATCCAATAAAAAAAAAAAAAATGGTTTTCGAAAAAACACAAAAAAGACAAAGTTTAACCGTATAGTTCGGAAGCGCCCCCGATTGGACCCGAACACACAAACCTCCGCCGGCTCGGTAGTGGGTCCAATTGGACCCCAGAATTACCACATACGACACCCTTAATTGATTATGTAAATATTTATTATACTACCCATTAAATCTTATGAATGTGCGTTAATTAAGAGAGTTGAATAAAAAACTCAAATGTTTACACCATTAAATCTTTCATATTTAGCGTGCAAGATTATTAATTTACCTTTGTAAAATTCAAGTCTGTAAATGCGATAATCGCCATTTTGATGACAGTCGAAGTCGAAGCTAAAAATCATAAAAATTGGGGATTTCGAACATCTAAGCTCCACCACAGGGGCAGTGAATACTACATCATTTAATTATTTGACAAATTCATCCATTGTTCAAGTTAATTAAGTAGTGGTAATGAAGTTTTTGATATCCAAAGTCGAAGTTTCGCGCCAATCGTGCGTGTTTACATTTTAACTTTTCACTAATATCACACATACACATGTAGATACGATTTAAAATGTGACAAATATTATTAAAAATATTATAAACAACTAGAAAATGCCCAGATCTTAACGTAATATACGAACACAGGTCCAATAACACGTAACATTCATTACCACTACTCAATTTGTGTTAAAAATATCCGACCATTATTGTTTTTTTTAATGTAATGATGTGCGAAAACGATTATGCCAAACGATTTTTTTTTCAATTTTGATCGACTCGATTAATTAATATGTCGAATGTAAGAAATCGATACTTGAAAATTGAAATAAAATTGTTTTAAGCATTCAATACATTAAGCATTGCTTATAATAATTATTTATACTTTTCTAATGTAATTTTAATCGTTTTTTGGACATTATGTATAAAAGGAATCAACAGACAGGATGGGGATATATACTTACCTAATTTATTAAATTTCGCGCTTAATTGTTTTTATATTTGAATTTAACCGTATAGTTCGGAAGCGCCCCCGATTGGACCCGAACACACAAACCTCCGCCGGCTCGGTAGTGGGTCCAATTGGACCCCAGAATTACCACATACGACACCCTTAATTGATTATGTAAATATTTATTATACTACCCATTAAATCTTATGAATGTGTGTTAATTAAGAGAGTTAAATAAAAATCTCAAATGTTTACACCATTAAATCTTTCATATTTAGCGTGCAAGATTATTAATTTACCTTTATAAAATTCAAGTCTGTAAATGCGATAATCGCCATTTTGATGACAGTCGAGGTCGAGGCTAAAAATCATAAAAATTGGGGATTTCGAACATCTAAGCTCCACCACAGGGGCAGTGAATACTACATCATTTAATTATTTGACAAATTCATCCATTATTCAAGTTAATTAAGCAGTGGTAATGAAGTTTTTGATATCCAAAGTCGAAGTTTCGCGCCAATCGTGCGTGTTTACATTTTAACTTTTCACTAATATCACACTTATACATGTAGATACGATTTAAAATGTGACAAATATTATTAAAAATATTATAAACAACTAGAAAATGCCCAAATCTTAACGTAATATACGAACACAGGTCCAATAACACGTAATATTCATTACCACTACTCAATCTGTGTTAAAAATATCCGACCATTATTGTTTTTTTTATTGTAATGATGTGCGAAAACGATTATGCCAAACGATTTTTTTTTTCAATTTTGATCGATTCGATTAATTAATATGTCGAATGTAAGAAATCGATACTTGATAATTGAAATAAAATTGTTTTAAGCATTAAATACATTAAGCATTGCTTATAATAATTATTTATACTTTTCTAATGTAATTTTAATAATTTTTTGGACATTATGTATAGAAGGAGTCAACAGACAGGACGGGGATATATACTTACCTAATTTATTAAATTTCGCGCTTAATTGTTTCTATATTTGAATTTAAATTCGGAATGTGCTCGCTGTTCAAAACTATTTAAATTTTTTGGACAATTATTGAATGTGGATTTTATTTTTGATACTTTCTGATAGTTTGCTACAGAATGCCCAGTATACATTTTTTAAGTAGGCTTAACAAAATTTTGTTTGGTAATGACGATAAATTAATTTTTATAAAGTGGGTAGGTATTTCGCAAACGCTTTTAAATGACGTCCATATTTTCTGTTAGTTGTATGAGTTTGGTAGTTTTTGTTTTTAATAGGTTACTCTTACTTGAGTAAAAGAAATGTTTTTTTTTTGTGGTAGTTTCCCAACGAAATTAAAAAAGCTGGCCAAGTGTATGTGGGACTACGCACAGTGAAGGATTCCGTAGTTGGGATGAATACTTATTTACGCATAAAAAAAAAAAAGGTTGTATTTCTCGAAAAAAATATAATAAACAAAGTTAATTCTGCGGTTGTAACCGAAACAAACCCATATCTCAAAAACTATTGACTTAAAAAGTAAAGTAATTAGAAACATATTTATCATTTTAATTAAGAGATCCAACAATACACGCTTTATGTGCATAGATATTTTTTCATCCCTCGGTTATATGTATGCCACCGTAACGTATGTTTATCGTAATTTCACTACACCATTGTTTAGCGGTGCAAAGAATACACCTTTTCCAAATTTTCATCGATGGAGGAAATAGTCTCCGTGTAAAATGGCTGTATGACATCCGGACGAACGGACAGACGGACATGACGAAATTAAGAGGGCCGTATTTTTCACGGATTTTGGCTATCGAGTTTACAATAGGCACTAAACTGATGTCTATGAGAATTTATCTACAATATTATTATTATTTGGAATAGCCGCCATCTTAAAATCCAGAATGTTCATCTTATTCGATATCAGCACTATCCCCCGAAAAACAGGAAAATTGTAGTCATGATGAAAAATTATCAAATTGTAATAGCATCCATGATTTATACCAATAATTAATCTCAAGAACAAACTCATATTATTTTACGACCATAGACTTTTTATATGTTTTCCAGGAATCTATAAATCAACCAACAATTTCCAGTATTAAAAATAAATATATTCAATGGCTCCGTAGATAATGGTCTATTTTCTATAGTAAATTTAAAAAATAGAACGTGTAAGGCAGGGGGAACCAAGTTGGGAAACTGGTCCTCATCAGGAAGCCGGGGCGCCCAGCGGACTCTCCGTCCGCCTATCGGCCCATTGTGCTGCTCGACGAGGTGGGCAAGCTCTTTGAAAGAGTCATTGCAGACCGCCTCGTCGGGCAGCTGGTGCGAGTGGGGCCGGATCTGGCGGACGGCCAGTTCGGTTTCCGCAGGGGGCGCTCTACGGTGGACGCCATCATGCGCGTGCGGGCCCTCACGACGGGGGATGCTGTGGCCCGGGGTGGGGTCGTCTTGGCGGTGTCTCTAGACATCGCCAATGCCTTCAACACCCTGCCCTGGAGTTGCATCAGGGAGGCACTTCGGTATCACCGGATGCCGACCTACCTCTGTCGTGTGGTCGAGGCCTATTTGACAGACAGGGCTGTCATCTACCCCGGTCACCAAGGAGAGTGGAACCGGCGAGAGATGTCGTGCGGTGTCCCACAGGGATCGGTCCTGGGGCCGCATCTGTGGGACATCGGATACGACTGGGTGCTGCGCGCCGACCTCCCTACTGGCGTCAGCGTCGTTTGTTACGCTGACGACACGCTGGTCCTGGCGCAGGGGAGGTCGTACCAGGCGGCGGCCGACTTAGCGACACGCGGGGTTGCGACAATCGTCGACAGAATCCGGCAGCTGGGACTCGAGGTGGCCCTGCACAAGTCCGAGGCCATGGGTTTCTATGGTCCTCGTAGTGCGCCACCGTCGGGTTCCCAAGTATTGGCGGGAGGGGTTCACATCGGCGTCGAGTCGACGATGAAGTATCTGGGACTCGTCCTCGATAGCCGGTGGAACTTCGTGGAGCATTTCCGACGTTTGGCTCCCAGACTGGACCGGGCCGGGGCTGCCTTGAAGCGGCTCCTGCCCAATCTGGGAGGTCCAAACGCCTCCTGCCGGAGGCTCTACGTGGGGATCGTGCGGTCCATGGCCCTTTACGGGGCGCCGGTGTGGGCGCCTTCATTGAGGCGGCAGCCAGGCCGCCGGCTGAACGCGTCCCAAAGGGTCATGGCCATCCGGCTGGCCCGAGGATACCGCACGGTCTCCTGCGAGGCGGCGAGCCTCCTTGCCGGAGTACCGCCATGGGATCTGGAGGCAAAGGTCCTCGCGCACATTTGGGAGTGGCGCGAGGAGGCGAAGCGCCGGGGCTTAACTCCGATGCCGCAAGAAGTCGCGGCACAGCGGACAGAGCTCCGGCGGGATCTCATGGCGGAATGGAGAGTGCGATTGTCGCAACCCAGCGCTGGGCACGCCACAATTGCGGCGATAAGACCCCTCTTTGAGGAGTGGCTAGAGAGGCGCCACGGCGTCCTCACCTTCCGCCTGACGCAGGTGCTTACCGGACACGGCTGTTTCGGGAGGTACCTGTTCAGGATAAAGCGGGAGGAAACGCCCGGGTGTCGTCACTGTGTGGATCGCCCGGAGGACACGGTGGAGCATACGGTGGAGGTCTGCCCGGCTTGGGCAGGGCATCGCCGTGTCCTCGTGGATGCGATCGGCGGCGGTGATCTCTCGCGTCCGGCCCTGATTCGGGCCATGCTACGGAGCGAGAGGAAATGGGAGGCCGTCACCTCTTTCTGCGAAGCAGTAATGCTCGCGAAGGAGGAGACGGAGCGCGTGAGGGAAAGGCAAATTTCGCGCCCTCGCGCCCCTAACCGCCGCAGCAGGAGACGCCCTGGGCGTCGGGAATCGCAGGAAGATTTCCGGCCACCGTAGGCGCGGGCTTGCGGACGGTGAGCAATGGGTAGCTCGCCGTCCGATAAGGACCAAGCCCGGGTCGACGGCGCGTTGTGTTCCACGCGCGCCTCAAAGAGATGTCAGCAGAATTGACGGGGTCCGCTAGGGCCAATGCCAATGCCGGGGGTTCGAAGAAAACCGATAGGGAAATCGTGGCCCCCGGCAACATGGCATAGGAAGGAACACGGGTGGGTTTTAGTCAGTAAGAGTCTGACACGCCCTCCCGCTCCACCCAGAGCGGGAGAAGTTATTTGATAATTTCCCACCCAAAAAAAAAAAAAAAAAAAAAAAAAAAGGGGGAACCAAGTTCTTTTTCACGTATAATTTCAAACAAAATAAAAATTTCGCAGCCGCCATCTTGGATTTACCTTTTGACCTCATTATCGAATTTAGCACCCTCAAAAACTACGAAAACTATACCAATGATGAAAAATTTGAAAATTTTCGCAGCCGCCATCTTGAATTTACATTTTAACGTCACTATCGGCTTCAACGCCTTCGACAACCATGAAACCTAATCACATGATGAAAAATTTGAAAATTTTCGCAGCTGCCATCTTGGATTTACATTTTGACCAAATTCACACTCTCTCTCTCTATCAAATTAGAAGAGTCTCAGTCACAAGTATGAACACTTTTTCGCGTGACGATTTATGCCAGTTTACTCCTACCACGTTAAAGAACTTAGTTCCAAAAATAATATAAATAATATAATTAACACAAATATTTGGGACCTCCACAACAAGCCCTTTCATTTGATGTCACACGGTATAGTTTGCAAAACTTTCTTTTTTATTGTCTAGTTTGGCCACCAAAAGTGACCCCATATTCAAAATTCACTTATTTACGTTACACTTCTGTATTTGGGTCACAGAAATTCATATGTGTAGGTACCAAATTTCAACTTAATCGGTCCAGTAGATTCGGAGCAAATTGGCTGTGACAGACCGAAACACGAGTAATCCTTTATGGGTTCCGTTTTTTCATTCGTAGGTACGTACGGAACCCTCAAAAGTTACTGCCCGATCCACACTGTATTTGTATATACTAATAAAATTATTAATATCAAAAATAAAATAATTCATGGAAAACATATCAAAGAGTTTTTATTCAGTTTCTAATACTTTTTTCACACTGATTTTATTGCGAGTATCGATTAGGCTGAATACTACTTTTGAATCGATATAAGAAAATTGGGTAGACGGTCAGCACTAAGAAGTGTCACGTCGCAACACAATTTTTTGTCGTTTTTATCAAGATTTGATCGTGTTTTTTATGTAGTTTATGTATGAAACATGGTAAAAGTAAGAATGCAGAGAGAATGATAATATCTTTATTTTTCCTTTTTGCATATTTTCAGCAAGAAAGTGCGTTGTTTATGTACATATTTTCAGCAAATTTAAATTACCTACGTTTTGGATAGGTGTAGTAATACCAATTCTATATAACTTTCGCAGTGTACTGACGCGGTTTGACTGATCTCAACATATAATTAAAGATATTTTCGACAAACTTATTGTATAAAATAGGCGCGGTAACATATTTTTCTTAATAAATTCGAATGCTGAAAGTTGATGTAAATTCCTGAATTTCATGACTGAATTCGCAACACCCTATTTCAATGGCAACACCCCGTCGAGTCAACTGATGTGTCACATGTCAAAATCTTGTCGAGCAGAGAGGTTAAATTCGGAATGTGCTCGCTGTTCAAAACTATTTAAATTTTTTGGACAATTATTTAATATGGATTTTATTTTTGATACTTTCTGATAGTTTGCTACAGAATGCCCAGTATACATTTTTTAAGTAGGCTTAACAAAATTTTGTTTGGGAATGACGATAAATTAATTTTTATAAAGTGGGTAGGTATTTCGCAAACGCTTTTAAATGACGTCCATATTTTTTGTTAGTTGTATGAGTTTGGTAGTTTTTGTTTTTAATAGGTTACTCTTACTTGAGTAAAATAAATGTTTTTTTTTGTGGTAGTTTCCCAACGAAATTAAAAAAACTGGCCAAGTGTATGCTGGACTACGCACAGTGAAGGATTCCGTAGTTGGGATGAATACTTATTTACGCATAAAATTGCAGAGCATAAATTTTATCGACTGCAAAAATAAGGTTGTATTTCTCGAAAAAATTATAATAAACAAAGTTAATTCTGCGGTTGTAACCGAAAATAACCCATATCTCAAAAACTATTGACTTAAAAAGTAAAGCCAGTTAGAAACATATTTATCATTTTAATTAAGAGATCCAACAATACACGCTTTATGTGCATAGATATTTTTTCATCCCTCGGTTATATGTATGCCACCCCCTATATTATGTTTATCGTAATTTCACTACACCATTGTTTAGCGATGCAAAGAATACACCTTTTCCAAATTTTCATCGATGGAGTAAATAGTCTCCGTGTAAAATGACTCTATGACATCCGGACGGACATGACAAAATTAAGAGGGCCGTTTTTTTCACGGATTTTGGCTATCGAGTTTACAATAGGCTTTAAACTGATGTCTATGAGAATTTATCTACAATATTATTATTATTTGGAATAGCCGCCATCTTAAAATCCAGAATGTTCATTTTATTCGATATCAGCACTATCCCCCCGAAAAACATGAAAATTGAAGTCATGATGAAAAATTATCAAATTGTAATAGCATCCATGTTTTATACCAATAATTTATCTCAAGAAAAAACTCATATTATTTTACGACCATAGACTTTTTATATATTTTCCAGGAATCTATAATCAACCAACAATTTCCAGTATTAAAAATAAATATATTCAATGGCTCCGTAGATAACGGTCTATTTTCTATAATAAATTAAAAAAATAAAACGTGTAAGGCAGGGGGGGAACCAAATTCTTTTTCACGTATAATTTCAAACAAAATAAAAATTTCGCAGCTGCCATCTTGGATTTACCTTTTGACCTCATTATCGACTTTAGCACCCTCGAGAACTATGAAAACTATACCAATGATGAAAAATTTGAAAATTTTCGCAGCCACCATCTTGGATTTACATTTTAACGTCACTATCGGCTTCAACGCCGTCGACAACCATGAAACCTACTCACATGATGAAAAATTTGAAAATTTTTGCAGCCGCCATGTTGGACCAAATTCACACTCTCTCTCTCTCTATCAAATTAGAAGAGTCTCAGTCACAAGTTTAAACACTTTTTCACGTGACGATTTATGCCAGTTTACTCCTACTGCAAGTCGCGTTAAAGAACTTAGTTCCAAAAATAATATAAATAATATAATTAACATAAATATTTGGGACCCCCACAACAAGCCCTTCCATTTGATGTCACACGGTATAGTTTGCAAAACTTTCTTTTTTATTGTCTAGTTTGGCCACCAAAAGTGACCCCATATTCAAAATTCACTTATTTACGTTACACTTCTATATTTGGGTCACAGAAATTCATATGTGTAGGTACCAAATTTCAACTTAATCGGTCCAGTAGATTCGGAGCAAATTGGCTGTGACAGACCGGCACACGAGTAATCCTTTATGGGTTCCGTTTTTTCATTTGTAGGTACGTATGGAACCCTTAAAAGTTACTGCCCGATCCACACTGTATTTGTATACTTACTAATAAAATTATTAATATCAAAAATAAAATAATTCATGGAAAACAAATCAAAGAGTTTTTATTCAGTTTCTAATACTTTTTCACACTGATTTTATTGCGAGTATCGATTAGGCTGAATACTACTTTTGAATCGATATAAGAAAATTGGGTAGATGGTCAGCACTAAGAAGTGTCACGTCGCAACACAATTTTTAGTCGTTTTTATCAAGATTTGATCGTGTTTTTTAAGTAGTTTATGTTATGAAACATGGTAAAAGTAAGAATGCAGAGAGAATGATAATATCTTTATTTTTCCTTTTTGCATATTTTCAGCAAGAGAGTGCGTTGTTTATGTACATATTTTCAGCAAATTTAAATTACCTACGTTTTGGATAGGTGTAGTAATACCAATTCTATATAACTTTCGCAGTGTACTGACGCGGTTTGACTGATCTCAACATATAATTAAAGATATTTTCGACAAACTTATTGTATAAAATAGGCGCGGTAACATATTTTTCTTAATAAATTCGAATGCTGAAAGTTGATGAAAATTCCTGAATTTCATGACTGAATTCGCAACACCCCGTCGAGTCAACTGATGTGTCACATGTCAAAATCTTGTCGAGCAGAGAGGTTAAAATGTCAAGATTATCGTTACTCCCTACAACACAGACACCACGCACGGGACACAGCATTGTCTACAGGGAAATGTACCTCCATAAACGAAATTTATAATCTTGACATTTTAAACTTTGACTTTTTTGTGTTTTTTTAAAAACCAATAATTTTTTTTTTTAATGGATGCTGTAGAATGGTAGTAGACCATGGTCTGAACAGCGTTTGTTCTAGCAAAACTGTGATTCAAATTTCACGGTGTATTTAGAAGAAGAAGATTGCGAGCTTAAGAGACGGTACCGTCAGCTTTTGGGCTACCAGAGCCTAACCTGATTAGAACCTCTTTTAATAAAAATTCTTTAAATGCACAACAAGACAAGAAAAGGAACGCACCCAAAACTCAATTTGAGAAAATCTGTCAAAATCTAAAGTTACGTGCATAGAGGAAAATAATATATGTTACGTGCTCCGTGTGAAAATCATAGAAGACGGATCAGATTCCTCAAAATTATGGTCAAATGCTCAAATTCTAACAGCAACAAAGTTTCCTAAATAAAATAAAAAATGGACAGGATCACAAAAATGTTCCTGGGTGCGATGACAGTAGTCTTCATTTTATTTATCATTATCACGGTTATACAATTTCGTTATGTTTCGGCGAAACCCGGTGCCAAATACTTCGAGAAGGACAAGAATTGCCCTCAATCCTTACGACAACATGTGATAACTCTTAGCAACAATGACTTGAATACCACGCATTTGGCGGAAAGGTTCCCCTATGTGCTAGCTGTGACCAAAAACTCTACTGGTATATGGTCTTTTGCATGTTTTGCCAGTGTTATTCTAGGTAAATGGATTGTTATTGCGGCTCATTGTAGGTAAGTTATTGTATAATCAGCTTATAATGCATTACTGCTGTTGAGCTCTTTACGTTCTGAGTTGAGCTACAAGATTGGTGACAAATGATTACAATGACCGGACTGGCCCACTCCATCGGTCTGGTTCTTTCCTCACAAGATCATTTCAGACACTAATCTACATGGTCCTCATATGACCTGACCAAGATTATGTCTGGACTTTAAAAGAGACTATGATGATGACGAGATGTGTGGTCTGACTATGAATGATAGGCTGAGGAATGATGTGATAAGACAGCGGTGTGATTTAAAAGAAGATGTAGTGACAAAAATTGAAAAGGGTATGCTGAGATGGTTTGGGCATGTTGAGAGGATAAATGAAAGGCGACTAACAAAGTGTATTTACAAGGCTGTGTGAAGGGAAAGGCCGGGCGGGACGCCCTAGGAGGACATATACTGACCTTATTGGTGATGTTCTTCAGAAAGGCCAGGTGCACAGTACTCGGAACCGGTCGGCGTGCGTGTATGACCAGATGTATGAACGTAAACGAGGCAAAAGGAGTATGTTAAGATCGTAGCAGGTGGCGTTCTGTAGTTTCTGTTTACCCCCATGACAAGAAGGCGTGAGTTTATGTAGGTATGTAGCTATGTTTAAAAGAGACTTTGACTTGACCTTGAGTTCGCCATTTCTTCTCAAAGGAAGTCAGATAGGAAATGTCGTCTACATTGCTTATTTTTTTTTAGTTAAACGACTTGGTAAAAGTGAATCCGATATGCCTTCTCTCTGTAAGAGGGAGCGAGCCGTAATCCACCACGCGGGCGCATATTGAGTTGGTGGATGTCACATGTCTATGAATTTTTGGTTCTCGATGTTTTCCTTCACCATTTCGAGAGCAGTGGTGGTGACATAAACTTAAATGCATACACGATCTACATACAACTCGTAAGGGCTCGTGTAGACTGCGCCGCCGCCGCGCCCCGTCGCCGCTTGATTTTGCCATATCACTCTACAATCCGCGGCGGCAGCGTGGCGGCGTTGCGGCAGCGAGCTGACAACGTTGCATATACACAGCTTAGAAGCGCGGCGAGCGGCGGTGGCGTGGTGGAGGCGTGGCGACGTCGTATCCCTGAGCACTTAGTGCTCTCAAAGATGCAATGAATCGCCATTCACTTTTAGCTTGGCACCTTCGATCAACAAATCGAAGCTTGGCACGTAATAAACCCTTGGGTGTCATCCCTGGCTTCAAGCTTGTCATGACTGGCCTGCTGGTTCAATTGTGTGCTGCTATAATTATAGGATGGTAAATAATAATATATTTCATCTCGACTAGCATTATCATCTACCTTGCCTTTTTCCAACAATGTTGGGGTCGGCTTTCAGTCTAACCGGATGCTGCTGAATACCAGTATTTTACATGGATCGACTGCTTATCTGACCTCCACAACCCAGTTATTGGGTAATACGATACCCCTTGGTCAGACTTTCGTGCTTCTGGTCACCCGTAACGTAAAGCATCTAGGTACGAATAACAGTCGGAACCAAGGGTTAAGCCGTCTGTCTCAGCCTACATGATTATTTTTCCTTGCAGGGTCCCTGGTCACACACATCACGCCATACTCTACCGCGACTTCGCTCTGAATCGTACATATTCTTTCCCTATTCTCTTCTGGCGAATCCACGAGAAGTACGATAAAAAACTGCATATTCCCAAATACGATATCGCAGTCGCTAAGTTGAATGTGAAAAACTACAATTTCACACTTAAACCAGCAGTCTTTGATAATTCCATGGCAACCGAGATAGAAGCAAGTGTTTGGAGGACAGTGTCTACTATGAATAATAAACAGTATCTGACAAACCAGTTCGACAAATATAATGTCAAGATTGGGAACGCAGGCAGATGCTATGAAAGCTTCGGCATAGAAATTGATGACAGTTTGATCTGCGTCGATACTTCAGACTTCGATGATTGTTTTACACACGATTTCGGCCCACTTTATTCACAAGATAAAGTAGTGGGTCTGTTATTGATTAAGCCTACGGATTGTGAAATGAAATTGTCTATTTTTACAAATGTTTCTTATTATACTAATTGGATTTTGAAGACTACTCATGATGAATGATGTTGTGTTTTTATTTTTATCAGTAAGTAACCCAATTGGTTCCTTCGAAGACATTCAAATTTGCCTTGCCCAGCAATGGGACTCTTTAACACTGTCGACTACACCCACTTTTCATAGAAGTCATACGCCATGCCGCCATACATATTGGAAGTGAACCCACCGGCATTATGTTTGCGCTAAAGTCATCGCAGACGGTCAACGACATTAGGTTTAAAACCGTGTTATAAACTTTAAAACGAAGTAAAATAGTGTTTTCAGGGGGTCTTGTCGTGGAAACCACTATTTTATAGGATAAGGAAACGCCCGGGTGTCGCCATTGTGTGGATCGCCCGGAGGACACGGCCACCGTGTCCTCCGCATACGGTGGAAATCTGTCAGACTTTGGGCGGAGCATCGCCGTGTAAAAAAATGCTTGGATTTTAAAGCCAACGCATATACTAATAAATCTTGTTAAAATATAAATCAGATTTTATTTTCACGGTTTATAATCGCTAAGAAAAACCTACATTTAAAATGACCCCTCCGCGAGGGCTCCCGGCATCCCATATGCGACTAGGTGAACCTTCCAGGAGGGCTCCCAGCACTAAACGTGTTAAGTAGGTACCTATTTCAAGTTTTGTCTTCGAAAATCGATCATTTTTACCCCAATGACCAGTGGTCAAAGTCAAAGATAAACCATTTATTTCAATTAGGCACATAAAAGGCACTCTTGAACGTCAACATTTTCAAGAAAATAGAATTGATTCTAGTCGCCCCTTACGAAGGTAATTTCGTATGGAGAAGAAATCAAAAAAATCAAAATCAAAATATTTTTTTTCACATAAACCTACAAGGGCACTTATGAAACGTCAGAAGCTAGGTGCACGGTTCCAATTGGTCGTTTCCTATGGAGAAGAGCCGGCAAGAAACTCCACGGTTACTCTTTTAAAAATAATTGGCTTTTACAATACTTTCAAATAACAGTGTTTCTAGGTATGGGAGGACAGTGTAGGTCTTTCAATAAGTACCAAGTACTTAACAAAATAGAAAATGATCAACAGGTCTACAATCTACATCAAGAATGGGCAAGAAACTCCACTCTTTTAAATTGTTGTACCATATTTTGTATACATTAATATATTATTGTATGTGAAGACTAAATTAGGTATTCAGTATTGAAAATTAAAAATGAAACAATGAAAGATAAATTAATTATGTGATAGATACATGGTGCTCACATACTATCTACAAATATTGTTACCCACCATATTCAAGTTTACCTTGCCCTTTTTTTTTTTGTTTTGGTAATTATCAAATGGAGTAGGAGGGCGTGTCAGACTCTTACTGACTAAAACCCACCCGTGTTCCTTCAGTTGCCATGTTACCAGGGGCCACGGTATCCCTTTCGGACTTTTCCGCAACCCCAGCAGAAGTTTACCTTGCCCTGCATTGAAACTCTAAGTATAAGTTTAAGTCTCCGAAAATCGATCATTCTCACCCCAATAACCAGTAAAACGGCAAACACAATCAAAACACTTCAAATAAATCAGATTCGCCATCAGATAACTTAGTGCAATTGTAGCGGGGACTGTAGATGTAATTTAGTGCTATCTATTGATGTGTTTCGTTATAATGTAGATACATATCAAGATGGGACGCCCCGTCGAGATGGCTTGACGAGAAAATACGAAGTAGGTTCAATAGTAACATGTGATACGGTCTGGGGTGAGAGGAGATCGAAAAACAAAATTATCCTGTGGCGAACCAACTAATTATCTATGGTTCGCACTGTTAGATATGGTTAGATATAACCTGACAACACTAGTTGGTCTAGAGCAGTTAGTCTATGGTTCAAGGAATAGTAGAGGTACCCGATATAAATTACTCTCCTCTATGAGTAGAGGATTTTGAATCTGAATGAAAAACACTAGCTATCTCAATATTATTACTAAACTCTGTGTGTATCGTGTAAATAACAAGCTTATCATCCTGTGTTTGTGTATACGTTTGTTCCGCTGTCGCTTGGACACTGTGTTGTTATATGATACAAATACACATCTATCACAAGTTTCGAAACTCTTCTTGATATAGTTTCTTGATTTTCTTCTTGCGCTGGTATCGATACGAAATAAAGAGGGTGTAAAAAGATTTATCACCAAGCCGTCATCTACGAATTCCGTACCTACATCAAACTCAGTAACTTTGTAAAAAAAAATGCGGGAACACGACTTTATTACTTTATTTTAACAATATTCTGTAATAAAAACTATCCTAACTCTAAAATAACTAACTTAATGCCGAATATAATTATTTAACCTCAAAATGGATCCTGATCCCCAAATTAATTTTAAAGTCGTGACCCCAATATCATAATCTAAAACTGTTTAATAAAACTACATATTTACAGGATTTCAGGGATAAGGAAGTAATATGAAACACCAAGATATTTGTCAGTCATTTATATTTCTTTGCCAACATCAAATTCAATATTCTACACCATACCATCACATCTCCTATTCCCCACATAATATCACAATTCATTTCACCATCAAATCAATATTCTTATATTTACCATAAAACTAATAGGTTACCTTAATTTACCGTCGATCTCCAACCAATCCTATGCCAATCTGTATTTTTACCGACACCGCCACTAAGCACGTCTTACCGTCACGAGCGCCCAACCCAGAAGCCCCCATTGAATCTTTCGGTGCTGCCAGTATAATAAATTGAAACCTAACAAGCAAACCCGCGTAAAAACCTGTCAAAACTCTCCGGCTGCCACCTTAGTGACAGTCGCCACAGAGGTCTGCTAGGACGGAGGAGGTCGTACACCACCGCCCGCTATAAACATAAGCACGTATTGTTGTAAAATGTATGGCAAAATACAAAGTTTTATCCCTCAATGGAAGCCTTTCACTTAACCTGACCCACCCCGACTACAACTTTTATTTTTGCTGTGAAAATTCGCTGTTTACGGCAGTTACGGGCGCAAAATATTGTGCTTATGGGTGCATAACGGTACAGGGGTCGTGGGAGTATTCAAAGTTTTCTCAAAAAAAAACAAAAATGTACCTACCAGAAGATTTCCAGGCCTAATAGGGTCAAGTACAAAAAAATTATCGCAATGACGAAAAGGACAAGTGACTTCATTAAGCAACTTTTTACAACCGATTTTAAAAGCCAGTCTGATGGAATTGGGGATGACTGTCCAGGGCCCATATAGGTAAGCAGAGTCCGCCAACCAACTGAGTTTTGAATGTGGCTTCTGATTGTTCGTTAAACTTCCATAGTAGCCTTTGTCTACAAAATCCACCAATTGAGTTTGAAATAACCACTAGATTGGTTGCTCTGATTCAACCTCCGATTGGAAGTAGCGCTCGCTTGGCTCGGGCGCGGTTGGTCACAATTCTAACCTAACCTAACCTATTTCACCCAGGTCAAACTGTGAGCCGGGCCGCCGGCAGTGGCCGGCGAGCGCTACTTCCAAGTTGCTAGCAGATTTTTTTTCACCATTGTCTAATTACCCGTGTTTTCGCAATATCCCTGGTGGATTTCACACACAAAACTCATTTTGGTGAACTCTGCTTAAATGCGTCCAGATGTAATCGACCGCACTACGTCAGTGGTGACCTTGAGCTGACCTGGCGTAGTACAAAAAAACATAGAACCAAAAGGAAAAAAAAATTGGTTTGTCAGAAGTACAACTGCTGTGAGAGACATGTTGTTAACTTTTTACTTCAACTTTATGATTTTATGTTTTCTCTTTTATGTGGATATGTATACAAACTGTGTCTTAAATTTTTGTAATTAATTGGTTTTTAAACATTAAAGAAACTAAACCTAGATCTATTTATTATATATAAAATTCTCGTGTCACAATGTTAGTTGCCATACTCCTCCGAAACGGCTTGATCGATTTTTATGAAATTTTATATGTATATTCGGTAGGTCTGAGAATCGGTCGTAATCTATTTTTCATACCCCTAAGTGATAAGGGTGGTCCACCCTAAACATTTATATGGTTTGCCGGGTAGTTAATATTATAAAGTCGTAAAATGTGTGAGTTTGTATGTCGGGGGTTATCTTCGGAACTACTGACCCGATTCCGAAAATTCTTTTACTAATGGGAAGCTACAGTATTGCCGACTATCATACGATAAATATTTTTTCGTGATAATCGTGGGCAGAAGCAAGTACCTAATAAATAGTCGTGATCTAGTGAACAAGGTGGTACAAACAAGTCGATTTGGTATTTTTCTCATGGTGGAGAATGCAAAATTACGGTCTTCAATGGTACCGTCTCAGAAAGCCATAACTAATTACTGTAAGGACTATTCTTGCTTGCAGCACTTGGCCACTATACTTGTAGAACCGGGGCGGTAACAGATGTGGTCATCGTGTGCACGGGATTTTGTTTTCAAAGTGGGGGCTTCCGCAATCAACCTACAGACTTGATCCCATGTCCTAGTTAACACTTTCGACTCCACCCACTTTTCATAAAACTCATACGCCATGCCGCCATACATATTGGAAGTGAACCCTCCGCGAGGGTCACCGGCATTACGTTTGCGCTAAAGTTAACCATCGCGGACGGTCAACGGCATTAGGTTTAAAACCGTGTTATAAAACACTGTAAAACGAAGTAGTAAGTAATTTCCAACCTTTTGAATTTTCAGTGAATATTGGTAAAAGTGAACAAAAAAAAAAAATCTTGGATTTTAAAACCAACGCATACGCTAATAAATCTTGGTAAAATATACATCGGGCGCCGTCAGTTGAGACTGGTCATCTCTTATCTGCCAGGGCTTATTTTTAATCATATATTTTCAACTGCTTTGATAATTTTTTGTACATTGTTCTCACATATAGAAGCAACAAAAATAATGTACCCAGAATTTTGTAATATCTATATTTAAAAGAGTGGCCTTGGAGTTTCTTGCCCGTTCTTCTCCATAGAGATCTACGTTTTGGAATGGGCAACTAGCTTCAACTTTCTGACTAACTGACCGATTCTTTGACAATTCAAAAGTGCCTGTAAATGGTTTAATTGAAATAAATGCTTTGAGTTTGAGTTTGACATCAGATTTTATTTTCACGATTTATAATGCTGTATTCGCTAAGAAAAACCTACATTTAAAATGAACCCTCCGCGAGGGCTCCCGGCATCCCATATGCGACTAGGTGAACCCTTCAGAAGGGCTCCCGGTACTAAAAATATCGTTACGCGAATACACGATCGTTCGAACTTTTTGTTCAATGAACCTGAACGCGTGGTCGCACCGACAGAGGGCGCTTTCCGGTTTTCCGAACAAAAAGTGACATGTACGCGACGATCGCGTATTCGCGCGTCTATCTCTTTTAAATAGGAAGTGGCCCGAGTTTTTGAAAAAAATCGCAAAAGCCAGTAGTGCTGTGAAAACTTAGGTAAAGTGAGCTGTCAATCTCTAGCAAAATGAGATGACAGTTCACTTCAAACTCAATTCACCTAAGTTTTCACGCTCAAGCTTTTACAGAATAGACCGTCTGAATAATAAGTGAACCTCATTTTTTTGTAGTCGGTTTAAGATTAAAAGAAGAGACACATCTCTTCACACTCGACTTGACATTCGTTATCAAATAAACAACAATTATTTAAATGAGTGAAACCATTAAGGGCCGCCCAACCGTTTTAGTTTTAACTTAATTATAACATCTTTTCATTGCGTTGCTGATTGTACGGTCAGACAACCAAATCATTTTTAATTAACTTTAACGAAATTTAAAAAAAATACTTTTCAGTACACTTTCGACTTCACCCTCTTTTCATAGAACTCATACGAGTACGCTATGCCGCCATACATATTGGAAGTGAACCCTCCGGGAGGGTCACCGGCATTACGTTTGCGCTGAAGTTAACCATCGCGGACGGTCAACGGCATTAGGTTTAAAACCGTGTTGTAAAATACTATAAAACGAAGTAAAATTGTGTTTTTAGGGGTCTTGTCGCTATACGTAGTTTCCAACCTTTTAAATTTTTTGTGAATAGGTATTTGTAACCACGAACAAAAATTAAAAAAAAAAAACATTAAACTATTTGAATTTTGAAACCAACGCATATACCTACTAATAAATCTTGTTAAAAATGTTTCATCAGATTTTATTTTCATGGTTTATAATGCTGTATTTGGTAAGAAAAACAAACATTTCAAATGAGCTCTCCACGTGGGCTCCCGGCATCCCATATGTGACTAGGTAAACCCTCCAGGAGGGTTCCCGACACTGAACGTGTTAACTTCTTATGGAAAAAGAACTTTAACATTAGATAACATCACGCCTGTATTCCCAGAAGGGTTGGGCAGAGGTGTACCAACAGTACACCCACATTTTGCCAGTTATGTTTAAATCCCATCATGTAATAGGGGGTGACCCTATTGCCATCAACCGGGCACAAATCCAGACTCCGAGCTGCTACTGAAAAATTCCAGAAGGAAAAACCCAGTAACAATGCCCGACTCGGAAATTGAACCCATCTCAGGCTCAGCGGTCACACTTGCAACCACAGACCAACGAGGTAGTCTAATATCTCGTTTTCATTTCACAGATTGAGGGCAAGTGCTACATCAATCAATCACTCTACCTGGCATTTTCCCAACTATGTTGGTGTCAGCTTCCAGTCTAACCGAATGCAGCTGAATATCAGTATTTTACAAGAAGCGATTGCCTTTCTGACCTCCACAACCAAGTTATTGGGTAACAGAACACCCTTTGATAAGACTGGTTGTCTGACTTTTGAGCTTCTGACACTCGTAACGACTGTCAAAGATCCATTTTCTGCTACTTGACACTTCATAAGTATTCAAAGGAATGTAAGGCGAGAACAAGTACAAAAACTAGTCTACCAATTTCATCTTCCACACAAAAAACATGTCTGACATCATCTTCCACACGAGAATAACATCAAAACATAGAACTTATTTAACTTTCTATGCCGACAGTACACAATCAAGTTATTTCGCAACTACTATCCACCCCTATTTCAGAACAATAAAAATATTCATATCGGTTCTCTGCCCTTTTCTCTCCCACAGCAAATTACTTAAGAGTGAGCGAGAGGTGAATATGGCAATTTATCAAAAATTTTGCAAGGGAGCATAGAGATATTTATCTCTATTAGTGTTTTGTATCTTCATCCCTCGTGTTGTGAGGGTTGGTTGAAATGGATGTTGTTTTTGGTAAGATTTTTTCTATGTTAAGTGGGATGGAAGAGGGTAGTCGAATATTTTTGGGTCGTTAAGTTTTTCGCGCTTATGGGGTGCTTATGTGGCGTCTTAAAGAGTCCACATGGGGCTCCTTATATATACGTACTGCTGTAATAAACTAGCGGCACTGTATGATGGCGTCCGTAACAGATTTTAATAAGTACTTGGGCGACCGAACTTTGCTCTGGTGAAAATAGAGATTGCTCATTTAATAGTATAGGAAAATACAATCATATTAATTCTATGCTGCCATGATAGTAGGTATTTACTAATTCCATGATGCTATGTCATTATTTTAAGGTAGCTCATAAGGCTTTAAGGTAGGTCATTATTTTTAGGTAAACTTTGGGCGACCGAGCTCTCATCATCAGCCTATAATGTTCCCACTGCTGGGACACAGGCCTCCTCTCTGTGAGAGCGAGTGGGCCGTAATCCACCACGCGGGCCCAGTGCGGGTTGATAGATGTCACATGCCTTCGAATTTTTGGTTCTAGGACATGCCGGTTTCCTCACGATGTTTTCCTTCACCGTTTTGAGAGCAGTGGTGATGAAATAATTTACACAAAGTAAAAACGCCTGTTTGGGTTCAAACCTACGACGTACAACTCGTAAACTCGAGCTCTGCTCGAGTGAAAATACGGAGAAAACGAATTTTCCCAGATATGAGACCTAGCTAGATCGATTTTTCGCCCCCGTAAACCCCTAATTGCAACTTTCATCGAAATCGTTAGTTTCATCGTGATTACAAATATATGGGTATATAAAAATATTGCTCATTTAATAGTATAGGATATCAGCCTATTGTTGACCCATTGCTGGGCAAAGGCCTCTTCTCAAACGAGCACGAGCATTGATCATCACGCTTGTTCAAGTCAAGACGTGTTGACAATTTCAGACTTATAACTATAAAGTACAGGTTTCCTCACGATGTTTTTCTTAGTAATTTTACTGACATTGGTGGTCTTGGACATCTATACTAATATATAAAGCTGGAGAGTTTGTTTGTTTGCTTGAACGCGCTAATCTCAGGAACTACAGGTCCGATTTGAAAAATTCTTTCTTCAGTGTTAGATAGCCCATTTATCGAGGAAGGCTATAGGCTATATATCATCACGCTAAGACCAATAGGAGCGGAACACCAAAGTAACTATTCCACGCGGACGAAGTCGCGGGCAGAAGCTAGTTCAAGATAAATTCAGAATATGAAAGATGCACATACAAAGGTACTGCAATATCATTAGGTAGGTACCAAAAAGTTTTCAATTTAATTATTATTGAAAATAAAAAAAAGTTATAGCTATTTAAAATTCACATTTTTGTTATGACCTGTGATGCAGGTGTTGGCAAGGAGGTTGATGATAAATGATAATCAATTACTTACAACTTTGTATATTGTTACCAGTCCAGTGACACGTACAGGAAAGAGACCAAAAATAAAGTTACACGATCTTTTATAACATTTCAAATGACAGTTGTCTACCTTACTACTCAACTAACATGAATATTGCAACAGATAAAAGGAACTGAACTATTAATACAAAACAAATACTTATAAACTAAAAATTGTAACAATGCCTTTACAAAAATATAATTGATAAGAAAATTAGTCTCTTAGATATTCTTAACAACATAATTTAATGGAACTTACAAACTCAATCATTTAATATTTAAACATAGGTAAAACAAATAAATGAAATGGCAACAACAAATAAATTGGTCAGTGTGACCCTAAACAACTTCTACTTTTTAACCGACTTTCAAAAAGGAGGATGTTATATGTTCGACGCGTATATGTATGTCCACCGATTTCTCCGTCATTTGTGGACCGATTTTGAAAATTGTTCTTTTGTTTGAAAGGGTATGCTCCCAAATTGGTCCCATATAAATTTTATTAACTTTGCTTGGGTACTTTTTGAGTTAGCAACAAAATACGTATTTTTTTCCCACTTAGTATGTAGATGATATGATAAGTTCCTGTCACTGGTAGCAGGTAGTGGTATTCGAATCTGTGTGGGGTAGGTACCACAACTAAAAAGTGAAAAATAAAAACTTTTTACAAAAAAAAAAACAACCGACTTCCAAAAAAAAACACTACAAAGTGAAAAATAACTTTAATTTCGGAAGTCGGTGGCAAAAAACGAAAACACAAAACCCAAGACACCGACTTCCGAAATTAAAGTTATTTTTCACTTTGTAGTGTTTTTTTTTTGGAAGTCGGTTGTTATTTATTTATTTGTTAACATAGGTATAAAGAAATACAGATCTTATGTTTGGTGAACAGAGCGCTATGTTATGCCAGGAAGCGTACAAATATGGTGTGCAAAACTAACTGAGGATACCTACAAATTAAAATTTCTATTTAAAAATATTTGAAAAACATGCATAATTATGGTATTAAAACTAGAAAATAAATTGATACAATTACATATTAGCCAATACTCCAATTATGTCAGACTTAAATGAGGAATTATTAAAATGTCAAAAAAAGAGAGAGAAAAAAAAATCTAAGTAGGTATGTCAAATATACTTATTTTATTTATTTAGCTAGATTTACTAACAAAAATTGTCCTGTCGTTTCAGCTATTAACATAACTACCACAAAGTGCAAAGTTCGACGGCTCACCTTGCTTCATTGCCGTCACCATGTGATGCTGGCAGAATAGTCGACATCGGCTCAGTTGCCAAAGAAGAAAAAAAAAAAAAAAAATTTCAAAATTAATAATTGTAATTCTAAATTAATTCATCATTTAAATATTCGTCAGTGGTATAATAACATTTATCAATTAAGAACAATTTCATTTTGTTCTTAAATTGTGTAAAATTTAATTCTTTTATGGCGTCTGGAATTTTATTATAAATGCGTGGAGCCATACCCAGGACACTTTTTCTTACATTTATAATTATTCAAAGAATTTTTGTACTGACTACGAATTGGAACATTTCGTACCATTGTCATTTTTTCAAAAAGGTTGGAATTGTTTTTGACGAAGATACTAATTTCTAATATGTATTTCGCCGATAGCGTAAGTATTTTTAATGATTTAACCCTTGACATGTAACTTGACAGCAGGGACTTGAAACGTTACTCAAAATAACGTTACGTGAAGTTCCGGTAACGATAATTTGTACCGTTCCACCAGGATCGTAACAAAATTAATTCATTGACTTTAACGATACTAACAAACGGAACGAAATCTTAAACTGTTTAAAAACATTATTAAAAATATATCGTTGTTAATATATCGGTATAACGAAATAATAACGTTATTCATTTCGATACGCAAAATTGCCAGAAAAAACTGAACATGACACTATCATATGAAAATAAAAGTAGGTAGGTAACAATAACCATTCATTCACAACACTGTCTGTAAAAAATGAGCACTTTCGTACGAACTTATGTTTGAATACGGCGGTGGCTTACCACCAGCCGGCCGCTGGCTGCTGTAACGGGGGTGGCCGGTGGTGGTGGTGGTGCTGGGTGACGACAGAGCGGTGGTCAGCGGGAAAAGTTCTTAAGAATAACGTTATACAAATGAATCTGTAACGTTATTACAAGTGGATATAAGCATAATGTTACTGAGACCTATAACGTTACTTAACATTTTGTTCTACAAAAATGATATTCTATAACGTTTTTTTTTTTTGTAACGTTATTAATATTTTTAGGTTTTAGTATCGTTACAAAATTTGGAGCGTTATTAGATAACATTTTGTGTATCGGAACGAATTCAAGTCCCTGCTTGACAGTACGGTGCACAGCTGTCATCTGTTTTCAGACCACACATGGCTCTAATGCACCTCTTTTGTGCCTTGAATATTAGTCCCTTATCCGGGGAATTACACCAAAAAATAATTCCGTATCGTAGAAGTGAGACTACTAGACCATGATAGGCAACAAGTAACGCTACTACATAAGTACTTAATCTGTACGATATATTTGATACGATAACACCCGCTAAACGACGGCCGCCCGCGCCCCATGTAATAACCCGGTAAAATTCCCTATTGAAAAATATTGTGCTGAATTATAAAAATTACCGCATAAATAGACTCTCAGTACGATACTTAGCAACACCCTCACGGATCGCACAGGGTTTTTTTACATGATGTATTAACGAAAGTGAGCACTAAGGAAACATTTTTGAAAATTCACCCCCAAAGTGGTTAAATAGCGGTTGATAGTTTGTATGGAAGTTCGTCATTTTTGCTGATTGTATATCCCATCGGCACAGATAATATAATACCCATCGGGCACACAGCTTGATGTAAATGTCAATTTGGTAAGAGTGTTTATTCTGAAAGTGGGCAAAGTCGCAAACAGGGCCGGCCCGTTCATACAGGGCGTCAGGGACATCGACGCGAAAACTGAAACCATGGATTCAGTACATGATTCTGAACCCCCCTGCGATGAAATATTTCGTCGGTTATTTAAAAAAAAATCTGCTGTTTCATAGAAAAGTGCAATACCTACGCGGTCAAAATGTATGGAACAGCTGATATTTTTTTCACAGCGGCAATCGCCGGCATCGAAATAAAAAAAAAACAGTGCCACTCCGGGAGTGCCGACAGAAGTGAAAACTTGAAAAAATCACCGGCACCGCGGTAATCAACGTGTTGAAGTCTTTTACTCCACGCACCGCGGTAATCAACGCGTTGATGTCTTTTACTCCACGCACCGCGGTAATCAACGCGTTGATGTCTTTTACTCCACGCACCGCGGTAATCAACGCGTTGATGTCTTTTTAATGGTCAAAAACTGGTGTCATCACAGTGTCGCGAAATCAATGGTTTAGTCCAATCTCAAAAATGCCCAACATGCAAGAATACACTACAAAAAAAAAAAAAACTACATTTATTTTTTATTTACAACTTGAAAATAATCAAAAAAAATCGCAATTTCAAATTTATTGCTTCTCTTGTTGTATGGTATTATAATATTTCGTTCAAAATTAATTTGACTGTAGTTAATAGACTGCGATCGCTGTACCGTGCCATAGGTATGTGTATCGGGCGGCGGGCAGTGCAGACCCCTCATTCGTCAACGATCAGGCGTCAACGCTGCCTCCCGCCACGCCGCGCATTTTTAAGGCGCGGTATAACGGTCGCAGTCAAACTATAGCAAACTTCTTCAATCAAAGGAATTTAATCTTACCGCTTCTACAAAATGCTCTCCTAAAAACAAAAACCTTTCTCGAAAGTTGTAGAAGTGATTAGGGTTACGAAAAAATGCTGGTAGAAGCAAGAGAATTTTCAGAAGAAGTCAACATTCCCTTATCATTCGCATCAGACTCGAAGCCAGTCCGCTTAAGAAAAAACCCTTTTCTTTTTTCTTATGTTTAGTTATAAAGCGGAAGACGATCCCATACAATCATGATGAGAAAGACAAGATAAAAAATATTAACTATGTTTTTGGATGTCTTTAACATGTTCAATTGTTCATGAGATGCAGAATAAAACTTCCAAACCTGTTCTGGAACACTGTATAGGTAAAGATGGAAGAATCACTTAGTCATGCTGACTCTACATAACTCACTGAGATGTTGATGCAACGGAGTTATGTGGCGCGTTACAAGCTATTGGAAGAAGAATACCGAACAACACTACGGTCTACGCCACAAGAAGTTATAGACTACATCTGTGAAAATGGCCTAGTAGATAGCGTAGGTACCTAATTTAGTAACTGCAAAAAGGGTGTTGCTTACTCTTCCTGTGTATCTGGCCAGTGGTGAAGGCAGTTTTTCTTAATTGAAACTAATCAAAAAGACTCAAGAAAGACTTGTGGGATTGTCAACTTTATCAATAGTGAAAGAAATAGCTGATTTTATGGAGAACGTAAAGTTCACTTATCGTCTATAGACAAGGGAGGATCCTCCAACCAGTCGGGTGTCTCAGGTGGGCAACCACCCGATGATTGATGTCGGGACGTTGTATGCTGGTCGCGCGGTAAACCTTGCTTGCGCGATGCAGGATTTTTGCGTGACGTTAGTGAGCTGCGTAATTCACATGTGGCGATGTAGATGCCGCCACAATTTAAAGGAGATCGTTTCTACTTTTGCCAAAATTAAGGCAAGAAAAATAAATCTTACCTAACTTGCTAACTTTTGTTTAATAAGCTTTACTCTTTCATACAGCAAAAAAGGAAGGTGTATACACTCTCCATCTATACTTCTACGAGTATACTCTATACTAATATTATAAAGAGGAAAGATTTGTATTTTTGTCTGTAACGAATAAACTTAAAAACTACTGGACCGATTTGAAAAATTCTTTCAGCAATGGATAGCTACATTATCAGCGAGTAACATAGGCTATATTTTATCCCCGTACTCCCACGGGAACGGGAACTACGCGGGTGAAACCGCGTGACGTCCGCTAGTTAGGTATGTATAAAATAAGAACTCTAATTTTTACATAAAAATTACACACCTAGGTTATCTGTTTACATTATTGTTTTATCCAGTATGACTTGAATAAAACTCGAATTCAATCCCAACGCACGCTCCTCTGAGAACTTTTCGGATTCATGTGCGTATTGTATCTTGTCACTTGCTTCAAACACGGTGAAGGAAAACATCGTGAAGACACAGTCAGAAAGAATGAGAACAGAACAGTGAGAAAGAATGCCTGAGATATATTTCTCAACTAAGGCCCATGGGTGGCTTTAAAACTCTGACACACTAGTTAGTCAATTACCACACGAAAAAGAAAGAACATTGTTTTATTATGTCACAAATTTTATTTAAAAGGGCGCCGTTCCAGCCTTGCCAGGAATTCTCGGGCTGGTGGCAAATAGATATCAAATATTTCGCTGTTTTGATTAATTTGGCAATATTACATACATACATAACATCACGCCTTGTTTTCCCCGAAGGGTTGGGCAGAGGTGTACCTGTAGCAGGTACACCCACATTTCGCCAGTTATGTTTAAGTCCTATGTAATAGGGGGCGAGCCTATTGCCATCAACCGGGCACAAATCCAGACTCCGGGCTGCTACTGAGAAATTCCAGATAGAAAAACCCAATAACACTTTGCCCGTCCCGGGAATCGAACCCAGGACCTCATGCTCAGCAGTAGCGCTTACGACCACTAGACCAACGAGGCAGTTTATATTGTGAATATTACTGAATGGAAATAAGATAATTATGTGGCTAACTAGCGAACTAATGACTTGCTATAATAACACTGAATTGATGTTGTATCTAACAGTTTTAGATGTAAAAAAAGCGATCAAGTGCGAGTCGGACTCGTCCATGAAGGGTTCCGTAGCAGCAAGTAACATTGAATGAAAGGTAAATTGTGGTTTACGATTTATGACGTATTAAAAAAAATACTTACTAGATCTCGTTCAAACCAATTTTCGGTGGAAGTTTACATGGTAATGTACATCATATATTTTTTTTAGTTTTATCATTCCCTTATTTTAGAAGTTACAAGTGTCTCTCGCGCAAACTATTCAGTTTAGAAAAAAATTATATTAGAAACCTCAATACCATTTTGAAGACCTATCCATAAATCCCACACGTACGGGTTTGATGAAAAAATTTTTTGAGTTTCAGTTCTAAGTATGGGGAACCCCCAAAATGTATTGTTTTTTTTCTATTTTTGTGTGAAAATCTTAATGCGGTTCACAGAATACATCTACTTACCAAGTTTCAACAGCATAGTTCTTATAGTTTCGGAAAAAAGTGGCTGTGACATACGGACGAACAGACAGACGGACATGACGAATCCATAAGGGTTCCGTTTTTTGCCATTTGGCTACGGAACCCTAAAAAGGCATTTGGAAAGTTTCCAAATACTTTTTCCATCTAAAACTAAATATTCGGTGTTATAATATAATTATTGCATTTCATAATAAATATTTTAGTTCCCTAGGTAGCCAAATTTCTTAATTCCATACATTAATGTTGCCAAATTAATCAAAACAGGTAAATATTTGGCAGCTATTTATGACGTTGCCAACTTTTAGGATATACCCTCTTAACACTGACGTGTGAGTGGCTGTACCTACATGTGGGATATATCCTGTGGACCCATGATAAGAATATAATACATTTTTAACCGACTTCCAAAAAGGAGGAGGCTCTGTATTCGTCTGTATGTTTATATACAGGGTGGATTTTTGAGATGGGGCAGTAAGAACAGCTAAGTACAGACGCCAGCACATCAAGCTACCCGTAACTGTCAAATTTTCCCAATCAACTTTGAACCTTACAATTCAGCGATAAAGTTGAAAATCTATTCAATAAATTTGACAGATTTTAGTAGCTTGAAGTGCTGGCGTCTGTACCTTAACCGTTGTAGCTACAGGAAAACGGTAAGTATTGGGAAAAAGTATTTTTCTCATTTATTCTACTTTCATGTTTATTTTGCCACACCCAACATTCACTTCCATACATAAGCGTGGGCACCAGCACACCATTGTGAACAGCCAGTCGAGCCTTTTTGGCATCAACTGGTTGGTCACAATCGCATGTATAGCACCATTCACTTTGTTTTCTGCATTTACTCTCCTTTCCACATCTTTTCAGAGGTATGCCAAGTAAATGCCATACATGGGCCTATTTGAAATAAATGATTTGACTTTGACTTTGACTTTATGAGAAACAGAGTGTAAAGTTCTCTCTATAGAAAAGGGAGGATCCTCCGACAAGACGGGTGTCGTATCTGGCAGGCGACTTCCCAACGATTAATGTCGGATAGTCGTACATAATTGTCGTTCGCGCGGTACACTTTAATTGTGCGATGCAGGATTTGTGTGACGTCAGGATTTTGTGCAATGTCAGGTCTTTGTTGTGTAGTTCGCATGTGGCGATGTAGATGCCGCCACATCTTCATCAATCTTTCCATCCATTATAAACTGACTCCCCAAATATACAGACTCGCTTACATGTTCCACACTCATGACATTTATTTTCGCATCACATGCCGATACATCGTCTTCGCTTTCAAACACCATGACCTTCGTCTTATTTACATTTATATTCATCCCTTTCATCTTAGACCACATCTTGCAAGTTGCAACTGTTTTGCTGACGATGTAAATAGAACTTGATCATCTGCGTAGAGAAGGCATTTGACAGGCAACTCGTTCATCCGCAATCCGCACTCACCCTCTTTCAAATCTATCAGACAACTATCCATGTGTAGGTACAAGTTGAACAGCCACGGTGACGCTCCACAACCCTGTCTAACACCCCTTGAGATGCAGAACCAGTCTGTGTATGCCCCATTTATCCTAATACTGGAATCCTTTTATGTTTTATGCAATCAACTGCGGTAAACAGATTCCGGTCTCAAATATAATAAAAACGATAGCAAAAAATCAGTATTTTTATTGCAGTGGTAACATTGTGACATAGATTTTCCCCTTGTAATATTATTCAATTAAAAATGTAACAACATACGTAATCATCAATGTCTGTTTAATAATTTAGATTTGAAAAATAAATTTCCAAAAGCGTTGTGTATGATTGTTCACCGAGAAACAAGACGCAATGCTAATTTAGTTCTCCTACTCGACAACAGATGGCGCTGTTAGCAATTTTCATAAGGGTCCCATGAAAATGCTTGTGGGTAGTAAATCAATACACACGATTGTTTTTCGCGCTCAAGCAGTTGTTAAAAATACGTTTTGGAATGGTTGATTACAATGGCACCCACTCGGCTAACCGGTACAAAAACCCGCGGTAAAATTGATTACAACAAATAGGTACTTATGCATTATTTTTTTGAACCAACGAACGTGTTATATCTTAGCCAAATTTCGAACTTTTTCAGGGAAATGCCTTGTTGTAGATATTAGCGAGTCAAAGTTGTAGATAGCGAGACTGTCCTTATACTTTAAATGTGCAATATCACTACCACTTAAGGTAACCGGTAACTGCCCAATATAAAACACTGCAGTGGCCCATCCATTATATTGATTGGAAGTTATGTAACCCACAGGGCTTATTTTGGCAGAATACAGAACAACAATTTTTATAAGTAGGTATCACGATATCAATTCAGGCCCTTTGCTGGGCCCGGGGACCCTCAAATTGACAGATATGATAAAACTTGCCTTCATTATTACTGTACGATAAACCTAATTTTTATAAACAGTAATTATGTTGTTTTAACTTAATTATGCTAGTAGGTATTAGTACATCACAGAGTCAGAGCGGAAGTTACTGACAGTGTACAAGATAAATCGATTGATTAGCTTTCCTTACAAGTCGAACTGGCCTACGCCGACCTTGATTCAATGAATTCCTAAGATGAAATCAAGATCTACCTATGTAGCTGACCACTTACCATATTTGGTCATGCGCTCAAACAAACAATTTCTAACTGAATATAGCATTATCAACAATAAAATATCAGTCAGAACTTCATAAAAATCGAACAAAAATAACGATGAGTCAAACTTTGTTCTCGATTGCGCGAAATCGGACGTCCTATTTATTACGTTTGCCAGCTAGTGAATCAGCTGCGTGAAAAAATCAATACTGCGCGCGTTACATGAATTTATTCAGCATTTTCAATGGACTGAGGCACCATTAAGCCTTTAGCATGTGTGTTTTGAACAATATTATCCTTAACAATAGTTGTTTTATTGAAAATTAGTCATAATTTAAACTTAACTACGCTAATTACACCGACGAAATTAAATTAACACCGCAGTGAACGTAGCCACAGGTAATTGCTGCATTAGATCAAGAACGCACCAGATGGCGCAGTAGTACTCGTGATGTTGTTACATACCGTATGGGCGTGTGAGTGCTTGTGTAAAAAATTAAGTGTTTTGTGTTGTTTTAAGCGCTAATGGAGAACGAAAACGGTAAGAATAGATTTATACCATCCTAAACTATCATAGACGGTAATCGCAACATCGTCAACTTTACAGAAAACTCATAGGAAACGAGAATTCTTACATCTGTCCGATCAGACGTATAGTCCGACCGAATTTGGGTCGCGTCATTATCGATGCACTTCCTACTGGTCCCGTCGTTTTCAGTTCGGCAGGGTTATATTCCCGCCATCTTGTGACTTGAGCTTTCAGGATTTCGTATAAATATATCGATCGGAAGCTCTGTGTAACCTAATTCCTTCGTTATTCTCGTTCTACATGAAGCATAGCGTCTGTTAAATGCTGATAATTAATTTGGTGTACATGTTAACCTGTCCAAATTGGAGCCGCTGTGCTTTGTTGACATAGAGGAACATGTAATTTTTTGTGTAAAACTTGATGATAAGCTCGTTTTTTTAGAGGAAGCCGTGTAGAATGCAAAATATGTAACGCTTGTTTGGCTTACAACTACTGTAAGAAACTCTAATTGCTTGTAATGGTAGTAGTTTACGTATATTCCATCGGCCTTGCTCGAGGCGCCTACATAACCAAGAGTGACATCAGATTTCTTAAATAGATTTTACTAAAGAATTACTTTGTTTTTGGGTGATGTTACTACATTGGACGCTTCGTCTCGACTCGTTTACCTTTGGAAACAACATTTGAATATCGTCAATGCTACATTGGATAGATTTGTTGAGGTAAAATGATCATATGTGGATGACCTAATGTGTAGCCTACCATACCTATTTAGTCATATTCTAGTATAGTGAGATAAGTACTGTTTTTTTTTAAATTCTAGTTTGTCCACAGATTGTTAAATGTCCTCACACTTAATTAGTAGGCTTAGGGTACACTAATTAACAACCTAATAATCTAGATTCCAGACCAAATTTAGAGTATGACCTCTCACAAGTATGAGCTAATTTAGTGCAATATTTTGTTAAAAATATTCCAGAGTGTGTCACTGTACTATAGTTACCTACAACAATAATTCATTCAACAATTATTAATAATAATAAAATATTGATGAATAATTCAAACTCCGCCCCTAAGATCACCCACTGACCAAATGTTGTCATCTGTAGCTATGACTAATAATATTGAGAAAATATCAATGCATGAATGAATTAATTCATGTTAAATTCTCAGAATTATCCCTAGATATATTAGGTAAACAACAGAGGTGTAAACAATTTAACTTTTCAAAATATAATTTTCCGTGTTTGTTATCATAATCAAAAAAAAAAATATAGGTATCTATGGCATACCTACTCTATGGTTTATGATTATTTTAGTCTATTATTACTATTATTCAGTTAATTCAGTTTTATAATTTAAAAAAAAACTAGCAATTATCCACTGCTGAACATTGACAAACGATAATGTTGTTGATAGTGGAGCATGCTTACCTTGAAGTAAGCACTTGAAACTTAAAACAACTCTCAGGATCAACTTTTTCCTGTATGTGGTCTAAAAAATAAATTTAAAATTACCTAACCTAACCAGTGTAAATAGTTAATTAAGTACTAATTTACTATTTACACGGGTTTATCAGCCAGGATAATATATATTAGTTTAACAGTAATTAAGTAATTATTTGAATAATTAAACAATATTTCATAAACATGCTAATTATAACTTTTTCCTTGTTTTATCAAATAGATGTAGGTAATTATTTCATTTACTAAGGTAAAAACTATAATAGGCATTTAATTAGTTATTTTTGTGGCTTTGATGCCAATCTAAATTAATATTCAAAAAAGATAAGATTTGATTTTTGTTTGTTTTTAATGAAAAAACTAAAAAACTACTGAACTGATTTAAAAAATTATTTCACCAGTAGAATGCTATATTATCACTGAATAACATAGGCTATAATTTATAAAGATATCGCGCGAAACCGCTGGTGGAAGCTAGTTACAGATGGAGTTTCTTGCCCGTTCTTCTCCATAGAGATCTACGTTTTTACGGCAACTAGCTTCAACTTTTTGACTAACTGACAGATTCTTTGACAATTCAAAAGTGCCTATAAATGGTTTAATTGAAATAAATGCTTTGTTGAGTTTGATAATTTTTCAAATGCTTAAAAAAGGAAAGAATTAAGTCCATTGAAGCAGAGAAGTGTAAAAACAATCAATTCATCAGATTGGATTGTAGCAGGTTGCGTTTTGTAGTTTCTGCCTACCCCCATAGGAAAAACGCGTGAGTTTATGTATGTATGTGTATCAATTGATTTTATTGGATCGTTGCACTTCTCAACTTTGCTCTAATGGGCTTACAGCCAGCCAAAGAAAGTCCCAGCAGTCATAATTTTAACTGGAAGTCATTTATAATAATTATGTTTAATAGTATGCTCTATTGTAATATTGTGTACAGAGTGTTATCAGTAATGCTAAGTACACAACAATGCAAATTAATTATTGACATTAAGGGTTGGCTACACTGTTTACAGTCAACCTTCAAACCAAGGCACAATTCATACTTAAGTAAATTCTAAAATATATAGCATCTCTCGCCATTATCTACTTGGTTTTTATTATTTATCTTTTTTATCATTGTCCACTGTGAGCCATAAGGTCATAGTTATTCTTGGTTTATCCAAATTAATTTATAAAATAATAGACACCGGTTTATCCTATCTAGTTTTTGCTTTGACAATACTTCTACTATTAGGCTCAATCCTCGTGCCTTCTCTGTATGAGAAGAGGCCTTTGCCCTGCAGTGGAACAATAATAGATTGTTATTATTATAGAATATTGGTCAGAACCTAATAATTAGGCAGGGGCCATACTCCTTCTATAGTTGCAGGTCACCAGTCAACTTAAGCCACCCAAACCCATAGTCCAATGATTTGTTTCCATATTCTGCAATAGTCCTACATCAACCGGGGATTGTCCTTGGGTGCACTTGCATAGTGCATACTGGGATAATCGCCGGTTGGTGCCTCATTACATATAAAATTGTCTTAGGGGCCTCTGCAAGTTGGCTTCGGCCCGTCGTACGCCTTCCAAAAGACCGGGACCCTAAGGTCCCGAGATATTTAAATATAAATATAATAATAGAATATGGTCTTATAAAGACGATTATTTTTTAAAATAACGCGGAAAAATCGGTCGCACAATGTTCACATACGCCTTACCAAAATTCTGCATCCGCCCCTCGTCATCTTCCTTAGGGTCCGCACAGCATGTCATCTTCCGTACATCTCTATCGGCTCCCTTTTTATCTCCCCTTAAAATACGATTTGGTACAAAGAGTACCAATTAGGAATATGTATGTACAATGTAAATTAACGCTAACAAGAAGACGTTTGTTACAACAATTGTTAAATAAGCAACAAAAGGGCAACATCATTCATCATTTCAGTCGAAAGACGTCCACTGCTGGACATAGGCCTCCCCCAAGCACCGCCATTTCGACCGATTCTGTGCTTCCCGCATCCAGCGGATTCCTGCGGCCTTCAGAAGATCATTGGTCATCTTACGGGAGGCCTTCCAACGCTACGTCTTCCGGTACGCGGTCGCCAGTTCAGAACCCCATCGGCCATCTGTTTTGCGAGCAATGTGCCCTGCCCAAGTTTGGCTTATGACAAAAGGAAAATGTTCTTGTAAAATACTTAAAATGGCAGTACCTTATTTAATCGATGCTGCTGAACCAGTTAAGCAGTAAATATTTAATCGTGGGCGGGACAACACAATGACGGAATTTACGACGACATTATCAAGCAGCAAGTCGTGTGTCCGATGGGATCTCCTCGGCAAAAATTACGAACTTCCGTACAAACTTTCTTCCCCTCTTTTTTTCTTCTTTCTCTGCGTTCACCGCTCGGTGTGGCAACACGCTGTGCTCGGGTTCGCGACAAGTCAATGTCATCCTGAAGATGTATTTCTTTCATGAGTTTTTTTATGGCTCTTTAGAAATAGCAAAGCGGAACAGGTTACTAAATATATCCACGTTTGTTGTATTTTATAATGGATTTCTGCAAGGTTATGCCTGAATCATTTAACTATCTTAAACTTTCTTCCCCTATGTAACCCCTGTAGGGCATGAATGTTCAAAAATTCTTCCTTAGTGCGCACCTTTGATAAAATAAGGAACACTGCAAAATTTCATTCTTCTAGACTAGTGTTCTAGACCCAGGGGTTTGTGAATAAAATTAAGATTTTTTATTAAGTAGAATATATACATATTTCCAGTTTAAGCTGACTTCGCTCTCCGTAAAATGAGAGGTCTGCTTATACTTCAGTACAGCCGTGTGGTCGAGAGAATACGTTCTTGACACTTGTCAGTTTCATACCAACGAATATTTGTTTTGCGATTTGATCCTTGTAAGTACTAGAAATTGTCCGACAGGTGCTGCATTCTTTTGATGGCCGGACTGTAAAAATTCATACTAATATTATGAATGTTTTTCTATCTGTTACCATTTCACGCCTTAAGACCAGGCACTCCAAAGACAATTTCTACGCAAACTCCGCCCCCGTGCAGCCCACCACTCCACTATGTGCTAAACGCTAATACAACGGTAATAAAGTTGAATATCGCGTGCGCTCTTTGGTCGTGTTCGAGCACGGAACTAAATGTCGTAAATCTCAATTCTTATTTCGTTTACAACAAAAGTAATAATTGATCTAGAGAAAAAATATCTTATATTTGGATAATAAACTACATTTTCTTACTGTCAATCATTATTTTAGACATAAAAGCCGAGTAATCTTACTTTTGTTTAAAATAATCTTTAAAAAAGATATGGCTTTCGAATAAAAAATTAATCGAGCGAAAATGTCCCAATTACGTAACTGTCTTATATTTGGAAAGGAAAAGATCCAATAAATCATTACTAAAGTTCCATTTTGATTGTATGCGTGATTTTTTCGTAATTTTAATGCAAGTTATATACAATTTAGGGAGCCTCCTCTTAACGGGTTAGGTTAGGACAAGGGATACTTTTTATCCTGGTAGTACCTGGTAGACCATTCCAGACACTAATCTACATGTTCCTCATCGTCTGACCAAGATTATGTCAATCAATCTGTCTTTTCCCAACTCTGTTGGGGTCGGCTTCCAGTCTAATTGGATGCAGCTGAATACCAGTATTTTACATGGAGCGACTGCCTATCTGACCTCCACAATCCAGTAACTGGGTAATATGATACTCCTAGGTAAGACTGGTTGTCAGACTTTCGGGCTTCTGACGACCCGTAACGGCTTAACGTGCTTTCCCAGGCACGGAGGAGTCTCGGTATGTAAAGATGGTCATCCATCCATGGACCAACTCCGGCAAGCGTAGCTTAATCTGATGGATCGACCCGTGCGACTGTTATTACACTTATTACCTAGCCCGAAGCTCCTTTAGTGGTCAAGATTATGTCTGGACTTTAAAAGAGACTGCGACCTGAGTTTGCTTCGACCTTCTCAGAGTAGTCGGATAGGAAACGCCGAACTCATCTAGTTTATTTTTATTTATTTTAATATGACGTGTAAAAGCGATTCCGATATCCTATTTACAGAATAAACAATTTCAATTACGTTTCCGCTAGATTAATTCCGACCCCCATGCAGGCGAAAACGCGGACAAAAGCTAGTATAATACGTATTTTAGCTTGATATGTGGCCTTGCGAAGTTTGTACGTGCCGATAAAATGTCGCACGTCTGTACCAATCCTTATATCTATGTAAATATATAGTGTAATAACATTGTCTGTTATAATTAAGTATGCATGTAATGTATTGGATGCGTACATCTAATATTTATTTAATTAGTACACTCATAATATAAACATCACGTCTGTATTCTATAAGTACACCCACATTTCGCCAGTTATGTTTAAGTCCCATGTAATAGGGGGCGACCCCATTGCCGTCAACCGGGCACAAATCCAGATTCCGTGCAGCCACTGAGAAATTCTAGATGGAAAAACCTAATAACACTTTGCCCGACCCGGGAATCGAACCCAGGACCTCATGCTCATTAGTAGCGCTTGCGACCACTAGACCAAAGAGGCAGTCAAAGTTCGTTTTGTTGCAAAGTAGTAGGAGATCTTTGCAAAGGACATAATCTACATTAGTGCCGGATTAAGGAAGCGCGGGGCCCGTAGCAAATTTTATCGAGGGTCCCCTGATATGGTATGGGTTATAAAGTAATAAAAATATATATTAATACATGTTTATTTGCCATCAACTATTAGAAATATGTTAAAAATTGTATTACCGATTGTCTGACGTGGATGTGTTAGTCGGGAAGGGTGTTACGTATCACGTTTTTGTGAAATCAAGTAAATTCAATATTCTTGATAAGTTTCACTCAAAAAATTACGCTCAAGCTAAGGTACGCCGGGCCCCCTTTCACGCGGGGCCCGTAGCAATTGCTACTCTTGCTACGTGGTTAATCCAGCACTGATCTACATAGGTATATAGCTCAGACAACTACAATTCTTGAGTCTTGTTTCTGCTGCCTAGCAGCATGAGTATGGGTGAGACATTTCAGCTTCGTCACTGGGATGGCAAGGCTTCTGCGGTGCCTCTGGCATTACAGATGTCATAGGCGACGGTCACCACTTACCATCAGATGGACTTTCTGCTTTTAAACTATCCATTGTCAAAAAAGTCAAGAGAAATATCGAGTTATCATGAGACTTGGGCCTTCAGCATTCTCGGTATACGCGGTACCGAAAGTTCCTTATTAGCACCGGTATGCGCGAGAGTGGCGCGGTACAGATTCGGCTTACCGCGTCTCGGCATGCATGTCCAGTGGCCACTCTGCATTCTGCCGAGTCGGACGCGTAACAAACTAAAGACAGTATCTTCATCACTCGAACTCGAAGACGACACAAGCGGCTCTGCATAATTTTTTACCGACATGTGCGTAGGTGCAGGCGACGCGGTATGTTTTCGGCACACCGCTGCTGCGCCGACAAATCAGAAAAGGCGATTAAACATAACTGGCGAAATGTTGGTGTAGTCGGTACTACAAGTGCAGTGGGCTGCATCAATTGGGGTACCCCAGTTGTATTAAAATTTGAATACAACTGGGGTACCCAATTGATGCAGCCCACCGTACATCTCTGCCTAAGTCTTCGGGGAGTACTAGCATGATGTTATATTAAATTTAGTTTTAGAAGAAATTCGTCTTTCATGTCTTTCCTCTCACTCTTGCCTGTGTGAGTCTCTCTCTAAAGCTCGATGTGTTATATTAACGCCTGGGTACTGTGAAGTCATTGGCTTCACACGTATGGCTTCTAAGATTGTTGTATGTACAAGAATAGCCTATTGAGGTAATTTTATAATATTGTTGTGTAAGGTTGCTTGGTGTTGGCGTGTTAGGTAACTTTGTAGGGAAAGGGTGTCAGTTATCCGCTTAGTAAGAAAAAAGTCTAAAGGTGTCGTGGGACACCCGGTTTGAACGATTCCCTTCGTTGCATATTATGTATTGAATAACAGACGCAATAAAATGAAAAAAAAGGTAAAAAACTAGAACCTAACTACGATAAAAAAGTCAAAAGATGTAAACAAACAAATAAAAAATCCGGAATGACACGTGTTATAAATCGAACAGATTACGTGTGTAACTCTGGATTTTCATACCCAACATGGCACGATTTTTTTTTTCATGACTGACATTTTGTAAACGTTATTAGCTGAGCATGGACCTTCTGAAAAACCGCTAAATTTAAAGACTGATTATTTATAGAATATTGAACTTGAAAGTTGATCAGGCGCCGACAGTTGCAGAGGCCGACGGACAATCTTCTTCTAAATGAAATGCTGAAATTCATTCACTGAAACTGATTTGCACAAGAGTTCCTTGAATATAACAAAAGTAAGCACCAACGAAGGATTTTATAAATTCATCCCATATAGGGTTTCCATAGAGGAGCTCGTGGCTAAGTAATAACAGCCGCACGGGTCGATTCATCAGGTTTAGCTACGCTTGCCGGGGTTGGTCTGTGGATGGGTGACCATCTTTACATACCGAGACTCCTCCGTGCCTCGGAAAGCACGTTAAGCCGTTGGTCCTGGCTGTCATTCGTGGATGTTTGACAGTCTTTACGGGTCGTCAGAAGTTCGAAAGTCTGACAACCAGTCTTATCAAGGCATATCGTATTACCCAGTTACTGGGTTATGGAGGTCAGATAGGCAGTCGCTCCATGTAAAATACTGGTATTCAGCTGCATCTGGTTAGACTGGAAGCCGACCCCAATATAGTTGGGAAAAGGCTAGGCAGATTGATTGATCTCATATAGGGGCCATAAGGGGATGAAAGTTTGTATTGAAGTTCGTCATTTTTGTCGATGGGAAATCCAACAGGAAGCATCACTTGTACATTATAATTTTAAATGATTAAAGTTCTTGTTTATTTGGCAAATATCTGAAATGACACAATCTGTCCAGATTTTTGTTTGTTGATAAAAATGTCACGATAAGAGTTCGTTGACTTGCTGATAACGCCATCCCAATAATACGTACTTTTGTTAAAAATAAATTAATACTGGCCCTTTGAAACGACATGTTTGAAGGGAAAAACTAGGGCAAATAAATTCTTCATTCATTTAAATTCAATGTGAATGTTAAAATGATAATGCGAAAGTGAGTTTGGTTGACGCTTTCACTGTAAAATGGCTGAACAGATTTGGATGAAATTTGGCACATGAGTAGACCATGACCTAGAGGACATAGGCTACTTTTCATCCTGAATCGCAGACGAAGTCGCGGCCAGCAGCTAGTCTATTATTATATTTTAGTATTTTTTTTGTAATTTACAAAAAAAAATACAACCGACTTCCAAAAAAAAACACTACAAAGTGAAAAATAACTTTAATTTCGGAAGTCGGTGTCTTGTTGTATTTTCGTATTTTTTTTAAGTTTTTATTTTTCACTTTTTAGTTGTGGTACCTACCCCACACACATTCGAATACCACTACCTGCTACCAGTGACAGGAACTTATCATATCATCTACATATTAAGTGGGAAAAAAAACGTATTTTGTAGCTAACTCAAAAACTACCCAAGCAAAGTTAATACAATTTATATGGGACCAATTTGAGAGCATACCCTTTCAAATAAAAAAAGAATTTTCAAAATCGGTCCACAATTGACGGAGAAATCGGCGGAAACACATAAAAAAAAACAAACTTACGCTATAAAAAAGAAAAAAAACCAATAGAATACTATATTATCACTGAGTAACGTAAGCTATAATTTACAATGATGTCTCGCGGCCGAACCCGCTGGCGAAAGCTAGAAGAATATAAATATGAGGAAAAAACATAGGACACCTTGTGATTTTTTGCAATCTATCTTTTTCTGAATACGGAAAAACGTACATACATCTCAGCTAAAACGAAAACGTCTGCAATACATGGAAGCATCGCAAGTGCGTTGCAGAGAAGTCGATAATATCTGATGTGTTTGTAATTATACCAGCATCCATAATAAACGGGAACACGACATCGCTACTTGTCGGTGGACATAGATTATGGTATTAGTACTTCTTCAGACAAACTCCATCACAAATAGGTCTACAACTCTTGTTCTTAACATCAAACTTATAGTACACTCAAATTTCGCCAGTTATGTTTAAGTCCCATGTAATAGGGGAGCGAGCGTATTGCCATCCTTACCGACCCTGATGACCCCATTACCCTCCTCCAGGAGAGCAGTAGGGAAACCAGCACAGTATACAAAAACAGACGCCTCCCGTCATTCCGACCTCGCCGCCGAGGTCCTTTGCGATCGCGACCGCATCCCCGAGTAAATGATACTCCCCCCCGACCCTTGCTCGAAAACGAGGTGCCAGCAGTTGTTGCAGCTGAGTACGACGTAGCTTTAAATTTCCCGACTAATAATCATGATCAAAACTTTGATCCAGCCCGTCCCCTCCTTGATGTCCTTCCTTCGGTTGACGCCCTAAGCCGAGGTTCTTACCCCACAGGGGGTGCCCTTAGCGAGCGTTCACCTAGTTTTAATTAGCATAGTTGAAAAACTTCTGGCTGGAGGTTTTAAGTGTAGTAGCTTAAGGCACCCACAGGATAGCCCGGTTAAGTAGTCATGATCTCAGAGATCAACTACGAGATGCCCTACCTAAAAAAAAAAAAACCTATTGCCATCAACTAGGCACAAATCCAGAATTCGATCTGCTACTGAACAATTTCAGATGTAAAACCCAATAACACGCCCGACTCGTGTGAATCGAATCGCTTGTGAGCAATAAACCAGAGCCAGATCCTCACAGGCACTACCTCTCTCTACGAGTAAGACTTCATCAATACGGCTGTTAATAAACTTTCTACAAATAATATAGGAAACGGCGCTTGGAGTCGTAACACAATTGCAGTAAAGTAAATAGGACAGCCTGAAATAGCACAGGAAGTGTTACAACATGTACCTGCTGGGAATTTGTGTAGTCGAGCCATTTTAGCATGGTGGGCCACGAAAGTATTGAATTTAGTCTTCTCGTTTCGACGGTACATCTACGTTGCTTATACTGTTTCGGCCCAGTATTTGTACGATATATTAAATTAATAGTTGATCGCTGACTGTTCACACCGCCGCCGCGTCGGCGAGTAGGTACCTACTCGTTTAACGCAGCGACAAAAGCTATTAAAGAGAGTACTCGCTCAGCGACGCTCGCTTGGCGGGCAAAGCACTCGCTGAGAGACTCAACGCTCGGTACATACGCATACCAGCGAGTAATCACTTGTCACCGTCGCTCGCCAACTCGTTTTTAGTTGCTAGCTCAACTGGCTTCTCGATGATCGCCGGCGGTAAAACAGTTGTCTTCCGCGTGATGTCCTATCTTCCGCATTGGACGTTTAGCAATCTAATGATATGTCTGATTAATCATCATAATCTTCATCTACATACATTAGACTCATAACAAGTCACAAATTACACATGACAATTAGTTCAATTTATATTAGCTAGAGAAACGCCGCAAACGTGATTGGTAAAACAAAAATAAGCATGATAAAACAAAAAGAAATTAATTTTAGGAGGTTATTTTTTTTGGGGTCTTCAACCGCCGGCAGTGTAGTCTTGGCTTATTGGTGATTCGCCTGAATTTACTCACCCAAAACGGGCGAAGCGACACTTAAATAGCGTAATTTTTTCAACAGGCGATTCGCACGAATTTAATTTATTTGTAGGCAAATCGACAACTCCAGAAATCTATTTGCATACAAATAAATCAACTATGGGCCCAGTATGTGGCCACGTTGATTGCAGTGCAGCATCAGAGGCATTGAACAGATCATCAAGAGTGCAAGTGAACGGACATTTGGGGCACTCTTGAAGATTAACATTGCTGTTCAGAAGCACCGCATTCGCCACTTTCTCGCAATTTAGTAAAGAATTCGGATGAATGCAGTCTTATTTCGTATTGGCAGGAACTCATTTATCATCTTCTTGCCCTTATCTGAATTTATTTGTGGTCGACTCAGCATATCTTCTGCCATACTTCTCTATCAGTTGTCATCTCATTAATCATCCGGATTTTAGCCATGTCATCTTTCAACAAGTCTATCCATCGTTTCTTTGGTCTTCCCCAACTCAAGACGTCACCCACATTCATACTCAACACAGTTAGTATGAACACAATCGGCAAGAACTATCAAACCCGGCAAAGCATGGATAATTTCAATTAAATCATTTACTGGCATGTTTTAATTGACAAGTCGGTCAGTTAGAAATCAGCTAATTCCTATTAAGTTCCTATCGAGAGGAAGGCAAAAAAACTCCATGGTTTCACTCTTTAAAATCTAGTTTTCGTATTCATGTAATTTTGTATTTTGACTACATTAAAAGCATGTCATTGTTGAATGTTGATGATTATAAAAAAACAAAGACACGTGAATGATATTGGCGCGTGCCAACAAATGGGTCAAGACTAAGCCGACATCGTCACGCTAAATCGATCGGTGATGTCACGCCGAATTACAGGAACGCCCAATATAATTAAGCATACCTACCGCTTTGAAAAATAGCTCTGTAAATCGTGATTAAAGGCATAATTCAGTTGGCTTGCAGTTTAACCAGTAGCATAATCAGCCTATAACGTTCCCACTGCTGGGATACAGGCCTCCTTTCTGTGAGAGGGAGTGGGCCATAATCCTGATGACACAAGACTTCGAATTTTCGGTTCTAGGGCATGCCGGGTTCCGCCATTAGAGTTAAATTGTATTTTTCTTTAGAAATTTCTCAGTAGCAGTCTGGATTTGTGCCCGGTTGATGTCAATAGACTTACCCCCTATTACAAGAGACAATTACTTATTATGAAACGAAACTGACGAAATGAGACTGTACCGCTGTACTAATACATCGCTGCCAATCTCTTCGGGGCATTCAGGCGTTAGACATATTATAGTTAAAGTTAAAACAAGTTATTCTAAACAGTTTTCGCTACGCCTAGATCGGTTCGTTCCACTTCTACGACGAGATAAGATATGAAGGTCGTCGGCGATCGGTATATCTAGTATTTTTACGTCGTGTCTAAACTTAACCTTGTGTAAACAGCTGTTGTAAAGTTTGTGTTTATGTAAAAGTAAATAAGATGTTTATGGTTTACCATACAATATACACACAATCAGTTAATAATGTTCCTACTGCTGGGAATCAAGCCTCCTCTAGGTGTGAGGGAGTGGCGCGTAATCCTCAATGCGGAACTACTGCGTTTTGACTAAGCTTCAAACTCAAACATTTTACTGGTACTTTTGAAATGTCAAGGAGTCGGTCAGTCGGAAAAATGAATCTAGTTGCCCATTCCAAAGCGTAGTAGGTTCCTATGGAGAAGAACGGGCAAGAAACTCCATGGACACTCTTTTAATCAGAAATATTGTTACAAACACTTGTAGTGTAGTATTGATAAACATTGGTTTTAGTACTGAAATATTTTTAGATTTTCGAGCTAGTCTTAACGACTTCATAAACAGTATGTAGTAGAGACCGAGCGATCGAAAATCGAGGAGATAATGTGAAGTCCACTGTAGCCAAATGCAAAAGTTATTCGGCTGCTTTTTGCACTGCGCCTTCCAGTTTTTGCTCTCAGAATTCTACGGAAAAAAACATTTGTATGGCAGTAAAGACTTAACGTCTATATCAAGTATGTAGATTTCCTGAATGTTCTGCAAGTTATCATTTTCTTCTCCCTATTCCTATCTATTTGGGGACGGTACAGCATTTCTTCATCTTCCATACTTCTCTATCAGTCGTCATCTCGGTAGTCACCCCCTTTCTAGCATTATCATCTCTCACACAGTTCATCCATCGTTTTTCGTCTTCTCCTACTCTTATAGTCATATTGTGTGCCATTTATTTCCTTTCCTTTCCATCCACATTTATACTCAAAACTTTCCTCACGACATTATCCTCTGCTAGTCATCTACCTAGCCTTTATCCAATTGTTGGGGTCGGCTTTCAGTCTAACCTGATGCACCTAACCAGTATTCTACATAGAGCGACTGTCTATCTGGCCTCCACAACCCAGTTACTGGGTAATAAGATAACTTTAGGTACGACTGGTTGTCGCTGATGGATGACCCGTAACGACTGTCAAAGATCCATGAATGACAGCCGGAACCAACGGCTTAACGTGCTTTCCGAGGCACGAAGGGGTTTTGGTATGTAAAGATGGTTACCTACCTATCCACGGACCAACCGCAGCAAGCGAAGATGGAACCTGATCGATCGACCCGTGCGGCTGTTGAGCCAATACTTAGTTACAAGATATTATCCTCTGCTAGTAAAGAGTTATTTTTCTGGACCACATACATTATGCAATAATGTCCAACCAGCAAAAAAATACAAATCAGTCATTCCTATTTACTAAGACCTCAAAGATCACAGAAAAAGTTGTAAGCATGAGCTAATCATTTTATCAAACGTTGGACCAAATGTGTTGGCAGTTGGCCAAAGATGGGCTCATGTCTATAAGAGCCAGCCTAGTATGAGTCAGGATCGGAAGCACGTGAATTTGTATATTTCTTACATTATGAGTAGCAAGATGAATGGAGGAAGTCGCCGAAAATAACAATAGAAACCGACCTATTTTGTACAAAGTTATTTTTTTTTACCGACTTCCAAAAAGGAGGAGGTTATAATATGTTCGTAGCGTGTTTGTTTTTAAGCTATTGCATAGCTTTTATCGCGGGCTTTGAGCGCGGAATCAAGAAAGGAGCGGCTTTAAAACTCTGACACCAGGTTAGTCACTAACCACACGAAAATAATAAGAAGAAAATAAAACTTATTTTGAATAGCTTTTCCAAAACTGGGATTACAGTATCGTTTTCAAATGCCGCAATGCGGTAATTCTATAGACTTTAGATTTCATATCATCTAATTTTATAAAAATTACTAGCTGACCCGGCAAACGTTTTGCCATATAAATGTTTGGGGTGGACCACCCTCATCACTTAGAGGTATGAAAAATAGATTACGACCGATTCTCAGATCTACCGAATATACATATAAAATTTCATTAAAATCGATCAAGCCATTTCGAAGGAGTATGGCAACTAACATTTTGATACGAGAATCTTATTGTTATACCTAGATATAATATTTGAATAGGCTCACCCCCTATTATATGGGACTTAAAAATAATGGCGAAATGTGGGTGTACTAACTATGTTGGCCTCTCTGGCTAACCCTTCGGGGAAAACTGGCGTGGTGTTATGTTGTAATATGAATTATATATTATTATTAATTATATATGCTAGATTTAGGAATTCTATGTACAATAGCCATAGAATTCCTAAATCTAGCGATGATTTCTTTCAAAGAAATAATTCTTGAAGAACAATAAGACAGCTGTTTATTATCATAACAATATTTGTTGTTAGTCTATTATTATCTAAGTTATTATGAGTCATCATTAGGTGACAAGGTCAAAGAATACATATGTATTTAAAACATGAACCGTATTGCGATATGATTAAGATTCTAAAAATGTTAATTACATTGTTGAAGAATTTTAAACTTTACGGGGTCACAGTTAAAGTTTAAAATGGATGATAAAAGATGTTGGCTTACTAAATTATTGTGATAAGTTAAATAAATAAATAGTAAATATGGACAATAGAGGTCTTAGTTTGAATACTGATAATGACTAACACAGTCTTATAGGGAAAAACCGTCCAGCCACTTGCTTTTTAACCGACTTCCAAAAGGAGGAGGTTCTCAATTCGTCTGTACACGATTACTCCGCCAATTATGAATAGATTTTGATGATTCTTTTTTTGTTTGGTAGATCATACTTCAGAGGTGGTCCCATATAAATTTTATTAACTATGCTTGGGTAGTTTTTGAGTTAGCTTCAATTATACGTATTTTTTCCCACTTAGTATGTAGATGATATGATAACTTCTTGTCACTGTTATTTACATAGCAGGTAGTGGTATTCGAATTTGTGTGGGGTAGGTACCACAACAAAAAAGTGAAAAATAAAAACTTTTTACAAAAAAAAAAAAAAAACAACCGACTTCAAAAAAAACACACTACAAAGTGACAAAGAACGAAAATTCAAAACCAAAGACTTCCGAAATTAAAGTTATTTTTCACTTTGTAGTGTTTTTTTTTTGAAGTCGGTTGTTTTTATTTTTGTAAAAAGTTTTTTTTTAATTCTTCATCTATCTTGACTCAATCAAAATCAATCTGCCTAGCTTTTTCTCGGCTTCCAGTCTAACCGGATGCAACTGAATACCAATATTTTACATAGAGCGACTGCCTATCTGATCTCCACAACCCAGGAACTGGGTAATACGATACCCCTTGGTAAGACTGGTTGTCATACTTTCGGGCTTCTAACTACCCGTAACGACTGTCAAAGATCTATAAATGACAGCCGGGACCAACGGCTTAACATGCTTTCCGAGGCACGGAGGAGTCTCGGTATGTAAAGATGATCATCCATCCACGGACCAACCCCGGCAAGTGTAGTGCGGCTGTTATTACTAGCCACGAGCTCCTCTCATCTAAAAGGACTTACAAAAGAATGAAAAAATTAGTGACATATACCAAACCTGCACTACCCGCGTGGTGGATAGCGTCCCGCTCCCTCTCACAGAGAGGAGTTGGAACATTAGGCTATTGAGTCTATTGCTGTTCACTGCTGGTCATAAACCTCTCCCAAGTTTCGTCACGGTTGGTCATCTGCTTCCTACAACTAAAACAAAAAAAAGAAACTTGCCTTTATTTCCTCTGCATTTCTTCGTACATAAACAAGTTTTAAATACTAATAACATTTAATGCTGATTGTTAACCCCTTAAAAATAACTATCAGCTACCTCGTCAGGCTGTCTTGCGACAGAGGTCTTCTCTATTTCCCTGCACTTAATTCTGTCCAAAGCAGTTCTCCTGCTTCATCTAGGCTGATTTAACTACTTCATCATCCTTGTCATCCACAGCCTGACTTCACCCACTGCTGGGCATAGCCCTCTCTTTTCTTGTGCCAATTCCCACGATCCTGTGTCAGATTCATCCAGGATCTACCCGCGATGGTATCAACACGTAGACCGTCACTCGTCTTCCAATTCTTGGACGCCCTTCGGTCACTGCTTTACTCCACTTGTCTTGCCTTGCCAGGTATCCTGCCCAAATCCATTTAAGTTCCATCTTTCTTTCACTACTTATTTCTAGCTATTTAGCTAGCTCAATTTAACTGACGGAGATACCCAATTATGTTTCTATAACTTAGAATTGAACTCGGGACGTTCAGTCGGCTACATGCTGAGACAAATTGAGTGGTCTACAGAAAATCATCCTTCCATTTTGCTCAAACATTAACTCAACCCTTTCACCATGGTGATAGACAGAAATTGTGGATCGTTTTGTGCTACGATCCTATTTACATACCTACGCCTATATTATGCCTGTCTGGATATTAAATCCTGACAAGTGACAACCAGTCTTACCAAGGGGTATCGTGTTACCCATTAACTGGGTTGTGGTCGTTGTGGTGGTCAGATAGGCAGTCGCTCCATGTAAAAAACTGGTGTTCAGCTGCATCCGGTTAGACTGGAAGCCGGGTAAAGATTAGGCAGATTGATTGACTAATATTTGAAATAATGCGAAAGACTGTCTCGTCTGTAATCAAAGGATTTCGATGGAAGGTTCAGGAGGTTGACCATAACCTGGGCTAAGACATAGGATACTTTTTATCGCGGTAGCACGTTCCCATGGGTTAATTTCCGACGTCTACTCGGGCGAAGCTGGGGGTAAAGTGAATTCGTCCGCGTAAATGAAATATATCGTATGACACTCGGCAATTCTGAACTCGCAAATTTTACCTCTTTATATTAGTATGTAAAAGTTGGGGGAGTGACTCACTGACAGACAATGCCTACAACCTGCACCGGGGGCAAAAGTCGGAAGATAAGTTTCATTTTGTCAGAAACTCTTAGATTTCTGCTGTGTCCAAAATCTTCTTATCTATTTAACCATTTATGTACGGTGGGCTGCATCAATTGGGTACCCCAGTTGTATAATTTTTTTTTAATACAACTGGGGTACCCAATTGATGCAGCCCATTGTACACACAAATAATATACAGAAAAGACAAAAGGAACAGAAAAATACGTACAAAGGTGATGCTTATTTCTAAATAAATCTCTTCCAGCATACCTGCGATAGGACAGAGGATAAAAAGAGATGTAGACACCGTGTGTAAGAGTAAAGAGAAAATAAAATACATAAAATCAAAACAATTCAATTAATGAAATAAATTAATCATATGAAAATATACTTACATACGTACATACAAACTTCTACTTCTTCTTTTCGCGTGGTTAGTGACAAACCTGATGTCAGAGTTATAAAGCCGTCCATGGGCCTCTGACTTCGCTTCACATGCCGTCGAGAAATATCTCTCAGGCATGCCAGTTTCCTCACGATGTTTTCCGTTACCGTTTTTGAAGCAAGTGATAATTATACAATACGCACATGAATCCGAAAAGTCAGAGGTGCGTGCTTTGGGTTCAAACTCGAGACCTATGACTTGGGAGTCTGACGGTCACACCACTAGGTTAGCACTGCTCATAACCGTACTGCCGTTCTGTGTCGAAAATGAGATTAATTTATTAACACATGGCCTAACATCAGGCCAGTAATTCCCGAAGATTTAGGAACAGATGTACCAATAGGAACACCCACGCACATACAGGCCTTATTGTTACGAATACAAAATCATTATTTACTATAACAGTTAGTATTAGTCATCATAATTTTGCATAAAAACACGCGCAGAGTGGAAACATTATTGTATCAGCATCCCTACTACTTCCTAGTAACTATAATAATTATAATTATTAATATATGAGTATAATTATGACTCATCTCAGTGAATCAATGGCGAAGCTCTTGATAAAACTCCCCATGAATGTATCATAGTACCGTTAGTTGTAATACCATATTTTACACCAATATTTGGATGGGTCATCGTTTTTTACTCATCGAGTTCTTTGTGCCTCGGAGAGGATCTTAAACTGTAAGTCCGTAACACACTTTCTTCCACACTCCGAAGGATTTTGAATGAAATTCCTAATCCTTATATGTGTGAAAAATTCGTGTGCTCGGAAGTATAAATAACGCAATAAATGTTGTTGAATTGTCAAATGAAAGAAATTGCTACCCCGCCGGTTGTCATTATTCAGAATACCTAACGGCAGAATCCCTAAAATACTGGATATCGGCGTCCTCAGTTTGCAGAGATGAAATGATAGTTGTTCAATAGATAGTTGGGATATTTAGCCGCATCTGGCAACAGTCAAAGGCGACTACTTGTCGTCACCGCCTTATGTCAAAAGGCCGACAGCCTACCCGATGGAAAGTAGTTGCTGTAACCTTATAGACTTCTTCTTCGTGTCGTCGGAATGACAGTTATACAAATTTTGTTGGCCGAAAACGTCGCCATTTCCACGGCCTCATCAGTGGCAGTGCAGCAGGTGGAGCATAATTTGTGACATATCCACACCTGCTGTCGTTCCGTCGAGGTAGTCCCACTTTCGGAGGTTCGATTTACACCTTCCCACTTGACCCATAGACTTACCAAGGGATTTACTACTGCTTTGCTAAACTTAAACACAAAAGTAGTCAATGTCTCGTGTGTCTGCAATTCATTGTAACACAGCTATACTTACACAGCGGTAGTACGGACGATGCCTTTCATAAGGAGCTCAAACTCAAACTCAAAGCATTTATTTCAAACTCAAACTCAAACTCAAACTCAAAGCATTTATTTCAAATAAACCAATTACAGGTACTTTTGAATTGTCAAGGGGTCGGTCAGTCAGAAAGATGAAGCTAGTTGCCCATTCCAAAGCGTAGTAGGTACCTATGGAGAAGAACGGGCAAGAAACTCCACGGACACTCTTTTAAATAAAAAAAAAAAAATTGTTACAAAATATTGGTTACATTATTCATGTTGAAATTATACATGTGAGAACAATGTAGAAAGACGTGCACGTTAAAAGCGTCCGTAACTAAAAACAAAAATAAAAACAATTCAAAAATTAAAATAAACCATGGCAGCTAAGAGATGACCAGTCCCTACTGACGGCGCCCGTTCACGAACATGACGCATGGATCAGCACCATTTAGCTCAACCATTTTGAAGGGAACTTAATGATCCAACACACACGCCACCATCAGCGAGACATTTGAGTGAGCATGACACTCTCAGCCGCCAGGGCACATTCAAGTCAATGAAAGACGTACCCAGGTAATGGTAGCTTTATGGAATGTACGTGGTCACAATGCCCACACATGTGATATGCAATTATACAATACAAAGAGATTGAATTTATACAAAGAAAGATAGTTTTTACAATCTTCATCAGCCGCAACAACACTTTCGAATGCTCATCAATTAATTTATGTGCCCTTGTGGAGCTGGACCAGCGCTAAGCCAAGCATTTTTATCAGCGATGTAATCCCCCAACTTATAATATGCTTGGCAGCATAGTGTGCGTTTTATACAAGATTTAAATTTCGTTTCGTTCAGTTGGAGTATGTGGGGAGGTATTTTATTATAACATTTTAAACAGTACCCCATGAAGGATGAGTCTACTTTAGCCAGTCTGAAACCCGGTTGAACTAATTGGTCCCTATTTCTAGTCCTATAATTGTGTCTATCACCTCTTTTACTGAAAAGACTTAGATGTTTCCTTACATACATGATGTTTTCATAGATATATTGACAAGGTACCGTCATGATGTTAATATCTTTAAACAGTTCCCTTAGAGAATCGCGTCTGCGGAGGCCATATATTGCTCTGATGGCTCTCTTCTGCAGAATAAAAATAGACTCGATATCTGCCGCCCGTCCCCATAGTAAAATACCGTAAGACATAATACTATGGAAGTAACTGAAATAGACTAGTCTCGCGGTATCTACATCAGTAAATTGACGGATTTTTCTCACAGCATATGCTGCTGAACTTAGCCGTCCCGTAAGAGATGTTAAATGAGGACCCCATTGCAGCCTTGAATCGAGCGTGATCCCCAGGAAAACAGTTTTATCGACGAATTCTAGTTTCTCTTTATTCAATACTATGTCACAATCACTACTTTTAACATTTGGTAAAGCAAATCTTATGCATTTAGTTTTTTTCCCATTTAATATTAAATTATTAGCAGTGAACCAATTTTGGACTTGCAGTAGGGCGTTATTTACGTCGTCAAGATTTGATGCACGTCTATTTATCTTAAAAATTAGGGAAGTATCGTCAGCAAATAACACCATTTGAGGTTGGTTTTTTAATAGATGGGGTAGATCATTAATATATACTAAAAAGAGGAAAGGACCCAATATCGAGCCTTGTGGAACACCCATTTCTACTTTTAGACCGAGTGAATTGACACCATTAATTTGAACTTGCTGTTGTCTATCATTTAAATAAGATTTTACTAAACTGAGTGCAAGTTTACCTAGTCCGTAATGCTCAAGTTTCAAGAGTAAGGTTTCATGATTTACGCAGTCAAATGCCTTGGAGAGGTCACAAAAAATTCCTATGGCATCTTGGGCCTCCTCCCACGCTGTAAATATGTGTTTTAATAAAGTGACACCGGCGTCAGTCGTACAACATCCTTTTGTGAAACCATATTGCTGATCGTGTAAGATTTGGTTGGTGTTAAAATGATTAAGCATCTGATTGAGCATTACCTTTTCGAACACCTTGCTGAATACCGGCAGCACAGATACTGGCCTATAATTGTTGGTGTCTTTACTGTCCCCAGATTTAAAAAGTGGTATAACCTTACTGTATTTCATTAAATCCGGGAAGACTCCTTGATCCACACACAAATTAAATATTAAAGCTAAGTATGGTGCTATAGTCTCGATTGTGGATGTACAAACTTTGATAGATAATCCCCATAGATCTTCGGTCAATTTGATTTTGATTTGCCGAAAAGCTTTTATAACTATCAAAGGGTTAATATGTTTAAATTGAAATTCAACCGGGCAGCCTGGAACGTTTGCTCTTAATAAATCAATTGAGACATCGGGTGAAGAATTTAAAGCTTCAGTGGTTTTAGATGGTATATTAGTAAAGAAATTTACAAATTCTTGAGCTACTTCTAAGTTAGAGCTTATGGCACCACGTGAAGTCTCCAATGTGTAATCAGTGTTTCGTATTTTTTTCCTATTCAAATAAACCAATTACAGGTACTTTTGTATTGTCAAGGGGTCGGTCAGTCAGAAAGATGAAGCTAGTTGCCCATTCCAAAGCGTAGTAGGTACCTATGGAGAAGAACGGGCAAGAAACTCCTCGGACACTCTTTTAAATAAAAAAATTAACCAATATTTTGTAATATTGGTTACATTATTCATGTTGAAATTATACATGTGAGAACAATGTAGAAAAATGTGCACGTTAAAAGCTCTGTATTATACAATTATTACGTATTATAAAACAAAGCTCCCCCGCCGCGTCTGTCTGAAAGCGATAAACTGAAAAACCACCGAACGGTTTTCAAACGGTTTTCACCAATGGACGGAGTGATTCATGAGGAAGGTTTGTGTAAAACTCATTAAGGTTTTGTGTAAATTGGCTGAAATATGCCTATGATTGTTGAAGATGTCGGGAAAAATCATGCCGATTTGAAGGCAATAGAGTTATATGAAAACCATGTATAACGGAACTAATGCATTGTTTACTTAGATTAACACATATGGTATTTTTAATCGCGATAGTACGTTCTTGTGGTATATTTTCCGACATCCACACGGGCGAAGCTGCGGGCAAAAGCTAGTAATATAAACTATGCCAAAGTATTCTTCAAACACCACTGATGTCATGGTACCGTTCTGTCAATGATTTTGGCTATAATTATACACCATCAAGTCGTCTCATAGTCATACCCAATGAGTCATTATTCTAATGGCAGCAAGAAATAACATTAGGGATTTTAGGAGTTACAAATCCGAATGATACTAGCCTGCTTCGTTGTTCTAGTGCAGTGGTCGGCAAACTCATTAGTCAATAGAGCCAAATATCAATACTATAACGACTGAGATTTCTTATGAGAGCCAATCCTTTCTGTGTGTCCAAACTGTTCACTCCACAACGCTACCTAAAATTAACTTGCTAAGAAGTAATGCCTTATTATCATATCTCAGTAACAACTCGGAGTCTGGATTTGTGCCCGGTGGATGGGTGGTGTGTGGGTGTACTAACAATCTGAATGCCAGGTGATGATCGAGCCAAAGGAATAGTAAGGATCGTGAAGACGCAGCGTTCTGAAGATTCTGCCTACCCTCAAAAGCAAAAGTCGTGAGTTTACACTTTAATTATCAAATAATGCAAGAGCATAATACTATCCTTGAGTATTGAACTTGCTGATATCTCGATATAACCGCGACATAATAATTTATTGTAAAATTACATACACAACTTAGTGCATGTTTCCAACAATATTTATCTGTTATCAGTGACCTGACCTTACGCTAAATAGAATGATTGTCATGTATGTATATATTAATAGTAACTAAGGCACAGCGCGGGTGTAAAATGTGACACAGCAAGCTTGTCACATATGAATCGGGTAACTGTCCCACCGCGCCGACGAGGAAGTGACTAGCTATTATCGATTTTCTCGCTCAAGAAACGTGAAAAAGATTGTAGATCCCGTGAAAGAGATACATATACACTGTTCACACCGCCGGCGAGTACTCGTTAGTCGCAGTGACAAGAGCTATCAAAGTGAGTACTCGCTTCAGCGACGCTCGCTTGGCGGGCTGAGCACTCGCTGAGAGACTCACTTTTGGTACTATGCATACCAGCGATTAATCGCTCGTCGCCGTTGCCCCAACTCGTTTTTAGTTGCTAACTCTACTTGCTTCTCGTGCCTCAGTGACAGAGACGCTCTGACATATTAACGACCAGATATTGTATTGGTTAAGTTTCTGAGCCTGTGTCAGAAATTCATTCAAGTGCTTTGCATTCTGTCATGGGGAAAACCACAGAGTTCTGAGAGTAAGACCTTACCTTGGCCTACTGAAGAAATCATGGTGATATAAATGGTATATGATTCAGGCTATGTCGAGCGATGATTCTTGGAAGGTGGCTGGACGAGAAAAAATGAGGATGGGAATGATGTGTTCAGGAGTTGACTGCCATATGCTAATGATAATGTTTCAATACAAGTACTAGCATTAGACGCCTCAGACAAAGACATAGCGCGGCGAACAATACAGTGAAGCATGCCAAAACTACACCTCCGCTCTGTGCTTACACGCACACATTTACAATCAAACTACACCTCACTAAGTGCACACAAATAGTGTACGAAACTGGCCTCACGTCACTATTGACAGCGCTTTGATTTGGTTTTTTTATTTGGTCTGAGTTAGAAGCTTGCAACATCGAGAAACCTGCGCAGTATGACACCATACACAGTAAACACATTGCAGTATATGCAGTAGTCCCTTGTAGTATCCTTGTGAGAAAGTCCGTTCGGAAGAACAACCACTAGTAACTATTTCTGCCGCCATAGCGTTGCTGTGTCTCGGTTTGAAGGGTTATAGGTGCTGATGTAGTTCAAGCATATGAGACATATCAACTTTGTCTCTGGGATTTGCGCTGCTTCAGGTATTCCTAATATATATAGGCGGCGATGACCACTAACCATCAAGTGGGCCGTCGCCTTTTTAACCATCATATGGGTACGTAAAAAACACTTGAAATCAAGGCTTATGATGAATTTAAAAGTGTAGCCAACTAAGCGGTAACACGAGATGGCAATAAAGTTTATCGGTTCAAGTGGATTGAGACAGCAAGTGGCCTTCCCACGGAGTATGTCGTTGTAGGTATTGAACTCAACATATTCTCCTTCTTTCTCAACCATTCACCCAATTTAGAGTATCTGTACTAATAATAAAACTGGAGTTAGTTTGCTTTTTTTGTTTGTTTGTTTGTTTGAAAGCGCTAATCTCTGAAGTCGGATTTGAAAATTATTTTTAAAATTTTATAGCACATTTATTTAACATCTATGACCCGCATCTGCAATGCTTTTGGTATTAAAGATGTCGATAGGTCACGGTGACCACTTACCATCAGGTGGACTGTAGACTTCAGTTTCACTATAGTTGTTCATTGGAAGACGCCTGACATCATTAACTGTTATGTTGCTCTACATTCCCTTATTCATACATATACACATTTTACTACATACATATTTTACTACATCATTATCTACTTAACCTTTTCCCAACTATGTCGGGGTCGGCTTCCAGTCTAACTGGATGCAGCTGAATATCAGTATTTTACATGGAGAGACTGCCTATCTGACCTCAACCTAGTAACTGTGTACCTAATACCCCTTGGTGAGACTGGTTGTCAGAGTTTTGGATTGCTGACCAACGGGACCAACGGCTTAACTTGCTTTCCGAGACACGGAGGGAGCCCTTCGCAGACGCAACGTAAATTTAATGACGTAAGATGTTACTTCATCCAGGAGTGTATATCAATGCTCAAGACTACGTACATTATGCTCCACTTTTCGATATTTATGCTACAAAACAATGTTTTTTCCTCATATGAGCGTATTTAAAGTAGTGCTAATATAAACGACATTGACCTACAAGCGATTGAAATGATTCGCTTGTTTTTGTTTTCACCTAATAGGATGACTGAGCTGAACTGTTTCGTCATTTCATTGAAATAAATATTATGGAATTTTTGCTAGTGTTTTTATTTTTAGTAGTTTGTGGTTTATATGACGAGTGCCTATAGTCCTGTGTAAGGGATCTCGCGTACTGGACGGCCAGTCCTGGTCCATGGTCTGTAGCCCGGTCTGCGGCAGTTTGCCGTTGCGACTTAGCTGGCTCGCGTTTTGCGTTGCGATTAGCTGGTCGCTGCGATCACTGGTTTATGTTGTGGTCGTATACTGCGCGAGGTCCCTAAAGGTCTACCTGTCTCTGCGTTTTCCAAGCACTTCTGTTCTCTGCTAATTCAGGCCAGTCCTTTCGGTAGAAGTTAAGCTTGTTCCAACGTCTTCGCCTTGGTTTGGTCTAACACCTACCACAACGTATCTCAATCTCAAGGGTTATAAAAAAGACTAGCATCCGAAAAATTTCGATTTTTTTGTCCCGCGACCCACAGTGGGCTGAAAATGGATGGTGGATGTCGGAAAATATCCCACGGGAACGTACTACCGAGATTTCTTACCTAATAACATAGGAAAAGGTCATTGATTCCTACCGCTGCGCCCGCGTTGCTACGCGTAATTTTGAAACTGACATCTTATTTTAATCATATTTAAAGGCATATTTTAATCTAAATTAAATGCCCAATTTAAATAACATTTTTTTTGGATAAGGATTAATACTGTACCGGTCAAAAAAGCTTCGGAAATAATAATTAAATTTTTATCAAATTCTGAAAGATAAAAATGGTTATTGTGGGTCATCCTTAGAAGATAGACATATGCCATCTCGGACTTTTTTATTGAACTTTTTAAGATGAACAATACCGTAGAACATAAATTTGATGTATCTTTTTCGGTTAACACAGCGCATGCCAGTAAAGCTCCCAGTCGACATGATTTTTTCCAACTTCTTCAACAATAATCGTAATATTTCAGCCAATTTACACAAAACCTTCCGCTTGAATCACTCCGTCCATTGGTGAAAACCGTTTGAAAATCCGTTCTGTACTTTTTGAGTTTATCACGTTCAGACGCGGCGGGGGACTTTGTTTTATAATAATTATGTAAGGATAAGGATTATTAGTATATAGATAGATTATGCCTAAGTGAGAGTAGAACTTTAATACCTAGTCTACCTTACAGTCTAAAATCGCCAACACGCCGTGAGCAACCGTGGTGATTAATGCCTGTTCCTTCTCTGTATATGAAAAGGCTTAAAAAACAGACATAATCAGCCTATAATGATCCCACTGTTGTGACTAATGTCTCTGTGAGAGTGCTCCGAAATCGACCACGTGGACACAGTTGGAGTTGGTGTCATGTCACAATCATGTCTGTCGTGGTGTTTTCCCCGTAGTTAGAATTACTATACTCTTTGTGGATCCATTCAGCAGCTGATACTCAATATTATTTATTTTCCTAACAGTAACGTACAATTACAAATATACTTATTATGTTTGAACCAGTTTTCCTCGAACTGATCATGACACACGGCACGTCACGGCCATTCATAACGACGTTACGTCATTCATACAATCATTAGAGAATCGAGTTCGTATTTATAATTTACCTCAAACTTCTTCAAACGCGAACTATTATATATCAGAATAATTCATATCGTGGTAACAATATTAGCCAGTCAGTAGGGTGGTATACCGCACTGGGCTCGCGTGGTGGATTACGGCCCACTCCTCTCACAGAGAGGAAGCTGGGTCCCAGCAGTGGGAACATTATAGGCTGATTCCGCAAAAGCCTTTTTTATTTTGAGACTACCTGAAAATGGGATACTTACCTACTTACTTTTCATCTTAAAAACTTCCAAAATTTATTCTATCGAGACTTACAAAAGTTTTCTCACACTAAAATCGCCATATTAGTCGATGTAGCGAATAAAAATGGCGACTCCAAAGACGATGTCGTAAGCGCTTGCGCAAGTGATGTCAATGTCGAGTGGACGGTGAACGGAGACCGTTTCTGTAGTTTATAATAAGGGTTTGATAAATGCAATATTAGTTCGTTTGCACACTTATTGAATTTTGTGTTGTTCCTGTAAAATAACAGACTCTTAAGATTTTTAACAACGTGGTAAAATTTGCATTGCTGGTCCAAAGACTGAATAAAGCGACGACAGCTGACTTTTAAAGATTTTATACTGATGATTACGTCTAGACTAGTAATGTTAATGATTTGGAATAAAATTAGAGCATTTTCTTAATAACTGTATCTGTGAATATTTTAGATTATGATTATATTACATAGTGTAGTTAATTTGTAAAGTTATGTCTAACTCGGATAAAAAACTGAGAATCACGCAAATACTATCAAACGTATTTTTCTGAAACCTACACCATTTTAAAGATTATTTAGTTATTTATCTTTTAGTATACGTACATACATAACATAACATCACGCCCTGTTTCCCCGAAGGTTTGGGCAGAGGTGTCCCTGTAGCAGGTACACCCACATTTCGCCAGTTGTGTTTTAAGTCCCATGTAATAGGGGGCGAGCCTATTGCCATCAACCAGGCACAAATCAAGACTCCGAGCTGCTACTGAGAAATTTCAGATAGAAAAACCCAATAACACTTTGCCCGACCCGGGAATCGAACCCAGGACCTCATGCTCAGCAGTAGTGCTTGCTACCACTAGACCAACGAGGCAGTATACGTGTTTTATTAAAATACCTTTTGTTTGATGTATAATAAATTAAATAGTCTTAATACTGGCTGGACGTACGACGCGTTGCGTGAGCTCAGTACAGAACACGCAAGCTAACCACTCAAGGTCATTGGCATATCGCACGCTTAAACCAATAGTGTCACTATCCAAAAAACTTAACTTTTCAGTAGAGCCAAAAAACGTTTTTTGTGGTGTGAATATGAATTATACGTTAGAATTCATGCACAATTTAGTTATTCTTTGATACAGAAAATATGGGTAAATATTGTATCTCAAATATGAAAACCAAAAATAATTGATTTGGTTGTATATAATTAATATTTTTTCGTTATTTATTTTAAAGTGTCACTTTGGCTTTCATTATTTTACTTTATTTCGTCTTAGAGACACTGTGGACTTACTTTTCAATAAAAATAAATAAATAAAAAAAGCTTTAAAATATTTTTTTAATAACCAAAAATGTTTTTATTTACTTTTACAGTGATAAAATATATATACTTATTATCACAAGGTAAAAAAAGAAACATTTTGTTCAGATACACATTTATTTAAATAAATCTAGAATATCCGTTTACCAAACATAAAATTCTGTTAGTTTACATTAACTAACGCAAACAAAAAATATTCAAAAAAACAACAATCATCTTCTCCATTATCATTGTACATTATTACTATAAAATAATCAGACTTAACTCCAGTATTTTAAATTTCTTCTACAATAAAAAAAAATAAAAAAAAATCTGTTAGTTTACATTAACTAACGCAAACAAAAAATATTCAAAAAAACAACAATCATCTTCTCCATTATCATTGTACATTATTACTATAAAATAATCAGACTTAACTCCAGTATTTTAAATTTCTTCTACAATAAAAAAAAATAAAAATAAATCTGTTAGCTTACATTCACTAACGCAAACAAAAAGTATTCAAAAATCAACATCTTCTCCTTAGTCTATGTACTGTAAAATGTCAGTCGTATAGATCCAGTACTTTATCCATCATCTAAAAAACAAGCCTAGAGTGTTAACAAGGCAACTCTATTCTTACTTAAAATAATTAAAACGTTTTAGTCAGACTTAAGTCTGTCGACTAGAATTGTAATAATCAATCAATATAAACCACTTATAAGTAAATCACATAGATGAATCTTAGATTCTTTATTAAGTAACGTACGAAATTATATAAAAAATCAAAATCCAACAAATAACATTGTTGGGATAGAAAATTTTAGTGAAAAAAATTACAAAATACCATTGTAAAATAATTCTGCATAATACCGTGGGATTAAATTGCTGTCTATTAAGGATTTTAGGTCATTCCTTTTTCTGGTAGTTAACTCAAATTTTGTATTATTAAGTTGTTTTAACGGAAAACCCAGACGGTTTGCATTGCGTCTAGAGCGAGATTGTCGATTTAGGGCTATTTCATTAAACTGGTTTTCAGTATAGGAGTTTTTGTAAAATATTCTTATTTCTCCATGGTTTTCCTTAACAAATTTTATGACTTTAATGTCGGAAAGTCTAACCGTGTCCCCATGTGTATTTTTATTAAAATGGGTGCCACATTCATAAGCTAAATTTTTTAAATCCAAAAATCTGAATACAGCATTCCTTTAACATTATAAGTATTGCCTCGTTTTTTAGCTGATTTTATTAAAGTGATATACTGCTCAGGAACATAAATTGGTGATGACTTCAAAAACTTCCTAACTTCTTTTTCTACAACAGAGTGTACGTTATCGTTCTCATTTTGTGTATGGCCTGATATTAAAAATGTATGTGTGATACTCTTAATCCTAAAATTAGCCAGAGCATACATGTACATAGAAAACATAAATTGGTTTTTCTGTTGACCACAACAATTGTCTGAATAGAAAACTATTTCTAAATTACGCTCATTGACAGCTTGCGCTTTTTCTTTTATAAATTCTAAGACACAGGAACCAATTTCATTAGCTCCTCTTAAACTATCCACTTCACTCCAAACGTAACAATTACATTTGTCTTTATTTAACTCACAGATAGTGAAATTACAAACGTTAAGTTTTGATTTGTAATAAAAAGCAGAAGTCTTACACATCGGAAGAGGTAGCACTGCTTGTAAATCATAGCATGCAACTATGTAATTTTCTTGAACCTTTAGCTTATCCTCATTTTTTTCAACTCTACTGAATTCTTTTTCCGTGTGATGTTCTAGATATTTTAGCTCATTTTCTTCCTTTTCAAGTACATCCATATTTTCAAAAGCAGCACAAAACTCGCACATGTCCTTTTTTGGTATGAAAAAGCTTATATTATAATCTTGTTTAAATATTTTCCGATAAGTATGTTGCTCACCGGCTGGTTTTCCTTCTATTTCACACATTTTTTTGTAATCCCTGTATAAATCCATTAAATTTTTGCCACCGTCAATAAACTCCCGACTTGTCTGTTGCCTTAAGTAGTGACTCTCGATACGCGGTATGGAATCAATATGATTTTTTATACCCTGTACCACTTCATCGAGAAACTTGTGTTGGTTTCCATGTTTCCCCCTCTTCTCTGGCTCTACAATACCACTATCACACATCTTCTCTAATACAGTTCTAACCGGTCTATCATTTATCCCTAGAGTATTTTTAAAAAATATTTTACAAACACGTACTCTGTTTTCTCCCAGTGTCAAGTGGAAAGCATGCTTTGGTTTACGATTGTTATTCTCTCTTTTGTAACTGTACTTTGGTGTTACAATAGTCAAATGTTTACATATAAAATCCCTCTGTCGAGTTATACAGCCCATTTCCCAATATAGCTTGAAGATAGCATTTCTATGATCTTCATACATTTTTTCTGAACATCTTAAACGACATCGTTCTGTACAAAGAGGGCGCATGCGTCTTTCCGAAATAACTCTCTTAGTTTTGGATAGTGAAACGTATTGTTTTCCTGAATTACGCAACTTCTTAGCGTTTTTTTTCTTATCATTCACCACACCCTTTCGCTTTTTTTTTGTGGGGGAAACCATAGGGACTGGAACGTTATCATCAGCTGGCTCACTGCTAGAGCTTTCCCTATGTGAGGCTTGGTTAAGTGGTGGGACATAATCAGCGTCATCATCATCCGGAGAAAAATCACCTGCTCTTGACGATGCTATAGAAGATCTTGATTTGGATGAACAAGAACTTAACGATCTTGCCCTAGGTAATTGAATAGGAATAGATTCTGAAATCATACAATTTTGCAAATATTTAGATGTGCTCGGTAGATTCTCGCCCGGTTGTGTCAAATAGTGAGTACTAATATTGAACTCCTTAGACTGGATTGAATCTGAAATATGTGTACCAATGCTAGATGAAGATGAACTGCTCGAAGAGGAAGAGCTGCATGAAGAAGATGAACTACTGCTGCTTAAACTACGTAACTTTTGATTGTTTTCAACCGAGATCTGTAGTGGCTCTACTTGAGTAAGAGTATGAAACACTGGTTGATGTGAGTTTGTTTTTTCATCACTACAGTCATTTTCTTTATTTTCAAGCGCAAGCTTCAGTAATTTATCGCGCCGCTGCATTGTTTTGCACACCTTAAAACATGAAAGCCATAAATCAGTTTGTGTAGTGTACACTTTAAAATATAGAAAATAATATCTAAAGTTTAAATAATGGAACCGTCCGAAACAATATTTTGAAACCTTACTCTAGTACCTGCAGTAATCCCTGCCGTAATTGATCAATTTTAAATGTTAACCGTCGGTAAAAGTCATCGTATGATCTTATAAAAAAGGATAAAAAGACACTTTGCGTTAATTTTTGCCATAATCCTAACTGCAAAATGACACTTTATGAAATAAAGTATTTTATTAATGAGTTTAATACAGATTTTTAAGAAAATGATGACAGCAAAAATGACATAATAAGCAATGTGACGATTATGCTGTAGTGAACAAATGATAAATAACTAATGATTTTAAAGACAAACTGGCACTAAACTGAAAGTGTCATTATGGCGTCAAATTATCGAATTAATAATGTGGTATCTTTAATGCAAAACTGACACTAAACAAAAAATGACAATATGGCGTCCAACCAATGATCTAATTAACAGAAAAACTTAGTGCAAATGTGAACTTAAACGCAAAATGACAATATTTCAATTAAAATAATGCACTACTTACCAAAACTATGACTAGTAAACCGGTTTAATCACTAAAATGACACTTTTGCAATCAAAAATCGTAAATTTTGTTCTTGGCGACACGTACTTTTTCGTTGAAGGTCAGTGTTCCTCTGAGGAGAGGGGAATATTTTGTTTAGTGACGAAGCGGACCACTGCCATCTAGCGGTTATTTCTGTTACTGTTAGACTAGTGTAAGTGCGATTACGCGTAGTTCCACGTTTCCCAACAGATGGCATTAAAAAGTCGATTTAGCAAAATTTTGGATAGTGACAGTATTGGATTAAGCGTGCGATATATCTGCGTCTTAATTGAAATAAATGGTTTTAGTTTCATCGGGTAAAATGCTCGGTATCATATTTCGATGGTAGCGCATACAACCAAACTTGCTATGACGAAGATAGAACAATTGTAAACATGATTATGTCCGTAAGACCAATAAGCTAAATTGCTGAGTAATTGACCGTGAAAACGATAGTACACGCGGCAGAAGAATCAAGCATGCAAGCTAACAATCAACGTTGTTAAGACATTACGTAAACAACTGGTATTAAAATAGTGCAGAACGCCGGCCGGCAAGCATAGCTTTGCAAGTTGCGAGAAATAGTTAGATATAATACTTTTCAACACAGCAAATAAAAAAATGAAAATAAATTTTACAAAAACTTTACTTTTCTGGGGTCAATCGGGTAAAATGGGTAAAACAATGGTTGGTGGGCGATATGTAGCGATCATTTGAGCATCTTTGCCATCTCATTTTGCAAAGTCTTCCAAAACAATCAAATGTTTGAAGCTAAACGGGCCTTGTAGTTTAGACTCCGGACTTAGGTTGGCCGAAGCAAGGAAAACCTGTACATAGATGATCCAGGCTTTGGAGTGTTAACTGTAAATGTGATGCTATTCCACAAACGATGAGACACCTAATATTGTGTCCTGCATCATGCTAGTGATGACGCCAAACATGTAGCCAAATTTTGGGATGAGTCCATTTAAATTGCCATCGACATGCTAAGGAGCAAACATCGGACTTGCAAGATCAGTGCACATATGTTGTCTGAATGGTAATTTCTTTTGCTAACTGTACACAAATTACCTTGCCTGAACACAACAGATCGTTACAATTTAGCTCTGCCTTACCTACAGCACTTACGTCATACTTTAAACTACATGGTCTGGAAATGGGGTTTTCCTTGATATAGTGAATTGTAGGTATATTATATGCAAACGTGATCACAGACCACGTACGTTTATAAATTGGAGACTGTGTAACGCAGACCGAAAGATACCTACCTCCATACTTAAAATCAATCTGCCTGGCCTTTACCCAACTACATAATTATGTTGGGGTCAGCTTACAGTCTAACGGATGCAGCTGTATACCAGTATTTTACCTGGAGCGACTGCCTATCTGACCTCGACAACCCAGTAACTGGGTAATACGATACAATAAGACTGGTTGTCAGACTTTCGGGCTTCTGACGACCCGTAACGACTGTCAAAGATCCACGCATGACAGCCGGGAATAACGGCTTAACGTGCTTTCCGAGGCACGGAAGAGTTGGTATGCCTATCTATACCTACCTACATACTTAATCAACCTAAAATGTTCCCACTGCTGAGACTCAGTCCTCCTCTTCGTTAGAGAGAGTGTACTGTAATCCACCATGCAAAAACAGTATGGATTGGTGGATGTCACAAATGTCTTTGAATTCTAGAAAGTGCCTGCTATCGTTAAACCTAGCAGTGTAAATCTGATTTACATTGATCTAGTATTTCAATACAGCGATGGAAAAAAGTGACATTAAACCGATATTTTGACCAATGTAATAGTTATTTATGCAACTGTAGTATAATAAGGGGTATTAAAACACGAATGTGGGTTTATCACATTTTAATACCTAATTATATACACATACAGTTGCATACAAGACTTTATCTACACCCTTGATATGAATCCTCTATAAAAGGTTCTGAAACCATTGGGTGTTTGTAATTCCAGATCAAGAATAAAGAAAATCCCACGAAATTCAGTACAAGTGCACGTATGAATGTCGCCTGCACCAGCACACCACCGCACGTGCGTGCAGCGGGTGCTGCTGTTCCCCGCTTAAACGTTGAAACGAGTTGCATAATGAAATTTATTACAACATTATAACACTCATTTGGATGATATTATGGTTACTATAACACTGGCTGTTATAATGTTGGCAATAAGCTAACTGTTTCTGAAACTTTTATAGAGGTTTTATAGCATGGGTGTAGATAAACACTTTTGAATGCAGTTGAGCAACCACTATCCAAGATTATCAACCTACAATGTTCCCACAGCTGGGACTCAGGCAACCTCTCTGTCCGCCGGCGGTAATCTAGTACGCGAGCCCAGTATGTATTGGTGGATGTCACATCATGTCTTTGAATTTTCGATTCTTGGAAAAGCCGGCTAACTTAAAACCTGCAAATATAAACGAAGAAAGTTCAAAATGCCCTTGGTTTCTCTGCCCCACTTTTCGTTTCGCAATTCGGGACAATTTAAAACTCGGTGCTAAAGCCCACTTGAGAACAACTTTCTCCATGATTGCATGGGGGCCTGCGACCTTCTGCAGGCGTAGGCAGACCGCCTACTGGCCGGATGTCTGACCTATTAGTGGAGCCTAGTAGGAGAGAGAAGTTGAAACGGTGCCGTAAACTGTGTTGCGGAATTTTCATTTTATGACGTCGTTTTGATGTTCATAGATGAAGAAGTCTTGTTACAAACCATTTACTATTTATTTTTCACATACTTATAAGAATACTAAGATATAGAAGAATACTAATAATAAGAAACCTTCACCGCTTTAAAGATAATTTAATTATTGATCTTTTGGTATACGTGTATTATTAAAATACCTTTTGTTTTATGTATAATAAATTAATAATGCGTCTAATTTGAGACAGCGCTACTTGATGGGCGAGTCCTATTACTGGCTGGACACACAACGCGTTGCCCATCAGGCACATCTGTATATAGGCTTGTCAGTTGACAAATCGCCAATAATAAGACAATTAAAATAATTATGTAAAAGCTAACTAATCCATCCTGCTGAAATCTGGACCACTGACCTCTCGCGGCACTAGCGCCACAGTTAAATCTGCGGCTATTTCGAGAACCATTGCTTCATGAGATATTACAGTTCGGAAGTGGGTTAGTGTGTCGTTTATAAGGTTGATAAACCCACTGTCCTGATGCAATGGGTAAATATGCCCTGACGCCATCATATGGAGTGTAAAACCTTGTGAAATTGAAAGTACTTTAAGATTGAGGTTCCCTTGTTTCTGGGTACGGGTGTAGCCAGAATTTGAATTGTTGGTTCTTTTGAGTTTAAACTCATATTATAAAGAGCAAACATTGTTTGTTTATATATTTGTAAAAGGTAATCTCTGGATCAAAAATTATTTTGCTGATAGAAAGTTCCACTGATACCGAGAGTCATGTATCATGTTAAAACAACACGCGAATGTAATGAAACATGAAATAATAGCATAATCAGCCCATAATGTTGTAATGCCCACTGCTGTGACACAGGTCTCCTTTTGGTGAGAGGAAGTGGGCCGTAATCCACCACGCGAGCCGAGTGCGGGTTGGTAGATGTCACATGTTTTCGAATTTTTGGTTCTAGGACATGCCGATTTCCTCACGATGTTTTCCTTCAGTTTTGAGAGCAGTGGTGATGAAATAATTGACACAAAGTAAAGCACCTGTCAGGGTTCGAACCTACGACCTATAACTCGTTAGTCGTGGTTGTTACCACTGGGCCACCACTGGTACATAGTGATAAAAATTTAAAAGTGCTTCATTCGATGAAAACGATTTCCAAATTAGGTCATTCGCTGTTCAGACCAAATATAAAACCAAGACATAGCGCTGCGAACAATACAGTGAAGCATGCCAAAACTACACCTCCGCTCTGTGCATACACGCTCGCACGCACACATTTAGAACCAAACTACACCTCACTAAGTGCACACATATTTACGAAACCGGCCTCACGTCACTTGGCAGCGTCTTCGTTTTTTTTATTTGAGATTCGCTGATGCAAAATTTTTCAATTGATATTTTTGATTTTGCACATACCATACGAATTTCCCATGCAAACACAATGCCCACAATGATTTTTCTGTAGTCTATTTGTCCCTATCAGAAACCACACTCGCGTCTGACAATGTAAAGCCAAGCAATTAAACTAAGCAGCGCAAAGACAATGGCTAATTGAGTCTTCAAATAAAAACATGGTAGCAACAGCATTTGCGAAAACGTCAATTCCTAGTCATCATCTCCATATTCACCCACGTACTATAAAAGGTATTGAATATAACCTGATGACAGGTTGTTGAGCACCACCCACGGTTCACATAACTACGTTACTTATGGTCACTGCACAAATTATAGGTATGTGGGTAGATAGATTGACATAGGCACCGCAGACATTTTACTACATCCATTCATGCTAACCGATCTGCACAACCATTCGATACGCTTCCGTGCCGAATCGAACTTCAATCAACGTTATCGAAGGAGTCTTAAACGCTCTTAAATCCAAAGCCCGAAAATTTTGTCAGTTTACTTACGAGCCCATAGCACCTCGGCTCAAATTCACTTTTTATCTCGCTCGCACTATACTGTTCGCGGACTGAGTGAGAGCCAGAATGAGTAGGGTACTGGCGGCTCCAAGGCGCCGATAGTTAAAGTAATTTCTTTTCTCGATGAAAATAACGATGATAAAAAAACCGTATCTGCTTTATATTTGCAGTTTCAAGATCTAATTTGAAGTATTTTTTCATATAATACTCCATTGGTTTCTCCCAGTATTGGCTCTTTACAATAAGAACTTCACAACACCTTCCAAATTCTCTTTTCAAATGTCTGAACTATATAATTTTTTGTTTTAATTTATAATGGTGAACAATAAAGTGAATTCCATCTATCAAATTTTATCTCAACGCCTAACCCTCTGCCACCGCCATCTATCTGCCTCTATCCGAGCATGTCATTACATTATAAACAGTTGGTGTAACATATCAAACAGTAGCGTGATTGTTAGCGCGTGCCTTTGCGTCCGCGCATGCCCCGCACGCGTCGTTACATAGTACGGTCAACAGCTCGCATATGGTAACAGTTTCAGTTTGACAGAGCCTCTATTTCGAAGCAGTAAGGTGTCAGGGACGGTTCAAGTAATATTACTGGCGTACGGTTGACTGTACAACACAATCGGTTGATTATGATCTGTGCGGGGTCCGATAGAAGTCAAATATGGAACAGTTTTGAATCTTCATTTAAATTCTTTGGTTAACTAATACCGACGCTTATTTTATTGAAACGTTTGAATTTAACGTTTCACTGCCCGATTCGGGAATCGAACTCAGCTGGGTAATTGCGTAACACACTTAAAGAAAGAAAATATATTTACAATGCAATGGCAGTGCCTTTAATTTAGACAGTTCAACAACATTCATTGCGTTACCTACGTTGATGAGCAGACAAATTTTTCTAATGCAGATTTGCAATTTCCTTAAAAATCTTTCGAATTGTGACTGAAAGTGTGTTACCCAATTTGGTTGCAGGACTCCATAAACCACATTTTTTTTTTTTTAGGTATCTTTTAGTTGACCTCTGAGATCATGACTACTTAACCGGGCTTTCCTGTGGATGCCTTAAGCTACTACTCTTAAAACCTCCAGCCAGGTCAACTATTTGAACTATGTAATTAAAACTAGGTGAACGCTCACTAAGGGCACCCCCTGTGGGCTACGAACCTCGGCTTAGGGCGTCAATCGGAGGGAGGACATCAAGGATGGGACGGGCTGGATCAAAGTTTTGATCATGATTATTAGTCGGGGAATGAAGCTACGTGCTCAGCTGCAATAACTGCTGGCACCTCGTTATCGAGCAAGGGTCAGGGGGGACTATCATTTACTCGGGGACGCGGTCGCGATCGCAAAGAACCTCGGCGACGACAACAGCGTTTATGTATGGCACTTAGTTGACACTAAACATTGGTGAAACAACAAACAGGAACCTGTTTATTAGCACGTGCGGCGGCGCAGATAACTGGCGCTACCGGCACGTGTCAACACTGTCACGCGACGATCTATACGACATGTGTTTTTTTAGACAGTGATTTGTTTAACATGTCTTGGTTTTAAAATCAGATCCGGTTAGACTAGAAGCTGACTTCAACATAGTTGGAAAAAGGTTAGGCAGATGATGACGTCTGAGTTTTAAAATAAATTATTTGGCTGGTGACCTTATTGTTCTCCTGATACAGAGACTCTTGAACTTATCTTGCTGATATTTTGATGTAGTTGTTACATCAAATAGCTATTTGATAGTCAAGCATTCCAATGAAATATTTCAAAGAAGTTGTAAAAAGGGTTATAAAAGCAACAAGAGCACAGTATACAGGTATTAATCATATACCCACGCGAACTTTCAGTCACGGATCACGCCCAGAGAATAGCATGCGTAGGAGAGGATGAAAAGGTTTTAATAAATTCACGTGATTTTATAAGAATCTATAAAGCATCGTATTGTTAAATGTAAGCGTAATAGGAGCCCAAGGTCTCGGCAAGGATCTGCAAGGAAATTAGCATGGTAGTATATTTTTAGAGAGAAGTCGTACATTTGTTCAATTTTTCATATGGTTCCACCCGGCTTTCGTTGCTGTAGCTGAGCAGACGATTTTTTCAATCCTATGAAGCTATAGATGTCAAAATGAAAGGCATTGCAATCGATTGCTATTTTATTTGTGTTACGCAATTACTCCGGTAGTGTTTTTACAAATTCTGTTTCAAAATTCCACCAGACCCAGATTGGGGTTCAAACTCCAAATTGTGCTCTACAACTTTATGGCTTGCACCTTAGACTTTATACTCTAATTCATTCAGTTCTCATTTCTGCCTACCCTTTTTCCATTTCACCTCTACTTGTACAGCAAAACATTTTTCAATTAATGAGACGTGCACATTAGCACACGTAACCAGTTCTTCATATAATAACTAACCGCTGTTATGTCATTATTGACCTATTTACGGCTTACTGCCGAGTAGGTGCCGACTTGCCCTCAATTCAACTACTTCTACTTGTATGCCCTATAAATCTCACCTGTCATTGCCATTTTCTTTGTAATGAAACGGGACAAAAGATATTGTTCTTTGGTTATAGATTTCTATGTTATAGGGAGGGTAGTTTGCTAAAAAGTTAGAGACTGGCAATTTTTGACCTTTGGAAAAAAAAATATTCTGACATGTTCGTCAAAAATTCAGATAGGCAGTCAATCCATGTAAAATACTGATATTCAGCTACATCCGGTTAGACTGGAAGCCGACCTAAACATAGATGAGAAAAGGCTAGGCAGACGATGATGATGATTCGTCAAAACATGACCTAAATGATTGTTTACGAGGTCATTTTGCTAGTAATTCTGACAATAATTTAATAGAGTTTTAAAAATTGTCAAGAGACACATTAAAAAAAACCCTGGTAACAACGAAAAATATATGTTCCCCTGCAAAGAGGTCCTGAAAAATCACATAATCCTTACATAAAACCTAGTGGATTAGCGAAACACGCAGAACAAGGGAACAGAACAAATTGTATCATATTTCACTCTTATCTCCTCTTATATTTAATGCCAAATATCTCCATAATGTGTGTGAAATTTTCGCGAGTTAAAGGACGAATTCCCGGGCTGTGGCTGGGCTCAGGTTATGTAAGAGGCTCCATGGAGGCGGCAGACAACTGCCAGACGGCGCCGGCCCGACTGGCGCCAAGAGAAAGATAGACGCACACTTTATCCCCCCTCTCGCTCCCCCACAGACTTTTGGCGCCCAACACGGGCCGTTACTGAATAACTTCTTAGGGGGGAAAACTGTTTTTATAGCATTTTGATTTGTTTAAATTTATTGCAGTGTTATTTTTTTCGATTGCAGAAAGTTTACGGAGATAAATTTGATGTAGTTTTCGTGTCGGTTTTTTAATTTATTGGTTTGGGGAGGGGCGTTATCTTTCTGAGGGAAAACTATTTAGATGGATGTTAAGATAACTGGGGTACAAGATTGCGAAAACTTCTATCTTGTGCTATTCAGACAAGTAATTGTAGTATACAAATGCAAATGTTTTTCTATCTGGAATATCTCAGTAGCAGCCCGGAGTGTAGATTTGTGCCCGGTTGATGGCAATAGGCAAGCCCCGTATTACATGGGACTTAAACATAACTTGAGAAATCTAGGTGTACATCTCTGCCCAACTCCCCGGGAAAGGCGTGTTGTTATGATATGTTCAGTTCAAATCTCATGAATTGAACGAAGTATTCTTACTCCTATTTTAATTTATGATCCAGAAAACATCAATATAAATGTTCTTTGAAGAAAATGCCTTAGTGCACAACCTACTGTGGTTTCAAGCACTTCTTAGCAATTCTTATGAACATGCACATAAGCCTTCAAATAAATGAGATTATAGCTCGCTTGCCAACAGACCTTCCCCTAGCAACACAGATTAGTGAATGTCAATGACTGGAAACGTGTAGAGTTGCCAAACTATTGTTTATTAGTACTTGTTTCTTTTTATTTTCTCGTATTTATGTCATCGTATTATTTATGGTTTCACTAAGTTTATGAGTATGGCTTTTGTTAATCTCGAAGTTATTGGGTACTTTGTCTTGATATCCAAGAGCGATGTTTTCTTTCTTTGGCAAACTGCGATTATTCATCATCCGGTGAGACCCATCTTAAGTTCCGCTTCCTAATTCATGAGTTTCATGACTTTCGTCTTCAACGAATGGTCCATTGTCACTGCTGGTTACTTTAGCAATGGACTACAATATGCTTAATTTCTTTATTCTACATATCTATTGATTAATACTACTACTGCGCAAAGTATTATTCGCCATTCCAAAAATTTTTAATATCTCAAAATAGCCGTCTGAAGTTGTTCACATTTGATGTCAATCAACTCATCGGACTCATGTGATGTTAACGTTACTAAAGAAATGTGGGTATACCTCTCACCACCTCTGCCCTCCCCATAGAATACAGGCGTGATATTATGTGTGATCCACTCAGTGGTCCATGCCTAAATTAGAAAACCTACCTTAACTTAGTTGGTAAAAGCCTAAAGTTTATGTTGACGATGTTGTTCCTTTACTCTCCACCTCTTGACTAAGTTCTTGAAATTCATTATCATCATCATTGTCAGCCTTGTTCCAGCTACTGCTAAGTTTAGGCATCCTCTCTTTTGTGCCAAGCTTCCCTGGTCTCCGCGAAGTTGATCTTGAAGTTACTAAATTTATTTTATTAATAAGTTTCTCTTATCTTCCTCAGGTAAACAGACTGCAATGTAAAGAAGACTTTAGTAAACCACGCCAAACGAGTGCCTTACAAACGACTAAGTGCCTATTTTATAAATAGTTACGTTTAGCTACGAACGATACGAAGTGACGATACGCGAATCATTGGTGAGTACCAACATATATTGCTTATTATAAATAGACAATTTTAAGACTTGAGAAGCAGAAGTAATTTTCTAAAACCAACCGTACATAATTAATGTCATTGCCGATAACATCAAAATGTTGCGATGTAAAACCACAAACAAGGAAGTTGTGACGACATTTCGGATAGTTAAAAATAAAACAATTTATTACCTCAATTACCTATCGTGACACCTAAGACACAGGTTTTATGGTTGAAAACTAAGACATGACGCTACCTATCCCAAAAAAAAATTGTGTCGGTACTTCTACCAAACATCCTGTATTAGTAAATATATGGATTGATCTTAAAGACGTCATCATCATCATCCACAGCCCGACTTCACCCACTGCTGGGCATAGGGTTCTCTTTGCTTGTGCCAATCTCCACCCTCTTGTGCCAGCCTCATACTGATTTTAATCCTTAAGAACATGATTTATCGTTTTTCTGGGCTACTTTTTGCTAATTCTCGAGGAAGATGGAGAGTATTTTAATGAAGGAGTCAGCTGGACAATATTGATCATCGTCCTGCTATCTCTTTCATTAAAATACACAAAATGTCAACCTGTCTATGCTCTTTGCTTCTTCCTGAAGCACAAAACATATATGAATTACTTATATGTAGATTTATAGAAAGTAGTATTAGAGCTCTGGGGAAGTTCTACCTCTGTACTTATTTCTTCGCCTAGCATTGCTGTGTTCCGGTTTAAAAGGTACGGGTGCCGAACTGTCGATCGGGCACATGAGACTTCAGCTTTTCCCTATGATAGCAAAACATTTTAGATGTCCCCTGGTATATCAGATGTCCGTTGGCAACGGTGAACGCTTACAATCAGGTGGGTCACAACAACATTAAAAAAACTTTTGAACTCAGGGTTTATGATACATTTAAAAGTGAAAACTTAGCGATTGTAACACGAGATGGCAATAAAGTTTATCGGTTCAAGTGGATTGTTGTAGTTAAGAGCCAGCACGTGGCGTTCCCACGGGGTTTGTCGCAATGTTGTAGGTATTGAACTCAACATCATATCCTCCTTTTTGTCACTCATTCACTCAATTTAGTTTAAGTTAATCTACACTAATAATAATGCTGAAGAGTTTTGTTTTTTTGTTTTAACGCGCTCATCTCTGGAGTCATATTTGAAAAATATTTTTGCATATTATAGCCCAATTCTTGAGGAAGGCTATATGCTATTTAACATCACGCTACGACCCGGAGGAGCCGAGCAAAAATATTGAAAGTCAGAAAGAACGATAAGCGATAACGAAGTAATAGCGCGAGCGGGCGATGCGATGCGATGCGGCGGGTCGTTTTTGTATAATTTGATTTCTTACGACTTCCACGCAAACGAAGTCGTGGGCAGAAGCTAGTCTAACATAATAGTATACATTTACCATCGACTCGAAAAAAGGAGAAGCAGTACACTTAATTTAGAGTTTAGGCCAACCATTCACTCTCGCTCTCGGTCATCTAACTCCCCACGACAAAGAAATCTCCAAATTATTATTCAAAGCATCAAACCGAAAAATGTATCTCCGTTTATTTTTCCAAAAAAACGTCCAAGCAGTCCATTTTCATGTAAGAGACAGACCCTCACTTTAAATCCAAATGTATTTTCTATGCAGCACAGCAGGATACACGTCACTCTTAAGTGCCTCCGATTTACTGAACATATCGACGGAATTTGGTAAAACAAAATACTGGCAAAGCAAGGCGTGTTTAAAAATAGAGGAACTTCAAGCCGCCCGCATATTCATCCCCCAATCGGTGATATTCAGGGATCAAACGAATCAAAATCAATCTACTTAGCCTTTTCCCAAACGAATAAATACCCAAGCTAACTACTAGAAAAGCTATAACAGTAATTTATAACGACTTTCTGTCCAGAAAACTATAATTTTTTACTGTAATCCTCATTTAAATTTAAAAAAAAAAAACTTCTGTCTCAGTTTTATTCTTGCTGAAGTCTGAGATGTCCAGACAAATTTTCAATAGCTGTAAATTCAAAAAGAAATGTCTATTGAACAAATCTAACATAGAGAGATGTAATGATTATAATTTTGTAAATACATGCCTCGTTGGTCTAGTGGTCGTAAGCGCTACTGCTGAGCATGAGGTCCTGGGTTCGATTCCCGGGTCGGGCAAAGTGTTATTGGGTTTTTCTATCTGGAATTTCTCAGTAGCAGCCCGGAGTCTGGATTTGTGTCCGGTTGATGGCAATAGGCTCGCCCCCTATTACATGGGACTTAAACATAACTGGCGAAATGTGGGTGTACCTGCTACACCTCTGCCCAACCCTTCGGGGAAACAAGGCGTGATGTTATGATGTTATGTACATGTCAGTTATTGTCGCGAATCATATTTTGATCAAGATACAACCTGACTCTGGAAATTGCAAAAAAAACTTAAGAAAACATGCATTTCGCGACCTACAACTGCGGATCCATCTTAATAATGACTCAGAAACCGGGCATAAGACACCCTTCAATTATAACTACGACATTACCCATTTCAACAGCACTCACTTACGAACAATTTCGGTTTACCCCTTCTCCTCAAGTGCCAATGTAATCATCAGCAAAAACACTTACACCGTACCAGGAATGTGAACCTCGAAGTGTTCACTCATAAGTACTCATACGCAACTCCAGCAAATCATAATTGATTTGTGTGATACAGCTGATGTCACAATATTTACTTTGATAATGGATTTGGAAGAGGAAAATTGATCTTGCTAATAAGTAGGGAATGGCGAGGATGAAGATGGTAGGGTTATTTTTGATAGTAACAATAGAGAAAATACAGATAACGGTAACGAAGAAAAATATAATAACATAACGCCTGAATTCCCCGATGGGTTAGGCAGAGGTGTACGTATAACTCAAATTCAAAATCAAATAATTTATTTCGAGTAACATAGGCTCATATTATTATTAGAATAGGAATACACATTTATTAATAAAATTAAAATACAATTGAAGTAAAATAATGTAAAATTCAATTAAAAATAAGATTAAAATTAAAATACAATCAAAATTAAAACTCAAATTAAAAAACAAATAAGAATACATAAATTTTTTCGTATAGTACCGCCACATATCGCCAGTTATCGTAAGTCGGATGTAACAGGGGGTGAGCCTATTGCCATCAACCGGGCACAAATCCGGGCTCCCTAGCTGCTACTTAGAAATTCCGGATGGAAGAACCCAGTAACATTTTGCACGACCCGGGAATCGAAACCCAGGACCTCTTGCTCAACAGTAGCGCTTGTGACCAATAGACCGACACGGTAGGCTTAAAACGTATAAATATCAATGGAAATACTCTGAAACCTTTCAATTAGGAATTTCTCAGAAGTAGCACGAATTAAGACAATAGGCTCCTCTGTTACATGGGATTTAGACATATCTGGAAAAGTGTGGGTGTACTAAACACCTCCGTCTATGGAGAATTCAGGTGTGATGTTATGTTATATGAATAGAGTACTCTATTTGTAGCCATTCATGTAAGAAAGGATAAGGGGCGCACGTAGGTGGTAGTTGAATATACCCTTGCTTATAACGTCATTAATTAATCTGCTAATAGCAGCTATATGTAACTCAACGAAGACAGTGCCTCAATCATTCTGCCTAGCCTTTCCTAACTATGTTGGGATCGGCTTCCACTCTAAAGGCTCGTGCAGACCAGCGCGACACGCGACGCGACACAAAGGCACCGCTGGTCGCGCGACGAGCGGTGTCTTTGTGTCGCGCGGCAAGTCACGCTGGTCTGCACAAGCCTTAACCGGATGCCGCTGAATACCAATATTTTACATGGAGCGACTGCCTATCTGACCTCCACAACCCAGTAACTGGGTAATACCCCTTGGTAAGACTGGTTGTCAGACGTTCGGGCTTCTGAGGACCCGTATCGACTGCCAAGAATGACAGCCGGGACCAATGGCTTAACGTGCTTTCCGAAGCACGGAGTCTTGGTATGTAAAGATGGTCACCCATCCACGGACTAACCCCAGCAAGCGTAGCTTAACTTAATAGATCGACCCATGCAGCTGTTATTACTTAGCTACGAACTCATCAGTAAAAATAGAAAGAAAGGCAGAGAACTATTTTTAAACTTGCTAAAATGAGTTAAGAGCAAAACGTCGCAAATTTTTATAAACCAGTAGACCGAGAAACTCAAATGTCGTTGAAATCTTTCATTCGGAATAACAACAGCGGTGGCGGCTGACCGTATAGGGAAATGTTAATCATCTCTAACTAGAGCTAAGTTAATGTAGTTTTAAAATACTATAACCTAAAAAAAGAAAATGTTTGAAATATAATGCATCGTATGATTTGCTATATATGTGCTTCATCATGTATCAAACGGTTTCTCCCATCGTTATTCCAAGTAATGTAATTACCATAGATTCAAACAATATCTATAGCGACATCAATATCTCTCAATTTGCAACATCAACAGCGTCATGCACATCGGTTTTGCGAGTGTCTCAACCCTTCATGTCGCCGCCCATTACTTCTCTTCCACCGCACACTGCACTCCGCTACGTAAATATTCATAATTGTCCTCTATAACAACACTCTTTGGGGTAACATCTCGGCCCACTAACTACATAGTTCATTGAACTGTTTAAAATCTTCTGCATTTAAAAATAAGGGTGAAATTTGCGTGAAAGGTGGTGTTTTTTCAAATTTCCTGTCAATCAGCAGTCTTTTGTCGAGCAAAGTGGCCACAGGTGCATTGTTAGCCCAACCCTCTTTATAATTCTTTTATTGTACAATTGAGTTTGAGTCGGTGCTCGCAAATTTCGTCCATCATCGAGGGAGATATTAATGGCCAGTAAAAAGTTTTATTAGTAACAACACGAGCACTAAATCTTATAGTGACATGATAAGGGGATTAATAACTTTGGTGTCCCCAAAAAGCATCCCATGGAAGTCTTCACCCCGATACGAATCAATAAACAAAATCACGAGCTCCGGAAATCCGAACGGAGTCCGAGATGCATTTCCATCTTTCATCGTCTTTTCACCCTCCGAATATCATCCCTAAAGTTCGTTCCCCCATCTCTGTGTTATGCGCGGGTGCGTGAAGGACGGGAGATCCGCAGGGCGCGTGCGCGGATCAACCCCTCATGAGCTTCAGAGAACGTTGATAGTGGCAAGCGCGAGATCCTGGCGCGATGCCGGGGTCGCGGTACATTCCTCCGTGGACCGTCCGCGGAGGCGGAGGTCCCGCTCTCTCACCCCCGGAATCCAATCTTGCACAACTGCACAACACTTCTCCAGTGTTAGGTGCACCGCAGGGAGCCACACTAGGCCCTGACTTAGAACATTTCAACTCAATCTCTCTGTAGTCCATACTCTATTTAAATCAATTCTCCAGTCTTCTAAAGCCAAGATTAACAATACAAGCAAGCGGGGTGTGAGAGAGCGAGAAGGTAAAGTATTTCTCTAAAGTGGGAACGAGACGACGAGATGGTACGCCGCTCCCGATCGAGGTAAGCACCACTTGTACGGGGCCACGTGTTCCAACTTTTAGTTTTCAGTTTCAGGTGGTTGGAACTCGCCGCTGACCGTTGTTTCGTCAAAAGCTATTGTTTGCCTTTTGAATTCATTTCACAGATTTTCGGTTGGTAGCACGCTCGTAATATGTTCTATTGATTATGTTGTGTGTTGCTTTGTTAATGTTTATCCAATTGGTTTCTGTTTGGTGTCCTACTTAGCGCGGGGTTTATTGTATTATTTAGGGTACTTCGTCAGTCATTCCGAATTTCTTCGATATGCGCCCTTTAATTGTTTGGCCAAGCTCCGTAACGTTTCTATATAACAGATATTAAGATTATCTAATGTAAGATAGATTTCCTTTCAAGTTTCATTACATCTGTTATCGGCCTTAAATTCATCTCTATGTTTCTGAGCCGCAATATTTTATCGTAAACAGCTTATCTTGATAAACCTAGCTTCTGACGTGACTTGTCTTCTCTGAAATACTTTCTTACTATCGCAGGATTACATGTTTTATTTAGATTATTTAAGCTCGTTTATAATTTCCTACCTCTAAAACATATTTTTCATCCATTTTGTCTTATTTAAAATCGGTAACTAAAATGACTTGCCCCATCATTTCATTACTCTATAATTTATACCTTTTCAATAAAACCACGCATTTCACCATATCGGTTCCCTCCAAGCCGCGTATAATTATCGCCTGCATTCTCTGCTGTGATTACATCTCGTTAGTTCTCTTCAAGGTTCTCACCAATTCGTTTGTATGCCTTTCAATTAACTAGAATTTTCTTCATCTGTTTGGACGTACATAAAAATTTACGTCTTTAAATCAGTCTGTTTGCTCGTCCCGTGTTTATCCGGTATTGAATACAGTTTCTGTTACGCCACAGATATCTTGTACCTCATTGAACATTTTCCGAGTAACTCCTACACACATTTTTCTGTCTTTCACAGTGCTACGTTATCGGAAAATACTTTGTTGTCCCATTTCTTATTCTTATCCATTGAATGGAAGCTTGTTCCATTCATAAATTCTACAGTCGTAACAATAGTTGCTCTTGACATTCAAAATTCACAATCTTATCTAAATCCTTATCTATGTAAATAGTAAATGCATTTTATGTAACGTGCTTTAGTACACAAGTCAAAGTTTTAAGTAGATACCTGTAATACTTTGTTACGTAAGATAGATAACGTTTCCTCCGATTTCAATGTCAATATCTAAAATTTTTGCACTTTTACGATTAAACTAATACTAATCTACTTCATTCTCGTAACTGTCTTTATCAAAATCCCGATTACCGTTACGTAGTCCCCTAGCTATCTTATCAGTAGATATAATTCTCTAATCAGACAAACTTCACGTGTACAGGAATAGTATCGTCATTCATTAGTTGTTCGCAAGGATCGTTAGAGTCAATTTTGTCTCCACGGGGGTCACCTCCTATGGAGATGATTGACTTGTCTCTTATCCTACCTTCTTCGATTAAGGGGTGATGAATGAATGGGAATTAGTCTGGCTTGTTTAAGGATAATCGGGGATTATTTAAAGAGACGTTTTTGTTAGTGTTCAGTTCTGGTATTAGAATTTTCCTTTGTAATTTCTCTTGTAAAGATGAATTAGTCACTTTCAATAGAGTGATATCATTATTGGTAGTTTTACTTATAAGTATCCCATTATGCATTCATATATTAAAGCGTTGATTTCAATAGTGAATGCAATTTTAGATGTTAGTTAAGGTATTCTTTAAGCTTCCTCTAGTTAGAAAATAATCTTCCTTAGTCAAGGAAAAGTCCAGTGGTTTTCCTTAACTAGACTTAAAAATGTATTTCCTTCTTCATATTGTCTGTTTTCTTTTACCTATTTGACTATGATCTTAATATGATGTGATACTTGTGTTGAACAGAATACCATTGTTTTATTAATTAAAAGCATAGTTACAGAAGATTTTTTACCATGTTATGTGTTCGTTGAATATTTCGTTATCATCTTCAGAGTTGGTATCGAAAATTATTCTTTTTATTCCAAAAATCTGATCATGGTCTTCAATCATCCCATCTAACAAACAATTTGACCAATCATCCCCTAAATATATTAAAATGGCAGTCCCTCCCCTGTATCCGGCCACTCAATAATCCCCTAATTCGCTAATAGAAAAACAGAACTATCGGATTTCCCGCGTTCGCTGTGACGACTTCCTGTGGAGACCGGAAGTTTGTTGGCGGACTTGTATAGACGTTTTTATCTCTCCTTGAGATATTCTTGTTTGATCTTTTCGGTATTTTTATTTTAGTCATATTTCATCGTATTTATGATCTGTGTGATCGTTATCATTGCTATTATTAGTATTTGCTAATTTATAGATTTGTGGGTGTATTTCCATCTATGCTTAATAAGTTAACTTTACTCTTTATGTCATTGATTTTAGCTCTGGTCTGCGCTTGCTCATGGATCTTATCATGGATTCACTGTTCCCTTGAGCAGATCCCTAAATGGTTAGAAAGCTTTGAAGGCGTGTACTAACGTATCCACAATGGTCGATCCAAAAATATCTTAAGTTTTTTTAGTATTACTAATGTTGCAGTGTTAAGCAACAACAGCGTTCATTCTTATCATAATGAGTTTTGTCATTATTCAATGTTTTTCTCATTACATGACGTTCACACATTTTTGAAATCAATCATCTAGAACTATTCTTGCTTAGAAACAACACTCTAATTGCGTAACACACGATCAATTACAATCTGAATAATTTTGAAGGATATTGCTAATCCATTGCTTCATTATGTTCTAAAAAAATCTGCTCAACAACGTAAATAACGCAATGAATGTTGTTGAACTGTCAAAATGAAACGGATTGTGATTGATCGTGTGTTACACAATTAGGGTGCAGGTCCCTATTTCATCATATAGTTTAGAGAAAGTACATATATGTTTTTCATGGATTAGCAAATTCTAGTACCTAATCTTGTCAACCACGCCCGATTCGTCTCCAATTTCATCCACATCTTCCATTTCACTTAACCTAATACCTTTATCTCCATGAGTGATAGAGACAGCAGCATCCCGGCGCCAGACACGGCGGCGCCGGAGTCTATCGATCCGAGGTGGTACGCGTGCGCGGTGCTTGTTTGTGAAGATTTCTTCTGATTATAGATTTTCTTTAAGTACATTATGTACTAGAAGTTTATTAGCTTTTAGTTTTATGGAGGCTTTCATTTTTACATTTAGTTCGGTTTTATGGATGATGTGATTTGTTTGTTCGTTCTGATTGGACGATGAGCTAATTAGATTGATATTGGTAATTAGTAGGTATGGTTTTGGTGTCGTAATATGGTACACCCTTTGTTCAGGTAACTATGGATTATGAGAAGTGTTAAGAAATATTCTGGATTCGCTTTTTCTGGAATTTTATAGTTACCTTTCAATGATTAATCAAACACAATTAAATCTTCAATTTTTTTTTAAATTTTAAATATTTTATGAATTTGAATTTAAACAATAGTTTAGCTTCAGCTTCAAAACCTGTCGAAACCATGTCTTCAGTGTTGTAGTCATACTTTTCTGCACCAGTTTGTATGAATACACTCATTTCATTTACTTGTTAGAAAGGCGCCCCTTTTCAAGAAATACTTAAGAAAATTTCGTCTTTATATTTCGCCCTCATATCGGATTAACAGCTACACCCATTGTCTTTCAAAGAAAAAGAAACCATGACGTCACTTATACGGTAACATTACACCATAATAGTGTCGATATTCCCATTGTGTGGTGACACTATGGTCAGTGACGTGTTGTGACACTCCCTTTGTGTGTCTGTATTGTTTAGTGTATTGATTCTTAGTTGTACTTTTGTTATTTTAGCTGCAGTTTTGATATACGTCACGGTTGGGTGTGAGAAAATTTTGATAAAGAAAGTTTTGTGTCTGATCAAAATGTTCGTTTGTAAATTTACTCTTGTATCATCATCTTGTTTGTCGTTATCATCATCTGCAGCCCGACTGTCCCCATAGGCCTCTCTTCGTTCGTTTTTCTGTGCTAGTCATACTATTACACAAACTAAATAAACAACTCATATCGGTTCTAGCAGCTAGTTATCAAGATAGGCTGACGACACCCACTACCCAGGATGCACCGTACTTACATTTAACCGTACATTCAAGTGCACTCGTAGAGGCTATTTTAATTCATACTAATATAGTAACTCTATCAATATGTCTGTCACCTTGTCACGCATTAACGGCTGAACGTATTTCGATGAGCACAGGCAGACTAAGACATAGTAAACTTCTAATCCCAGTAGTACGTTCTCTAGAGATAATTTGCGACCTCCACACGGTCAAAGCTAGTCTCACTATAAGGTAAAGCGCTTTTATACAAAGAAAGAACAATTTATTGATCACAGCGTAGACCTGTAGAATGTGTACATGTTTCAAACCATTAACTTCGGCTTTCCTTCCGATTTTCCTCATTACATTATTCGACGTAAGAATTAAAAATATCTCTCCGAAGCCAAAAATAACACGCAATCATTATAATAACACAATTTTATTTTCACCTCCCGTTCATTCATCCCACGCACCTTTCGACCAACTTTCCAATTGATTCAACCTCTCAACTTTAGACTTTACTTAGCGACAAGCTCCCGTTGCCAGGCAACCGGCGCGACGTAGCGTCGCCGCTGAAACTTCAAGCTTGACTGACTTTGAATTTGGAACGTATTGTGGGGTAGTAGGAAATTATTTTGGCATCGGGACGCTTGGATCGGAAAAGTAGGGCAGAGTTTACTTATGTTATCGAATGTTCCTGGGTGCCGGTGTTACGATTTGAGTTATTGGGATGTTTTTTTGTCTTTGTCTAACCCATTATCTTGGGTATTTGGTTTTTTCTTGTTATTTAACTACTAGAAATTAAAATTGAGTGAATTCGATTCGAAAATTTTATTAAATTCTTAATTGGAGTTAATTTAAGCTGGAATTTATTAAGCTATAAGTGTCGTTCGACTTACCCGACTTCGTCGAAGCCTGAAAGGAGACTAGGTGACGTTTTCAATCAGTATGATTCGTTTTAAATTATTGTTGCAAGAAATTTTTGGGTAAATTTTGTACCATACCAATCTATAGTAATAATATTATAAAGATGTAACATTTGTGAGTTTATATGTAGGGGACAATCTTCGGAACTACTGATCCCATTCCGAAAATTCTTTCACCAATGGGAAGCTAGCTATAGTATCACCGAGTGTAGTCGGATTTATTTTATGTTAGAACAAGAAATTTTTAAATGCTTGTTTAGGATTAATGACGACGTAACTTTTGTATTTTTTTACTGTATCAGAAACTATCTTCTGCCCGCGACTTCGTCCTCGTGAAGTTCTTTTCTTCTTTTCATTTATTTACAAATGATATCATCATACAATACAAAAGAGACGCATCTACTAACAACAGTCGACGCGTTAAATCGAGATGTCCATGTGCATCAGCTTCGGATGAAAATATTCCCGTATCCATTGATCCGTTAACAATTTGTACCGACATGCTTTGAACTCTATGAATATTTTGATAAGCCGTCAAGTTTATATTCACCCTCAGTTGTTTATGTTTTTAATTTTATTGATCCGTTGGATATAAAGACAGCGACGACACTATGTTTATGATTTTCGTCATTAAAGTTAGCAACAAAGCTCAGATTGTGACATAACATCACGCCCGTATTTCTCGAAGGGTTAGGCAGAAGTGTACCTATAAGTACATCCACATTTTGCCAGTTATGTTGAAGTCCCAAGGGGACAAACCATCAACCGAGCGCAAATCCAGACTGGGCTGCTACTGCGTAATTCCAGATGGAACAACCCAATAACACTTTGCCCGACTCGGGAATCGAACCCAAGACTTCACGCTCAGCAATAGCGCTTGCGACCTACTATGCTACATAAAATTGTAACTGGAATCGGTATCGATACATTTTGAATTACGTGTTAGTTAGTCTGTAATCTACTTAGATAATAATCATTAGTTCACCCTTTTTATACTTCGTAAGTTATTTACTGATGAATGTCTGGCTTTTGTCAATTATCTGGGTAATTTGATTAGAAGCGTCCCCATTTCTGCTGAATGTCAACTAATAAATGAAGTGCTTCAGATAATCTAAGCTAAATTATGTGCGTTAGGAGTTATGACGTCACATTTTGACCCTTAGACTAGTCTGTCATAAAACAATAAAGTCGTCCACATAAACGAATGCAGACAAACTTATATTGAACTATTAAAATTCCAACAGGGTGATGTGTTGCGAGTGCCAGGGGCTGCTCTGATGCCTTTTTATGCAAAACTGTATGCAATAACTCGCCCGTTATGACTATGGGCTTTTTAATGAGTCCATGTGAATTTGTTAATATCCCGAATTCGTATTCAGTCACCCTTATGCGTGGGGAATAAGGTTTAATGTTCTGTTGCGTTCGAGATTGGGTGAAATGCTTTCGCGTCGGTTTTTATTGCATCTCAGTTGAGTTGTTGAGGGGTCTACTCCTTAGTTTCTTAGTATGAGTTTATAGATCTAGATATTAATTCGAGGGTTTAGTACTTTTTACGGACGTTAAGTTTATTGGTTAGTTATTTCGTATTAGTCACGTTTTCGTCATTAATACGTCGTTCAGTATTTGATGGGGATTCAAAATGATGATTAAATCCTGCTCGACATTATTGGTCGTTATAACTTTTGGGATAATTTAAAAGGTCACTATTTGACTCGTACTTTCCATTTAATATATCTGAATTTTGTATAAGTTTTGGTGATATAATGTTGTTCTTCATATATATCTGCGTTTTGGAACTGGAAACTAGCTTTTGGGGACCTAACTTCAACTTTCTACTCTTTGACAATCCAAAAGTGCCCGTAAATGGTTTAATTGAAATATCTACTTTGACTTTGATTTAAGAATAAGCTTTTATCATGAAATATAATTAATATTCCTAGTATCTTCATTTTGACATGTGCTTCAGTATTGTACAAAAAATCTATTTAGACAAATATCCTGGTAGGAAGTTCAACAACCAAACATTCAAATTCTAATCTCATTCCCATAGTTATCTCCCAAATAACTATCAGCTGTGTCTACTCGTTTTTTATCCAAGCGCCCGCATAGCAATCGTTTTAAATACCAACTCGCATACATTACGAGTTACAAAAATAGATGAACTCATAAATATTGCTTTGTGGCTAATAAACGGAATGAGTTTGAAAGTTTTGACTTTTCAAATGGTGTATAGTCAACCGTTCGGACACAGTAACAATTTGAAATCTAAGAGCTTTTATTTCTTGTACTTATGGACGGTTTTCGTAGTTGAAGTTTGGTTGACTGTACGTATCGTGTTAAATAGTTTTCTCTGTACTATTTTTATTTAGTTATGAATCTTGTATCGTTAATCTAAAAATTTACTCGCTCTGTCATAACATTTTGTAATGAATGATGAGGCAGATTATAGTCTAAAAACAGTGTAATATTTTTAAGCTAATTTTTACGCAGCTCGACAAATGCTTCAAGGAAACAGTACATCAATAGGTGTACAGAATAAAGGGCTTTTTGATAATGTTTTAGTTGTTTACCGTAAATAAATGTGAGATTAGGATAGTTACACTATCTATATATATAAAAATCAATTGCTGTTCGTTAGTCTCACTAAAACTCGAGAACGGCTGGGCCGATTTAGCTGATTTTGGTTTTGTAATGTTTGTCGTAGTCCAGGGAAGGTTTAAACGGTGAGAAAATATGGAAAAACTCACGAAAAAAATATATGAATAAAATTCACGTTCTCATACATTTTGTGTGAATCGGCTTTTTTGATATCTCGGTAGTTAGGTAGGGTAGGTAGGGTAGAAATTTTAAAATCCTAAACATGCACATTCATTGACTGTTAGGCGGAACGAAGTTTGCTGGGTCAGCTAGTTTTCACTAAAAATAAAAAAATCTAAATAAATAGTAAATAATAAGTTAGTCATACACTAAACATGATTGTACAAGTCTACTGTTGTTGTGTTGTAGTTTGTTGTTGTGTTGTAGTTTGTTGTTGTGTTGTAGTTTGTTGTTGTGTATTGTTTTGTTGTTAATTTTGTCTTACTTCAGCACGAGTAGCATGACCACTTCTATCTCTACTCTACGAAGACAAAGTGACATTAATTTATTTTCTTCATTTTTGACATTGGCGCCGCGTCGTGGCAATTTTTCTACAATCTTAACATAACAAAACACCACGCCCCTAGTACCCGGAGGGTTAAGCAGAGGTGTACCTATACACACATTTCGCCAGTTATGTTTAAGTCCCATTTAACAGGGGCATGCCTATTGCAATCAACCGGTCACAAATTCGAACTCCGAACTGCTACTGAAAAATTCCAGAAAGAAAAACCCAATAACACTACCCGACCCGGGATCCAGGATCTCATGCTCAGTAGTTGCGCTTGCGACCACTAGACCAAAGAGGCAGTTCTATTATCTTATCTTTGTTTCTTCCGTTTCTACGGTTTCTCGTGCTGATGTAAACAAACTCATTGTTATGCATAGAAGACATTCAGTAATGCTGAGGCCGCGTCTGCGTCTATCGTGACGAAGCTTCGCACGAATACACGCAGATGTAACCAACCATTATCGGTTATCGTCACGATAGTTCGGGCTGCGAAGCACTTAATCGCCCGTGTGGTGGTACATAAGCGCGGCGCGTGGTTGGACTAGCGTTGGTCATTTCGACTGTTGTGTCCGGACTGCGTAGACGCTCTGTCGAAATAATGGAGAGCCATCTTGGATTATTGCACGATAATTCGTTAAATTATGAAACTTTAATGTGAACACCGCATTAGCGCGATAACTTTTTTGCGAGCAAAACCTACGAAGCTTCGGTACGCATTGCTTCGTCACGATAGACACAGGTCCGGCCCCAGCATTACAATGACATAAATTACTCTTAAATAATCTCAGAACATACAAGTATCAAAAACTTGAAACTTGATATTATCATATCCAATTCTCTTAATGATTATCAAATGCATCATTTCTTCCACTCTCAAATGCCGGAAGATATTTTCGTCTCCTTTTAGAACCATACGCAACAAATCATAACTTAGAAAAGAATGTTCAATCAACGCCATCTAGCGTGACATTAGGAAGAAGAATATTTATAGAATGTTTGTTGAGCCGAAATACGTGACACAAGAGAAATAGTTTTAAGACATGCAAGTTTGAAAACTTTTATAAAACTGGAGAATCAAAGTGACTTAACTTCAGTTAACTACTCGACCATGATAACAATATACTGTGCCTGTATTTCGTAGCAGTAAAACTACGGTTTCTCAGAAGAACGGTGGCCGCACAACGGCCGCCGTGACGGCTGTCATGAAAATGATGACAGCGGGGTTTGACTTTACGGTGTCCTAAAACGCCCTCTAGGAAAACACACCAACTTACTTTTAACGTTTCAATGACGTCATTCGTCGGTAAATTGCGGACAGTATATGGCGGCCATCGTTTTCTAGTAAACCGTAGCTTAAGGCGCGGTAAGAAGCAAGTGAAGGAGGTGAAGCGACAGTGTACAAATACGGTTGAAAATGGCGATGCATTTGATTTTAGTTGAATCTCGTGTCCGCCAATAGTAGGTATGACAGTTATTTCGCAGTTTCAATTAAATTTAAAAAAAATACTCCAATAACTTAAAACATTTTTACATATTTCTTTAGTTGATAAATTTTGATTTTTTATAATTACAAAAAAAATTATAGTTGTCGCTCAAAATATTTGAGCATTTCAAGACGAAACAGTATTTTTATGGTCTTGCGATTTTTTTTTCAAGCTTCTAGATCATTTATATAAAATATCTTTGTATAATTCTTTTTAATACACTTGAGTATACATTATGTATTTTTTTGGACTTGTAATATGTAGCAATACGGCTAACTATGCGACGAAAAAGTGGACGTTTTACGGTTTCCCTGCTTGGGCAGCGTCTTAAGGCGCAACTAGCCGATACTTTTTCCATACAAATTTCGGGGGGTTTTACTCCACTGTTACACATTGTACATCAAATCGTTTTGTCTTATTATTAATTTTGTCTGTACAGAAGCAGAATAGTAAAAAAAAAGCAGTTAAAAAGTTATGAGCCAACAAAGATTCGTTTTTCCTACTAATTTTAACGCAACTTTGGGAATAAATAAGTAATAAAAGAAGTATAAAATCTCCAAAACAAAGCTCGTTCCGACAAAGCTCAACTGTCGAAGATTATAATAAACTTTATTCGTAATTGATCTATGCAGTAGTTTTTTCATAAAACTCCACCTTCCAAAGGACTTTCGTAATTTTTTACGCGCTCGTTTTACTAAAATCGTTCTGAACGTTGTTTGTGTGCGTGCGAACTAGAGTTTGTGCATGTAGACCAGCGTCTAACTGCTCATCACTGATACTATTCCTGTCGGACACGATGCCAGGTGAGATAGCGTGCTTTTTGACCAAGCCCACCAATGAGTTCGAGCCCGCGACTAGTTCAACCTTAGACGGTTTTAGTGGTTCAAGTAACGTGCAGTTGGGTCGTACCTACCGGACTCTTGTTAATGCTTCCCCAGTCCCCACTAGGTTCGTCTGTTATTTCTCATGTTTTGGTAGTGCCACCCAATTACATAAAATACATAAACGTCGTCACTTTTTGAATTGAATAATGTTTAATGTATTTTGTCTGGAAATTCGGAAACTAGGCGCAGAAGAGTTACGAAATCTATGTTTATGGATGCAGGGAGTGACGTGTGGCACACACTGTTGTTGACAAGACAGGTAAAACAGAACACCTACTAACGGCCTCCTATCATACTTACGAGTATGTATTTAATGTAACAGTTTGGATGTTTTACTCTATCGACACTAATAATAATACTAAAACATTGTAGTACTCCTCGATCTCGCATCGTGTGAGGTTCCTGTCTCTGGAACCCTAACCACCGGTAGCTTGGTTCCGATACCGGAGGACCACTATTTTTTTATGTTTATTATAAAAATACTAGCTGACCCGGCAAACGTTGTTTTGCCATATAAATATTTGGGATGAACCACCCTCATCACTTGGGGTATGAAAAAATAGATTACGACCGATTCTCAGAACTACCGAATATACATATAAAATTTCATAAAAATCGATCAAGCCGTTTCGGACGAGTATTGCAACTAACATTGTGACACGAGAATTTTATATATATAGATTTACAAATGTAAGTATTTAATAAGTATGAAAATAAACGAAATAATATGAAAACATTGTAAAAGCAATTACTTTAAAAAGAGTTCCTGTGAACTTTCTATCCTGCTCTTCTCCATAGGAAACCGTGCAGCTTCTAACGTTTTATAAGTGCTCAGTACAAACATTTTAAATTAAAAAGTTGTGCTTGAAATATGAGTTGAGAAAATCTGTTGTCTTTTGTTTTATCGTGTTCCTGACTGAACTGGTATTTAGAATGACTAAACTACCTGCGGTCGATAACCCCTTAAAAAAAACATAAAATGTATTCATTTTTTAGTTTTATCATGTCTGGATATGGATGGATACCCATCACTCCTGCGGAGTTTTGCTAGGTAGTTTAATTTGACCCTGCAGTAGTTTCCCTACGATGTGAAAGAAAGAAAAAGTATTTATTGGGACTCGCACAGGACATTACAAATTAAACTATGTGAGTCAACAGCTAGATAAATAAAAGCTCACATTTCCCAAACATCCAAGATCATACAAGCAACAAACAGTAGTAAATTCAGTCAAATTGAGCGTGAATGACACGCCCTTTCAAAAGGCTCGCTTCAATTATTTTTATGGAGGGTGCAAATAATTGTTCGTACTTAGTTTGACAGGCTTGATACGCTGTATTGCACGATTTGCATTCTTCGTGCTAAGTTGGCTTGACAGTTTTTGGCGTCATCGAGGTCTTGTGTGAATTATTTATGGTGCCTTGTGGTTTAAACTTAAGCGAGCATTACATTTTATCCAATTTGCAGAGCGCTAGGTGCATTAGCGTGCTAAAATTGGATGGTGTAAAGGCAGTTGGCAGTTACTGATCCAATCTGGTTCGATCGTATGGGCTCTGCCACCCTTGCTCATTAAGTGCACGAGCTAGCGCACCAGTTTAGCGCTCTGAAAATTGGATAGTGTAACGCCCGCTTTAGGCATGCAATTTTGATGAATGATATGTCTTTATTGCGCGAGTGTCACTGGGTATATTAATATTATTAAAAAATCAAAATGGCGGAGGAAGCAATAGGTTGCAGAAGACGGAAATAGGTCATCTTAGTTCCATCTTTTTGAAATTTACTTTTTACGCAGTCGGGTTTGATTATTTTTTTTCGCACGTTCTATTTCGTAAATAAATCATCTCTAGTGACATCCACCAACCCGTACTGGGCGCGCTCCCTCTCAAAGAGAGGAGGCCAGAGTCACAGCAATGGGAACATATTATAAAACGAAAGTCCCCCGCCGCGTCTGTCTGTCTGTCTGTCTGAACGCGATAAACTCAAAAACTACCGAACGGATTTTCAAACAGTTTTCACCAATGGACGGAGTGATTCATGCGGAAGGTTTTAGTGTATACCTCATTAAGGTTTTGTGTAAATTGGCTGAAATTGAACGATTATTGTTGAAGAAGTTGGAAAAAATCATGGCGACTGGGAGCTTTACTGGCGTGCGCTGCGTTAACGGAAAAAGGTACATCAAATTTATGTTCTACGGTATTATTCATCTAAAAAAGTTCAACGAAAAAGTCAGCGATGGCATATGTCTATCTTCTAAAGATGACCCACAATAACCATTTTTATCTTTCAGACTTTGATAAAAATTTAATTGTTATTTCCGAAGCTTTTTTGACCGGTATAGTACCTATTAGTGTCTCTCACAAATGTTAACCCAATTTTTAGATTAAGCATTTCCTGTACAAATCTGCATTTGTGATGAGAAAATAAATAAATATTTAATTTAATTTGGTTCTTATCCAAAAAAATATGTTATTTAAATTGGGCATTTAAATCAAATAATTTAAATTAATACATTACGCGGAGCAACGCGGGCGCTGCGGTAGGAGTCAATGGCGTTTTCCTCTGTTATTAGGTATGAAATCTCGGTAGTACGTTCCCGTGGGATATTTTCCGACATCCACGCGGGCAAAGCCGCGGGCAAAAGCTAGTTGTAGGCTAATTATGTAATGTGATGTTATCTACACATCATCTTCCTATAATTAATTCCTTTCTACATACTGAAACTTCTGCTCTATCCCTTCAGTTCTCATTTATAAATAGCTGTCTATATTTACCGTCACAGGTGATGGCGTTGCCTATAGAAAAACACCATGGTGTGCCATGGAACGTTGACCAACGTGATGTTTGAGAAATATTCTGTTATGAGTTGGGAATGGGATTTAAGTGGGTCTCGATTGAGGAGTTGTCATCAATTGGAGTGTTATGGTTGAAAGGTGTGAGGACTTCTTTGTCCATTACACAAAAACAACAAACAACACGTGTTAGTTTTAACACAAAAAAATAAATCTGTTTATATTTTTGAAGTGAAAACTTCTTTTGGCGCGTTGGGCATTTTTGAGATGGGTAAAAACAATAAGGTTACGGACCAATCTTCAATACAAGTATTTTTCCTCCACTAAGGCGATCTTGTTCAAGTTTTCACTTCTGTCGGCACTCCCGGAGTGCCACTGTTTTTTTTTTTTTATTGTTTGTGAATTTCATGTTCTGATTTTAAAGCGTTTTGACATGAACAACTTGTAATCTATGCTTTTGCTTACTTTCTTTTTCGACAACTTTGACTAAGACATCGATCCATTTTGTCATTTTAATACTCTGCGCGTGCAGCTCTCTCTTCAATACTATTATTTTAATCGCCATTTATCTACTCAATCTTTTAAAAAACACATACCTAAAAAAATATGTTTAACTTCGCGTTCGTTCTAACCGCGCTTTATGATCTTGATACGCTTTCTGATCATCAAGAACATGATCTTATTTACTGATCACCTTGTGATAAAAAATTTAAACGTCTTCTCTTTGTCACCAGGTACCAACTGACGATCCACCATCGCAAGCACAGGGGGAGTCGTGACGAAACCTGCGCCAGCGCATCGAGGTCGCGTTACACGACAACTGGCGGCGGCTGACTGCCACACGCACTGTAAGTCACCCAAGTATAGTATTAGTCTTAACTCTTCCGGAGAAATACTACCACCATACATATTATGTCCATCGACATGCGCAGCTGTTCTCAATCAAATGTGCAAAATCGGACGCCATGGTCAAAATATAGGGTCGACGCACGTGGGTCGAACAGATAGTAAAAAATTATGAATATGAACAATAAGTCCTTGTGATAAACCATAAAACTAGACATTTTAATTATTATGTAAAAATAACATAAATATATACCAGTTTTATAAACACATTGACATTGTTGAAAATTATATTCAAAATCACATGATTACTTTGTAAAGTATTATATTATTTTAACTATTGTGAATGTGAGGACTATGTGGATATTATTTTTATTTCTCTGCTAGTTTTAGTGATGGTCTGGCAGTTTGAGCAGTTTATGCGGCCTACCCAAATGTCCTTTCTTTGGTATTTTTCGTCGAGTTGAGGTCCTTAAGTTCTGAGTTGAGCTCCACGATTACTGACAAATGCTTGCACTGACAGGACAGGTCCACTCAAATCTGTGTGGTCCTTTCCTCAAAAGACCTTTTCAGACACTAATCTACATGGTCCTCATATGGCCTGACCAAGATTATGTCTGGACTTTAAAAGAGACTGCGACCTCTGAGTTTGTTTCGGCCTTTTTTCTCAGAGTAGTCAGATAGGAAACGCCGAAATCATCTAGCTTATTTTTTTTAATATGACGTGTAAAAGTGATTCCGATATCCTATTTACAGAATATTTTTTTTTATTTCTTTTCAAAGAAAATTAAACTATATCTCAACGACACAAAGAGTGTTTCAGGATGAACACAGTACACGACTGTCCTTCTAATAAGATTTTTATCCAATGTGGGTTTTCATGAAAATTCACGTCACCAGTTGGCGCCACTTTGACAAGAGGTCTTCCATTTCGACAATCAATATAAAATATATTATGACGTTCATCATTCAGTCATGACTAAAGAAAATATAGGGACTTTGACACTTTTGACAGGTGCTCCTGACCTGTCGTCTCAGTGCTGCCACCTAGTGGACGTTATTTCAGAAAACCCTCATTTTTCGCGACACTTTACTTATTTCTCAACAAAAATGCTCTTGTTTATTCCAGGGTTCATTCCAATCCCGGCCGCGCCTGCGCTCGTTCAGTCAGGAGCGACGTCGCCGGCCTAGCGCCTGTTCCCTAGACCTTCAGGAGTTGGAAGATAGACCCTACAACACTGCTACTATACACAGGTGAACTATTTATTAATACCGTACAATTATATGGGCGTGAATATGAGACACATTTGTTATTTAGCCTTAGAAAGAGGATATTCGGATGCATATCTACCTAAACTTGAGGTGTTGGCTATTATGGAACTCTTGAATCGAAAAAATACTTAATTTTTAATAACTTTGATTTTTGTTATTTGTTGTTATAGCGGTAATAGAAATACACTATCTTTGAAAAAAAATAATGTCTACCTATTATGGTTCGTGAGATACAGCCCACTGACAGACAGACGGACGGATCAAAGCTACGAAAATGTGACGTTGTATTTTTTTTATGGAATAAAATAGTCAGTTTTTTTTTTACATGAAAACTTTTTTAGGCGCGTTGAACTCGCGACACTGTTACCGACACCTCATTAAAAGTATTTCCTGCACAGTGAAATTGTTCAAGTTTTCACTTGTGTCGGCACTCCCGTAGTGCCAGTGTTTTATTTTTTCCCCTTAAGGTTGACATGGTCTCATTAATACCCTAGAGTTTTGGGATATCAATTCGAACACCTTGTATTTGAGCAAATAATAGATAGATCGTACATTCATTACACTGTTTTGGAGTCCTTGATACACTTCTACAACTTCAATTTTGTCCACAGAGCCCACTCTCTAACCAAAATGGCTGCGCTATCGCTAAAGATATCGATAGACGGCGGCAAAGTGGTGAAGACCATACAGTTCGACCCTTCCACAAGCGTCTACGATGCCTGCAGGATCATCAGGGAGAAGATTCTAGAAGCCAGCAGTGGTGATCGTAAGTATTGATTGATCAAATATGTAGGTATGTTTAAAGTGACCCAGTCGTAACTGCCTCGGCTTACGAAGTGTGTTGTAAGTCATGGGTCGAAGTCAGGCGCTTGCACTTTACATTTTGTCAATCATCACCACTATTCTGAATCCGCTGCATGCGAGAAGCACAGAACCGGTCGAAGTCTCGGTGCTTGGGAGAGGCCTATGTCCAGCAGTGGACGTCTTTCGACTGAAACGATGAGGATTCTGAAGACGGTGAATCTTGAGGAATCCGGCATTTCCTGTATTTTGATTTTGAAATATTAATGTGACTTCCTATGAGGTTATGGGTCTCCACACTCTCGCCTTCAAATTACATGACAGTTTCCTTGCCTAGGACAAACTAGTATGCCAGCCAATGGTGGAACATAATTCTATTAATAATACTTTAATGTACTATGTCAATGCAAATCTTATTCTTTTCGTGTGGTTAGTGACTAACCTGGTGTCAGAGTTTTAAAGTCGCCCATGGGCCTCTGACTTGGCTTCACATGCCGTCGAGAAATATCTCAATCAATCAATCTTTATTTGTGAACACAGGTATTACAATAAAGGTCTTATGTATACATTTTAGTCGAGCTCTATGTCCTACCAATGAAATTGGTGTACAAATATATTAAGTTTTTAGCAATAATTCTGCATCTTTCCTCACGATATTGTCCTTCACCATTTTTGAAGCAAGTGATAATTATACAATATGCACATGAATCCGAAAAGTCGGTGCGTGCCTTGGGTTCGAACTCGAGGCCTATGACTTGGCAGTCCGACGGTCACACGGTGTGACCGTCGGACCGACGGATTGATAGCCTAGTGGTGTGACTCACACCACTAGGCTATCAATGCAAATAAAAATATTCTATTATATTCTAAACTGTCTGAACCTGGAGTAACTCGTACTACTCTATGGCATTTTATTATTTATTTAATACTTCCATCACACAAATGTACAGAGGCGGACTTAATGCCATTTTCCTATTGATGTCAAAATATATTACAATCAGATTGCCAATCAAAATGATGGATGTCGTTTTTACTGCCTTAGGACACAGTTAGATACAGTAACCTCTTACAACACCCACTAAAAGAGAGGCAGTGGCCTATTTCCACCTCATCTAAACCTTCTAATCTTCTCAACAGCAAAAGAATACGGCCTCTTCTTAGCGTCAGAAGAGGACAACAAGAAGGGAATATGGCTGGAGGCGTCCAGAAGCCTGGACTACTACATGCTCAGGAACGGGGACCTGCTGGAGTATAATAAGAAGACCAGGAATCTGAGGGTGCGGATGTTGGATGGTGAGTGCCTTATGTGTAGCGGGATAAGGTTGATATTTGATTGGAGATGTAAAATATGCGGAACATTGCTTTGATAACAAAGTTTTTCAACAATAACAAAAAGTATAGCATACTAAGTATACTGCTTGTAAATAGTAAAAAAAACCGGTCAAGAGCGAGTCGGCCTCACGCACTGCGGTGTATAATATTGCAGTTTTATGTCAGCGCCATCTCTTGACCAATAGTGGAACTAATGTAATTTTTGTTGATGATTTCTGAAAAAGTGTGCTACTTAGAGACATCGTTTTATTTTTCCTGTAATCTTTACATAAACTTCTATCATAGAATAATTTCAGAATTTTCTCTATTCAAACTTCGAAGATAAAGGGGGGAACGGTATTTTTATTTTTATTTTTGTCACAAGCCAAAAACTATGCGGCCTAAAAAAAAAGAAACATGTTTGTGAATGTGCAAATAGCGCTCTTTCATACGATACCCCACATGCCCTAGTAGCTTCACTTCGATTTTTTAAGACCCCCGTTCAGACACTGTTGCAAAAAAAAAAAAAAACCTTTTTATTTCTTTCTTATTTGAAAAACAGTTGGACAAACGTCATCTAAAACTATTCCAAATTTTAAGTTGATAGCATTAGTAGTTCTTGAGATATCCAGCTGTGACAGACAGACGGACAGACAGACTTAGTCGCACCATAAGGGTTCCTTTTTATCAATTTGGTTCGGAACCCTAAAAATCAGAATATCAATAATCCCTTTCAAATCACAATTGATTCTCCTAACACCTCGTGGTACATTTCTGACAGTACCCTCCTTGTTCCAGGCACGGTGAAGACGTTGTTAGTAGACGACAGTCAGGTGGTGGCCAACCTCATGGTGGTGATCTGCACCAAGATCGGCATCACCAACTACGACGAGTACGGGCTGGTGAGTACTAGACTTAGCTGGTTCTCAGGGTATGTGCAGAAAGAAAAAAAAATGCGTTTATTGCTATTACAGCAGAAAAATACACCTTAAAACTATAAAATAATGATTATAATGCCAAAAGGGCCTCAGCTCGACATAATGTCAGGTGACAACACAAAGTGTACCTTTTTTTTGTTGGGTGGTAAATTATTAAATAACTTCTGGGGCGTGGCAGCTTCTGAGGGCGTGTCAGACTTTTATTGACTAAAAACCCACCCGTGTTCCTTCGGTTGCCATGTTGCCGGGGGCCACGATCTCCCTTTCGGTTTTCTTCGCACCCCCGGCAGGCATCGGCCCTAGCGGACCCCGTCAGTTCTGCTGATATCTTTTTGAGGCGCGCGTGGAACACGTTGCGCCCCCGCCCCGGGCCTGGTCCTTATCGGACTGCGAGCTACCCATTGCTTACCGTTCGCAAGCCCGCGCCTACGGTGGCCGGAAATCGGGTCGCGATACCCGACGCCCAGAGTGTCTCCACCTGCGACGGATAGGGCGTAAGGGCGCGAAATTTGGCTCTCACTCACGCGTTCCGCCTCCTCCTTCGCGAGCATTACTGTTTCGCAGAAGGAGGTGACGGCCTCCCATTTCCTCTCGCTCCGTACCATGGCCCGAATCAGGGCCGGACGCGAGAGATCACCGCCGCCGAAAAAGTGTACCACCTGACGTTGATTTTCAGCTGCAATCCACGAGTGCCATACGCTAGGATGATAAAGAGGGAAAGGAAGACGATTTTTGAAGTGAAAACTTCTATAGACGCGTTGGGCATTTTTGAGATGGGAAAAAACAATTGAACTCGCGACACCGTTACCGACACCTCATTTTTGTAAACGCGATTGTGCTCTTTATTTATATTACGTTACGGATCAATGTTCTATGCAAGTATTTTTACTTTAAAGGTTTTGGAAGTTTTTTTTTTGTAAACGCGATCTTGCTCTTTGTTTAGTTAAGGTTACGGACCAATGTTCTATACAACACTGCCTCGTTGATCTAGCGGTCGCAAGCACGATTGCTAAATATTGGGGGTACTGGAATCGATGTCCATGTTGGGCAGTGTTGAATAGGGATGATTAGATAGGTAGATTATTAAAAAAATATTGGACACGTATTTTTTCTTTTTTTACGTTATCAAAAGGCTACAGCAATACATTGAGTTAAAATGTGGTATGACGTCACGAGTATGTAGATTTTGTACTTGGGACGTATTGACCCCCACTCCCCAACTTTAATGCGTTTTATCCAAGTAATTTTTTATTAATATGATGAAGAAAAAAATACGTGTCTAATAGTTTTTTATTACCTGACTGACGGACTAAATAGAATTTCTTTTTTTTTACTCTGGCATCATCCTTATTCAAATTAATATTGTTGATGTAACTTTCTTTTCTTAAACTCCATGTTTTGCGAGACCGATGAGCCTACTGTGCAGGGGTAGACGGTGTGTCTAGTTTCTTCTTTTTATTTTAGTTACTAACATTAGTCATAAGCGAAATTATTGTTTGTCACTTTGTGGGCGTGGGTTCGAATCCCACTTCTGAGATGTCATGAAATAATAACCTCAGGTTCAGAATTAATAATGTTTATTCATCATTTTCAACATAATCAGTATTTTAACAATCACTTATTCATTTAGCAATAATATAACAAGAACACGGATCCGTAAGATGTGCTTACGGTTTGACGCTTCGAAACAGGCTGGCTCTGTCTAAACAAATCAGTTACCGACTGAATGTTCCCCACTTTAAACGCAAGTGAACACTCAGCCGGCTATACGACCAATCAGAGCAGAGTAAACAGTACATACAATCACTTGACTAACTAAAATACATTAGGGCTTATGATTAACTGTATATAAACTTTTTAAATTTAAACAATAATGATTTATTAATTATACAAAAGAAATATACTTTAATACCAATATTCTACAGATGAATATCTAAACGGATGTATAAAGTTCATGCAACCACTAGCGCCATCTATCGCTTGTGGAAAAAAAGTCCTATTCTTAATTATTATTTTACAAAATCATTACACTAACAACCTCAAATTGCCTTGCTTATGGACTTTTTTGTCTGAAATAAATTTTTATTTTATTTTTTTAAATACATGACACTAAAACAATTCTCTTCTACTCTTAGGTCCGTGAAGATCAAAAAGATGAGCCAGATCCCTGCGAGAAGCCTAACTTCGGCACCCTGACCCTCAAGCGCAAGCACCAGGAGAAGGAACGCGACGCCAAGATGGAACAGCTGCGGAAGAAGCTTAGAACTGATGATGAAGGTAAAATATACCTCTGCTTACCCTTTCGAAAAATGTAGGCGTAATATTATGTACTGATCCAAATTCCTCGACTGCCTCGTTGGTCTAGTGGTCGCAAGCGCTACTGCTGAGCATGAGGTCCTGGGTTCGATTCCCGGGTCGGGCAAAGTGTTATTGGGTTTTTCTATCTGAAATTTCTCAGTAGCAGCTTGGAGTCTGGATTTGTGCCCGGTTGATGGCAATAGGCTCGCCCCCTATTACATGGGACTTAAAAAATGTGGGTGTACCTGCTACAGGGACACCTCTGCCCAACCCTTCTGGGAAACAAGGCGTGATGTTATGTGTGATTCAAATTCAAAAGTCATTTATTCAAACTAGGCTGAGAATCAGCACTTTTCGAACGACAAAATTACATAAGACAGTCCCCCAAAAACGCCCACCCTTCACCACTTCCTAGTGTTGTAGCTGGGAAGACACACAAGAACATGTCTAAGAACCATCGCAAGAAAACCTGATTTCAAATTTAAAAAAACCGCATTCAAATCGGTTCACCCGTTTAAGAGCTACAGTGCCATAGACAGACACACATAATAGTGGTCAAACTTATTGGCCCTTTGCGAACGTGATCGTGTTATTTTACCCATTTTATACAAGAAGCCCACATATCAGTCTCTCGATATTTTCGTTATCTTTAGCTAAGAACTACCTGAGCCTTCCACTTTACCACAATTAACCAACAAACCCTTCTCTTCCACAGTAAACTGGGTGGAACCCTCAAAAACTCTCCGCGAGCAAGGCATAGACGTGACAGAAACCCTCCTCCTGCGTCGCAAGCTGTTCTTTTCCGACCGCAACGTGGACTCGCGGGACCCCGTGCAGCTGAACCTGCTGTACGTGCAGGCCAGGGATGCCATACTGGATGGCCAGCACCCTGTCACTATGGACAAAGGTAACAGCATATTATTATTAAAATTCGAAAATTAATTGATATCAAATTATATGTCATGCAAACCTAACCTAAAGTAAGTCATTATGATGTCCTCTGCCCTGGGGCAGGCGAAGGGGTCTGTCAGACCTAAAAACCACCCCGGTGTTCCCTTCCCACACTTGGACCGGGGGATCATGAGATCTTGTGCGCCTTCCCCGAAAGTCATTATAGTCCTAGGGCAAGACATAGGGCTAAGTGGGCAATAATATTGTACTGAATAGCTTCGCTTAGAAGTTAACACTGAACTCTCTAGCTTCATTCGGGGACACTAGAATCCTTTGCTACGCTCAGGTTTCATTATGACGCCCGTGACGTATAAGACATTGCTTTATCCCCTTGGTAAATAATCTACTATTATATTACAGGTCTATAATGTTCCCAATGCTGGGACACTGGTCTCCTCTATGTTGGAGGGAAAATTAATTAAAAAATCATTGATATTTTAAGCTATTCATGATGGGTGATGATTTTAATGATTATAATTCTGTAAATGCATATTTTTTATAGTCGCGAATCATATTTTGATCAACATAAAGCCTGACACTGACCTGCAAATTGCTAAAACTTAAGAATATTTGAATTTCGCGGGCTACCTTAGTGCATGGGGGATGCGCTAAAGTCAATCTGCTTAGCTTTTTCCCAACTATGTTGGGGTTGGCTTCCCGTCCAACCGGATGCAGCTGAAAATCGGTATTTTACATGGAGCAACTGCCTATCTGACCTACACAACTCAGAAACGCAGTAATACGATACTCCTTGGTAAGACTGGTTGTCAGACTTTCGGGCTTCTGACGACCCGTAACGACTGTCAAAGATCCAGGAATGACAGCCCAGATGTGCTAAAGTAGCTCAGGAAATTAAAATTTTCTTAGTAAAAGCACAGATGAATATACTCGTAGATGGGTCACTCCGCATTTTAGGTATGAGGCTACAAGTAGATACGCGGCGGGCTCGACTTGTCGAATTCAGTGAGCGTGACGTAGTCAGAAGATATAAGAGTCACGCGATAGAGAGGCAACTTCTAGGTGAATATAACTGTACTGTAACTGTGTTTTTTTTTTAATGATTTTATTTTATTTTGTTTTCCATTTTAATTTTAATTTTAATGAATATTAAAATTTTATGTAATTTAAGAAGGTTGCTTTGTTATTTAATGAATATTAAAATTTTATGTAATTTAAGAAGGTTGCTTTGTTTTATGTGAATGTCGTGTACACCTGTAATTGGTATATATATAAGAGCCCATACCTGTTAACTTTAATATTTAATGTACAATATATATGCTGTTGGCGTACCTATTTTAAATAAATAAATAAACTGTAGGTAATTAGCGCTGTGCGACCTGGATTGCACTTTATTGTGTCGTAACAAGAGTCGCTTTTTATTTAAATGATTTTGCGGAGTGTCCCATCTGTACTAATTTGCTAAGAGCCCGAAGCCTGGATTTGTAATCGATTTAGAGTAATAAGCTCCCTCCCTATTGCATAGGCACAGATTACATATACTAGCATAGGAATTTACACCTCTGGTTACCCCTATGGGGTATAATATAATTGTTATCATGGATTGAGTACATGATTCCCTGCGATGAAATTTTTCGTCGGTTATTTTTTTTTTTATCTGCTGTTCCATACATTTTGACCGCGTAGGTATTGCGCTTAAAGAGGAGCTCGTGGCTAAGTAATAACAGCCGCACGGTTCGATCCATCAGATTAAGCTACGCTTGCCGGGGTTGGTCGTTGATGGGTGACCATCTTTACATACCGAGACTCCTCCGTGCCTCGGAAAGCACGTAAAGACGTTGGACCCGGCTGTCATTCGTGGATCTTTGACAGTCGTTACGAGTCGTCAGAAGCCCAGAGTCTGACAACCAGTCTTACCAAGGGGTATCGTGTTACCTAGTAACTAGGTTGTGGAGGTCAGATAGGCAGTCGCTCCATGTAAAATACTGGTATTCAGCTGCATCCAGTTAGACTGGAAGCCGACCCCAACATGGTTGGGAAAAGGCTAGGCACATGATGAGGTATTGCACTTTTATATGAAAAAGCTGATAAAAAAAAAATAACCAACGAATAATTTCAACGCTGGGGGGTTCTAAATCATGTACTGAATCCACGGTAACAGTTTTCGCGTCGATGTCCCTGCCACCCTGTATATATTAATACTAATAAAATGTGTGTATTGTCAACAGCTTGCGAGTTCGCGGGCATACAATGCCAGATACAATTCGGTGACCACAGGGAAGACAAGCATACTACTGGGTTCTTAGAGTGAGTATTAGTTATCATTAGAGGTTGGATATTCGGATGGATATTTACCAAAAGTTGAGGTGTTGGCTATTATGAAATGCACTTTTGTATCGAAAAAATCCCGGGATTCCGGGATCGACAAATTTAGAGTTCTGATTATAGAATCGAATGTATATTTTCTTACGTTTAGGTGTTAGCTAATATGGAAAGCACTTTTGTATCAATCGCAAAAATCTCGCGATGCCAGAATTGATAAATTTAGTACTTTTTGTCTATAGAAATGCTAGCTAACGTTGTAAAGTAGGTTGCTAAATTGGCATAGCACATAGCGACAAACAACTTGGTGCCTTGCGTTTCGTTAAAAAAATGTTTACAGTATAATAATTTTTATGTTAATATCGCGAAAGTAACTTTCATAAAAGGTATCCGATTAGTTGTGCATTCCCGGATTTTCTGGAATTCCGGGTTTGTTATTATGAAAAAAAAAGTAGCTTCTATAATTTCTTAAAAAAAATTACTTTAGTTAAATTTGCATCCGAATATCCGATCTGAAACGATCGAATGATATTTTTTATTGTATTTTTTTTTCCAGATATCATTCATCTTCATCATCATACAGGGATTTTATTTAAAAAGAAATCAGCTTTTCCCTACATTCTGACGAGTTATGCGTACATAAATTTTTTGCGATTTTTTTTTTGCGAACAGCATATTTTTTTTTTTGCGATTTCAGCTCTGGTCCTATAGTAAAAGTTGGTCATAGTGATGAGTAAAGTCACGTGATTAAGTTTGAGTACTTACTGGAAAAAAAAAATCCTGTATATTTAGATACTCATAATATGTTTATTTAATTCCTTATAGACTGAAAAACCATAAAAATGATCATCATAGACAAACTATATTTTGTTTCATCTCCTTCCAGCCTCAAAGAATTCCTGCCCGCCTCCTACATGAAAGTCAAGGGCATAGAGAAGAAAGTGTTCAAAGAACATAAGAAGCACATCACTCTGACCGAGCTCGACGCTAAAGTGTTGTACACCAAGAGCGCCAGGGACCTCAAGACTTATGGCGTCGCCTTCTTTTTAGTCAAGGTATGTATTTACTTTTTAACCGACTTCCAAACAGGAGGAGGTTATATGTTGGTAGCGTATATTTGTTTTTTTTTTATGTATGTCCACCGATTTCTCCGTCATTTGTGGACCGATTTTGAAAATTCTTTTTTTTGTTTGAAAGGGTATGCTCTCAAATTGGTCCCATATAAATTTTATTAACTTTGCTTGGGTAGTTTTTGAGTTAGCTACAAAATACGCATTTTTGTTCCCACTTAGTATGTAGATGATATGATAAGTTCCTGTCACTGGTAGCAGGTAGTGGTATTCGAATTTGTGTGGGGTAGGTACCACAACTAAAAAGTGAAAAATGAAAAGTTTTTACAAAAAAAAAAATAACTTTAATTTCGGAAGTCGGTGGCAAAAAATGAAAATACAAAACCCAAGACACCGACTTCCGAAATTAAAGTTATTTTTCATTTTGTAGTGTTTTTATTTTTTTGCTTTGGGAAACTAGCTTCATCTTTTCAACTGACCAACTCCTCGACTGTTCAGAAGTGCCTGTAATTAGTTTAATTTAAATAAATGCTTTGGGTTTGAGTTGTGGCTAAGTAATAATAGCCGCACGGGTCGATCGATCAGGTTAAGCTACACTTGCCGCGGTTGGTCCGTGGATGGGGGACCATCTTTGTATACCGAGACTCCTCCGTGTCTCGGAAAGCACGTTAAGCCGTTGGTCCCGGCTGTCATTGTACAGATACCGTAAGCATAAGGATGGCATTATAAGCAAAAAAAGTGGTTATATTACCAACTGTTTACTGCAGCTGCCATTTGTCATGCCATCAACGCAATAGAAGTCAAAATCGGTTGAACGGACTGTAAAAAAGGTTTATTTAAATGTCTAATCTTATTTCAAATGGATATTCGAAAAATCTAGTTCTAACTTTAATATCTCTTTCACAGGAAAAAATGAAAGGCAAAAACAAGCTAGTGCCTCGCCTCCTGGGCGTCACCAAGGACTCAGTACTGCGCCTGGACGAGAAGACCAAGGAGATCCTGCAGACCTGGCCCCTCACCACGGTGAGGAGGTGGTGCGCCAGTCCCAACACATTTACCCTGGACTTCGGGGATTACAGGTTAGTCTTCTCCTGACTGCTTACCGCGTGTCACCTAGTAACTGTGTCGAATAGGAAGTTGCTCCATGTTCTCTAGCGTGACTTCTAAACTTGGGGCTCTGGGTTTTCCATCAGGAATTTCTCAGTTACAAACTTTTTTTTTGGGTGGGAAATTATCAAATAACTTCTTCCGCTCTGGGCGGAGCGGGAGGGCGTGTCAGACTCTTACTGACTGAAACCCACCCGTGTTCCTTCGGCCACGATGTCCCTTTCGGCCTTATTCGCACCCCCGGCAGGCATTCGCCCTAACGGACCCCGTCAGTTCTGCTGACATCTCTTTGAGGCGCGCGTGGAACACAACGCGCCATCGACCCGGGCTTGGTCCTTATCGGACGGCGAGCTACCCATTGCTTACCGTCCGCAAGCCCGCGCCTACGGTGGCCGGGAATCGGCCTGCGATTCTCCTCAGTTACAGCCTGGAGTCTGAATTAGTTCCCGATTGATGGCAATAGAATAATTTCCTATTACATGTAACTTCTATCATAACTGGCCAAATCCACGTGGGCTTGGTACTATAACTTCTGGCTATTCTTTCAGAAAATACTGTCGTGATGATAATTTATGATGTTTATTTGATTTGATAAAAAATTATAACAATTTCAAACAATGAGGGTTTTCTGAAATAACGTCCACTAAGTGGCAGCACTGAGACGTCAGGTCCGGGCGCCTGTCAGAAGTGTCAAAGCGCCTGTATTTTCTTTAGTCGTGACTGAATGATGAACATCATCATATATTTTATATTCATTGTCGAAATGGAAGACCTCTTGTCAAAGTGGCGCCAACTGGTGCCGTGAATTTTCAATAAAACCGTCATTGGATAAAAATATTATTAGAAGGACAGTCGTGTACTGTGTTCATCCTGAAACACTCTTTGTGTCGTTGAGATAAAGTTTAATTTTCTTAATTGTTTTGATCATTTTGTACTATCTGTTTGACCCACAGTTCAACTTTTTTTACGATAGAATATTTAAATGAGATATAATTATGTTTTTATAATGTCCTTTGTGCACAGCGATCAATACTACTCGGTCCAGACGACCGAAGCTGAACAAATCCTACAAGTGATAGCCGGCTACATCGACATCATAGTGCGCAAACAACGCGCCAAGGAACATCTTGGAATAGAGGGCGATGAGGGCTCGGCCATGTTGGAGGACTCCGTGTCGCCTTCCAAGTGAGTACTAATTACTGGGCTTTTCTGGAAATTTTCTGAAAATTTATGGAAAAGCCATGGTCCGGAAATAGATCAATTTCTGTCTTTAGAATCGAGTATGCGTTATCAAATTCATATTCTTTCTTTCAAACATGAGTCCATAGTGTTCGTATCAACAAAATAACTTAATAACTAGAGTTAATAATAAGGAGATAATACTAAAAATATCAACCAGTATGGATTCTTACCCAGTGGGACAGCAGAGGGGAGTCCCACCGATCTGAGAACTGTTATTATTAAACTGATATGACTTGACAATTTCTGATATAATTAGTTTATTCTCCAAATTACAATATTAGTTGTTTTGACAGAACAAAAGATTTTTTTTTTTTGTTTTTACAAGAGGTCGCACATTACAAGTTTAACCAACCTTATTAAGAACACGGTCAGGAGACCGTTAGTAGTGGCGCGTAGCCGGCCGGCTATGGAGGCGGTTCTTTTTCGATGACTCTGGTATACTAGAACAATAACCAACAATCAATAAATATTTGTATTGTCTCTGGTATTACCCTTTTTTTTGGGTGGGAAATTATCAAATAACTTCTCCCGCTCTGGGTGGAGCGGGAGGGCGTGTCAGACATTTACTGACTAAAACCCACCCGTGTTCCTTCGGTTGCCCTGTTGCCGGGGGCCACGATCTCCCTATCGGTTTTCTTCGCACCCCCGGCAGGCATCAGCCCTAGCGGACCCCGTCAATTCTGCTGACATCTGTTTGAGGCGCGCGTGGAACACGTTGCGCCCCCGCCCCGGGCCTGGTCCTTATCGGACGGCGAGCTACCCATTGCTCACCGTCCGCAAGCCCGCGCCTAGGGTAGCCAGAAATCGGCTCGCGATTCCCGCCCCGGGCGTCTCCTCCTGCGGCGGTTAGGGACGTGAGGGCGCGAAATTTGCCTCTCCCTCACGCGTTCCGCCTCCTCCTTCGCGAGCATTACCGCTTCGCAGAAGGAGGTGACGGCCTGCCATTTCCTCTTGCTCCGTACCATGGCCTGAACCAGGGCCGGATTTAGTATTATCCTCACCTCGCGTCCTGTTTAAAAGCAATCGCCGCACAAGTACGCGATCGTCGCGTGCATGTCACTTTTTGTTATCAATCCATATCACCTTTGTCAACAGAGCCAACATCATCCAACACGACACGTTCAAGTCCGGCAAGGTGAACACCGAGTCTTTGGCCAAGCCGGCCGTGCACAGACCCGGTGCCGAAGGTAATTATGTACTATTTATAATAAACAGTGTATTTTGGCTTACACGTCTTATTTGGTAAACAAATTCAGTACAAAAATCGCGAATTTTCGCATCACTAAAACAGTTTCAGTTAGGTATGAACGTTCTGATCTTTGTAATAGTTTCGCAAACAATAACTCAATATAAGTTTGGTTACAGATTAATTTAGATACTTCACTCCGCAAAATCATTTAAATAAAAAGCGACTCTTGCTACGACACAATAAAGTGCAATTCAGGTCGCACAGCGCTAATTACCTACAGTTATATTCACCTAGAAGTTGTCCCTCTCTATCGCGTAACGATCTTCTGACTACGTTACGCCCACTGAATTGTGGAGTGAACCATCTGTGCTTTGGTCTGTGTAAGAGACACTCACGGTGGAAATTGATCTCGAAATCTCAGTACGGTACGCCATAATTGGTTACCAAATAAAACAAGTAAATAAACATGACACAACTTAAAATTGTTTTTATTTTTTAAATACTTTTTCATTTGCTTTGAAGTTTTTATTTTTTGTTATAGTTGATGGGACATCGTATTGTATTTCAATTCAATTAAGCAAAACGCATATCGACCTTAGCAATTAACATTGTCGGATCTACATGTTTGCGATTTTTATTTTATTGCACTAAAGCTCTTAAAATAAATTATAAAATGCCTCCGCAAACATTTAATGCAATAAAAAAGAACGCAAAAATTTAGATCCGACAATGTTAATTGGTACGGTCGATATATTTAATTGTATGTCAGTTTTACACGACTGAACGTTTTCTATAGTTTGACCGAGATCGCTGTTCCGCGCTGTAGGTATGTGCGCGCCGTGAGCGTTGACAAATGAACGGCCTGCTCATTTGTCACGGCACGCGGCGTCCCGCCCGCCGCTCATTCGTCAGTGCTGCCCCCCGCCTCGCCGCGCATTCCTAAAGCTCGGAACAGCCATCCCGGTCAAACTATAGCTCTATTAGCCGAACAGTATTCAAATTTAATACGACATTCCATCAACAAATCACACAATTTTGTATTTTGTTGCCATCGCTTCACACATTATAATTTGCCGGCTAGGAGCCAAGCCGTTCGCCGTGAACCACATGACGGGCGCGCAGCAGACAACCGTGTCCGGACAGATCATCACCGGACACACGCCGCCGGCCGTCAGTATTAGCTTATTTATTTTATTTTTTTGCTTTAAGCCTGGAATACACACTAAATACGAAAAAATTATGAATATTTTACCAACAGGAATGGAGTTCTTTTTGTGGTATCCATGCTTTTTATATTTATTAGCTTGTGTATTTCAGGCTTTATAAATTTTTGTTAAGAGTTTTTGAGGATATAGTTATTTTATCGGTTGTCTCAGCAAAAGTGGCATATTTTGAAAGGTATGCTGTTCTACACATTTTGACTGCGTAGGTATTGCACTTTTTTATGAAACAGCAGATTAAAAAAAAACGACGGATATTTATTTTAGGGGGGTTCAGAATCATGTACTGAATCCATGGTAACAGTTTTCACGTCGATGTCTCTGCCACCCTGTATATGCTGATAGCGCGGTAAACTGTTTGCGCGATGCAGGATTTTGTGTGACGTCAGATCTTGGAAACGTAGTTCTCATGTGACGATGTAGATGGCGCCACAGCAGCATGCACCACTTTTGCTCAGATAACCTTATCCATACTCATTTAATTTTACAATTATATTATAATGACAAACATTTTGTTCCACGCTGCTATCATGGCTACATGTAGTCATCGAAATGGGCTGTGTAGGTATATATTGTATACTCATTATTATACCTAGTAGAAATTATATGAAATAGCTTTTGAATGCCGCGTTTTTCTAGATGTTGCAAGTGCGACTACTTCAGGCGATTTTTTTTCGCACATTGGATTTTGAACGCTCTGCTCAGCGCCAAGAGTTTAAAATCCTAGTGTGTTTTTTCGACGCGCTGGGATGCACTCTGTTGAATTTTCAACGCTCGGCTTAACACCTAGAGTTGAAAATCCCGCCGCAACATTTTTACGTCCGTGCGATTGTGGGCGAAAATTCCGAACGGAAAACCCAATAAGGCCTTGCGTTCGGGATTTTTTACTAGCAGCCTGAAACTTGGATTTCTGACCTTTAAAGGCAATAACATGCCACCTAGCTATTAGTCACCAGCAGGGCTTGAAATACCGGTATTTTTGGAAACCGGTACCATCGGCCTTGGTATGAAACCGGTACCAGTCGTAGTACCTGTACTATTGGTATTTCTAATCAGTATCGATGATGTACCGGTACCAAACTTGTAGGATGGTACTCGTGTGGAACCGGTACCGAAATGGCAAGAACCGCAAAGTACCGGTACAGAACCCGTACTTTTGGTACCGGTTCCAAGCCCTGTTCACGAGTATAAATACGTAACACTTAAGCAAGATTTAAAAGCAATTTTCTTCTTTAATTTTGATATAAATTTTGTGAAGTTACATAACACAGTACAGTATTTCCGAAACCAACCCTTTTCTGAAATTTGTTATTTCATGAGAAAAGAGTTTATGAACTTTGCTTAATTTTAAGGTGTGAAATATCGATATACAACAAAACAAAAACAACATGTAAAAAAACCCTGTGCGATCCGTGAGTCTCAAACTCAAACTCAAAGCATTTATTTCAATTAAACCATTTACAGGCACTTTTGAATTGTCAAAGAATCGGTCAGTTAGTCAGAAAGTTGAAGCTAGTTGCCCATTCCAAAACGTAGATCTCTATGGAGAAGAACGGGCAAGAAACTCCAAGGCCACTCTTTTAAATATATATATTACAAAATTCTGGGTACATTATTCTTGTTGCTTCTATATGTGAGAACAATGTACAAAAAATAATCAAAGCAGTTGAAAATATCTGATTAAAAATAAGCCCTGGCAGATAAGAGATGAGTGTGTTGTTAGGTATCGTACTGAGAGTCTATTTATGCGGTAATTTTCAGGAAAAAAAGAAAAGAAATCGCCACATTTTTTTTTTTTCAATGGGTAAATTTACCGGGTTATTATTACATGAGGCCCGGGCAGCTGTCGTTTAGCGGGTGTCTACAAGTCATAACTTATGACCCCTGTTAAAAATTGCAATTTAATGGATTTGGGTTAATTTTGGTACTAAAAATATGAATTTAAAATAGCAATAAGTAATAAAATAAAACTTTTTGGTAATGTTATTGCAGTACTTATGTGCCCCTTTCGGATCAGACAGGTTTTTTTTTTTACATATTGTATTATACACCTGTCTAAACGCTGTCGCAGGCAGGCGCGACGCGACTCTGGAACGAGAACAATGTCTTTAAAAACATAACAACATCACGCCTGTAATCCCCGAAGGGTTAGGGCAGAGGTGTACCTATAGTACACCCACATTTTGCCAGTTCTGTTTAAGTCCCATGTAATAGGGAGCGAGCCTATTGCCATCAACCGGGCACAAATCCAGACTCCGAGCTGCTACTGAGAAATTTCAGATAGAAAAACCCAATAACACTTTGCCCGACCCGGGAATCGAACCCAGGACCTCATTCTCAGCAGTAGCGCTTGCGACCACTAGAAAAACTTCACGGATATTCTTCTACCGGTGTTGTGTCACGTCTGTCTGTGGTAGCCTGAAACCTTTGATAATACAGATGTAATATTATAATAACAACAGCTTTATCGATTAGTAAAACTACGACTTACTACAACATAGCTGGGGCCTTACTCCCGAAAACGATTCGATTTTGATTTCGTTTTCGATTCGAACTCGATTCTGATCCGAACTCGATTTAAAACCTTACTCCCGAACCAATTCGAATCGTAAACCAAGATCGACTCGAAGTTCGAATATTATCAGCGTCGTTAGGCGTATCCGGCAGATTACGTCACCGTCAAGTGCTTATTGTCTTTGGTTAGTAACTTTAAGTAGTTGAACTTTTTTACTTCTCTATCACTTTCCCACGTAAAAAACGATACCCTAGTGCTTTATTTACACATAACAAACAAAAACTTATGAAAAAACATATGATTTATTATTATTTTTGGGAATAAAGTGTTACCGAAACACAACTTGTATTTAGTTAGTCTGTGCCACGAGCTGTCAAATGTCAAATCGTATGCGAAGAGCGCTGGTTGTTCAAAAGTTTGTGTGTCTGCTGCTGTATGAGTTTATTTAGTTTCATTTCATATTATTAATTAAAACTATTATTATTTATTAACTTTGGTACGAGAGTGTTTTAATGTTTGGTAAATTTTAGCGTGCGTATACGTTTATAAGTTTGTGATTAAAGTTCATGTACTTTTAGAAACCTGTGTGACTATAATGTATTTTCCATCATACGTACAAATGGAGAAGTTGGTGCAATTTTTAGAAGAAAATCCCGGCATTGCCAAACGGCTTATACGTTCTGCACAAGCTCGCCAACAGACAAAACAACAATGGGTCAGAGGTCACAATTTTATTAAATTCCTTGAGTGGCGCAACAAAAGACTATAAGTCATGGGCAAAAGTAAGTCAAACACAGCTGAGATAACGTAAATATTTATGCTATCCGAATGAATGGTAATGGTGTATAGACTTGTTTGGTTAAAACATACTTATAATTTGAAATGTCACTTCGTCTGGTCGGTTTCTTCATGTATGGTGTTAAATCTTATATCAACACATCAAAACACTCGTTCGACCAACAATAATTTCTCAGAAATTCTTCCGAACCCATTTCCGGTGTTATAACGACTAATCCTATGCATATTTCTTCTTGCACGAATATCCATACGATTTGCTTCCTCAAGAACATTGAAAAACAACGCAAGGCGAGCTATAATAATAAAGAATTTGAAGAAATATAGCAGTAAATAACACTAAAAAACCTCACTCGATCTGAATAAAGTAGCTTCTTTGCTATCGTGTAATTTGACGTTTAGTTTCGATCCAACAACTCGATAATCAACTGTCAGATGGCGTGTGGAGTACGAACTTTTCGATCCTAACGAATTTCTCGATCGAAATTAGTTTCACTTCGAACCACCGCACGATCGTGCGCTAGTGTCGGACTCAAGAGTATGAATTGGCATTGAATTCGAATAGAACTCGATTGATTTAGAACTCGAACCTGTCGGGAGTAAGGCCCCTGTTTCTAACACCATTATATTCGTGTTTAGGCATCTCAAATGCAACAAACGCGAGTCACGTCTATCCTGACGGAGCCACAACGTGGGTTAATGTCGACCATCATCAGCGGCGTCGAAATCATCAAGCAGACTGAGGAGGGACTCACCAGGGTATGTACAAACTCTCAAATTATATAAAAATGACCTCAAATCACAAGTAATCTATAAAAGTAAAATGCTGTTCGTTGGTAAACGCATCATTTGAGGACGCCGGACCAATTTGGCTATTTTTTGGGCTCCGTACCTCAAAAAGAAAAAACGGAACCCTTATAAGATTGAAATTTGGTACACATATGTATTTGTGTGACCCAAACACGGACGTGTAACGTAAATAAATAAATTTTGAATATGGGGGTAATTTTTGGGGGCAAATAGAAAACAAGAAATAAGTTTTTCAAACTGTATCGTGTGACATATCAAACAAAAGGGGTCGTTGCGATTTCATAATTTTAAAGTAAATATATTTAAAGATATTTAAGAAAATAGATGAAAATTTACCATTTCATCTAATTATTAATTAATTTACTTTATCTCCGAAACTACTGAGCCTAAAATTTTGAAAAAAAAAGGCAGAGAATGGTTCTTTACCTATAGATTACAGTAAAACCTATAAAAAGTTTATGGTCTTAAAATAACATGGTAAATCTCTCAATATTGTGTGTACAAACTTACATTTGCAGTTGGAATGTATGGGAGAACATGTTTTTCAACTACAATGTTGTTTGTATTTGGGATAAATTCATCCCAACTACGGAACCCTTCATTCCGTCCGATACACATTTGGCCGGTTTTTTTTTTGGGAAACGGATGAATTTGAAAAGTACAAACGTAAGAAAAATAGAAAGCCAACATTTTCATATTTAATTTTTGCAGTGAGATGGTGGTGACTACATTCGAGTCTGTAGTAAAAAACCTCAACTAAGTTTGAATTTTATTCCTCCCCAGGCCACCTTGCCGGCTCTAGGTCACGACGCGGCCTCCGTCAAATGGAAGCAAGTGACGATGGACACCAACAAGCAGGTCGTGACGTCACAGATCGCCGCCATGAACGCGGCCACCGCTCAGGTTGTCACACTTACTTCAGGTGAGAAAAATGTAGTCAAAATCCAAAGAAATTTATCAAAATTAGGCTGAGAATCAGCACTTTTGAACACTATTCCTACCGGCTTCCCTTCGGATGTTCGCATCAGCAAGTCTACAGTTAATGAAAAATGGCATAGTCAATAGTGTCTACTATTGCCAAAAAATATAGTTACACCATGGGTATTTAATTCACCGTAAAACTCTTTTCAGACTACGCTATAATATAAAAGCATATAGTTCATAATAGCACAACAATATCGCGAACTATACATTATTATGGACACGTTCACACTTCACTGTACGATATAATGGTGCCGATTCCCTTGTTTCATTAAGAAAAGGACAGAAGATAAATTTTAGTTTAGTCCTGTCAAATTAATCAGCGCTTGACGTAAATTGACGTAATTTTAGTAGGCAAGTTTTTAATCACGTCTAAACTTGTATGGAGTAGTGACAGGCGCTGATTAATTTGACAGGACTAAATTAAAATTTATCTTCTGTCCTTTTCTTAATGAATTAGAAAGAAAAGGATGCACTGAACTTAAATTTAGTTTAGTTTGTGAACAAGGGAATCGGCACCATTATTGGCTTACCATACGCTGTGAAATTGAGCGTGCGCTGAGTCCATGCTGTGCTCTATCGTGCGCCGCCCTCTTCCTCCTCCCTCACCCCCCCCCCCCCCCCCCCCCCCCGGCCGTCCCGCAAGCGAAACGAGTCAAGAGCTTGCCATATACTATAAATGCTTGCGATTATATCGCGTAATGTGAACGCCATGCTATATAGTATACCATTAGGTCCTTATTTGCTATATCACAATAGTATAGCGTAGTCTGAAAAGAGCTTACCGTTCAAACAACAAAAATGCCTATTTCTAGCTTTGAATTAAAACAACAAAAAAAATTCGTAAAATAACCAGGCGCCAAAACGTCATAATTGGGAACTAAAAATTCATACAATAGCCATCCCGTCATGACGTCATTTTGCACCGCTTGATAAGGACGAGAGCAAGCCGGTCTACAACGGGTTACGATAGAGACAGATATTGAAAAATGCATCAGCGAGAATGAGATGGAGGAATATTGCACTTTTTACTTAGTTTTCACCTGTTCAAGTGTATTTTATTCGATTCTCTATATTCCTTTAATCATTTTAGAATTTATTATAGAATCTACTTTTAGTTCTGCTACTTGGCGATAGATGGTGTTAAATTCAGTTAAGGAAAGACTTTTATTTTTAAGTAAATTAATATGTTTACTTTATTCATAAGTAAAAGTAAGTTAAGACCAGCTCCACTTCGGCTTCTCACAAAAATTTACACCTCACCGCTGCGGCAAGGTTTCTTTACGGCCTATAAACCGCGCCGTAGAAAAATCTTGTCCATCAACAAGCTTATCCATACAACACTGACGACCATGCCCACACTAAACGATTAAATCATAGGTTTTCACGGCAAGAAAAACGTGTGTGTACAAAGCTGCCGTCCTTACGAAAAGTGCAATAACTAGGTTAAACCTGATTTCGAAAAAAATGCGGGTAAAGGTTTTGTTTGTAGGTATCTCCAACACTATACATGGTATACAAGGCAAATTCGTCATAGATACGTAAAAAGTGTCTAAAAAGAATATATAGATCTCGTTCTGCAAATTCCGAATATGTACTTATCTCAATTCAGCGCAAAACTCGAGTTACTGCACTTTTCGTAAGGACGGCAGAAAGGGCCTTCCGATTTGTAGGGTTCATATGACATTCCAGCTTTGTCTCACAACACATCAGTTATAAACAGACCTGCTGTTGACCGTACTATTTACACGAGTCAAATTTGTACGTCCTTTCGATTATCGCCTATTAAATTAATAAAATCGTCCTGTCACCATCTCCCCCCACAGGAACCGAGGAAGTGGACCACACGGCCGTGGGCGCGGCCATCACGACGATCACCAGCAACCTGCCGCAGATGACGAAGGGCGTGCAGATGATCGCGGCGCTGCTGGACGACTCCGAGCACGAGGACAAGCTGCTCGACGCCACCAGGAAGCTGTGCAGCGCCTTCACCGACCTGCTGAAGGCGGCCGAGCCGGCCACTAAGGAGGTAAGAACCCTGAACACTCTAAGCCCACTGCTGGACATCGGCCTCTCCAATCATACGCCATTGGCTGAGCCAACGACCAAACCAACTTTTGTAGAGTTGCTGCATTCCGGTTTGTAGGGTATAGACGCCGGTGTAATTAAAAACACGTGTCGTCTCAATTTCCCTTAGGTCGACAGCGCATCTACAATACTCTGCTATCCGGTAAACATGAATCCAAGAGTAATAATGAAGAATCCAACAACTTCAATAAATTTTTGTATACATTTAAAACTATTGCCACAACACATTTAATGAACATAACAGACTAAGGGCTGATTGTTCCAATTTCAATTTTCTTTAATCCATGGAATATATTTTACGTCTGACAGATGTTGTGTCAAAAAAACTGTCAAAATTTCAAAATTATTCTTTAGATGCAGATATCTAGGTTTATTCATAAACGTTGCTTAAAGTTACGAAACGTTTAAACGTCAAAACAAATGGTTAGCTGACTTTAATCACTAGATAACTTGACAGCCTAGTTCTCTATTACCTACATACCGTATAACTATTTTCTTAATGTCCCTCGGCAAACTTCGTGTTTTGGCAGTCGTCGGATTTCTATCAGTTGCCCTTTGCACTTGGTGCAGACCGGACGCTCTTAATCGACTTGGAAGTATATAGAGTTGTTAATACTCTTTTAACTTTTTTAAATGGGAAGAAAGCTGCTAAAGTCGCAGACACGAAAATAGTTTAGTTCACATGGAAATCAAAACAAAACAACAAAAAAGTACTTAGTTCTGAATTCAAATTATTATACAAGATAAATCTAATAATTGATGGAAATGGAAATTAGCATTCGTTTGTATTCGGAAATGCGATGATTCCCGAGGGATATTAAGAAAATAGTCAGGCTGTATGTAATTGTAATTAAAACACTTTTTTTCATAAACAATATAACTCACAGTAACCCCCATCTATTTCCAGCCGCGCCAGAATCTCCTAAACGCAGCCTCCCGCGTCGGAGAAGCATCCACAACAGTCCTCTACACCATCGGCGAGGAAACAGAAGAAGACAAGGAGACTCAGGTAATAGACCCCAAGCGAAACCCTAAGAAATCTTACTTGTATAGGAAACTTAATTACTGCTATGATAATTTCTACAAAGTATTTTTCGGCAAAGAAAAAGGGGATTCGTACGACACTGACTTTGAAAATGTTCACATAGGCAATGGAATGTCTAAAGACGTAATTGATGATGGCATTTACGAAGATGTCGATACGACACGTAATTGGGGACTCGATGTTATCCAAGAAGAGTCTGATAGCGATTATTACAAAAGTATCGATTATGCTAACATGCTGTTCAAGAATCGGCCGGAAAAATCGAATAGCGATAACGATTTTGAATCGATTGTTCAAAATTGTGAGGGGTATTTAGATAGCAGTAATCCAAAGTTGTATCCGAAAACTATTTATGATAAGATCTATAATTTTAAGAAGGATTTCTCTAATCATGACTACGCTAATGTTAATTATGACGTTAAAAGTAATATCGATAAATCTAACTTGAATAACGAAAAATCGAATATAAATATCGATAAAACTAACAACGAAAACGTTAACATAGACTTTAACAGACGCACCAAAAACGATATACTCCGCGAACAGTTCTTCCTATCAGAAAATATCGATAAAAACGATATTAATGATCAATTCAATCGATTTAACGGTAAAAAAATCGAATGCCACAGCATAGTCAATGACATAACTAAATCAGGCCCAGATGTCAAAGTATCAGGGTCATTAAATATGAAATTGCTGAACCCAGACAGATACAATCGCGTTTTAACAACAACAGAGACATTCATGGAGACGGCTGACGCAAGTTTCACTAAAACCCAAATATCGAAACTACGACACGATGGCTTCGAAAATTTCGTCAAGAAAAGCGAACGATACTATACTAGCGAGACTGGGGACAAACATACAGAAATTTTGAACGATTCTACTGAATCTAACGCTAAAACTGAGATTAGGATATTTTATAACCCGACTTTTAAAACTACAAGCGAAAATATTCGAGGTTTTTGCCAATTTTGTAAGCGTAAATGTCCTAGGACCGAAGAGAAGTGCTGTCCTAAGTGTGAATGTTTGGAAATCGAGCTGGCGACGATTTGGAGAGATAATTGGCTGAATATTTTGTGTTTGTTGTCCATTTTATTTATGTTGTTAGCGTTGTTGATACAGTGTTTTATGCCCAAAGATGTGTGTGGAGGGGATAATAGTACGGAAGCTAGTGAGAATTGTTTTGATATGATGTAGGATGGAAAGGGGGCGTGTGCTTCGTTTTTCCAAAAATATAAATATTTTGACACCCAGTTTACAAAAACGATTTAGTTTATCTTTGGTTAGCGAAAATGTTTCTAAAAAACCTTAAAGAATTTAATTCAATAAAATACGGTTAAATAATGTAATTTCTTGAAAAAAAAAAAAAACTATATAGTCCGTCAGTCAAATAATAAAAAAATATTAGACACGTATTTTTTGCTTTATCATATTAATCAAAAATGACTTAGATAAAACGCATTAAAGTTGGGGAGTGAGGGTCGCTACGTCACAAGTATAAAATCTACATACTCGTGACGTCATGGCACATTTTAACTCAATGTATCGTCGTTATCTTTTGATTACGTAAAAAAGAAAAAATACGTGTCCAATATTTTTTAATAATCTACCTGACGGATAAAATATTTTTTTTTTCATCATTCCTACAAGCAAACACAGACAGACTGAATTTTTGTTAACATTATTAGTATTTTTCAAAATTTATGCGTTTATATTTTTGGGAAAATTATAAAGTATGTGTGATGGAATGGTTTCCGGTGGCATATTCCTATGGTATTAGGGACCTATAATTATTATGTATCTTAAAATTGTCCATAGTGGTATTTCGTTCCTTATGAATACCCCCAGTGTATTAAATAATGCTCTTATAGAGAATCTGAGTCAAAGAATCTTCAATGTGTCTGAAAAAGCCTGTTTTCATTCACAAGGAAAAATAAAAAACCGGCCAAGTGCCAGTCGGACTCGCGCATGAAGGGTTCCGTATCTATAAAAACGGCAAAAAAATCATGTCTGTTGTATGGGAGCCCCTTAAATATTTATTTTATTCTGTTTTTTTTAGTATTTGTTGTTATAGCGGCAACAAAAATACATCATATGTGAAAATTTCAACTGTCTAATTATCACGGTTCATGAGATACAGCCTGGTAACAGACGGACGGACGGACAGCGGAGTCTTAGTAATAGGGTCCCGTTTCACTCTTTGGTTACGGAACCTTAAAAATTATCAATTGGTTTCCACTGCTGGAAATAGGTTTCTCAGATCATTAAAGTCAGATAATGACTCGGAAACCAGCATTAAATACCTAAAGAACAATTAAAGTTTCTATAAAATCTTGTCACTTGGACAGAAAATGGTACCAGGTTCGCGTTTTAGTATAGATACGAGTATATCTATAAATAATCTTCCCTTTAAAGTATTCAAAAATATACAAGTATTTTAAAAGTATTCCTTTAATAGCCTCTCTAGGCATTAATATTTACATAAATATTTTAATATAATAAATAAAGCACGTTTTTATCTTTATAGTATTAAAAAATCGTCTTTTTCCTTGTTTTCACGTTTTCTTGTTGGGTAAAAGATAATCAAAATTATAAAGACAAATGAGTTAGGGAAAAGACTGCACTATGACATTTTTTTATAGTATGTAAGGTTATATAAATTTTGGGAGTATATGATTCACATAATTTAAGTTAAAAGTTCGAAAGCATGCTACGATTTGCGTTTAAGAGAATTATCCCTCTCTTGGTCTCCGCCGCGAGAGGGATAACTTTTCTATCTGACCAGATAGAAAAACCGGCCAAGTGCGAGTCAGACTCGCACACGAAGGGTTCCGTACCATTATCTATAAAAGCGGCAAAAAAATCAGGTTTGTTGTATCGGAGCCCCCTTAAATATTAGCGGCAACAGAAATACATCGTCTGTGAACATTTCCACTGTCTAACTATCACGGTTCATGAGATACAGCCTGGTGACAGACGGACTGACAGCGGAGTCTTAGTAATAGGGTCCCGTTTTACCCTTTGGGTACGGAACCCTAAAAATTATCCCTCTCGCATGGCCTTTTTTTTTTTTTTTTTTTTTTGGGTGGGAAATTATCAAATAACTTCTCCCGCTCTGGGTGGAGCGGGAGGGCGTGTCAGACTCTTACTGACTAAAACCCACCCGTGTTCCTTCCTATGCCATGTTGCCGGGGGCCACGATTTCCCTATCGGTTTTCTTCGAACCCCCGGCATTGGCATTGGCCCTAGCGGACCCCGTCAATTCTGCTGACATCTCTTTGAGGCGCGCGTGGAACACAACGCGCCGTCGACCCGGGCTTGGTCCTTATCGGACGGCGAGCTACCCATTGCTCACCGTCCGCAAGCCCGCGCCTACGGTGGCCGGAAATCTTCCTGCGATTCCCGACGCCCAGGGCGTCTCCTGCTGCGGCGGTTAGGGGCGCGAGGGCGCGAAATTTGCCTCTCCCTCACGCGCTCCGTCTCCTCCTACGCGAGAATTACTGCTTCGCAGAAAGAGGTGACGGCCTCCCATTTCCTCTCGCTCCGTAGCATGGCCCGAATCAGGGCCGGACGCGAGAGATCACCGCCGCCGATCGCATCCACGAGGACACGGCGATGCCCTGCCCAAGCCGGGCAGACCTCCACCGTGTCCTCCGGGCGATCCACACAGTGACGACACCCGGGCGTTTCCTCCCGCTTTATCCTGAACAGGTACCTCCCGAAACAGCCGTGTCCGGTGAGTACCTGCGTCAGGCGGAAGGTGAGGACGCCGTGGCGCCTCTCTAGCCACTCCTCAAAGAGGGGTCTTATCGCCTCAATTGTGGCGTGCCCAGCGCTGGGTTGCGACAATCGCAGTCTCCATTCCGCCATGAGATCCCGCCGGAGCTCTGTCCGCTGTGCCGCGACTTCTTGCGGCATCGGAGTTAAGCCCCGGCGCTTCGCCTCCTCGCGCCACTCCCAAATGTGCGCGAGGACTCTCGCATGGCCTAAGATCGAAATATTTGCATTGATAAAGGCTATGGCAACGTATTCAACTGACTATCTACTATGGTTTGAAAGATACAGCCCTGAGACAGACAGACAGACGGATAATTATATAACGTAGGGTTATTAATAGGGTCCTGTGTACACCCTTTAGGTACAGAACTTTAAAGAACATTACCCTCCTTTTGAACTCCGTCGAAGTCGGATAAAAATATGTGAATCATAATACTTTCCTCTAGTTCCACAACAAAGGGTTAACGTACTAACTATCAGTTAGTTTGACTTAATCTTTAGTTCGGTAGACCAATTGTTGGTAACGGTAAAGTGTAAACTAGGGGTGGGTCGTTACGTGATTTTCGCGAAACGTAGCGTCAGCTGTTTTGAAAACACATGATTTTAGTATAGTTTGACCAATACCACTGTACCGCGCCTTAGGAAGGCGCGCGGCGAGACGGGACAGCAGTGCAGGCCGCTAACTCGTCGTCGCTCTCGGCGCACGGCGTCCCGCCCGCCGCTCATTGGTCAACACTGCCCCCCGCCTCGCCGCGTATTCCTCAGGCGCGGTACAGCGGTATTGGTCAAACTATAACTACTTATTTTTTCAATTTCTATTCGGTGATTCTATCGAAGTATTTCAGTTATTTTGGAAACGAAAATATAGCTAATTACCAATGTAATACGTTACATATCACAAGCTTTACGTTTTTGAAACGATTAAGTTTTTGTAGCTACATATGTAGACAGTCCTAAGCCTGAATAAAGTACGAAAGAAAAATAAAATATCGCGAATGTGACATTTTTTGTACGAAAATCAGATTTTTGTTGTATTTCAATCTACACGTTCAAATTAGTGACGCTGCATTTAAAAAAAAAAACGTAAAAAATGTCAAATTCGCGGTATTGGATGCCGAGCGACGATATGCAGTTACATAATTAAAGTAATAATGACACAAATAAACTTCCGTTTGTACTTTATTCAGGCTTAGGACCGTCTACATCGAAAATGTAACTATTTACAAAATAACGTGTTTACAGTTTGACTCGAAACTAGCTATTCAGCTACATGCTTTGTAGCTAGTTATTGTAACTAGTGACGTAAAATAACCCCCATATCTAGTATAAACATAATACACTAACTTCACTGTTAGTAGATATTATAGTTTTATTGTGTAGGCTTTTGTGGAACTGGGCATCTTAGGTGGAAGATGTGGTTGAAATGCAAGTGGTATACTCGCTTATGAGATGTTATAGCAAAAAGATTCCGACGAATTGAGAACCTCTTCCTGTTTTGAAGTTGGTTAGTTAGTCCTTGATTGCTAGTCAAAAATTCATCACAATTTTCAGGCCGAATTTATTAAAATGATCTGGATTTTTTGATCCAATCATGCATATAAATATTTGGAAGGTTTGCAAAAGTCTAGTCCAATTAAATCTGAAAATTTGTAAGTAAAATTATTAGGAGTAGATTTATTATAATACACTTGTGAGCAACAAAGTCAGTCAAATAAAAACTGAATGAAGACAATTAATTTATAACATAAAAATCTGGCTGCTATAAAACTTAGGTTTGACTTTGTTTTTGGAGTTATTAAGTTTAATTGTGAGTAATCACAAGCGCTACTGCTGAACATGAGGTCCTAGGTTAGACTCCCAGGCGGGGCAAAGTGTTATTGGGTTTTTCTCTCAGGAATTTCTTAGTAGAAGCCCGGAGTCTGGATTTGTGCCGGGCTGTTGGGAATACGCTCGCCCCCTATTACATAGGACTACTGGCGAAATGTGGGTATATTGTAGATACACCTCTGCCCAACCCTTCGGGGTAACAAAGCGTTATGTTATCGAGTGACTTGTTCCCGCATTTTAGACCCCACGTTTTAGTTGCTCATGAGTATAATAAGAATCTCAACGATCGTCATTCTTTGCCAATATTATGAGCCATAATAAATATATCATCACAATCTTGCCATCACAAAGACATAAGCGAGTTTATTATAACCCTTATAGTGCTTCCTTACACAATGGTTCATGCTGGACTTTAAGGCGTTATTCCACTGCTGCGTAGGATGTGCACGGAGATGTAACGTAGCCGCTAGCCACTAGCGTAGCCGTGGGCTGCAACGGAACGACGCCTTAACATTTCGCATGCATAAAAACGACCTATAAACTTGAAGGACATACTTATGGGTGTGTACATATGTGCGTGACATAGGAAGAAGGCGTGAGTTTATCTATGGGCATTGGTCGAAGATGGACATCATACATCACGGGATATAGAAAACAGTATTTATAATGTGCACATATCGAAATGAGGGAATCTATGCTTAATTTTATAGACGGAAAAAATATTAGAAAAAATCTAAATATTTTTTTAAAATATTTTTATGGATTTTTTAAATTAAACGGTGTAACTTTTAAACTAAATTATCTAGCGATGAAACAAACTCCATAATTATTGGCAGTAATTAGGCGTCCTCATAAAATGAAAATTCTGGAAAAAAATCTACCCTCAATTGAAAATAAACATGTTTTTTTTTTTTAAATGTTTACATTAATCGTAAAATTTCTCAGACGCCCAAACGTACCCTTAAAAAAAATATATAACAAAAATATTTCGATTTTTTAAAAATATTTTTCTGTGGTTAAGCATAGATTCCCTCATTTCGATATAAAATTTGCACATTATAAAGACACACTGTATACACCACGAATTTACTTCAGTTGGTAAGATTTTAGTTTTTCGTGTAAACTAAGTACGTACGGACATACGGTACCTCCGTACGTCCGTTGGGAGTATGTAAGGATCGTAGCAAGTGGAGTTCTGTAGTTTCTGCCTACCCCCCATGGGAAGACGGCGTGAGTTTATGTATGTATGCATACGTTCACCTTGAACCATTGTATAAAGAAGCATCATCACAATTTACAATAAATTTTGTTTTCATTTATTTTTGTCAACAATAATCTTAATGCTTACTAATCTAGTCTTTATTTTTTTCCCTTTTTTTATTAAAAGCATTAAGGTAATTGGCAGCTAAGGGTCGGCGTAACCTGCTAACTTATTAAATTGGACGTCAAAGTGTGCCGACCCTTATTTTTTTATTTATTTTTGTTATTATCTGGCAGCTAATTTATATCTTATTTATTTCGGTTCTGAATTCTTTACTTGTACATATTTTTCTGGTTGTCTTTTTTTTAAGTTCTAGTACACATCGTCGAATAATTTAAAATATAACATTAATTGCGATATTCATCACTGAAAGTTCTAAGTAAGATTTTAGTCACGAACTTGTGTTACAAAATGCGATTAATCGACGGTGTGTACATTTACTAAATCTGTTAATGATGTCTTTGTATATATGTCCTTTTTGCATTTCTAAATAATCATGTCGCATTATTAATTAAATTTATAAATATTACTAATACTTGACAAAAAAAAGGTTAATAATCCTGAGAAAGAAAGACTTTGTCAAAACTTCTAGATTTTGTCTTTAGATACCACAAGCAACAGCGTAATTTATTATAAATTTTATAAATTAATATGGTGGATTTATACAATGCAAAAAGTCACACATATGCAAGGACTCAAAATATTGCCATCACGAAGTACAAACATACGGATTGCCATTTTATATGAAAACAGAGGTTTATTTTTAATTTAATTCTTTTGCCATTTATTTTTTAAACGCTTGGCGAGTTTCGAGTTCAATGAAAATACGGCAAACCTGACTCATTTAATTATAAAAGTAGAATGCCAAAATAATATTAAAAATATCACTAATTTTTTTTTATAAGTTGGATGTTACTTAATTTTTTGAGTAAAGACTGATCTTTTATTACTTACTTATTAATTTTTATAGTGTTATTGCCTTTATATGTTTTTGAGTATCTTATTTTTATCTTCTCACTCGAAACTCGTCAGCCACTCGACATAGTTATTTTTGTAATTATTTTAATACAATTGGAAGCAGAATGATTGTACCGGTATTTCCAAGTTAAGTTAATTTTCCTCCAAGTATTTTATTTGACCATTTGAATCTCATGACATTTATTTATTAAGCATAAGTAACGTTGATTAATCAAGAATAACATATCAAACCTTTCAAAGTCTAAGATATATAAATACTGGTACAATTTCTCTGCACCCCAGTGTACGGTTGTGGTTTCTTTAATTTTCACTGCCATGTTGGTTATTTTTGGTTAATACATTTGCTTAAAAAAAACAATTGTTTTATTTATAACTAACTGTCTCGAAAGTAAATGTATTTAGCAAAAATAACTAACTAATTACCCCCCTGTATATTGACGGAATAACATCATGCTGTATATAGCCCGTGGAAACCTGGACAATCGTCTGAAATCTTCAATACACCTTCTCTGTATCAGAAGAGATCTTTGACCTGCATTGGAACAAATACAGGCCGACCAATAACAATTGAAAAATTGTTTAAAAATGTCCATAACTCATAACATACTAAAGACATTTAATTTGCTAAATATGTACAAAGCATTTCAATGTAAAGGAGTATTATTATAATCTACGCAATTTAAATGCAATAGGCTCGCCCCCTTTTACATGGGACTTAAACATAACTGGTGAAATGTACTGTAGCTACACCTCTGCTCTCCCTTTAAGGGTAAACTAGCGTGATTATATTATTATATGAAGGCATAAATATCCAAAAAATAATAATTATTAAGTTCCAAAACAAAATCACATCATAACACAGCGCCATACAAGCACATTTCACGTTCGATACGTAAGGAAGTAATTCCACACATTGTCAAGAGATGGCGTTGTTATAAAAATAAACACGTGACCTAGATAGTTGAGCGGACAGATGTCTGGTTTTTATATCGTGTATGTCGCGAGCTCGATGTCTGAGTGGAGACTAATGTTCGGCCTAGATTCTTGACTAGGGTGAATGTTTTTGTTGGATATGACGGGAATTAAAGATACTTTTCGATTATAATAATATTCTAAGGTATAAAAATAAGTTAGGAAAACTTCACAGTGGTCAACGATAAATAAAAAAACAAACAGAATTAACATGAAATTTTGGGCAAAAACCTCAATCGGGGCTTATATAGAAAAGACAAATTCAAATGTCATTTATTCAAACTAGGCTGAGAATCAGCACTTTTCGAACGTCAAAATTACATAAGACAGTCCCCCAAAACGCCCACCCTTCACAAAAAGGGTCGTGTGACAAATAATATGTAGAGAGATGATAAATTAGCTAATAAAAAACGTAACAATCATAACCAAAACATTCCGAATACTGGCCATGTTATAATTGACGGATACACGTAACATCAAAAGTATTTTTACGTCCGAGACAGTTTTTATTTATGCGAACACAACGTAGTCAACGCTTGTGTAATTCATAAAAAGTTCATCGTAATATTTCAGACATGTTTGAATGCTGAAACATTTATCAAGACTGGACATTTTCTTTATCAACATTAGATAGGGAATTTGTACTCTGTTATTTTATTGAATGATTTGTGTAGGAATTGATTGTTAGAATAGTGTAAGGAGGAAAGAATCCTCAAATAAAAGTATTTTTTTTTGGTTTGTTTTTGTACTACCGTACTTCTAAATAAAATTTTCAGGGGTAATTGGCATGAAATCAATGTAATCATTACCAGTAATATTTTTTAAATTTGCTTCAAAGACTTACCATAGACTTTCTTTTCCGTTCTTCTTCATAGGAATCTATGCTTGGGAACGGGCAACTAGCTTTAGCCAGCCCCGGATCTAGAATTTTTTTGAGGCGGGGCAAAAACTACCGTCTGCCGCCCCCCGCCAATATTATATTGTTGCGCCAAGTTAGCCCCCGTGAAATTAAAATTTTCTCAAAATGAAAATTTTGGCAGCAACAAATTGTATCGATCGATAATGCGCCAATTCAACAGGGGCGCCAAAACTGTTGTAAAAAAGAAAAAATAGAAAGATTATAAATGTGCTGCGCGTCTCATTTATTGCAAAGTTGCTGTGTGCTGGGCGGTGCACTTGTCTGCTACGCTTAAATTTGTCGCCCCCTGAAGTTGCCCCCCCCCCCCCCCCTAGATCCGGGGCTGGCTTCAACTTTCTTTCTACTGAATGTTTTAAAACATTGATTTTAATATTTTCTTTTTTTCCCACAGGATATCCTCCTATCCCTGGCTAAGGCAGTAGCCAACACAACAGCCGCGCTCGTCCTCAAAGCTAAGAACGTGGCCGCGCAGTGTCGCGACGACCAGCCGCTGCAGAACGCGATCATCTCCGCCGCCACGCACTGTGCGCTAGCCACCAGCCAGCTTGTCGCTTGTGCTAAGGTAAGGAAGATAGAAAATGCGTTTGAAAGTAAAAAGAAAAACAATCAAAATTGCTTGCTCTTTTTTGAGAAAATCGCACATAAGTACCAGTACAGAACATCCTTTTTTGGAGTGTGCTAAAAACACAACTAGCAATGCATTTTGGATAATTGATTTTTAATTTTCGAATCTCCGGTTGAAATTAAACAAATTATTATTCTAAATTTTTCAATTTTAATAATAAGTTTTATTCTACAGCCTGTTTGGCCTGGTGGTCGCAAGCGACTGCTGAGCGTGGGGTTAAATTCCCAAGTCGGGCAAAGTGTTATTGTCTTTTGTCATTAGAAGTTTCTCAATAGTAGCCTATTGGTGCCCAATTGCTGGCAAAACGCTCGCCCTTTATTACAATATATAACTTCTTCTTTTCGTCTGGTTAGTGACTAACCTGGTGTCTGAGTTTTAAAGCCGCTCATGGGCCTTTGACTTGGATTCACATGCCGTCGAGAAATATCTCTCAGGCATGCCGGTTTCCTCACGATGTTTTCCTTCTCCGTTTTTGAAGTAACTGATAATTATACAATACGCACATGAATCTGAAAAGTCCAGAGGTGCGTGCTTTGGGTTCGAACTCGAGACCTATGACTTGGCAGTCTGACGGTCACAACACTAGGCTATCACTATATAACTGACATCCCTTTGGAGAACACAGGTGTTGAAATCCGTCGTCAAAGTCTGTAAATTAAGACATATGAAAAGTGCTGTTTCTCAACCCAATTTAAATAAATAAATTATGATTTGAATATTTGTTCTCTAGGTGGTAGCCCCAACTCTCCACAACGCAGCGTGTCGCGAGCAGCTCACCAGCGCCGCGCGGCTGGTGGCGCAGGCGGTGGAGAGGCTGGTGGAGGCGTGTGGGACCGTGCCCGACAGTGCCGCCCCAGGTATGTCTACATCATCATCTGCCTTTTCACTACTTCGGGTTTAAGTATTCAAATCTTACCACTCAATATGTAAGTGACGCTATAAATTGGCATCCATAGGTACAATACGCGCCACGAAAGATGAGACTTGACGCCCGGTCCCTTCCTCCCTCAGACCTCCTTATTTACCCATGTGCGCAGACCTCATACCGCTAAAGAGACCCATAAATCGACTACTGCGCAAGTCAAACCACGTGGTGTGTCAAGTCTCATCTTTAGTGGCACGTATTGTACATTTTCAGATCCAATTGCTTACACTTTCATCTGATACTTATGAAAAATACCATAGTTTGGGGTCGGCTTCCAGTCTAACCGGATGTCAGCTGCATCCGGTTATCAATACCAGTATTTACATGGAGCAACTGCACAAAATCAATAATTTAATTTGTTTTCAGGAGTGGAACATTTGACAGCGGCCGCACATAGAGTCACTGAGGAGCTGGAGCGATTATTGGCGCATTGTGATCTAGGTGAGTACCAGGGGTTGATAAATAATCTTATAACAGGTTCATATGGGCCCCTAAGTGGCTATTGTACACAGAGTGATTTTTTTCCAATGGAACTTTAATTCCATCCGAAACTATGAAGCTTAGAAGAAAGTGGTTAATAATAAGTCGATGTGGGGAAAAAACTAAAATTGATTTTTTGCATTGTATGATGAAATTATGAAAGTTCTTCGGGTAAAGTCTTCCCTATCTATAAAAAACCCCTGTTAAAATGTAAAAGTGCATTAACGGATACTCTTTAATAGTCAGATTAAATATTCATAATCATAATCATAATCATTTATTCGCTTTGAGAGTAGGTACATAAATGAAGGTGTTCACAAAATGTTGAGATCCCTGTACAATCTACCAATAAGGCATGCAAACATGGAACAAGGAAATTTTATTACAATAAAAAAACAAATGAAAATCAGAGTCAAATTAAAATTAGCAAAAAAATAAATTAATCAAAAAATTATATAATTTAAAACTAGCATAATAATAATAATAAAGAAATATACAATGTCAATAATTAAATCTAAAGATTAGGGTCATTTAAAAAATCATTAATTGAATAGTAACACTTATCAAGCAATAGGGCTGTCAGTTTCTTTTTAAACATTTGGATTGGGTAATTTTTTAAAATATTTGGTATTTTATTATAAATGGTGGGACCCATGCCGAAAACACTTTTCGTTAGTAAAGCTGTATTGTAACTACCATTTTGTAATAGGTTCTTATATTGACTTCTAACAGGCCCTTTTCTAGTTTCTGACACTGTTAGAAACCATCGAAGAAACCCATACCTATACACCGTAAGGACTATTTCTGCTTGCAGCGCTCGGCCACTATAGTAACGGTTACCTACGAAAAAAAAAAGGGTCGTGTGTACGGGATTTTGTTTTCAAATTGCTTAGTTATAGATTTCTTCGATGGTACGTTTGGTCTTGGCGCAGAGTAATCAGAGGGTTAGCTTCTAAAGAGCGTGCAAAATTTATACCTATTTTGGTAGGGTTGGCACAGGAGGTTAAAAAAAAACTGGCACTCCGGGAGTACCGACAGAAGTGAAAACTTGAACAATTTAAAAAATACTTCTTAAACCTTTAAAGTAAAAATACTTGCAAAGAACATTGATCCGTAAAGTAATATAAATAAAGAGCACAGTCGCGTTTACAAAAATGAGGTGTCGGTAACGGTGTCGCGAGTTCAATTGTTTTTCCCATCTCAAAAATGCCCAACGCGCCTAAAGAAGTTTTCACTTCAATAATTATAATCAAGATACTACTTATCTAGTGGAGTCTTTAGGATGATAAAATTGAAACTGAAATGTTTTAATTCTTAGTAGTGTTGCTCATACACACAGTAAAATAAACAACCATATTTACACTCTCTTTTTTATTTATTTATTAAAAAAGTACAAAACACACAGTTTAAAACACTATTAAGTTTTACGAAACGTAAATAAACACGACACGTGATGCTTACGCGCAGTCCTGAGCGATGCAACTGGCCGAGCCGGTATGAACCGGTTTTTCCTCGTACGTGACGAGGCCGCCAGTTGCACGCACACATGCGCCTCATGCTTGTAGTAGTGTAGTGTACCTATCATAGCGCGGTTGTAAACTCAAACTCAAAGCATTTATTTCAATTAAACCATTTACAGGCACTTTTGAATTGTCAAAGAGTCGGTCAGTTAGTCAGAAAGTTGAAGCTAGTTGTCCATTCCAAAACGTAGATCTCTATGGAGAAGAACGAGCAAGAAATTCTTTTAAATATAGATACTACAAAATTCTGGGTACATTATTTTATTATTTTTTTATTATGTACAAAAAATAATCGAAAGCAATTGAAAATATAAGATTAAAAATAAGCCCTGGCTCAATCAACTGACGGCGCCCGTTCACGAACATGACGCGTGGATCAGCACCATCCAGCTCAACCATTTTGTAGGGAACCGAATGATCCAACACACAAATGTATGAAGCTTACCCTCTGGTTACTCTATGGTCTTGGCCTGATATTCATCCTTTCAGCATTAAATAATATCACATTTAATATGTCGTACAGACCGGCGCGCCCAACAGCCCACAGTAACAGAGCGCTCGGTGGAGAGCGTGATGTGTGCCAGCGAGCGCGTGGTCGCGGCCGGCGACCCGGCCGACATGGTGCGCCACGCCAGGCTGCTGGGGCAGGCCACTGCGCATCTCATCACTAACATCAAGGTAAGCCTGTCACCACCAACTTCAATTTTAAAAAAATACAAAGCCTGTCGCAGTCTAAATTGCTCCAACACCTCGATAAAAAATTAACATTTCTTGATGTTGAATTCTGTCTAAATTATAACCTTTCGGACAGATGGTTCCACTACTACGTTGTGTGCCTTTTAGTCTGTGCTAAATAAATGTTTTTATTTCTTTTTTGTTCTCGACTTGCCGAAAGGAGAAAGATTTTTATTTTATTTCGCACTAATAAAATAAAAATATATTAACTTTACAGAAATCAGATAGTTAATTGATTCAGGCATGACCTTGTGGAAATCCATTATAAAATACAATAGACGTGGAAATATTTAGTAACCTGTTCCGCTTAGCTATTTCTAAAGGATCATAAAAAACCCTCAAAGAAATCGACACGTGTTTCACCTCTCAATGAGGCATCCTCAAGATGACGATTGACTTGTCGCGAACTCGAACACGGCGTGTTGCCACACCGAGCGCTGAACGCAGAGTGTGTGAGTGTGTGTTTCTCAGTCTGCGCGAATTTCCACGTCTATTGTATTTAACAGAAATCTTTAAATAAGCTTTATATTTAACATTTTTAAATGTTTTCGATTTAATAATCCAATGACCCAACAGACGGAGGCGGAGTCTCAGCCATCCGACTCCCAGCGCAAGCTGCTAGCGGCTGCCAAGCTGTTGGCCGACGCCACCGCGCGCATGGTGGAGGCGGCGCGTCTGTGTGCGTCGTCGCCGCAGGTATGTGTATATCATCCGACTCCCAGCGCAAGCTGCTAGCGGCTGCCAAGCTGTTGGCCGACGCCACCGCGCGCATGGTGGAGGCGGCGCGTCTGTGTGCGTCGTCGCCGCAGGTATGTGTATATCATCCGACTCCCAGCGCAAGCTGCTAGCGGCTGCCAAGCTGTTGGCCGACGCCACCGCGCGCATGGTGGAGGCGGCGCGTCTGTGTGCGTCGTCGCCGCAGGTATGTGTATATCATCCGACTCCCAGCGCAAGCTGCTAGCGGCTGCCAAGCTGTTGGCCGACGCCACCGCGCGCATGGTGGAGGCGGCGCGTCTGTGTGCGTCGTCGCCGCAGGTATGCAGAAATTAAATATATATTATAATCATCTCATCATCTTCTCGCCCTTGTCCCTGTCACTTGGCTAGTGCCATCCACGAAGACGGGCCCCACTCTGCTCCGCTCCGTACTAAAGTACAGCGTACAGTACAGTCATCGCGGAGAGGGGCGCGTCTTCGTGGATGACACTTCTATACAAGTTTGTTTTTGTTGAATATTTGGGTACCTACCGAATACATTTATTTACGTCTTAATTACATTTAGTACAAGAAAACATAAAGCTTGGCTCCTTAAGAACGCGGCGACGCATGAATTTTATTTGTCTATACAAACGTAATACCTACTTAAATCATTTGCAATTTGGACATATTTCCACCATATTATGTTGTTATTCGGATTTAGACAGTGTTTATCTAGGCTCCTACATCTTTTTTTACTTAAAAACTTTTCTAAAAAAAAATGAAGTTTAAACGAATTTAATTTCGCACATTTATACAGCATAAATGATATGTCTTCATATTGTTTTTTCTGTATTATAAACAACAATATTTATAATATTGTTTCTGCAGAAACATAGCTTATATTATTAAATTACAAATTATCGAAAAAAAGATGGATAAATATTAAGTTTTAATTCATAATTTTTGGTATTACGGAACACATCCAAATTTATCATAAATTTTCGAAAACTAGTAGTGCTATCGCGTCAAGCAATAATTGTCAATGTGTGCGTGGTAGTATTGCTCACTGTAGGTGTATATCGCTCCGACAGGTACTCACACTAGCGCAACGTGCTTGGAATTGAATTTTGCAAACATCTCGATTTGTAGTTGCGACCCGTGTTCGCAGGCCTCTTAAAACCATTTTTAGATTTTAAATCATGGTAAATCATTTTTGCAAAACAACAGTCACTAACAGAACCATTCTTGTTTGACTATTAGTATCAAACCTCACCAAATTAACCAATTATAAAACCATAAAAGTTTGTTCAGTCGTTTTTGAGAAAATCATACAAACAAAATATATAACATACTGATTGAATACAGAACACGACTTGATTTCGGTAGAAAAAAAAACCGGCCAAGTGCGTGGCGGAACACGCACAATGAAGGGTTCTGTAGTTGGGATGAAGTTATCCCAAAAACAAACTTAACTTTGTAGTTGAAAAATATCGACGCTTGAAAGGCAACATTGACTAAGCGACATGGGATTCCCATGTCGCTTAGTCAATGTTGCCTTTCAAGCGTCGATATGTTCTCCCATACGGAATGTATGGGAAAACATGTTTTTACAACTGCAAAGTTAAGTTGGTTAATTATTACTCGTTAACTTGTAGAGCCTACTTAGCTGTGATAGTTTTCCTTTTAATTTGGGGGGGGGACACTTGACTCTAACAAAAATGTTTTTCACAAACTCACAATGTTTTTAAAGGACCTTTCTAATGATACCCCAAACCTAAGGTTAAAAAAAAAAACATCACTACTTTACGTGTAGGAGAGGTACAGTAAGCGCTCAAAAGTGCATGAGCACGCTAAGAGTCGTATTGCTGTGAACACGCGGTATAGTCCGTACATTTGTATGTGTAAACAGTCAGACGTCTGTGGTGTGAGTGCCGTACACACACCACAGAGAACGCAGTTTTGAACTACACACTATCGTATCGTCACGGTTCGCGGGCGCCGCACTTATAATTTCCATAACTTTTGTTAGCACGCATCATACTCGTACGCGTGACCTTGGCCAGTGTATCGCATTGCTAAAATTCGAAAGTAAATTATATGTGCAGATAGCAGAAGGCGTTAAGCGTTGGTCTTAGATTCAAGATGGCTAAGGTTCTAATCTCGTAAATCACAGCGCTGTTTTTGCAAATATTATTATTTTTGTTTGCAATAATAATATTTTTAAATATCCTGCCTATTTATTAATGTTGTTATTGCAATAAAGGGTTTAGAATAAAAAATGCGTGATATGTTATAATAAAAAATAAATAATATTTATTCGTTATGTTTATTTTACTTAAGTATGTTATCAAACTGCTACAATTATTTATCATTACTTCACCTGAATAATATGTGAAATAGATGTCTAGAAACTTAGAAGCAATTTGTATTATTTTGACATATTTAAATTTTGAAATGTTTTAAATTTTAAATGGATTTTTTTGCACCATAAATATAAAGCTTTGATCATGGTCTAAGTAATTAAGCAATAAATAAGAATATTAGACTACTTAAAATGTAAAAAAATCTACTGACAAAATTGTTGATTTTAAGGTTAAAGGCAGTTGTTCATATTAATTATTTTAAACTTTATTTGGCTTTAGTAAATATTGGTTGGTATTGAGGTTATAGCTTAATTATTCATTTTCTTTACGAAAAGAAGATTGAAACTAAACCTCAAATTTTAATCCTAAAATAATACTATTACTAAAATAATATTAAACAATTTCGGTATATCTGCAAGAAATACGACAAACACCCTATTGAAACGTGCTTAAAAAATTCGTTACCATAAATTCATGCAATAACGAATCTGTTGTTTATTAAGTTGGTACGGTCAATATTTTAAGGTCAAAAACGGTTTTCTAGCTGGTCTTCAGTGATGCAAGCCTTCAGAGTGCACGGCGAACGGTTCATAATGACGTGTTTTTAATAATTCAGCAAAATATCTCGTTGGTATGAAACCATTTGTTTCATTCACCATTTGACGTCGCTGCTACTCGATAATAAGCCCCTTCCTCATATCTCTTAACCGTCACAGTATTTCTCTAGAACAAAGAAAAACATTGTTTTTATTACACATAATACCTAATTATTTATTATTCACTAATCGAATTAAACCTCACAATGAATTTAAAACTTTAAAGGCATCTTCTGTCTCAACAATACCTCTGTTCTATCAACAATACCCTTGATTAGGATTTATGTTTAGTAAAATATGAAATATATAAATGATAACACTCACACTTAGTCCGGTTTTATTAGATATTCACTTCACTTTTACGCAGCGCAATAATATTCTCTGATCTGATCTGATCTCTTCAATATATTTTATGCCTGCTTTTTGATAATAATAACCACAACACTGCGCTAAATGCTCGTCACCAATATTATCACGGCACGAACCAACAAAGTTCTATTAATTGAATACTTGTAACAAACTGCATCTACCCCACAGAAATCGAAATAATTTACTTAGTTTTTTGTGGTCTACCTGCTAAACTTTAATATTTATGTGAACAAGACGAATGAAACTAAAAACGAATGATGATTATCGAACTAGTCATTGGTTGCAGACAAAGTGAGTGTGTGTGTGTAATGTGCGTGTCTACAGTATTGTAACAACTTATAGAAGAAGGTCGTAAGTCAAACCGAAGCGTCAGTCTATTGCTTTGTGAGATTGCTTATGGACTTTTGGGCGGTACTGTACCATAAAAAAAAATGTTTTTCATAATTTTGTTTCACCACTTTGTCGGCGTACTTAATTACAGCTTTCTAGTACTAAGAGACTCGAAGCTAGATCGCGGACAGACAGACAGACAGACGGACGGACATGACGAAACTATAAGGGTTCCTTGTTTACTACGGAACCCTAATAACAAATTTCATTATTCATTTATAGTTTTGATATTGTCTTTGATAATACTTATTTGTTGTTTTATTTGTGCAGGACCGAGAGAAACAGGAGGCTCTACGCAAGGCTGCGGAGGAACTGCGCTATATCACTGTGGACTATGCGCAGGGACAAGACATCGTGGGCTCACAAGTCGCTAGACTACAGGTAACTTACATATAACTGCGTTAGATTTAGGCGTTGCGCAGACGGCGGACATTTTGACCGCGAGAAACATCATCCGACAAGCAACGGCTGCGCGGTCGTTTTGTCCTCCGTGTGCGTTGTTTTTTTTTTTTTTTTTAGGTTCGACATCTCGTAGTTGACCTCTGAGATCATGACTACTTAACCGGGCTTTCAGCCTTAAGCTACTACACTTAAAACCTCCAGCCAGGGGTTATTCAACTATGCTAATTAAAACTAGGTGAACGCTCGCTAAGGGCACCCCCTGTGGGGTACGAACCTCGGCTTAGGGCGTCAACCGGAGGGAGGACATCAAGGAGGGGACGGGCTGGCCGTGTACGTTGGTGGTATAGGATTCCCTTTGCACTACCGTTCGCGGTCAAATTGACCGGCCCGGCCCGCCCCGCCGTGTTTCACGCCTTACAGTACACACGGCTACACATCAAGCTATAATTTCCAGTAAAAGCTGACCTCGCATTGTAAGGAAATCCTCTGTAATGCGAGATCAGCATAAACTGGAAATGTATAGCTTGATGTGTAGCCATGTGTACGTGGTCGTTAATACGGCATATCGAGTTCTAGACAAGCTTTATTTTAAAACATGTCATACCCATATTGTGTCACTCAGGATGATGTAAAGTCTATAATCTTATTTCCAATTGATGTTATTTCCACTTATAAGCATCAACTTTATGCAAGTGTAAATAAAGTTGATTTTAGACTGACTAGTACAGTTGAAAAAGTCGTTAAAAAATATGAAGTTGTAGCGCTAACTGAACGTTTATAAAGATAACTAAGCCAATTCAATAGGTATTGAAAATCCTCAGAATCGGGCACCCTTGTTCTTGTACTCCATCTCAATCACTGTATAAGAATTCCTTATCCAACTTTCCATTTCTACCTTACCTTTGATATATAATATGTCACCGTATAATTATGAACTTTGTTAGTTTATAATCTATCGGCAAGTTTGATCAGTTCACAATTGCGCTAATATTAAATAGCCTGCTCACGCACCTTGCGCTAATATTAAATAGCCTGCTTGGCTGCGAGCAACTTGGAAGTAGCGCTCGCTCGGCTCGCGCGCGGTTGGTCACAGTTCTAACCTAACCTAACCCATTTCACCCAGTTCACAATTTTTCGACAGTTTATAATCTAACGGAAATAATACCGATAGATTATAAACTTACGGTTCTCACAATCTTACTACGGTGACATATATAAACGAATATGTTGTTTCGACAGGAGAGCGCCCGTCAAGCCGCTTCAAGCGCTACGCAGCTCATCACTTCAGCTCATAACGCTACCCAGTTTAACACCAACAAGTATACTCAGGTATGTACCAGTAATATATTTTATTTTCATTATACTATTGGGTAATATTAAAGAATTAATAGGGTTTACTAACTGAGCTCCACGATTACTGACAAATGCTTGCACTGACTGGACAGGTCCACTCAAATCTGTGTGGTTCTTTCCTCAAAAGACCATTTCAGACTAGTGTCCAGACATAATCTTGGTCAGGCCATATGAGAACCATGTAGATACTAATCTACATGGTCCTCATATGGCCTGACCAAGATTATGTCTGGACTTTAAAAGAGACTGCGACCTCTGAGTTTGTTTCGGCCTTTCTTCTCAGAGTAGTCAGATAGGAAACGCCGAACTCATCTAACTTTTTTTTTAAACATGACGTGTAAATGTGATTCCGATATCCTATTTACAGAATAAACAATTTGAAAGAAAAGAAAGAAAGAAAATACGTTTATTTGCGGTAAACATGACGCAAAGAAAGATAAAAAAAAAAACACGTAAATAACAAATTGGGGGAAAATATGCGTCACATCCACGCAAAACGGCCATCGCTCAGCATAATGCTGCGACCCCATGCGAGACAGAGCCAAAGCGCTGGTTTTCAGCGATAGCCGGCGCTGACGTGATGACGTCAACCGGTGCAGCATATAGTGAAATAACAAATTAAAAATAAAATAAATACAATACTTAAATGTTCCTAAATATTTATATTAATATAATATTTAAAATGGCAACATTTCGTGCCGTCGGCGACTCACGCGCCGCAGACTTATTGCAATATGTGTGCTTAGCTGTCCAAAAAACTATTTGCTTGACGTTTTGACATAATATTGGTTAAATAATACATGTACTGGTTACGTAATAATTATAACATGGCGCATTAAGTAATGATTGTTATGTTATGATGCAAAACATAATAAGAACAATAACCCAGGATGTATTAGCTGATTTCATTTCATTTCATAACGTAAGGAACATAATATCTAGTGATTTGATTGGCTGTTGTTTTTTTTTTACATACACATACATAAACTCACGCCTTCTTCCCACGGCGGCAGGCAGAAACTACAGAACGCCACCTGCTACGATCCTTACATACTCCTTTTGCCTCGTTTACGTTCATACATCTGGTCATACACGCACGCCGGTTGCGAGTACTGCGCACCTGACCTTTCTGAAGCCTGCCTTTTTTTTATGTTAGCTAATCAGTTAAAATTTGTTGGACGCCATTTTGAAGATAGAAATGATTTAATTCTTCATTAGCACATCATATTTTTCTAAAGTGAAAATCGTAATACTTAAGCTTGTTACTGCCAACACACTACCCCTGCCAACCCCTTCGGGTATTAAAATAGTGACACTGGTGCCAATTCTCTTATACACCGAACTAAACTAACTAAACTATCACTAAAATTCCTTACTTTTGACTATGAAAGTCTTAAATTTTATTTATTTAGGTATTTATTTCAGACAGTTCTAGTCCATAGTTACACATTTACATTAAAATTATAAAATCATAAAATCACAGATAAAAACCCAAAATACAATAACCTTTGAATTTAAAACATTAATATAAAATTACTTAAAAAATATGAAAATGTCAGAATGGAAAAAACAAATAAAATGAAAAATGACAAATTTTTAAAAACTAAAAATAGAAATTGTAAGAAAACATATTTTGAATTTTTACCTGCCCCACGCCCGATACACGGGTGCATGTAAAGCCTGCCAGTGCTGCATAAAAGGCCCGTCCAACCTGTTGGCAACAACGGCAAGAAGACTGTTGCCGCTGCCCCGCACTCTACTCGCCATCGAGGTCGCCCTCTTGCGCATGCTGGCATAAAAACAGTCAATGCGGACGCTCGCGAACATTCCCGATGCGCTGCAGAAGCGAGGCAACCGCAGCAGCGCCCTTAGCGCGTTATTATATTGAACGCGGAGAGCGCTGTAGGATTTCTGCAAATATGACACCCACAGACTACTCGTATAAAAAGATGTGCTTAAAGCTATTCTGCTAAATAAATTCTCTAAATTTAAAAATAATTTTGACACATCTAAATTGAATTTGACAATCGCGTCTCCACACGTGATACCTAACCACGTGAATCTTTTTAGAGCCGGAGGCGCGCAGGGGGGGCAGCCTCGACGTGTTTTATATGCAATTTTTCACTTTTTGTATGGAAAATAAGAAAAATTATTACCTACATGTTGAGTGTTATGGGTTTAAGAGTTCTATAAAGGGGGTCGAAATTTTCATTATTTTTGCAATTGGACACACCGTTTTCGAGATATAAGCAAAAGAAAAAAAAAAAGATTCGGTACTGTTTTTGCATTGGAAGTCGAGGTGTTGGTGTGAATTTATAATTCATGACAACCAATTTTATTCCACACGTTTTTAGTCGCGCAAAATATAAAATTGCTATTTTCACTAAACTAATATCTCGTTGCCACCTTAGTGCTGTCAAACTAAAATATAGTTAAGTTGTGTCACTTTAGTCTATTTCAGAATGGGAAATCGTTGTTTGACAGAAATAAACTAAATTTTGGTGATTTTTAGTTTAGTTTAGAGGCATTTGTGACAAGAGAATCAGCACCATTATGGTAATATAATGAGCCAGTGCTATTCTGTCTTAAAAATGCATGCATACAATTCGTAATTTAACTTTTTATATACAAAAACTTTTTTAGTGTTTGTAACTTACATAACTTTTGTGTTGTTGTCACCAGGAAACTCTGATCGAGGAGTGCAAGGCCCTGACGGAACAGATTCCTCGCGTGGTGGACGCAGTCAAGGTGTCCAGCGTGAGACCGGGAGAGGCAGCCGCACAGCTTGATCTGATATCTGCTTCCGAGGCTTTCTTACAGGTATAATACGCGTCTATATACATTCAAATAATACAAGTGTCTGTTTGTAATATCAATATAACAGCTTTTTACTTAATGAATATGAAATTATATACGGTACATACAGGGTAGCATGACAAAAGTTTTGTCATGGATTCAGTACATGATATTGAAGCCCCCTGCGTTGAAATTTTTAGTCGGTTATTTTTTAAATCAGCTGTTCCATACATTTTAACTGTGTAGGTATTGCACTTTTCTATGAAACAGCCGGTTTTTTTTTAATAACCGACGAAACCTTTCAACGCAGGGGATTTCAGAATCATGTACTGAATTCATGGTACCTAACAGTTTTCGTGTCGCTGTCCATGCCACCCTGCATACATACAAATAATGCAGTTGAAGTGTCTGTTTGTTAAAATAACAGCTTTTTACTTAATGAATATGAAAGTATAAACGATACTTATAACAAAAAAAAAACTATTTTTAAATTTTTGTCAGTCTGTTTGTTCCGGCTCATCTCCAAAACGGCTAGACCGATTTAGACGGGACTTTCACTGGCAGATAGCTAATGTTATGAGTAATTAAGGCTACAATAGTAAATAAATAATAACCCTTCCACTGTCATTAACGAGACACAATAGAATTTTAATTGTTATCCGCCTTTATAAGGCATCTTAACTGATGATGAGATAATGGAAAACAAATAGTCGAATTAGCCTTAAAATAACTTACTATGGATCAAAATACAATCATAATTATTTCGCTGTCCCCGGCGAATAAAATGGTAATAGTAAAAACCAAATTTTACAGCAAAAATAAAAACAGTTTTTTGTGAAAATCTTATTAACTAATATACATAGCGGAATTGTTCAAATACCAAAAGAAAAGTGATTTTTTACATTCATTACAATACACCTTAAAATCTCGTAACTTCTGAAATAACCGTAGGAAATAAATGAAAAAAATTGACAGAGTGTAATCGGACCTCTTAATATCGAATACGCAATAACCTTAAAACTATTGTAGTAGCACATGACCATTTTATTCGCCGGGGACAGTGATTATTGTTCATGACTTATCATTACCACATCTCAATGATAAAAGAAAGAAAGAAAGAAAAATATTTTATTTGGGACACGCACAGGAAATACAAAACAGTAATAAAAAAATTAACAAATATAAAAAGGAGCATTTTAAAAACTAACAAACAAAATTAATAACGACCTGTGCGAGGCCAAAAAGGCTCCTATCTCAGCATGATGCTGCGATATTTAAAAATAAATAAATACCGCAGCGCTGGTATTCTGATAGGGCCCGCTGTGATGCCACGGACATGCCTACGGACATATAAATCCCACATATGATGTTATTGCAATAGTTTTCCGCCACTAATGAAACCGTGTGCTGTGTCTATAGCCGAGCGGCCACGTCGTGGCGGCGTCGCGCGGTGCGCTGCCCACGGTAGCGGACGGGCCCACGGCCAAGCAGCTGGCCGACACCACGCACTCCTTCACCAGCAGCTGCGCCGAGCTCAGGTACACGCCAGGGTCACTGACGAAATGTTGCTGTCCTTTACAAACTATGTTCTTAATGTCCCTCGGCAAACCTCGTGTTTCGTCAGTTGTCGGATTTCTATTAGTTGCCCTTTGCACTTGGTGCAGACCGGACGCTCTCAATCGACTTGAATGTATATAGAGTTGTTAATACTCTTTTAACTTAATGTAATTTATTTAAAAAATGGGAGCGAAGCCGCTAAAGTCGCAGGCATGACAGATAGGAAAATAGTTTTACAGCTCTATATAGTTCACAAATCAAAACAACAATGAAGTACTTAGTTCTGAATTCAAATTATTATACACGATAAATCTAATAATTGATGGACGTGGAAATTAGCAGTCGTTTGTATTCGGAAATCCGATGATACCCGAGGGACATTAAGAAAATAGAAATTGTGGAACGAAGCCGTAATATAAATTAACCCATTTCCTAACAGGTCAGCGGTGGGTCGTGCCCGCATATCTTGCAAGGGCCTGGAACTGGACGCAGCGGCGGAAATTATCAAATCTTTGCAAGCCGAACTTGACGAGTTAGAGGAAGCTGCTAGAGCATTCGAACTCAGACCTCTGCCTGGACAGACCGTAAGTTATTATTGAGTTCTTGTAACTTCCCATTTAGAAGTGTATTTTAATGGTCTAAAACACGATTTGACTTCGAATTTAAATATCAGATCAGAATCATAATTCAGTACAACGACGCTCTAAGGGCAGTGTTGAGAAAACTCCGGTACTGCAGTGCTTCCGCAATGTTTGCGGAGGCATCCATCGATGATTTCTTTGCCATCATAAGGAAAAGAACAGCATCGATGATAAGCAGGGTCCGCGGTAGCACCAACACTGTCCTCAGAACGTTAGCGTGCAAAGTCAACAGTCCTTTTACTGTGTACTGGGCGGGTGTACACCTGCACAGAAATAGTATGATTGTGTAACTTGTCTTGTTTACTAATACCTTTAATTTGTATTTTTTGCAACCCATACTAACGCTAGCTTTGTAGAAAATATGGACTGTATTGTACGTCTGAATTAAAGATATTAGATGGAATTAAAATAATTCAAAGTCAAATAACATTTATTGAAGTGAAAACTTCTTTAGGCGCGTTGGGTATTTTTGAGATGGGACTAAACCATTGATTTTGCGACACTGTTACGACACCAGCTTTTGACCATTAAAAAGATATCAACGTATTGATTACCGCGGTGCGTGGAGTAAAAGACATCAACGCGTTGATTACCGAAGTGCAATTTTTTTTTTCCAAGTTTTCTCTTTTGTCGGCACTCCCGGAGTGCCATTGTTTTTTTAATACTTTAAAGGTTAATAAAGCCTTTTTTTTAGTACAGAATAGTGTAACAAACAAAACTTATTCGACATGTATATCTCTAAACTCAGTCCGAAATTATGTATAAGAGTTAGAAGTTTGTAATTTTTGACTTTTAGGTGCGTAAATATTATAATATACAAACTTGTTCGTGTTCGGGGGCGCGCGAAATGCACGACTGAGGCCGGGTGTACTAATTATTCAATGTCCAAAAGCATTTAGCGGCTATCTATTTTGTGATAACTTAACACTAACCTAGGAGACAAAAAGTAAAAAATTCCTTCCTTAATTATTTTCTTGTTTTTCTTTTAGTGTCGTTTGGCATCGAAAAATAAAACTTCATAGTTTGGAATAGAATAGATTATTGTTTATTGTTGTTGCAGGTGGTTAACAAAGTTGGCTAATTACAAAAGTATATTTGCATTATAGCTCTAGTTTTTATATATTGTTGTGGTCCCCCAGGCCGAATGGGCGTCGTCGACGATGAAGACGTCGTCCCGCTCGGCCGCGTCGCACACGGCGCAGCTGGTGTCGGGCGCGCGTCACGCCGAGCCGGGCGCGTGCGGGCGCGCGGCCGGCGAGCTGGCGCAGGCGCTGCGGGACTTCACCACGGGCCTGCGCGCCTCGGCCGCGCTGCACGACGAGCAGCCCAGGAGGGAGAGGTCAGTGTGTTACTTAGTACCCAAAACAATACACACAAACAATCATTCAAATAATAAACTACAAACACACGCCTGCCTTTTTCCAACTATGATAGTGTCGGCTTCCAGTCTAACCGGATGCAGCTAATTACCAATATTTAAAAAAAGTATTAATTAAGACTCGCATAGGAAATCACCAATTAAAGTAAAACACTCATAAATAACACAAACAAAGTAAAATTTTAATAAAAGCAAAAAGTCTTGTACAAGGCCAAAGGGCTCCTATCTCAGCATATGCTGCTACATTTCAAAATAAATGTCGCAGCGCTGGTATTCTGATAGGGCCCACAGTAATGTCACGGATAGATAAATACAAAAATATTTTTTTAAATAGATGTGTGAAACATTTAAAAAATGAGCCATCACGGGACGCCTGCCAGATAATAATTTCTGACTACCCGTAACAACTCTAAAAGATCTAAAAATGAAAGCGGAGCGGAAGGGTAAACCGATCAACGTGAAGCAATTCTAGCCGCAGTTAATCCATGGATGGGTGACAAATCATTTCATACCGAAAACCTTCCGTGCTTCAAAAAAATCGTAGATCTTAGACAGTCGTCAGTCCGTCGTCGTTTGACAATCAACCGACCCACAAGTTGACAATCGTCAACATAGTTTGGAAAAGGCTAGGAAAATTAAGATTTTGGCTCGTTGCTCGCTTCAAAGTGTCAAAGTCAAAGTCAAATAATTTATTTCAATTAGGCACAAAAAGGCACTTTTGAACGTCAAAACAAAAAATAGAATTGATTCTAGTAAAAAAAATAGAAGAAAAATAGAAGTGTATCTTCCATGGCTACTTATGGTTATTTCTTCTCTATTCTAAACTCACTCTATCTCTTTCTACAGGGTGATCAACTCAGGTCGTCAAGTCCTCTACTCGTCACAGACCCTCGTAGAACACGTCAAGAGATACCTGACCACCTCGGAAGCTGTGGATACTTCCTCCATCATGAGCATCGCCAAGGATATATCACAGGTAAGTCAAAATCTAAAATCTGATGTTCAAATTAAACTGAGAATCAGTAATTCCCCCGGCACGCCCGCCCTTCACCACTTCCTAGTACTTTGGCTGGGAAGAAGTGACGCAACAAACGTTTTAAAATAGCAATTTAGTATTAATACCTGGTCGACCAAGCTCTGCTCGGGTGAAAATAGAGAAGACGAATTTTCCCGGAAATGAGACCTAGCTAGATCGAACAACTTTCATCGAAATCTTTAGAGTCGTTTTCGTGAACGTGATTACAAATATATATACACCGTGAAATTTGAATCACAGTTTTGCTAGAGCAAACGTTGTTCAGACCATGGTCTACTACCATTCTACAGCATCCAATAAAAAAAAATCATATTGGTTTTTAAAAAAAGACAAAGTTTAAAATTTCATGATTATCGTTACTCCCTACAACACAGACACCACGCACGGGACACAGCATTGTCCACAGGGAAATGTACCTCCATAAACGAAAATTAGTAAGCTGTAGATAATCTTGACATTTTAAACTTTGTCTTTTTTGTGTTTTTTCAAAAACCAAATATGTTTTTTTTTTATTGGATGCTGTAGAATGGTAGTAGACCATGGTCTGAACAACGTTTGTTCTAGCAAAACTGTGATTTAAATTTCACGGTGTATATATAAGATCCCATTAAAATAAATGGACAAATTTTAACACAGCGTTCAGTACGTCTAAACAAAGATATCCAAGAAAAAAAAAACACTGATTAAAGTGATTTTATTTTGACCTAAAATAATTAACCAAAATTTTTAGTGTATTTTCGTTAATATTTTTTTTCTTCTAAGTATCTAATGCGTTTTTCTTATATATTTTTTACCATTGTCCTTATTTTGGTGGTCTGAATGATTTCTAAAAGTTTGTCCATCTATTTTAATGGGACCTTATATAGATAGGGTGACTGGTAATTAGTGACCGATATTTAAACACTTGACTTTACTCATCATTATGAACAACTTTGACTATGGGACCAAATCTGAAATCGCGAAAAAAAAATCAGCTGTTCCCTACATTTTGACGAGTTATACGAACATAAATGTAGGGTGACCATCATGTGCCTGCTTCATCTCCAACTAGTAAGATAAACAAATACTTCAAAATAACCTTAATATTTCTTCTTCAGGGTCTAGAATCAACGCTAGAGGCCATCCCCTCGCACACTGAACTGGACGTGGCCATGGAGAACATTAATGAGACTCTCAACATTCTCAACATGAACGAGTTCCCGCCCTCCGACAGGAGTTATGGGTGAGTGGGATAGAATTATGGATTAGATAGAAAAATATGAAACATAGAAACAAAAGAAAAAACCAGTGTCACTCCGGGAGTGCCGACAGAAGTGAAAACTTGAACAAGATCGCCTTGGTGGAAGAAAAATACTTGTATAGAACATTGATCCGTAATGTTATATAAATAAAGAGCACAATCGCGTTTACAAAACCTTTGAAGTAAAAATACTTGCATAGAACATTGATCCGTAACGTAATATTAATAAAGAGTACAATAGCGTTTACAAAACCTTTAAAGTAAAAATACTTGCATAGAACATTGATCCAAGAGCACAATCGCGTTTACAAAAATGAGATGTCGTCATGGTATCGTGAAATGAATGGTTTAGTCCCATCTCAAAAATGCCCAACGCGCCTAAAGAAGTTTTCACTTCAAAAAACTAAAGTTTTATATATTTTTACTGCAATACATCGCCAGCAATATTTTTAGTTATACAGTATTGCAATTATTTCTGCAATATTTTTTATGTTCGTCGGACAATCGACTTGGATTCTTTTCAAACCCAAGTGGATTGTCCATTTAAAATGTTTCTCGACCATATTATTGCGGTATCATTTCTCTAACTGTAGGCCTATTTGAAAACGTCGCCGCCATGTTTTGCCGTAAAACATTTCCCGTGTATAATACGGTAGTTGCCTAGGTAAAAAAAAAAAAATCTATTTAGTCCGTCTTTCAGATAATAAAAAAATATTAGACACGTATTTTTTGCTTTATCATATTAATCAAAAATAACTTAGAAAACACGCATTAAAGTTGGGGAGTGGGGGCTCGCTACGTCACATTGCAGTATTAAATCTAGCAAGGCGTGACGTCATGCCATATTTTAACTCAATGTATCGCCGTAATCTTTTGTATACGTCAAAAAAGAAAAAATATGTGTTCAATATTTTTTAATAATCTACAAGACGAACATTTTTTTTTTACACAGGCGTATTCCCCTTTTGCGCAGGAAGTGTGAGCCTTGAACAAAAAAATGCTTTCATGCTTTTCTACAAGCACGACATTGGGGGCCAAACAGGTTTCTAATCTAGTTTTTCTCCCGCAGCGAACTACAAACAGAACTAAACGCCGCAGCCGTAGGCCTGAACACCGCATCATCAGAAGTAGTCCAGAACGTGGACCGTCCCGCCGCCCTGGCTTCTACCAGCGAACACTTCGGAGACGCCTTCAACAGACTTTTGGGCGTCAGTATGGAGATGGCAGGACACACAGAGGTAAGATCTAAGTCATCTTATGCCTGCCTTTTTCCAACTATGTTGTGATCGACTTCCAATCTAACCGGATGCAGCTGAATACCTATCTGACCTCTACAACCGAGTTACTGTATACCACGATACCCCTTGAAAGATTGAAAGTCACCATCATCTAATAGAAGCCACTCTCATCCAACTAGTATCATATTCCTTAAGGGCTTATGTCTGGCGGTGGATGTCTTTCGGCTAAAATATTATGAGGTTAATATCCTTACATATTATAAAACAAAGTCCCCCGCCGCGTCTTGTCTGTCTGTCTGAACGCGATAAACTCAAAAACTACCGAATGGATTTTCAAACGGTTTTCACCAATAGACGGAGTGATTCATGCGGAAGGTTTTAGTGTATAATTCATTAAGGTTTTGTGTAAATTGGCTGAAATATGACGATTATTGTTGAAGAAGTCGCATAAAATCATGCCGACTGGGAGCTTTACTGGCGTGCGCTGCGTTAACCGAAAAAGATACATCTAATTTACGTTCTACGGTATTGTTCATCTTAAAAAGTTCAACAAAAAAGTCCCGGATGGCATATGTCTATCTTCTAAGGATGACCCACAATAACCATTTATATTTTTCAGAATTTGATAAAAATTTAATTGTTATTTCCGAAGCTTTTTTGACCGGTATAGTATTAATCCTTATCCAAATAAACATGTTATTTAAATTGGGCATTTAATTTAGATTAAAATATGCCTTTAAATCATATCATTTTTTAAAGATGTCACAGTTTCAAAATAACGCGTAGCAACGCGGGCGCAGCGGTAGGAATCAATGACCTTTTCCTATGTTATTAAGTATGAAATCTCGGTAGTACGTTCCCGTGGGATATTTTCCGACATCCACGCGGGCGAAGCCACGGGCAAAAGCTAGTGTCTTTATCAAATCAAATAATTTATTTCGGATAAAATATCCATATTGTGTTAGTATAAGTACTTACAAAAATATGTTAGTAGAACTAAAATCGAAAAACAATGTTACAATAAAAACAAAAAAAAAATATTATAAATCGCACACCTAATGAAATGTGGTTGCCGCCTGCTCACAACCCAAACAAACTTAACAAAAACACGAATCTAGAAAATATTCTAACCAGTTTCCATCACATAATTTTAGCTAGTTTTCCTATATTTTAGAAGTAATAAGTGTTCTCTTGTTGCCAGGACCGCGACGCTCAAACTCTGATGGTGAGCTCCATGAAGAGCGTGACAGTGAACTCTTCCAAACTGCTGGGAACTGCCAAGTCTGTTAGTCAGGTGAGATATTTATATTACACTAAACTAAACTTTGTTAATTAAGGAAAACATCGTGAGGAAACCAGCATGCCTGAGAGATATTTCTCGACGGCGTGTGAACCCAAGTCAGAGGCCCAAGGGCGGCTTTAAAACTCTGACACCAGGTTAGTCACTAACCGTACGATAAGAAGATTATAAACAAACATTGAAAAATATGGCCCGTGCCAAAATCTTTAGAATTATTTCAGGAAACGGTAGATGTTTTTAGTAAATTATTGGTGCCGATTCCCTTGTTCACAAACTAAACTAAATTTAAATTCAGTGCATTTTTTTCTTTCTATTTCATTAAGAAAAGGACTGAAGATAAATTTTAGTTTAGTCCTGTCAAATTAATCAGCGCCTGTCACTCTCCATACAAGTTTAGACGTGATTAAAAACTTACCTACTAAAATTACGTCAATTTACGTCAAGCGCTGATTAATTTGACAGGACTAAACTAAAATTTATCTTCTGTCCTTTTCTTAATGAAATAGAAAGAAAAATATGCACTGAACTTAAATTTAGTTTAGTTTGTGAATAAGGGAATCGGCACCAATGTCCAGACAACTTAAAACTAAAATGAGTGTGACACTTATAATAATAATTGTGTTTTGGGTTATTCTAATATTTAGGCATAACTGTGTCTAATTTATTTATGTGTGTACCCTTCTATAAATGTAATAATTTTATTTTTTTTATTTTAGGATCTGACTCGTCCCAACGCCAAGAACCAGTTAGCGGCCGCAGCTCGCGCCGTCACCGATAGTATCAATAGACTTGTGAGTGTTTATATTTTTTTAGACATAATTATGCTTCGTAGTGAAACCTTTTGAATATAATACATAAGCCATTTAGCCATCCTGCATAATGCTGACAGCTACATGGTGCTTCACATGTACACATTGTAACCGTGTAAACTCTCTACCCGTGGGGGTAGGCAGAAACTACAGAACGCCACCTGATACGGCTGAGGAATGATGTGATAAGACAGCGGTGTGATTTAAAAGAAGATGTAGTGACAAAAATTGAAAAGGGTATGCTGAGACGGTTTGGGCATGTTGAGAGGATGAATGAAAGGCGACTAACAAAATGTATTTACGAGGCTGATGTGAAGGGAAAGGCCGGGCGGGGACGCCCTAGGAGGACATATACTGACCTGATTGGTGATGTTCTTCAGAAAGGCCAGGTGCGTAGTACTCGCAACCGGCGTGCGTGTAGGACCAGATGTATGAACGTAGACGAGGCAAAAGGAGTACGGATCGTAATTATTATCAATATAACAAAAATTGCTTTTCAGTGCAAAGTGGTTTTCAACATCTTCTAATCTCTTCTATTCATCAGGTGGACGTGTGCACCGAGGCAGCTCCAGGTCAGAAGGAATGTAACGCGGCCATCCGCAGCATTGAGAGCACGAGACCGTTACTCAACAGTCCCACACAACCGCTCACTGAGTTGGGGTACTTCGCGTGTCTCGACTGCGTGGTAGAACAGAGCAAGAGCTTAAGTAAGTCATATATATATTTAGAATATTCTTTATTATATGTCAGCCTTTCAACTTTCAGCCCAACAATTCCCGGTAAATTAAAACTTCACTAAGATTGAAATTATCTTACTCTCGCATTGACAAATACACCTTGTTGTTTTACGACGTGCAAGTGACCTTGGGCAGTGAATGATGAAGTATTTACGAGGTCAGCTGTACAACACATACATTACAATTATAAAATATAAAAAGTTACACAATTATTATGGTGTCACAATGGACGGCCATTATAAGCCGAAATCGCCAAAAATCTCATCGAGTAAAAATAAATTACTGAGAAACAACTTTAAAAAAAAACGTAAATAAGTTAAAACTTAAACCACCATCTTAATGTATCTTTGTATTGTTGGTACCAGAATGTTTACGTGACGTATCTATCAAATATTAAATTATCTGTCGTTGCTTCATTTTTATTTATTTTTACCTATTGTATTATATACCTGTGGTTTAGTAATTTTATTCTAGGTGCATCGTGTTCACATATAATTATTTAACTAATTTACGTACCTATACAAACAATTGTAACACATTTTAAAAGAGTAACGGTGGAGTTTCTTGCCCATTCTTCTCCACACGAAAACTACCTTTTGGAAGGGGCGACTAGAATCAATTCTATTTTTTGTAAATTTTGACGTTCAAAAGTGCCATACATGGGCCTATTTGAAATAAATGATTTGACTTTGACGACTTAACGCTAACCTAAAGTTATTTTCTCTTTTCAACAGGCGAAGGCATGTCCTCAATGGCCAGTTCAGTGAAACGCAGCGAGGTGGAGCAGTTCAGTCGCGCCGTCGGCACTGTCGCCGGCGCGGTGCAGGGCCTGGTGGAGTGTACTGCGCAGGCGGCTTATTTGGTGAGTGACTGATACAAGACTGTTCCTACTTAGATATTTAATTAAATTGTAATTTAATCTGTGCATCCTTACATTCGTTGTATTGTTGACAATACTTTTCCGATAAAACACGAAACAGACCGAAGTAAATGTGAAGTATTTTTAGTTGAACTACAATAGCCCTGAGTACAAAAAAAAATTGTTATTAAAAATATTGGACACGATTTTTTTTTTCTTTTTTGACGTAATCAAAAGATCGGCGATACATTGAGTTAAAATGTGGCATGACGTCACGCCTTGCTAGATTTAATACTGCGTTGTGACGTAGCGAGCTCCCACTCCTCAACTTTAATGCGTGTTTTCAAGTTATTTTTGATTAATATGATAAAGCAAAAAATACGTGTCTAATATTTTTTAATAATCTGCAAGACGGACTAAATAGAATTTCTTTTTTTGACCTAGGCAACTACCGTATTTTAATTCAAATTAAAACAACACGTCAAATATGTCGAGTAAAAACACGCTGAAGTTCACAATTCATTGTTTTTGACAGCTCTAAAGCGTCGCTGTCCTTTTCTCGCTCTGTTAGTAACGGATTGCAGTACTTTAATGTTTGTTTAGATTGTAGTACAGTATTTTTTTTAGGAATAACAACTGTAATGTCTACACATAAGGTTCAGTTTGCGCTACAACTTCATATTTTTTATGACTATTTCAACAGTACTAGTCAGTCTAAAATCAACTTTATTTACATTTGCATAAAGTTTATGTTTGTTTAAGTGGAAATAACATCAAACCTTAGGTAAATCGGTTTTCGATCATTTTGTTACTCATACTTAGCAAGAAACATCATAAAGTTTGTGTTTTCTTCCTGCAGGTGGCCGTATCAGACGAGACCAGTGTGGCCGGACGAGCAGGCCTCGTGGACCAGGCGCAGTTCGCGCGCGCCGCCGTGGCCATCGAGCAGGCCTGTCGCGCGCTGTGCGACGGCAGCAGCAACCAGCAGCAGGTGGGTGATAGGGTCGCAATCATAGGAGGAGACTAAATACATTTATTTAAGATATCTATATGCTTAACATAATAAATTTAAATAATCTAAAGCGTTTGTACAGTCACTTTTAACTAAAAAACAGTGCCAACAGAAGTGAAAACTTGAACAAGATCGCCTTGGTGGAAGAAAAATACTTGTATAGAACATTGGTCCGTAACCTTATCTAAATAAAGAGCACAACTTATAAAGTAAAAATGCTTGCATAGAACATTGAACCGTAATGTCATATAAATAAAGAGCGCAATCGCGTTTACAAAAATAAGGTGTCGGTAACGGTATCGCGAGTTCAATTGTTTTTTCCTATCTCAAAAATGTCCAACGCGCCTAAAGAAGTTTTCACTTAAAAAATATATTTATGACTAGCAGTAGTAACCCGCTTTTGCTTCGCAAGGTTTTTACGACTTGACAAAACATCAAGATTTTTTTAATTATTTTTAAGTTTAATATTAATTCATTATACACATAAACCTTCCGGAATATGTTCTTTAAATTATGTTGAAAATTTTATCAAAATTCATTGCGTATTTTAAAAGAACAACGCGAACATACAGACAAACGCGAAAATCGACTTTGTTTAACATAACAGATTTAAATAATTTAAGGCAATATAAAATCTAACTTAAAAAAAACGTGTGTGGTTGAAGGACTGGTCAGGAATGACATTTTTTCACACGTATGATTTAAAATTGAATTTTCATTTTGACCAAATTCACACTCTCTCATGCAGTGTACTCGAGCCGATGTGTACAATTTTATCCCACGACACTGTAATCACTTTACTCTTTTCTTTTTTTCTGCCGGCGTTTTCTTTCTCTCTTTCTTTTTGAATTAGAAGAAGACAGTCGCAAGTATTAACACTTTTTAGCATGACGATTTCTGAAAGTTTACAAGCCGCGCAAAGAATTTCGTTCCAAAAAGAACAGGAAAAATTTAAAATTTACATAACAAGAAATAATGTAAATCACAAGAGACAATGTAGCCGGTAGACCAGCAGTAAAAGATGCAATATATCGACTTTCTAACGGTCCTATTGCACACTTTACAAGTTTTTGAAGTGAAAACTTCTTTAGGTCCGTTGGTCATTTTTGAGATGAGACTGAACCATTAATTTCGCGACACTGTGACGACACCAGCTTTTGACCATTAAAAAAATTGGTTGCCTGTAAAGTCGGTATACGGGCGAAAGTTTTACGTGACAACGACTTTGAGTGGTAAAATAATTTTAATGTGAATATTCATTCGTATAGTAGGAAGAAGGATGAAATAATAGTAACAATTTAAAACATTTATTTATACACATGAACCGGTGTGTATGCCTATCTCTCTCACTCTCTCTCTCTCGCTCTGTCTCTCTCGCTCTTAGGCGGGCTAACTGTGCTCGAGTGGAAGGGACGCGTGCCTTTCACTTTTTATGTCTGTCTCTCTCGCTCTTAGGCGGGCTAACCATGCACGCGTGCCTCTCACTCGCTCTCATTGTGAGCGCATAACGTGAGCGGAGCGTAACGCAGTTTCTTGAAGTGTCACCCGGCAAACCAATTTATAAGACGTTGTCACGTCAAAAACATCAACGTGTTGATTACCATGGTGCCGATTTTTTTTCAAGTTTTGGGATTCTGTTGGCACTCCCGGAGTGCCACTTTTTTTTTTTTTCCATATTTCCAACATAGTACCGTTGTGAATGTAATCATTGCCCGGCAGGTGCTGTCCGCGGCCACCGTGATAGCCAAGCACACGTCTGCGCTGTGCAACGCGTGTCGCGTGGCGTCGGGCCGCACGCCCGAGCCCAGCGCCAAGCGACACTTCGTGCAGGCCGCCAAGGACGTCGCCAACTCCACCGCCGCCTTGGTCAAGGAGATCAAGGCGCTGGACACGGACTATAGTGAGGTGAGGGACGTCATGCGGCCATTTGAATACAAATATGATTTATTTTGGTCTCAACCACAATTTAGTTATCTTATGTAATGCATTGTTATATCGTAAAAGAAATGGTTTAATAAATATTGAATAAGTAGTAATAAAAGCTCCGAAAATTCATTAAAATATGTGCATACTCAAAATATGAAATTTACTGCTATAAATACTAATTTTCCGACAACTTATATGCGAATACAAATAAAAAAAACGATCGAATAAAATACTGAAAATTCCGAAAAATCAATACAGAATTTGCTAAAGTAATATTTTTCGAACATGCAAACAAGCATACACCATGCAAGCGAGCATGCAATATGCAGCAGACATGGTTTCTGTCACGGCTCCGGCGCTGCGAGGCTCCGGCAGCCGCCTCGCGCCTCCGCGCCTACGCGGGCTTAAATCACACTCTAGGGGTAGGGCAGACAAGACTACATAGAGTCGGTTTTGTAGCGATTCGTTTCTGTCACTAACTTTTGTAGCACAACATATTGACTTTTATGAAACTTTGAATTTTTTTCGGAAGCTTTATTATTTCCCATTTTATTATCAAAAAGAAATGTTTGAAAGGGTGTATAAAATTATGGTTATAAAATCTTGTCAAAATGACCTGGGTTTTAGAACCCAAAGTAACCTGAATTATTTAATAGTAGATTGTTTACCAAGGGAGCAAAGAACTATTTTTAAGGCGAGAGTGTTTCTTTGAATCCAGAGCGGAGCGAAGGATTCTAGAGTAGAATCCCGAGCGTAGCGAGGGATTCTAAAGTAGAATCCTGAGCGCAGCGAGGGATTCAAAGTACGCCACTCGAGCTTAAAATAGTGTTGCTCCCCAGGTGAACACTCTACTTTTTATCACCCTCTATGAGAAAAAAAAACGTGTATGATCCGACCCCCGTCAGGAACAAAGTTCCTTAACAAGTAAAATTTAAAAAAAATCACTGCCACCATCGTGGATTTACATTGTGACCTCACCATAGACTTAAGCACCTTCGAAAACTATGAAAACGATACCCATGATGAAAATTTTTAAATTATTCGCAGCCGCCATCTTGGATTTACATTTTGACCTCACTATCGGTTTTAGCACCCTCGAAAACTATGAAAACGACACCCATGACGAAAAACTTGAAAATTTTCTTAGCTGCCATCTTGGATTTTCATTTTGACCTCAGCATCGGCTTTAGCACCCTTAAAAACCATGAAAACGATACCCATGACGAAAAATTTTAAATTTTTCGCCACCACCATCTTGGATTTTCATTTTGACCTCACTATCGGCTTTAGCACCCTTAAAAACCATGAAAACGATACCCATGACGAAAAATATGATTTTTTTTGCATCCGCCATCTTGGATTTTTATTTTGACCTCACCATCGGCTTTAGCACCCTTAAAAACCATGAAAGCGATACCCATGACGAAAAATTTTAAAATTTTTGCATCCGCCATCTTGGATTTTCATTTTGACCTCACCATCGGCTTTAGCACCCTTAAAAACCATGAAAACGATACCCATGACGAAAAATTTTAAAATTTTTGCATCCGCCATCTTGGATTTTCATTTTGACCTCACCATCGGCTTTAGCACCCTTAAAAACCGTGAAAACGATACCCATGATGATAAATTTGAAAATCTTCAGAGCCGCCATCTTGGATTTACATTTTGACCTCACCATCGGCTTTAGCACCCTTGAAAACTATGAAAACGACACCAAAGACAAAAAAATTGAAAATTTTCCAAGCCGCCATCTTGGATTTTCATTTTGACCAAATTCACACTTTCTCTCTCTTGCCAGCCTGTTACTTGTTCATACAATGTTCGTGTTTGATCTCTTTGGTAATTGAAACTTTTACTAACAATATCCACATTCCAAATTCAAATCACTTTTAATCCCTAGGGATTAAAAAGCTATTTTAGTCCCTGTTTACGAAGAACGAATTAGCTCTTTTTGAATAGATGTGATAAAAAAGCATTCTCATTTCATTCTTCTTCCCAACTAAACAATAGAAAGTGTAGGATGTGCGTTTTTGAGAGCCATTTTAATTACTTTTGCAGGTTCTACAAATACAGAATCAGTTTTTTTTTATTCAATTAAAATTTTGTCTAGCTTGAAGACAACTTTAATCTCAAGCGGATATCATGAATAGTCACATAATATTTTTCTTCTCTTATCCCTTAGGCAAATCGTGCTCGTTGTGCGTCAGCAACAGGCCCTCTACAGGACGCCGTGCGCAGTTTGTGTCAGTTCGCAGACTCGCCCGAATTCGCGTCCATCCCCGCCAAGATATCACCACAGGCGAGGAACAACCAGGAGGCGATACTGGACTGTGGCAGGTATGTAAACCCATCGTCAACTACCTGCCTTTTCCCAACTGTGTAGGTGTCAGCTTCCGGTCTAAACGGTTGCTGCTAAATAGGGGCCGTTCAAGTATTACGTAAGCAGATTGATTACAATTATTGACCCCCCCCCCTTCCCTTTGTCAGCAAAAGTAAGCAAAGCTCTTACTCCTCGCCCTACCATGCTTACGTAAACATTGGTATATGCATTTTTCTTTTAATGTAAGTATTCTGTTTTTTTTTTATTGATAGCAATAGATTGATGGAAGAAATTTAGACAAATGAATAGCACGCGGTAATTCCCCTACTCGGTTCTAAGCGAGTACCTAAACGTATTCATTATTTGTGGGAATCCCCGAATATGCGTTTCGTTTTCAAGCATAGACAATGTGTGGGATGCCATGTGTAAAAAGTTAATAATTACTGCTGATGTAATCACCATCTAGACCCCCCATGTCATCAAAAATAAGCAAAGCATCAGACCCCCCCCCCCCCCCCGCCCCCCTATAGTGCTTACGTAATACTTGAACGGTCCCATACCTATAATTTACATGACCTATCTGACCTCCACAACGTAGCTCCAAGACTGGGTAGTAAGTAGATACATATATCAATGATATTACAAACCGCTTATATTCTTGAGTCAATTAGAAATTAAAATGATGACGTTTATTGAAGACCCATAGACGTCATCAGCTGCATAGAGCGTTTGATAACGCCACGACATGATCTTCCTATATTCAAGGCAATGGCACGTAAAATTTTATCCGAGAGGCAACCGGATGGCGAGTAGTAATCTGGGTCTTGAAGTGATACCGAACTTCCCCGTACCGTCCGAATGGACCCCAAATGGACGGCGGCGGAGATATGGGGGATGGAAATTTGTATATATCAATGCCATCCGGTTGCCACCCCCCATCATCGTTATAATTAAAATAATGTATATAATTCTTGAAACTCCTTACCGATGATTTATCACCGAAAATGAGGGTTAATTTTATCAAAACCAGAGGGCATCGATACACACAAATTCCTTGCACATAATATAACTTAAATTTTGAATGCCATGTCAAAAAAAAAAATGTTAGGCTTCCATCCCCCATATCTCCGCCGCCGTCCATTTGGGGTCCATTCGGACGGTACGGGGGAGTTCGGTATCACTTCAAGACCCAGATTACCACTCGCCATCCGGTTGCCTCTCCGATTAAATTTAACATGCCATTGATTTAACTATATGGAAATGTTTAGGACACGTTCAGTCTAGGGACACGAAAAAAGTATCGATACTTTGTGGTATCGAGTACATTTCCATTCGATACCGATACTTTTGTACTCGATACTTTGCATTCGATACTTTTACTCAATGAGTACTTTTTGGCAGGTATCGTATCGAATAAGAAATTAAGTTTTAAATAGGTAATCTTAGAAATCACCCATTTAAAACTTGCGACCTTACGGCTTATGTTTATGGTTATGGCAACGTCATCCAGTTCACTCGTTCTGAACCTTCTAAAACATTATATCGATCTTTACTCGAAATCGTACTTCTCCTTCATTCATTTACTATACTAATCAATCACTCATTCACTCACTCGTTTACCGTTGTCATTTGTTTTACTTGTCCTGCCCTACTGAAGTTAAACTGACGTTATTTACTGACTATGCTCTATGCGCATTAATTAGGCCCTAAGAAAAGTACTCGATACCTTGAAGTATCGATACTTTTATGAGTACGATATTATTATTTTTCGATACTACTCATGAGTACAGTATCGATACTTTCTATTCGATACCGTGTCCCTAGTTCAGTCAGTGCCATCTACGAAAGCATTTTCATAGAATAACAGAGAAGCCAGTCGTGTCTCTGCGGGAATCCAATGCATGTCATAGCTATTGAGACGGTTTTGCTATTGCGGTCGCCTTCAGAAGAGCACTTTCAGCATTTATAAGAGATCAAAGTCTTAATAATCATTATTTTGTCCTCAGGAACATAATATCCGGTTCGTGCTCCATGCTGGAGTCGGCCCGCTCGCTGGCCGTGTCGCCCGCGGAGCGTTCGCACTGGCAGCTGTTGGCGCAGCACAGCAAGACTGTGTCCGACAGCATTAAGGCGCTCGTCACTAACATTAAGTGAGTACAACATAATATTATCATCATCATATAAAAATTTATTAGTGGTTGGCATGTCTTCTCATCTCTAATTTCCACTATCACCTTTTTTCTAGCCATTCTTTAAGAATTAAAAAAACCAGTGGCACTCCGGGAGTGCCGACAGAAGTGAAAACTTGAAATTTTTTATTGTGCAGGAAATAATGTATCGCACGTTGATGTCTTTTTAATGGTCAAAAGCTAGTGTCGTAACAGTGTCGCTAAATCAATAAACAATTGATTTAGCGACACTGTTACGACACTAGCTTAAACTTCTTTGCGCGTTGGGCATTTTTAAGATGGGACTAAACAAATCCCATTTTAAAAATGCCCAACGCGCCTAAAGAAGTTTTCCCTTCAAAATACTTCCAAAAACTTTAAAGTAAAAATACTTGCATAGAACATTGATCCGTAAGACCGTAACGTAATATAAATAAAGAGCACAATCGCGTTTACAAAAATGAGGTGTCGTCATGGTGTTGCGAAATTAATGGTTTAGTCCCATCTCAAAAATGCCCAACGCGCCTAATGAAGCTTTCACTTTAAAAATCGTCTAGTTTACAGCAAATAAAAAAACGCAATACATATTGTTGAATTGTTGTTTTTACAGATTAGCTATGTTGTATATGACATAGCTTGTGTTAGTAAATGATTTAAATACTTATTAAACTCCTCTTTTACAGAGAAAAAGCCCCGGGTCAACGAGAGTGTTCGGCTGCAGTGGAGACGCTCAACAAACAGCTGAGAGAGCTGGACCAGGCCGCCATGCAAGCGGTGGGGCAGGAACTGTATCCCAGGAAGAACAACTCGCTGCAAGGTCAATGCCAAATGTTTTTATACAAACAATATCCATTAATGAAAAATAAGATTTTTTACAAAAAAAAAAAAAAAACAGTGCAAAGTGAAAAATAACTTTTGAAACAGGTTGTTTTTTCTGTAAAAAAAATATTTTTCTTTTTTTAGTTGTACACGGCTACACATCAAGCTATACATTTCCAGTATAAGCTGACCTCGCATTGTACGGAAATCCAAAACAGTGCGAGATCAGCATAAACTGGAAACGTATAGCTTGATATGTAGCCGTGTGTACTTACCCCACACAGATTAGATTTTTTTTTTTTCGCGAAAACTTTTTTTGTTCTTGTACAGTCAACGGTCATAAATGGAGTGCCACCGGAATGTTCATATTTGCCTGCGCGCCAGGTCTGCGCCTATCTCTGTGTGTGTGATGTTTTAATACAGACAGTTCCTAACGCGCACACAGCGTAGGGCACAACTACGAAAGAGCGATGTTGGTTGGTCAAATGAATGTGTGGTCACCTACTTATACTTGTTTTCTTCATAATTAATTATCGACAACAGCGCCTATTTAAAAGCAATGCTAAAATTCAACAAAGTAGTTATATGTAAAGATGGCAGGATCGCAAGAGTAGGTCGGTATAGTTGTGTGTGCATGAGAATGGTGAACGTTCGAACCTCAGTGCGAGCTCTCGACTCTTTTTGTTTTTCTTGTTTTCGTGTCAGAGTTCAATTATTTGAATCTCGTCAATTTACAATGACTATAATTATGTTACGGAAGGTAAAAATAAAGTAGGGATAATAGATAATTTAATAATAATAAAAAAAACACAATTTTACATAGGGATATTTATTTTGTTATTATTAACCTTTAAAACATAATAAGAACGATATACCAAACGTTGAAAAAAATAATTTGTAATTTGTTCATAAATCATTTTTGGTTGCTAATAAAATTGGATCTTACCTATTGTTTATTGAGTTTATAGCTTAATTTATTCATTTTCTCAAAGAAAAGAAGATTGAAACTTAACCTCAGTCCTACAATCTTATAATAATTATTAACTAACTTATTACTATGATGGCCAGTGTATCCCTAAATTCCCCTGATAACATTAAATATTACTTACTTATATAATATTTTTTATTAATATTTAGTGTGACCTCTGCTATTATTAAGGCACTCAAGAAGACGTTGACGCATGGAGGCCACAATATTGCTACAACTATCTGTGCCACGTAAACTGTCCCACAACTCCATGCAATGGGACCTGAGCTGTTCGAGACATCTTTCGTCTCGTGCTTCCCATCTTTGCACCATTAAACCCCATACATTTTCATGGGTTTTCATGGGTTTAGATCAGGGGATCGCGCTGGCCACGGAATAACTTTAACATCCGAATGCTGACTAAACCACTCACGAACAATACTGGCACGATGTATCGGACAATTATCTTGAACAAAATAAAGTTCACCAATTTCATCCACTGGATAAACATTGCGCACAGTAGGAAGCATTATGTCGCTCAAAACCTCGACGTAGTTGGAACTGTTGGCCCGCGTCGGATAGTGGCGGCCTACCACTTCTTACACGGCTCTTCAGACTTCCCTCTTCCTCAAATCTTTTCACCCAACGTCTCACAGTATTTCTCTAAAAATAAAGAAATCCTTATTACTCACTTTGAACCACCACATAAAATATGAGATTAACAAATAAAAACAATCACAAGAAAATAACTTACACATAAACCGGTTTCATTGGATATTTCAGATATATTAAATCCATTGTTATGCATGGCTACAATGTTCGCCCTAGCTTCAACATTTATATTAGCTTGCATTTTGAATAAAAATCTTCGCACTAAAAATCACTAATAGCAATATCACAAACGCTCGTAACTAAGTTCACCAGCCAACAACGTCATACGATTCCATTACAGCCAGTAAATAAATTTTATTTCAAATCTACCTTCAATTTTTATGTTTTCTATGTTGACTTGTTTAAAATATTGAATTAAAGATACTTACTCATTCCTCGACATTCGCTGTCTTTTTCTCATTGCTATAATCAGAAAAAGACAGCGGGGCGCGATAAGCCTACGAAGTAAGGGAAACTGTTATATACCGCGCTCTTTCTGTTTGGTTCATGATGAAAGAGTGCAATAAACAGGTGTTTATGTGTGTGTATGAAATGCCTTATTAGAAGAAGGTCTCAAGTGCGAAGAGTTACGATGCGATAGCTTTGTAAGACTGGTACTGGACTTATGACCGGTACTGTACATTCGGTGGCGCCTGTCGGATTTTCATTTGCCCGTTCATGTTAACGACTGAACCGAAAGAGAGCGCTCCCGCAGAGAACATGTTCGTATACAAATGTGCTGCACAATACATTTACAAAAGTGACTCAGTTTTGCCAGTGTATACAGACAAATTACATCTACAGCTCAACTACACGCACTGCTGAGGTTCTGCACAAAATATTAGTCAACAAATGTGCTGCTCACTATTTTGGTGGAATGGCACCTTTACAGTTAGGTAGGGGCTTGTGGCTAAGTAATAACAGCCGCACGGGTCGATTGATCAGGTTAAGCTGCGCTTTCCGCGGTTGGTCCGTGGATGGGTGACCATCTTTACATACCAAGACCTCTTCGTGCCTCGGAAAGCACGTTAAACCGTTGGTCCCAGCTGTCATTTGTAGATTTTTGACAGTCGTTACGGGTAGTCAGAAGCCCAAAAGTCTGACAACCAGTCTTACCAAAGGGTATCGTGTTACCTAGTAACTAGGTTGTGGTCAGATAGGCAGTCGCTCCATGTGAAATACTGGTATTGAGCTGCATCCGGTTAGACTGGAAGCCGACCCCAACATAGTTGAGAAAAGGCTCTGCACATGATGATGGCACCTTTACAGTTTACCTCTGATAGCTGTGTTTATTTAACTGGAATAATGTTATCGAAAAAGAAGAGTCAATAAAACAATATTTGTCTCTCTCCCACCAGGCTACTCGGAACAGATAGAGAACAGTGCGACAGAGATGCTCGAACGACTGGAGCCGCTGCACATCGCCGCCAACGGGGAAGCCGAGAACCTGGGACACGCTGTCATACAGCTGGTGAGTTATTTACTATGACCATTGTACAGGAAAATCGCGTCAATTTGCCATGATATTTGCATGTACAGACGCCAGCACATCAAGCTACTACAATCTGTCAAATTTATTTAATAGATTTTCAACTTTATCGCTGAAGTTTAAGGTTCAAAGTTGATTGGGAAAATTTTACAGTTTCGGGTAGCTTGATGTGCTGGCGTCTGTACATAATTTGCAATTAGCCATTTCATACAACTGTGATTTGAATATATAGATTAAGTTGGTTAACAATACATTTGCAATCACGTTGCAATAGGCATGATGCCTGGGTCAAAAAAATAAATTCTATTTAGTCCGTCAGTCAGGTAATAAAAAAATATTAGACACGTATTTTTTGCTTTATCATATTAATCAAAAATGACTGAGATAAAACGCATTAAAGTTGGGGAGTGGGGGTCGCTACGTCACAAGTAAGTATAAAATCTACATACTCGTGACGTCATGGCACATTTTAACTCAATGTATCACTGTAATCTTTTGACAACGTAAAAAAAGAAAAAATACGTGTCCAATATTTTTTAAAATATTTTCCGTCTTGTTCATCCCTATTATAATCAAATTGAATACAGTAACTGTTTTCAATATTGTTCTTAATTTTTCAAGCATGAGAATAAAAATCTCTTTCTCCTACAGGTATCCTACGCAGAACCTCTAGTGGCAGGCGCCATCGGAGCCGCGTCCAACATCACAGAATCCAACACACAAGCGGGCCTGTTGGAACACACGCGTACCGTGCTGGAGACGCACGCACAACTCGTCTTGTTCGCCAAGACTGCGGCCGGTAACCCTAGGGTGAGTAGCTATTACTATGAACCAGGGATGTTACGGAAGTCCTTTTACCGGAAACGGAACCGGAATCGGAGGTTTTAAATTTGAGTGATTGGAACCGGAACCGGAGTCGAAGGTAGAAAGTAGAAGAAAGATGTGTTATGGGAAGGCTTACAATAAAATTCAGTCTCTTTAATGAGTCAAATATTAGCGATAACATCCACAAACAAAACAAAAACTGAAACTTCGAGCGTGAGCTAGCAAGATAAATAAACTAAAATTACACTGGCGACGAGTTAAAACTTGTTTGTAGGCGCTTTAGTCACGTGCGTCGCTGCGTTTTGAACTTCGGTATAACTCCGATTCAAAATTATCGGAATCAGAGGTGTAAAATTAATCGGAAGTTCCGACCTTTCGGAACCGGAACCGAAGCTCCGTAACATCTCTGCTATGAACCTCTGAGTCTGAATTTTAAAGTAACTGTGTCACTATTTATCTTTCATCTGTCAAAAAACACCAAACGGTTTCTCATTTACCTGTCAAAATAATAAATGATTTAACCCCATTGATTTTTTTAAATATTAACCCAATTTATTTTCTTACTGTTTTTGACCATTCTAAGGGCCATTGCCGTAATTTTAAATCCGATTCTAATCAGTCTCAATCTTGTAATTTCCGTAAATTTTTGAGAAGTTTTTAAAATTGATTGTCACTGAGATGAGATTGTGACTTGAATATGTACGTTTTCTAAGTATGAGAATTGGCCTTCAGTAGTGCTATTCTGTAACCATCTCACTGTTATATCTTTGGTGAAGTGAGTGTGGAGTGAGCTGTCAGTTGCTAAGAATTGACACTATTGAAATGAAATGAAATTGTTTATTCTGTAAATAGGATATCGAAATCACTTTTACACGTCATATAAAAAATATTAAAAATAAGCTAGATGAGTTCGGCGTTTCCTATCTGACTACTCTGAGAAGAAAGGCCGAAACAAACTCAGAGGTCGCAGTCTCTTTTAAAGTCCAGACATAATCTTGGTCAGGCCATATGAGGACCATGTAGATAAGTGTCTGAAAAGGTCTTTTGAGGAAAGAACCACACAGATTTGAGTGGACCTGTCCAGTCAGTGCAAGCATTTGTCAGTAATCGTGGAGCTCAACTCAGAACTTAAGGAGCTCAACTCGACGAACAATACCAAAGAAAGGACATTTGGGTAGGCCGCATAAACTACTCAAACTGCCAGACCATCACTAAAACTAGCAGAGAAATAAAAAAAAAATATCCACATAGTCCTCACATTCACAATAGTTAAAATAATATAATACTTTACAAAGTAATCATGTCATTTTGAATATAATTTTCAACAATGTCAATGTGTTTATAAAACTGGTATGTGTTGATTTTACATAATTAAAATGTCTAGTTTTATGATTTTATCACAAGGCTTAGCAGAGCGAGCAGTTCAATCCCAAGCTTTTTTATCTTCTAAATAATCTGAAATTGTATAGTACCCTTTTTTACAAAGTTTGGTTTTAATACAGATTTTAAATCGTTTAATGGGTAAGTTTCGAATGTCAATGGGGAGTTTGTTGTAAAAACGTATACACCCATGAATGAGTTGCCTACTTTGTGGAGACGTGTGCGATGTACAGCAAGGTTGTGTTTATTCCTGGTATTTAAACTATGAATATCGGACATTTTCTTAAAATTTGATATATTTTTGTGCACATACAATAGGTTTTCAAAAATATATTGTGAGGCTACAGTCAGAATATTTATTTCTTTGAATTTTTCTCTAAGGGAATCTCTTGGACCTAGATTGTAAATGGCTCGAACAGCCCTTTTCTGTAGAACAAAGATAGTATTAATGTCCGCAGCTCAGTCCGGTAGCTCAGTTCACCTAAGTTATCACGGTGAGATTTTTACAGAATATCACTACTGGTCATTTATTGTTCATAGGCTTTGGAATAGGCAACTAGCTTCATCGTTGTGACTGACCGGCCCCTTAACAATTTGAAAGTGCCTATAATTTATTGGTTTAATTGAAATAAGTACTTTGAATTTGAGTTCATAACAGCCACACGGGTTGATCCACCAGGTTGCAACTTGCCAGGGTTGATCCGTGCATGGGTGACTATCTTTAAAGTCGAGACTCCTTCGTGCCTCGGAAAGCACGTTAAGCCGTTGGTCCCGGCTGTCATTCATGAATTTTTGACAGTCGTTATGGGTCGTCAGAAGCTCGAAAGTCTGACAACCAGTCTTACCAAGAAGTATAGTGTTAGCCAATAATTGGGTTGTGGAGGTCAGATAGGCAGTCGTTCTATGTAAAATCCTGGTATTCAGCTGTATCCGGTTAGACTGGAAGCCGACCCCAACATAGTTGAGAAAAGGCTAGGCAGATTGGATTGGAATTTGAGTTCTATGGTTGGTTGATATAGGTTTCTGTCCGTCCCACAGGCAGTGAACACGCACGGCAAGGTGTCGGCGCAGGCGGCGCAGTGCCGCGGCTCGCTGGGCGAGCTGCAGGCGCGCGTGCGGGACCTCAGTGCGGCGCGCGGGGCCGTGGGGCCGCTGCTCGACACCATGCAGAGGGCCATCGCCAGGCTCACGGAGCACAGGTCAGTCATTAACATCATCATCATCATTTCAGCCGAAACACGTCCACTGCTGGACATAGGCCTCCCCCAAGCACCGCCACTTCGACCGATTCTGTGCTCTCCGCATCCAGCAGATTCCTGCGGCCTTCACAAGGTCATCGGTCCATGTTGTGGAGGCCTTCCAACGCTACGTCTTCCGGTAGGCGGTCACCACTCCAGAACCTTTCGGCCCCATCGGTCATCCGCTCTGCGAGCAATGTGCCCTGCCCATTACCACTTAAGTTTGGCAATTCTTCGGGCTATGTCGGTTACCTTGGTTCTCCTGCAGATCTCTTCATTTCTGATTCGATCACGTTGGGAAACTCCAAGCATAGCCCTCTCCATTGCCCTTTGGGTGACTTTTAACCTTCTGATAAGGCCCATTGTGAGCGACCACGTTTCAGTACCATAGGTCACCACTGGCAACACGCACTGGTCAAAGACTTTCGTCTTGAGACACTGTGGTATGTAGGACGAAAAGATATTGCAAAGCTTCCCGAACGCTGCCCAGCCGAGGCGGATTCGACGACTGACCTCTTTCTCGAAGTTGGACCTACCTAGCTGGACAGTTTATCCTAGGTAAACGTACTCGTCCACAACTTCGAGCGTAGCGTCTCCGATCTTCATGAGAGAGTTATTAACATAAGATACGAGTATTGAAAGTGACCTTATTGGTAATGTTCTTCAGAAAGGTTAGGACGTTGAAGTCACCAATATAAATAGAACTTTTGTTAGGGTTGTTATAGGGTCTATAGTAGTTGAAATGAAATGTTGTATAACACAGTGAATTTAATGTTAAGATAGACCGGCTGTCTTTTGTAGATGTTTGACCCAGTAACTGGGTTGTGGAGGTCACATAGGCAGTCGCTCCTTGTAAAATACTAGTATTCCGCTTCATCCGGTTAGACTAGAAACCGACCCCATCATAGTTGGAAAATGGCTAAGCAATTTTGTGATCTTTCGAACAAACTTTCAGAGCATAAATTGACATCGACCTTACCCTCAAACATAACTGCTAAAATATAGCTGTACTCTCTACCTATCCCTTTAAGGAATACAGGCTTGATGTGACAGAAAAAATATTTAAAAACATCTAATTTTTTTTATGGAATACTTTAAAATTTTGTAACTTTTAAACTAAATAATCTATCGCGGTGAAACAAACTCCATAATGATTGGAAGTAATTAGGCGTCCTCGTAAAATGAAAGTTGTGGAAAAACTAAACTCAGTTGAAAATAAACATGTTTTTTTAGCAAAAATCTGTTTTTTTTTATTATTTTTTTACAATAATCGAACAAAAAAAAGCTTTTTTTTAATTCTGTCGATTAAATTAATAATTTCACTTCGATATGTGCACATTATAAAGACTCACACTGTATTATAAATACTGATATCTCAGCTGACCTTAACCGCTCAGCTGTAGCACAGATATAGCGCAATGACGTGCGCTATTTTAAGATGCGCTCAACGACCCAAATGTACCGAGAGCTTGGTGTGTAGGCTTTTAAATTCTGTGTGATGGAGATTTTCAGGGACAACAATATTTTTTGTAAATTGTTTTATAGTTCTGGCTCAATGATAGAAAAGTAAAGTTCCCTTAAAGGTAATTCGATGCATTCCTTGAAAGGAGTTAAATACTAGAGGTAATTTGCAACGGACCCTGAGCACAGATGAATACTCCGCAAAATCATTCAAATAAAAAAGCGACTCTTGTTACGACACAATAAAGTGCAATTCAGATCGCACAGCGCTGATAACCTACAGTTATATTCACCTAGAAGTTGCCTCTCTTTCTATCTCGTAACTCTTATATCTTCTGACTACGTTACGCTCACTGAATTCGACAAGTCGAGCCCGCCGCGTACATACTTGTAGCTTCATATCTGTGCCCTGAGTATTTATGCCTAATATGACGCATTAAAGTAAAAACCTTGGGGTTGAAACTTTGTTGTTTCTTCGTATTTTATTGTTTACTTCTTCACCAAAAACTAGTATTTGGGAAAAATATACTCCAATCCGGACACTAAACTAATATTAGCGTAAGGTATAACGTCGTATTGGGAGGCCGTCACCTCCTTCTGCGAAGCAGTAATGCTCGCGAAGGAGGAGGCGGAACGCATGAGGGAGAGGCAAATTTCGCGCCCTCACGCCCCTAACCGCCGCAGGAGACGCCCTGGGCTTCGGTAGTCGTAGGCCGATTCCCGGCCACCGTAGGCGCGCGCTTGCGGTTGGCGAGCAATGGGTAGCTCGCCGTCCGATAAGGACCAGGCCCGGGGCGACGGCGCGGTGTGTTCCACGTGCGCCTCAAAGAGATGTCAGCAGAACCCCGTCAGTTCTGCTAGGGCCAATACCTGCCGGGGTTGCGAGGAAGTCCGAAAGGCATATCGTGGCCCCCGGTAAAATGGCAACTGAAGGAACACGAATGGGTTTTAGTCAGTAAGTGTCTGACACACCCTCCCCCTCCGCCCAGAGCGGGAAGTTGTTTGATAATTTACATACCAAGAAAAAAGTTATAACGTCTTGTAATCGTCAAAAACCAAGTACCACCATAACTTTGGAAATAAAACAATGTAAAAACACGCTACTGTTTTCTAAAATCACCCCATCGAAAAATAAAGGCGTCTTGCTATATGTTTTGACATTTGTAATTATGTACATCAAATGCCTCCAATTATTATCCATTATCATACCTTAGTTGATCCCCACTTCAGCCCACTTTTGATCTTCAACTGTCAGAGATTAATTTATAAATTAATTATGGCTCGCTAATTTCTTAAGTAGTCTCTGGTTCAATAAGACTTGCATTTGGCGTCGCTCCAACTCTTTGACTGTCGATGATCTAACTGAAGATGGTATTATTTTTGTCTATAATTAGTTATGTGACGTCATATGATAGGATAGAGGCAATGCACCGTGGCGTCAGTCTTCTTGAAACATATTCAGCTGCCGGTTAGACTGGAAACCGACTCCAACGTAGTTGGGAAAATACTAGGCTGACGATGGGGCAGTTACTATGCCTACACAGCATGTATCAGAATGGTGTGGTCATATTTAAAGTCCCCACTTTAAATATGACATTCTGATATACTGGGTGATTTTTTTTACCGTCTCTAAATTTTTACAGAGTGTTCTACCCATGAATATAAAGCAACTTTCACTATGGGAGCAACTCTGAGATCACGAAAGTTATTTATATTCATGGGTAAAACTCCCTGTAAAAATTTAGAGACGGTAAAAAAAATCATTCTGTATATAGTCCTCTTCACCGTATCCGGCGACAGCGACCCAGACTAATTTTCTTTCCTTTCGTGAGCTCTCTGATGACTAGCAAAACCTTTGGTCTTGAAAACCCGGTCACACCGTGTACAGAAGAGCTGATCAGCATCGTTGTATGTGTACGCATATGAAGGCTTTGGGCGATTTTTGCGTATTTGGCGATTGTCTTCAAGATGACTTGTTTCAAAGCATTCAGTTGCTTTGTGGATTGAGATGCGCCACCTTTCTCGGTTTCGAGCAAGCTACTGCCAGCGATCAACGGGTATGCCGCGGGTCGTAAGGTGACGTTTAAGGACGTCTTTGTAGCGCAGGTATCGCCCGCCCCGTGCACGTTTTCCTTGGGCGTGGTTTTAATTGGTAGTCTACTCGTATCCAAGCGATCTGTACCACTTTACAGACCTTCAAACTTCATAGGACCAACATCGTAATTGCGAAACCCTTAAATATCACCACACGTTTCTGATACATGCCGTCTGTTGCCAAAATGCCTTATAAATTTTGAAAAAAAAAATACTATGGTTTTGTGGACCCTGTCCGTGTCCTTATCAAACGGCCTTCTCCCAACTATGTTAGGGTCGACTTCCAGTCTAACCAGATGCAGCTGAATACCAGGAGCGAAGGCCTATCTGACCTCCACACCCCAGTTACTGGGTAACACGATAAGCTTGGGAAGTCTGGTTGTCAGACTTTCGGACTTCTGAGTACTTAACCATACCCCGAATTTCAGATTGCATGTCTTTCAATAAGTCTAGACGTCCTATATCTAGATTATCGATATGCCTACGTAAGCGCATACGCAAATCTTGTTTACTATAACGGTCAGTTGAGTTAGGTCGCTCGTTGAGATCGTGGCCAGTTGAGCGCGACTAAATTGTTCTGTTTTTAGTTAGTTTTAGTGAAGTAGTTTAGTGTCAAGTGTGAACTGTATTTAGTGAGGATTTTTTGTAGTTAACAATTTTTTTTTATTTTGTGTTTGAAAGTATATTATTAATAGTGTAGTGTGTATTAGTGTTGTGGTTATTTTTTGTGAAATTTGGAGTCTACTTGACTTTCATAGTCGAGTTTACAATATGGAGAAATTGAAGTAAGATTTATTTATTTATTTCGATATCGTCATTGCATTTACCCCTTGAAATAGCACTTAGCATTAGATAAACCCAGTAAGAATCCTTTACCAATAAATTACTTTAGTCTATAATATCTATAGTAAAATACTCATAAAATATATTATTGTGGTTATAACCTGTGATGCATATGACGTCAATTTCACTTCGACATCGACAGAATTACTACAGTTATATTTAGTTGTTACCTATAAACTAAAGTAAGAAATCAAAGGGCTGTTTAAATTACAGGCCAACCTTTAATCCGAACTAATATCCTAGCAATATATATCTATACTGATATTATAAAGAGGAAAGATTTGTAATTTTAAATGTAACGAATAAACTTGAAAACTACTAGACCGATTTGAAAAATTCTTTCAGCAATGGATAGTTACATTATCAGCGAGTAACATAGGCTATATTTTATCCCCGTACTCCCACGGGAACGGGTACTACGCGGGTGAAACCGCGTGACGTCCGCTAGTAATATTATAAATGCGATAGTGAATTTGTTTGTTACGCTTTCACACTAAAACGGCTGAACGGATTTTGATAAAATTTGGCACATGGGTAGACCATGACCTGGGTTAGGACATAGAATACTTTTAATCCCGATATTCCCACGGGATTGAGACTTATGCGGGTAGTTCTAGATACTCGTAAATTTAAGAAGCATGCAGGCCTAACCTTGAGGCGCAGCGACTTCAAACGCGAGTAAACGTTAAAATATCTTTACGATGTCTGTTTTTTTAACGTGGTCACTAGTCACGCGACATTGACACTAACACTAGAGTTTATTTACTGTGAAATTTTATAGATATCTGCGTTTTATCACCTACTAGATCAGCGTTTCCCAAACTTTGGGTCACGACCCACTGGTGGGTCGTGAGCGAATAATGGGTGGGTCGTGGATTTTTCAGCTATGATTAATATTAAAACTAAATACCGAAAAAAATTAGACGTTGATAACTTATGGCGATTAAAAGTAACTAAAATTTTAGTTGATTCAGATTGTTAAGAACGTCTCCAGGGCAAAGGCCACTTCTCATACAGAAAAGGAATGAGATTTGATCACCAGACTTGCTCAAGACGTGTTGTCGATTTCAGAGTAGTGTTGAAGTAACTCGGTTGTGACGATTGACTAATTTTCCGGCAACATTGAAAAAGTGATTAAGGCGATTAACACACGGCACCGCGCACCGCCGCGGTAGGCGGTGAAGCGGATCTCTTGTCGCATTGGCTTCTAATAAATCCGTTGATGCCTAACACACGTACACCGCCCGACCGCGCAGTCGACCGGAGCTCTCATCTCTTACCTCCGCGGCGGTGCGCGGTGCCGTGTATTAATCGCCTAAAGAGAATCCCTTTTCTCCTGGACGCGTTAACAGACACAAATCTCACATATCTAAATACATACATTAGACATACATACATAGATCTGAAATAACAATCTGTAGGGCACATCATATTAATCGATAAGTTTTTGATCGATAAATGCTTCCTTTAAAGTTTAAAGGAAAAACTACATTTTTTTTTTAATACATACATACAATGTAGCCAAAAGCCTCGTATTCAAGTAGTAGAAGTTTGACAATTTTAAAAGTTACATATTTTTTTATGTTATGTCGACAAAATAACTCAAGGGCGGGCGTAGAGATTTTAAAAGAAAGTTAGGGGGCGCGTATTTTAAAAGGTTGGGAACCTCTGCTTTAAACTGTATTGTAGCGTACGAGGGCGACACTGAAAGTTTTTAGAACTGGCCACTTGTACACGATATAATAAAAAAAACAGTTCAAATTTTGAAAATGGAACTTTTTGCCAATATTATTGTGTATGTATTTTATTCATTTGTCATTTTGTTTACGATTTGACGGCAAATTGAAAATTGTCTGTGTCACGTCAGCATGAATTTAACGCGAGAAAATTTTCATACAATGATTTTTTATGACTTTCGATGTCATTTAAGTCAACAAGAAAGTTATGACTTATGATAGACTTCGATTGGCCTTTCACGATGAAGCCCCGTGTCGTGCCACTGTTTACAACTGGTTTAATGAGTTTAAATGTGGTCGCACTAATCTCACCGATGATCTGCGTGAGGGACGGCCTTCTACGGCGACGACGAAGAGAAGAGACCCCTAAGGACGAGTGGGTAAAGTGCTTTTCTCAGTGATTCCATCCGATGCAGCGATGTATTTATGTAAATGGACACTATTTTGAAAAGATATAATAAAACTAAGAACTTGCTAGTTTGTTCAATTTTTGATTTTCTAAGAACTTTCAGTGTCACCCTCGTAAAAAAAGTCCTCGTCTCTCTTCATGTCATAAAAACAAAATAAATTGATTGTTTACAAGACAAGTTTGTTTACAGCCAACAATGTTTGGCGTCCCTAGCTGCGCCATGTAGTAAATTAGCAAGAAGTTTGCGCGCAGTATATAGGTCACGTCCAACGCTCTGCGTCTGTTTATTTATTTGTGACTGACGTCCATCTGTGAAAGTTACAAACATTTTTATATACTTACTGGTAATTCGATACCTATATCCGTCTTCAAAAGCGTGGTGATCAATCAGTCTGCTTCCAGTTTAACCGGATGCGGCTGAATACCAGTATTTTACATGGAACGACTGCCTATCTGACTTTCACAACCCAGTAATTAGGAAATACGATACCCCTTGGTAAGACTGGTTGTCAGACTTTCGGGATTCTGACGACCCACAGATCCACGAATGACAGCCGGGACCAACAGCTTAACGTGCTTTCTGAAGCACGGAGGAGTCTCGACTATAAAGATGGTCACCCATGCACGGACTAACCCCGGCAAGCGTAGCTTAACCTGATGGATCGACCCGTGCGGCTGTTAGTACTTAGCCGCGAGCTCCTCCCCAAAAGCATGGTGATAACTATTGCGCATATGAACAATCATTGGTTCGACCCATTTCTCTAATAAGTTGCTGCTGCTAACAAATCTTATGTTAAAGAAAAATAACGATTCAAAATGGTAAGAAATGTCATGACAGTCAAGAGATGACCAGTCCCAAATGATAGGGCCCGTAGTAGCTCACCTATCTACACGTAAAGTGGGGACGTTTTTTTTTTATATCCCTTGGTATGGGGTATCGTTGGAAAGGTCCTTTAAAATCATTGTGACTGTGTGAAAACTTTTGGATTCAGGGATCTGTTTGCGAAATATTAAGCTCTAAAATGCTAATATTTGTTAGAGTCAAGTGTGTGTGTCCCCACCCCTGCCAGCTAAATGGTTGGTTTTGGTTACGTGAAAAAAATCATAGCAATAGTTTATATAACGAAATTAAAAGGAAAACTATCACAGCTAAGTAGGCTTTACAAGGCGAGGCGGCAGCGGCGCAAGGAGCGAAGCGTCGCAGATAGGCTCCGCGCCCCGAAATCCGCAGCTGTAGTGATTACGCTACAGCCGGAAGCGGAAAAGAAGGGCGTGTCCTATCAGCACGTGCTCGCCAAGGTGGATGCGGCGGTTGACCTAAAGGAGACCGCCAATGGGGTTCGGCTTAAGATCACCGCGACTGGGGCCAGGATGCTGGAGATCCCCGGTGCAAACAGCGGCCCGGCAGCGGACGCTCTGGCCAATAGGCTCAGGGCGACCCTGAATCCGGAAGAGGCCCGAGTGTCCAGGCCCACCAAACGCGCTGACTTGCGCATCCGGGGCCTGGACGACTGCGTGACGGCGGAAAAGGTTGAGGCCGCGGTCGCCAGGACTGGGGGGTGCTCTGCCGAGGAGGTGAGGGTAGGCACCATCCACCCTGACTCCACGGGGATGCGAGCCGTAACGGTGAGCTGCCCCGTGTCGGCGGCCAAGCTAATAGCCGGGGAGGGCCGAAGGCTTCTGGTGGGTTGGGTCTCCGCGCAGGTGAAACTGCTGGAGCCCCGACCTATGAGGTGCTTCCGCTGCCGGGTGGGCGACCACGTGGGAGCGAAGTGCACCTCGGAGGTGGACCGCAGCGACCACTGCTTCCGCTGTGGTCAGCCCGGTCATAAGGCCGGCTCGTGCAACGCCGCGCCGCACTGCGTCGTATGTGCGGCGGCTGGCAAGCCGGCCGATCACCGGGCTGGGAGCAAGGCCTGCGCTCCACCCGCCAAGGCCAGAGGCAAGGGCAAGCCCTCCGCCACCGCCGTCACCGCCGCAGCCGCCGCCACTAGTGCCGCCGCCGCTGCCGCCTCCACTGTCGTCGTCGCCGCCGTTGCCGCCGCGGCGGTGCCCTCACAGGGGGCTAGGGAGGGGGTTGAAATGGAGTGCCAATAACGGCCCCATTACGCCTCCTCCAGGCGAACATCAACCACTGCGCCGCCGCTCAGGATCTGTTGCTCCAGAGCATGGCGCAGTGGTCGATTAACATCGCCGTGGTCGCTGAGCCGTACTTTGTCCCGCCCAGGGATGACTGGGTGGAGGACCTGAGCGGCTCAGTGACCCTCATTTCGTCGGCCGCCGCTGGTACCCCGTCCCTCGAGTCTGTCAAGAGAGGACGGAGTTGCGTGGCAGCACGGTTCGGGGAGATTGTCGTGGTAGGGGTATACTTCTCCCCGAACCGAACTCTCGCCGAGTTCCACAACTCCCTTGTGGAGTTGAGAGTCGTCGTCGTCGGGTTCGGTTCCCTCCCCGTGTTCGTCCTCGGGGACTTCAACGCCAAAAATCTGGCTTGGGGTTCCCGCTTTACGGACACACGGGGCAGGATGGTGGAGGACTGGGCTCTGGAGACAGGCCTGGTCGTCCTAAACCGGGGTTCTGTCCCCACGTGTGTGCGGATGCGGGGTGAATCAGTGGTGGACATCTCGTTCGCCAGCCCCGCTCTGTCGCCGCGTGTAATCGACTGGCGCGTCATAGAGGAGGTGGAGACCTATTCCGACCACCGGTACATCCGGTTTGACGTCTCCACCCAGACCTCGAGCGCGCCGGTCCGACAGGCCCCGAGTGGTCCGCGGTGGGCGCTGAAGCGGCTGGACCGGGAGCTCCTCCTGGAAGCCTCGATCGTGCAGGCCTGGGTGTCATCACCGGACAGGCCTGCCGACATAAACGACGAGGCGGAGTGGTTCCGGGAGGCCATGTCCAATATATGTGACGTGGCAATGCCCCGAGTCCACCCTGGACGCGCTTCGCGCCAGGTGTACTGGTGGTCGCAAGAGCTGGAAGCTCTACGCAGGGCGTGCGTTGCTGCGCGACGCCGGTACGCCAGGCACCGCAGGCTCCGTATCCGTCCTCCGGATACGGAAGCCATTCAGGCGGAGCTGTACGAGGGGTACAGAGCGGCGAAGACCGCCCTCCAAGCGGAGATCCTGCGGGCCAGGGCACTGGCCCGCGAGGAGATGCTGGAGACTCTGAACAGAGACCCGTGGGGACGCCCATATAAGATGGTGCGGGAGAAACTCCGCCCATGGGCTCCCCCGCTGACGCAGAGTCTCCGGCCCCAGCTTGTGGAGGACGTGGTGAGCGCTCTGTTCCCTTCAAGAGGGGAACATACGCCCCCGCCCATGGCTCCGCCCATTGCGGTGCCCGATGCGGACCACACCGCCGACGACGACGACGATGCTCCGGAGGTGACCGAGGTAGAGATGAGAGTGGCGGTACGCAGGATGAGTGCGAGGAATACCGCCCCAGGACCCGATGGCATACCCGGAAGGGCCTGGGTCCTGGCCATGGGGACTCTCGGGCCTCGACTGAGAGGGCTCCTAAGCGCATGTATGGAGAGGGGCCAGTTCCCACTTTGCTGGAAGACTGGGAAACTGGTCCTCATCAGGAAGCCGGGGCGCCCAGCGGACTCTCCGTCCGCCTATCGGCCCATTGTGCTGCTCGACGAGGTGGGCAAGCTCTTTGAAAGAGTCATTGCAGACCGCCTCGTCGGGCAGCTGGTGCGAGTGGGGCCGGATCTGGCGGAGAGCCAGTTCGGTTTCCGCAGGGGGCGCTCTACGGTGGACGCCATCATGCGCGTGCGGGCCCTCACGACGGGGGATGCTGTGGCCCGGGGTGGGGTCGTCTTGGCGGTGTCTCTAGACATCGCCAATGCCTTTAACACCCTGCCCTGGAGTTGCATCAGGGAGGCACTTCGGTATCACCGGATGCCGACCTACCTCTGTCGTGTGGTCGAGGCCTATTTGACAGACAGGTTTGTCATCTACCCCGGTCACCAAGGAGAGTGGAACCGGCGAGAGATGTCGTGCGGTGTCCCACAGGGATCGGTCCTGGGGCCGCATCTGTGGGACATCGGATACGACTGGGTGCTGCGCGCCGACCTCCCTACTGGCGTCAGCGTCGTTTGTTACGCTGACGACACGCTGGTCCTGGCGCAGGGGAGGTCGTACCAGGCGGCGGCCGACTTAGTGACACGCGGGGTTTCGACAATCGTCGACAGAATCCGGCAGCTGGGACTCGAGGTGGCCCTGCACAAGTCCGAGGCCATGGGTTTCTATGGTCCTCGTAGTGCGCCACCGTCGGGTTCCCAGGTATTGGCGGGAGGGGTTCACATCGGCGTCGAGTCGACGATGAAGTATCTGGGACTCGTCCTCGATAGCCGGTGGAACTTCGTGGAGCATTTCCGACGTTTGGCTCCCAGACTGGACCGGGCCGGGGCTGCCTTGAAGCGGCTCCTGCCCAATCTGGGAGGTCCAAACGCCTCCTGCCGGAGGCTCTACGTGGGGATCGTGCGGTCCATGGCCCTTTACGGGGCGCCCGTGTGGGCGCCTTCATTGAGGCGGCAGCCAGGCCGCCGGCTGAACGCGTCCCAAAGGGTCATGGCCATCCGGCTGGCCCGAGGATACCGCACGGTCTCCTGCGAGGCGGCGAGCCTCCTTGCCGGAGTACCGCCATGGGATCTGGAGGCAAAGGTCCTCGCGCACATTTGGGAGTGGCGCGAGGAGGCGAAGCGCCGGGGCTTAACTCCGATGCCGCAAGAAGTCGCGGCACAGCGGACAGAGCTCCGGCGGGATCTCATGGCGGAATGGAGAGTACGATTGTCGCAACCCAGCGCTGGGCACGCCACAATTGCGGCGATAAGACCCCTCTTTGAGGAGTGGCTAGAGAGGCGCCACGGCGTCCTCACCTTCCGCCTGACGCAGGTACTCACCGGACACGGCTGTTTCGGGAGGTACCTGTTCAGGATAAAGCGGGAGGAAACGCCCGGGTGTCGTCACTGTGTGGATCGCCCGGAGGACACGGTGGAGCATACGGTGGAGGTCTGCCCGGCTTGGGCAGGGCATCGCCGTGTCCTCGTGGATGCGATCGGCGGCGGTGATCTCTCGCGTCCGGCCCTGATTCGGGCCATGCTACGGAGCGAGAGGAAATGGGAGGCCGTCACCTCTTTCTGCGAAGCAGTAATGCTCGCGAAGGAGGAGACGGAGCGCGTGAGGGAAAGGCAAATTTCGCGCCCTCGCGCCCCTAACCGCCGCAGCAGGAGACGCCCTGGGCGTCGGGAATCGCAGGAAGATTTCCGGCCACCGTAGGCGCGGGCTTGCGGACGGTGAGCAATGGGTAGCTCGCCGTCCGATAAGGACCAAGCCCGGGTCGACGGCGCGTTGTGTTCCACGCGCGCCTCAAAGAGATGTCAGCAGAATTGACGGGGTCCGCTAGGGCCAATGCCAATGCCGTGGGTTCGAAGAAAACCGATAGGGAAATCGTGGCCCCCGGCAACATGGCATAGGAAGGAACACGGGTGGGTTTTAGTCAGTAAGAGTCTGACACGCCCTCCCGCTCCACCCAGAGCGGGAGAAGTTATTTGATAATTTCCCACCCAAAAAAAAAAAAAAAAAAAGTAGGCTTTACAAGTTAACGAGTAATATTCGACCAACTTAACTTTGCACTTGCAAAAACATATTTTCCCATATATTCCGTATCGGAGAACATGTTTTTCAACTACAAAGTTAAGTTTATATTTGGGATAAATTCATCCCAACTACGGAACCCTTCATTGTGCGTGGTCCGACACGCACTTGGCCGGTTTTTTTTTCTGTTTAACCGCGTCGACATCTTTAGCATAGTGTACTATACAATTGATCTCTTATTATATTCACTTAAAATTTGTTAAAACATATTCTATATTTTTGTTACAGAATGTCACTGATCGGAACGTACGATGAGACGGATTCGTTCGTCGACTATCAGACGAGGATGGTCGGCGCTGCCAAGGAGATCTCAAGACTTGCTACTGATATGGTAACATTATCATTTTTTGTTATAATTATTTAAAGGTATTTAAAATGTTTACGAGGTGCTTTATTGATTTGGTATATTTCCTACAAGAGTTTTTATGTGGTAGGGTAGAGTAGGGTGCTTATAAAAATAAGCTTAGAGTTTCAATAAATATTTGATTCCACTTGACAAAATAAAAGTCTTTCTTTCTCTTTCTTCCTTTATTTCTTTCTCTTTCTTTCTTTCTTTCTCTTTCTTTCTTTCTTTTTTTTTCTTTCTCTTTCTTTCTTTCTTTCTCTTTCTTTCTAAAACCAAAAAAAGTCAACTAATAAGATATAAACAAGACATTACAGACAGACGAATAAAAAATCCGGAGTCACACGTGTTAGGGCATAAATCGAACAGATTACGTGTGACTCCGGAATTTTTTACCCCCAGACGATCAAGACGCTTCCAACGATACCTCACTTTGTCAAATTATGATAAGTAGTTTAGAAGTTATAAGAGAATAGATGATCATACATACATACTCGTTAAAATCATAACCCTCCTTTTTGCTTCGCCGCAGTCGGGTAAAAAGTATTAGTAATCTATACTAACATTATAAAGAGGAAAGATTTGTATTTTTGTATGTAACGAATAAACTTAAAAACTACTGAACCGATTTAAAAAATTATTTCAGCAATGGATAGCTACATTATCAGCGAGTAACATAGGCTATATTTTATCCCCGTACTCCCACGGGAACGGGAACTACGCGGGTGAAACCGCGTGACGTCCGCTAGTTTCTGATATAAGAGTACCTTAAATACAATCTATTCACTGTTATCAACACCCATGTCAAAATATGTCGTTGTATTTTGTTATTGTGAACACCATTAACAATTTAACTAAACTATTTTTACTCAAATCCAGTTCCTATGCTCTAGTTTCCTCTTAAATTATTCATTTTCATGCTTTTTGAACTATTCTAACCATAATCTTGTCCCACAGACGGCAAAGTCAGCTACAGACGCTAGCAGGCTGGTGCAGCTCGGCAACGAGATGTGTCAGAAGTACGAACAGCTCGCACAAGACAGTGTCGGCGCCTCCGCCACCACACCCAACGGAGATGTCGCTAACAGGTTAGTTTTTTATAATTAACAACAGAGGAAAACTGCCTGCCAAGAGGAACACTGATGAAAGCAATAGGGATGATGCCAAGGTAAAAAAAAAACTATTTGGTCTTTCTTTCAGATAATAAAAAAATATTAGACACGTATTTTTTACTTTATCATATTAATAAAAAATGTCTTCGATAACACGCATTAAAGTTTGGTAGTGGGGGCTCGCTCCGTCACAACTCAGTATAAAATCTAGCAAGGCGTGACGTCATGCCACAAATTTAACTCAATGTATCGCCGTATCTTTTGATTACGTCAAAAAAGAAAAAATACGTGTCCAATATTTTATTTTCTATTTTTTTTTTTATTATAAAAAAATGTTTGGACACAGACCTAAATTGTTAATCAAAGAAAACATTTAATCACACAAATAGTTCATCCTTCCTTTTTATTAAATAAACGTGACATTCATAGATTTTTAGAAAGTCGCTTCGAAGTTTGCGAAACAAAAGCGAAGAAAGTAAATTTTCCTATATTTTTTGGCACCAATTGGAAGGGTCAATCATAATGATCAAATCTTTGTAATAAACATTGTGTCAGACGAAGAATCCCCTATCCAATGGGGGCATTTCCTATGAAGATACAAAAAATTATTTCGCAGTTTTTACAGTTTAAAAATGTTCACTTACACATAATATATCAACTTTATGTCAGTGTAAATTAAGTTGATTTCAGAGTGTCATAATTAAAAAAATCATAAGTATTAGCGCAAACTGAACTTTATGTGTAGAGTTTAAAGTTGTTTTTCCAAAAGCACTTGTTTGTTTACATGTTTGGAAACTAGACCACGAACGCAGTTTAGGAAAGCTTAGTTTTAAGCGTTCTGTTCCTTTTTGAAAACACGCTCTAGTACTACTCGTGGTGTGTAACATTGAGTAAAAGACAGCGCTCACTGTCATCTTCCCGTTCAACAAGATAAACTTACTATTGTTGTTCTTCGTCAGGATCCGCGTGGCGGTCGTAGAGCTCGGCGAAGGAGTGTCGGAACTCATCAAGGCCGGCGGACACTGTCGCCTGTCCGCCATCCCCACCAACCAGCGCGCCGTCGCTGACGCCGCCAAGATTGTTAACGAGAAGGTAAATACATAAGAACTTGTAGCTTCCTTCCAGGGATATTGGTGCCGATTCTCTTGTACACCGAACTAAACTAACTAAACTATCACTAAAATTCCTTACTTTTGACTATGAGAATCTCAAAGTTATTCTGCAAAAATAATTCTCTAAATTTAAAAATAATTTTGACACATCTAAATCGAATTTGACAATCGCGACTCCACACGTGATACCTAACCACGTGAATCTTTTTAGAGCCGGAGGCGCGCAGGGGGGCAGCCTCGACGTGTTTTATATGGAATTTTTCACTTTTTGTATGGAAAATAAGAAAAAAAATGACCTACATGTAGAGTATTAGGGGTTTAAGGGCTTTATAAAGGGGGTTGAAATTTTCATTATTTTTGCGATTGGACACACCGTTTTCGAGATATAAGCAAAAGAAAAAAAAAAAGATTCAGTACTGTTTTTGCATCTGAAGTCGAGGTGTTGGTTTGAATTTAAAGTTCATGACAACCAATTTTATTCCACACGTTTTTAGTCGTGAAAAACGTCAAGTTCAGAATAGCAAAACTGCCATTTTCACTAAACTAATATCTCAGTACCATCTTAGTGCTGTCAAACTAAAATATAGTTAAGTTGTGTCACTTTTAGTCTATTTCAGAATGGGAAATCGTCGTTTGACAGGATTAAACTAAATTTTAGTGATTTTTAGTCTAGTTTAGAGGCATTTGTGACAAGAGAATCGGCACCATTGTGGATATTCGCATCCGCAATTGCGGAGCTTATGCGGATGCAGATGTTGGTGGAAAAGGGTGAATCTATATTGATTTTTGAACAATCATAATTTAGTAGTTATTTTATTTGGTATGTCGTGATGGTCTAGTGGTTAAGGCCTCGCCTCTCATGCACGAGGTTGTGGATTCAAATTCGGGCAAGCTCCAATGTGACATTTTCAGTTCATGTACTTTATGAGTTTATCTTGGACATTACTAACATCAATGAAGGAAAGACATCGTGAGGAAACCTGGACTTACAGTTAATATAATTCTGAAATCGCCATCCCGTCTTGAGCAAGCGTGGTGATCAATGCTCGTGCCTTCTCTGTATGAGAAGAGGCCTTTGCCCTGCAGAGGGACAATAAAAGGCTTGTATTATTAATTACTTTATTATAATTGCCGCAAATTGAATTATGATCAACATACAACGAAACAACGCAGCAATTTGCAAAAGAAGTAAGAATATTTTAATTTCGCCTTGCCGCCTTGATGGATCCCTTAATAAAACGTGGACAAGAAAAGCGATGTAAACCACGAAAAATTCGCATTCGCTGATGTTAAAAAATCTGCATCTGCAACATCCCTGCTTCTTGCAGCTAAATTGGTCAAACACAATCAACTTCGATGTAAACTCAATAGAAAAATAAACTTTTATGCATATCAGGCTGAGAACCAGCACTTTGTGAACGCCAAAAGTTACATAAGACAGTTCGCATAATGCCCCGCGCCTAGGGTGTACTGGGTTGAAACGTAAAAAACAACCTAGCAATGCTTTTGTAGTTTTGCTGTTGTTGAATGTACAACAAGGCAATTTTTTTTTGTCCTTAACGGGGTAGCTCTTGGCCTGCATCTCACCTGATGGTAAGTGATGATCAGGCCGAAGGTGGAAGCGAGCTTCACCCGGAATCCTCAACCACAGAGGAACTGGCTATCTTACATCTAACTGCCGAAACACAGACTGGCGACAGACTTAGATAAGATGGTGATAGCTAGCCGGACTTAGAACAAGCCCAACCACCAACCAAACCGAGCAGAAAATTTTGTCCACACTGGGAATCGAACCCGGGACCTTTTAGACAGGTGGTCTTACCTCTAGACAGGCAGTTAAATTATTTTTATATTTTCTTAACAACAATTTTCAATGGCGGTACTATTTTTTTTTTTATCTTTATTAATTTGAAGGGGTTTTATCACTTAGTGATAATGTCACCCCCGTAACAGAAAACATTCAACAACTTAAAACTAAACAATGGATAATAAACAGTAATTATTATAATTATACTTTCCGAGCCTCCTCCGACAAAGGGGACGCTAGGATGCTGTTACATGCCCCCACTTCAAAACCTACACCGAGCGAACATTGTCTATCGTATAATGGCGGTACTATTAAAAATTAATATTCGTGATATGCTATAAGAATGTAAGTAAAACTGTAACCTTTTCTTCCCTGGTACCTCATTAACGGCATAAATAAGTAAGAGTCTATTAACTGCTCCCAAATTACCATGTTTATTTTAATCTTTATTTTTATTTATTTTTACATTCGCCCTTGACATATTTACTATTCTATTATTTGACATTATATACTTTTTTTTTTGTGGCTTTTGTGGACATGATAATTATTCAGATTGATTACAGTTGTAATAGCAATCATATAATTGCGTTTTATTTAAAATAGGTTTTTTACTTTTTTTAATTATTTTTTTTTTTGTATAGATTCTTTTCTACATATTTTGTGAATGTGAGAACGCTGTAGGCTTAGTGGATTGTAGACCTGTTGACCATTTTCTATTTTGTTAAGTACTTGGTACTTATTGAAAGACCTACTCTGTCCTCCCATACCTAGAAACACTGTTATTTGAAAGTATTGTAAAAGCCAATTATTTTTAAAAGAGTAACCGTGGAGTTTCTTGCCGGCTCTTCTCCATAGGAAACGACCAATTGGAACCGTGCACCTAGCTTCTGACGTTTCATAAGTGCCCATGTAGGTTTATGTGAAATAAAATATTTTTATTTTGATTTTGTGCAGGTGATAGCAGTCCTGTCGGCCCTCCAGGCGGGCTCGCGTGGCACGCAGGCCTGCATCGATGCCGCCGCGACCATCGCCGCCATCATAGGCGACCTCGACACCACCATACTGTTCGCTAGTGCTGGTGAGTTGTTACTATTACCACAGATGGGTCACTCCGCATTTTAGACAAGAAGCTACAAGTAGGTACGCGGCGGGCTCGACTTGTCGAATTCAGTGAGCGTGACGTAGTCAGAAGATATAAGAGTTACGTGATAGAAAGAGAGGCAACTTCTAGGTGAATATAACTGTAGGTAATTAGCGCTGTGCGACCTGAATTGCACTTTATTGTGTCGTAGTGAAAGTCGCTTTTTATTTAAATGATTTTACGGAGTAAAAAAAAATCAGCTATTTCATAGAAAAGTGCACTACCTACGCGGTCAAAATGTATGGAACATCTGATTGTTTTTTAATAACCGACGAAATAACAACGCAGGGGGGTTCGGAATCATGTACTGAATCCATGGTTTCAGTTTTCGCATCGATCACCACCCCGTATATTTTTTACAAATATCAATAGATCGTTTCCTATTTGTAGACAGGAGACAAAAAAAAACTTCCAGCGTGGTTATGGCGTACACTCACAATAACAATACAAAAAAATTCAACAAGATTGATTGCCTTATGTATGTTGTCGTGTAGACGATTTTTTCAAACATATTCAATAAGAAGCAATAGTTTACGAATTTTCTTCAAAATACTTTGGATTGTGTCATTCCATTTTATCTTATAATTAATCAGTCCATCTGTGAGTTACACAAAATCATAGATAGAAGATAGATAGAATATTCTTTAATATGTACACCATAAAAATTACAGACATTGATTTAGAAATTTTACATTAGGTGACACAATGGGCGGTCTTATCGCTAAAAGCGATCTTTTACAGACAACCTTTGGATGGATTTAAATGGAAAAGGAGAGACAATACTGCAGGTAGTCAGTGGTGTACCATTTACATATACAACAGATACACAAAGCATATAATTACCTACTTATTTAAATATATACATATACATATTAGATAAATAACAGATATACATAAAATTATAAACATGAAACAAGAGCAAGGAACTATATGTAATGATGATGTTTAAGGAGAGAGGAAGTGTTTTCATAAAGTGAAGTGAAGTGTTTTAAGTGTTATCATCGAGTTAACTTCATAAAATCGCAACAAAAAAAACTTTTTACAAAAAAAAAACACTACAAAGTGAAAAATAACTTTAATTTCGGAAGTCGGTGTCTTTGGTTTTGAATTTTCGTTCTTTGTCACCGACTTCCGAAATTAAAGTTATTTTTCACTTTGTAGTGTTTTTTTTTTGAAGTCGGTTGTTTTTTTTTTGTAAAAAGTTTTTATTTTTCACTTTTTAGTTGTGGTACCTACCCCACACAAATTCGAATACCACTACCTGCTATGTAAATAACAGTGACAAGAAGTTATCATATCATCTACATACTAAGTGGGAAAAAATACGTATAATTGAAGCTAACTCAAAAACTACCCAAGCAAAGTTAATAAAATTTATATGGGACCACCTCTGAAGTATGATCTACCAAACAAAAAAAGAATCATCAAAATCTATTCATAATTGGCGGAGTAATCGCGAAACAAACATAAAAAAAAAAAAAAAAAAAAAAACATACAGACGAATTGAGAACCTCCTCCTTTTGGAAGTCGGTTAAAAAAAAACAGTATCACCAATCTTTTCTTTCTTTCATAGGAACTCTTCACTCCGAGAAAGAAACAGACACATTCTCTGATCACCGCGAGAATATCCTCAAGACAGCCAAGACCCTGGTCGAGGACACCAAGACCTTGGTGGGCGGAGCGGCCGGCACCCAGGAACAACTGGCCAGCGCCGCCCAGAGTGCTGTCAACACTATTGGTAAGTTAGCAACACCACACCTCTGCCTATCCGTTCAGAAAATACACGTGCGATGGTAAAAATATCATATGCACAATAGCATCTACACTGTGTTCACGATTTAGTTTCCAAATATTGTCGACCGTAGGTTCAATTGAGGTAAGGGACAAAATACGATTCTTCAGGAGAGGCCGACAAAGTTTTTTTCGGACTAAATCGCCCATAACTTTTTTTCTTAGAATTTTTCCTTAGAATTTTTTCATATTCACCATTCGATAGAGCGAAAAATTCTGAACAAAACTGTATACTCAACTCATTTTGGGTATTTTGTCCCTTACCTCAATTGAACCTACGGTTGACGATGTATTCAGATTCTGATTCAGATAATATACATGGTATGATGCTTATTATAGGTGTAACAAAGTATTTTTTGGCTCAACATATTTGACCATGGCTGGTGTACAAATTAGGTCGAAAGACAATACGATTTCAAAATTAAGATACAATTAACAATAATATTAAACTAAATACGTCAATAGTCATGCGATTCAAAATAAATAGAATAGATTCAGTCAGTATCTTTAGAAGGATTTATCATTTAAAAATTAATTAACATTATAATAAGCTTTTTCTGTTAGTATTAAAGCGTTAAGTCTGCCTTAGTACAGTTGTTTATACTTGATCAGAAAGTTTTTGACGTGATAACGACTTATAAATCGATGAACGCCGGCTGCACGCACGAAAAAGTGTCACGTTCCGTCTGAGCCGAGCGTGCAAGCGAGGGCGCGGAGGCATGATCGGCCTAAGCGTTAGGCTTGTGACGTTATTACGTAAAATTATCGTCCGTAAATCGACTTTACAGACAACCGATTTTTTTTAAAAGTTCAGTTTGTACTATAATTTCAAACATATTTTTGACATTTTTAAAAGTACTATATTTCATAGCTTTAGGTAGTTAACAAAAAACCACGTGACAAGACAGCTGTCAAGTAACCAACTAAACGTAATACCTTTCACGCTACTTGTCATGCTACGTTACAGTGTACTCTTCAATTTGTTCTCATTATAATTTGTTGACGTTTAGAGTTTGGGCTCTTTTACGAGCCCATTAAGTATGGCGCCAAGAGTGACCTTTCTTTTCGTTATATGATAATGCTGCAATTAAAAACATAACAATCCATTAGATCTGCGTTCCAGTCATACGATTTGTAGCAATAGGATTCTTCTGCTTTCCACATGTGTAACCAAAGTTGTTCCCCCCCAGTCCAGCTGTGCGAGGTCGTGAAGCTCGGCGCCATGTCGCTGGGGTCGGGCAACCCGGAGCCGCAGGTGCTCCTGCTACACGCAGCCCGCGACGTGGGCGCGGCCCTGCGCGACCTGGCCGCCGCCACCACGGCCGCCAGCGGCAAGACCGTGGCGCATCCCGACATGCACCGCCTCAAGCACGCCGCCAAGGTAGGGACACGCTGGCTTTCATATTAGTCAGGGCGGAATTTTTGGCAAATATTTAAATATTAATATGAAGACTCGTATAAGTATAGGCCGCTGGCGCTACTGCTGAGATCGTTAGACCATATTATAAAGTGTTAAAGCCATAATTTTTCCATTGCCTGAAAGGGATGATGCTATCGGCCTTCTATAGTTCCGTCTCACTCTCACACTGGAAAAATGGTGGCAGTAACGTCATTATACGGCACCTGGAGCACTCAGAATTCCTGGTGAACAGGCTCACCAGGAATTCTCTGAAATCGGTGTGAGTGACTGGTTGATGGCAATAGGCTCACCCCATAACTGGCAAAATGTTGGTGTAACATTCACACGTCTGCTTACCACTATCCCACCAGAAATACAGGCGTCCAGTTATTTTATCTGTAAAATCTCTTCCATAATTTATCACGTATAATATTATAAGCGTGGATTGTAAGTGTCTATCTTCGCTTACAATATTTTAATATTTGCCAAAAATATCCGGTATCTGTAAATATAATACCTACAGAACTTTTTCACAATTTTTTCTGTTGTTGTTAATATCAAATTAAGTAATTTCAGATTTACTTTTATGCAGTAAATCGTCGCTTAAGTAGAATTGTAGATAAACAGTGTGTTTTAAAACCGTTTCAATAAGATACTATTTAATTAAAATGTGTTTTCGTCTTAGAATACAGACAAAACTCTTTGAAAGACTTGACAATCTGTTCGTCGCACTGTAACATATTCTTTTTTCTTTGTTTTAACACAGATTTTAATAGTTTGGCAAAGCGCAAATAAATGCAATAGTTTAAATATTACACTGAACAAAAAAAGTATAGCACCACTTTTGAATATGGCTTGTGTAATGTAACAGTATGCTTAAAACTAAATGCTTTCATTTATTCCTTGATTAATTTATGCTACAATAATATTTAAGATGAAAAAATCTTTACTTTTTTTGGAAATATGGTATTCACAAGTCATGCAATACTTTCGACCAGTGTAATATCTAAAACCGATAAAAAACATCTATAAATTCAAGGAAAACTTCCATTCCATAACATTTGTGTTGTTGTCTATGGTAACGCGGCAATATACCCTCCACCTGGCTATGTTGCCGCCACCTGGTTAACCGCCACATTGTGTTCGTCTGTCAATATTGGACTGAGCTGGTATTTTCTTTAGCGGCTGTCGGATGCCACTCGTCGTTGGAGCCTCCCCCTCAAAGCCAGCACCATTCCTCGCTCCAACAGGCGCTCCGCCCTCTTACGGAGCGACTATAATTCTGCCGACTCCGAAACTGACATCTTCCAATCAGACCAAGAAGACGAACTTGTCAAACTCCTCGACTATTCCAGTCAAGATGATGACGTCTCCCCGAGTGTCTTCCATGATAATTGTGAAGAAGTCATCTCGTATATTGAGAATTTGATGACCATACCGCCTGTTAGGAGCCATAAAAATGATGATTTGAATGAGAGGTACAATTTGGCTGCTACAAATAGTTTGCTAGATATGGATTGGAGGGTATTAAAATATGGTGAGAATATACTATTAGGAGAGATAAAAAAACTAGCAGATCTTGTACAAGATATTGGGGATAGAGTCGAAAATAAACGTAAAATAGACAAGATCCAAAGAATTAAAGCTAACAATGATTTGGATACAGAAATGAAACGATTATCAGCTGTCATTGAGAACATAGACACTGAAATAGAGATAAACGTCAAAACTGAAGTTAAAATCGAAACTATACCGCATAAAAAGCCTAAGTTAGAAGATGTTAAACTAAAAAGTCCTGTTTTTACACTAAAAAAGATCAGACCAGTTAGCTTAGATATTCAGACCACATCCCCTGAAGCGACAGATGCTATCAAACAAACGCTTAGTCCAGAAGAGAGGCAGAAAGAAGAATCAATGGAAATCCTTGTCAAACCAGAGATGAAAACTGTGACAAAAGACGTATCTGACGTCAACACAATGACGAGAAAAGTCAGAATGGAGTTCTGGAAAATGTTCAAGGATGACACAGAATGGTGGAAAGCATTAGCCAAGAGAAATCTGGACAAAATGGAAGAAACTAGACGAGAGTTGGAGCGATTCAGCGGACACGAACTAGTTTTAGGCGAGTTTCAAACACAACTCGATAGATTTGAAAATGAGAAACATACTCTACAGTATTTTATCGAAGAAGTCGATAAGTCCAAAGCTGTTAACCAGGACTTGGAATATAACAAAAAATACGAAGACATGGTTTTAAAACTAATCGAATTTGCTAAAAAGGACTTTATTTATAAAGGTTTCGATCCTTTAATTGAACAACTAAAAGCTCTTTCTAACATCAAAATCGATCGCAGAAAAAAAGTCGACATCCAAGAAATACTGAACATTTACTCCCAAATTGACACAAGTAAATATACTTACGAAGAACTGTGCCTACTCGAAAGATATTACATAGAAATTATCAGAAAGTATAAAAAAGATTTCAGAGATAAAGAGAATATTATACCAGAAAATCGTCAAGATTTTAACAAAAAAATTACTACTACAAATGTTTACTCAACGAACAGTTTACACAGGAATATAAACCATCATATTACCTTCAATACAGATACAATCAAATCTACAAGATCTAACCCAGAAAATTCTCAAAATACCCTCGAGATTTTAGACCTAACTCGCACCTACCCTCTCCAATACTACGCAAATAATTGGTGGACAATTTACGAAGACGTACTCAAAAGCCGCGAACAACAATTTGGCTCCATTGACAACTGGTGGAGTGTCTACGAAAATATACTTAACAAGACTGAAAGTTATGAAGATATTGAGAGGATTCGCTCTCTAATGCGTAGTCAGTCCCGATCGAGACCAAGTTCAAGAATGGAAGAGCAACTACGGATGCTAAGCGATATAAGAAATGATCGGTTTAAGGAGACAGAGGCTGTGACGAGAAACGACGATGAATCGGTCAGATATACTTGAATTTGATCGCTACTGATCGCTACTGCGCACGCCAAGCATGGTGTGGAGGCTTCTCATGGTTCTCAAGTCATTGTCGTGTGGCGGACGGTTTTGCACTGTGTCTATTATCTTGCACGCTGTTATAAAGCTTTTTATATTGTGTTTTTTGGGTATTTTGGTATACGGGTGCAAAGACATATCATCATTAAGAATTAAGTGGAATCTTATAATAATTTTCAAGTATCATGGCCACTTTACAACTTGTCGTACCGGCCGTCGGCTTGTTTACTATACATAAAAATTAATTTAGAAGATTTCAATTACAGAAATCGCTTCATATTTAACAAGCAAAATTATTATTTTGAAAATAACTTGATTTTATTGTTAAAACTATACCTACCTTTTTTTAATCTTTAATTATTTTTTTTCACAGTAAATTCCACTCTTTAATATCATAGAAGTTTGTACAGTATATTTTTTAAATTAATAGTAAACGAGTCCATTAAACGGTAGTTGCCTAGGTAAAAAAAAATCTATTTAGTCCGTCTTTCAGATAATAAAAAAATATTCGATACGTATTTTTTGCTTTATCATATTAATAAAAAATAACTTGGAAAACACCATTAAAGTTGGGGGGAGTGGGGGCTCGCTACATCACGACTCAGTATAAAATCTCAGCAAGGCGTGATGGCGTCATGCCATATTTTAACTCAACATGTCGCCGCGCGCCGTAATCTTTTGATTACGTCAAAAAAGAAAAAATACGTGTCAAATATTTTTTATTAATCTACAAGAAGGACAAAAAAACAGGCCATTGTGCAAAAACCGTTCAAACTATTTTTCACTTTCGACTTTAGTGGATGGATGGTGTTATCCAAAACACTACGTAAATAGCTGCAAAAACCGGCCGCCACACAAACTAACTCGCTTCCGTCATTCTCATCGTCACACTTGTTCCGAAATGTGTTTAGTTTTTATGTCTCAGTGTGGCATGACCCTGACCAGTGTCCTAGCTTGTACATCTATTTGTTTCAGAGAATTCCATATTGATAATAAAATGCACCCAAACTGCATCCTTTTAAACTGGAAGCCGGCCCCAACATAGTTGGGAAAAGGCTTGGCAGATGTCTGTGTAACTTTTCCTAGCATTGTTTTTTTGAACTGTTTTAGATGTAGCTGCATTTCTGAGTCTCAAAAGATATTGAAATATTCTTTACCTATACTATTTGTCCAGAAGTGGGACAAGAATAATTAAAATAATAATCAATAGTTAGTGAGACGTCTTGGAATACTAAGATTTAGGTTTTCAATCGTCAAATAACTTTTATCTGAGGAATAAATTTCGGTTTGACAGCTTTTGCATGGAAAATATGTCAAACCGCTATATTTATTCTTCAGATAAGATATATCTGAAGATTGAAAAATCGACCCTATGAACAATATTCTGCCCCCTATAGAAAAAAAGACGCTTCTAATTTTTTTTCCAGATTTTACTTATATATCAGGCAGATGCGCATTTTTTTCTGATTCCGGCAATGTATATATAACTCAAATCTGGAAAAAAAATTAGATGCGTCTTTTTTTATATCGGGGGCAGTATTGTAGTCTCGATCGAGTCTTGAATAGACAGAATTAATTATAGGATTAATATCTTAGATTATTCAATTAGTTAATACATTTAATAGCTTTGTATATTTATCAACCATCGTTCGTTAGAATATTGTAAAGGTTTTTTTCTAAGGTCGTTTTCGAAGAAGTCATCTCCTAAACACATTTCCCTAGGAATCATGTCATGGTAGCTATCAACTCATGGTGCCCGGCTCAAGAGGACGCCTGCTTGTCATCTGTCTATAACACAAACCACAAGCTTTCATATCAGCTGCCATACGGTCCAATATTGACAAACAAATATCTCTGAAAAGGCTGGGATCAGGGCGTAATATACGTCGCTCAAAATAAGCCGAAATTTTTTCGAGACTGATTTTTTGCTACGTAGTTTCGGTAGCTCATTCTGAGCGGCGTAAATTTGGTAGCTCATTTTGAGTGGCGTAAATTACGCTGCGTTACGCGTTTCTGGTCCTACCCTTATATAAATTATGTATGTATTTTTTTTAAAGATTATTTTCTTATATATTTATGGTGTTTTTTTGAAAGCTTATGGGTTACAGCTATAGCATGGCGCTTATGTCGTTTAGCTAACGGGTTTTCTCATTTTTTTATTATTTCGTATTAAAAAATCCTAATTTCTAGTTGGCAACCCAAAGCTTTAAATTCATGTTTTTAGTTTAATTTTATTAAAACATTGTTGTTGTTTAATAATTATTTATTTAAATGATGATGCAGTTGGGAAGTTTTGGTGGTTTTCTCATCATTTTTTTAGGAACAGTTAAAATTAAAGTACGATAATAACATTCTTAACAGCATATGCATACAAACTTCAAGATGTACCAAATATAATCATTTGCATCGGATAAGTATAAAGTAGTGCTGGCCCAGTAGTAACGGCCGCGACTTACGAGTTCTAGGTCGTTTGTTTCGATCCCAAGCAGGCACTTTACTTTGTGTAAATTATTTCATCACCACTGCTCTAAAAACGGTGAAGGAAAACATCGTGAGGAAACCGGCATGTCCTAGAAACAAAAATTCGAAGACATGTGACATCTACCAACCCGCACTGGGCCCGCGTGGTGGATTACAGCCCACTCCCTCTCACAGAGAGGAGGTCGTCCCAGCAGTGGGAACATTATAGACTGATTATGCATGCAAGTAAACCAAGTAAATTTTTAAAAGTAGATAGTACCTTAAGCTCTTTTTGAAATTGCTACAATTTGCTAGGGCAGTTGTAGACACGGCTACATATCAAGCTATACATTTCCAGTTTAAGCTGTTCTCGCATTGTATAGGAATTCCGTACAATACGAGATCAGCTTATACTGGAAATGTATAGCTTGATGTGTAGCCGTGTGTACCATACCTTTTTCTGCCGCCGAGCAGTGTTTGTCATGTTCCAATTTGAAGCTTGTATAAATTAGGAACATGAGTTACTTCCGTTTGAACAAATATCAACTTTACTGAATTATAAATTAAGTTGAATTCAGAATGACTAGTACCTACTATTGAAAATGACGTAAAAAATATTGAAGTCGTAGCGGAAACTACTTTATGTGTAGGCATTAAAGTTTATTTTCCAAAATCACATATATTGGAAGCGTAGTTTACTTGGGTTTATTTGTTTTTGTAACTGTTCCTAAAACATTGATCAGAGAACCGCAATTCCCATACAGAGTACCCTCACTAATAGTATCTATCTGTTAGGTGATGGTGACCAACGTGACATCTCTGCTGAAGACCGTGAAGGCTGTGGAGGATGAACATACGAGAGGTACCAGGGCGCTGGAGTCTACCATTGAAGCGATCTCGCAGGAGATTGAGGTAAAAATACAGCTACATTGGAACTTGGATAAGCGAGAGTTCAAGGGACAGCGATCTCTTTTTCGCTTATGGAGGTTTCTCAGTAACTCGAGTTTCTAGCTTATAGAGGTACAGCAGCGGCTTTTTTCTCTTATAGAGGTTGAGGCTGGTTGGGAAAGGTAGAGAGGAAAAAAAACAATGTTATTTCCACTAAATTTAAGAATGAGTCTTAAATAGCAGATGTTAAATTACACTCGACTGTCGCTTATAGAGGTGCAGGCAAGTAGCAGTCTCAATCATAGAGGTCCGTGAGTGTAAAACGACTTTCTCTTATAGAGGTTTCTGTGTCTCACTTATAGAGGTTTTATACGGTTAAAATGACAGGACCTGGCAATAACTCTTAATTATAGAGTTTTCTCGCTTACCCATTTCTCACTTACCCAGGTTTGACTGTAATTGTATAAATTATATAATTCGCGCCCATGGTCTTACAGACGTACGAGAAACAGGGTGTGAAGTTCACTCATCCTCCATGGAAAAGGGAAGATCCTCCGGGTGTTGTCTAGTGGGCTACTGCCCGTCGATTGATATCGGGATGTTGTATATAAGCTAGTCGCGCGGTAAACTAGGCTTGCGCGATGTCAGTGTGATGCAATGATTCGTATGTGGCAATATACATCCACAGTCTGTCACCCATTGGAGAAATCTGGCGTGTGTTATGTTATACTTATTGATTCCCTCCACAGGTCCTCATGTCGGCCTCGGCCCCCAAGGCCTCTGCGACCCCCGAGGAGCTGATCCGCGTGACGCGACAGATGACCGTGGCCACCGCGCGCGCCGTGTCGGCCGGCAACGCCAACAAGCAGGACCAGCTCACCGCCGCCGCCAACCTGGGCCGCAAGACTGTGGTAGACCTGCTGGTCGTGTGCAAGGTATGTTGTGTTCCCACCGCTGGGACTCGGGCATCCTCTCTGTGAGAAGGACCAGGACGTAATCCACAATTAACGCGGGATAGGTTCCCAATATGTATTATTCCTAAAAATGTCTCATTGATGCCGATTCCCTTGTTCACAAACTAAAGTAAGTTTAAGTTCAGTGCATCTTTTTCTTTCTATTTCATTAAGAAAAGGACAGAAGATAAATTTTAGTTTAGTCCTGTCAAATTAATCAGCGTCTGTCACTACTCTATACAAGTTTAGACGTGATTAAAAACTTGTCTACTAAAATTACGTCAATTTACGTCAAGCGTTGATTAATTTGACAGGACTAAACTAAAATTTATCTTCTGTCCTTTTCTTAATGAAATAGAAAGAAAAAGATGCACTGAACTTAAATTTAGTTTAGTTTGTGAACAAGAGAATCGGCACCATTGTCAGTAAAAAAAATATAACACAAAAAGAGAACCTCTTGATACCTCGATCAATCTTTTTTGGGTGCTTTAAAGGGTTTGCGATAATGTAACCCGCAAAATTCAAATTTTCTTACGTTTTTTTGTAATTTAAAATAGTAACAAATATGTGTTATACAGAATTATAATAATTAGAATTATTATGTGAGTGTGCAAGTTACCATTTTCCGTGCAAGTTACCCCTGCCATTTTATCCGTGTGCATATAAAACATAGATCAGGCAGGGGCCATAGTCCTTCCATAGTTCCAGGTGACCAGTCCACTTTAGCAACCCAAACCCATAGTCCGATATCTTTGTTTCCATATCTTACAATAGTCCTACACCAATCGGGGGTTGTCCTTGGCTGTACTTGCATAGTGCGAACAGGGACAATCGTCGGTTGGTACCTCATTTCATTAAAAACGTCTAAGGGGCCTCTGCGAGTTGGCTTCGGCCCCTCGTACGCCTTCCAAAGGTCCGGGACCCTTGGGTCCCGAGAAATGTCAAAGAATCATCAATACAACCTCAAATGTTATGCTTTAATGAAATAGTCATGCGATAGAATTTGAACTTAGAGCATTGTATTGATGATTTTAAAATGATTATAAATCTTAAAATATAAGTTTGTTACTGCTACCCTGTTTTGCCTAAGAGAATGATTGATTAAACTTACATGCTGTTGGCATAGATATTTAGTAATATTTTTTGTTCGTTTATGAGAAATCTGGCAGAATGTTATGGTCGTTTAAAATCAATATACTTATCTATATCTCTTTCCCACAGGGAGCAGCCCACTCCGCCGAAACCTCGGAACTGCACTCCCGCACACTCGAGGCCGGCCGCGCGGCCGCGCAGGCCTACCGCGCGCTCCTGCAGGGCGTGCTCGCCGCCTGCAGCGGTGACGTCACCGCACGGCATCAGCTGCCCGAGCTGTCACGGCACGTGGCGCATACCACTGCTGATATTATCGCCACTGCTGAGCTGCTTAAAGGTGAGGAAAAGCTTTAAAAAAAAGTAGCACTCCGGGAGTGCCGATAGAAGTGAAAACTTGAACAAGATCGCTGATCCGTAACCTTATCTAAATAAAGAGCACAATCTCGTTTACAAAACCTTTAAAGTAAAATACTTGCATAGAACATTGATCCGTAACGTAATATAAATAAAGAGCACAATCGCGTTTACAAAAACGAGGTGTCGTTACAGTGTCGCGAAATCAATGGTTTAGTCTCATCTCAAAAATGCCCAACGCGCTTAAAGAAGTTTTCACTTCAAAAAAGTTCAGCATTTTTAAACGCGTGTAGTATTTTTTAAAGTTCTGCCTATCTACTAACTTCTGGTCAATTACACTGTAATGCCTCCTGATAGAAGAGATAATAATATACTTCTTTATCCCTCTAGGTTCCGACTGGGTCGATCCAGACGACCCTACAGTGATTGCTGAGAACGAACTGCTTGGCGCCGCGGCTTCCATCGACGCAGCCGCTAAGAAACTGGAGTCGTTACGACCTAGGAAGAGTGTGAAAGTGCAGGTCAGTGAGGGTGTATGAACGAGGCCATTTAAATATTAATGTAAAAACACAGATTACTACAAATAGTTCACTCATGAATAGTTCATTCATGAGGTCCTGGGTTCGATTTCCGGGTCGGGCAAAGTGTTATTGGGTTTTTCTATCTGGAATTTCTCAGTAGCAGCTCGGAGTCTGGATTTCTGCCCGGTTGATGGCAATAGGCTCGCCCCCTATTACATGGAACTTAAACATAACTGGCGAAATGATGGTGTACCTGCTACAGGGAAACCTCTGCCCTACCCTTCGGGGAAACAAGGCGTGATGTTATGTTATGTTAGTTCACTCCGCAAAATCATTTAAATAAAAAGCGACTCTTGCTACGATACAATAAAGTGCAATTCAGGTAATTACCGACAGTTACATTCACCTAGAAAATTGCTTTTCTATCGCGTAACTCATATCTTCTGACTACGTTACACTCACTGAATTGGCCCGACAAGTCGAGCCCGCCGCGTACTTGTAGCTTCTACCTAAAATGTGGAATGCGCCTTCTATACTATTCTGTAGTAAAAGGTTAGATGTTTTTGGATTTTAATGTTTGCTAGCCACCACGTTTTTGTCACGAATTTAGATGTAATTTATTACACGTCGATCATATCATAAATTAATATTGGTGCCGATTCCCTTGTTCACAAACTAAACTAATTTTAAGTTCAGTGCATCTTTTTCTTTCATTAAGAAAAGGACAGAAGATAAATTTTAGTTTAGTCCTGTCAAATTATAATACCACATACACGTACTACATGTTTGTCTATAGGTATTATTATTATTTAAATCTACTCTTCCTTGACCTACAATATCTACCAAAATCCAGAAAAAACTTTCCACAAAGAAGAATTACATAGAAGAATCTAAAAGAAGAACATGTCTTCTTGAAGCCTACCGCGTGTCGTTGAGATATGTTTGATATTCTTGGTTGTATCGTTAGCATCACCCAGGAATCAAACATATTACACATCGATGCCGGTACATACTACTGAACGGCGGCGACAATGGAAGAAATTATGAAGAGTATCTTACAGCAATATTTTTCTATATCTTTGTGTGTCTGTCTTAATTGTTTTTTCTGCTACTGCAGTGGTCGACAAACTCATCAGTCAATAGAGCGAAATATCAATAGTTTGACTGAGATTTCTTATGAGAGCCAATCCTTACTGTGTGTCCAAACTGTCTAAATACACTTTTCCTAATCCTTAAAACTCCCATCCTCCTTCACTCCACAACGCTTCCTCAAATTAACTTGCTAAGAAGTAGGATGCCTTCATCATCATCAGCTGATAATAATATGATGAGGGTATCTTATTTATTAACAAGTTAAATTTTAAAGGTACAGTAAATGAAAATGTTTCGATGTCCTGGTGAAAATGCTTCGGAAATAAATCTTTGAAATATAGTTTAAATTTTGAATAAAAACTTGGTATCTTGCTTAATGACCGGAACCCCGACCCCCTCGCGTATCTACGCTCTGACATTTGTACAGACAGACAAAGCAGCTCCATAGGCCACAGAGCCGCACGCGGCTCGCGAGCCGCGGTTTGCCGACCACTGTGCTAATTACAGATATAGATAGACCTAGATAACGCAAGTATCACGATCTGTATGAAAACCAAGCGTGCCATTTTTTGACTTCCTACTATGACGTCACAACACCAAACGTTTCTTTTATTTTTTCTCCTCGCATTTGCACAGTTTTTACAATTTATAACACCGTAATTAACAATTTTTAATTTTTTTAACTGACTTTCGTCGAGCGGGGACCGATGCAGACTGAGCAGCTTACGATTATTGTACGTAAGCTGGGCACGAAAATGGCACGCGAAGTAGTTGCTCTTGCGTTATCTAGGTATATCTATATCTGTGGTGTTATTGTATTCGTTTGCTGTATTATTATTATTATGTACGTTTTGTGTTACCGGCGAAACCTGAATACCAGACTTGTTTTATTCATTTAAATTGAATTTTGTAAAAATCTAAAACCCAATTACGACAAAAACGCCTACTAAAAAAGTATGAACAAGACATCACAGACGGACGTAGATTTGTTGACCATTTTCTGTTTTGTTAAGTACCTGGTACTTGTTGATAGACCTACACTGTCCTCCCAATCTATTAACACTGTTATTTGAAAATATTGTAAAAGCCAATTATTTTTAAAAGAGTAACCGTGGAGTTTATTGCCGGCTCTTCTCCATAGGAAACAACCAATTGGAACCGTGCACCTAGCTTCTGACGTTTCATAAGTGTCCATGTAGGTTTATGTGAAATAAAATATTTTGAATTGAATTGACAAATTAAAAATCTGGAGTCACACATCGTGTTAGGGGCATAAATCGAAGTGGCGGTGCTTGGGGGAGGCCTATGTCCAGCAGTGGACGTCTTTCGACTGAAATGATAATTGAATGAAACTTGGTTAGAAATGAATTGAGAAAGCCTTTTCTATAAATAAAATATTCGTTAATTAATTCTGATTCTTACAATTGACACATTCAAGTTTTAGATGCCAAAGTAAGCTCTTGAACTTTCACAATAATTTACAAAGTTTGGGTTTTGTCTGTAACATTGTTATTGTATTTCTTGTAATATTTTTACATATTTCATTCTATATATTCCAATGTTTGTCTTACATATTTTTAACTTTCTATCTAATGTGTATGTTGTCAGCGTATAATATAGGTACAAATACAACAATTAAATTGGAGAATAACTTTCTGAAATGTCCGGATTATTTTGTACAGCCTTTTCGTTCTTATATTTTTGAAGCTGACTACCTTTTAAGACTCTTTTCACAGATGGTTCACTCCGCAAAATCATTTAAATAAAAAGTGAGTCTTGCTTCAACACAATAAAGTGCAATTCAGGTCGCACAGCGCTAATTACCGACAGTTATATTCACCTAGAAGTTGCCTCTCTTTCTATCCTATCGCGTAACTCTTATACCTTCTGACTACGTTACGCTCACTGAATTGGCCCGACAAGACGGGCTCGCCGCGTACTTGATTACGGAGTGAACAATCTGTATTTATTTGTGGTCTTGTTTTGTTTTTTCATATTTCATTCGTTGTCTATGTCACTGTCCTTATGTACTTCCGTATCATAAATATTATGTAAATATATCAGTAATAATAATGCATCATTCAAACCTTCGCTTCGCTTGTCTGCAGGAGGCGGACGAGAGCCTGAACTTTGACGAGATGATCCTGGAGGCTGCCAAGTCCATCATCACGGCCACGTCAGCTCTTGTTAGGGCTGCGTCGGCGGCACAGAGGGAGCTTATCGATCAGGTTAGTTAAGTCAATTTTCTATTTATTTAAAACATAATTATAGAAAAAAAAAACGAATAATATAAAACTGAAACTAAAAAATGGCACCAAAATATTATTATACAGTACCAGCGGCCGTTGACCCCGTAACTTGCAGTTACTAGAAATTATTAGTAAAAAAAACATTTTTTGGTAAATTTTTGTCCATTTTATATCTTTTTTAAAACTGTTTTTTTTTAGGTCCTCACAACAAGCCTTTTCATTTGATATGTCACACAGTACAGTTTGCAAAACTTTTATTTTTAATTTTCCAATTTGACCCCGAAAAGTGACCCCTTATCCAAAATTCATTTATTTACGTTACACGTCCGTGTTTGGGTCACAGAAATTGATTTGTACCAAATTTCAACTTAATCGGTCCATTAGATTCGGAGCAAATTGGCTGTGACAGACGGGCAGACAGCCAGCTAGCCAGACACATGAGTGATCCTATAAGGATTCCGTTTTTTCATTCGGACGTACGAAATCTTAAAAAGAAGCTTCGCATTTTGAACACAAAAATAAAACAATTTCAAAATTTCACAGCTGTTGGTCCCTAGGTAAAAGAAGTAGATTTCAACCTGTGAAAAAGTAATGATTCCAATGTTAACTGAAGGATAAAGATTTCAAATGACAACCTGTATAATTAAAAACTTATCTTTTTCGTTTCCCAGGGCAAAGTAGCCCGCCGCCCCACCTCATCGTCAGACGACGGGCAGTGGTCCGAGGGTCTGATCTCCGCCGCCAGGCTGGTGGCTGCTGCAGCACACTCGCTGGTGGAAGCTGCCAACGCCTTAGTCCAGGGAGCAGGCTCTGAGGAGAGGCTCATATCTAGTGCGAGGCAGGTGGCGTCTTCGACGGCACAGCTGCTGGTGGCTTGCAAGGTAAGTTACAATCAATATCTATAATAATATTATAAAGAGGTAAAAGAACATGTCCGAAAATGGTTTTTTATTATTCAATCATTCCAACCAGGATAAGTTAAATATATTTGGATAGACATCCCAAAAATTTGTGGTTCTAACTATATCAAAAATTTTTAGATACCTCAAATTTTGAGAAAAATTGTTTTTATTTTAGTGTGAATGTACTCCTAAAACGAACGAACCTTTTTAATTATCTAGGTTATTAAAGTGAACACATCCCAAAAAATAGTAAACTTGTCAAAATTGACACATGGTACTGTCATTACTGTTAATTGATTGACAGTAATGACAGTACCATTTGTCAATTTGTGTCATATTTGACAGACAAACAGAATTATCTGTCAATTAAGACATTTCAAAGTGTGTGGGAGGTGTTATTTGGGTTGCCATCAACAAAGAAAATGTATGTACTAACATTAAAAAGTTTATAATATTTCTCTTAAATGGAGGGGTCTAAAAATATTATTTCAGTGGTTCCCAGTTTCATATTTTTGTCGCTTTTATTTAGGTGTAGTTTGATGCTGGTTAGATTTTTCTCGGAATAAAAACCAACATCCATACAAAAAGTGGACATCTCTTTTGTTTGTAAGTTTGTATGTAGGGGGTAATCTCCAGAATTACCAGTCAGATTTGAAACATTATTTTTGCGTTGGATAGCCCAATTCTTGAGGAAGATTATAAGCTCGTGGACGAAGTCGCGGACAGAAGTTAGTTTGCTATAAATTGATCATTAAAGGTATTAAATAAAAAGAGCCAAATTTCGACATCATTCGTTCATCATCTGCCTAACCTTTTCCTAAGTATATTGGGGTCAGCCTTCAGTCTAACCGGATGTAGCTGTAAACAGTATTTTTACATGGAACGACTGTCAAAGATCGGACAGCGGGGACCAAGGGGGTACTCGATATGAAATGGTTGGCAACTCAACCACAGACCAACCCGTGCGGCTGTATCTTGGCCACGATCTCCTCTCAAATCAAAAATAGCTAATTCCTTATTTGAGAAAACGGTTATTAGTTTTGATTATAAACTTTTTTTTTCTTTAGGTGAAAGCCGACCCCTCATCAGAATCCACGCGCCGCCTGCAGTCAGCCGGCGCCGAAGTGATCCGCTCCACCGACAACCTGGTGCGCGCCGCGCGCGACGCCATCACCACGGAGGAGGAGCGCAGTCTCGTGCTCAACAGGCGCATGGTGGGCGGGATCGCGCAGGAGATAGACGCGAGGTGAGTGACGACGGAGGAGGAGCGCAGTCTCGTGCTCAACAGGCGCATGGTGGGCGGGATCGCGCAGGAGATCGACGCGAGGTGAGTGACGACGGAGGAGGAGCGCAGTCTCGTGCTCAACAGGCGCATGGTGGGCGGGATCGCGCAGGAGATAGACGCGAGGTGAGTGACGACGGAGGAGGAGCGCAGTCTCGTGCTCAACAGGCGCATGGTGGGCGGGATCGCGCAGGAGATAGACGCGAGGTGAGTGACGACGGAGGAGGAGCGCAGTCTCGTGCTCAACAGGCGCATGGTGGGCGGGATCGCGCAGGAGATAGACGCGAGGTGAGTGACGACGGAGGAGGAGCGCAGTCTCGTGCTCAACAGGCGCATGGTGGGCGGGATCGCGCAGGAGATAGACGCGAGGTGAGTGACGACGGAGGAGGAGCGCAGTCTCGTGCTCAACAGGCGCATGGTGGGCGGGATCGCGCAGGAGATAGACGCGAGGTGAGTGACGACGGAGGAGGAGCGCAGTCTCGTGCTCAACAGGCGCATGGTGGGCGGGATCGCGCAGGAGATCGACGCGAGGTGAGTGATGACGGAGGAGGAGCGCAGTCTCGTGCTCAACAGGCGCATGGTGGGCGGGATCGCGCAGGAGATCGACGCGAGGTGAGTGATGACGGAGGAGGAGCGCAGTCTCGTGCTCAACAGGCGCATGGTGGGCGGGATCGCGCAGGAGATCGACGCGAGGTGAGTGATGACGGAGGAGGAGCGCAGTCTCGTGCTCAACAGGCGCATGGTGGGCGGGATCGCGCAGGAGATCGACGCGAGGTGAGGGTGGACACGAAAACATAAAATACAGGATGTAAAAATTATCATCACCAAGTCATTATCGACATGTAACCAACATTCAACAAAAATAATTGTAGAACGAAACGGAGAACGTGTTTAAAGTTTAGCAAGAACATAAAAAAGTGAAAAAAAACTTTTTTTTTTTATATTACATACCAACCCACAAAAGTGAAAAAGTAAGGTTGGTTTGTAATTTATTTAAGTTACAACAGTCTAATGTCAACTGCTCATCAAAAATACCCAAATCGTTATAGATGTGCCTATAATATTTGACGAGTTCCCTCGATTTCTCCAGGATCCCATAATCAGATCGTGACCAAATGACCAACTTGAAAGTATACCCTTTGAAACAAAAAAATAATTTTTCAAATCGGTTCAGCCGCCTTCGAGTAATCGGGGAACATACATAAAAAATATCCCAACGAATTGAGAACCTCGTCCTTTTTTTGAAGTCGGTTAAAAATGGTATTTCTCTCTCATCAGATCCGAAGTCCTTCGCATAGAGAAAGAGCTAGAGGAAGCTCGGGGCCGACTGACTGCCATCAGACAAGCGAAGTACAAGATCCGCGCCGGAGAGACGTCGGGAGATGACACCGATACAGATGTGCAGTTGGGATATAACAGTGACGCGTCGCAGCATCGGTAAGCACTAAGATAGACACGGAAATAAACAGAAATTACGCACAAAATTGGCCTAGCGGCTGTGTATTACTAGACCCAGTTCAGCATGAATACCAGTCTTTATAATGTGCATATATCGAAATGAGGGAATCTATGCTTAATTTTATCGAAGGTTTTCTTTTTTTTAAATCATATTTTTTAATATTTTTATGGATTTAAAAAAAAAAATTTACAAAACGGTGTAACTTCTAAACTAAATCATCTATCGCAATAAAACAAACTTCTTAATGATTGGAAGTAATTAGGCGTCCTCATAAAATGTATCAAAAACTCGCTACGCTCGTGATTCAATCATCATGAATAACTCCCTACGGTCGTGATTCAGTCGTTAGAATCCTTCACTTGCTCGTGATTCATCTATGGCCCTCGCTTTAAATCCGTCCTTTATTCACTAATTACATAATATACAATTTTTGCAAGGATCAACTTTTTATTTCATCAGTTTTTACAATAATCGTAAAATTTCTCAATAAGACGCCAAAAAGAACAAAAAAAAAAGTGTTTTATTGTATTTTTTCCGTCGATAAAATTACGCATAGATTCCCTCATTTCGATATGTGCAGATTATAAAGACTTGCACTGTATATCTGTCTAGTGTGTAACTTAATATCTTATAATTTTAATGAAATCTTAGAAAGTTCACAAAGGGGTTTGAAGATTTTTGTATGGGGTGGCCCTAACGTCGGCCGCAATCGTTTTTTTTTTTTTCAAAATCGCTGTGTACAACGAAAGTTATATATTTAGATAGAGGACACTTATACAAACAAAAAAAATCATGAAACATATCCTAAAGCGTCAGGTTTTGGAGTTATTCACCGAAATATGAGTCGAAAACTGAACCTTGAAGAAACAGGATTTTTTTGTGATTTCCCTTCAGGTAAACATACTGAACTATGAAAATATAATTGCATCATGTGTAGGTAATATTTTATGAGCGAAAGAGACAAAAGTATACCCCCCGCCGAATGAGGACACCCCGATTTTTTTATTGAATTGTGCGAAAATGTTGCCGTCGATTATAACTTGAGTCAATACAACATTGTCGTTTCTGATCCTTGGCTTTTAAGAGCCTATATCCACTCAAGACACCAAAACAATCGAATTTTATTTTGTCTACATCTTGCTCGATAATACTTTGCAAGGCAGGAATAAAATAGTTGGCTACTATTGTAATTGCATTGTAGGAAAACGAACACTTGGATGTTGCTCCCATGTTATGTGTATTATTATATGGTACATGGCTTGGGCGCGACATCAAGAATATCCTATTCAGCCTCCCGCTGCCTTCTTAGATGATATTATTTATACCGAATATGATTAATAAATCTTATGTTTTATGCACTAAGGTATTCAATTATTTCATGTTTACCTACATAAATATCATTGTAATTCGACACATTATATGCTTATGTTCCGATTGTTTTAAAAAGAATTTAATTAACAAAATAGATGATTAGTATTATAATATTTGTTTTATTTCTCTGTCTGGTTCAGATAACAGTAAATAACTTAATCGACATGAATTAACTACAAAATAAATAAATAAATTAGTTATAACAATTGTTATTTTTATCTTTGAATATCTCAGAAACGTGACGCTTTATGATGTTATGTTAAGTGACGTTTTATGTTTGCATAAGTGTCCCCTATCCAAATATATGACATTTATTGTGCACCGCGATTTAAAAAAAAAAACAAAATGGTTGCTGATGTTTAGGGCCAAAACCTTCAAAGCTCTTTCAGAGTTCAAATAAATGCCTATGATTTCTATACGTCTATGTACATAATGGTGGATTTAATGCCACAACGCATTCTCCGCCAACTTTAAATAATTAATAATATGTTATCCCATTTTCCACAGATTCAAAACCCCAAACAGCAGTTTCGCGAACACAACCTACAGCCCAAACAGCACGTACACCCCACACAACACAACACAAACGACGCACAACACTACCAACATTAGCACACACATTTCTCACCTCAACCAGTCTATACACGGAACGCCCGGGCAACCTGCAAAGAGTCCTGTATCACCCGGATACGGATACACAACCCCTAAAAGTCCGACAGTACCTGCCAGACCGGATAACTTCAACAATTTGACGTCTTTGAACCAGTCATCTCTGAACCAGTCAAGTTTGAACCAGTCATCTCTGAACCAGTCATCGTACAGTCAGAATTCTGGTTATAACCAGCTTAGAGAGGAGAAACAGTATACGGTTCAGAGTCCGACGTTCTCAAGTTTTAGACCGCAGGAAGAGCCGAAACAGAACTATGAAGGATTTACTACTCGGTAAGTGTTTTCTTGACATATTTTTTGTTTACTTGTTTTTGGTGGTGAAACTACTAGTGGAAGATAGTTGTTTTAGATGTTAACTGCAAACAAGAAAAGATAATAAAAACGAATAAAAATAATTTTAATAAATGATAATTTATTCTCTTATCAAAAAAAAATTGGTCCCTGCGAGGCAAAATAATGTTTAACTTGTGTAATGCGAAAACTGATATATTTCAATGTTAATTGTCAGTAAAGTGTGGTGGCCCATTGATAACGGCCCCGACTTATAAGTTGTAGGTCGTGGGTTCGAACCCAGGCAGGCGCTTTAATTTGTGTACATAATTTTATCACCACTGCTTAAAAGGATGAAGGAAAACATCGAGCAGGCCTGTGTCCCAGCAGTGGGAACATTATAGGCTGATTTTGCATGAAAATTATGAATTATGAAACTACTACAATTTATTAAAAACTTCTTGATCTCTACCTCCGATAATAATTTCTCGGTTCTATAAGATAGTGTATTTTCGCAAAATATCCGTAACATTCAATAAAATAATGATGGAATTTCACCACCAAAAACAACGGACTCGATTCATCAACACAACAATCTTAACATATTTTTTCCAAATTATTAACTTCAATCTTTTGCTTTCCACGCTGCCATCGGACACAAACAGATGATTATTAAACTATTTCATACTTTTATATACAAAATACTACATTTTCAAAGTGCCTTCACAACTTATGATATGTGCCTACTATTTAAAGTATATATTATACCTATATATTATAGTTTATAAGATTACGAACACAAATATACAAACACTCTGGATACCAAACTCAAGGTTAGAATAATTACTTTTTAGAAGAAAATTACTTTTACCGGTTATTTTGCAATATAACTAAAAAATTGTTTAAAATACCCAGATAAAATGAAAAATTATGGTAATTCTCATAATAATCAGTAAAAGTAATATTCAATGTGTAGAATTTACATAATTACTTTATTTAAAGTAGAAATTATAATAATTAAAAACCTTAAAATGTCACTATTAGTCGAGCAACACAGCAACACTGTCTTATTTTCATTTTCAAACTTGTGAACAGTAAAATAAATTGCTAACCATACATTTTTTCCCTAAAAAGATACAATTTAATCGTAGCAGCCTGGGTTTGTGCCAGGTTGATGGCAATAGGCTCGCCCCTATTACATGGGACTTAAACATAACTGGCGAAATGTGGGTGTACTATGAAACACCTCTGCCTAAACCTTCGGGGAAAAAAGTGTGATGTTATGTTAAGATAATTATAATTTAATCGTAGCCAAGCTACATGGGCATTTATTTGACTGTCATACACATATATATAATTCATGCATGTCTTCACGCTTGTACAATGTATACTCCGCAGAATATAGAAATACTTTTATAATATGTATCTGTTAGAAAACATATCAATTTTACTAGTTAAAGAGCGGGGTAGGCACGGCCTTGTGACATGGCTCGAGTCACACATTTAATCACAATTAAGTCATATGACTCGAGCCTTATCACAGTAGACCGCGGTCGCCTTGCAGTTGTGTCGTATAGTTCACTTACTGACTGCAAGATTACTGTATTTTTTACTATTTCTGCTGTTGCTTGCTATTATTATTGTTTTAGTCTAATAGTTAGTAAGAGAAACTAAACTAAAGTTAGTGTTGATAATGACCGGGTGATTTAGAAATTACATACTCACTGAATAAAGTTCAATCAATTGATGTCTAGGCCAAAATACAAAATAGTTTTTCTCGTGACATAAAAATTAGCTACTTTGAGCAAACATCTATTTTTTAATAGTATGGTTTCGACAATACTATGTTCGTTACATCATACAATATCTAGGAGAAAATAGCTTTTGAATCTTACGAGGAGCTCGTGGCTAAGTAATAACAGCCGCACGGGTCGATCCATCAGTTTAAGTTACGCTTGCCGGGGTTGATCCGTCGATGGGTAACCATCTTTACATACCGAGACTCCTCCGCGTCTCGAAAAGCACGGGTCCCGGCTGTCATTCGTGACTCTTTGACAGTCGTTACAGGTCGTCAGAAGCCCGAAAGTATGACAACCAGTCTTACCAAAGGGTATTATTATTACAAGGTCAGATAGGCAGTCGCTCCATTTAAAATACTAGTATTCAGCTGCATCCGGTTATTCTGGAAGCCAACCCCAACATAGTTGGGAAAAGGCTAGGCAGATTGATTGATCTTTTGAATCTTACGAAATTTATGCTCGTGATTACTTACCCGATCAAATTAGTTACGGTAAATTATCACCTTTACCCGACCAATATCAACACTAACCAACAACTATAGCCACACTATTCCACTCTACTTGCACCACAGACTGGTTTAGCTTTAAAACTGTCGATCATAGCTTTAAACCTAGAATTAATCCTAATTCTGTGCCTAGTTTCTTTGATCTGTGCCTTTAGCCTGTTCGAAGAGTATCTGATCAAAATGTAAACAAATTGATCAGTAAATATATCTGTGGATGCCAATTTGTAGTGCCACTTACAAATTGAATGCAACCTGAAATTCTAATTTTAAATCACGTTAATGATATTATTTGACAATTGAGGTTATACAGGGTGTCAGGGACATCGAGGCGAATACTGTTACCATGGATTCAGTACATGATTCTGAACACCCCTGCGGTGAAATTTTTCGTCGTTATTTAAAAAAAAAATCTGCTGTTCCATACATTTTGACCGCGTAGGTATTGCAGTTTTCTATGAAACAGCAGATTTAAATAAAAATAACCGACGAAAAATTTCAACGCAGGGGTGTTCAGAATCATTTACTGAACCCATGGTAAAAGTTTTCGCGTCGATATTCCTGACACCCCGTATTATTTGAGGAGGCAACCTCAATATTCATCGATTATTTTTCAATTACAATTTATTAATGTTATTCAAACAAAGAAGTGAGATACTAGGTGTTGAAACCTTCTAAATTCAGATGAATGTTACTTATTCAGTTTAATGAGTGATTGCGTAATAATTTAACCTGACAGGGTTTGTTTATACGTTCACCAGATACTTTTTGAACAGACATTAGTTTCTTAGATCTGTACCTCGTTTCCAAGATCTATTCCCAGTTTCCTAGATCTATACCTAGTTGAGTCTCATGTGCCTTTCATTGCAGAGTCTCTTCCAATGACAGAACGATGAATCAAGAGTAAGTTTTAAAAACCAGGTTTTTTACATACATTTATACATATATTGTAGTTGATTTTGATGTTATTTTATATGGCAATGTGGACAAAGATAACGTAAAAAAATATTCACTGTAATACACTCGAAAGAAAATAACGAAAATATAAATACTATACTTTGATCTGACCTGAATAGAATAGAATAGAATAGAATAGAATAGAATAGCATTTATTTGCAAATATGGGTTATACATAAGTAGGTAGTATTAACACTTAAACAGCCATACACCTAAAACACAAATACATACGTACTTTTTACATATTAAAAATAATACTACTTTCTAAATGTCTCATAATTTTAATAGAGTTAAATTAATGTTTAAAACAACCAATATTGATACCGGTTACCGAAATAAAAGTTACCTCTATCTTATACGTGCCGTCGGCATTAGTTAAAGGGCACACATCGCCTGTGTGTGTAACCGGTATTAAAACGGTAACCCAAATAGAGATATCGGTAACCTTAGTCGCACAAGTACCCAAAGTTCTTCGATACCTGTACCGTAATTTATAAAGGTTTTCGGTCCCTGGTTTAAATAAATCCCTTGCTTATAAACAGGCATAAATCCCCACCCTGGTCTACTACAGATGAAACTGATAACCAAATAACACTGCTCGACCAGGACATGTTTACATAACACAACAACACAACACCACGCATGTATTCCAGAAGGGTCAGGCAGAGGTCTTTGTTTACATTGCCAATCAATGATATTAAAATCAATTATACATATGTAAATAAATACATATTCAAAAAGAATGTAAATATTTTTTTGTGAGCGCGTCCAAGCTTGAATTCCGCTTTGCAATATGCTAGGAACGTTTTGCTGTACTATGTATATTTGCTTTATTTTTATTTATTATATAATCAAATTAAAATTTTCGACCTCAACTAGGAATTTCTCCTGTGTTACATGCCTACACATCTATCTGTTAAAAAATACGCAATCTTTGTTGACAGTGTAAGGGCACCGAAAGGCATACAAATATTTATTTAATTCAGGAATTCGCAAGCCCCAAATAGGAACATCAAAATTTGTACACATTGACCACCAGTTTCTGAAGGGCATTTTTATCTGTATCCTAATTGCATAACACCCTCTGAATTACAACTATTTGCATTCTGCCAATATACAACAAAATCCATTGCATCTAAAATCTAAAATTTACTCAAGGGATATTGTTGAATTGACAAAATAAAAGGGATTGTAATTCCGAGTTTTAATTACACAATTCGTGTGCTGTTGCCAAATTTCATATCAACTTGTACTAAACATGACATTTGTCAGAAGATTGACTTTAAAAACAGGTGGTTACAAATATATCTGCTTGACCCCGACGCTCCTAACATATGCGCAAGCGGATCGAGCCATCGTTCTGTACATAATACTGTGTATAGCTTGTGTATTATCTACTTTATACTGTGTACTTTTACTTAGAGCACTAACTAGGCATGCTCTGTTACTTATTGATGCGAGGTTTGAATGGTGGTACAGTTTTTAGATCGAGAAAATTTTATTATTAAAGGAAGTTGATACAATTCCAGTGTGTTCTGGTGATATCAGTCAGTATTGGTGCGTTTTTGTTCTGAAATATCTTTATTAAAACAACTGATTTGATTTTACTCAATTCACAAAGACTCCGGGAGTCTTTTAACAATATTTGCTGTTGTCTCACTACACGAAGCTTTTTAAATTATTTATTTCTAAAAATAAATTCAATAAAATATTACTCTATAGCAACGGTCGGCAACAGGTGGACCGCGGTCTATCTTCGGACCGCGAAAGGTCGGAACTTGGACTGCCAAATATTTTTAAATAACAGACCTACTTTATTATTCAATAATATTTTTAAATAATTGCCACGTAAAATCTAATTTCATTAGTTAGTTTAGCTTTAGTAAGTAGACACAGCTGCAGTTGCTGTGCTGTGCTGTGTCTTGCCGACCTCTGCTCTAGAGCAAGAACATAATCGAAATGGAAGCGATATCAACATTACACCGGTATTGACTCTTAAAAACATCAATAATATTCCTACATCTTTGCTAGACAAAGAGCTCCTATAAAAAACTTTACCACCACTAAACCTTTTGACAAACTAATCTAATCTAACTAACCTGCATGGGGTGCTTCAAAAGGACAAGCCTAGAGGAGGTGACAGTGAGGTCGCTAACCCTGCCCGAGGTGCGCACGGCGCTCCTGGTGGGGGAGGAGCGGGTGCCCTACCGCAGGGAGCGCGCCCCCCCGCCCCCGCCGCGCAGGGCGTCGCTACTTAGGTGCGAGGATACGGCTAAGTGATTGCGGTTTGTGATGTACTTCTTCTACCTTTTGTTTTGTTCTGCACTGGGTTGCCAGGTAAGGGGGTAGTTTTGATTTGGTTGGGGTAAAAAATAGGGAGAATTGGTAAAATTTCTGTGTTGGGGTAAATATGTCGTTTCAGTTAAAAATCATTTTGAGTATTAATAAGGGGAGGTTCTCAGGAAAAATAATGGTTTTCAGTTTTTGTGTGGGGATATTAAAATTTCATTGATCATCATTTCATTGTAGTTACTAAAAAAGTATCAATCATTTCGAGTATAAAAAAAGCATTTTTAATTTAAGATGACTTTATAATCCTTTGAATCGTGGTTGTCGTAAATGGCAACAACCATCAGAATGATGACAACCATATCCCGCCAAATATGGTATACTGAAAGGCCGTAAACTGGCAATACATTTAAACCATTAAAACTAATTTTTTCTACCATAAAAATCACTTCAAACTACCATTAAAAAACAACTATCCTGTAACAAATCATCATCGTCACCTATATTGTACTCATCTGGGCACACCCATCAATTTCATCGTCAAAACCTGGCAACCTCATCGGGGTAGGTATTGGGCACACATTGTGCTAACATGGCACATGACACCATCACTGACCGCGGACGGGAAACGCCATGTAGGTAACATTGTGGTAAAATGGGGATGGGTCTATGATATTATAAGCAAGATGATGTAAATAGACAACGCTTTGGAACTTAAAACTGAGGTATCGAAACCATTTAAGGGAGAAGCGTCAGGGTAGCCCGTGAAATTCAAATTTTCTTAGGTTTTTTGCATTTTGCAAGTCAGTGTCAGGTTGTATGTTGATCAAAATATGATTCGCGGTCGTAACAAATATGGCTTTACTCAATTATAATCATTCCAATCAGCAATAGTGATTAAGAAAAAGATAAAGGTGTCAAATGTCATGATTTCATGAAATCATCAATCACACCTTTGCTAACTTATGGAGTTGTATTGCTGATTGTAATGATTATAATTGAGTAAAGCCATATTTGTTATGACCGCGAATCATATTTTAATCAACATAAAACATGACACTGCAAAATGCAAAAAACGTGAGAAAATTTGAATTTCACAGGCTACCCTGACGCTTCCCCCTTAAGTATATTTCCTGCCTCATAAAAATTGAGGCATTAAATGGCTTGCATCGTCTAAGCACTGTTTAGATGCTACGTCGTTTAATATTCTAGCGTTGCAATAGGCAATTAAACCGCTTCGTGTATGTCGGACTTAAATGAAAAATGAAATACAGAGATGGCATATAATTTTAAAGCTAGAGCACTTAATACAAACTACTTATAATTATGCGTTTTTGCAGTGTGCATTGCATATTAATAAACAGAAATGGTAACAAAATACATATGTATATTGAGAAGAACAAAGAATTATTGAACGAAGGAATGATGAATGAATGAGTGAGAATGTAAGTTGATTGAATGATGAATGAAGTGAACCGAAGTCAGTCTTTTATTTTACGTATATGGAAGTTTAAATTGAGCTATGAAGTATATAATTAAATAAAGTATATTTTTGAGTTCTGTAAGCTTGGTCCTTTAAATAATTTTGTGAATATAACATGTTTGCTGTTTCAACTAAAATTAAAATGTGTTACTAATATTTCTAGGAGTCAAAACGATAGTCAAAACTTCTAGAATATTCAAAGAACATACTAATATTTTGTTTCCTAATGACATTTGTTGCCTGTAACTAATTCTTCTTGTCTTTAATACTTTTCTGGCATGGCATGGCGGTGTTGGTGTCTTAACTCTTCTGGAAAACTATCTATTGGGGCTAACTACATCAATTACTCTTTGTTCAGCAACTTGGTTTTAATATTATGCTGTTATTTGATTTACTTGTTGGGAGATTTTTAAATTTGGGGTAGGGTTTATAATTTGAGTAATTAATTATGGTTTTGAGTTGTTTATGGGTGAAAAATAATAATTATTTGAAATACAACCAAGTTTAAAATATGATAGTGTATGTGTACAGGGTGGCAGAGATATCGACGCGACGCGAAAACTGTTACCATGTATTCAGGACATGATTCTGAACACCCCCACTGCGTTGAAATTTTTCGTCGGTTATTAAAAAAGTCTGCTGTTTCATACATTTTGACCGCGTAGGCATTGCACTTTTCTATGAAACATCTGATGTTTTTTTTAAATAACCGATGAAAAATTTCAACGCAGCGGGGTTCAGAATCATGTACTGAATCCATGGTAACAGTTTTCGCGTCGATGTCCCTGCCACCCTGTATGATAATCAATAAAAATATCACAGAACTTAGTTTCGAAGTCTTCATTTTGATACACGAATCTTTTGTTTAGTTAATAGTAAGGGGATCACTTCTTATTACATGGGACTTAAACATCATAACAACATCACGCTTGTATCCCCTGATGGGGTAGGCAGCGGTGTATCTATTGAACACTCACATTTCGCCAGTTGAGGGACTTAACAATCAACATTACTGTCGAAATGATGTTGTAACATCAACATCTCTGCTAATCCCTTCGGAGAGAACAATCATGTTGCTATGTTTATGTATTTCATCGAAAAGTCTACGTACAACATGCGACTATCTCCAATAAAGGTTGTTTTTCTTTTACCTTTCTTAAAAACCACCCATAAACAACCCAAACCAATAACCTACTACATTAAAATTTAATCAACCGATAACCAACTAAAAATAACATTACAGCTACGAGACTCGTCTGTACGACACGCCGCGCCCCCTACACGACACCCCGCGCCCCCTACACGACCCCCCGCGCCACCTGGAAACCAAAACCGAACGACAGGAATCATCGCATTACGACTACAAGGAACAAAAGTATGGTTACGAACCCCCTAAGACCCCATTAAGCCCCAAATTTAATGCCAGAGAACTCAAATTTGATGACAAGGAACCTATCTACTCAACCCTCAAAAAACCATTCGATGGTGTAGGTCAGACGTTTTCTGAACACCAGAAATCTACAGAAGCAATCCCTGGAGGGACTAAACAATCGGAATTCAAGATCCATAGCGAGTCTTATCAATCGTATCCTAAAACGGAATTCAGTAAGACGGAATTCCGTGAAGAAGTCAAGTCTCCTTTCGCGTCCACACCCAAGTTTGATCGGTCTACCGAGCTGGTCAAAGCGGTAACTCCAGATTACGATAGAATTGCTTCTCCATATAAAGAAAGTTCAAGCTACGGTGGTCCGAATTACATGGAAGAAACCACTACTGAAGTAAAAGAAATTCCGAATGGTACTCAAAAAATTACTACCACAAAGATATACAGTTCGTCACCTGTCAATTTGACAACTACCAACACTAAATATGAACCAATTCGGCTGGATGGAATCGATGAATTATCGAAGTCCTTCGATAACGATTCGAAGTATAGCACTTTAGACTCTCGTTTCAACACTTTAGAGTCTAAACTAAGTTCGGATACCAGTCGATCTTTTATGCGGCCTTCAGAATTCCAGTCTTCGGACTACCAAGCAGCCACGAATGTGACCAAAGTCAAAAAGCCTTCGGAATTAGTCAAAGAAATAGATGCTTTGGACAAAAAGTTCTCGAAACAAACCATTACTTCGGAAACTATTGAAAGGAAGTCCGTTATGACCAGTTCGCATAAGTCAGAATCTTCGTCGACAGTCACTAAGAAATTCGGCAATTTTTAAAAAGGTGCGTTTTTATGTGTTTGTGAAAAAATGCTTTTATTTACCACTAGAAATTACCTATATTTTAGAAATATATTTTCGGTAAAAAAAATGTTGTTTACCCCTGTAAAATTTGGTTTTTACCGCGGTAAATAACTTGGGAAATTTAAATACATTTTTACTGGTAATTTCTTGCGGTAGTTCGTAATTTAAGTGTTGAAATTAAAAGGACTATGCACGTTTTTAAAGAACTTTGAAATTATTTATATTTTAATAGTAGTGTTTGTAATTTGATGTTTTCTAAAAGTCTCGAAAATATGTTTTTAAAGATATTTTGACTTTAGACATTGTTACAGGGTAGTCTGTATTGATAGTAGTCTCGAAATGTATATGACAATATATAAAATATATAGCCCAATGACTAAAGGTTCATTTGCGATCGAAAGTTCGTCCATTCGAATCTCAACCTTTTCATTAATGTGTTCATAAATAAAATATGGAATTTTTTTTTGTTGAAAGTCAAAATATCTATCGAAGCAAATTGTATAGTTGTTGTAAATTAATATAAATCTCAAATTATTGAAAATTTTACTTAAAAAAGAAAGTGTGTCTATTTAAATGTTTGTCTTTGTGTTTTTGATCTAACATTTTAAAACGACATTTGTTAAAATACCTAAAATATTTATAAAAAATATAAAATAAAAGTTTTATAAACCAAATTATTTAATAAAAACAAAAAAAAAATAGATTATTCTACACGTTATAAATAATAAAGAAATGTGAGGTTAAAAACACGATTAAAAGCAAAAATGACTTAAATTAAAATATAAGGTGCTAATATTTAATTTAAAACAACGGTGTCTTAGTCAGCCTTAGTGATTTGACGTTCAATTATTATTGTTATTAGTGCTTGGATTTCGTTGTGTCAAAGATTTATTCAGACATCTGCATTTACTTGCTTGACTAAGCAGGCAGGTTTAAAAAAAAATCTTATCTTATCTTAACGATAATATGGATGGTAATTTTGATGAAAAATCGCTTTTCATTAGCAACATAAAAAGGTATCCACGGCAGCGTATTTATTAAGCAATTTCATATCTCACTCTTAAAAGATCAAACATCTAGCAGCATAATTGGAAAGTAAGAAAACGGATCTTAAAAAAAAAGTAAGCTGAAAGCCATTCAAGAATATTGATAAAATAATATATCATTGATGATGGCGTAATAATGCAATTTAACATAAAATATTTTGCTACCATTCTCAATTCACACATTCCATATACAAAAACAATATTGCCTACGCAGTAAGATTCGAAAAATCAGCTCATTTATAAGAAATCATATAATCATATAATTATGTATTAGATCTATTTCACAAACAAGGCAGCATTTACAAAAAAAGTAACTTATTCTTTGATACAACTAAATTCAAGTCAAATTCAAGCTGGGCAAGTTGCCCACGTTTCACAAAGTGCTAGCCCTACGGGGACCTTATATTCGATGCCTTCGAGTTAACCGACTGTGCCATTACGTATAGTATTGTTATATAAATTGTTTTTGGATATTTCGTGCCTTTCTCCTATATTATATGTAAACGTTTTGAAGGGCTGTATTGTGGACAAAGTATAAAAATAGTTGTTAAAAATAAATAAAAATATCCGCTACAAACTGTTTGGTAAAGTAGTAAAACTTGTAAAAAAATTTAAGATTATACAGCAGATTTTAAAATAATTCAAGTAAAAATAAACAAAACCGTGGCAACTAACTCACTTCAAATACAGCCTAATTTATGAAACGATGTGCCATTTTCAGAATATATTTAATTTTATAAATTATATTATACATTTTATTAAAAAAATACTAACTGAATAATCTTCACGATGTCCTGTTATTAAATACAGCTAACTTATTTATTGAAATGAAGCTAAAAAACACAAAATATATCAGACATACAAATACTTATGCTGACATGAAATACAAAGAAATAATAATATTTAAAATAAATGCAGCTAAAATAAAGTAAACCTCCTTAGCAGGATGTCGTGAACACAACAGTGATCGTATGGTGCAATTATTTTACAAAAATACTAAAAATATATTTAATACAAAAAAGTATTTGTGTAGGTACTAATACACTAAGATTTAACCATTTACCCGACACTCGGTTAACATGGCAGTTAAATGTCGAGCAAATGGTTAACGCAGCTTGCAGAAATTAACGCATTTAATAAAAGGAATTTGAATATTAAAAAAAACAAAATTTTATTTTTATTGTTTTTATTTTTATAGCATAGTGATGGTGTCGACGGGCGAAGTCTCGTGAAATATATTTACGAAAAAATATTAAAATAAGATATAACTTAAATTAATAAATTAAAAATAATATTAAATTTTTCGGAGTAACTTGCACTTATATTCAATGAAATGTTTGATTTGAATATATAATTTTATATTCAAATGTCGTATTGTCAGAAAAAAAATGTAATCTTATTTTTCATATAACGTGCCTTATGTGATTCGCAGCTTAAACAACATTTTTCTATAAAAAATATTCAACTTAAACAATAAATACAGATGTTTAATTTGAATATAGCTTCATTTATATTATACGTTGTACTCTTAGTATAGATGCCCGCGAAAGCGATTCGTCCACTGAAGGTAAAAAAACACCAATTCTTGTAGTTTAGTATATAAAAATTTAAAATATAAATATGTAGAGTTTATAATATAAAATACGTATTTTGTACCCAAATTATATTCCCTTGTCTATAAATTATTGGAACAATATAAAAAATTCGACATTTTAGATCTGTCAGAAAAAAAATGTCGTCGACTACAGAAAATTATTATTATATTCGCGTATAGTTTTGACGTAGTTTTAACAAAAACTTGAAAATGGTGTCGGAAATATATTTTCTATGCAGTCAAAATATAATTAAGTGTAACGACAGAATCAGCGCCATAGTATGCTGACATGTTTGAATATTCTTACCAGAATTATATTTATTTAAGATTATATTAATATAAAAACGCCATATAGTAGTATATTTAGCCTTAATAAATAGGGCAAAATATATTTGAGGGCGTGAAAACCACGAGCGATAGTTCGTGTCGGGCTAAATCGTGTCTTATTAATATTAATAATAAAATATATACTATTGTAATCTATACTCTTATTATAAGCCGTGGTTTAGAACGCTTAAAATTATTACAAGAAAAAAACCGCCTTTATTTTTCTACGTGTTGAATTTAGTTAAGAAATCCGACATTCTACGAAAAATACAAAAATATTTTATTCTGGCAACTCTTAATAATTATGATGTCTGGTTTCAGTTTTAAGAAATCTGACATTAGTTATAAATCCAAAATTATTTATTGTCCGATGAAATCTTACCAAAATGGCGGCTATAGTAAAAATCCGACATTTAAAAACCAGTGGTTTTTCTGAAATTTTGAGCGCTCTAAGCAACGAATTTGGCTTGTACACTCATATAATATATTATTACACTAATTAAATATAATATAACTATATTATACACGTAATAAACTGTAGTTTTTGATACATATAACTTGTAAGTCTCGATTACATAAATACAATCTCTTATAAAACCAAATGCAAAGTAATTTTTACTAATTTTTTATTGTTTAAAAAATCGCTTGGTATTTTTGTTAATATTATGTTAAATTTTATGTACGGTAGCTAGTTGTAAGCCTGTATGGTGATCGTGTCGATGTAATAAACTTGTAACTAATATTGTCTTGGTTTTTTTTTTATTCTACCCTCATATTAAAAACGGGTAATAATTTTTATGATTCCGTACCCGATGGTGCTACACGGAACCCTATTACTAAGAGCGTTTTCGCACTGCATCCGATCCGAATCCGAATTGGGAATGTTCTAAATTCGGACGGACAAAGATCGGATCTAGTGCACAACCCTTCATACAAATAGTACTATGGCTAGTAGCCAAGAAATGTCGATCCGAAGCAGCCATTGGCTACTTCGGATCGAAGCTCGTTTGCTAACGAGCAGCGACAAAATGACAGATAAACAATCACAATCTGTCATTTTGTCTGTTCTTCCGTCGATAAAATCCGTTTCTATATGTGCGGTCAGGAATATGCATACAGTAAAGAAATACTCGTACGCACGCCATAGTAACGTGCAGCGTGCGTCGGACAGGTTGGACTAACTTATTTACTTCGTATTATAGTACCGTAAGGCCACCTATTGTTGACACTCCACCAATTTATTGGCACGCTGCAGTTATTTATCAATAATAAAGTTACCAGTTTCCGAATACAGTATTTATTTCGGGTAATAAATAGTAGGTTTAATCTTCTATACTGCTGGCAACACAGAAACTGTTCCTTTTTAAAGATAACGTCTTAATAAAAACGTGTTTGTCGTGTTCGGACCTGATTAAAAAAATTATCAAAATTCCTGTATTTTTGCTAAGGTAAGAGGTTCACTAATCTCAATAATTTTCGTAAATCTTTTGAGTTTTGGTTACAGATACTGTTTAATTCGATTATTTAGTTGTTTAGCTTTCATTTCCAATCATGATTTTTCATGTTTTGGCCCATTTTCTATACTTTTTTGCGGTGCCAACATTTGGTACACATAATATGAATCAAACCTTTTTATTGACACATGTGTCAATATTAGGAAATTATGATAAATTTACTTTTAGGACTAAATATAACACATAACATAACATAACATCACGCCTTGTTTCCCCGAAGTGTTGGGCAGAGGTGTCCTGTAGCAGGTACACCCACATTTCGCCAGTTATGTTTAAGTCCCATGTAATAGGGGGCGAGCCTATTGCCATCAACCGGGCACAAATCCAGACTCCGAGCTGCTACTGAGAAATTTCAGATAGAAAAACCCAATAACACTTTGCCCGACCCGGGAATCGAACCCAGGACCTCATGCTTTGCAGTAGCGCTTGCGACCACTAGACCAACGACCAATATACTTTATGTCTATTCTTTTTCGATTCAAATTTCAAATAACTGCATGTCGTAAGTTTAGAACATATTTTTCCAAATTTTGGCCCACTGCCAATTGTATGAAAAACCATTTATTAGCAGCAGTGTCAATAATTAGTATTTGGGTAAAGAAGTTCCTAAACTATGTTCTTAGATGATTAGTATGAACGATCTCAGTTAATTACATAATTTTGTTAATGTTTACTTGATTTTTTATAACATTTTGTACGAAACTTAAAATAAGTTCCTAAACTATGTTCTTTGATAAAATATATACCATTTTTTATTATTCTTCCAGTATTTTATTTCTGTAACCTGTAAATGCCAAAATTAAAAAATCCATTAGATTGAAATCAGTTAATCTCACATACATAACTAGGTATGTTATGCTCATAATGTAAAATATAGGTGAGCCAATAATAGGTTATGTTTACTGCCAATAAAAGGATTTTCTATGCCAATGACTGGTCTTTCCACTTAACATCATTTAATTTAAAAAAATGTTAAATCAAACTGCTTAATCTAAAATAAAGTGTACTGAAAAACGTTCTCTAATGATATTAGAAGAGTTTCAATATCTCCTCTTTGTTTAAATTTATATTACATGAGCAGAATTAAAAGTGGTTGTGAGATAGCCACTTAAAGTGCCAATAAATGGGTGTTTTACCCTACTTAAGCATTAAAAAAAAGCCGGTGTCACATGTCTGTTTGATTTATGCCTTAACACGACGTTTTATTTGTCTGTTTTTTTTTATCTCTGAGATCATGACTACTTAACTGGGCTTTCCTGTGGGTGCCTAAGCTACTACACTTAAAACCTCCAGCCAGGGGTTATTCAACTATGCTAATTAAAACTAGGTGAACGCTCGCTAAGGGTACCCCTCTGTGGGGTACGAACCTCGGCTTAGGGCGTCAACCAGAGGGAGGACATCAAGGATGGGACGGGCTGGATCAAAGTTTAGATCATGATTATTAGTCGGGGAATTTAAAGCTACGTGCGCAGCTGTAACAACTGCTGGCACCTCGTTATCTAGCAAGGGTCGGGGGATTATTTGTTGTTTAAGCAACCTTTTTAGTTGGCGTTTTTGTCGCAGTTGGGGTTTTAGTATTTATAACTTTTTTTCTGAAATAAGTTATTTTAAACTTATTGCATCTTAAAAAATGCATCAATTCTAGAAGGAACCTAGTAAGTACATTGAAAATGCCTGATTTTGGTATAGGTACTACTTAATTCACTTGTAAGGATAAGGGAACCCGTTAGATAGGACAAAACTTTCGAATGTAATTTCTGCTGTACTATCAAAGGATTTTGAAAATTAAATGTCGCTGTCATTTTGTCTATTCTTCGACAAAACTCGTAGAAAAGCCGCTTCTATGGTCGTCATGCTACGCGTTAGTAGCGGATTCAGTTGGGGGCTAAGGGTCTCAAGCCATGTATATTCACCAAGATATCTCTGGTAGTCTACAACCTAACGTTGTAAAATGTTTTTTTAGTGTTTACTTTGCTAAAATCTACCATCAGCGAGGTCAAGCCCCCCCACCCCAATGGACAATCCTGGACTCGCCACTGCTACGCGTGCTGGAAAATATTGATTCCAATCCAGAGTGTGGCGAGGGATTCAAGCTTTGCCAATACGAAAACACCTTTATTCCCGAGGAGAATACTCTACTTTTCGCACCTACTGCGAGGTAGACCGTAGAATCAATTCGATTATCACACTAATATTATAAAGGCGAAAGTTTGTGAGTGTGTGTGTATGTTTGTCTCTTCTTCACGCTCAAACGGCTGGACTAATTTGGATGAAATTTGGCACACAGATAGTTTATAACCTGGATTAACACATAGGATACTTTTTATCTCGATATTCCAACAGGATCGAGACTTATGCGGGTGAAACCGCGGGGCGCAGCTAGTACATAATAAATATGACGCGCCATAGCAACCGATCAGCTGTTGCGATGACTTGCCGTCATTACCGCCACAGATAATGTAGAAACACCGCTGTTAATAATCTTCAATAATTCATAACGAAGGCGGAATGCATTACGCGTGTTTTTTATTTTTTCATATTCTTGAATTTTTTTATTTAGCTCATGCGCGTTTTATTTCATGACTTGTTCATACAATGTTCGTGGTTACTAACAATATCCACATTCCAAATTCAAATCACTTAAGTCCCCAGGGATTAAAGAGCTATTTTAGTCCCTGTTTACGAAGAATAAACTAGCTCTTTTTGAATATATGTGATAACAACATATTTTTTATGGCAATACAAAGGCTTCAAGCTACAGGCACAGTCCAATTCTCAAAGCTCTTGCATTAATTTAGTAAAATCACACGAAAAATCCGACCTATCGATATCTATAGAGTCTATAGAGAACGCCCCGTGCCCGGTTTGTCGGCACTAGCGGGGCATTGACTGCGCCGTCGCGGAAGTTTCTGTTGCTGTCCACTTGTAATGACTGAGCACCATCATGTTCCAGGTTGTCACAGTCATCTTAATGGAGCAGTTCACAAGGTCGCAGGTGGCGGTACAAACTCCAATTGAATTCCATAGGTACTGTCCGGACAAAAATTCCTGTGGACCAGCAGACTCACATGTTGTGTGCCAATATTACCACGCAAGTATTGTTATCTCTGTCTCACGCTATTTCAACCCTAAAATGACGTTTTTTAGGGCTCTGTTTTTTAGAGGTAGGTACCTCAAAAGGAAAAAACGGAACCCTAAGTCTCACGTCGTTCTACGTCTGTCTGTGAAGATCCTTTTTCTCAGGAACAGGAGGAGGTATCAAGTTGAAATTGATATCGAATAGGTACGTAGCTAAATATTTAATAAAAAAACAAGCAACTTGCAAATGAGTCGCTAATGAAAGTAACTACTGACACTACCTGATGTCTATAAGTCTTTTAATGTTTCTGTGTTACTTGACACCTTGTGGCCAGGTAGCCTACCAGCACGCTTAGCATGACCACAATAGAAACGGGTTTTGTCGACGGACGAATAGACAAAATGACATAAACAATCACAATCTGTCATTTTGTCTATTCTTCCGTCGACAAAACCCGTAGAAAACCCGTTGTTATGGTTGTCGCGTACAGGTGGCCTACACAGGCTACACAGTAGGTACACAGCCTCATAGCCTAGTCGATTACCCAGCAGTGACGACCTCGAAATTTAATGACCAAATGAATTCGTGAAAACCTTTTGGATAGTCCGGAGCAATGAATTCGGATCTGTAACAATTCGTCCCCTATTTTAAATCAAAAATTACCATTCACAGACTTATGTTTCCATGTAGGATCCAAACGTGAAGGTGACATCAGGGGAGCGGCCAGCTTACTGCTCAAATTTGTAACAATGTAGGACAAAGGACTTTTTAACCGACTTCCAAAAAGGAGGAGGTTATATGTTCGTCGCGTATGTTTGTTTTTTTTTTTTTTTTTTCTTTTTTTTTATGTATGTCCAGCGATTTCTCCGTCAATTGTGAACCGATTTTGAAAATTCTTTTTCTACTTTGCTTGGATAGTTTTTGAGTTAGCTTCAATAATACGTACTTTTTTCCATTAGTATGTGGATGATATGATATGTTCCTGTCACTGTTATTTACATAGCAGGTAGTGGTATTCGAATTTGTGTGGGGTAGGTACCACAACTAAAAAGTGAAAAATAAAAACTTTTTACAAAAAAAAACAACCGACTTCCAAAAAACACTACAAAGTGAAAAATAACTTTAATTTCGGAAGTCGGTGTCTTTGGTTTTGAATTTTCGTTTTTGTCACCGACTTCCGAAATTAAAGTTATTTTTCACTTTGTAGTGTTTTTTGGAAGTCGGTTGTTTTTTTTTGTAATCTCATACAGAATAGTAGCATTGATTCAGACTTGCATTAACTACAAGTCCAGATTTCCTCACGATGTTTTCTTTCACCCATGGACTAAAGTGATGTCGGAGGATTTTTGCAATGCGGCACGGCACACATAGATCTGCGCTGCGGTTTATAGTTTATATTGCATTCCCTGCATTCTAAATCGGTCATGGGAGCGATGCCGCCGTATTCTGGAACTATCGGTCAGCTGCAGCATACCTCGGTTTCCATGCGCCCGGCCGAGCGGCGACCGCGGCTACACCCCGGGTATCACCGCAGCCATGACAACCCTGAGAAGTCCATAAGGATCATTTTACTTTCAACTGTTGTTTTATTTTCAGTGAGCCTGATAACCGTTTCATTAAAGTAATTCAGGGCTCAGCAACGCACATTGGGTGCGGACAGGCACAGTTTGAATACGAAGAGGGCGGTAATAAGACGCATGCACACATAGTAAGTCTTGTTACACCTGTACAGTACACCACATACACACTACATCACCACTAGAGGGCAACTTAACTTCAACTTTCAAAAAAATTATCAATGTTGACCCCAAAATACCCCCGACCTTTCCCTGTGTCGTGTCTGCCAAGTAGCTGGGCCCCACAGGCCGTGACACTTATTTTTCTCGATCGTCAACAGTGTTGACGACAAGGTGTTACTTACGGGAATAATCGAATAGCGCAATGTTTCGAGTGAGTGGATAAGGTACCTAAAGAGTGGAAAAAGATCTAGATCTACCTCCAACTTACTATCAGTCGCTTGGGGAGCTGACCGACGACTTTCAGAATTCAAGCTGGACGACTAACTCCGTACAACAACTATTCTTGCTTTGCAGTACTCATATTTGCGATGCTACATTTCAATTTCTACTAAAGAAGGAAAACAAGTGTACAACATGACTCTCCCCCGTATTGGCAGCGGTTTCACCAACAAGTGCGACTGTCCTCCGTACCACAGGGAAGTAAAAGGCTGCCTCTGCGAAGAATATCATCCGATAAGTGAGTCTGATGATAAAAACTTTATAAACATAACTTATCACCATGCACCCACATTCGCCAGTTATGTTTAAGTCCCATGTAATGGGGGGCGACCCTATTGCCATCAACCGGGCATAAATTCAGACACCGGGCTGCTACTGAGAAATTCCTAATGGGAAAACCCAATCATCCAATCAGTGACGGGGACTGCTCTCCCACAACTTGCTCGTGGCGGGGACTGCTCTCCCACAACTTGCTCGTGGCGGGGACTGCTCTCCCACAAAGTAAGACGACATTTATGATTCAAATAGAATAAAATGTATTCAGTATGAATACATGAACGTGAGCACAATAAAATGAAAAAAGTAAACTGTTTACTTAATTAAATTGTTTATTTTATTTTTACAGCTGATTCCACGCCAGCCATTTTCTATCAACCGGTTTACCTAAATAAACGAATAAGGGGTATGGCACTTTAATAAGAATAAGTTAAATTTAGGATTCCTGAAAAATACAGTTTCATACATTCATTATTGAAATGAATCCACAGGCCCCACGGAACCCAGCGGCGCGACCTGATGCGCCCCTAGGGACCGGCGTCGTGCAGCGACTGCGAGCTGTGTTGTAGCGCCCCGTCATCGCCGCCGCACGAATGTGGCGCGTCGCTTCTAGAGACTGGAGACTATTACAGCAGCCCTACGATACAATGTGGTTATTATTCTGTCATCATCACTGACTTGAGTTTTTTATGTAAAGTTGTTGAAGTATCTGTATTGGTTGTTTAATTGTCATCCTTCTACTCGAGTACTCATGGAGTCATAGTGGAGCCCACAGTGTACAGCGTCATGTCAGATAAGAGACCAATCGTGTCAGCAAGGATTCATAAATAAAAAAAAAATCATCCCGCCTCGGATATGTTAGATTTTCTTTTGACAGCCCCAAGTTACGACACTGGCAGGAACTAGGGATGCTAGGCCATAGGCATTTCCCCAGAGTGGTTAGCTGAAAAGTCGACCCTGACGCTAGGATGGCCTGTGGAGGATTTGTGACCAAATGATCCTCCTTCTTACTAATTTCATTCGGCAGTACCTACTGGCCATCTTCATCACAGGCTACTACATGCTGGACCTGGAACCTGTTATTTTAATTTGAATTATGCAGACTTAGTGCCTTTTCATACGTCTCAGTAGCCAGATACACAGCACTGGCTACCCGGCAACCGGGGCGTATGAAAAGGCACTTAGAATTAATTTTCAATAAATCAATCCATAACTCTCGGATTCGAGGGTGCTAGACTCCTGGGAGCCTACCACCAGCTCAAAAATAGTATTTAACCGACTTCCAAAAGGAGGAGGTTCTCAATTCGTCTGTATGTTTTAAGACACCAACTTCCGAAATAAAAGTTATTTTTCACTTTGTAGTGTTTTTTTTTTGAAGTCGGTTGTTTTGTTAATATTACTTCAGTGGGAGAAAGAGATGAAGCTATACGTCCAGTAGAGCTTCATCTCTTTCCCACACTGAAGTAATATTAAAAAAACTTTTTACAAAAAAAAAAAAACAACCGACTTCAAAAAAAAAACACTACAAAGTGAAAAATAACTTTAATTTCGGAAGTCGGTGTCTTTGGTTTTGAATGTTCGTTCTTTGTCACCGACTTCCGAAATTAAAGTTACCGTCAAACGTGGCATCTTTACCTTCCGTGAGTATCTTTACCTAAGCATACACTGTAGTAGTTCCTATCAAATATTTTTTTGTCTGTGGCAGTTGACGCAATTTTAGATATTTTGGTAGATTTTATAATAAACTGTGGTATCCCAAAAAGTTTTTCAAGCTAGCAACTTCATTAATTGTCAAACTAGTGTGCTTTTTCATTCTGTGTGGTCAATTACATTCGCAGCGTCATCGCATAAAGATTGGTTTTTCTTACAGAAATTCAAAGTGCAGGTAAGTGGCTTATATTAAATAGTATATGATACATTGTTATTAAGGTGAATCGCAATGATCAAATCCTAATAATCTTCTATTTCTGAAGTTATTGGAAAAGGTAATGTTGTTTGAGGTTAGGTAAAGTTACCTCACTTAGCACGAAGGCAACTTTACCTATGACTAGGGTTGTCAAATTTAGTACGCATAGGTAATCTGGTTTTGCGTGGGAATCGTTTTAAGATTTCAATAATAAATATATATAAATATATAATATACTATATACTACCTAGGTATTTAAATATATAATATATATATAAATACCTAGGTAGGTCTAGGTATTTTGATGATTGATTTTGGAGAGAGAAGTTTTAGAGTTGTTTAACCGCTAAAGTCCCACTGTCGCCAATTGGTAACGGTAATTTCCAATACCGTAAAGCCCCACTGTCGCCAATTGGTAACGGTCGTTCCAAGCGATTTAAAACATTATTTTGTAATATAAATAAAGGTTAAAATTGTCTGTGGTCTATTTCACTATCGGGCGGATAAATATTCTTGTCAAATAAATCGACTAAAAGCAAAAATATTAATAGGCAACATTTTAAAAAAATGTTGAAAATTACATTCCCGCGCGGTAAAATGTCAGTCAAATGTCACTCCCGGGACGCGCGCGTTCGCTGTAATAATTCTTTTTTTAATGGTTTTTGTGTGTAAATCGTCGGAAAGTGGTGATATTTTCATTTTGAAGTAAATATTACATCGTTTTAGATAATATCCGCACTAAATAACATCATATTATACCTATTTTGACCCAACCAAAAAAGTGTAAACAAACAGATAAGAGAAAGTTCCCGTCGAAAGAGAAAGTTGTGATATTTTGTGGTTTTTTCTGTATGGATCTGATCCGTAAGTGTTTTATTTCTTTTCTATATTACATGTATCATCGTATTAGACAACATTTAGAACAAAATAATACAAAAAAATATTTTTTTGGGACGGAGAAAGTTACGTAAGCATTAGAAATTCTAGGTCATCTAAAATCTAGATTTTTTGAATTTTTTGTTTTGAATGTTTGTCTCTAAAAACGCTTTTGTTAGATAACTTATCTATCCATAATGTACCCTGCAAAATTTCGTGTGAATTGGTTAGCTAGTTTTATCAGAAATCGTAAAATTAGTGGACAATAGACTCGCGAACAAAAACGCGTAATAAATCTTAGTAAACATTTCTCACGAAAGTTATAAGTATTTATGTTGGGTTCCTTATCTATCCGAGAACCGAAAACAATAGGCTTTATCGTTCGAGTCCTTCTAGGAAACTTGAGTATTTTGTTTATCTGAAGGTGAGTCATAAATCTTTGGCGTCGTGGGTGGTCGCGGGGATTGACAGATGATGACTCATCTGTCAAATCGGTACTTCAGCGTTTTTGCTTTTGTTGAATATTTTTTATTGTAATTACGCGAACCTTTTTAATTGTTTACTGTTTTTAGGCTAAGTTTTAATTGCTACAATAGATTTTGTTACCTACCTAAACTGTGCTATAAAAGTTCCTAAATAATTATTAAAAAAATGATTTAATGTTTTATCTTTTATTGACAACCCTGGTGGCATTTACCTGTTTCAATGATAATTTTAAAATTATTGGGGCAACTTTCCCTATGTATTGGTAGCGCTTGATAAACGAAGATGGTAGTTTCAAAGATAAATACATCGCTTTTTTAGCGCCGGGACTATTAGTAACTTTACGTCGCGTGCATTTTGGGACACACGTTCAATGCAAACTGTAGGCTAGGTAAAGTTGCCAAAAATGTGTCAATTTTACCCTGCTCATACTTTTGGTTATCATAGCGATTCTATGTAAGATTTAGTGGAATTCATAGGTTCAACCAAAAGAGACGCGCCTTTTTTACAAAATAGATCAATAAAAACTTAAACAACTAGCTCCATGTTGGAGTAAATTGCATAAAGGTAAAAAAATATGGTAATGTTGCCACGTTTGACGGTATTTTTCACTTTGTAGTTTTTTTTTTTTTAAGTCGGTTGTTTTTTTTTTTGTACAAAAGTTTTTATTTTTCACTTTTTAGTTGTGGTACCTACCCCACACAAATTCGAATACCACTACCTGCTATGTAAATAACAGTGACAAGAAGTTATCATATCATCTACATACTAAGTGGGAAAAAATACGTCTAATTGAAGCTAACTAAAAAACTACCCAAGCAAAGTTAATAAAATTTATATGGGACCACCTCTGAAGTATGATCTACCAAACAAAAAAAAAATTATCAAAATCTATTCATAATTGGCGGAGTAATCGCGTAACAAAAAAAAAAAAAAAAACTAATTGAGAACCTCCTCCTTTTGGAAGTCGATTAATAATACTGCTTTATGAGCTGGTGGTAGGCCCCCTGGTCCAAAAGGTTAATGTGTCTAATTATAACAAGTTGCCAAAGTCTGTGACAGAACTTAGCGATGGGAAGTTCAAAACCCACATCAAACGTGTCCTTATCAAGAATTCATATTATAAAATTAAAGACTACGTTGAAGACAAGGAAATTTGGCAATAATTCCTTCTGCACATGTGGCTTCCCTGGTACCTCATTAACGGCATAAATAAGTAAGAGTCTATTAACTGCTTCCAAATTACCATGTTTATTTAAATCTTTATTTTTTTTTTTTTACATTCGCCCTTGACATATTTACTATTCTATTATTTGACATTATATACTTTTTTTTTTTTTTTGTGGCTTTTGTGGACATGATAATTATTCAGATTGATTACAGTTGTAATAGCAATCATATAATTGCGTTTTATTTAAAATAGGTTTTTTACTTTTTTTAATTAATTAATATTTTTGTATAGATTCTTTTCTACATATTTTGTGAATGTGAGAACGCTGTAGGCTTAGTGGATTGTAGACCTGTTGACCATTTTCTATTTTGTTAAGTACTTGGTACTTATTGAAAGACCTACACTGTCCTCCCATACCTAGAAACACTGTTATTTGAAAGTGATTTACATCAATGTTTGAAAGTATTGTAAAAGCCAATTATTTTTAAAAGAGTAACCGTGGAGTTTCTTGCCGGCTCTTCTCCATAGGAAACGACCAATTGGAACCGTGCACCTAGCTTCTGACGTTTCATAAGTGCCCATGTAGGTTTATGTGAAATAAAATATTTTGATTTTTGATTTTTGATTAATTAAGAAAACACGGAATAATGAGATGGAGTAGGTACGTGTCTGCTGCACGCACACAAACACCGTTCAGAACGATTTTAGTAAAACGAGCGCGTAAAGTCCTTTGGAAGGTGGAGTTTTATGAAAAACTACTGCATAAATCAATTACGAATAAAGTTTATTAAAATCTTCGACAATTGAGCTTTGTCGGAACGAGCTTTGTTTTGGAGATTTTATACTTCTTTTATTACTTATTTACTCCCAAAGTTGCGTTAAAATTTGCAGGAAAAACGAACCTTTGTTGGCTCATAACTTTTTAATTGCTTTTTTTTACTATTCTGCTTCTGAACAGACAAAATTAATAATAAGACAAAACGATTTCATGTTTTACTTTGGATGTACAATGTGTAACAGTGGAGTAAAACCCCCCCGAAATTTTTATGGAAAAAGTATCGGCTAGTTGCGCCTTAAGGGTCAAAGTCTCTTCGTCCAGACATAATCTTGGTCAGATCATGTGAGCACCATGTGTATTTGTCTGAAATGGTCTTTTGGGGAAAGAACCACACAGATTTGAGTGGTCCCGTCCAGTCAGTGCAAGCATTTGTCAGTAATCGTGGAGCTCAACTCCGAAATTAAGGAGCTCAACGACTCGACGAACAATACCAAAGAAAGGACATTTGGGTAGACCGCATACAGTACTCAAACTGCCAGACCATAATTTTTTATTTTATTCAGTTTAGTAAGTCTCGATAATCTGTTTTACAATGGCATGTATTACGAAAACACTCGGTATCTAGAGGCACTATTGTCTCCATTTTCCTTATAAAATTAATGCTATTCAACATTTCATATACTTGTAAAGGTTTTATTACTTTTGAGCAAATACAACATTTATTACGAATTGTTGTTTGATTATGTAAAAATCGATTGTTCTAGTTGCAGATAGTATAGTATATATTTATTATTGATGTAATATTATTTGCATCGTCAAATCGCATTTTGTACTTTTCCATCACCAAAATTAAAAGAACCGGATACTCCCGGATCAAAAATAAGCGTCCTCACCGGACATGGTTGTTTCGGGAGGTTCCTGTTCCGGATAAGGCAGGACGAATCGCCCGAGTGTTACCCTTGTGTGTATCGCCTGGAGGACACGGTGGAGCATACGGTGGAGGTCTGCCCGGCTTGGGCGGAGCATCGCCGTGTCCTCGTGGTGGCGATCGGCGGCGGTGAACTTTTGCGTCCGGCCCTGGTCCAGGCCATGATACGGAGCGAGAGGGCATGGGAGGCCGTCACCGGAGGAGGAGGCGGAACGCGTGAGGGAGAGGCAAATTTCGCACCCTCACACCATCGCACCTCATACATCGCAGGAGACGCCCTACGCGTTGGGAATCGTAGGCCCATTCCCGGCCACCGTAGGCGCGGGCTTGCGGACGGTAAGCAATGGGTAGCTCCAATAAGGACGCGTCCAATAAGGACCAGGCTCGGATCGACGGCGCGTTGTGTTCCACGCGCGCCTCAAAGAGATGTCAGCAGAACTGACGGGGTCCGCTAGGGCCGATGCCTGCCGGGGATGCGAAGAAGTCCGAAAGGGAAATCGTGGCCCCCGGCAACATGGCAACTGAAGGAATACGGGTGGGTTTTAGTCACTAAGAGTCTGACACGCCTTCTGCTCCGCCCAGAGCGGGAGAAGTTATTTGATAATTTCCCAACCAAAAACAAAAAAATACACGATTAATCTGAATCGTTTTTAAAATAGATTGTTAATCCATTGCTTCACAAGTTTAAAAAAAAAATTGCTCAGCAACGTAAATAACGCAATGAATGTTGTTGAACTGTCAAAATGAAACAAATTAGTCTTATATTACGAAAATGTGTTACGTATTTACGGTACTGGCCGGGACGATCCTGGCCCATCTGTCCTGATACATCGTGTAGGTGTGGCTAGGTCATTAATTATTATTCGACTTTTTATTGTTAGGATAGGACAAAAGCGTTATAACATAACATAACATCACGCCTTGTTTCCCCGAAGGGTTGGGCAGAGGTGTACCTGTAGCAGGTACACCCACATTTGGCCAGTTATGTTTAAGTCCCATGTAATAGGGGGCGAGCCTATTGCATTATCGTGGTACTAATTAGAAAGAATTTCTTATCAAATCTGTTGAAGTGTTGTATATACTTATTTTCGGGTTTAATTTTAATTAAGCAACTTATAACCTACCTAAGTATTTAAAACTACGCAAATCAAAGCAATAACAGCACACATCTGTTTCACAATTCCAGTGAATAATTGGAAAATTCTAAGTATTTAATAACAAAACAAACATTTAAATGGCCAAACATGTTCGGCATGTAGGTACCCAGCTGAGTCAATATTTGTTTCAAGTCCGGTCACATTTCGGTGTAATGTGACGTAGTTTTACTGAAACAAATAATACTCCTGTGTATATTTAGTCATAAATCAGAAATTGCCTGTTTATTTTGCCACTTTATCTTCATAACTCATATCATAAATTCTGCTGAAAGACAAAGAAAAAATGAATAACGTTTTTAAGTACTCGTTTCTGTGATTTTACTGCTGGCTGGCTGGACAGAAGCCTCCCTCAACCGTCGCCACATCGACCGATCGCCAAAACAACACTACTACTCTTTTTTCTTTCTTTCTTTCTTTCTTTCTTTCAACTGTCATTAACGAGACACAATAGAATTTTAATTGTTATCCACCTCAATGAGGCGTCGTAAGTCGTAACAGATGATGAGATAACTGACCCATGTTAGCAGACTGAAATAACAAGAGCCAATCAAATTACTTGTTAGCATCGCGGGTAGAACCTGTTCCCTAATTGCGTAACTTATTTTCGAAAACAATTTTGCTTAATTTGTTTCATTTTTACAGTTCAGCGACATTCATTGCGTTATTTAGGTTATTGAGCAGATTTTTTTTCCAATTTATGAAGCAATGGATTAGCAATCTGTTTCAAATCGAAACAAATTGTGATTGTGTTGTATTACGCAATTAGGGTACTGGATGAGGATTGCACAGGAGCGTGGGGATTTATACAAAAAACCCCCGATAAACATTTCCCTATTTCTCTTTCCTACTCCATCACCAGACCCTGTTCACCATCTATTTATAACCTATTCATTGAGACCGTTCCAATGAGCCCAAACACGATACCTGTGCTGTGAGTTAACAAGGGTATCCTGCAAATTCCAGGTGATGCTGCAGCATCAGTTCAAGATTACTATGTTCTTCTAATATCATTGAAGCAACATAATACCAAATCTCAAATCGATCAGACCTGTGGAAGATGCTTACATCCATTCATCAACTACAAAAGAGCTGATAATCTTTAAACGGCTGAACCGATTTTTTTAAATTATAGCTAAGAACATTCTCGATTATGTCACCTTTCAAACAAAAAAGACAAAAACATTATTTGTTCAGCCGTTTGGGAGCTACGATAGCGCAGACAGACGCACAGACACACACGTTCAACAAACAACCCTCTTTTTCCGTCGAGGGTTAAAAAGAGAGGCATATGCTCAACGGTGGGTGAAGTCGATCTGTCGATGATGATGAAGAAGATAGAATAGATAAATAGAATATTCTTTATTTTTTTTTTTACCATAAAAATTACAGACTTAAATTTAGAAATTTTACATTGGGTGACACAATGGGCGGTCTTATCTCTAAAAGCGATCTTAGCGATCTTTTACAGACAACCTTTGGATGGATTTAAATGAAAAAGGAGAGACAATACTGCAGGTAGTCAGTGGTGTACCATTTACAGAACCTATATCTTAATATATATAAATCTCGTGTCACAATGTTTGTCCTCAATGGACTCCTAAACCACTTAACCGATTATAATAAAATTTGCACACCATGTGCAGTTCGATCCAACTTGAGAGATAGGATAGGTAGGGTAGGTAGGGTAGGTAGGGTAGGTAGGGTAGGTAGTTAAGAAAAGTACTAAGTGCTACCCGTGTGAAACCGGGGCGGGCAGCTAGTAAATATATATAATTGGATAAATAACAGATATACATAAAATTATAAACATGAAACAAGAGCAAGGAACTATATGTAATGATGATGTTTAAGGAGAGAGGAAATGTTTTTTTACCAGAATTTTAAAAGTGGACAAAGATTGAGCATGCCTTATCGACACGGGCAAGGCATTCCATAACCGTACTGCTTGAACCTTAGAAGATTCAAATGACTTCACATGGGTTTGATAATCTTACCTTATCGTGTTGTGTCATGTTGTTGTTAACTTACCTTTTAAAAACCGGGTGTTACCTTACTTTATTTACCAGTTGTAGACCTCTTTGTGAAGGAACTCATCCGCAGAAGAACAGGTACTCTACCGCCATATCTATTACTGCCGCCAAGCACTGTTGCTGTATTCCAATTTGAAAGGTAAATAGGGCTCGGACTCCACCAAAGCGGAGATGTGCGGAGATGTCCGAATAGCGTTGCCATCTCTAAAAATCAGAAAACCGAACTTACCCGATAAAAAAGCCGGACTTTTGGGTCCCACGGCCGAACGGACGCCAAAAAAATAGGATTTTTGACTAAAACTTCAAATAAAACACAAATTTTTCAAAGTTTAATCGGTATTATCATTTTCATTTGCATATTTTTCTTTGGTAGAAAAGTGATTTAAAAGCTCAAGCTCCTTAATAATTTTATCATAATTTTTTTTGCATGTCTTAAATTAAATTCCACAAAACATTTTTGCAATAGTTTCCGATTTTGACCTGTTTCTTTGTTTCGTCCATTGCTGGCCTATAAAAGAGAATAAAAAGCCTAACAAAAGCCGGACGGGCCGGACGCAGTCAAATATGTCCGGACAAGAGGTCAAAAGCCTACCACTGTCCGGCTTTATCCGGACGGATAGCAACTCTATCGGAAGCGGAGACGAGAAGGGATGTTTTTCAGTTAGGGTTTATCCACCGAAGCTGTGTGGAGATGCGTCCTGGCTAGACTGGAGCGGAGATGTGTGCTGGCTAGAGAGGAACTGTTACAGCGTCGCTCACTGCACGCCGCTCACATGTCTTCTCATCTCCGCTGCGCACCGTCGCCAGCTTGCGAGGCACAGCTCACATCTCCGCTTCGATCGCACAATACAAATATGATACATCTCCGCTCAGTGGTATCCACTGAAGCTGAATGGAGACGAGATGTGTGAATAACGAAATTCTATAGGCTGTTTAAAACACATCTTCTCTCCTCTCGTCTCGTCTCCGCTTTGGTGGAGTCCGGGCCTAAGTTAGGTCGAGTTAGACAAAATTGTCAACAGACTGGCCAGTAAATACTATTATTCAAAACAATAAGGTCAAATTCATGGCAAATGTATGATCACAATACTTACAAATAGATCATTTATATTGTTCTGATTATACTTGTGCAAGTGTATATTGTAACGGTTTTCGTTCATATGCCAGCTATCTTAGGCCCATATTACAGAACGTCACTCAATACAGTACAATAACGCCTTTAGGATTCTGGTGAGGCTCCCTCGATTCTGCAGCGCGTCGGGCATGTTTGCTGACGCAAGAGTCGATGACTTTTACGCCATTATGCGTAAGAAAACAGCTTCTCTGATGCGCCGGATTCGGGGGAGCGCCAACAGAATCCTAAGGATGATCTCTGAGAGGCCAGAGTCTGCATTGCTGGGTAGGTTCATTCGGCTTCACGTGACAAGATGATGATTTTTTTTTTTTTTTGACATGAGTGATTTAATTATTTATATTTGGAATTATTTGTATTTGGAATTTTTATGTATTTTGAATTTAATTATCAATGATCACTAACATAGTTTTAAGACCTTTGTAACTAACAATTTATGGACATATCAATTAGTCTGAATTAAATGAATTTAATTTAATTTAATACTCAAGCATTACTTAAAACTAGTTTCAACCAATTAAATGGCTTGAATCTAGTTTTAAGTAATGCTTGAGTATTGAGTGACGTTCTGTAATACGGGCCTAAGTCTGCTTCTCCTGACTTCATAATAAATACCTAAAATTAAGAACATGATGTTTTCTCCCCGAAACGCAGACTCGAGTCGACACCCACATTTCGCCAGTTATGTTTAACTCCTTGGAATAGGGGGTGAGCCTATTGCCAATTACCGGACAAATCCAGTGTCCAGATTCAGGGAACTACTGAGAAATTTTCAATAACTTTTTGGCAACTTGGGGATCGAACATAGGAAGAGGATGAAAGAAGGATATGTAGGTACTGGTACCTACCTACTCATCTCGGTAGATGACAGACAGACAAAACTACTTACCTACAAAATTACAGAAAAATAGTAGGTAGGTATCAATAACAATAAATCGATTAACACAATGCAGGCTTTAATTCTTCAAACTGTTCAAACACAATAAATTATTCTTTGAACAAGGTTTCTCTAGAATGTATAATTTAGTAAGTAAATAAGTGTTGTTATATTATTGTAGTCGGATTGTGCGTCAGTTGCTGTTCAGTTATATGTTGAGACAACCGCCTCGACAGTAACAAAATGGTGAAAATTCTAATTGTTTTAGTGGTGGTCGTGCTTTGTTCGACAGGTAACGTTTATTTTGTGATTTTCACTGTTTCCTGACTTCCATGACACGTGTTCAAAAATTAATTATGCAAACATTAATGGCCCAGAGAACTTACGGGTTATATCTACCTACTTAGTTGTAGGTCGTGGTTCGAAACCAGTATTTTTTTTTGGGTGGGAAATTTTCAAATAACTTCTCCCGCTCTGGGCGGAGGGGGAGGGCGTGTCAGACTCTTACTGACTAAAACCCACCCGTGTTCCTTCGGTTGCCCTGTTGCCGGGGGCCACGATATCCCTATCGGTTTTCTTCGCACCCCCGGCAGGTATTGGCCCTAATGGACCCCGTCAATTCTGCTGACATCTCTTTGAGGCGCGCGTGGAACACAACGCGCCGTCGACCCGGGCCTGGTCCTTATCGGACGGCAAGCTACCCAGTGCTCACCGTCCGCAAGCCCGCACCTAGCCGCAATGGGCCTGCGCGTGGTGGATTATGGCCCACTCCCTCGCACAGAAAGGAAAACTGAGTCACAGCAGTGGGAAAACTATATTAGACTGATCAAGTTACTCAACTGTTAATTATGTAGATACAGTCAACAAATGCACATTTTTCAACTTTTCTTCCTTCGTGAAAATAACCAAGTTATCTTTCAGCTCTCGCCAAGATCGTCAGACCTTGCAACTTCGACGACTACAAATGTATCCGCAACAATTTAGCAGCCAACTCCAACTGCGACAAGAATGTGAAGGGAAGTATCCCCAACAAGTACTTGGTGAAGGAATTCCGCTTTGAAACTCCATACTTCAACGCTTCGTATATTGACCGGAATCTGATCGTGATCAACCATAATAAGTGCTTCGTTTCAGAGTTTTAGTAAGTATTAGATAAGGATGTTGTAAATATGGCGGCGTAGAGCGTTGTCTCTGTCACTCATTTAGGTGTGACAGTCTCTTTTTAACCGACTTCCAAAAAGGAGGAGGTTATATGTTCCTTTTTTATTGTATGTCCATCGATTTCTCCGTCAATCGTGGACCGATTTTGAAAATTATTTTTTTTGTTTGAAAGGAAAGCTCCGAAAGACATTGTTTTAACGAAAACGACTGCAATACAGCTTATAAGTACTCTCTCTGTCTAAACTACAGGTATTAAACTTGCTTGCGACGTAACGCACCTTACGCTAATACTAAATAGCCTGCATAGCTGCGAGCAACTTGGAAGTAGAGCTCGCCGGCCGCTGCCGCTGCACCGCTCGATCGGCTCGCGCGCGTTTTCACAATTTTTCAATGGGTGTCTCCGTTGTACCCGCCTTTGCATTGCCTTATAGGTACAAGCAAATGCGGCTGCAGTGTTACGTCCGGAGGGACAATTACTTACTGCTTTAAGCCATTCGCAAGATAATGCTATGGCAATGTTTCGCTAGTTTATTTAAGTCTTGTGTAATAGGGGGCGAACCTATTAGTCACAGCTAACTGAGCACAAATCCGGAGTCCGGACTGCTACTGAGAAATTCCCAGTATAGCGACGGGATTTTTTCGCACCCTGGTTCTTTCAACGCTCTGCTTAGCACTGAGAGTTAAAAATCCAACAGTGTGTTTTTTCGACGCGCTGAGATGCGCTCTGTTGAATTCTCAACGGTCGAGAGTTGAAAATCCAGTGCGCGATAAAATCCCGCTGCGATATTTTTACGTCCGTGTGAACGTGAGCTAACACTGCCCAACTTAAGAACAAACCCTCAGGTCAGGTCAGCTGTCGAGCTTGCGACCACTAGACCAACGCGCCAGCTGTATAGATACTAGTGATGTGCTGGATATCCGTATCCGTATCCGCGGATAACCGAGGGAGAAAAAAGATCTGTATGCGTTATTTTTTGGCGGATCTTGAACGGATCTTTTATATTTAAACATTTCATTACGTATATGAAATTTTAAAGATATTTAGCAATGAAATACTGTTAACTTCAATCAAAATTAGTAAAAAAAAAAATTAATCATGTTTATTATAATTCAAGTAGAGTAGGTACCAGTAAATTAAGTTATAAGGTAGGTAGTAATTAAACTATCTGTGTAGTGAGATCAAACCTCTAATATTTGTGCTATGCTAATTGAAATAATTATGTGAGTTAACACTTCAATTAAAACTATGTTGTTTCAAGAACTTAAAAAAAAATATACGTCATAATGAATTTTGAGTAGGTAATGGTAAATTGTATTTCAAAAAGAGTAACTTGGCAGCTTTGTCCCCCAAAAGTCAGTTACGATGAGGATCATAAATAATTCCTGCTGAACCTGAAGAAAGTTGGGATCCGTATCCGTATTCGCGGATCTAGACCCTTATGATCCATATCCGTATCCGCGGATCAAATTTTTTAACGATCCGGCACATCACTAATGTATACCTACTAATAAAAACTATTTCAGCTTCAACACCGACACAGACAAGGCCGTGCTGACCATAGATTGCCCGCACCTGGACCTGGAGTCAGACCGAGTGCTGATCCAACATCGAAGCAAGAAAGAAGACTCCTACTATTTCTACCATATTCATGCTTTCTATCGTAAGTACCTTTATCCAAATAATTAGCTGCGCCCGGCGATTTCACTCGCTTAAGTCTAGATTCCGTGGGAATATCGAGATAAGCCAAAGTCAAATAATTTGTTTCAATTAGGAACATAAAAGGCACTTTTAAACGTGAAAATTTACAAAAAATAGAATTGATTCTAGTCGCCCCTTCCAAAAGGTAGTTTTCGTATGGAGAAGAATGGGCAAGAAACTCCACCGTTACTCTTTTAAAATGTTTTACAATATTTTATATAGGGAAATTAATTATATGTGAACACGATGCACCTGGAATAACATTACTATACCAAAATAGGTAAGTGGTACTTATTGAAAGACCTACACTGTCCTCCCATACCTAGTAACACTGTTATTTGAAAGTATTGTAATAGCCAATTATTTTTAAAAGAGTAACCGTGGAGTTTCTTGCCGGCTCTTCTCCATAGGAAATGACCAATTGGAACCGTGCACCTAGCTCTGACGTTTCATAAGTGCCCATGTAGGTTTATGTGAAATAAAATATTTTGAATTTGATTTTTTTTTAAATTTGAATGAGATAAATAGATTTTAAAATGAAACAATGGCAGATAAACTAATTATGTGATAGATAGTGATTTACCTACTAACATTGAAGTATACGATATTCCAAAAAAATTACAAGTACTAGGTAAGTCAGTGTGTGAGTTAAATATAGGTAAAGTATATCCTAACCCAGGTCATGGTCTTACCTATGTGCCAAATTTTATCCAAATTCGTGCAGCCGTTTTAGCGTGAAAGTATTTTAGGGGTATGAGGAACAGGGTGTAAAGTTCACTCATCCACCATAGAAAAGGGAGGATCCTCCGACCAGACGGGTGTTGTGTCTGGCGGGCAACTGCCCATCGGTTGGAAGTTGAAATCTTGTATGTATGTCGATCGCTCGGTAAACTCTAACTGCGCGATGCAGGATTTGTGTGACGTCATGTCTTTGATGCGTAGTTTGTATGTGGCGGTGTATCCGCTACAGTATAACAAACAAACAAACATACAAAAAAATCTATTTATTATTTTCTCTTTACAATTTTTAGCATAGTTTTTAACTTTAGTTTAGATTTTAGGCTATCATCTGCCTAGCCTTTATCAAATTAGTTAATTGATTCAAGAGTGACGTTGCGGAAATCCATTATAAAATACAATAGACGTGGATATATTTAATAACCTGTTCCGCTTAGCTATTTCTAAAGATCCATAAAAAACCCTGAAAGGCAAATGCCTATTAGTCGACACGTGTTTCACCTCTCAACGAGGTCGAGATCGAGGTGTTTGTTGGTGGCAACACGCCGTGTTCGGGTTCGCGACAAGTCAATCGTCATCCTGAGGATGCCTCGTTGAGAGGTGAAACATTTCAGGGTTTTGTATGGCTCTTTAGAAATTGCTAAGTGGAACAGGTTATATATTCACGTCTATTGTATTTTACCAAACTATATTGGTTCGGCTTCAACTCGGAAGTCGGGCCGACCACTGCGCCACCACTGCTCCAACTGACTGACTCTTTGACGATTCTAAAGTGCCTGTTTAATTGAAATAGATGCTTTGACTTTGATTAAATAAATGCAGCTATTAGATAACCAAACCTATTTTTTTCAGCTTTGATCCGCATCACAGTGATCCTACCCAGCTGGACCCACATGGACTTGTGCAGAGCGCACGTCTTCACTGAAGTTGTCACGCTGCCGCATTTCGTCATCGATCCAAAAGGTTTTTTACATAATTATGTATTTCATAGATATACGATTCGAACATCAATCTGCAATGTTATCGAAAGAGTCCTCTAAACGCTGTGCACAAAGCGTGAAAATATTCTGTTTAAATCAAATTGACGACCGCTATTCTTCAGACATCGAACATGTATGTCATTTTCGACACGAGAGTCTGTTGTGAACAGCTATGCAGAACTAGATTTTTGCAGTTGCGAGTAACAAACAGATACTTACCAACTGAGAAGACAACGGTAGAAAGGTGGGACTGAATGGTCTGAAATTGTCAACTCGCAGTGAGCAAGCCTTCTTCTTGTCAGATAGTGCTGTTCGGAGGAAAAGAAAGAGGCGATGTCTTCCAGCAGTTTACTTGTATCATCTGAGCAAATAACTGTAACGAACGTACAGAAACCTAACCCTGTACTGTTCCAACCTATTCATTGAAATAATTGTATCATGCCCCGCAATCGCAAATCGGCTTATAGATATTATTCTCCTGACAAGAGCCAAGTTGAATCTAAACAATACCCAATTGTAAGCCCAGCTGCACGAGCAATTTTTTCCCGCGGCGATTTTTTTTTCGCACACTGGATTTTCAACGCTCTGCTTAGCGCCATAGACAGTAAAAAATCCAACAGTGTGTTTTTCCGACGCACTGGGATGCACTTTGTTGGATTCTCAATGTTCGGCTCAACATCGAGAGTGGAAAATTCACTGCGCGATAAAACTCCGCAGCGATATTTTTCGTCCGTGCGAACGGGAGCTAACTCTCACAACACATCACAAAAACCCTCATAACGGAGAAGCAATACCTACTCATACTCATTGACTACTAGCCGAGCAATTTAACTAGACAACTGACAGTCATGACGAATACTCTAATAACTTTTTTGACGGATTTGAACGGTAGTATGACGAATGAGGGCCATGAGGCGGCAAGCGGCCGCAATCCACCCACGCGTAGCATGAAACGGGTTTTGTCGACGAAAGAATAGACAAAATGACAGATTGTGATTGTATAACTGTCATTTTGTCTATTCTTCCGTCGACAAAACCCAATGATATTATAAGTAAAAAGGTGACAAAACCCGTTTCTTTTGTGGTCATGGTAACCGTGCTGTTGTCTAATCACCTTGCCCAGCTAGTAGATATAGAGCATTTTTACTACCAAAACCACCACATCACCATAAAAATAATCATTCACTAAACTAAACATTTCTTTCCGAACAGACAAGCCTACAAAAAACTTCTTATCGAGGGATTTGACGAAACTGAACATATTTGAACGAGAGTCGTTCTACTATGGAGGAGATCGCATTGCCAAAGTGTTTTTAGATTCCTTGATCTGCGACTACGGTTGTAACCGACTCATACTGCCACATTATACTGAGGATATTATATTAAATGAGGTTTAAAAACACACGAAGACAATAAACTTACTATACTATGTTCAATTTGTGATGGTTGATTTGACACATGCAAATGCGGCAACAATTTTTTTTGCAGTACTAAAATATGAAAAAGAATTCATTTGGTTGTCTACAATTTGTGTCCCATATAAATACCTTTACAATGTGTTATGTGCAGCTGCAATCAAGTAAACAATGTGTTATATAAATATATAATTAATTCAATTCATCATCATTCATTTATATGTGTAGTCGCAATTTTGCGACTACACATAATGGAACGGCAATTAAATGAATTCTTGAATTCATTTTTGATCGATTGATTCATAATTTTTTAAAGGACACGTTTTTGAGGCTGATTGTTCCTACAACGTCAAAGCTAGATCGACAATTTACGAATCATTTATTCAGTAAGAATCTCACACCGTGAAAAAAAGCTGAAGTGAGCTGTCATGTCAACTAATTCTAAGGATTTGACACCATTGACATCTCATTTCAACTCATTTCTCAAGTTGAGACATTTACAGAATAAATCGACAGTAGGTATGATCAAACACCAACTTTCGAAGATTAATAAGTACCTACTTAAATAACATGTGCCATAATCAATCATCCTAAAATGAACAGATTTTTACATTTAGATACTAAGTACTTTATACCTATGACATTCTGATTTGTAATAAAATACATATTTACTTCAACTGACTCACCAATTTTACACCACATCACGTTTTTTATTTACTCTACAATGTTACCTTTTCCCTCAAATACATGCAAGTGCCGTCATTTCCATTGGCCATTCTGGGCAAGTGCCGTCATTTCCATTGGCCATTCTGGGCAAGTGCCCAGGGCCCTGCGATCCATGGGGCTCCCTAGTTCCTGCCAGCTTCTTAGCTAAAAAAAAATCTACCTAAGTAAATCTCAGACAAGGTGCTAAATTTTTTGTGATCGCTTCGCTCCCTCATAGATCCATCCTATAGTTCTCAAACTTTTCTACATAAATGACAAATTAACTCCTATTTCTTTATTAACGGTCAAAAGAAAACCTAATGTATCCGACGCCTGCTATAAATGTTGAGCTCGCTACGCTCGTTCTTACATCCTGCGTTCTTCATTCCCCATTATCTTAAAGTGCCCAGGGCCTCCAATAGATTAAAGACGGCCATTAATGCATTCTTTGCTGCATAAGTTAAAGCATACTGACCTGGCAAGATACAAAAATATAAGAAAATTTGAATTTCGCTGGCTGCCCTGGCGCTTCCACCATAATGACAACTTTATCCGTACAAAAATCTTTTGACGCTTGGCCAAAATTGAAACTAATGCCGCCATCTTGTTTTGTCATTAGATATAATATAATTTCTCTGAGACAATGGGGAAGGCTACTGCCAAAATGGCGCTGTCGTAGCTAGTTCGTAAAACAAGCTAATAATACAAGACATGAGGTGGTTTTATTTCATTTTTGCGAAAAAACTCGTCGTTGTGTTCCTAAATATTGGGGTCTCACAATTTTTCAAATAAAACCAAACTCATATATGTACACGAAATGGAATGTATGGACGAAATGTCAAATTTATTGTAGGCCGTAGGGACATAAATTCCATTTGAAACAATATTAGACATTTAAATAAACCTTTTAACAGTCCGTTCAAACGATTTTGACTTCTATTGCGTTTGTGGCATGATGTCTAATCTGATTTCAAATGGAGTACCTATAGCAATGGTCACGCCATCTACAATTAGCTTTGACAGACCTGCCCCATTTCACAAATGTTTACCAACAACGCCCCCGTCACTGTCGTTATGGCGCCAAAAGACCACTCCTAATATGGATGGATTTCGGATGATGGTGAACGCAGTATGTTGTTATTAGCAAACAAGCAGACGCTATCCCATCCTCGAAGGTGAAGTAAGAACATGGGCGTACCCAGCATTTTTTGAGCCTATTGCCATCAACCCTGCACAAATCTTGAGTTCTAGACTCCGCACAGACAATTTCCTAATAGTAAACTACGCCACCACTAAAGTCCGGCGGAAAATTGTGGAACTGTATTTTTTTTAATGCAATTGGATGCAATAACGAGACACTAGCGCCGCGTCTATCGGACTCGAATGGTGGCGCAAACTCGAGGTATAAATTTTCCCGACCAGGGGATCGAACCCGGTACTCCAGCTCAGCAGCTAAACCAACAAGGCACATAATTAACATGCATTTATAATATTGATTGTAACACCTGACGATTATACCGCGCCACCGAGCTACAAGACTGCTAACACCACACTCACATGGATTTATGAAGAAGAAACCACATGAAATTTTGGATTACAGATAGGTACAGGTATTTACCAGGACCTCTCATTGTTCGGAAATCCTATACAATGCGAGATCAGCTAATATTGGAAATGTATAGCTTGATATGTAGCCGTGTACCTACAGTACAGTTACACTTCTACTGACCACAATCAACACAATAAGGGATAGTACAACCCTTAAACAAGAAGCCCTTGTACTCACGGGTGATTTTTATATCGCGCACTGAATTTTCAACGCCCTGCTAAGCGCCGAGAGGTGAAAATTCAACAGCGTATTTTTGACGCACTGGAATGCACGCTGATGGGATTCTCAATGCTCGGCTTACTACCGAAAGTTGAAAATCCAGTGCGCGATAAATAATTGCCCGAGCAAACCAGGACAATATTTTTTTTTAATAATATAAACTTTTCTTTTCACAATGCATAGTCAAACTCAAACTCAAAGCATTTATTTCAAATAAACCATTGAAATTAAACCAATTACAGGTACTTTTGAATTGTAAAGGGGTCGGTCAGTCAGAAAAATGAAGCTAGTTGCCCATTCCAAAGCGTAGTAGGTACCTATGGAGAAGAACGGGCAAGAAACTCCACGGACACTCTTTTAAATCAAAATATTGTTACAAAATATTGGTTATATCATTCGTGTTGAACTTATACATGTGAGAACAATGTAGAAAGACGTGCACGTTAAAAGCGTCCGTAATAAAAATATAATATCAATTCAAAAATTAAAATAAACCGTGGCAGCTAAGAGATGACCAGTCCCTACTGACGGCGCCCGTTCACGAACATGACGCATGGATCAGCATCACCAGTTACCATCTAACATTGTTACAGTGTGAAAAAATACAATTCTTCTACATAACCTAAATGTTTTGGATTATTTTCTTTTCAACTAACATCAGTTAGGTACGATACTCATAATAAATGGTAGTTAGGCACGGCACAGTCGCAAAATTACCACTTCTCAAAATGTCTCCCGGACGTAAAATGTTAATTTCTCAGAATGTCTCTCGCAAAATGTTCCTTTCGTAAAATCTCCATTTCTCAGAATGTCTCTATCGCAAAATGATTACTTTTGAAAAGTCCTTTTTTTTCCAATGCACATTCAATCCTTCACATAACATAGCAACACGCCTTGTTTCCCCAAAGGGTTGGGGTTGGGTAGAGGTGTACCTGTAGCAGGTACACCCACATTTCGCCAGTTATGTTTAAGTCCCATGTAATAGGGGGCGAGCCTATTGCCATCAACCGGGCACAAATCCATACTCCGGGCTGCTACTGAGAAATTTCAGATAGAAAAACCCAATAACACTTTGACCGACCCGGGAATCGAACCCAGGACCTCATGCTCAGCAGTAGCGCTTGCGACCACTAGACCAACGAGGCAGTCAATCTTTCACATCAGTACAAAATCTGTCGAGTGCGAGGTTTACATAGATAAGTAGGTAGGTACATTTAAACACACTAAAAATAAAGGACAGAAATTGAATCGTTTGCGAGATTTATTTATTTTGGTGACAGTTTGCAACACTTACAAAAAAAAAAGTAGTAAGTATAGTGATGTTAAGTGCTATTCATATTCGTGATTTCTATATCGCGCCTTAAGGATTTATCTCAAAACACAAGTTTTCAAAATAAAACTAGTCTATTTTTTAATCTCAGAAACTAAATTGACGAGTGCAAATGTCAAACTTAAAAATAATGTGGCCAGATTCTTATCGTAGTGTTGCTCCGATGATTCCGGTTTTTTTAATCGTAAAGTTTTATATTTTTGTCAATTCGAATTTGTATTATTCTTGTTGATAATGCGTAACATCGTGCGTATCCAAACAATAATATACGTATTTTTCGACAAAATACATGATTTCGGGCATCATCCGTTAGTGCCAACATGATAAAAAAAGATGCTTAAATTAGGCCGTCGCCAAAAAATCACTAGCTGCCCGACGATGCCCGCCGCAGCGTTGTTATTGATACGGCAATTGCCGTATTACACGGCATTCTACGATTTTTTTTTCAGATAATACGGCATACGGCAGGCCTCTCATTGCCTCGCATTTGTACAGTTTTTACAATTTATAACAGCGTAATTAACCATTTTCAATTTTTTTACTGACTTCCGACAAGCGTGGCACCGATGCAGACTGAGCGCGAAAGTGGCAGCTTACGATTATTGTACGTAAGCTGGGCACGAAAATGGCACGCGAAGTAGTTGCTCTTGCGTTATCTAGGTATATCTATATCTGTGATGACAACTGATTCAAAATCAAGGCCAAAAACAAAGATACGGGTAAGTAATAGATGATATAACAACAAAATCTCCAATATTAACAACATATAACAACGGAACCTATAATTTTATTTAATATAGCGATTAGTTAATATAATAAACGATTGATATAATTTTAAAATAACAAATTTTTATAAACATAACATTAATTAAATATAACATCGTTTGACATAACATACATTAAATATAAAATCGTTTGACACACCACTCAAAAGATATAAAACTTATTTGGTCTAATATGATGAAAACGCCTACTTAAAAACACAAAGCAAAATTGCATAACTAGTAACTAATTACCACCTGTGCTAAGATAGGTCGACGGAGCCCCGCATTGCGCGGGGCTCCTATTTCTGGGTGGTTTAAAAAAAAATAACCACGAAGGCTAAGGCTCCCGCCTTAGCCTTCGTGGTTATTTTTTTTTCTCCGCTTCGCTTCGCTCCCGCCTTAGCCTTCTAACCTAACCTATCCGATTCGGGGTACTCTGAGTCGGGGTGTTAACCATAATGACGTTTTTTATATATATTAAACGTTAGACCTAATGATTTTCGATTAAATAAACAATATACATATTAAACGTTAGACCAAATGATTTTCGATTACATAAACGTTATATCAAACAACGATATACTAATTAAGTTTTGGAATAAATAAATATTTTATGTAAAGAAATTATATCAACAGTTGGTATATCTCACGTTGATTATATCTTATGAACGATAATAAAATGAAATTAGACCAAATGAGTTTATACGTTATGAGACGCACCCCAAAGATACTGTACCAAGTTTCAAGTGTCAAGGTGTCGCGCGACATGTGCGAGAAGCAAGGATAAGTACACATTAGATAAATATGAATCTAAAGTAATAACCATAAGTAATAGTCTAGTATAATAGCACGGGACCTACAATATGTAACAAAATACCTGACATAATAAAAGATGACACAATACGCAATTTCTATAGAAGTTAATAGCATTATTGACTGAAAAATATTACTACAAATTTTTTACCTTAAAATACGGCAAACCAGACCACGCACACCAGCACACGATACATCACTATAGGTAAGTATATGTAACGTTGCCAAACGGGAGTAATCCTGTCGTATGCCATATTTTTCGAAAAAAAAAACGGCAATAAAAAGAAGGAAAAAAAAGTGTAATATGGAAATTGCCGTATCAATAATAACGCTGCCTGGCGTGGATTTTTCCCCACCAGCCTCTGCTCCCGCGTGTGTTACACCATCTCAACTCAACAAGAGCAAATTTAATAATAGAAGTACCCAAGTGAAAAATCATTGGTGGACTCAATAACTGGGTGTCCTCTAGGTCAAGTACTCAACCTACAGCTGGAAGCCTAACTCATTTCGACTGGAACTCCCTAACACAAAACTGGTCAAGTGAGGAAAAGCAGCTTTTGTCAACATGTTGGAGAGCTTCAACGCTCAAAACTTATACTCCTTTATGGAGCAAATGGGTACTGTGGTGTAATCTTAATAACCTAAACTGTCTGTTCTTTCTTTCTAATGCCTGTCAAACTTTGTATGGAAAATTGACAGAAAATAGAGATTCCAACATGTTTCGTTGTAAATGTTTCGCCAGTGCAAACGCACAGTAATGATTAGTTTATGTAATGCATAATACCATTTTTTTTTTTTTGTAATTGTTGTTGACATAAAAACCATCACCAAAATAAATAAATCTGTCCTTTATTTTTGTATAAATGTAGCTACGTAAGGGGGGCAAAGCTGCTCGCGTCCGTAGGATTTACCACCTTCCCCTAGGCCCACCCTATACGTGTCCCCCGGGTGGTGCTAAATGAGCAGCAACGCCGAGCAACAGGCGGCGGTAAATAACCTGCCCACAGGCATTCGCAGGCCTCGGGAGAATTAAATCCCTTCCAAAAGTGCGACTACAGTACCTTGGGAAAGTGCTGTATGTATGTCCCAACTCGTAATATGAAAATATGAATGATAAAGATGTCGATTTGTCATGCGATCCGGCTAACGCCCGGCGCTCGCAGGTACCCGGGCCTGCGAGTGGGAAATTGATTACCGAAGTCTGCGCAGGGGTAGGCAACCAGGCCCCTGTGACGGAAAATGCTACTGGTAGCACAAAAAAAAATCTTATACAGCAGGCTTTTCACCCGAGCCTCTTTATCTCAAGATCTAGATCTTCCTCACTTGGAAATAAACCAAGCACAACCAGCACCACAAAGGAGAAAGACTTACCTCAATCACCACCAGCGACGATCACCATAGAGGATGATGACAACAGCTGTCCTCCCACATGGCAAAGAATACCCACCCAACGCAACCCAAAAAGGAAAAAGCCATCTAATAGCCCACCTTCTGTGGAATGACATAAGAACCCATCACAGAACTCGCAGAGCTCCATTAATACTTCCAACAGATACAGTGGACTTCCAGTAGACATACCTGATGACTCTGCTGAACCAATGGAAAGTCAAGACCATACTAAGAAAGCTAGCAAACCACCACCAATAATCCTATATGGTATTACGGACATATCAAAACTGACAGAACTCCTGAATAGTTCCGTACCAGGCGACACTTACACCTTTAAAATAGTTAATAGGAATCAGTTGAGAGTAATGGCGCAGACAAGTGAAGTCTACAAAAATATCATAGACCTAATTCGAAAGAATGGACTTATAGGCCATACGTTCACACAGAAAGACAAGAGGAGTTGCAGAATCGTGATTACGAATCTGCACCACACGACTCCAAAAGACGCCATTGTTGAGGAAATAGAAAAAACTGGGAATAAAGTCACTGGGGAAATCATATGTCCACTCTCAAGAAGAAACAAGAAACCACTAAACATGTTTTTCGTGAATGTAGAACCTGGCCCAAATAATCCCGAACTCAAACGTATAGATTCTATATACCATACAAAAGTAAAGATAGAAGATCCACGAAAAACAAATGATATTCCTCAATGCGCTAGATGCCAACAATGTGGGCACACTAAAAATAACTGCATGCGCCCTTACAGATGCGTTAAATGCGGAGAAGGACATAGAACTATAGACTGCCTAAAAAAAGACAGGAATACACCAGCCACCTGTGCATTGTGCCTTGGAGACCACCCTGCCAACTATAAGGGGTGCCAAGTATACAAGGAGATTCGCGCTAGGAAAATTTCCCAGTTATCCCATAAAAAACCAACATTACCAAATATGAACAATATAAGAAATATTACTGTCCGCTTTCAATCAGATGACTTTCCACAATTAAAGCCAAGTAGTCACGCGAGACAACAACCACCAAATCCACGCACTCAAGACGCCGGATACACTGCGCACTGGAACAAAAAACAAGAGAACATACAATCTCAGCCAACAAATTCACTAGAACAAATCATCACTAAACAATCAGAGAAAATAGATATTCTCATACAACAAATAGGCACCCTAATGGGGCTCCTTACGACTCTAGTTGCCCAATATAATAAATGAAATTCCTACGCATCGCAGCATGGAACGTAAATGGCCTGCCTCCTAATAAGCAGGAAGTAGAAATTTTCATTAAACACAACAAGATAGATATTCTTCTAATCTCAAAGTCACACATGACTGACGAAAAAGCCATCATTATCAAAGGATATAATATATATTACACTAATCATCCTGATGGAACATCACACGCTGGGACTGCAATTATAATAAAAGAAAGTGTAAAACAACACCCTCTCCCAAACTTTAAGCAAGCATACCTACAGGCTACTGTAGTATCGATAGACGACTGGCAGGGCCCAATTAACATCGCTGCAGTGTACTCCCCGCCTCGGCATCGAGTCGACGAACAAATGTTTAGCGACTTTCTTAACACGCTAGGTGGCAGGTATGTCGCTGGAGGGGATTGGAACGCCAAAAATATCTTCTGGGGCTCCAGGCTGACCACAACCAGAGGCAGAGAGTTGAAGAAGGCAATAGATTCAGATTCACTCAATATACTGACTACAGGAGAGCCAACTTACTGGCCATCAGATCCCAACAAAACACCTGATCTCATCGATTTCTTTGTTACTAAAGGAATGTCCGGACTATACACAAAAGTCGAATCATGCCTGGACGGCAACTCCGATCATACACCAATTATATGCACACTGAGCATCACAATTATTTGTAAAGATCCCCGCGAGACGCTATACAATCGTAAAACTGACTGGGAATCATTCCAGAACTTTATAGAGGAAAATACCAACATACCCCTTAAAACAGAGGAAGACATAGAAAATGCAGCCTGGTATACAACGAACCTTATCCAAACAGCTGCTTGGATGTCTACGCCATGTATAAAATACAGTCCCCAAAAACAGGATTATACACTTAAATTAAGGGAGACGATATCTGAAAAACGGAAACTGAGACGACAATGGCACACAAGTAGGAACGCACATGATAAAAGAGCCCTCAACAAAGCACAAAAGGAATTAAAGGAAATGCTTAAAGGGTACGATAACGCCACACTACAAGATAAACTAAAAACTTTATCACCTCACAAAGCAGACGACTATTCCTTATGGAAAATAACCAAGTCAATGAAGCGGCCACAAGAACACATGCCTCCATTAAGACAGCCAAATGGTGAATGGGCGAGGAAACCTGCGGATAAAGCCGAGCTATTTGCTGAATTCCTAAAAGATGTATTCAAACCAAATGAACCTGACATCATGTACCCAGAAGAAGAAATTGACGAAATCCTTGACAGTGATCAACAAATGTCTCTACCGTTGCGACTGTGTACCCCAACAGAAGTTTGGAAAGCTGTTAAAAAATTGAAGAAAAAAAAAGCACCAGGTTTTGATCTCATTACATCAGAAGTCCTTAATCATCTACCAAGAAAAGGAATTGTCTTGCTGACCATCCTATTCAATGCAGTGTTGAGACTACACTATTTCCCTCTCATCTGGAAAGTCTCAATAATTAATATGGTAGCTAAAACTGGAAAGCCTCCTACAGAAGTTTCCTCATACAGACCAATAAGTCTTCTTCCTTTATTGTCAAAACTGTTCGAGAAGTTATTGCTACAACGACTGTTACCTATACTTGAGGAACAAAGGACAATCCCGGAGCATCAATTTGGTTTCCGAGCACACCATGGAACGACAGAACAAATACACAGAGTGGTTCACACAATCCGACAATCCCTGGAAAGAAGGGAGTACTGCTCAGCTGCTTTTCTTAACATACAACAAGCATTCGACCGAGTATGGCATAAGGGCCTCCTGTGTAAACTAAAAGTTTGCTTACCACACACCGTATACATGCTGCTCAGATCTTACTTGGGGGACCGAGTGTTCCAAGTTAAAACTGGAGATTGCCTCTCTTCATTCTATCCCATAGAGGCTGGAGTGCCCCAGGGTTCTGTGCTGGGCCCTGTACTGTACACAGTTTACACTGCTGACCTACCCACCTCAAAGCTAATAGTTACTGCAACCTACGCTGATGATACCGCAGTTCTATCCTGCGATAAAGACCAGATTACAGCATCCACGAAACTCCAAGACCACCTGGATAAAATCGGATCATGGCTGAAAAAGTGGAGAATCAAGGCTAGTGCCGCCAAGTCTGTCCATATTACCTTCGCCCTAAGAAGAGGAGACTGCCCACAAGTGACACTCGGTGAAGACGTGCTGCCACAGAAAAGTACTGCCAAATACTTAGGTATGCACATCGACAGATGACTTACCTGGCGTGAACATATAAAGACCAAAAGGGATCAAGCTAACATGAAACTAAGAGACATTCACTGGCTCATAGGCAGACAGTCATCACTAAGCTTAGAAAATAAACTTCTGATCTACAAATGCATCCTTAAACCTGTTTGGGCATATGGTATAGAGCTCTGGGGATCGGTAAGCAACTCAAATGTTGAGATTATACAGCGCTTCCAAAATAAAGCTTTATAAATCTTATGTAGTGCACCTTGGTTCACAAAAAACATTGAAGTTCATGAGTACCTACAAATCCCAACTATCAAGGAGATTATAGAAAGGTCCTACAATAATTATAAGGAAAGACTCCAACGACACAAAAATGAACTCGCTGTGACACTTCTCAAGTCCTCAGACTCTACTACAGACTTAAAAGAGAGCGAATAGCGTCAATCTAATCAACACAAACAAATATTTAATAACGAGATGACGCATCGCAGGATGTGAACAATCTCAAACTGCCAATAAAGACACACAATCTGATTATAGCTAGAGGGCTGATTGCAGATGGAGAAATAGAATATATAAAAAAAAAAAAAACATAAATAAATCTGTCCTTTATTTTTATTTGTGTGTATAAATGTAGCTACGTACCCATCTGAATAAAAGATTAGGTATTATGTACTCTGTGCACGAATCCGACTCGCACTTGACCGATTTTGTACTGATATTGCGGAAGAGACATTCTGTGAAATGAAGAATTGACGAAAGCGACATTTTGAGAAGTGGTCATTTTGCGAGAGACATTCTGAGAAATGGACATTTTGCGTCCGGTAGACATTTTGAGAAGTGGTCATTGTGCGACTGAGCCTTTAACGATTTTTTTTGATAAAACTGTTTTGAAAGAAAAAATATTACTTTTTAGGGTTCCGTAGTAAACAAGGAACCCTTACAGTTTCGTCATGTCCGTCTGTCTGTCTGTCTATCTATCCGCGGTCTAGCTCCGAGACCCTTAGTACTAGAAAGCTGTAATTTGGCATAGGTGGTGACATGTTTTCCCATACATTCCGTATGGGAGCACATATTTTTCAACTACAAAGTTAAGTTGGTCGATTATTACTCGTTCACTTGTAGAGCCTACTTAGTTGTGATAGTTTTCCTTTTAATTTCGTTATATAAACTACTGCTGTGATTTTTTTCACACATCCAAAACCAACTATTTAGCTGGCAGGGACACACACACTTGACTCTAACAAAAATTAGCACTCCGTAGTTGGGATGAATTTTGGTATAAATTCATCCCAACTACGGAACCCTTCGTTGTGCGTGGTCCGACACGCACTTGGCCGGTTTTTTTTTAAATTATAAATGTCTTGTTTTCAGATGCCAGGACAGAGAAATTCTTGACGAAAGATTGGAGTCTATTGGACATCTTTGAAAGGGAGAATTTCTATTACAGGGGATATCCTTTAATTAGAATCTTCATAAATTCGATAATTTGTAACTATGGGTGTCGCCCTCATATTCTTTATTAAAAATCTATGCGGAGCAATACAACTTGGAAATTAAATAGATGAAAATTAGCTTTCACGTGAATTTTTAAGTTTTCATTTATTTCGGAATATTGGAAACGAGGATTTTGGTGTCTAAATTTTTCTACGTTTAAACAAAATTTTTTTTTTCAATAAAATTAAATGTTTGGTTTAACAAATTGTTGTCTTCTTTTATTTTCTCCTCAACATCATAACATCACGCCCGTATTCCTTGAAGGGTTGGGCAGAGGTGTCCCTGTAGCAGGTACACCTACATTTCGCCAGTTATGTTTAAGTCCCATGTAATAGGGGGCGAGCCTATTGCCATCAACCGGGCACAAATCCAGACTCCGGGCTGCAACTGAGAAATTCCTGATGGAAAAATCTTACAACACTGTCCAACCAGGAAATCGAACCCAGGACATCATGCTCAGCAGTAGCGCTTGCCACCATTAGACCAGCGAGGCAGACAATTATTTTATGTCCTTGCAAATCTATACTTAAATAATATCAAACAATTTTGGATACGATGTAGAATTAAATTCCTAGTTTTATGCCTGTTTTCACGAACACTATGGCCTCCGCGATTAGCGGACGGGACGGTAGAGATTTTTTTATCAATGCTCCTTGCGGGGCTCCACATCGCTGTCAGTGCGGTGAAGCTGTCGACCGCCTCGCACACCATGGCCTTTCCTGCAGCAAGAGCGCTGGTCGATTGGCACGGCACGCAAGCATTAATGACATCCTCCGTCGGGCTCTTGTCACCGCCAGGGTGCCAGCTGTTTTAGAACCCAATGGCTTGGCACGCGACGATGGGAAGAGGCCAGACGGAATGACCATAATGCCTTGGAAGTTGGGTAGGCCTTTGGTGTGGGATGCAACCTGTGTCGACACCCTTGCGCCATCCCATTTTCCTAGCACTGTGGGCTATATATTTCAATGCTCGGTGATATACCTCGGAGCATCGCAGCGCAGTTTTCTCTCGATTACCGAGCAATGAAATACCTTATTTCGATTAGATAAGTATTAAATTAAATTGATAAACTTCAAATCGACACCTAAATAAATAACCATCATCTAAGCGACATCTAAATTAATGTAGAAGCGCGCTGTTGGATTTTCAACGCTCGGCTCAGCACCGAAAGTAAAAAATCAAATAGCGCGTGTTTATTTAGGCATTAATTATTGTTACTGAAGACTAGCATTTGTCTAACAAGTTGACCTCTAGAAAAAAGGTAATAAATACAGTTCGCGTCAAATAACTTTGCCGCTCTGAAGTAGGCTACAATTGACTGCGCAATAGTCAATCTTACTTAAAAAACAGTAGTGCGTATGCGCAGCCTAGCTTCAGAGCGGCAAAGTTATTTGACGCGAACTGTACCACTCACGCCTTCCCACCGGGTAAGCAGAAACTATAGAACGCCACCTACTAGGATGTACAACCCTGCCTTACATACTTTTTTTGTTTCGTTTACGTACATACATAACACACATAATCTGAAAATGTTTCGTAATGGGTTTCGTTTTGACAGTTCATCCATGTTTATTGCGTTATCTACGTTGTTGAGCAGACGAATGTTTCAAAACCTATGAAGCAGTGGAGTGGCAAAACTCTCGGATTCTGATTTACGTAATTAGGGTGCTGGTCATACACGCAAGGTAAGTTAATTTCAGTTTTTATTTGCAGTAACTAGGTATTTTTTTAAAAGAAACAACAATTCAGTTTTAAAAACTTTTATTTATAAAATCGGTTGACATTAAAACTACGCATACGGACAGGCGAAGCTTATAACAATATCTTAAACATCTCATATTTATTTATTATCTGTGAAAAACTAATTTATACAATAATATCAATCGCTTGGGACTCACTTCAACAATAGTCTCACTTTTTTATTATTTCACTACTTATAGAGAGGTAGCCTATTTACGTATTAATTAAGTTAATGAGCCATTAACTTGACGATAACTTAGTTAATGAGCCATTAACTGGACGATAACTTAGTTAATGCGCCATTAACTTGACGATAACTTAGTTAATGAGCCATTAACTTGACGATAACTTAGATTAATGAGTCATTAACTTGACGATAACTAAGTTGATAGTCTTTTCATACATAAGGTCCAATCAAAATACTTGGAATTTTTAAGTCTTTTTTGACAGTCGTTAGGGGTAGTCAGAAGCCCGAAAGTCTTACCACCAGTCTTACCCAGTAACTCGGTTGTGGAGGTCAGATAGGCAGTCGCTCCGTGTAAAATACTGGTTTTCAGCTGCATTCGGTTAGACTGGAAGCCGACCCCGACATAGGAAACAGTCTAGATTGATTTCTTTACGATGGGATCAACAGTGAAATATAAAAAAAAAACTACTTTTTCATAAATTTTGGTCGATTTAGCATTGCACATAGCTGTTTCATTTTTCGATATTTCAGAGTTGTCCCATAGTAATACTTGTTCATAATCATAAGTACTGTGCTCTGTTAAGCCACCACATAGCGTCCGCAATTTACCGATTTATGAAAATAAGTTTGTATGTTTCAAACTCCGCTGATATAATTTTTATGACAGCCGTCACTACGGCCGTTATGTGGCGGCCACCGCTCTTGTGGGAAACTGTAGCTTTAAAGTTTGTTTAGGTATTTTGTTTGGCTCTTATTGTGAACAGCTTGTTAGTTAATGTTTCATTAACTTTTATAAGTACGACAGATATTTTAGATACATAATAGGCTTTTACATTATTACATACTGCTAATCTTCCAACAGATAATTCTCCAGAGATATTTATAAATTATTTGATCAGGCACACAATAACATTCTCTAAAGAATTACCATAAACAATATATTTTATTCTTATTACGATTTTATCATTAAGATCTTCACAACAACAAAAAAACAGTTTTTCTATTTTTTCAATTTTATACACAACCAATAATTTGTTATTAATAAATAATAATTATAAATAAACAAAAATAGGCCACCTCGCATCACTATTAATATTATATGTCTATATTACGTGTTTTAAAATAGGCATTATCACAGACCTATTACGAGAAATTATTTTTGGAACAATGACAAAGGTACTAATAATTACTATTTCAATAATTGTACAATACGGCCCAGCGGCCATGATTCATCAATTATGGCCAGTCTGAACATAAATGCACTCCGAACTTTCGCGCATGGTCTCTCACTAACATTCGCCTCATATCACCATTTGGTTCTTAATTATTATTTTTTGCGCAGCCTTCTACGCACAGTTCGGGCCGGCCATATTGTATTCTGAGTTGAGACACTCCTGCCCGTGTAGCATGACAACCATAGGAACGGGTTTTGTCGACGGAAGAATAGACAGAATGACAGATTGTGATTGTTTATCTGTCATTTTGTCTATTCTTTCGTCGACAAAACCCGTTTCTATTGCGGTCATACTAAGCGTGCTGAAGCACTTTATTAAAATACTATGAGATTGGAAATAATTATAAATAAGGACACAATTATTTTTTGTTGCAAAAAACTGCCCGATCCATTAAAAAAAAACTGACTCATAACATAACACCACGTCTGTTCTATCCGCTAAGGGTTAGGTAGAGCCATTTAATACAGTCATAATCCTTAATCCGAGCCAAGTCATTAAAAGTAGATAAATTCAGACTACTCAGGGTCAGTTTCTCGAACAAAAATTATCACAAAATTAATGTGACAAATTGACAAGCGCGCGTAACCTGCTGTTATTGCTTGAATGAGTTATCAACTCCCAATGGCAGCAGTTTACGCGCGCTTGACTATTTGTGACATTAATTTTGCGATAATTTTCGTTAGAGAAACTGACCCTCTGTGATTCATATTCGACTTCAGTAATTAATAATGACTTGAATGATCTGGTTGAGATTTTATATGAGGAATTGGAACAGCATTTGCAATGAAAAAATGTGATTTGCTTTTTAAAAGGAAGATTACAGCACATTAAGCTTGTACATAAATATATTAATATTATGAAATTTAAATAAATTAAATATTAATTGTATCTATAAAATTAATTTAGGCATATCATAAAATCTTTTGTATCGATACAAAACGCATAAGTTACGCACACACATGCAGTGATTCTTGACAAACGAATGAACGGCAATCAAGATTAATTTGATACAAGCAAGAAATAACTGAGATTGGCACACACATTTCAAATGATTTGATTGGCTTGTTTTTATTTTAGTCAGCCTATCACAGCAGTTTACAGTTTATTAGGAGGGGCTCGTAGCTAGATAATAACAGCAGCACGGGTCGAGCGAAGCGTTAACCTACGCTTGCCCGCAGTCGATTCGAGGAGGAGTGATCAGCAGCCCTGGATCTAGGGGGGGGGGGGGGGCAAGCCGGGGCCCATGCCCTATAATTTTTTTTCTTTTTTACAACAGTTTTGGTCCCCCTGTTGAATTGGCGCATTATCGATCGATATAATTTGATTAATATGTTGCTGCAAAAAATTTTCATTTTGAGAAAATTTTAATCCCGCGGGGGATAACTTAGCGCATCCCCATAAAAGATTGGCGGGGGGCGGCAGACGACAGTTTTTGCCTCGCCTCAAAAAAAATCTAGATCCGGGGCTGGTGATCAGCCATTACATATCCGAGACCCCTTCGTGTCTCAGAAAGCACGTTAAGAGGGATTATCCTAAAAGTTGACAACGTCGTAAATACCTGTCAAATATTTACCTACCTAGCCACATTTCTTATTTCCATACAGTAATATTGCCAAATTAATCAAAACAGCGAAATATTTGACATATATTTGCGACGTTCCTCACTTTCAGAATAAACGCATTAAAAGCCGTTGGTCGCGGCTGTCATTCGTAGACAGTTGTTATGGGTAGTCAGAAGTCCAAAAGTCTGACAACTAGCTTTCCCAGGGGTGTCGTGTTACCCAGTAACTGGGTTGTGGAGATCAGATAAGCAGTCACCCCGATGAACATACTGGTATTCAGCTGCATCCGGTTAGACTGGAAGCCGATCTCAACATAGTTGGGAGTCATTTGTTGCTTATATTTTATTGTATGGCACAGGCAAGAAACCTGCATCGTGTAAATGGGGTTCTATTTATGTATTATCTTGATTGGCCTTTCATTGACCAGGTGTTAGTCTACTGCGATTGGATCACCATTTTAATTTGTATCAATACAAAAAAAGAATTATAATGGAGCAAAAAAAAATGTATACAGGTTGGCATCCACGCGAAAACAGTTACCATGGATTCAGTAAGTACATGATTCTGAATTCAAATGACATAAAAGATATAAATTTGACACAATTTAAACGTAAACTAAATATTTTTTTATTAGTCAAATGCTACTATACTATTGACGAATTGCTAGTTGATAAAAGTTCATGTGACTGACCATTTTATGTATTTATGTTTTAATGTAATATTCATGTCTACAAATTTATTACAATCTAATCTTGTTTTTAATTTCTATTGATTTTATTGACTGTTCATTATGTTTCAAGTAATTTTTAACTTAATTTCTAATTTTGTAATTTAACAATGCATGCCTTTATAGGGTAGATTTTTGAGCTACTATAAAATATTTTTAAGACCCTGTTGTATCACCAACAATCGCATTAATAAAAACTTTGAACTTTGAATCCCCTGGCGTTGAAATTTATCGTCGGTTTTTTTGTTAGCCTATATCGTATCCCACTGCTGGGCAAAGGCCTCGCGGCCTGGGCATCGTCGGTTATTAAAAAAAAAATGCTGGTCCATAGATTTTGACCGCGTAGGTATTGCACTTTTCTATGAAACAGCCGTATTTTTTTAAATAACCTAAAAAAATGTCAAAGCCGGTGGGGAGTTCACAATCATGTACTGAATTCATGGTAACAGATTTCGCGACGATTTCCCTACCACCCTGTATATATAATTTTACTTCGTAATAAAGATAGTTTTGTTCTTAAATTAGATCTATTAGAGATTCATAATAGAGAACTACGGTTTTAAGAATCACTAAGTATGAGCAAAGTTTTTAAGACATGGCGATGCATCGTGCATCAAAATCTCCGATACCCAACCTGTGGCATTTAGAGACTTAGATTTAGTGCATTCATCCACTGCCACAGTCACCGAGACGTCACCGGGAAAAGAAAATTATTCGAACCGAACGCGAGATCGTAAATGTATCGCTACTTTGGCGCCATCATCTCAGTCCCGGTGACGGCGGCGGTGGACAAACGCCCTTACACCGTCACCGTCACCGGGACAGCACCGAGAAACAAGATTATTCGAACCGATCGTGACAACGTAAATGTATGTATCGCTACTTCGGCGCCGTCATCACGTTCTCGGTGACGACGTCCCGGTGACAGCGGCGTTGGATAAACGCCTTTAGGCCCACTTGCAACGCAAATCAGTACTAAACGAATTTAAAACATAGTTCTGTCTCATCTTAAAACGATTGACAAAAACAGAGCGTTGTTTTCAATTATTTTAGCACTAAAAGAATTTATTCATTCGGGGTACAAATAAGCCTTATAATCAGTTATTTTTTATTTATTCATGATTTCCATTTTAAGCAGTCCGTAAGGTACAGATTTATGAAAGTTATTTTCAGTAGAACTATATAATATAATAAATAGAAGAGAGATAACTTTTTCTTCAATTTCCCGAGCAATTTCTGTACGAAATATTTTTAATAAACACCACTCCATTTTATATTTTTTAAATATTTTTTATTATTCTCTTGGACTAATAAAAAGCTTATTTTAAACAACTATCAACAATACGGCACCAGATCTTATTTATTTACTATTTTTTATATTATTTATGTACAACTATCTATACAATTTTCTTGTCGACTAATTTTGTGAACGTTTTTTTTTTCTATTATCATAACTTTAACAACGGACTGGCTATTGTGTCACTTTATTAATATACATTTTACTTTAAAAGATATTTGTATATTTATAAAGCGAAGGACTTCAAAGTTTTTCAACTTTACTTGTGTATTATTTTTATTATTGTTTTTTTTTAAGATTTATTTTGAATATAAAATTACTTTTGGATACGGTACTGCCTAGTTTTTATTTTTAGGATATCTATTACCTTTTAACGGTAAAAACTTTTTTATCGACCACCGATTATTTCCAATTTAAATTATTATAATTTTTAAATTATGTAACATTTTTTATCTATTTTTTCCCATAAACCTTTTATTTTCTTAAACTAAGATTTTATTTATTATCTTTTACCATTGCTCTCAAGAAAAGCGGCAAAATAATTAATTCCATAGCTTTTCACACTTTTTAATGCTTAATTTTGTATTACGAGCGCTGATAGTTTTTTACAACCATTAATGAAAATGATTAAACTTAATAAATAACCAATTAAATCTATCACCAATTTAAAACAATGTTTTTCGACAGGTCCCTTAACTGGGTATGTATTAAGTATGTATATTATTCTTAAAAGATAAAAAAAATAGTTTTTAAATTTTTTTATTAAATAATCTCAAAAAATATAATCAATGCTGAGCAAATAATTTGGACGAAGCTACTAGCTAGCTATTTTAGGGAATGTCGCCAATTTAAAAAATCACAAAAAATATGAATAGTTTAAATGCAGTGGTTTCTAATTTTATATATGAAATTAATATAATAAAAACTTTATTTGTTGTTTAGCCAAGAATTTTATTATGAAAAGCCAAGGGACCCAGGGCCTAAATAAATTAATAAAATTATTTTAATGTTTCACATCTTGTGACAATTTATTTTTTCTTGCTCGAATAAATAAAACTTTGAAATAATCTGGTTTCAGATTTTACGCTAAAATATGTCAGAAAATAAAAAAAATTGAAATCAAATATTTACAATTGATATGAAAATAACTTGATATGAATCTTACTCTACGGGCAAAGTAAAGGAAATTAATTGTTAAGCAAATTGCTTGAAGTCACAACTGTCAATTTTTAACAGGTGTATGAAATGGTTCTAACACGGCAAATTGATATAAATTTCCTAAACAATCAATTTCCCTGACCAAACATAGTTATATACAGGGTGGCAGGGATATCGACGCGAAAACTGTTACCATGGATTCAGTACATGATTCTGAAACCCTGCGTTGAAAATTTTCGTCGGTTACTAAATCCATGGTAAGTTTTCGCGTCGATTTCCCTGCCACCCTGTATAATTATCCGCTTTATCAGCTTTAATTAATTTTAGCAATTTCTAATAATGGCTAACAAATTTTGGCGTATTTTTTAACATCACGCCGCTTCCAAATCGGGTATAGGCACATACAAAACCACTTTAGTTACTTACGACCTACCTATTATAGATAATAACATGCTATGTACATTTTTTATACTTATTTATGTATGTACAGGACGAATGGTATAAAATTTATAAATTTATGCGAATTTGTTTGTAAACTACTGCTCGCTTGGTATGACAACAATAGGAACGCTTTCTACTGGTTTTGTACTTTTGTCGACGGAATAATAGACAAAATGACAGATTGTGATTGTTTATCTGGCATTTTGTCTATTCTTCCGTCGACAAAACCCGTTTCTATTGTGTTCGTGCTAAGCGTGCTGGTTATAATTGGAACTGAGTTTTTATCTCAAACTGGAAATCGTTGTGATATTATTTTCAAAAAAACTTTTCATTTTTGAAGTGAAAACTTCTTTAGGCGCGTGAGTGATTTTTGGTAGGTTTTCTCATAAGATTGGCGTCACCGACATGCTAACAGTGTAATTATGCATAGTTTTAAGTTTTCACTTGTCTGTTTTTTTATCGAGTTGTGAGATTCATTGATCACTCAATCTTATGTAATTATGCATTCATTTTATTGCTTCTTCATAAAGAAAAGTGTTTATTTAATTAGGTATTTATAATTAATAATTATATATAATTAATAATATTAAAATAATTTTAACTGATTTAAATTTCCTACCTAACTGATGTTGAGATTTTTACATAAAGAATAAACAATGTACAATAATTGTTAATTTTATCAAAAAAAAAAAAAATATGTACGTATGGCACATGTACATTGTGACAATTATAATTTCAAGATTGCTGGTTACTCCTATTTTTAATATCAAGTACATATTATTAAAATAATGTAATTCATACAAGTAAAGCAGAATTAAAATATAAAATAACAAAAAAAGAAGTATAAAATCTGTAAAACATTAAACATATATAAAAATTACGTAGGTATTGGACGTTTTAAAAATAATTATGTAACGAGATTTCTTTTTTACGAAATTCCTAAGTATGAACTCTCATAAAATATAATTTTGAGATAATATAACAATTTGAAGGCACTAAGCTATTTCGCAAAATATTCAAATATAATAAACTAAAATAAGTATATTTCAATCGAAAATAATATTGCGCTTAAGGGGAAGGCGAAGAGGTTCTTTCTAAAAAATACCAAAAAAAATATAAAAAAGAAGAAAATTATATCCTAGTTAAATTTGTTCGTCAGTTACTTAAAATGGTTATTATCACTGTCGATCTATACATAACATCACGCCTATAACCTCCTAGGGGTTTGGCAGTGGTGTACACCCACATTTCGCCAGTTATGTTTAAGTCCCATATAATAGGGGGCTATGCGTATTTTTTTTTTAGTTGTGGAACTATATCTTTACAACTGCAAACCTGACCGATACAATATGAACATATTCAAGGTTTAATTGAAAAAACTGATAACCTCTTAAGGCGAAAGCGACAGAGTAGCGCGCGGAATTGAAATTTTATTAAGTTTTTTGATAAAACCAAAAATAATGAAAAAAAAAGGAAAAATCATACTACTAAGTGCATAACATGCAGTTAAAAATTGTGCTACTACCACACACTACCACAAATTAACCTAGCTAGCGAAACTCCACTCCACAGGCGTGATAGATATCTATATCTAAACAAGAAAAAAAAAAAATGCAGTTTTTTTTTTTGTAGTCGATAACCGTTTGTAATGTTGTTACTTGTAATAATTATCAGTGAGAAAACTCTTTTTTTTTTTCGTGTAGACTTCACAGACTTTATGGGTATCGATGTCTAAGCAGGATAAAACAAAAAGAAAAACAGATTTTCTCTACTCATACTTAACTAACTACACTAACAGCAGTCGTAGACCCAAAAAAAAAACATTTTTTTTTTGTGTTTACAATCGATACCAGTCTCGTCTTCGGAGTTTTTCTAGCTTATTTAATTTGACCCTTTATAGTATCCCTGAAAAAAGATCATATAAGGCGTACATCACACTTGTTAGGGCCAGCCGGCAAAATATACAGGTTGGATTATTGAGATGTGGCAGTAAGGGCAGCTACCTTATCCGTTGTTGCTATAGGAAAACGGTCTTAGGAAACTGACCCTCTTTTTGATAAATTTAAATCTACATTCACAGATTTTGACAGACAGCAAGATAATAGGCCATTTTCACAAACACTTTTTTTGATGCCTATCGATCCTTGAAATGGGATCAAAAGTTTGAGTACTAGAAAAGTCAGAAATCACAAAAACTTCTCCTATACATTTCGTAGGAAATAAAGACACTCAAATTACTTATTAGGCGTTCCGTACCTCAAAAGGAAAAAACTGAACCCTTACGCAGGACAAAGTTTCTCAAAAAGTTAAGGACAGTCGCTTAAAACCGTTTTCCTGTAGGGAGAACGATAAAGGTACCATCGGGATAGCGCATATCTAACCACTTTGAAAACAGAATCCTGTGCACACGATTTTTTTTTTTCGTATGTAAGCGTTACTATAGCGGCCGAGCGCTGCAAGCTAGAATAGTCCTTACAGTGTACAGATATGAATTTCTTCTATAGTACACACGGCTACACATCAAGCTATACATTTCCAGTATAAGCTGACCTCGCATTGTACGGAAATCCTATGCGATGTGAGATCAGCATAAACTGGAAATGTATAGCTTGATGTGTAGCCGTGTGTACCTCCCTTACTGACCCTGTCTCAAAAATCCACCCTGTATATTCAATTTTCTTACGGTCAAGATTAAAATTGTCAAGTTATAGTGTCAATTTTTTTTTTCATAAAATTTGAAAATAGTGCTTCATCATAGCATAGCAAAGCACAAACAAACAAACAAACATTTATTTTAGTAGTGCTGTTTTGTGCAGATTAAAATAAATACATTTTCAAATACACACACCGTTATGACAACAAAAATTAAATTGCTTTAAAAAAAATTTAAATATATTCTGATAATGTTATTATATATTTATATTTCCTTGAAATATTCATATTTTGAGGTAAATAAACCACAAGAAACATTGCTAATTGGTTTCTCAAAAACTGTCAACTAGCCTATTTCCATCAAAATCCTTCGGATTGTGATTGAAAGTGTGTTACGCAATTGGGACATATTTAACTGTCCTCTAAAAACCTTTTGCCTTTCTAAAGATGCACACTCTTTTAAATAATTGAGCCTCTTTTTAACTTTCTGGACTTTTCCGACATTTGGTCGCTGTAGCTAAGCTAGCATCCCGACTAAACGGGTTAGGTTAGAACCAGGGATGTTACGGAGCTTCGGTTCCGGTTCCGAAAAGTCGGAACTTCCGATTAATTTTACACCTCCGATTCCGATTTCGGTTCCGATAATTTTGAATCGGAGTTATACCGAAGTTCGAAACGCAGCGATGCACGTGACTAGAGCGTGACAAACAAGTTTTAACTCGTCACCAGGTTAGTTTTAGTTTACTTTATACACGCTCGCGCTCGAAGTTTCAGGGTATTGTTTTGTTTGTGGATGTTATCGCTAATATTTGACTGATTAAAGAGACTGAATTATATTTCAATTGTTTCATTAAACCTTTCCCATAACACATCTTCTACTTCCACCTTCGACTCCGGTTCTGGTTCCGATTCCGATCAATCAAATTGAAAACCTTCGATTCCGGTTCCGGTAAAACGACTTCCGTAACATCCCTGGTTAGAACTGTGATCAACCGCGGCCGGTGAGCGCTACATCCAAGTTGGTCGCAGTTACTTAGCTATTTAGTATTTCTAGGACCCCAAAATATGAAATAATTTGAGGTTTACAAAAAGAAGCGCAATCATTATATTAGAGGTTCGATTAAATACATGCCTTATGCAATTGAAATACTGACTAGACTAAGGAGAAAATGTGCACTATATGTGGGTTATAATAATATTGCAGCGAGCTATCACTAAAAACGGACGAGGCATAATATATCAATTGTATCGATATTACACATACTCAATGAAGGCCAGCGGCCGTGGCAGTCGCGGTCACAAAACCCGGAACCGAGATGATACGACACCGTCCTGCTCGCACGTTTTAACACCAGAACTTCTTACATAGGTGTTTGATAGGTTAGCTTTTTTTTTAAATCTATGCTTCAAAAATGCACCGTCAGTTTTAAGCGAGGCTATAAAATACTGAGATTTTGGTTAAGAATAAAAATATTACAATTTCATTTTCTTTTAAAAATAAATGCTGAAGCCGAATACTGAAGTTATTAAAATTAGTTGAATGTTATAGTTTAAAAATGGGTGTAAAAATAAAGCATCGTTAACATCGTTTCAGCCTTTCGGCTGTCGTACTTCGAAATTCGGCTTTAGACCGACATATTCGGCGTTCGATTTAACAATTCGATCGACAAATATCTATTTAATAATCGATAAATAAAGTATAAGTGGAGCCCTGATTTACTGAGATCTATATTGTTTTAAAATAAATAAAATCTAATTTCATTTCATTTTTTCACTTGAGCAATAAAAAGCTGTCACTAAAACATTTTTTTCTTAATTTTTTCGCCAATTTTTTAATAAATATTTCCTATAAATAACACATAATCGCGGTTTTCCTTAATCTCATAAGAATCTCAAATATGCAGCCTTCGACTCGAAATTTTTACTCGACTGCCCCAAAAGGAGGGGTAATGTTTTATCCTCAATATTTCAGGGCCCTACTTTCTTTAGCATTCGGTACTAACAAGCATTCGAAAGAACTTATAAATCACATAATCTCTACGCTGTCGTTCTTTTATCTGAAAAGGATGAAAGAAAAAATATAAAAAAAAAATTGAAAAAAAAAGTTATAAAAAAAATGGTTCTATGTACATTATAAGAACTACAAAGACTGACAAAGCGGAATATCTATTATACACAATGTATCAGAAAGGTGAAACATGTATTTATATTTTCTTATTGTCCCTCGGCAAACTTCGTGTTTCGTCAGTCGTCGGATTTCTATCAGTTGCCCTTTGCACTCGGTGCAGACCGGACGCTCTCAATCGACTTGGAAGTATATAGAGTTATTAATACTCTTTTAACTTAATGTAATTTATTTTAAAAATGGGAGATTAGCTGCTAAAGTCGCAGGCACGACAGATTGGAAAATAGTTTTACAGCTCTATATAGTTCACACGAAAATCAAAACAAAACAACAATAAAGTACTTAGTTCTGAATTCAAATTATTATACAAGAACAATCTAATAATTGATGGACATGGAAATTAAATTCGTTTTTATTCGGAAATGCGATGATTCCCGAGGGACATTAAGAAAATAGAAATACTCTACATTTGGGTCGAGTAGATATTGAAGTTTTTTGTATGGGATTGTTGATATTTTTTTCGAGATTACGATGTTTGTCCCATGGAGAAAGTTATTCAGTTCCATGGTCTGTAACCACACTCATATTTAAATATGAGCACACATTTCTGATACATGCTTTTCAGGGTTAAATTAAATGAACTGGAAAAAAATAAGCCTTTTTTGTACTGATTGGTTATTGAAAGTTAATTGATACAGGCGTGACCTTGCGGAAATCCATTATAAAATACAATACGACGTGGATACATAGGAGTTCCAGTTCCGTAGTTAGTAACACGCCGGATTCGCGGACAAGTCAATCGTCATCCTGAGGATGCCTTGTTGAGAGGTGAAACACGTGTCGATTTCTTTCAGGGTTTTATCTGGCTCTTTAGAAATACCTAAGCGGAACAGGTTATCCACGTCTATTGTATTTTTTGATTAGTTATTGATATTCTTCACGTTTGTCGAGTTTCGCCAGCAAATTTAATTTGACCATACTTGTCTTACTTAGTAAACAAACATGATAAGAAAATCGAGGATTTTTGGAACAATATTAATAGGTATTTCCGTTTATCCACCCCAAAAAATCCACCCTAGGGTTGATACTCAGAAACGCATGTGCGAGAATCCACCCTAAGCTTATAAATTCCGTTTATCCAACTAGGCCTAGGGTGGATTTTCGGACATACGTTTCTGAGTATCCACCTCAGGGTGGATTTTTGGGGTGGATAACCCTACAGGATATAAAAAGACCCATCATAAAGCTGTGATCTACGCATTCTGTACATGGAAATAAGTAACTTGTGCAAAAACAATTGCTGGGAAACGACTTTTATTTTTGGTGTGAAAATTCGCTGTTTAATGCTAAACACGATACTTATGGGTGCACGCAACAGTACAGGGATTGGGGGAGTATTTAAAATTAAGTGATATAACATTTAAAACTTATTTTCGAAAAAAAACATTGAAAGTTGGATCTTTGACCTTCAATAATATATCCGTAACCAGACGGTTCCCTGGTATGGTCCAGGTCTCGGCTTTGTATTTTTACACCCATTATTAGATATGAACAACATCTAAAACAGCTTCAGATTGAAAAAACATATAAAATGAACCCAAAATCGAAATCTCAGACCATATTAGTTCACCAAATGAGACAAATAAAATATACTTTAGTTAATAACCAGCGGGTTGATTGCGTAACACACATAAAATTACAATTAATGTCTTTGATTCTGACAGTTCAGCCGCGTTCATTGCGCGTTTACGTTGATGACCAGACGGACTTTTCAAACCTATAAAGCAATGGATTAGGAATTTCCTTCAAAAACCCCGGATTGTGATTGAAATTGTGTTACGCAATTAGGGCGCTGTAGGTGCACGATGCAATATTATATTATGAACCTTAATGAATGTTAAAAAGTATTAAAATCAACCAGTTACATTTTATGCGCTTTATCTAATATAAGGAATTATGATTCATTAATAACATTAGTTAAAAGCAAATATTAACACCCTTATGATATTACAGAAATATAGAAAATGTTGCCAACAGTTTAAATGGTTTTTACTATGCTGTTTAGAGTTGCCAACTTGCGTGCTTCTGCAAAATGTATTTTAAAGTTGGCAACCCCATAAAAGCCATAAATTTTCTTTAAAATAAATAATAAAAGTAAATACGAAGAACCTCCTCCTTTTTTAAAGCAGTTTAAATATTTATAAGAGTTGCCAGATTAATTGCAATGGTCTCGAAAACATCCCTAATCTAAATGTAAGCTAAATACTAGATATCACGAGAAAATATCAACAATATTGTACTTACCTACCTACTTTAAACTACCTACCACCTAGACTACCCCTAACCATTTTCTGTACTAACGTAAAAGGCAACTGATTTCCCGAGTTTCACCCCGAAGGGGTTAACTACTCTCACCCCAAAGGGGTAAACTACTCTCACATGGTTGAACCGTCCCTTCCCATGAGTTTTACTCAAAGGAAAAAGGGGGTAAATACTATCTGTCGGGAATTTTGGGTTAAAAGCTTTGCTATCCATCTAAATTAATGTTATCCCTAAGTTAAAATAAATTGATAGTAGTTTGTTCCTTCCCTTTAAGTGGATAGTATATTATTTGGCGATAGTAAAATGCGAGTTTCTAGTATTATCTGATTTTTCATTAGCACGTTCAAATAACACTTTAAAATGTCTGATTTAAACTGAAAATTTTTGATTTTGATGGCACTCAATTACACATTTTTTTTAATGACTATTTAGATCCCGAGCCGTGGTCAAACGGAAGCGAATCCCGCGCGGAATATGAGACAAAATTAGCTCGCGCCGATTTCGTCAACTATCTTGTACGGAGGTAGTACTGGCGCGAGCTGGTGGCTGGTGGCTGGTCGACGCTCATGGGCAGCTTTAATATTAGTTACTTTTCACTAACCACACGAAGAAGACTGGCGTAAATAGTCGTGTAAATTCCTAATTATTAAACCAAACGCCTCCCGCGCGGTATTCGGCTCAGAGTTGCCAGAGTTAAAATGTGCGTTTTTTGCGAATTTCCACAGAAAATAATCGCCTAGATTAGTAGTATTTTTGTTATATTAGTTTGCCAGCAAGCTATACCATTACAAAACCAATGACAGACTACTTGCATTTTGAAGCTCCTTCATCCAATGATTTAAAGCAAATGTAAACTATTTCTACAAAATATGAGATTCGTATTTCTGCCAAAAACCTCGTCCACGCCTCTTAGTATCCGAGGGTAATGTTTTCTTACGTAGAATGGCTCTGTACAGTATCCAGGCGCTAATATAACACATCGAGGTTTAGAAAAAAACCGTCACAAATAAGTGACAGAGACATCGCTCTACAAGGCGGAACTTTTTCTTACAAGTCGATGTGGCATATGTGCGACCGCGGTTTTAGCGTTTTCTCTGTACGACGAGGTACATATTACACTTCCAGAGTGTATAGGAATAAGGCATTAATTTTACCAAGGCTACAAGCTATTATCACGGAAATGTAAAAACGGAGTGATAACTCAGTGACTACACGTGCGCGGATAGTAATATTCCCCCATAATAACACTAAACTTGGGGGTTCGTGGCTAAATGATAACCATACATTACATACCGAGACCCCTCCGTGCCTCGGAAAGCATAGAAGAAGTTAGAAGCCCAAAAGTCTGACAACCAGCCTTACCAAGGAGTATCGTGTTACCCAGTAGATTTGTGGAGGTCAGATAGGCAGTCGCTTCATGTAAAATACTGGTATTCAACTGCATCCGGTTAGACTGGAAGTCGACCGCAACATAGTTGGGTAGAGGCTCGGCAGATGAGAACACAGTGTTTCTTGCCGGCTCTTCTGACGTTTCATAAGTGCCCATGTAGGTTTATGTGAAAATTTTTATGTTGATTTTGTTCAAACATTATGACTCCATTTTTACGTTTTATATACATGCAAACATTTTAGTGCTTAATTTAAGAGAGCGTTAACAATATTATAAATATAAACAGGAATGCTAAATAAATAATTTTTGTAAATATAAATGATAGCTGCCAAATAAAACAACATAGTTTTCTGAATCTGCTTTTGTTGGATAGGGGCCATCCTTTAATCACGAGCGGTTTTATTCACCCCCTTGGTGATTGTGCACCCCTTCGTGATATCGTGAGGTTTTCGGCAAACCTCTCCCTCCCAGTATCACGTGTATTTTTGCATCGAAGTTTTTTTAGAATTGGTAGAAATCGTCTCGTTACGAAAAATCGTTATGACTTTCTCTTTCAAAGTGTGAATTTAGTTAAAATGTAAATGCAAAATGGCGGCGGCTTTTTTGAAGTGAAAACTTCTGTAGGCGTTGGGCATTTTTGAGATGGGACTAAACCATTGATTTCGCGACACCATGATGACACCTCATTTTTGTAAGCGCGATTGTGCTCTTTATTTATATTGAGTTACGGATCAATTTTCTATGCAAGTATTTGTACTTTAAAGGTTTTGTAAACGCGATTGTGCTCTTTATCTATATTAAATTATGGATCAATGTTCTATGCAAGTATTTTTACTTTAAAGATTTCGGAAGTATTATTTTATGTAAACACAATTGTGCTCTTTATTTAGATAAGGTTACGGATCAATGTTCTGTGCAAGTATTTTTCTTCCACCAAGGCGATTTTGTTCAAGTTTTCACTTCTGTCGGCACTCCCGGAGTGCCACCACTTTTTTTTTTGTTATTGTAAATATCTGTTATTTTTAGAATTTGTTTTGGTTCTCATGCGATTAAAAGACGACCCCATAGCTGAAAAAGCCTAACTTAGAGAGATTTGGGAGATTCTTTTGTTACAGGTGCAATTTTTAGAGCTATTTATTTTCTGTGTAGTTTTACATAGGCTGATTATGTAGCGCATCGACTAAGCTATAATAAAAATACCACTATCTCTTACTGCTGGGGAGTTTGTTGCGCCACTTCTTCTTCCCAGCTAAAGCACTAGGAAGTAGTGTCGGGCGAGCGTTTTGGGGGAATGACTAAAGTAATTTAAACGTGCAAAAATGCTGATTCTCGGCCAAATATGAATAAATTACTTTTGATTTTGATAAGCCTCACTTGCACTACAAATACCTAAATAAATTTAACGCTAATCATTTTAAAATCATCATTATGTATTTATAATCTTAAGAGTGCATTCTGAAAGTGGGCAACGTCGCAAATAGATGTCAAATATTTCGCTGTTTTGATTATTTTGGCAATTACGAATTAAAAAGGACACCGTAGCTTAAATTCCGAAAGGATTTATTTTGTTTTTGACAATACGTCTGGCAGTTTGAAGCAGGCTGTCAGTTTGAAATACTGACAGTTTGAAACAAACTTGACAGTTCGAAACACTATGACAGTTTGAAACACTTTTGACAGTTCGAAACACTCTGACAGTTTGAAACAGTCTGACAGTTTATATCTCTTTCTTATTTCATAAGCTAGAAAGAGATAGCAATATTTTTAAGCTTAATCTAATCGATGTTCGACACAATCTAAGCCACTGTTTTTTTAATACTACCGCATGTACTGTTCTCATTACGAGACAATGTATTATGACGACGATTTTTCCTATAATTCTATGGCGACTCTTTGAGACCAAACTATTAGTTAATATTGTACTCATAAACTAGTGTTAAGATACCTTATTCGATATACAGGGTGTTTGAGTTATAACTAAGATGATATTGGAATTCATTTTGGATTTGGTTACAAAGCATAACACAGGTATTTATTTTTAATTAAATATTTCTAGATATTTTTTTGAAATAGGTTTTGATCCAATTTTAAAGAAAAATGGAATGTAGAACATATGTACGTCAGAGTTTTAGGGCTAAAGCTAGCATTGGAAAGAGATTTAAAGATTTAAAAAAAGGTTAAGTAAAAAAACTTAGGAAATAAAGTTAAGTAGGTAAGTAAAATAGTAGTAAGTGGTTTAAAAACCCGTTTCATTACAAAACGAGTTTAAACTTTACCAAGCCCAAACCTTCGAGCTTTTATTCGACAATCATAAAGTTATCAATATTGACAACTAAGGTCTAATTTATCAAAGTCAGATATCTTTTATCCGTGGAATAAAATTGTCGTCCGACAATTTTTGTATGGAAAAGCTGTCAAAAATTCTAAATTTATCACAGGATAAGATTTATACGAGGAATAAAAGTTTATTTGAATTCGCCCTTGGTTTTAACGTCAGTTTTTGTAATTAAAGATTTAAATTTGTCGGAATAAAGTTCAAAATTCAAAAATGACTCAATGGTTTAAACCTCGGTCCATAGATAAACCTTGTTTTGTAATAAGGTCGCTTTTGTTTCAGCTGCTTTTTTTCTGAACTAAATGATTGACGTTTAAGTTTGAGATCTAAAAAACATCCCTGTATATCGATGGGGTGACTATAATTTATGTACTATTATGGACGAGTTGACTATTGTGACTAATTGTTCTTAGGCTAATGTTTGGGTTGACGCTTTGGCGGCGTCTTGGGCTTAAGCCGGTCCCTTCTTACCTTTGTGAGTCGCATTCTTTCACATCTGGAAAAGATATAGAAAAAAGTTAGTATTTTATCAATTTTTCACTTTTTAGTTGTGGTACCTACCCCACACAAATTCGAATACCACAACCTGCTATGTAAATAACAGTGACAGGAAGTTATCATATCATCCACATACTAAGTGGGAAAAAATACGTATTATTGAAGCTAACTCAAAAACTACCCACGCAAAGTTAATAAAATTTATATGGGACCACCTCTGAAGTATGATCTACCAAACAAAAAAAGAATCACCAAAATCAATTCATAATTGGCGGAGTAATCGCGTAACAAACATACAAAAAAAAAAAAAAACATACAGACGAATTGAGAACCTCCTCCTTTTGGAAGTCGGTTAAAAATAGATATCCGACGAAGTGCGAGTCGGACTCGACCACCATACAATATACACTACACATTTTTCTAAACTAAACAATCTGCTTATCCTTTTCTCAACTATATTGAGGTCGGTTTCCAGTCTAACCGGATGCAGCTGAATACCAGTATTTTACATGGAGCGACTGCCTATCTGACCTCCACAACCTACTAACTGGGTAATACGATATCCCTTGGTAAGACTGGTTGACAGACTCCCGGGCTTCTGACGACCCGTAACGACTAACATAGTTTCGTTCATTGTCTCACATGTATAATTTCAACACGAACGATGTAACCAATTTTTTGTACTTAACAATATTTTGATTAAGAGTGTCCGTGGAGTTTCTTGCCCGTTCTTCTCCATAGGTACTGTAGAGGCTTTAATATGAGAGGGAATCTCATATGTCACAGGCTGGCATGAAATCTTTCTCCGTCCGAATAATCTGTCAAATATATTTAAAATAGGATTCGTGAAGGTTTTGTTTTGAAGAAAAATATATGAGAGTCAGTTAGAGTCTTCCGCCCGCGTGTGTCCATGTAACATTGATTTAAAATATATAGTCACAGCTATTCAAAAGTGTTTTAATTATATACACTAAACGATCCCTAAAGCACCGCAGCCAAGCGCGGTGCTCACATTTGGTGGAGGCGCCGAACTGAGAAGAGTTATACGTGGCGGAGCGCCGAACTGAGAAGAAACAGGAGATTCACGCCGGAAAACAAAGCTGAGTGGTTTTTTTATTATTATTGTTAATATGTAAAGAGCGAGATGTCTCTGCAAATGCAGGCTTTCTCCGGCATAAACGGCGTATGCCTTGAGAATTTTATAACAGCATTCAAGCTGATAGCCACGAGCAATGAATGGCGAAATAATGATTTAGCGCTCATAGTACGCGCATTTCTTGAAGGTCCAGCGATGTACTTTCATAATTATATATACCACGATGGTATATCTTTTGAGTCGTTGTGTGACAAGCTGAGGGCGGAGTTCCCGTGCAAATGTCACAAGGAAATATATAGGGTGCAAGAAGAGGAGATTGCACAAGCAATGTCTGAGGAAGACATACAAGAAAATGTTGTGAATGTTGATAATCACACCAGTTTATTTTCTAGTGGAAGACAGGATGACCCACCAGAAAAGATAGAAAGCTGCCAAGACAGAAGAAGAGATGACGATGATGATGATGAAGGGGAGTCCACCCAAGTGTTCGAGAGTGAACACGTGGAAGAAATTATTGAATCGGGTCAGTCCAGTCCATTATGTATTAAACCATCTATTTATGTTTCAGAAGGTCAGAATGTGTCCTTTTCAGAGAAAATCATTGGTCACAATGAGGAAATTCTTATAAATAACCTCGTCGTTGATCAGGTTTATTTTAATAGTAAGGATGACGTGGAATTAGGTTCAGTCACAGATAATGGAGTAGTTGTTGATCTGATCGAACATGTGGAAAATCTCCAAACAGGCGAAACCACAAACGATAACAGTCATGTTACCCATAAGGAACATGAATATATAAAAAATTTAAAGCCACATTACAACAACATCGTGCTAAGAAAAATTCAAGAAGAGCACCAAATAAAAGTAAGCGGTCGTATGTGAGAATAATCAAAAACTTCGTACCGAAAAACAACCAATTTAAAAGAAGGTCGAAAGTTTATAAAATTAAAAGCTTTATACAGAAAATCAATAAATTTAAAAGAAGGTCGAAAGCATATAAACATTTTATAAAGAAGTTTTACATTTTAGAGTACGAATTTTTAAAGTTAAATAATAAAAAGTTTAGAGTTTGCCCATATCAAGAGAATAAAACCTTTGTCATAGTGTAGAATTTAATTATTATTTTTATGTAATTTATTTAACTGTCATATTGTCAATGTCATTTAGATATAAACATCATTTGATTTTAACACATTATTTTAGTGAGGAACATGTAATTTTATGCTGATGCGTTATAATTTTTCTCGTTACATGTTATGGAAGCAAACATCGGACGCTGCCGGGAGCGAGTGAGGTGTCACTCCTCACATCGCTACGAAGTCTGAGGGAACGAGCCATTGTCTGCGTCTTCAATATTATGTGTCGTCTCGTCTAAATTAGCATGAACGTACTCCAGAATTTATTAATGCAAGTTAAGAGGCATTTATTTTTTGAGAAACTGTGATCCCATTTGGAGAGGGGAGGTACTCTGTCTAGGTTGACCAACCTTGCTTATGGATATAATCCTTGCTAGGTGTGTCTAGTTGACACAATTGGTTCAACTTAAGGCTGAGGTCTCACAGTTTAGTCAGAATTAATTGACATTTGATAAAGATTGTCTTGTGAGGAGGTTTTGTGATTTTCCCTCTGGAGTATGGTCGTGAATTATTAATTTTGAACACTTGCTTCTTGAACCCTTGTTCCCTCTGGCTTAATTATGTCCGATGGAGTTAAGGCTTAGGATGTAGAGTTCTTTGTTTTTTTTAAACCCCCTCTGGGTAGATGTGAACTGTCACATCAGTTTGTTTGTTTCTCCGAGGCTTGCTGCGCCTTTTTCGATGGTTTTGGTGCAGTAAGGTTTAAGCATGACGACGTTAACCTTGTGGGTGCATGTTGGCACATATTGTCAGTTAACTTAGCTGAGATCTAGTCTGGTATCAAGACTTTGTGATTCGTTCGTCCTGACTTAAGCCTTCTCTTGTAAGAGAAAGACCTCACTATGTATTTTAATTTCTATCGTTAGGTAATGTTTCGTTTAGATATAGGTAGGAAGGGTTGAAGATTATTCGGATGCTCTGAATAAAGGTATCTGCTGGATACTTTTATTTATCTAGGGGCGTAGCTGGTGTAGAGGCTTTAATATGAGAGGGAACCTCATATGTCACAGGCTGGCATGAAATCTTTCTCCGTCCGAATAATCTGTCAAATATATTTAAAATAGGATTCGTGAAGGTTTTGTTTTGAAGAAAAATATATGAGAGTCAGTTAGAGTCTTCCGCCCGCGTGTGTCCATGTAACATTGATTTAAAATATATAGTCACAGCTATTCAAAAGTGTTTTAATTATATACACTAAACGATCCCTAAAGCACCGCAGCCAAGCGCGGTGCTCACAGTACCTACTACGCTTTGGAATGGGCAACTAGCTTCATCTTTCTGACTGACCGACCCCTTGACAATTCAAAAGTACCTGTACTTGGTTTATTTGAAATAAATGCTTTGAGTTTGAGTTCGGTAATGATAATGACCATAAAAATCGCAAAAAAAGCAGCATTTTTTTTTTTAATAAAAAATCAATACGTACGTGTCCAACAAGCCAGGTTTCCTCAGCATGCCATGCAACCTCCGCATAAGGTCGGGGGCCACCCGATGCGCGGTAGCCCTGGCATGGGCCCCACAGGCCCGCATGGCCCCGCCCGTGGAGGGCGTCTGGTAGGAGAACGAGGGGTCGTCGCGCGGGACGATGCGGGGGTGGGCTCGGCCAGCGCACATACCTGGAATGTAGATTGTGAATATTATGGGGGATGCACTAAAGTAAAAAAAAAAACAAATAATTTATTTCAATTAGGCACATAAAAGGCACTTTTGAACGTCAAAATTTACAAAAAATAGAATTGATTCTAGTCGCCCCTTCCAAAAGTTAGTTTTCGTATGGACAAGAATGGGCAAGAAACTCCACCGTTACTCTTTTATTTTTTTTTACAATATTTTATTATATACATTAATTATTTATATGTGAAGACGATGCACCTAGAATAAGATTACTATACCACAATAGGTAAAAATAATTAAAAAATAAGCAATGACAGAAAAAATAATTATGTTATGGATACATGGTGTTTACATAATAGGGTAGTTGCCTAGGTAAAAAAACAGAAATACTATTTAGTCCGTCTTTCAGATAATAAAAAAATATTAGACACGTATTTTTTGCTTTATCATATTAATCAAAAATAACTTAGAAAACACGCATTAAAGTTGGGGAGTGGAGGCTCGCTTCGTCACAACGCACTATTAAATCTAGCAAGGCGTGACGTAATGCCACATTTTAACTCAATGTATCACCGTAATCTTTTGATTACGTCAAAAAAGAAAAAATACGTGTTCAATATTTTTTTATTATCTGAAAGACGGACAAAAAATAAAAAATTTGGACACAGGCCTATTACAAGCATTGTAAAAGTAGGTACGATATTCCAAAAAAAATTACAAGTAATACTAATAAGTCAGTGTGTGAGTTCAAGTAATCACAGAATGTAATTATAGAATTAAATTAGCAAGCAGCTTGATTTAGATAGCCCGCGAAGTTCAAATTTTCTTTAGTTTTTTGCAATTTGCAGGTCAGTTTCAGGTTGTATGTTGATTAAAATATGATTCGCGACCGTAACAAATATGGCTTTACAAATTAAACGATGTATTTTCGGCCTGATGTATCATAGGATATTTAAAAGCGTAAACACTCGAATTTCCGTGGGTTCATTTTTGCAAAGTTTTGATTTATTTAATGATATATACAGCGGTATGTTATCTACAATCTTGGTATAATTCGTGAGTTTAAACGTTTTTTTTCTTGCTCACTCTTTTTTTTTACTCGATCACTCTTTTTTTACTCGATCACTCTCTTTTTTTACTCAATCACTCTTTTTTTATTCAACGGCTGAACGGAGGTAAACGGTCACCTGAATTAATATTTAGGATACTTTTTATCCTGGTATATGTATGTAGTAGTTTGACCATGATGGAGAGTGGAAACCTTAACAAAAATCCTCTAAACTCACCAGTAATAAATATATCTTCTAAATGAAAGTAGTTAGTTCTTAAAGCGGCCGCGTAGAGGGCTCTGGCTGCGTCTGCGGAGAGCGCGTATCCCGTACCTGAGAGATACTTGGGGTACACACGTCCCCCGTACATATACCTTGGGCTGTACCTGTAAATTAAAAATATTTGGTGTATGAAAGACTGATCCCAAATCGAGCTGTGTTATTGGGTTTTTAAATTTTAAATTTCTCAGTAGCAGCCGGAGTCTGGATCTGTGTACAATGGAGTACCCGATACGTTTTATGACTGAACGACGACGTCACCACGTCAACGCTGTCGCTAAAAACCAGCGCTGTGGCTCTGTCTCGCATAGGGTCGCAGCATTATACTGAGCAATGGCCGCTTTGCGTGGATGTGACGCATTTTATTTTCCTCCAATTTTTTTTTGCGTCGTTTTACCGCAAATAAACGTTTTTTCTTTCTTTTTCTTTAGAAAAAACATGGTCGACAATTTAATGAATTCTTTTTGAGGCTGACTGTACTAACTACTATAGTTAATCAAATAGTGTTACCACATGTATAAAACAGTTTTGGCAGATATTATTTTTCATTTCATTTGCCGTCATCCATTGAAGATTTTATTCTCTATCTTCGAATTTCTTCATTTATCTTGAAACTAGAGAAAATATAGACTCTTGTTTTATTTGTTTAAAATAAGTTAATAAAAAAATTAAAAAAAGTAAAATCAAATAGTTTTGTGGACGAAAAAGTTTTGTATTAGGAATGGCATACACAGATTACTAACCGTTCACTATAACTTGTCCCTTAAATTGCCGTCATGTTGGCACCATTGCTTGTCAAGCTTAGTTTCAATTCTTAGAATTCAAAATGGCGACTGTCAGAACAGTACTACCAATCGCGTCACGGGACAAGTTACGTAAGCGCCACGAATTTGATTAATGATGACTAGCAGCTGCCCGCGGCTTCGCCCGCATGGACCCTAATTCTTTTTCTAAAATAAAAGTATAGATAAACTACGATAACATGGCGCGCCCCTCCAAATTACTGTTTCAATGTGTGTAGTCACATCCTTACGAAAGAGTTTTACTTTTGAGAGTTACTTTTGTTTGACGGCCGTCTCATTACGCACACATGCGTTGTGAGCCTTGGTGGCGCTTTGTAAATACTTTCACAAATACTTTCAAACGTTTTGAATTTTGGAGGGGCGCGCCATGTTATCGTAGTTTATCTCTAAGTTACTCCTTATAACCTCAGCTATCTGCCATCAGAATCGATCAACCCGTTTCGGAGATTAGCCGGAACAAACAGACAGAAAGACAAAAAAAATAAAAATTGTTTTTTTTTTATGTAGGTACCGGCGTATATACTTTTACTTTACATATGCTAAAAGCATTATGTAAAAAGCTGTTATTTCGACATTACAAACAGACACTCCAATTTTATTTATTTGTATGTATTGCAGATGTATAGTTGACGCTGCCGGCACACAGTGGAAAAAAAAATCATTCTAAAAAATTCATGTCTCAATTTTTTGAGGTTATGGTATTGACTTTTAAGGAAAAGTGGTAGTGACACACCAAAGTGTGTTATCTCAGGACTGTATTAAAAAAAAGGCAGCAATACGTCAAAAATTGTGGTGTAACAAAAATGGTCATTTTTTTTCCACTGTGCGGCGCGACGCGGCGATTTTGTGCTCTCTGGATTGCATCAATCGTTTGTGATTTGCTATAATCCATTGAAGCGTTCTATTCTCTATGTCCGAAGGTCTTCATAAGATCGTAACCTAATTTTAATGGGACTATCCCGACAAAACAGTCGCCAAAAATCAAATCAGCAGATATGACACAGTTATCCTCCTTTTTTAATAAGGTCAAAAATATGCAAATGTTTCCTTATTACCTTATATAATAACTAGCTTTTTCCCGCGGCTTCGCCTGCATGGATGTCGGAAAATATCCCACGGGAACGTACTACCGAGATTTCATACCTAATAACATAGGAAAAGGTCATTGATTCCTACCGCTGCGCCCGCGTTGCTACGCGTAATTTTGAAACTGTGATATCTTTTAAACTATTCATTTAAATGATATGATTTAAAGGCATATTTTAATTTTAATTAAATGTCCAATTTAAATAACATATTTTTTTGAATAAGAATTAATACTATACCGGTCAAAAAAGCTTCGGATATAACTATTAAATTTTTATCAAATTCTGAAAGATAAAAATGGTTATTGTGGGTTATCCTTAGAAGATAGACATACGCCATCGTGGACTTTTTTGTTGAACTTTTTAAGATGAACAATACCTTAGAACATAAATTTGATGTATCTTTTTCGGTTAACACAGCGCACGCCAGTAAAGCTCCCAGTCGGCATGATTTTTTCCGACTTCTTCAACAATAATCGTCATATTTCAGCCAATTTACACAAAACCGTAATGTATTATACACTAAAACCTTCCGCATGAATCATTCTGTCTATTGGTGAAAACCGTTTGAAAATCCGTTTTGTAGTTTTTGAGTTTATCGTGTTCAGACAGACAGATAGACGCGACGGGGGACTTTGTTTTATAATATGTAAGGATATTTCATACCTTAAGGAAAAATATTAATAGAATACGTTATCATTTTATCACTAATAGTTTCAGGGGGAAAAAATATGTTGTTTAACTTGAATACCTACAGGAAAATGATAAGGTAAATTGATATTAATTTAATTAATTTGAATAGCTCACCGTTTTGCTGCAAATAATAATTAATAGTTAAATCAAAATAAACGTATAATTGGTTCGCTTCGTCTAGTGGTCGCTAGTGCTACTGCTAAGCGTGGGGTCATAGATTCGATACCTGAACAATAGGGATGATGACTAAAAATATGATTTTTGTACGGCTTGTAGATTATTGAATAAAAAAAATTAAAAAGGAGGTTTGCAGTTCGTCGGCTTTTTTTTTATTTATGTTCCCCGATTACTCGATGACGGCTGGACCGATTTGAATTTATTTTTTTTTGGTTTGAAAGGGTTTACTTTCAAGTTGGTTCCATTGGCTCCTTTGGTCACAATTTGATGATGGAACCTTGGAGAAATCGAAATCGAAATGATCTTATCTTATCTTATCTTATCGAGGGAACTCTTCAAATATTATAGGCACATCTACAGCGATTTGGGTATTTTTGATGAGCAGTTGACATTAGGCTATTGTAACTTAGATAAATTACACACCAACCCACTAAAAAGTGAAAAAAAATAACTTTTTTACAAAAAATACAACCGACTTCAAAACTACAAAGTGAAAAATAACTTTAATTTCTGAAGTCGGTGTCAAAAAACTAAAATACTGATCCAAAGATTTTTTGTAAAAAAGTTTTTTAATATTAATTAATGTAATTAAGCTCTGGACAGAGAGAGGTGGAAAGAGGGTAGGGAGGCCTTTGCCCAGCAGTGGGACAATAATGGCTAAGAAAAAAAAATGTAATTGGTGTTGAACCGTTTTAATTAATTATAAATAAAAAACTTTTTCCAAAAAAAAAACAACCGACTTCCAAAAAAAACTACAAAGTGAAAAATAACTTTAATTTCGGAAGTCGGTGTCTTTGGTTTAGAATTTTCGTTTTTTGCCACCGACTTCCGAAATTAAAGTTATTTTTCACTTTGTAGTGTTTTTTGGAAGTCAGTTGTTTTTTTTTTTTTAACAGTTTTTATTTTTCACTTTTTAGTTGTGGTACCTACCCCACACAAATTCAAAAACCACTACCTGCTATGTAAATAACAGTGACAGGAACTTATCATATCATCCACATACTAAGTGGGAAAAAGTACGTATTATTGAAGCTAACTCAAAAACTATTCAAGCAAAGTTAATAAAACTTATATGGGACCACTTCGAGAGCATACCCTGTCAAACAAAAAAGAATTTTCAAAATCGGTCCACAATTGACGGAAAAATCGGTGGACATACAAAAAAAAAAACATAACTCCTCTTTTTTGGAAGTCGGTTAATAAGTATAGAACGCTGGCCTTTCGCCGGTCAGAGATATCTCTACCTACCACATCGAGAAAAACAAGGGCAATGATACAAAAAAAACACTCACCATTTATTACTAGAATCCAGAACAGGTCTCGCACCACAGATGAGGTCTCCTATCAGCATATACTCCTTAATATTACGTCCTCTAGTCTTGGCATCAAAATCGTGAGATCTGTTCCTCAAATTGTCTATGAGATTTGGCACATTAATATACATATCATCGTCTGTTTTCAGTATGTAGCGGACTGAAAAAAAAAGAATATTGTTTATGATAACTACTGCAAGTGACCACTTTATTACTGAAGGAAAATAAAAAGAAATTGGCCGTTTCATACGTTCCCAAAACTGCAGCCTACAAGCGCCATTTTGAGCAGGGAATAGTTACAAGTGACAGCAGTCGGGACCCAGTGATAACGGCCCCGACTAACGAAAACGGTAGTTGCCTAGGTAAAAAAAAAAGAAATTCTGTTTAGTCCGTCTTTCAGATAATAAAAAAATATTAGACACGTATTTTTTGCTTTATCATAATTAATCAAAAATAACTTAGAAAACACGCATTAAAGTTGGGGAGTGGGGGCTCGCTACGTTACAACTCAGTATAAAATCTAGCAAGGCGTGACGTCATGCCACATTTTAACTCAAAGTATCGCCGTAATCTTTTGATTACGTCAAAAAAGAAAAAATACGTGTTCAATATTTTTTATTAATTTACAAGACGGACAAGAAAAATTTTACACAGGCCTGTTGTAGGATTCGAACCAAAGCTGGTACTTTAAATTATTTCTTCACCACTGCTCTCAAAACGGTGAATTAAATACCATGAGGAAGCCAGCATGTCCTAGAACCGAAAATTCGCAGACATGTGATATGCACCAACCCGCACTGGGCCCGCGTGCTGCATTACAGCCTGCTCCCTCTCACAGAGAGGAGGCCTCAGTCCCAGCAGTTGGGAAAAGTGTGAGTGCTGACTATGTCTATCTATCTATCTGCCTAGCCTTTTCCCAACTATGTTAAGGTCGGCTTCCAGTCTAACCGGATGCAGCTAAATACCAGTTATTTCAAAATTCAAAATTCAAAAGTCATTTATTCAAACTAGGCTGAGAATCAGCACTTTTTGAACGTCAAAATTACATAAGACAGTCCCCCAAAAACGCCCACCCTTCACCACTTCCTAGTGCCTTTAGCTGGGAAGAAGTGGCGCAACAAACTCCCCAGCAGCACAGCTGTCTGTTCAAGTTAGAGAATGATTCTATACAATAGTATACAAAATAACCTACATTATGCAACACAAAACATAATTCAAATGATAAATTATAGGCCATATGTCAGCTAGCACACGCCAATATACCAACCAAAAACATCGAGGACTGTACTCAAGCATTATTAAAAAAAATAAAAAGAAAATAAAACTAAACGTAAACAGAACTAAATATCTAAATAAAAGCCTCCAGACATAAAGGGCGTGCCCGCTTACATAAAGCTGTAATTGGCAGTTATAAATGATAAACTAGGACCATCGAGATAAAAAAAAATTAACAGTTAATTACTAGTAACAATAACAAAACCATGATCAGCAAGACGACCAGGCATTTACATGGGGCGACTGCCCATCTGTCCTCCACAACCCAGTAACTGGGTAAATACGATACCACTTGGTAAGACTGGTTGTCAGACTTTTGGGCTTCTGCGAATGACAGCCGGGACCAACGGCTTAACGTGCTTTCCGAGGCACGGAGGAGTCTCGGTATGTAAACATGGTCACCCATCCACGGACCAACCCCGGCAAACGTAGCTTAACCTGATGGATCAACCCGTGCGACTGTTATTACTTAGCCACAAGTTCCTCTGCCACTATGAGTTACAGGTAAATATAATCATTATTATTTCATCAACTTACCACTGTTATTACAATTATTGGTGATCCATTTCAACATCATAATAGATTTCAGCGTCAAATTATTGTATGAATCAATGAACCCTTCTTGGATAACATCCCCATACTTCTCAGACTCGTCCTCGATTTTATTCTGGATGGTAGAATCGTTGTCATGCGTTGGCAACCCCAAAAGGAACACGACTTTGTACTCCGGATCAGTGTTGTCAGGTAATGGCAGTTTCTCCTTCATTTTTCGGAAGTTTTTATTACCTTTTAACATTGATAGAACTTTTTCTAAATCTGGGGTATCTTCGTACCCTTTCGGGGGTATCTTCATGACATTAGTATCATAATAATCATAATTTGGCTCTGTATTCTCTCCTAATTCTTGATTCATGTCAAATTCTGGCAACATAACTTCATCCTCAAACCTCTGTTCAGGTACATAATCAGTCTTTTCATTCATCAGATTGTCCTGCAGCGCCTTAGCCAGTTCGGGCAAAAGCCTGCTAAAGCTGGATATGTCTCTTTTGACCCTATCGCTAGATACATTATGTACACCATTCTCTGAGTAAAGATCATATGTATAATTGTAGTTTATGTACTTCTTTTTTACTGCGTGATATAATTTGGACATTTCTAGGTAACTCTTGTAGTTACCCCAAGTTTCTCTTATGGCTACTCGGCGTTCGAAGTTGAGAGTGGATGAGCAAACAACTATTAATAGAAATAGCTTGTTTTTACTTGTGTGAGGGCATAAATTCCTAGGGGCGTGTATTGTCGTTACGTTGTTCGGTTGTACGTATATTTTTGTGTCGCGATTTGTGTGGATCGACCAGCCCGCGACTAAACCTGGAAATTATTAATATTTTATCAAACTCTTCTATTCAATCCGTAAAATATGTGGTATTTTCTTGTAAACTTTCAGAAATCGTTACGTTAAAAAGTGTTAATACTTGCGACTGTCTTCTAATCCAAAGAGAAAGAAAGAAAGAGAGAGAGAGAGAGAGAGAGAGAGAGAGAGAGAGAGAAACACCGGCAGAAAAAACAAAAGAAAAAGTGATTACAGTGTCGTGGGATAAAATTGTACACATTGACCCGAGTACACTGCATGCCGGAGAGAGAAAGTGTGAATTTGGTCAAAATGAAAATCCAAGACCGCGGGTGTGATTTTTTTTTAAATTTTCGTCATGGGTGTCGTTTTCATAGTTTTCGAGGGTGCTAAAGCCGATAGTGAGATCAAAATGTAAATCCAAGATGGCGGCTGCAAAAATTTTGTTTTTTTTTTTAAATCATACGTGAGAGAGAACTTCGTTCCTGACGGGGATCCCCCGACCGCACATGCTTTTTTTTTTAATATTTGTTTCACGATTACTCCGCCAAGTATGAATTGATTTTGATGATTTCTCAGTCTCAATCTGTCAAAAATACCTCTAATTTCCGTAAATTATTGACAAGTATGGGTAAAAAATATATAAAAATGTTTTTACCCATTTTATTTTCATCTTTTATATTTTAAACTGAAGAATTTTTACAATTTACCTTTAGATAGCTGATCGTTGGCCTTATTATAAACAGGTATGTACAGCAGCACGCAGAACAGGATCATGGCGGTGCAGAACAGGAAGAACTTCGCTAGGACGGTGAGGGTGGACCGTCGCTCGCGCTCTTCGGCCTTCGGGGAGGGATACGGAGAGAGACGGCGGGTTTTCTCGTATCTGGAAAGAAAGGGAAATCTCTTGAACACTACTTAAGGTTGAACTAGTCGCGGGCTCGAACTCATTGGTGGGCTTGGTCAAAAAGCACGCTATCTCACCTGGCATCGTGTCCGACAGAGATAGTATCAGTGATGAGCAGTTAGACGCTGGTCTACATGCACAAACTCTAGTTCGCACGCACACAAACACCGTTCAGAACGATTTTAGTAAAACGAGCGCGTAAAAAATTTTTTTTTTACTATTCTGCTTCTGTACAGACAAAATTAATAATAAAACAAAACGATTTCATGTTTTACTTTGGATGTACAGTACCGACCAAAAGTCCATAAGCAATCTCACAAAGCAATAGACTGACGCTTTGGTTTGACTTACGACCTTCTTCTATAAGTTGTTACAATACTGTAGACACGCACATTACACACACACACTCACTTTGTCTGCAACCAATGACTAGTTCGATAATCATCATTCGTTTTTAGTTTCATTCGTCTTCTTCACATAAATATTAAAATTTAGCAGGTAGACCACAAAAAACTAAGTAAATTATTTCGATTTCTGTGGGGTAGATGCAGTTTGTTACGAGTATTCAATTAATAGAACTTTTTTGGTTCGTGGATAATATTGGTGACGAGTATTTAGCGCAGTGTTGTGGTTATTATTATCAAAAAGCAGGCATAAAATATATTGAAGAGATCAGATCAGATCAGAGAATATTATTGCGCTGCGTAAAAGTGAAGTGAATATCTAATGAAACCGGACTAAGTGTGAGTGTTATCATTTATATATTTTATATTTTACTAAACATTAATCTTAATCAAGGGTATTGTTGATAGAACAGAGGTATTGTTGAGACAGAAGATGCCTTTAAAGTTTTAAATTCATTATGAGGTTTAATTCGATTAGTGAATAATAAATAATTAGGTATTATGTGTAATAAAAACAATGTTTTTCTTTGTTCTAGAGAAATACTGTGAGGGTTAAGAGATATGAGGAAGGGGCTTATTATCGAGTAGCAGTGACGTCAAATGGTGAATGAAACAAATGGTTTTATACCAACGAGATATTTTGCTGAATTATTAAAAACACGTCATTATGAACCGTTCGCCGTGCACTCTGAAGGCTTGCATCACTGAAGACCAGCTAGAAAACCGTTTTTGACCTTAAAATATTGACCGTACCAAATTAATAAACAACAGATTCGCACGTTTCAATAGGGTGTTTGTCGTATTTCTTGCAGATATACCGAAATTGTTTAATATTATTTTAGTAATATTATTATTTTAGGATTAAAATTTGAGGTTTACTTTCAATCTTCTTTTCGTAAAGAAAATGAATACTTAAGCTATAACCTCAATACCAACCAATATTTACTAAAGCCAAATAAAATTTAAAATAATATGAACAAACTGCCTTAAACCTTAAAATCAACAATTTTGTCAGTAGATTTTTTACATTTTAAGTAGTAATATTCTTATTTATTGCTTAATTACTTCGACCATGATCAAAGCTTTATATTTATAGTGAAAAAAATCCATTTAAAATTTAAAACATTTCAAAATTTAAATATGTCAAAATAATACAAATTGCTTCTAAGACATCTATTTCACATATTATTCAGGTGAAGTAATGATAAATAATTGTAGCAGTTTGTTAAGTAAAATAAATACCTTTAACGAATAAATATTATTTATTTTTTATTATAACATATCACGCATTTTTTATTCTAAACCCTTTCTAAATATTTTTAAATATATCTGCCTATTTATTAATGTTGTTATTACATCAATAAATAGGCAGAAATATTTAAAAATATTATTATTGCAAACAAAAATAATAATATTTGCAAAATCAGCGCTGTGATTTACGAGATTCGAACCTTAGCCATCTTGAATCTAAGACCAACGCTTAACGCCTTCTGCTATCTGCACATATAATTTACTTTCGAATTTTAGCAATGCAATACACTGGCCAAGGTCACGCGTATGATGCGTGCTAACAAAAGTGATGGAAATATAATTTCGGCGCCCGCGAACCGTGACGATACGACAGTGTGTAGTGCAAAACTGCGTTCTCTGTGGTGTGTGTACGGCACTCACACCACAGACGTCTGACTGTTTACACATACAAATGTTCGGACTACACCGCGTGTTCACAGCAATACGACTCTTAGCGTGCTTATGCACTTTTGAGCGCTTACTGTACAATGTGTAACAGTGGAGCTAAACCCCCCCGAAATTTGTATGGAAAAAGTATCGGCTAGTTGCGCCTTAAGAGCGTAAAAGAGCGTAAAAGTATGACGGGTTGGCAACCCGTCATACTTTTCATACAAACGCTCGTAAGTGATTATGGTGTTTTAACACATCTTTCTTCAAAATTTTTATACTAATAGGTATTTTGGGCACTATTTCTAGGTTTCTATGAAAGCAAAAAATTAAAATTTGGAGAAACAAATTCAGTATAGGCCTCCTAAAATCTGCTATTTTGCACAAATTTTACTTGAACTTTGACCGTTCATAATATACTCATAAATTGTAAAAGTTTAAAAAACATCATAGAAACCTCGCACATGTAATGAAGATTCTAAATGACAAACATTTATTTCACAAACTTGTAAGGCGTATTCAAAAACACGTATTTCCAATATGTAATGTATTTTCATATTTTTGTATTTTCACGTATGTATTTTAATAAGTAAGTTATTTTTCGTACAATGTTATCGCGTTCTCACTTGCTTGTTGGCAGTTCTCACTTGCGCTGAATGAAACAACAAGCTTTTCGACCATGCTCGCGTTGACGATAGACGGACCGGGAAGGGCCCTCAAGTAACATAATGGTCGGGCAAACATCAAAATACGTCCAGCCGTTTGGACGCTATGACGGAATGATTAATCCAACCTTAAGACAACGAAAATAACGATCAATGTGATTTTGGAAGTGAAAAAAACACTTAACTACCGTAAGGATTATTCCTGCTTGCAGCGCAGATTGTGTATTTCTATTGCCGCTTTATCAAAAATTTTTTTTTTTTTTAAATAATTACGAGAAATACAACCGACTTCCAAAAAAACACTACTTAAAGTGAAAAATAACTTTAATTTCGGAAGTCGGTGTCTTTGGTTTTGAATTTTCGTTTTTTGCCACCGACTTCCGAAATTAAAGTTATTTTTCACTTTGTAGTGTTTTTTTGGAAGTCGGTTGTATTTCTCGTAATTTTTTAACCGACTTCTAAAAGGAGGAGGTTCTCAATTCGTCTGTATGTTTTTTTTTTTTTTTTGTATATTTGTTACGCGATTACTCCGCCAATTATGAATTGATTTTGATGATTCTTTTTTTGTTTGGTAGAACATACTTCAGAGGTGGTCCCATATAAATTTTATTAACTTTGCTTGGATAGTTTTTGAGTTAGCTTCAATAATACGTATTTTTTCCCACTTAGTATGTGGATGATATGATAACTTCCTGTCACTGTTATTTACATAGCAGGTAGTGGTATTCGAATTTGTGTGGGGTAGGTACACAAACTAAAAAGTGAAAAATAAAAACTTTTTACAAAAAAAAAACAACCGACTTAAAAAAAAAACACTACAAAGTGAAAAATAACTTTAATTTCTGAAGTCGGTGACAAAGAACGAAAATTCAAAACCAAAGACACCGACAAAGTTATTTTTCACTTTGTAGTGTTTTTTTTTTTTTTAAGTCGTTTTTTTTTTTTTGTAAAAACTTTTTTGGAGTTATTCGTCCATTTGTCGCGCACATACTAAATGCAAATTTAAGACTTGTATGGTTTTCTCATAAATGCCATTATCAGAACTGGACCAAATTGAAATGGGACCACACGGGAAGCACCAGCTTTTAAATAAAAAAAGAATAATCAAAATCGATTAGCCCAGTCGAAAGTTCTGAGGTAATAAACATTTAAAAAAAACAGTCGAATTGAGAACTTTCTCCTTTTTTGAAGTCGGTTAAAAAATAAATAAAGTTAAGACTGTCTAGTAAAAAATAAATAAATGAAGTTATGCAACAGCCGCACTGTTGCATAAAATTAAACTATAATTGAATAGGTCTATTATCGATTTAAATATGGCGTGTCAAAATTATTTGTGATTCAAAACGCTACTGGCACGTGTTGCAAGTTCCACGAACATAACCTATTTCAAGGGCATCACCTAAAGAGGTATCATATTCAAATAGGCAATTGACCTATTGCCCGTCGATGCAATACCACAATCAGTTTTAATTGCTCGCCTTGTTCATTGATCTATCTACTCTTTGACAGTACAGTGAGTAGAAGAAGACAACATTACTTGTCTCGCGTTGTCTCTGTCACACAGACCTGTGACAGTTTATTTCTAAAGCTCCATGTGTCATATTAAGAGAAGGCTCCCTAAATTGTATGTTAATTTGCATTAATATTCTGAAAAAGTCACGCATACAATCAAAATGGAACTTTAGTATATGATTTATTGGATCTTTTTCTTTCCATATATAAGACAGTTACGTAATTGAAACATTTTCGCTCGATTCATTTTTTATTCAAAAATTTAAAGATTATTTGAAACAACATTACTCAGCTTTTATGTCTAAAATAATTATTGACAGTATGAAAATACAGGACGTCCCAAAATTATGGGACATGAAGGGAAAGTACCTTAAATATCGTAGATAGGGTATGTTGCTGAAAGAAGACTTTATGTTATTTTTAAAAGTTAGTAATTCTGCATTCAAAAATTTTCTAAAAATTACTTGCCTCGTCTGGGAATCGAACCGACTTAGATCCCCGGACCTTACACCATTAGATTTCTTCTTTTGGGGATACGTGAAAGATATGCTATACAAAAAGCGATACGAGAACGTAACTCGCTACAAACAGAATTGTGCCATATCATATCGAGTATTCACCATAAAATGATAAGAAAATCAACAGGCAGCGGACTCATTAAAAGATTGGCGATTTGCGTAAGACAAGAGGGAATTGTGCCATATCATATCGAGTATTCACCATAAAATGATAAGAAAATCAACAGGCAGCGGACTCATTAAAAGATTGGCGATTTGCGTAAGACAAGAGGGATCACATTTTGAGCATTTAATTAATTAATTTACAAAAAAATACCAACTTAATTGACTACGGCAGTTTCATGTATGTTTTTAATTTGATTAAAATGATTAATTTCACGCTGTTGCTTTCTTTTAAAATACTATGTTACTTAAGAAGAGTTATTATTTTTTGGCCATTCTTTCGATTGGCATCATCATAAAAGTAGGGGTTTTTTTTTACATTTAAGTCCGTTCGATTCCCAGACGAGGCAAGTAATTTTTAGAAAATCTTTGAATGCAGAATTACTAACTTTTAAAAATAACATAAAGTCTTCTTTCAGCAAAATACCCTATCTACGATATTTAAGGTACTTTCCCTTCATGTCCCATAATTTTGGGACGCCCTGTATAGTTTGTTATCCAGATATAAGATATTTTTTCTCTAGATCAATATTATTACTTTAGTTATAAACGAAATAAGAATTGAGTCTTACGACATTTAGTTCCGTGCTCGAACACGATCAAAGAGCGCACGCGATATTCAACTTTATTACTGATGTGTTAGCGTTTAGCACATAGTGGAGGTGCGGGGTCCATGGGGGCGGAGTTTGCGTGGAAATTGTCTTTGGAGTAGGTACCTGGTCTTAACGCTCGGGTACTGTTCTGTTCACGTAGCCTTAACTTGTTATCCGCAGTTGACATAGCTTCACGCCTATATTTCCCCAAGGGTTGGCAGAGGAGTTAAGTACAACCACATTTCGACCAGGGAGACAGTTACCGTCGTATCAGCCGTATCAATGATCCACAACCTCACAAAGGCCTCAAGTTACAGACGCGGTAATTCTCAAGCTATAAAACCAGAATCTATCCAAATGAGGATTCCCCAGTTTTCTAGCACGCTTCACTCGCTCTTAATAAGATCTCAATGACACCTTTAACTTCTGAGTCAGAATGCTATATTATTTATTTTGTAGTTGTTTTAGGGGTGGGGGGGGGCAAGCCAGGGCCCGTGCCCCGGGCGCCAACTTTAAGCGTAGCAGACAAGTGCACTACCCAGCACACAGCAACTTTGCAATAAATGAGACGCGCAGCACGTTTATAACCATAGATATAAGAAAGATTTCTATGTTTATAACCTTTCAATTTTTTTTCTTTTTTACAACAGTTTTAGCGCCCCTGTTGAATTGGCACATTATCGATCGATACAGTTTGATTAATATGTTGCTGCCAAAATTTTCATTTTGAGAACATTTTAATTTCGCGGGGGCTAACTTGGCGCATCCCCATAAAAGATTAGGGGGAGGCGGCAGACGGCAGCTTTTGCTCCGCCTCAAAAACATTCTAGATCCGGAGCTGCCCTTTAGAACTGACTAGTGGCTGCGCTACTAATTTCGACAGCTATTATGTTTAAATCCCTTCAAACATATTACCATACACTTGCTAACCCCGTTTTATTCTAAAACAGAAAATGTTTTTGAATTATTATTATTTTTAAATGTCTTTGACAAATCTCAGGACCCTGGGGTCCCGGACCCTTGGAAGGCGTACGAGGGGCCGAAGCCAACTCGCAGAGGCCCCTTAGACATTTTTAAGTGTTGAGGCACCAACCGACGATTATCCCTGTTCGCACTATGCAAGGGCACCCAAGGACAACCCTCGGTTGGTGCAGGACTATTGCAAGATATGGAAACAAAGTTATTATTGTTTCTTATTTTGTTCATTATTTTTTGTCTATTTTTCATTTTATTCCAACTTTCTTTTATTAATTTTAAAAATCACTTAATTATATTTAGTCTAAGTCTTCTCATGTTGGTCCATGTAACTGGAGAAACCTCGACCCCTGTCATACAGGATGTCCTAGTTCAGGGGTCGAAACCTCATTGATGTAATGTGTACCGAAATTTTGGAAATAAATTACCATTACTACTATTAATTATTATTTTTTTCAAATCCCATAAAACAAACCAAGATTGTGAGCTATTACTAAAAATGTCCTCATCGAAAACCCAATTATACAATGTCGCCCATCGGCATGTGCCCGCCTGCATTTTTCTGAATGTACTTACATGAAAAATTATCGAAAAATAACTTTAAAAAGGGGAGGAGGATATGATGACTTTTTTTTTTAATCTAATTTTTTTTTCTTTTCAAAATCCCCTATGATTTTATGAACTTACACTTGTTTTTTTTTTTAAAACACATTTTTTCACTTCCGTTTTTTTTTTGCATACCTAGTTGACAAATTTTAATAAAAATGTTAGTTAATCCGATAAAATAACTCATAAGCTTTCAGAAATAATAAACAGAATCCAAATCGAGCCAATAACATCGGAGATATGGCAAACGCTAATTAAAACATAAAAAATTTAATAACATGAGAAATATTAAAGATAGACAGAAATAACTTTAAAAGGGGGGGCTTTTAAAGTTATTTTTCGATAATTATTCATGAATATTGAGAAAAATTCGGGCGGACTCATGCCGATGGGCGACATTGTATATCCAAATTCACTATAATAATAATTTCCATTACAAAATCACGTAGCTTTTTGCACATTAGGGAAATGTATTGGCAAAACCCGTATCAGCTTATGTGTTAATCAGTAGGTGTAAAAGTTGCTAATTAATTCGCATTAATTAGCTGTGGATACAATGTTCGTTCATGGAATGACGAACGATTGAAGTTTTGCCAAGTAGGACGGAGGAAGTATAGTTTACAAATATACATAGGTACAATGCCCCCGGACGATCATAGTATGACACATCGAGCTTGACACATCACGTATTTGGGGACGCCCCGTAGTGTGCACCATTGTAAGTCAAATCATTAATTTGTATTAAACATATAAAAGGTACTTTTGAACGTCAACAAGAAAATAAAATAGAAGAACAAGAGAAAAGAAGAAAAAAAATTACTTTGGATAAATAACATTTTTTTATTGATTCTCGTCACCCCTTCCAAAATGTAGTTTCGTATGTAGAAGAATGGGGAAGAAATTCGACAGTTAGGTACTCTTTTAAAATGTTTGATGCGAAATCTCCTGATTTTCGTGCGTGAAGCTCACGTAGATGGAAAAACCACAGACCAGGGGGGCCCAAGTCTGCTATTTTTATAAATTCGTCATTCCAACGCGATCCCATTGTCATTTTGCTAATAGTTCGTAATCTGCTAAATTCATAATGGTCGATCATTGGTCGGTCAATGGTCTCGATTATGAAAACAATGATAGACCATTCTGACACTATTGTAATAGCAGACTTGAGGCCCTGGCCAAGAGCAGCGCAGCACAGTTTTCACTGCCAAACAAATATTAAACTTGCGATGGTTGCAATAAAGTTGTCACTAAATAAACTTCCATTAGTCCGGGAGTGCATCAAAGCGGAACGAGGTACGCGTTGTAAACCGTGCTGCGCTTAGTCAGGCCTGCGTCAGCCCTAAACACATAAAAAAAAACTTTTCAAATTTTGTATTTTGGACCTCATTCTGACTGAGAAAAAGTACATACAAAATTGAAAACTTCAGGCTAGGGTTTAAAATTAGTTTTAATGTGGTGTCACATATTTTTTTTGTTGCTTGGGTAATTTTTTAATTTGCTTATTGAAACAAACTGGTAAAAAATTTTGTAAAAAAGATTTTGGACGAAAAAAAAAACTGAAAAGCGAAAAATTAAAAATAACCTTTAGTGTAACTAAGCTCCTAAACTAATTTAAGTAACAAATTTTGAGTCGGCGCCAAACACGCATTCAACGAAGATCAACTAGACAATTGCCATTTTACGCTTTATGTCATTAATTTATTTGTTTGGCGCCGACTCAAAATTTGTTACTTAAATTAGTTTAGGAGCTTAGTTACACTAAAGGTTATTTTTAATTTTTCGCTTTTCAGATTTTTTTTTTGTCGGTTTAATGTTTTGTAAAAAGTGTTTTATTGTTCGCCATTGATTGTTTTCCTCAAGTACAACAGCCTTCCGTCTTCATCGTCAGACCCTCAATGACAGTTATACCTAGCTAGGTCTAAAGTTCTCATCAAAGTGAATGAAATAAGCCCAAACACGATGTAGCTGCTGTAAACTGCTGAGGAGCTCTCGCGACTGTCTTCCGTCTCCCGGTCTCCGTCATCAGATCAACTCCAGGTCTTTATTATGTGGTTGTGTCATCAGAACTACATATGTGTTATGTGTGCGAAATTACAACAGAATCGATTCACAGTTGAAAATTCGGTAGGTGAAAAATCAATCAACCCCAATTTTTTTAACCGACTTCCAAAAGGAGGTTCTCAATTCGTCTGTATGTTTTTTTTTTTTTTTGTATGTTTGTTACGCGATTACTCCGCCAATTATGAATAGATTTTGATGATTATTTTTTGTTTGGTAGATCATAGTTCAGAGGTGGTCCCATATAAATTTTATTAACTTTGCTTGGGTAGTTTTTGAGTTAGCTTCAATTATACGTATTTTTTCCCACTTAGTATGTAGATGATATGATAACTTCTTGTTGTCACTGTTATTTACATAGCAGGTAGTGGTATTCGAATTTGTGTGGGGTAATAACGATCAATGTGATTTTGGAAGTGAAAAAAACACTTAACTACTGTAAGGATTATTCCTGCTTGCAGCGCAGATTGTGTATTTCTATTGCCGCTTTATCAACAATTTTTTTTTTTAATTACGAGAAATACAACCGACTTCCAAAAAACACTACAAAGTGAAAAATAACTTTAATTTCGGAAGTCGGTGACAAAGAACGAAAATTCAAAACCAAAGACACCGACTTCCGAAATTAAAGTTATTTTTCACTTTGTAGTATTTTTTTTTGAAGTCGGTTGTTTTTTTTTTTGTAAAAAGTTTTTTTACTCTTTGGGGTGGATTTTAGTTTTCAATAAAATTCATGGGCACTTATGAAACGTCAGAAGCTAGGTGCACGGTTTCAATTGGTCGTTTCCTATGGAGAAGAGCCGGCAAGAAACTCCACGGTTACTCAAAAAACGAAAATACGAAACCAGATATTTTTTTGGAAGTCGGTTTTTTTTTTTGTTATACTTAACCTACCTTTTTGTAGCCAGAAACGTCAGAATAAAGTTCGAAATAAAAAAATTGCTTAATGGTTTAAAACCGGGCTTAAAGATAAATCTTGTTTTGTACCTATAAGACCGTGTGTTTTGGAGGTACGGAAAACTTAGCCGGATTTTTATTAATTTGTTTTTTAACGAATTCCTTTCTGACTAAGATTTAAGTAATGAAGCATCAGGCACGCGGAATATTAGTTAGCCAATCTATTTCTGGATCCAATAGCCGGGTTGCCAAGGTGTAAACGAAGAGTTAAAAATACTTTACATTTGATAAACAATTGAATGTAGACCGATGTTAGTCGGTATCTTCGACTATCACCATAAACACATTCCACTACACTGTTTTCTAGTAAATGTTTTTAAATAGCAAATAATTCGTTTGTATATTCGGGGAGTTTATTTACAAGAGATGGAAAGATTGATGAAGATGTGGAAAGGAGAGTGAGTGCGGGAATTAAAGTGAATGGTGATATACAGGTCGACATAAAAGAGTCTGTCGAGGTGACATTTACGCCGGTAGCACACCTCCGACGCAAACCGCAGTAGTTCAATTCAACTGCCAGTAGCCAGTTGAACTGAACTACTGCGGTTTGACAAGTGCTAGTATGTTTTGAGTCACCCACAAGCAACGTTTTTAACAATTTGACAAAATTATTTTACTCTCTTCCCATTCGAAGTCGCCTAAGTGCGAGAGTGGCGCCCTCATTCTGTTCAGCAGACTCTTTTTTGCTAAGCTGTACATGCAAGTTAAAGATTACTTAGACGACAAAAAGGCTTGGGACTAATTAAGCTACTCCAATGTACCCCCCCCCCCCCCCCTAAGCAAAAATCAAGTGTTTTAGAATCAACGACGATAACAATCTATGTTCTTTCTCCAGAATTAGCTTATCTGCTGTCAGGTTATATTAGTTCATATAGTTGTTTAGTTTATGACTGTTTATAAAACATAACATAACATCACGTACACCCACATTTCGCCAGTTATGTTTAAGTCCCATGTAATAGGGGGCGAGCCTATTGCCATCAACCGGGCACAATGACTGTTTATGTCATTTTATTTTATTTATTATTGACTTAATCTACTCATTACAATGATTTTGTTATGAGTTATATTGCAATTTGTGGTTAGCTAGTGACCTCGACAGTTGATCATATTATTCTTGCCTGAGCAACCGGCAGCAAGTTCGTCATGCTCCCTTGTGTCAGTGTGTTTACTGTGTGTTTTTTTGCATTATTTAGTAAATACCTACTTTAAAGACTTAAGAAAATATATGAAAATTTATCATTACCGCCTCACTACTGAGCCTAAAACTTTGAAAAAGAAATACAGAAAATAGTTCTATAAGTACCTAGTTATAGATTACAGGTCTATGGTCTTAAAATAACATTCTAAATCTCCCAATAGGTATTGTGCGTACAAACTTACATTTGCAGTTGGAATGTATGAAAGAACATGTTTTTCAACTACAATGTTAAGTTTGTTCTTAAGATAAATTCATCCCAACTACGAAACCGTTCATTGTGCGTGGTCTGTATTTTGTCGGTTTTTTGACGTGATAACGTCTTATAAATTGATGAACGTCGGCTGCACGCACGACAAAGTGTCACGTTCCTCCTGAGCCGAGCGTGCAAGCGAGAGCGCGGAACAAGCGATAGAGGCACGATCGGAATAAGCGTTCGGCTTGTGACGTTATCACGTAAAATGAACGTCCGTAAACCGACTTTACAGACAACCAATTTTTTTTAGATAACCTGTGTTGTCCCACAGCTGGGCAAAGGTCTGCCCCATTCTTTTCCAGTTTTCTTTATGTTGTCCCTTCTCCGGTCGGGGACGAGAATCATCACGCCAGCATTTCTTAGGTCTGCCTCGGTGACGCCGCGCCCTTCTTCAGGCACCCAATGTGTGACGCCTTGGCCCATCAAAGGCTAGTAATATTTTTTCTTACCTGTGCGACAGTATGGGGCTGTCATCACTGTTTGAGACAGATGGGTACAGGCGGTCATCGTCATACCAATGTTTTTCGCCATCCATAGATTTAACTGTGGACAAAAACAACATTATTTACAAATAAGCATAATCAGGCTATAACGTTCCCACAGCTGTGACACAGGCCTCCTCTCTGTGAGAGGGAGTGGACCGTAATCCACCACGCGGGCCCAGTGCGGGTTGGTAGATGTCACATGTCTTCGAATTTTTGGTTCTAGGACATGCCGGTTTCCTCTCGATGTTATTCTTCACCGTTTTGAGAGCAGCGGTGATTAAATATATCTATGAATGACAGCCGGGACCAACGGCCTTACGTGCTTTCCGAGCTACGGTGGGGTCTCGGTATGTTAAGATGGTCACCCATCCACGGACTGACCGCGACAAGCGTAGCTTAATCGATCTGTGCGGCTGTGCACGAGCATTTTGAAAGAGTGATAGCTGATAAATCAAACTGCCTATTACTATTAAAGGCAACATTTAAAATATTTAATATACAGGTGGGAATGTTTATTAATCGTTCTTATCGATTTGTGGTTTGTGTGTACAATGGCGTGTATTTAAATGTATACAGGCCGGTCCATATAGCGCCGTTATAAAAAAAATATTGATTGCTCATGCCCAGGGGTATCCGAAAATACCTCATGTATATTTCGGGATTCCTGATAGTTTTCGAGATATGATTATTTTTAAAAATTACTCGAAAATTTTATGGGAACCGATAAAAAAAAAAACTATTTTTATTTTTTCCACGGCTTTTCCCCCTTTTTTGCAATTTTCATTGTTATGAAATATTCTTTCAAGCATAAAATAATCACCTTCCTATCATTAATTCAAGATACAAAAAATTTGATGGAAAACGAGGAATTTACGTTCGAGTGATGTGCATGGAGTATTTTAGGATACCGAACTTATTATTTTTTATGACGTCACTATATGGACCAGCCTGTATACATTTAAATACACGCCATCGTACACACAAACCACAAAGCGATAAGAACGATTAATAAACTTTTAAATAATAATTGTACACAATGTTTTAATTAAAACATTTTACTGATTAAATGCAATGCGAACAGGATAATAATTTGGCAGGTACTCATATATGTTCTATACCTAAACAGTGCGAGTCTTTATAATGTGTATCGAAATGAGGAAATCTATGCTTAATTTTATTGACGGCAAACAAATATAAAAAAATCTCAATATTTTTTTGTTTTTAATAAAACGGTGTAACTTTTAAACTAATTGATATATCGCGATGAAACAAACTCCATAACGATTGGAAGTAATTAGGGGTCGTCCTTAAATGAAAATTGTGGAAAAAAAACTACCCTCAATTGAAAATAAACGAGTAGTTCCACTTTGCCCCACCAAACCGCCCCACTGGTGGGGCAAAATGGAATGCCTCAAATTTTGCAGTGCAATCTGCCTCACTGGTTCGACTTTGTGGAGCAAATTCCACCAGCTTTAAATCTTGTGGATTCTGCCCCACTAAGGTAGGCACCTTAAAATTTGTGTAGGTGCTCGTATTTTATTTGTTTGGAAAAGAAAGAAATGTATATCTAAGTAAAAATGGAACTAGGACTGGTAACGTTAGACTTAGTAATAAACCCTAGTGGGGCAGAATCCACAAGATTTAAAACTAAGTAGTGGAATCTGCCCCACCAAGTCGAACCAGTGGGGCAGATTCCTCTGCAAAGTTTTTGGCATTCCATATTGCCCCACCAGTGGGGCAGCTTGGTGGGGCAAGCGTAGCGTAAAGATCATCGCTCATTATAACTGCACCGGTTACGCCTGGACAGGAACGGCCTGCGCCTGGTGACGGGGACCATCACGGGACACTGCTTGCTAAACAAACACTTCCACACAATAGGCATAACGGACAGTCCTCTGTGCAGAGCGTGCATGGAGGATGAGGAAACCGTCGCGCACGTGCTCTTTGAATGCACAGGCGTCACCCAGATTAGAACAGAAACCCTCGGGTCACCCAGATCTTACACAGATGTTCTGAACGGGAGTGTAATGTATGATATAATAACAAATGCTCTAATTTCACTTGAAATAACGTTCATATAATATAATTTTCATATGCTATAAAATCATATACTTAACCTAATTTCATATGACCTAATGTTTCATATGATATAATTTTCATTTAATATAAAACATTTAGTATAACGTTCATTTTATATAATTTTCAATATGTATAATATTCTTTTTATATAACATTCATTTGACCTAATTTTCATGTTTAATGGTCACAGTTCTAACCTAACTCAAATGGCACCTAACCAAATCTTAAAATATTCAATGCATGGTCGAGGGTGGGCTTCGCGGGGCTCCTACTTCTGGATGGTTTATAAAAAAATCGAGTCGGGGTGCCCTAAAGTCCAGATTGCATCCAATTTCTACTGGTTACAATAGTTGAGGGTGGTAGGTGTATAGGGTATAAAGCGAAGAAAAAAAAAAAAAAAAATATTAGAAATTATATTAAAAGTTATTAGAGATTATGAATATTATAGTAAATGAATAATATACTACATGAATATTATGTTAAATGTGCATTATAGGAAATGTTTATTATATCATAAGAAATTTGATAAAATGAAATTATATCAACAATTCATTATCTCAACTGATCGTTATATTAAACAAAACTATATTAACTGAAATTAGGTCAAGTGAACGTTAGATTTTTGTTATTATATCAACCGTTACACACCCGTTCTGAACAGACTAGGAGATTTAATTAGCTTCTGGAGGGAGGTGGGCTGGTTGGAATAACCACCAAACGGCCGCCATGGCCCACGCACAATGGTCCACTTTACGGACTAAGTGCGGAAACCAAACCCTATAACATAGAACATAGAGAACAGCACCGGTCCTACACGGCAAATAACTTGTCATTCAAGTTAGGAGTCTAAATCAAATTAATTAAAGTCTATTTTACGATGCCTATACAGAATAGTGGCCAGCTCGCGGGCAGTGCGCGGCCCGCAAGCCGTCTATCGCGCCAGCGCGCTTCAAGCGAGGAGCCCGCTCCCCGGCGACGAAGACATGCACAAGGCTCGGACACCGGTTAAATTTTTAAACCGTTATTATGTACTTGACGCAAAAACCTTTACATTCGGTTTCGTTCGTATAAACCGGTGTTGGGGGAGGCTTTATATAAAGGTTTTTCCGGATTAAACGGTTTAGAGCAATATTAACCGGTTTTTTGTTTAGTTTTTATTCAGCGCGGCATCCACACAAGTAGTCACAAGTTGCAACGCATTTACCAACATGCCATTCGTCGAATAAACCGATTAATTTAGGTTAAAACAAAGTTCTTAAAACGTTCACGTTCTTAAGTTCGTTCACACAGTTTGGTGTGTCACTGCCACTTTTCCAAAACCTAAAATTCTTTTTATAAAAATTTCTTTTAAAAATCGGAAAATTAATCAAATATTTTTTTTGGGTCGCTTTTTTGTATTCGTCATTTTGATTTTTTATAAACAGACAATAAATTCATGACCAGGGACGTGAAAAGCCCTGAAAACTGATTTTAGTAAAAAAAAAATTTTTTTTAACTTAACTTTGTTAAATATTTTAAGGTTATGGTATTGACTTTTAAGAAAAAGTGGCAGCGACACACCAAAGTGTGTTATCTCAGGAGTGTATAAAAAAAAAATGGCAGCAATACGTCAAAAATTGTGGTGTAGGCAGATTTTTGAACAAAAAAAATATTTTTTTCCCAGTGTGACGCCTTGCCGCTCGCACGGCTGTCTCCCTGGCCGTTGCTTGGGCACAATTCCTTCTGTAAGCTGACAACTAGCCGTTGGCGCGTGGACGGTGAGCTATCAACTAATAAGCGGCGCGTCAGCAAGCTGGCACCTCATCGGTGGCGTGCAGCGACCGGTCGTCTTGCTAACGGCCCGTCGCGTCGGTGACAAGCGGTTGGATATTTTTCGAGGTGGTGCCGGGCCGTTACTGCGCTGGAGCGGAGACTTGTAATAAGTGATGACCTTTACCTTTAATTGACCCGTGCGGCTGTTATTATTTTATCCACGAAGTAGCTAGGTATAGGTACTAATAAAGTGTGGGATGCAGGATTCGTCATGCACCCATCGCTATACCGCACTTAAAATAGAATATGGCAGCATGAAGGACCGGGTATATTATTTTTAATGTTTTACAGATTGTTAAAATGATGGTGTTACGTACAAAGTGTCTCGTGGCTAAATAAAACAGCCACCCGGGTCGCGTAATGCCAGACTGTATACATGGGGATAGCGGGGTCTCTGTTCGCTCGCTTCGCTCGCTCACCCCGCCATCCCCTTCGAACCTAACCTGTCCGATTCGGGTTAGATGGAGAAAGGCTAGATAGGTGATGATGATGGTGAAAATTTCATATATCGCAGTAAGGACTTTACTAAAGAATTCTTCAGAGAATACAGAAAATTAAAAAAAAAAGATATTTACTGTAATATAATTTTTTGAGGGTTATATTTAATTAAATTTATTATTTTTTTAAGGGGAAATATTTGTTTAAATTTATTAATTTTTTGAGGGTAAATATTTATTTAAATTTATTAAATTTTTTGAGGATAAATTAGTACTTAAAACATTAAAAATACGACACAAACTTGAAAAGCTAAGTAATGATGTAATAATTAACATGAAATTCTTCAGTTTAAAACTTTAAAATATTACGAGTAATATGAGTCAGAGAACATTTATATAGAACATGTCAACTTATACTGTACGCGCTTCCGTCCGAGACTTCGTCCGTAGCCGTGAAGCACACACTATTGTTGTTAATACATTATTTTCACTTTGTTATTTGTGTTTCACGAACTGTGTCCAAATAAATGTTTTTCTTTTTTTTCTTTGTATGATATTTCTTGTTCCCATTGCGTATCATCGCATCGTCCGTCCGCGCTATAACTCCTTATTTAGTCATGTGCGTTTTCGCTTGGCGTTCCTTATGATTTTTTAGCTTAGTTCTTGAATATCGTAGCACGATGTTAAATAGCCTATAACCTTTCTCAAGAGTTGGGCTATCAAATGCATAAAGAATTTTCCAAATGCGACATGCAATTCCAGAGATTACCGCGTTCAAACAAACAAACTCATCATATTATTTATTTTTTAAATAAGATGTTTGTCACAGAAACACGTGCATACAAAAAGATAAGAATATTAGAAAAATAAAACAAAATAAATCTACATACGAGATCAAAACAAACTGTTTATCGATCACAATGTTATTTGTAAACCTACTGATTTTTATAAGCAAAGAGAAATCTGCTGGTTATTTTAACCGGGCTCGGAAACTGATAAATTTTCCAAACCGGTTTCGGTCATTGCCCTCTAACGAAACGATTGCGGTTAAGGTTTCGTTTGCCGGTATTTTAACCGGAGTTCACTGCTTTTTTACAAATTCCGATTCTGTTGAGCGAAATTAACTGGTTAATTTGAGTTTCGGCGGTATAAACGAGTTCTACCTACTACGCCATCTCTTTTATACCTACAATAACAAAGCTCTCGCTCTACGCCAACGAATACGCAAATTAATGTCACAAACGGCGGCGGCCGGCGTGCGTCTGAATAAAACCGGTTTATTCTGGTTAGCGCGGGTTTTCAAATTCTATTCTCTGAAACGTAAGCAAAATTATTTAGGTTTAGTCGAAACCGTTTTTGTAATCAACCGGTTAATCGATTAACGGTATTATAACGGTTTTATGAACAATATTAACCGGTTCCCAAAACCGGTTTCAAGCCCTGATATTTTTTTTACAAAATAAAAATGTAATTTTATGTTATTATGGCATTTTTTTAAACTTTTTTAATGAAATTGGACACTTAAGTGTAACTTCCAGGTATGAAAAGTACCATAAAATATATTTCTTCAGTTATTCAGAAGCTATTATTTCTTGAGTTTTTAATTTTTTCTGTGTTTACACTTAGTTTTGAGAATGTTGATTAACCTGTATTTGACAACTGTGTAAGTCCAAGGCTGTTACCTCTTTATCTACAGAAATTGTTAGTAGGTAAACCTTTATAAATAAATTATTCAGCCACAATTTATCCAAATTAGTTCATTAATTTACAAAAAACAAACTTGCAAAAGTTAATCTATTAATACTGACAATAGAATGAAGTTATAAAAAGGTGAATACAGTGACTATTTCTTCGTAATAGTAGTTTTTCCTTCAGAATATTCCTTTTTCTTTAACCTCTATTGTCATTTAAGACCAATTATGTCTACTTTTTTATAGTCTTGTTAACTTATAATTATTGCGATTACAATGGTCGTACAGTCTAAGTAGGTATAATGTATTGCAAATTGTTTTGAATAAAACATAATGTAGGCTCTGCTTCCTATTATGAATGAAATCCTATTAGAATTACAAATGAGTTTGTAAATTATGATCATACACTTCTTTAAGTGTGTAACTCTTTAAACATTAAGTCTAATTTCATATAATTTATCACTGTGTAAGAATAATAAAAAAAAATGTGGAAAAATACGCAAAAAAAATGTTTTTTATCAAAAGTGACCGATTTGTTTGAAATGGATAACGAATATGAGTTCAATAGTCGCTTAAGTAAGTATGGAATGTTGTAGATTTTTTAAAGACGTGATATCACATGACTCTGTAGAAAAAATACATAGTAAATCGTAAGAAAAGTACATACAAATATTATGATTTATTAATGACATGCTTAACCTCGATGTGACGAACTTTCATATTTATATGACGTAAAGTTGCACGGCAGGTATACCATAATAATTAAATTAGCAAGCCTTCCTGAAATCTAGGACGTCGTGCAGTCCTTTATAGACGAAAATTAAAAATATAAATAAACAATATCGTAAGAAACGTCGTGTTTATTCAAATTACTCACCGTTTAATAGCCACTAGGCACTAGAAGTAACGAGATTCACACAATTAAAGGTTATGCTAGTATTTTCAAACACTTTAACACTATTAACAATTAATTAAATTATTATTTTACAATGAAAACAGACTATCACATTAAGTTTGATTCAGCTGCAGCAGCCATTTGTAAAAATTTTGAATGTTGCCAAAGTTTCACGGATTTTACACCAAATTACTTGTCAAATGTCAAAGATTATTTTTTTAAAAGGTAGTAAATTGGCACATGACACTAATTTCTGATACATGATGAAAGTCCTGAGGCCTGGCCTTACTGTGACGTTTTATAACCATTATTGTTCCGCTATGAAAATGGGACAGTGCTATTTATGCTGTATAGCTCCATCTATCTCTCACACGTCACACTGGAACAAAATTTAAATTATTTATTTCACCTACATGGGCACTTCTAAAACGTCAGAAGCTAGGTGCACGGTTCTAAAAAAGAGCCAGCAAGTTTTTTTTTTTTTAATTGTACTGAGTAGTTATTTTTATATACCATCTTAAGTAGGCAGCGGCGCGCGGCGGACTGACTATCGTAAGGTCGAGGCGAAAAAAAAATGAACCTACGGTCTTCTCAGTTTATGTACTTAGGTATTTATCTTAGACCACTAAACTAACCAATAAATAGTCTAAACTCTAAGGTATTTTTGGAACGAAGTTGTTGACTGATAGAAATCGTCACGTAAGGAAAAAGCATTATGTCCCCTCCATTCCCTCCGGTTGTCGCTCTTAGCCGAAATTCGTACCCCACAGGGGGTGCCCTAAACGAGCGTTCACCTAGTTTTAATTAGCATAGTTGAATAACCCTTGGCTGGAGGTTTTAAGAGTAGTGGCTTAAGCACCCACAGGAAAGCCCGGTTAAGTAGACATGATCTCAGAGGTCAACAACGAGAGGCACTACCTAAAAAAAAAAAAAGCTGGAGGTTTTAAGTGTAGTAGCTTAAGGCACCCACAGGAAAGCCCGGTTAAGTAGTCATGATCTCAGAGATCAACAACGAAAAGCCCTACCTAAAAAAAAACCCCTCTATGCGACTTTCTCACTCTCTTTGTCTCTTTCTATTATTTAAGAGTGCGTGTGTGCGTGCGAGTATCGCATAAAAAACTTCGTTCCTGACGGGGATTCTCCGACCGCACACGTTTTTTATGCAAAAATGTTTGAGAAATAAGAGAAAGTAAGAACGAGCTCGAAAATTTTTGCACCCTGCAGTTTTGCAAATGTAAGGGGTGCCGAACTGCTTCTTACTAAAGTTATTTTGATCTTTTTTGGGATTTGATTTTAAAGTACTTCTCAATATTTGCGGACCTCCCAGGGCCAGGGGCCCAGAGCGGACCGCCCTGTGTCACCCCCCCTTAGTTCATCACTGAATGTATAGCTGTTGTTATCTTGTGGGACTTAGTACATAATTTTATTTTTTCTCTTTGTACCATCGGGGTAACGCATATCTAATCAATTTGAAAACAAAATCCCGTGCACACGATATTTTTTTTTCGTAGGTAAGCGATACTACAGCGGCCGAGCGCTGCAAGCAAGAATAGTCCTTACAGTGTACTGATATGCGTTTCTTCGATATTACATACCTATAGTGTCTAATATTTCTGAAAGATTGGTTAATGGTTTATCGGTATATTACCATGCTACTAAAACTAAATTACCTGGCAACTCTAGATGACTATTTCGTTTCATTTCAAGCATTTTATAACAATTTTTTTCTTATAGTTTTGTAGTGATAAGTGATAAATAAAATAAAATATTTGAGCTGTTAAAAAATACTAAGCAAAATATATATATTTGAGAAGTATATTGCTACGTTATAGTGTCATCAAGACAATTTAACCAATCAATTTAAGGAATATCTATGAGTAGAACGTAACGCTGTCATATTTACAAATTCATTCGTTTCGGTAAAAATTCCTTGTGAAACTGAGTAAGAAAAATATAATAAAAATGTCTTCAGGAGTGACGAGACGGCAAATTCTATCAATGTACAAGTTGCTCCTGAGAGAAGCTGACAAGTTTTCCAATTATAACTTCAGGTAAACTCTAAATTAATTTAAATTACATAACCTCACTTGGCACAAAAAATAATAAGGTTACCGAGGTGCTAATTAAGTAAGCTAGAAAAACGTGAATAACAACACGCGATACAATATTCAAATATCTTTACACATGCACAGTCCCATGACCAGATAAATATTTCATCATCATGTCATGACATGTAATGTTTACTGACCAAAAACACTAACGATGAAGCTAGAAAACACGGCCTATAGACCACAAGCTGCAAATTTTAAGTATTTATATTGTATGGTTGTACCCCTCTTAACATGAAGATGACAATCTAAATAGAGTCGGCCCAGAATTTGACTAGGAGTTTAACAACTGTAGTAGCATCCATCAATTCCTGTAACGTGCAGCAGGACACGCTGGACACGATATTAAGTGTCCCATTGTTTGTAGAACAGCACCATATTTACACTCCAGGACGGAGTCATCGTGTGAATCTCCACCAGAACAGTACCTGTTCCTTGTTTGGTAAACCTGGGTCCAGAATCTATTTAACCTAACAAATATCGTATGAAAAAGCAATTGTTCATAAGGAAAATAGTCTCGAACTTTTTGTCGGAAGATACCTTACATCAGACGCACTAAAGGAGCCATTTTTGTAAGATAACAGCCGGACGGGTCAATCTCATGTAACAGGGGACGAGCCTATTGAAGTCGACCAGGCACAAATCCATGCTGCTACTGACAAATTCTAATAGGAAAAACACAATAACATTCCAATCTGAGAATCCAAGCCAGGACCTCATGCTCATCAGTACTGCCTGCGACCATTAGACTAACAAGACAATGAATACTATGTAGTTTTGCATTATCTCCTTTTGAAGAAGTACATAATATAACTAGGAAAAATCAACGAGTATTCTTTCAAGAATAGACCTTGTGTTATTCTAACATACATACATAAACACATGCGTTCTTCCCATGGGGGTAGGCAGAAACTATAGGATGCCGCCTGCTACGCTCCTTATATACTCCTTTTGTTTAGTTTACGTTCATACACGCAGGACGGTTGCGAGTACTACCCACCTGACTTTTCTGACGAACATCACCATTTAGGTCTCCTAGGGCATCCTGGCGTTTCATATCTGCTTTGTAAATTTCTATTGTAAGTCGCCTTTCATTCATCGTCTCAAAATGAACAAACCATCTAAACGTAATCTTTTAAATTTTTTATCACGACATCTTCTTTAAAACTGCATGTGTTATCATCATGATGGCATAATATTTGTTTTGATATTGATAACGTTATCAAAAAATGTTTTTAAGTAATTTGAGGTCAAATTAACACCAATTCCAAGGTTCTGATAACCTTTTTTATTAGTTTGACCTCTAAATTTTTTATCTATTGTTTACATACATACAAATAAATAAAATTGAAGTGTGTTTGAAATGTCGAAATAACAGATTTGTAGTAAATGCATGTAAAAGTATAGTAAATGCCTATTTGATCTCTAGAACCAAGTTTGTGCTAGCTATCATCAATCAGTCATTTTAAAACAGCGTTATTTAATTCAAATTACATTCTATTCTGTGAACGAATACCTAAACTTTAAAGATTCACATTGACATTTTACTACATATTATAATTTGACAAATGATTGACATTCTTATTTTTAATATAACTATAGTACCGGGGCGATCGAGCTCTGCTCGAGTGAAAATACGCAGAAAACGAATTTTCCCAGATATGAGACCTAGCTAGATCGATTTTACGCTCCCATGAACCCCTATATTGCAACTTTAATCGAAATTGTTAGAGCCGTTTTCGAGGATGTGATTACAAATATATATACAAATATTGTTCATTTAATAGTATAGGATAGGATTACTATGATGTATGTACCAATTTTATTAGCTTCATTCATCTATTTAATTAATGTAATTTTGCATGCTTGTTTTAGCGAATTGTTTTAGAAACTAAAAAACATCCGACTATCTGTAATGTATGTACTACAATTCTTGCAAATAAATTTCATGCCATTTCAACTATAACTACAATTATGTATTTCATATTTTATCTATAATTTTCAGGGCCTATGCAATGAGAAGAGTAAAAGATGGATTTAGAGACAACAAGACGCTGACCGAACCAAAACAAATTCAGAAACAATACGACTTTGCTCTGGAAAACCTGACTATTATAAGGAGACAGGTATGTACAAAATCTTAACGAGTATCCTAAAGAAGTAAAATTGTTTGTTTGTAAAAAGTAATCTCTGAAAGTACTGATTCGATTACCAAAAAAAATCTCACTGATAGAAAGCAACACTATTGCCGAGTGCCATTTCATATGTATTAATATCTTTACCCACCCTACCTACTTATCTACCTACCCTACATACCCACCCTACCTACCCTACCTACCTATCTACTTACCTACCTACCCTACCCATACAGGGTGTCAGGGACGTCGACGCGAAAACTGAAACCATGGATTCAGTACATGATTCTGAACTGCGTTGCAATTTTTCGTCGGTTATTAAAAAAAAATCTGCTGTTTCATAGAAAAATGCAATACCTAAGCAGTCAAAATGTATGGAACAGCTGTTTTTTTTTTTTAAATAACCGACGAAAAATTTCAACGCAGGGGGGTTCAGAATCATGTACTGAATCCATGGTTTCAGTTTTCGCGTCGATGTCCCTGACACCCCATAAAAGAATTTAAAATAAAGAAATTAACGTTTTCTTACGTTTTTTGCAATTTGCAGGTCAGTATTAGGTTGTATGTTGATCTAAATATGGTTCGCGGCCGTATCAAATATGGATTTAAAGAATTATAATCATAAAAATCATCAATACAACTCTCTGACTTCATATTACCCTATTGAATGTCTATTTCTTGAAATCATTACATTTCATGCCAATTTTTAGTTAAGGAGTTGTATTGCTGATTCTTATTATTATAGCCATATATAATGTTACGGCCGCGAATCATATTTTAATCAACATACAATCTGACACTGACCTGCAAATTGCAAAAAACGTAAGAAAATTTGAATTTCGCGGGGTACCTTAGTGCATCCCCCTTAAAAATATGGGAACTGCCCCTCAGCTCTGCGCTGATCTCAAGACAACAAATAAAATTGCTTTAAAAAACGTAGAGACACTTTCGAATTTATTTCGTACAATCAATCTGCCTAGCCTTTTCCCAACTATGTTGGGGTCGGCTTCCAGTCCAACCGGATGCAGCTGAATACCCATATTTTACATGGAGCAGACTGCCTATCTGACCTTCACAATCCAGTAACTGGGTAATACGATACCCCTTGGTAAGACTGGTTGTTAGACTTCTGATGATCAGTAACGACTGTCGAAAGATTCGCGAATGACAGCCGGGACCAACGGCTTAACGTGCTTTCCGAGGCACGGAGGAGTCTCGGTATGTAAAGATGGTCACCCATCCACGGACCAACCCCGACAAGCGTAGCTTAACCTGATGGATTGATCTGTGCGACTGTTATTACTTAGCTACAAGCTCCTCGAATTTATTTCGTACGTATTTTCAAAATAATGATGTTTTTTTTTTTTTTTTTTTTTCAGATAATTGTGGGCGATTTATACCGGACTGACAAACTAGTTATTGAGAACAAACAATAAACGACACTTCTACAATTTCATAAAAAGGCAACATCACAAGGAATTCACCACAGGCTGCTGATTTGAGAAGTAAAATTTGTTCCAAGTCTTCTCAACTTTGTTACGAAATAGAATAGTGTTTTTGCAGCGATACAAACGCGCGACTTCATCGCGATACTAGCGGCAAAAGAAGCATGGTTAAGATACTGAACGGAGGCTATATCGCTGCAAAAATTCGCCGTGTATAATCACCCTAACATATGATTTATGCTAGATACGACAGAGGTACAGATGCAAAAAGCTACATGAGCAGTAAACACGTGGCATTTTGCGTCCAAGAGAATTTGTACCTCGTCCAAGTAAGAGCTAAACACGCGGCCGTAAATATGGCATAGAGTTTTAGAAAAAGTTTAGTCTTTGTAGAGCGTTGTGTGACAGACTCGTAACACTGTTTGTCCATTATCATCGCCAACGGAACGTCAACGAGAAACAAGTAGGGACACGGTATCGAATATAAAGTATTGATACTGTACTCATGAGTTGTATCGAAAAAAAAAATATCGTACTCATAAAAGTAAGCATCTATACTTCAAGGTATCGAGTACTTTACTTACGGCCTAATGCGCATAGAGCATAGGTCAATATCAGTCAGTAAATAATGTCAGTTTAATTTCAGTAGGGCAGGACATGAAAAAACAAATGACAACGGTGAACGAGTGAGTGAATGAGTGATTGATTAGTGTAGTAAATTAATGAAGGAAAGGTTAGGAATTTAACTGTGAACGGAAGGAACGATTTCGAGCATAGATCGATGTAATGTTTTAGAAAGTTCAGAACGAGTGAACTAGATGGCGTTGCCATAACCATAAACATAAGCCGTAAGGTCGCAATATTCGATACGATACCTGCCAAAAAGTACTCATTGAGTAAAAGTATCGAATGCAAAGTATCGAGTACAAAAGTATCGGTATCGAATGGAAATGTACTCGATACCTCAAAGTATCGATACTTTTTTCGTGTCCCTAGAAACAAGATTATTCGATCCGAACATGACGTCGCGTTGACGGACGTGCGGTGGACTCGCGGCCATAGTAAATGTATGTATCGCTACTTCGGCGCTGTCATCTCGTTCTCGTCGACGTGGCAGTGGACTAACGGCCTTAATCTCGATGTGTCATATGAATACCCGGGTTGTATTATTAATGTACGTTTTGCATCTCGCTGTTTCTGCCATTACTTTATCGTTTAAAGTACCCGCACTTTCGCATATTTTATAATATTCATGTTCTCACTTAAGAGCGTGCATTCTGAAAGTGGGCAACGTCGCAAATAGATCGTTTTGATTTATTTGGCAATATTATTGTATGGAAATATGAAATATGGCTGACAAGTGAACTTAAATATATATTATGAAATGCAATAATTAATATCGTAACAACGAATATTTAGTTTTAGATGTAAATGAAGTATTTGGAAACTTTCCAAATGCCTTTTTACACCTAAAACGGTTACAACATCAAATTCAGTGTTATAATTGCAATTCATTATTAATATTCTAGTTCGCTTGTTAGCGATATTTCAAATTTCCATACAGTAATATTGCCAAATAAAATCAAATAGGTTAATATTTGACAGCTATTGCGACAGATAATTAATTCAGGCGTGATCTTGCGGAAATCCATTACAAAATATAATAAACGTATATATATTTAGTAACCTATTCCGCTTAACTATTCCTAAAGAGCCATAAAAACTCGGTAAGAAATCGACACGTGTTTAACCTATCAACGAGGCATCCTCAGGATGACGATTGACTTGTCGCGAACTTGAACACGACGTGTTGCCACGCCGAGCGCCGGACGCAGAGACGCGAGCTATTGCGACGTTTCCAACTTTAAGAATAAACGCTCTTAAAAATGTCCATAAAAAATGGTAACATCCATATTTTTATTGCCTCTCTCTACTCTACGTAACCGCACGCTTGTGATCCCCGAAGGGACAGTAGATATTTAAATAGTACACATTTCGCTAGTTATGTTTAAGTCCCATGTAATAGGGGGCAAACCCAACTCAAATATTAATGTATACGCTATTCCAAAGGAATTTAATTTTTTCGTTCGTCATTGTTTTGTAATAATTTAAGTATATAATACCTCAAATTCGTATCCGCCGTTATATCGAAAATACTGCAGCATTCGTTTTGGTAATAAATATATATTTATTATAATAGTAACTTAAAATTAATCCTCAACTTTACAGTTGAGGATTAATTTTAAGTTACTATGTTTGACGAAAACACGATTCCGTAAACTTTTCTTGACAGAAAAAAAATACAAAGTTACATAGCATAATAACTGAACTAAATATAAACCAGATGCTGCTTTTTTTAAATTTTATTATTTTCACCGTAAAAACAAATTACCTAAACTATCGGCGCCTTGGAGCCTTCTCCCCGCCGCTCAGCCTCGCTCTCACTCAGCCTGCGAGCAATAGTGTGCAAGCGAGATAAAGAATGAATTTGAGCTGAGATATTATGGACTCTTAACTGTAAAGATGATAAAATATGGTATTACAGATTTTAGAAATAAACTAAAGACATAATATTTTAGATTTTTAAGATAACTGCTCTTAAGACATACCATAAACTTATTTCGTGAGATTGTCATGAGGGTTTTCATGAAAATTCACACCACCAGTTGGCGCCACTTTGACAAGAGGTCTTCTATTACGACAATGAATATAGGTCACGACTGAAGAAAAAAGCGCTTTGACAGTTTTGACAGGCGCCCAGACCCGACATCTCAGTGCCGCCACCTAGTAAACGTCATTTCAGAAAATCCTCATTATTAATACAAGCTTTTATTATTTATGGGTCAAATCTTGCAATCCAATTTAATCCAACTTTCTCTTGACATATCAAGTTGAAACTTTTTACACCTGTTTCGTTCCGATGACAATACATTTATTCGGTGGAGATGACCTGATGCTGCAGCCAGGATCGTCTCCACATAAAATAACTCTTTAACGGTTACTGGTATCGTCTTGAAATTTGGTAAATACGTTGAGAATGGATAATACTAGTCTATTATTGTCTCACTGCTGGGCCAAGACCTCTTCTGATATAGAGAAGGCACGAACATTGATCATCACGCTTGCTCAAGACGGGTTGACGATTTCAGACTTCCTTCACCGATGTCAATAATATCCAAGATAAACTCAGAAAGTACATATGAATTAAAAAAGTCACATTGGTACTTGCCCGTATTTTAACCCACAACCTCGTGTATAAGAGGCGAGACTTTAAACACTAGGCCATCACGATATATTGGATAGTAAAGCATCATTCCACTGCTGCGTAGGATGTGAGAGGTTACGCACGTTAGAGATAGTGGCATCCACGAAGACGCGCCCCTGGTCTTCTTCCTAATCGCTTACAGTACAAGCAGTACCGGTTTTAGCAATATCGGCGCCCCAGGCGAGATTTCTGTGGCGCCCCTCGCTGCTCTTGGAGAGTAGAGGGGCGAATTTTTTTGCTTCTGTTCTAGTTTGCAGAATAGGAAAATATAGGATGCTAAATCGAACGAAGCGAGCTCAAAAATTTAAGTACCCCGCCACGGAAAACTTAGGATTTCTTTTATGTAGAAAAGGTAAAGAGTTCAGACTTCAGAGAACGCAGGGTGCAAGAGCGAGCTCCAATTTTTTTAGCACCCCGCTGCGTCTTTTCTTTGGTCCATTCATATACAAATAGTACCTAAACTTTGTCGAATTGTACAGAAAACTTAGAGAAAAACATAACCCTGTCTTTGCTGTCCCCCAGTCGGGTAAAAAAAGAGTTAAATAACAGTGGTTCGCGTTGGACGCCCCTTCATGTCTGGCGCTTTGGGCTGAGTGAGAGGATACAAAGGGGCGCCCGCGGCGCCACTTTGTATCCGGCGCCCTGGGCGGTCGCCCAACCCCAACGCCGCTACTGAGTACAAGTGTGCAACATACTGCTATAGCCTATGAGTGGGTAATTAGTAAACACTACTAATTACCCACTCATAGGTATTTAGTGTGTATTGACAATTCTAATGCTAGCCACACACGTAACGATTTACTTGCGCAAATTTCCTTGACTTGGACACTGCTCAAGTATGCTTGTAACGATATTATTTCTGTTGAGTGATTGTCCAGGTGTGTTGTGCTGATACAAAAATTCTACTGAAACTTGAACGCATACCCCATAGACGCTCAAGCAAATTTGCACAACCTTGGAATCGAAAATTGAAAATCACACATGCCTAGAAGTTTGCGCAAATTCCTTGCGCAAATTTAGGCTTGCGCAAGCAAATCGTTACGTGTGTGGCTACCATAAAACACAAGCGGTAAGTTGCACACTTGTACTGTAAGCGATTAGAAAGCAGAGTAGGGCGCGTCTTCGTGGGTGGCACTATCTGTAGCTGCGCGGTTCATTTGTCTATCAGCCACGCATCTGCACGCACGTAGCATGGCCGTGGGTCGCAGTGGACGATACCGCCTACGCCCTACATATTCATATAAAGCGAAATTATTAAGTACGCGTGCGCCGTAATGATGACCTGCAACATTTTAATAAAAGATTGTATAATTTTTTTTTTTTCAATTTTAAGGTGCAATTCCGAAGACGACGGCAGCGGCAGTGTAGCGCGACCGCAACGACAGACCACAGCGACACTACTAGTTTCTATGTAAACGCTACCATTGCGGTCGAGCAGCGACTGCAGACGGTATATTAGTAGTGCTGTTACAAAACTAGAAGAAAAGTGCCGCTGCCGTAGTAGATATACAACGTGTAACGTTAAATGCTCAAAATCTGAAAATAGTTTGATCAGAATAATGAGCAGAATCAATTGAACCACTTTTTAAAATAGATCACATTTTTCAAAAAATCTTCATTAAAAACGTTGCCGTGTCCATTTATTAATAGGTCAAGCCATCACATGCGCAAACCCGCCAAAATAGGTAAACAAACACAAATTGTTGTCGACCAATTTAAACTTTCTCATACGCGGGATAATAATAGCTTTTATCTCAATGCAAATACGAATCTTACGAACTAAAACAGCACATAAAACCTTTACAATTTTTTTTATGATTTTTTTTCTCTTTGAAATAGGTCAATTGAATTAAAAATCAGTTGGGGTGTCTGAGGTTTTGCGCATTTAACGTTACATGTTGTATATTTATGACATCGCGTTCGGAATGAAAACCGCAGCGGCACTGTCGCTTGCGGTTACTGTAAACCCAACACCGCTGTTGTCGCTTTTGAAAGTGTACTTTCATCATTTTTGTTGTATGGTCGCCCAATTATACAGCATGTATCAGAAAGGTGTGATCAAATTTAAGAGTGGTGTGGTGTGGTGTTTTCTTCATGGGACCAATATTGTAATCGTGAGAAAATTATCAGCTCTTCCATACAAAACTTTACGCACTCGACCCAAATGTATGGGACACCTGAAATATTTGATGTGTAAACACCTTTCTACTCTCTTTCCTGCAATCAAAATCAAAATCTAAAAAGATTAAATAATCAAATCTGTGGGAGTGATGTCGTGAAAAGGGACGGAAGTGTGTTACAGGAAGCCGGGGAAGCGCGCGCTATTTGATTTGACCAATGAGCGAGCGCGGTGCTATCGTTGGCCGTCAGAAACAACATTGACGAGGCCCCGCCCCTTTAATGTTGCTATACCAAGGTGAGACGTCAGATATTACACATTATGCGACCACTGTAAGGCTGCGTCTCCACCAGAGATGTGCGAGGATGCGTAGCGAGGGATGTGTTTGTTAAGAACCAATAGAATCGCTTTAAAAACCTAGCCTCGCTCAGCGTAGCTCCGGTGGAAACGGCTTAGCGGTGCGAGGTTTTTGTACGTACAAAACAAGAGAGGGATGTGTGCGAGAGATGTGTGCGAGGGATGTGTGTTAGTTATAGACGCGAGTGAGAAATCGTATCTGAAAAGTCAAATAATTTATTTCAATTAGGCACCTAAAAGGCCCTTGAACGACAAAATTTACAAAAAATAGAATTGATTCTAGTCGCCCCTTCCAAAAGGTAGTTTTCGTATGGAGAAGAATGGGCAAGAAACTCCACCGTTACTCTTAAAATGTTTTACAATATTTTGAATACATTAATTATGTAATGATATATAGTTATTAGCAACCAGTTTGATTTTGTCTAGACTCTAAATTGTCCTATGGAGCTAGACCAGCATGCTTCCAAGCATTCTTATCTAGGATATAATCCTCTAATTTGTAATATGCTTGTTTACAAAGAGTACTTTTAATATGAGCCCGCTACACACCCTCGCACCGCTCAGCGGCCTAGCACATCTCTGCTGGAAACGCAGCCTCAGGTTCACTGGTTTTTTTGTGATTACAATGTTAAATCCATGGACAAGGTTGTTCAGTGTAATGGTCTATCCCACACCTACCAAACCTTTCTGATACAGTACATCCGAAAATTCTAAGTTGGATTATATTCAGCACAATTTGAGTAGATGTTTGAAAAATGTCTGTTTGAATATTCTCATAAAATTCTATGTTAAATACAATGGATTTCTGAATATTTGTAATAATTACGTTATAAGAGTTATTATTAGTTTTTAGTGTAAATAAATTTATGTTGAGAATTCGCTGTTTTTATTTTACTTTTCCTTTACATAATACCTAACATATTATCACGCCAGGGTTTGGCAGAGGTGTGAGAACCACTTTTAGGCAGTTATTTGTCTGTTTATGTACTTGTGGCAGCATCTATATCGCCACATGCATACTACGCATCACACTGACGTCACCCGAAATTCTGCATCGCGCAAGCAGTGTTTAGAATCAGAATCAGAATAATTTATTTTGCAATGAATGTGGGTACAAAATCAGATGTTAACATTGTAAAAGCAGTTCCAACACACGCTACCATACGGCATACAAAAATTAAAAAAATAAATAAATTATATCTACAAATTGTACAACCAAATAAACAAAAATTAAAAAGTACATTTATGTGGATCGGCAGCCTTCCTACATAAACCAAAAAAAAAAAAAATACAACAATCTTAATTTTATATTTTACAAATGATTATAGTACCTATTGATTATTTTACTTACATTAACAAAAACAAAAAAAAAAAAAAAAAGAAAAGCAAAAATAACAAAACATGTAATGAAACTTGAAATAAAAATAACATTATAAACTTTTATCATTCAAAAAATCTTGTACAGAATAATAACATTTATCTATTAATAAGGATGTTAGTCTCTTTTTAAATAGGTACACGTAATGATGCTTCTTTGTAGGCATGAGGTATTTTATTATAGATGACGGGCCCCATTGATAGTAAGCTCTTTCTTAATAGTGCTGTTTTGTGCCTACCAGTAAACATTAGATTTTTATATTGCGATCTAAGAGATCCCGGACGTGTTCTAATATCGTCCATTAGGGTAAAAAGGTGTATGTTTGTTCTAAAAAATATTACAACTTCAAGTATATACAAAGATGGAAAGGTGAGTAGTTTAAGAGACTTGAAAACAGGTGCACAACTGTCGCCGCGCACTTTACCGCGCGATAGGCATATCGTCGCTCGGCATCCAATACCACGAATGTGACATATTAGGCGAAAGTCATGTTTAAATGCAGGATCACGTATTTGAACGTGTAGAATGAAATAAAACAAAATCTGATTGTCGTCAAAAATGTCATATTCGCGGTATTGGATGCCGAGCGACGATATACAGGGTGGATTTTTGAGAAGGCGCAGTAAGGGCAGCTACCTTACGGCTAAGCGTATGCTGAGGTGCAGGGGGCCTACCACCAGCTCATAAGCAGTATTATTTTAATAATAGTTCAGTGGGAGAAAGAGATAGAGCCATACGTCCTGTAGAGCTTCATCTCTTTCCCACACTGAAGTAATATTAAAATAATACTGCTTTATGAGCTGGTGGTAGGCCTCCAGGTCCACGCAGCGCAGGGCAGAGCAGATTTTGTAATGCATGAATGTACTGACAGCTGCGTACGCTGCGGCGCAGGCACGTGTGACGCAGACATATGTCTGACCTGCTCTGCGTCTCGTAGAGCCGGCACAGATTTCTGCGCGACGCGTGCAGATTGTTACTTGTTTTTTTATCACCGATTCATAATTTTGTTTCAAATGACAGATTGTACTAGCTAGGACGCGAATGTGTCTGTGTAGCTGCGTCGCAGCATGCGCTCGCGGCCTATGCCTGCGTCGCCTGCCCTACCCTGCAAAATCTGTACTGTGCTGTGCTGCGCCACCTGCGTCTCAGCACACGCTTAGCCTAACCGTTGTAGTTACAGGAAAGCGGTCTTAGGAGACTGTCCTTAACTTTTTGAGACATTTTGATCTGCATTCACAGATTTTGAAAAAAATTTACAGTCAGCAAGAAAATAGGCAGTTTTCTCAAAAACTTTTTTTGATCCCAGTCGATCCTGATTCTTATAAAAGGCTCGTGCAAACTGGCGCGACTTGTCGCGCGCGCCACTCCGCGATTTCTGTACTCTCGAGATGTTGCGACGCCCTCGCAAGGGGGCGTGGCGAGCGGGGTCAGGGCGTAGCCCCTCGCCCGCGGAGGCTTTACTGTGGCCCGCCAATGCGGGCCCCTCATTTTGTATGCCTTATGCGGCTATGGTAGTGAGTGCGGGGTTAAGTCTCGCACTCGTGTTGCGATTACTGTACTGTAAGCTGTAAATACCTAGGTACTTTAGTAAGGAGCGGAGCGGAGTGAGGCGGGTCTTTGTGGATGGCACTATCTTTACGCTTCTTACTTTTAATCCTGGATATCTTCTAAACAACATGTAAAAAAAACCCTGTGCGATCCGTGAGGGTGTTGTTAGGTATCGTACTGAGAATCTATTTATGTGGTAATATTCAGGAAAAAAGAAAAAGAAAATTCGCCGCATTTGTTTAAATGGGGAATTTTACCGGGTTATTACATGGGGCCTCATCTAAACGATGGAGAGCAGTGGTAACGGTCGCGACTTACGAGTTGTAGGTCGTAAGTTCGAACCCAGACAGGCGCTTTACTTTGTGTAAATTATTTCATCACTACTGCTCTCAAAACGGTGAAGGAAAACATCGTGAGGAAACCGGCATGTCGTAGAACCGAAAATTCGATGACATGTGACATCTACCAACCCGCACTGGGCCCGCGTGGTGGATTACGGCCCACTCCCTCTCACAGAGAGGAGGCCTGTGTCCCAGCAGTGGGAACATTATAGGCTGATGATGATGATAATTACATGGGGCGCGGGCGGCCATCGTTTAGCGGGTGTCTACAATCATAACTTAAGACCCCTGTTAAAAATTTGCTAATTTTTAATGGATTTAGAGTAATTTTGGTACAAAAAAAAGTGAATTTTAAATAGCAATGTCTTTTTATTTTCAATAATAATAAAAAAAAATTACACATTGTATAACTAGCAGACGTCACGCGCGGTTTCACCCGCGTAGTTCCCGTTCCCGTGGGAGTACGGGGATAAAATATAGCCTATGTTACTCGCTGATTATGTAGCTATCCATTGCTGAAAGAATTTTTCAAATCAGTCCAGTAGTTTTTAAGTTTATTCAAAATTCAAAAGTCATTTATTCAAATTAGGTTGAGAATCAGCACTTTTTCAACGTCAAAATTACATAAGACAGTCCCCCAAAACGCCCACCCTTCACCACTTCCTAGTGCCTTTCGCTGGGAAGAAGAAGTGGCGCAACAAACTTCCCAGCAGCATAGCTGTCTGTTCAAGTAAAAAAAAATATATATTCTATTCAAAATAATTTACATTACGCAACACAAAACATAATTTAAATGATAAATTATTGGCCATATGTCAGCTAGCACACGCCAATATACCAACCAAAAAAATTACTCAAGCAGAAATAAAAACTAAACGTAAACAGAACTAAATATCTAAATAAAAGCCTCCAGGCATAAAGGGCGTGCCCGCTTACATAAAGCTATTTAAAGCTGTAATTGGAAGTTATAAATGATAAACTAGGACCATCGATGTAAAAATAAATAAACAGTTAATTACTAGTTACAATAACAAAACCATGATCAGCAAGACGACCAGTCACCACAAGCAGCACCCGTTCACGAGCATAACGCAAAGATCAGCCACTACCCCCCTCGCCATATTTGAGGGAAGGAGGCAACCCGACCCCCGACGCTACCGCAAGCAGTGACATCTAAGGGAGCATGACGAACTTGCTGCCGGTTGCTCAGGCAAAAAATAAAAAATAATGATCAATTGTCGAGGTCGCTAGCTAACCACAAATTGCAATATAACTCATAACAAAACATTGTAATGAGTAGATCAAGTCAACAATAAAATAAATTGACTCATAAACAATAAAAAATAAAAATTGACTTATAAATTCAAATAAAATAAACAATTATGTAACTGTCAGTAGGTAAACTAATTCTGGAGATTCGTTACATACAAACATACAAATCTTTCCTCTTTATAATATTAGTATAGATAATATAAAAAATTGAAATGATGTTCATTAGTAGCACATCACTTCAGAATGGCTGGACCGATTTGGCAATGTTTTCCAAATCAGCACCCTATTGCGTCAATTACAATCTGGATGGGCTTTTCTCAAGGTTCGATATTGAGTCCATTCCTCTTTTTAGTTTATATTAATGATTTACCCCAATTACTTCAAAATCAACCGAAGATGGTGTTATTTGCAGATGACACATCATTGATCTTTAAAATAGACTGAAGGTCACAAAATCTTGACGACTCTATTCTTCAGGTCCAAGATTGGTTTACGGTAAATAATTTGGTACTAAATGAGAAAAAAACCAAATGCATTAGATTTAAATGACCGAATGTTAGAAGTAGTGAATGTGACATCATATTGAATGGAGAAAAAACAAACGACTTCCAAAAAAAAAACACTACAAAGTGAAAAATAACTTTAATTTCGGAAGTCGGTGTCTTGGGTTTTGTGTTTTCGTTTTTTGCCACCGACTTCCGAAATTAAAGTTATTTTTCACTTTGTAGTGTTTTTTTTTGGAAGTCGGTCGTTTTTTTTTGTAAAAAGTTTTTATTTTTCACTTTTTAGTTGTGGTACCTACCCCACACACATTTCAATACCACTACCTGCTACCAATGACAGGAAGTTATCATATCATCTACATACTAAGTGGGAAAAAAAATACGTATTTTGTAGCTAACTCAAAAACTACCCAAGCAAAGATAATAAAATTTATATGGGATCAATTTGGGAGCATAACCTTTCAAACAAAAAAAAATTTCAAAATCGGTCCACAAATGACGGAGAAATCGCTGGAAATACATAAAAAAAAAAAAAAAAAAACAAACATACGCGTCGAACATATAACCTCCTCCTTTTTGGAAGTCGGTTAAAAAACTGGAATTTATTAATCAAACAGTTTTCCTAGGAATCACGCTAGACGAGAAATTACAATGGGGACCTCATGTAACATCTCTTGCGGGGCGGCTAAGCTCGTCCGCTGATGCTGTTAGAAATATAAGACAGTTAACAGATGTAGAAACCGCGTGTTTGGTATATTTTTGCTACTTTCACAGCATTATGTCGTATGGCATTTTACTATGGGGTCGGGCTGCTGACATTGAATCGATCTTTATTTTACAAACGAGAGCTGTCAGAGCCATTTATAATCTATGTCGTCGCGAATCTCTCAGGGAACTATTTAAAAAGATTAATATTATGACGGCACCTTGCCAATTCATATATGAAAATCCAATTCATAATTGAAATATTTTTTTTGACTTTGACTTTGAATCATTTTAAAAGATATTGCTTCGTATGTTCGAAAAATTTGTCTGCTCAACAACGTAAATAACGCAACGAATGTTGTAGAACTGTCAAAATGAAACGGATATGATTGATCGTGTGTTACTCAATTTTCACGGAAAGAAGAATTGGAAAAGTTTCCCGGGAAAATCTTCAAAACGGGAAAAACTGAACGTCCTTTTTTCTATGAGTTATTTAAATTTGGACAAGACAACGTCCGTTGGATCAGCTAGTTTGTATTAAAAATGCTGAAAAACAAATACTTAGACGAAGACAAAGTCTCCGTCAACAGATTACCTAATGGGATACATTGGACTTTATTTACAAATTCACGAGTTTTTCACACGCATCTTACGCACTTTGCCCGTGATCAAAGTTGTTTTACCACTTTTTAGAAGAAAACTAACCGGAAGCCGCTCTCTCGTAAACGTAAATACAAAACATTTGTATTGTTCTCGAACCAAAGTACAGCCACTATCAAAAGCGAAAAACGAATCCTAATATTGTATAGGGGGCCAGGCTAATACCGTTAGTCAGATCCCCACAGGCCGAAACAAGCCAAGCCAAGCCGGGCACGCCCGTGTAGGCATGGGAACCAACTGCTGCTGGCTACTGGTGTTACAGCAAGTGAACAAATACACTACTTAATAAAAAAACGTATAAAATACTTAGGTTGCCCGCGTGGAACCAATTTTTTCCCCCTTAAATAAATGTAGCCTAAGTAAAGTCCCATCAAAATCAGTTCAGCCGTTTCGGAGATTAGACGGAACAAAAAAACCGGCCAAGTGCGAGTCGAACTCGCGCACGAAGGGTTCGTACCATTATCTATAAAAACGGCAAAAAAATCACGTGTGTTTTATGGGAGCCCCCCTTAAAAAAATATTTTATTTTAATTTTATTATTTATTTTTAAAGTAAAAATACAACTGAGTATTTTGTGAATATTCCAAGTGCCTACCTGTTGCCTTTATTGATATCGAGCAAAATAGGGCAAAAAAATTGCGTTTGTTGTATGGGATATGGATTTTAGTATTTGTTGTTATAGCGGCAACAGAAATACATAATTTGTGAAAATTTCAACTGTCTAGCTATCGCGGTTCTTGAGATACAGCTTGTTGACAGACAGACGGACGGACAGACAGCGAAGTCTTAGTAATAGGGTCCCGTTTTTGCCCTTTTGGTACGGAACCCTAAAAACGGCATCTCGGCATAAAAACCAACTACAAGAAGAAAGAAAGCCGGTACAAACAGACAGACAGACGAAAATAAAAAAAATGTTTTTTTTTAGGTACCGTATTTCATAAGCATTTAGTACAAAAGCTGTTGTTATTTTGACAGCACAAACAGACACTTCAATTATTTGTATTGTATAGATTTTTCTAGATTTTTGAAGTGAAAACCTCTTTAGGCGCGTTGGGCATTTTTAAGATGGAAAAAAACAATTGAACTCGCGACACCGTTACCGACACCTCATTTTTGTAAACGCGATTGTGCTTTTATTTTTATTATGTTACGGATCAATGTTCCATGCAAGTATTTTTACTTTAAAGGTTTTGAAAGATTTTTTTTTTTTGTAAACGAGTTTGTGCTCTTTATTTAGAAAAGGTTGTATACAAGGTTGTGTACCAATGTTCTATACAAGTATTTTTCTTCCACCAAGGCAATCTTGTTCAAGTTTTCACTTCTGTCGGCACTCCCGGAGTGCCACCACCTTTTTTTTTATAGAGAAAAAGAGTTGTAGTTGAGTACTTTTATTTAACAGCTGTGATCCACTGTCCACTTCTCCATTATACGATTAATTGACCCATAAAATGCATCTACAAAAAAAACGCTCGCGACTAACGGATCTGAAAAAGACCGAAACAGTACAACTTTTCTTTTTTTTCCTTTGGTCGTATCTGCTTCACTGTACTGCCTTCAAGGCATAGCAGTTACAAACGGTCGGTCATTTGAACACATTGCGTTCGTTGGGCAGTCAATGTGCCTGTTTAAAACATGATTATATTAATTCTGGGGCTTCTGGCCGCGGTCTCTGCTGGTTCTACCTCGGAAAATAAGGACTCGTACAAGAATCAATGTAAGATATTATCTTTTATATTAATTTAAATCTGAAGACTTGGAAATGTTGTTATTTAATAACACATAACATATACACATTGATTATTAAGTAAAGGTACCTAATTAGTTTTACAGAATAATTTGTAAATGCAATATGTTTTCTTAACGAAAATAAATGCTAGCCCTGTATTGCGAAATTTTCAATTGGGAATATGCAAGTTTATGAAGCATTGGTGGCTCAGTGGAAACGACCGCGATATGACGTGTAGGTAGGTTCGAACCTAGGCAGGCATTTTGCTTTGTGTACCTAAATTATTTCATCATTTTCATCACCACTGCTCTCAAAACGGTGAAGGAAAAAATCGTGAGAAAACTCGACATGTTATCCGAAATTCGAAGAAATGTGACATCCAAGCAACCCGTACAGTTGGCGCCGCGTGGTGGATTACGGCTACTCTTTCTCACAGAGAGGAGGCCTGTGTCCCAGCAGTGGGAAACATGATTATGCTATGTTATAATGAAGCTTATCAATACTTCTTGATTCTTTAATATTGCATTGCATTGAAGTTTTTGTTTTTTGGTTGTTTATAAAACGAAACGCAATCGCCATTGACATTTACCGTTTTAGAGACGTTAGGATTTACACAATCATCAGCTGTAGTTGAAGAACTTGGACGGGCTTGTGGCTAAGTAATAACAGCCACACGGGTCGATCGATCAGGTTAAGCTACGCTTGCCGCGGTTGGACCGTGGATGGGTGACCATCTTTCCCGGCTATCATTTGTAGATTTTTGACAGTCTTTACGGGTAGTTAGAAACCCAAAAGTCTTACAACCAGTCTTACCAAGGGGTATTGTATTACTTAGTAACTAGGTTGTGGAGGTCAGATAGACAGTGGCTCCATGTAAAATACTGGTATTCAGCTGCATCCGGTTAGAGTGGAAGCCGGCACCAACATAGTTGGGAAAAGGCAAGGCAAATGGAGATGAAAGCTGTAGTTGAAGAACCTAAAAGTTTTTATCGGTAGCCAATATGTTTTTGTAGATGAATAGATGAATTCGAATTTTTAATACGAGGTGGATACGACAACAAATATGAAACTGCATCTAATGCCGTTGCCAGTTTGCATACCAAAAATTAAGTCTAATATGTATATCTGATACTACTAAAACCCGATGCGGCTATACCTAGTTTTAGCCGGCTACAACTAGGTGTGGCCTTTAGCAGTTGGTTAAACTTGTCTAACTTGTTATGTGGTCACAGTTCTAACCTTTTTTTTTTTGTTCCGGGGTTGAAAATCCTCATGGATGTCCTCCGCCCTGGGGCAGGCGAAGGGGTCTGTCAGACTCCTACTGACTAAAAACCACCCCGGTGTTCCCTTCCCACACTTGGACTGGGGATTATGAGATCTAGTGCGCCTTCCATGATCCCCGACTGGTGCCGGCCCGCTTTTGCGGGCCACTTCATGCTCGCGGGGGGTGAGGTGAGACTCCCCCCGCGACGTCAAATAGAGGCGCGCGTGGAACACTACGCACCGCTACCTCGGGTCCTGCTGGATGGGGGGCGGCGGACGTCCCCAAGTCCGCCGTCCCTCCGGATCTGTTTACGGGGGCTGGAAGAGGGCGTCGTCCGCCCTCCGCCGACGCCCAGTCCGCCTGCTACGGATCAGGAGAGTGGTCTCAATCTCCCTCTCCCTTTCCGCAGCCTCCTTCTGCGAAACCACGGTTTCACAGAAGGAGATCACCGCATCCCACGACTCGGCGCTCCCGACCATCGAACAAGCGACAGCCGGCAGCGCCAGGTCGGCTCCGACTTCAGATACGAGGGCACGGCGCGGCTCCTCCCATGCGGTACACTCTGCTAGTGTATGCTGCGCCGTGTCCTCCCGACAGTGGGTGCAGTGATGGCACCGAGCGTCCGGCTCCCTGTTTATGCGACACAGGTACTTCCCGAAGCAGCCATGCCCCGAGAGCACCTGCGTCGCCCGAAACGACAGGGAACCGTGCCTCCTCCCGAGCCATTAGTCGAGCACTGGTCGGATCGCGTCGACGGTAGCGAGGCCGGCGGTAGGGCGCATAAGCCTGTCCCACCATTCCGTCACCAGGACCTCGCGGAGCTGAGACCGATGAAGCTCGATCTCACGCTGCATCGGTCCACCTCCCCGCGTTTGCGCCTCCTCGAGCCACTGGTGCAGTGAAGCGAGGGCTCTCGCTTCTAGATCCCAGGGCGGGGATCCGGCCAGTGCACAAGCCGCCTCGTAGGAGATCGTGCGATACCCCCTGATAGCCCTGACGGCCATCGCCCTCTGCGGTTTTCGCAGTATTGCGATGCTACCGGCCGTCAGGTCAGAAGCCCACACCGGGGCCCCGTACAGGGCCATGGATCGCACGATCTCCAAGTATAACCGCCTACAGGCGGTGCTCGGGCCCCCCAGATTGGGAAGCAGCGTCGACAGCGCACCCGCGGCGCCCATCAACTTGGGCGTCAGTTGTCGAAAGTGGGGGCCGAAGTCCCACCGGCTGTCGAGCACCAGTCCCAGGTACTTCATGGTGGACTCGACAGCAATTTGGACCCCCCCGACCACGACGTGTGATCCCGGCGGTAGCGCTCGCCGAGGGCCATGAAAGACCACGGCCTCCGACTTATTGAGAGCCACCTCCAGGCCCAAGCGTCGTATGTGACCCACCAACTGTGAGACCGCAGCCGTCGCCAGCAACGCTGCCTCCCTATACGAGCTCCCCCGGGCCGTAACCAGCGTGTCGTCCGCATAACACGTCAGGTCCACTCCCGGTTGGAGCTCGCCCCTCAGCACCCAGTCGTAACCGATGTTCCACAGGAGCGGGCCCACGACCGAGCCCTGTGGAACACCGCACGACATATCGCGCCGGCCCCCAGCGTCGCGTCCCCTGTAGGTGACACACCTTTCCGCTAAATAAGCCCCAACGATGTGGCGGAGATAGCGGGGCACCCTATGGTACCGCAATGCCTCCCGAATACAACTCCAGGGCAGGGTAATGAGTCACAGTTCAGTAGCAGTGGTTATTGTGTCACAGGGCAGTGAGAAAATGGTTGAAAGGTAAGTTAGGTTAGGTCACAGTTCTAACCTAACCTAACCTACCTTTCAACCATTTACATTTCCTACAATTAAATTTAACCAACTGCTACCGGCCGCACCGAGTTGTAGCCGGCTAAAACAAGATGTAGCCTCACTTCGGGTTTTAGCCGTGACGTATCCAATAGTTTAGTCACTACACTGGCGGACTAAAGGCAAAGGGGGGGTCCAAAACTCAGAAATACTTTTTAATGAAATCCTGAACAAGACCAAAATATGTTCAATATGTAAAAGGCAGTTTGTAGTTGTAGGGCCCTACGCATACTAAATACAAATACAGGATGAAAAATTCCCGGCTGGCCCAAGGATACCGCACGGTCTCTTGTCGGCGGCGAGCCTCCTAGCCGGATTACCGTCATGGGATCTGGAGGCAAAAGTCCTAGCGCACATCTAGAAGTGGCGCGAGAAGGCAAAACGTCGGGGCTTAACTCTGCTACCGCGAGAAATCACGGCACAGCGGACAGAGCTCCGGCGGGATCTCATGGCGTCATGGAGAGTGCGATTGTTGTAACCCAGTGCTGGGCACGCCACAATTGCGACGCCTTGGGCATCGGCAATCGCAGGCCGATTTCCGGCCACCGTAGGCGCGGGCACACATTTACACAGAGAATTCTATGAAAAAAGAGAATGTTGAGGTTGCAAGAGCGAGCGTAGCGAGCTCGACATTTTAGCACCCTAAGTTCATATTTAGCGTAGGGGACCCCCAACTACAAACTTTTACTGAAAATGTTTTGGTCTTGTTTGGGATTTGACTAAAAAGTAGTCGCGAGCGACCTTCGGCGCCCCCTAAGGCCCTGCGCCCGTGTGCGCTGCACACCCTGCACCATGGGTAAAGCCGGCTCTGATCGTACTAAATATTTAGATGTTCATTCAAAGATTGGCAAAGCTTATAGTGGGCCCATAACTACAACCTATTTAGTTTGTTTGAAAGAATCTCTTTTTTATTTTAGGTAGATGCTAGGATTTATTTGATATTTCGAAAATATTCTTATGCATTAGTATTGCCAGTTCTGTTCTGCCTGGCCTTTTCCCAACTATGTTGGGGTCGGCTTCCAGTCTAACCGGATGCAGCTGAATAACAGTATTTACAAGGAGCGACTGCCTATCTGACCTCCACAACCCAGTAACTGGTTAATACGAAACCCTTTGGTAAGATTGGTTGTCTGAGTTTCGGGCTTCTGATGACCCGCAACGACTGTCAAAAATCCACGAATGATAGCCGGGGCCAACGGCTTAACGTGCTTTCCGAGGCACGGAGGAGTCTCGGTATGTGAAGATGGTGTCCCATCCACGGACCAACCCCGGTAAGCGTAGCATGGATCGACCCGTGCAGCTGTTATTACTTAGCCAAGAGCTCTTCCATGCCTTAGTATTTGCCAGTGTTTTCATTTATTGTCGTATTGTAAGTTGTCTACAAATTGTATACGTATAATGTACAGGGTCAAATAATAATAGCTAGCAAAACTCAACCCAGCCTACACGAGATGACGCGTCATTAGCCTAGACGTGATGGGCATATCTTATGAAAAGATAATTAATTGATTCAGGCGTGACTTTGCGGAAATCCATTATAAAATACAATAGACGTGGATATACATATTTAGTAACTTGTTCCGCTTAGCTATTTCTAAAGAGCCACGGCGTGTTGCCACACCAAGCGCTGAGTGCACACTCAGCGCTTGATGTGGCAACACGCCGTGTTCGAGTTCGCAACAAGTCCATCGTCATCCTGAGGATGCCTCGTTGAGAGGTGAAACACGTGTCGATTTCTTTCAGGAGTTTTTTATGGCTCTTTAGAAATAGCTAAGCGGAACAAGTTACTAAATATATCCACGTCTATTGTATTTTATATCTTATGAAGATAAAACAACTGTATTTTTTCATGGGGTTTACTTATACATAGGTCCTTATAACTTTTTGATCAAAAACTGACTTGCATATTCCCTATTGTTTGCAGTTCACAATTCTGCTTCTGGTCATGCTGCGAAACACAAAGGGAAACACGAGAACTTCAGTTCAGAATGTAGATATTATCTTTATGTTTTTATTACTTATTTATTTATTTACTAAATTTTGCCCGCGGGAACGTACTACCCATACCGGGATTACATACCAAAGGCCTCCGCCTCGAATCTTGCGGGCAGCGGGAGCGGCGCGGGCAACGCAGACCCGTTCTCAAAACCAGGCGGGCAGATCGTGCGGCACTATAGCGGCGTAGTGTTTAAAGACTGCACAAGCCTTAAAGGCTTGTGCCGACCAGCGCGACACGCGACGCAACACAAAGGCACCGCCCGTCGCGCGACAAGCGGTGCCTTTGTGTCGCGTCGCGTGTCGCGCTGGTCTGCACAAGCCTTTATGTTGGAGGTTATGTCGTCGAGATATTTGTTTTTATTCGCGAATGAAATGTCTGAACAACGGCGACAACATCTTTTTGATTCAAATTTATTCCTAACGCTCGATTTTAAATTGCACAACACTGCAATGCAGACGCGCGGGCGGTCAGCGCTTGACTGGAGTGCACCGTTCGTTGCCCGCCGCAGCGCCGCTGACGCGCCGCTGTTTTCGAGGGCCGGTCCATTTGATTTTACGCATTAGATCCTGCCGCCAAGGCTCAGATACCGGTTAAATTTTCAAACCGTTATTATGTACTTGACGCAAAGCTTTTTATAAACCGGTTTTGGAGGAGTCTTTACATAAAGGTTTTTTTCGGATTAGACGGTTTAGAGCAATATTAACCGGTTTTTTGTTCAGATTTTATTCAGCGTGGCATCCTCACAAGTAATCACAAAATGCAACGTGTTTACCAACATGCCGGTCGTCGAATAAACCGGTTAATTTAGGTAAAAATAAAATTCTTAAAAACTTCACGTTCTTAATAGAAGTTCGGAGTAAAACCCAAATAAACCGGTATTTTTGAAACCGGTTCCGAGCCTTGCCTGCCGCTCCCGCGCTGCCGCGAGCGCCGCCCCGCTACCCGCAAGATTCGAGGCAGAGGCCTAATAGCCGAGGAAAAGGTCATTGACTCCTACCGCTGCGCCCGATTTTGAATCTGTGATATCTTTTAAACCATTCATTTAAATGAAATGATGTCAAAACATATTTTAATTTCTAAATTAAATGCTCAATTTAAGTAAAATAGTTTATTGGATATGGATTAATATAATGCCGGTCAAAAGAGCTTCGGAAATAACAATTAAATTTTTATCAAATTCTTAAAGATAAAAATGGTTATTGTGGGTCATCCTTAGAAGACAGACATATGCCATCGCGGACTTTTATGTTGAATTTTTTAAGATAAACAATACTGTAAAACATAAATTTTATGTAACTTTTACGATTTCCACGGCGCACGCCAATAAAGTTCCCAATCAGCATGATTTTTTCCGACAACTTCAACAATTAAACACTAAAACCTTCCACATGAATCATTCCGTCCATTTGTGAAAACCGTTTGAAAATGCGTTCGGTAATTTTTGAGTTTTTCGCGTTCAGACAGACAGACAGACAATCGCGGCGGGGGGGGGCTTTGTTTTATAATATGTAAGGATTGTATGGCCCCTGTAGGGTAAAAAGCTTCCTCCATCTTTTTCAATTTTTCATTATTTTTCTTTTTTTTTGTCTTGGGCAGTGTTTCCCAGCTGTTACGATATCATCACGATATCATCAACCTATCGTTTTTATTACTTAGTTAATCTTAAAATAGTGCGCTACGCAAGTTATTACCCTAATTTTATTTATAACGCACTCGGAATGACTCTCAATGGCTATCCCTTTCATTTATTTCACAAAAAAAAACTTTTTACAAAAAACAAACAACCGACTTCAAAAAAAAAAACACTACAAAGTGAATTGTTTTATTTTTTGTAAAACGTTTATATTTTTCACTTTTTAGTGTTGTGGTACCTACCCCACATAAATTCGAAAACCACTACCTGCTATGTAAATAATAGTGACAGGAAGTTATCATATCATCCACATACTAAGTGGGAAAAAATACGTATTATTGAAGCTAACTCAAAAACTATCCAAGTAAAGTTAATAAAATTTATAAGAGACCACCTCTGTAGTATGACCTACCAAACAAAAAGGAATCATCAAAATCAATTCATAATTGGCGGAGTAATCGCGTAACAAACATACAAAAAAAAAAAAAACAAACAGTCGAATTGAGAACCTCCTCCTTTTGGATGTCGGTTAAAAATCGAATGCCGTCGATACACCAATGGATATTGTTCAATGTGGGTTCAATGTCAAAATGAAAGCTATTGTCATTCCAAGTGTGTTACCACAGATTACATATACCTACTGTGTTACTAAACGCACTCTAAATCTCAAATAATTCCTATTTTGCTTTCTAAAAAATATGAACACTCTAATATAGGTAAATGAATGCGCCTCTTTTTGTTAATCTCAAATAATTCCTATTTTGGGGTCCTAGGATTACTAAATGGAATACCTTAGCCACAGTATAATAAAGTAACAGTATTATGTCTCGCAGTGGCGGATTTGCTGTCTTGGCCACCCTAGGCCCCAGGCCTTACTACAAGTAATAGTACCAGCCGCTCCTTTCTCAGCGCCCATCATATAAACTACATAATGAATTTACTTTATTGCCAACTTTTATCGTTAGTTACCTAACTATAATAAGCTGCTGGTTTATAATATAAGCGCTGTTGTCTGAGATACAGATATTTATTTATCTAGTTCAGGCACAGATGTCTTGTCGAATTTGTGTTAGTATAAGATCCTTAAGATATGTTTTTATTTATGATGTACTATATAACTTGAATTTGAAATAAATTATTAAATTAAATTAAGATAATTAATTGATTCAGGCGTGACCTTGCGGAAATCCATTATAAAATACAATAGACGTGGATATATTTAGTAACTTGTTCCGCTTAGCTATTTCTAAAGAGCCATAAAAAACTCTTGAAAGAAATCGACACGTGTTTCACCTCTCAACGAGGCATCCTCACGATGACGATGGACTTCTTGCGAACTCGAACACGGCGTGTTGCCACACCGAGCGCTGAGTGCAGTTGTGCTCGGTGTGGCAACACGCCGTGTGTTTTTTAAATTAAATTAAATTATAAAGCTGAAAAATGTATATATATATATATTTTTTTTTTCGAGCTTTCAGGGTTAAATGGTTTTAAGTTATTATTGTTATACGATGCGGTGCAGTGCAGCCCGCCCCATAATGTACAGACGCCAGCACATCAAGCTACCCGAAACTGTCAAATTTCCCCAATCAACTTTGAACCTTATGCTTCAGTTATAAAGTTGAAAATCTATTAAACATATTTGACAGATTGTGGTAGCTTGATGTGCTGGCGTCTGTACGCGAACGTTTAGAATATATAGGCAGTTTGAGTTATTTCTTGTTATCATCAGTGATTTTTTTGTCACGATTGGCCGCCCCTAATATCTGACCGTCCTAGGCCCGGGTCTACTGGGCCTTAGGGCAAATCCGCCACTGACATCTCGGCAGTAACCTTGAAATAATTACTTACGGCCGTTTGGTAGATAAATATTCCGCGTCCATGCGTAACTGCCGCGCACTCGATACTATTGCGTACTGATATACACTGAGATTTCGACACGTGTCGTTAAGAAATAATACTGTTACTTATAATACTGTGCCCTAGCTTAGCAACTGCGACCAATTCGGCCCGCGCGTGGTTGGTCATGCACAGTTCTAACCATAGAAATATAAAAAACACTTTTATCATACTTGTATATCTATGGTCCCTACGTGATCGAATCAGAAATGAGGAGATCCGCAGGAGAACCAAGGTAACCGACATAGCCCGAAGAATTGCCTAACTTAAGTTATGTTATGCTATGTTGTCCCTAGAACAGTATACAAGCGAAACGTGCGCGCTGGCAGACTATTTTCCGTGCGTACTTGCCATTCTAACACCGGTTTGCGCTCACCTGTTCACAGAATGACAGATGCCTACAATGGGACTTTTGAATATTTTGACATTTTTGCATGTCCGGTCCCAGTAAGTTCAAAGGTCTTATGCTTAAGGAGCTCTCTTAATTTAGGTGTAAATATATAGTTCAAGATAAAGATAAAAATGATAGTTAAGTAGGTAAGTTTAGTTTTTAACCGACTTCCAAAAGGAGGAGGTTCTCAATTCGTCTGTATGTTTTTTTTTTTTTTTTGTATGTTTGTTACGCGATTACTCCGCCAATTATGAATAGATTTTGATGATTCTTTTTTTGTTTGGTAGATCATACTTCAGAGGTGGTCCCATATTAACTTTGCTTGGGTAGTTCTTGAGTTAGCTTCAACTATACGTATTTTTTCCCACTTAGTATGTAGATGATATGATAACTTCCTGTCACTGTTATTTACATAGCAGGTAGTGGTTTTCGAATTTGTGTGGGGTAGGTACCACAACTAAAAAATGAAAAATAAAAACTTTTTACAAAAAAAAACAACCGACTTCAAAAAAAAAACACTACAAAGTGAAAAATAACTTTAATTTCGGAAGTCGGTGACAAAGAACGAAAATTCAAAACCAAAGACACCGACTTCCGAAATTAAAGTTATTTTTCACTTTGTAGTGTTTTTTTTTGAAGTTGGTTGTTTTTTTTTGTAAAAATTTTTTTTATTAATATTATGTATTTATTACCCTAGCGTTTAATTTAATTGTATATTATATTCCACAGTTAATCTGTGAACAGCGTTGTGGGCTACAATATTGTTCAAATGTTTTGAGTATTTCTTTTTCTATACTGTATATTGTAGCTGTTTGTTGTTCCTTTTGAATAAAAATAAAAATAAAATAAGTGGCAATGGGCAGGGCACATTGCTCGCAGAACGGATGGCCGATGGGGCCGAAAGGTTCTGGAGTGGTGACCGCATACCGGAAGACGTAGCGTTGGAAGATCTCCCACAAGATGGACCGATGACCTTGTGAAGGCCGCAGGAATCCGCTGGATGCGGAAAGCACAGAATCGGTCGAAGTGGAGGTGCTTGGGGGAGGCCTATGTTCAGCAGTGGACGTCTTTCGGCTGAAATGATGATGATGATATCTATGGTCCTAACCTAACTCGTGTGGTTGGGGTTATTACCTTGATTACTGCAACTAACCTTGAGAAAAGGAAAGAAGGTTAAAAAGAGGCTCATTTATTTTCAAAAAGTGTGCATCTTTAGAAGGTCAATAAATTTTAAGAGGAATAGTTAAATATTTCCCAAAAACAATTCCATTCATTTTGAATATAGTCTGCCGTTAGTTTTCTTGGTACAGCCCGATGCAAACACAGTGGCTCGAAACAGTCAACAGAGTAACAAATTCATGTGTCAGCGGGGGTGAGGGGTGGGGTACTACGCAGCGACAAGCGCACTTTATTGTATATTGTACCGATCAAGCACTCTAATTGCGTAACACACGATCAGTCACAATCTGTTTCATTTGACAGTTCAACAATATTAATTAAAATTATTACGTTGCTTTTACCTTTTTTTTTTTTTGGTTTGGAAATTATCAAATAACTTCTCCCGCTCTGGGTGGAGCGGGAGGGCGTGTCAGACTCTTACTGCCTAAAACTCACCCGTGTTCCTTCAGTTGCCATGTTGCCGAGAGGCCACGATTTCCCTATCGGCCCATATTCGCAGCCCCGGCAGGCATTGGCCCTAGCGGACCCCGTCAATTCTGCTGACATCTCTTTGAGGCGCGCGTGGAACACAACGCGCCGTCGACCCGGGCTTGGTCCTTATCGGACGGCGAGCTACCCATTGCTCACCGTCCACAAGCCCGCGCCTACGGTGGCCGGAAATCTGCCTGTGATTCCCGACGCCCAGGGCGTCTCCTCCTGCGGCGGTTAGGGGCGCGAGGGCGCGAAATTTGCCTCACCCTCACGCGCTCCGCCTCCTCCTTCGCGAGCATTACTGTTTCGCAAAAGGAGGTGACGGCCTCCCATTTCCTCTCGCTCCGTACCATGGCCCGAATCAGTGCCGGACGCGAGAGATCACCGCCGCCGATCGCCTCCACGAGAAACAGGGGGAAAGAGATGAAGCTCTACAGGACGTATAGCTCCATCTCTTACTCCCGCTGAAGTAATATTAAAATAATACTGCTTTTGAGCTGGTGGTAGGCCCCCTGACACATTTTTCGAACTTAAGAAGCAATGGATTAGCAATAGCTTTCAAAATGGTTCAGATTATGATTTATCGTTTGTTACGCAATAGCTGCAGAGCCGCCATAAAGTTTGACGCTGACTATCAGGTAATAAAAAAAGAAAGGGATTGAGATTCCGAGCGATATTGATACCGATTCTCTTGTTCACAAACTAATCTAAATTTAATTTCAGTGCATCTTTTTCTTTCTCTTAAGAAAAGGACAGAAGATAAATTTTAGTTTAGTCCTGTCAAATTAATCAGCGCTTGACGTAAATTGACGTAATTTTAGTTGGCAAATTTTTAATCACGTCTAAACTTGTATGAGTATGACAGGCGCTGATTATTTTGACAGGACTAAACTAAAATTTATCTTCTGTCCTTTTCTTAATAAAATAGAAAGAAAAAGATGCACTGAACTTAAATTTAGTTTAGTTTGTGAACAAGGGAATTGGCACCATTGTGCTCTTTCTAAACTAGGTAATTTGACATGCAGATTTTTGTTGTTGAGAGATCAAACCTCAGGTTCTCATTTATATTTAGACATAATCATAATTTTAATTGAGATTAAAATAAAACTAAAACTTCTTTAGCAACAAAACTTTTGAAGTTGGACTATTTCGGGTTCCCAATTTGATTGAAGGTTTGCAAAGCAAAGGAAAGTAAGTAATACAGAAAGTATACTCTTAGAAAAAAAAACGGAATTATGCGTGTTGTTTTGACGAATCGCTTGATTAGGCGTTCTGTTTATAAATAAGAAAATTTGCCCGCACTTGTTTTCATAAAGCGCTGTTTGTTCTTAGATCCAAAATTCAATTGGCTTCATTTTGGCAGTTCACCCACGTAGGTACACACGGCTACACATCAAGCTATACAATTCCAGTTTATGCTGATCTCACATCGTATAGGATTTCCGTACAATGCGAGGTCAGCTAATACTGGAAATGTGTAGCTTGATGTGTAGCCGTGTGTACATTGCGTTATTAACGTTGTTGAGCAGACGAATTTTTCAAACCTATGAAGCAATGGATTAGCAATGTCCTTCAAAACTCTCGGATCGTGATTGAAATTGTGTTACGCAACAAATTTTTTATTTTTATAAAAAAATTAAAATTAAATCACCATTTTGTTTGTTAAATGTGGTGATTATTATTTATATAAGATTATTATCAGCTACCAAATATGAAAAAGGTCATGAAATTTTTGAAGTGAATACTTTTTTAGGCGCGTTGGGCATTTTTGAGATGGGAAAAAACAATAGAACTCACGACACCGTTACCGACACCTCATTTTTGCAAACGCAATTGTGCTCTTTATTTATATTACCTACGTTACGGAGCAATGTTCTATGCAAGTATTTTTACTTTAAAGATTTCGGAAGTATTTTTTTTCTTTGTAAACGCGATTGTGCTCTTTATTTAGATAAGGTTACGTACCAATGTTCTATACAACTATTTTTCTTTTACCAAGGCGATCTTGTCCAAGTTTTCACTTCTGTCGGCACTCCCGGAATGCCACCGGTTTTTTTTTCTCTTTTTCACGACCTAGGCATTTAAAACACTTTCTTTTATGACGTCATCTCTTTGCCCTAGATTGCACGGACCCTAGAACAATGAAGAAGCACCCAGCATACACAGAGTGGGCAGATGCCTACTCCTGCACCAGGCATCGATGTCAGCCCGGAGGCCGGAACCTCGCCATATACACAGTCGGGTATGTTCCCAAAAATATTTTTTTCTTCTTTATTTTTTTCTCCAAACATCAAGATTTTTTTGACACTAGTAATAATTGCTAAACTTAAGACGCAGATATATGCCCGTGACCTTGAGTGGTTAGCTTGCGTGTTCTGTACTGAGCTCACGCAACGCGTCGTACGTCCAGCCAGTAATAGGACTCGCCCATCAAGGAGCGCTATCCCAAATTAGACGCATTATTAATTTATTATACATAAAACTAAAAGTGTTTAAATAAAACACGTATATTAAAAAAACAATAATTAAATTATCTTTAATAGTGACGGTTTCAGAAAAATACGCTTAAAAGGTTTTACTTGATTCTGTTTTTTTTTTTTATCCGCGTTAGACATAACTTTACAAATTAATTTCACTATGTAATATAAACATAATCTAAAATATTAATAAATATAGTTATTAAAAAAATGCTCTAATTAAACATATATTTTTTCCAAATCATTAACACTACTCGTTTAGGCGTGATCTTCAGTATAAAATCATTAAAAGTCGGTTATCGTCGCCTTAAGTGGCAGTGGGCGGGGCACATTGCTCTCAGAATGGATTGCTGATGGGGCAGAAAAGTTCTAAAGTGGCGACCGCGCTGCATGGGTGGACCCTCGCAAAGTGGACCTGGCGAAGGTCGCGGGAATTCGCTGAATGCGGGAAACGGGCGAGTCATTGTGGCGATGCTTCAAGAAAGCGTATACAGTCTAGCAGTGGACGTCTTTCGGCTGAGTGATCATGGATAACCTCATGTCTGAGACTTAGTGCTGTCTCCTGTTGTCATTTCAAAAAGTTATTGTTTGAAATACTCAATCTTTCTTTCATTTTCGTGTAGTTAGTGACTAACCTGGTGTTAGAGTTTTTATGCCGCCCATGGGCCTCTGACTTGGCTTCACATCCCGTCGAGAAATATCTCTCAGGCCGTTTCTTCACGATTTTTGAATCAAGTGATAATTTAAATACAATACGCACATGAATCCGAAAAATCAGAGGTGCGTGCTTTGGGTTCGAGCTCGGCAGTCTGACGGTCACACCACAAGACTATCACTTCTGCTAATATTAAATACTCAGTGATGATAGCTAAATAAATTTATTTATTTCTGTCCAGATGTAAACGGGTAGAAGCTCCAGAGTCTGCCATCGAATGTGAAGAAGTTGTGGAAGATACCAACATGCAGTTCCCTTTCTGTTGCACGCGACTTAGGTAAGAAATTCTTCGTCTATTATTTATTGTTTTATGCATATTGACGACGGACAACAGTCTCCTCACGGTGGGTGCCTAAGGATGGACGGCGGCGCCGAGGCTGGCCCGCGAAGTAATTGCAAGACGACCTAGATGCGTACCTCAAGGGTTGGACGGAGATGGCCCTGGAAAAGGATGCTTAGAAGGATTTTGGGGAGGTATTTGCTCATCAGTGGGACAGTGGAGGCTAACATAAAAAAAAAAATAAGTCCATAAGGCCATTCCAGGAGTCAGATTTTTGGGAGGCCGTCACCTCCTTCTGCGAAGCAGTAATGCTCGCGAAGGAGGAGGCGGAACGCGTGAGGGAGACGCAAATTTCACGCCCTCACGCCCCTAACCGCCGCAGGTGACGCCCTGGGCGTCGGGAATCGCAGGCCGATTCCCGGCCACCGTAGGCGCGGCCTTGCGGATGGTGAGCAATGGATAGCTCGCCGTCTGATGTCCGGGTTCACGGCGCGTTGTGTTCCACGCGCGCCTCAAAGAGATGTCAGCACAACTGAAGGGGTCCGCTAGGGCCGATGCCTGCCGGGGTTGCGAGTTTGTCCGAAAGGGTTACCGTGGCCCCTGGTAATATGGCAACTGAAGGAACACGGGCGGCTTTTAGTCAGTAAGAGTCTGACACGCCCTCCCACTCCACCCAGAACGGGAGAAGTTATGTGAAAATTTCCCACCTTAAAAAAATGGTCAGATTCTATGCAGCCAACCTTGCTATCACCTGTCTGACTGGTTACATTACGAAGGCATGAGTTATTCTCAATTGCCCATATACTTAATTCCTACTATGTAGTTGGTCTACGATAAACGTGGGGTCCTACGTTCGATTCCCAAGTTCTTCTAACTGAACAGACAGCTGTGCTGCTGGGGAGTTTGTTGCGCCACTTCTTCTCAGCAGCACCAGGAAGTGGTGAAGGGTGGGCGTTTTTGGGGGACTGTCTTATGTAGTTTTGACGTTCGAAAAGTGCTGATTCTCAGCCTAGTTTGATTAAGTGACTTTTCATTTGATTTTGAAAAGTCGAGCGAAATGTTATTACGTTTTTCCACTGAGGATTTTTTCAGTAAGACGTGATTTTATGTTGTGTCTTCCCAGGTGTTTGGTGGTAGTCCGTGGAGAAGTGTGGACCAGGGTGTTGGGCCAGCCCTGGGAGGTCCTGCCCGCCGCACCCTGGAGTCACATGTACAAGATGAAGAAGCCACCACCAGCTGACTCCACTTTTCTTCCTAAGTAAGTGGTATTAAATTCGAGTTTCGAGTATTGCAACATCTTATTTTAAAAAACTGCCATCGCCGTGAGCCGTTGACCGTGCGCCTGATCACTCTCCGGTCGTGTCGGATTGAGAGTGACGGAGTGAGTCAGTGTGAGGGAAGAGAGAGTGCACCTGTGCCTGCGCACACTTGTGCACTATAATATCTCCCGCGCCGAAGGCTAGTCTCCGTTGAGATTGGTCAGGGTCACCATGGCGGAAATTCGGTTCGGGGCGGTTCGGCTTATGACGTTATCACGTAAAATTATCGTCTGTAAACCGACTTTACAGGCAACCAATTTTTTTTTATAGATTCGTTTCAGCCAGGAAACTTATTGAAAATGGCTCTTTTTAGCAGACATTCAAAAATGCTCTTAAAACGGTGAAGGAAAACATCGTGCAAAAACCGGCTTGCCCTAAAACCAAAAAAAAACAAAACATGTGACATCTACCAACCCGCACTGGGCCCGCGTGGTGGATTAAAGCCCTCTCCCTCTCACAGAGAGGAGGCCTGTGGCCTTGCAGTGGGAACATTATAGGCTGATTATTTTACCTAAATAGATTTAATTCTTCCAGGACCATCGACCAAGGCCCAGTCTACGAGCTGTCAGAAAACGAATCAGAACAAGGCAACCATGAGAAGGTGCTACGATCAGGCACAGAGCCAGTTACAGACACCACAGACATTAACGAAATAGCGCCTGCGCCCGCGCAGATGCCTAGCGCTGCCGTGCCGTCCCCAGATATCGTGGTAATCAATAATCGTGATGGAAATCCTCCGACGACCCTATTCTGACATCATCATTCATCATCCTGTCATTGAAAATGCAATCTTTTCTAACTAGAAAATAGTACTGTGACTGACTGACAAAGTATACACACTGCCTAAATCAGTTGACCTAGGCTGCATTCCGAGTTACGCCTTAATCGCTCACAGCGCTCACATCGATATTTTGCGTACCGATTTAGATATCAAGACTATGACAGCTCAGAGCTGTCAACAATTCGGAACGCTCGTGGACGCGCTCACACTGCTCACAGTGGTTGCTCAACGTCAAAAAGTATTACAATCACGAAAACAAGTCTCGAAATGTAATATTCGGGGGATCGGATATTGGTAAAACTCACTCGCAATTACTGACTGACCCTCAGGACCAGACACATTTGTGAATTTATGGCATATATACATTGGTTTAATTTCATTTTATGGGCATTCACAGCTCCCAAAATAGTATCATGTCGCTAAAGAGCAATCATAGCTAAAATTAATACTTTTATTAGAAATTCCCACTCAGTTACTGGCAAGTCATTGTAAGTGACATTTCCATTGCCATCAACGTACAGTCTGCACCCTAATTGCGAAATACACGATCAATCACAATTTGTTTCATTTTGACAGTTCAACAACATTCATTGCGTTATTTACGTTGTTGAGTAGACACGTTTTTTGAACATATATGAAGCAATGGATTAACAATATTCTTCAAAATAATTCGTTACGCACTTAGGGTGCAGATTACGTTACACAATTAGAATCGCTTTCATTTTGTGTTTGACAGTTCAACGAACATGAGTGAAAGGGCGTCCTTAAATGGTTTTTATTGAATAATAAAAACCATTTAAGGACGCCCTTTCACTCATCTAACCAGAATAAGTTAACTATATTTGAATAGACATCCCAAAAACTAGTGGTTCTAACTATATCATACATTTTTAAAGACCCCCAATTTTGAGAAAAATCTTTTTATTTTAGTAAGATTTTACTCCTAAAACGAACAAACCTTTCTAATTATCTAGGTTATTATAGTGAACACACCCCATAAAATAGTAAACAGTTATGACAGTACTATGTGTCAATTTATGTCTTATTGACATAATCAAATAGTAAACTTGTCAAAATTGACACATGTTACTGTCATCACTGTCAATTGATTGACAGTAATGACATTACCGTGTGTCAATTTATATCTTATTTGTCATAGTTGCCATCAAAAAATAAAATATTTGTACTTTAAATAGTTTATGATTTTTCTCATAAATGGAGGGGTCTAAAAATATTATTTCAGTGGTTCCTAGTTCCATATTTTGTCGTTTTTATTTAGATGTAGTTTGATGCTGGTTAGATTTTTCTCGGAATAAAAAACCAACATCCCTACAAAAAGCGGACATCTCCTTTCTATAAAAAAGCGATTGCAATTGCATTACGTATTTATTATACACCGTGAAATTTGAATCACAGTTTTGTTAGAACAGACGTTATTCAGACCACGGTCTACTAACATTCTACAGCATCCAATAAAAAAAAAAAACTTACATTGGTTTTTGAAAAAACACTAAAAGACAAAGTTTAAAATGTCAAGATTATCTACTGCTTACTAAATTTCGTTTATGGAGGTACATTTCCCTGTAAACAATGCTGTGTCCCGTGCGTGGTGTCTGTGTTGTAGGGAGTTACGATAATCTTGACGTTTTAAACTTTGTTTTTTTTTGTGTTTTTTCAAAAACCAATTATGTTTTTCTTTATTGGATGCTGTAGTATGGTAGTAGACCATGGTCTGAACAACGTTTGTTCTAGCAAAACTGTGATTCAAATTTCACGGTGTAGATGATGGAATGTTTTGAGAGTTTAAAATAAATTACTATTTCACTTTCAGATCGCGCTATCAACAAATGAAGGCAAGGAGCCTTCTCGTAATATGATACCACATGTGTGAGTATATACCAACTATAAAGCTACCATTTACTGGGTATGTCTTTCATTGACTTTAATGCAGGGCTCGAATAACAGTATATTTTTCGAAACGGTTTCGTCTTAAAACCTAAGAAATTATTTGTTTCGGTTAAGTTCGAACGGAACGTTATAAAAAACCGTTTTTTTTTTCCATTTTGGGTTGATCGATAGAAAACTCGCAACACAACCCTAATCAATATGTAAGCGGCAAGCGCATTGGAATCAATGATGTAATGAAATGAAGATGAGGTACAATTTAACTAAAGAAGTTCATGTTTTCCGGCGCACACCCTGTGCGCGGCTGCGTCCTGTCTTGCGGAATAAACCGGTTTTTGAAATCATTCTCATTTCGTTAAAACGAAAATGTTGCACAAAGAAGAACGAGAACTGTTAGAAACGTTTTAAAAAACGTTATTTTAAATAACGTTTCCTAGCCCTGCTTTAATGCCCTTCTTTTGCGTGTGGAAATCCTCATGGATGTCCTGGGGTTTGTCAGACTTTTAATTTAATAAAACTGTACGGTGATCATCAACTACCTTTGGCCAGGGTGCTAGAGCACTTGCGCAGTTCATCATGCTCCCCAGGCCAGCGGGTCTAAAACGGCTACATTAGCAATTCTCTAAAAGCAATTCATTTCCTGAATTCCCAGCAATTCCTCTACGCCACGGTGACACAAATATTTTAGCTGAATCATATTCAATTTGATTCATATCAGAATCATATTTGGCGTAAATATTGCTACAAAAATGAAGACCGTAATTTTAGTAGATAATTTTTCTTTACAGTTTTTATTAATCAAATGATATTTTTATTTTTCATTTCTACAGTTAAAATGTTATTTCATTATATTACAAAACTGTCAAACAGATGAATTGCACAATATGAATTGAACGCAGATAATATTATGAATAATATTATGATGCCGCCAAATCGGCCGTTTTAGGTCCCCAGGTATTGGTCCGCATGACTTTCATGCGGACCTCATTACCCTCTGCGGCCGTTGCTCTACGGCTGCAGTTCCTCTCGAGAGGAACGCGCGGAATGGGAGGCCGTTTCGGGCCCGTGTCTGTTTAGGCGACAGACTTCTCAAGTCTGTCACCCGCAGGCCACACCCTATGGCAGCTGGAGATCGCTGAAAATCAGCTGTTTACACGACTGCCTAAAAAGGAGTGTAATGTTTTCGATTTTATTCTTAGACCCATAACAAAAATGGTTCATAATGATGTGCTTAATAGGGATGATGCGTCGTTAAAAAAAAAAGAAATTCTATTTAGTCCGTCAGTCAGATAATAAAAAAATATTAGACACGTATTTTTTGCTTTATCATATCAATAAATAATTACTTAGATAAAACGCATTAAAGTTGGGGAGTGGGGGTCGCTACGTCACAAGTAAGTATAAACTCTACATACTCGTGACGTCATGGCACATTTTAACTCAATGTATCGCCGTAATCTTTACATTACGTAAGAAAAAAAAAATACGTGTCCAATATTTTTTAATAATCTACTACCAGACGGCCAAAAAAATTTTGAAGTGAGAACTTCTATAGGCGCGTTGGGCATTTTTGAGATGGGAAAAAACAATTGAACTCGCGACACTGTTACCGACACCAGCTTTTGACCATTATGAAGACATCAACGCTCGATACATTTTCTTTTGGATTAATGACATTCGAAACATTGAGACATGACAACGACATGATTGACATTTCCCTCTTTTTTACCGACTTCAAAAAAGAAAAGTATTTCCTACACAATAAAATTGTTCAAGTTTTCACTTCTGTCGGCACTCATCCCTATTGAATTTACTGAAAACCTCTTATGCTGGGGCCACACCAACGGGAAACGCCGATAATTATCGCGACGATAGACTTTATTCCGACGGGTTAAGGCCCGTGATAATTAACGGCGTTTCCCGTTGGTGTGGCCCGAGCATTAAGGGGTCATCCCCTAAAGAGGTTTTCAGTTATTTTACAATTACCTACATCTTGTCCTACCCTACCTAATGTCTCTCTAGACATAGCAAGCGACGGAAGTCAAACGCACAGCCTCCAGCCAAGTACTTCGAAGAGGACACAGAGAAAGAAACTAAACAATCTGAACCCGTGAACCAAGAAGTGGAGGAGGTACCTACTTCTACTGAAACTGTAAGTTATAGTTATAAGGCCAAAACACACGACATTTTTTTACGTCCATCTGCATTGCTAAACTTGAAAAACCGGCCAAGTGTGTGTCCGACCGTGTGTGCACAATGAAGGGTTTTGTAGTTAGGATTCTTGGGATGAGTTTATCCCAAGAACAAACTTAACATTTTAGTTGAAAAACATGTTCTTCCATACATTCCAACCAGGGATGTACCTAACGGATATCCGTATCCGCATCCGCATTTTTGATATCCGCAAAACATCCGCTTCCTCAACTATTGATTTTAAAAGCTCCGCATCCTCATAATTTCTATGGGGATGTGACTCCACGTTGTTCGCTCAAATAGTGAGTTTTGTTAAACTCACTCCGAGCCAAATGTCAAATTAATCAGCGCTTGACGTAAATTGACGTAATTTTAGTAGGCAAGTTTTTAATCACGTGTAAACTTGTATGGAGTAGTGACAGGCGCTGATTAATTTGACAGGACTAAACTAAAATTTATCTTCTGTCCTTTTCTTAATGAAATAAAAAGAAAAAGATGCACTGAACTTAAATTTAGTTTAGTTTGTGAACAAGGGAATTGGCACTACCAATGTTTCGCAAAGGGACCCCAAAATCCAAAAAAAAAAAATGGTGAATTTTCACACATCCACAATATTTTTTAACTACTTTAAAATTTTAATTAATTTTAGCCTCAAGAAGCAGTAGAGGAGGAGAATGATATGAAATTCTTCGACAACAACAATAACAACAACAATGCAGCCACTCAAAAACCACCGCATAAGTCACATCATGTACGTACTTTTTACTTAATAATGTTTTAATAACATAACATCTGGCTAAGTAATAACAGCCGCACGGGTCGATCGATCAGGTTAAGCTAGAGTAAGACCCCTCCGTGCCTCGGAAAGCACGTTAAGCCGTTGGTCCCGGCTGTCATTTGACATTTGTGGTAATTTTTGACATTTGTAACGGGTCATCAGAAGCCTGAAACTCTGACAACCAGTCTTACCAAGGGGTATCGTGTTACCCAGTTACTAGGTCGTAGAGGTCAGATAAGCAGTCGCTCCATGTAAAATACTGGTATTCAGCTGCATCCGGTTTGACTGGAAGCTGACCCCAACATGGCTGAGAAAGGCTTCTGCTCGGTTTGGTTGGTGGTAAGGCTTGTTCTTAGTCCGCCTGGCTAGCTACCACCATCTTATCCAAATCTATCGCCATAGCAACAATGTTAATAGCATTGTTGTGTTTCAGCAGTTAGAGGTAAGATAGCCAGTTCCTCTGTGGTTGAGGATTCCGGGTGAAGCTCGCTTCCACCTTCGGCCTGATCATTACTTACCATCAGGTGAGATGCAGGCCAAGAGCTTCCACGTCGTGGATAAAATAAAAAATACTGAGTGCCTCCTTTTTTTGAAGACGCCTAAAACCGAATATAAAGGCAGGGTCTGATGAGAAATAATAATACTTTGAAGATGATTATTAACTAGTGATGTGCCGGATGTCCATATCCGTATCCACGGATATCCGAGGGAGAAAAAATATCTGTATCCGTATCCGTTACTTTTTGGCGGATCTTGAACGGATCTTTTATATTAATACATTTCATTCATCGATCACTAATAAAGTGATCGATGATTTCATTACGTATATGAAATTTTAAAGATATAACATAACATAACATCACGCCTTGTTTCCCCGAAGGGTTGGGCAGAGGTGTCCCTGTAGCAGGTACACTCACATTTCGCCAGTTATGTTAAAGTCCCATGTAATAGGGGGCGAGCCTATTGCCATCAACCGGCATTAAAGATATGTAGCAATGAAATACTGTTAACTACAATCCAAATTAGTAAAAAAATAAATTAAATCATATTTATTACAATTCAAGCAGAGTAAGTACCAGTAAATTAAGTTATAAGGTAGTAATTTAACTAACTTTGTAGCGAGATCAAACCTCTAATATTTGTGCTATTCTAATTGAAATAAATAAGTGAGTTAACACATCAATTAAAACTAAGTTGTTTTCAAGAACTTAAATATACGTCATAATTAATATTGAGTAATGGTAAATTGTATTTCAAAAAGAGTAACTTGGCAGCTTTGTCCCCCAAAAGTCAGTTACGATGAGGATCATAAATAATTCCTGCTGAACCTGAAGAAAGTTGAGATCCGTATCCGTATTCGCGAATTTAGACTCTTATTATGATCCGTATCCGTATCCGTATCCGCGGATCACATTTCTTAACATCACTATTATTGGATACAAGGAGCTCCCAAGTAATCTGTGATCCATCTTAATTTTCTTTTGATATGTAAAATTTTTCCTCTCGCTTTCCTGCGATAAAAATCAAAATCTAAAAAAAAAGTGGTGGCACACGGGAGTGCCGACAGAAGTTAAAACTTGAACAAGATCGGTTTGGTAAAAGAAAAATACTTGTATAGAACATTGGTCTGTAACCTTATCTAAATAAAGAGTACAATCGCGTTTACAAAAAATAATAGGGTGAGTGGGGGCAAGATCGAACGGTTTTTTGATGAGATGAGCAGTGTTGTATTTGAAGTCTTGTAGAAAAGTACATATTAGTTTATGCAAAAAAAAATCTTTGTAGTGAGCACAGATTACATAATTATAGGTAGTGAGTAAAGAGCAAAGAGTGTATTTTTCTATAACATTGATAACATTCTGCTAAATCTGTACCAAAGCAGAAAAAAAAATTGAATAAAATGTTTTTATCACGAAAATGAAAAAGGGGGAAGATGAAAGGGTGATGGGGAAAGATCGAAATAGTTTCTAAAAGCGTTCAAATGATTATCAGACGTTGTTGGTGTTCACTAGTCTAAAGTTTGAAGTACCCTTAAAACTCTCAACTGTCTGTAGTGTCTGCATACCTTTAGTTAACAAAGATAAAACGATTTAAAAAATATACATATATCAATCTTACCCCACCGGGGGAACATTGAAAGTAGAGGTTCTCAAACTTTCCACTTTAATCGCATAAGGTTATACTGACAATAAAACATCAGTATCAATCAAAAAAATCTTTTACCCTTTACTTTATCCTACTATCAAAATATTACAAAACAAAATTTTGCATCTTTCTTTCATCTTAGTCTTTTAAATGTTCATCTTACCCCGTCAAATATTGATGGGTAAAGACGGAAAATGGTAATAAATCCAAAAATACGAAAAATAGCCATATTTAGATGTAATAACACAGCTAAGAATTACAAATAATAAGTATTTCAATAAAACACTCGTACCTACCACGTAATTAAAGTTACAGGACACGGGGTAAGATTAAAAAACTCGATTAACTTGCGTAAAAGTCGATGTGCAGACATTTGCATTTTTCACACAAACCACTCGCTGAGGTGTGTGTGTGTGACTGAGGTGTGCGACGTAACAAAATAGCGGTCTCAACAATGTTGCCATCACTGCAAAAACTGCACTGAATCTGGCACTATGGACGACTTTTTGTGTTACCCCGTTTTTCGTCTTGCCCCCACTCACCCTACTTCCGAAACCTTCAAAGTAAAAATACTTGCATAGAACATTGATTCGTAACGTAATATAAATAAAGAGCATAATCGCGTTTACATAACCTTAAAATTAAAAATACTTGCATAGAACATTGATCCGTAACGAAATATAAATAAAGAGTATAATTGCGTTTACAAAAATGAGATGTCGTCATGGTGTCACGAAATCAATGATTTAGTCCCATCTCAAAAATGCCCAATGCGGCTAAAGAAGTTTTCACTTATAAAAAAACAAATCTGTGGGAGTGGTTTCGTGAAAAGGGACGGAAGTGTGTCACAGGAAGCCGGGGAAGTGCGCGCTATTCGATTTGACCAATGAACGCGCGCGGTGCTAGAGTTTGCCGTCAGAAACGACCTTGACGAGGAATCGCTTCTAATTTTTTACCGAGTTCCAAAAGCAGGAGGTTCTCAATTCAAATGAATGTTTTTTTTTAATGTTTGTTACGCGATTACTCTGCCAATTATGAACTGATTTTAATGATTCTTTTTTTGTTTGGTAGATCATACGTCAGAAGTGGTCCCATAATTTTTTTTAAAACTTTGCTTGGGTAGTTTTTGAGTTAGCGTCCATAGTACGTATTTTTTCCCACTTAGTATGTGGATGATTTGTTAAGTTCCTGTCACTGTTATTTACATAGCAGGTTGTGGTATTCGAATTTGTGTGGGGTAAATACCACAACTAAAAAGTGAAAAATAAAAACTTTTTACAAAAAAAATCAACCGACTTCCAAAAAAAAACACTACAAAGTGAAAAATAACTTTAATTTCGGAAGTCGGTGGCAAAAAACAAAAATTTAAAACCAAAGACACCGACTTCCGAAATTAAAGTTATTTTTCACTTTGTAGTGTTTTTTTTTGGAAGTCGGTTGATTTTTTTTGGAAAAAGTTTTGCTTAGGTATTACTTTACTACCAAGGTGCGGTGTCAGATGTTACACATCACAGGCGACTACTGTAAAGCTCGCTCGTATTTTTTTAGCTATTTTGATTATGTATAATTTACTTGTAGAACACCCACAATCCAATGTCTTGGACTGAAATACCTCAGAACCAATGGAACGAGCCGAAAGAGACCGCGGAAACAGAACCCCGAGCCAGTGTAAGTATAACCACTACAATATTTTATTTAAATTTGTGCCCAGTGGTGCCGATTCTCTTGTTCACAAACTAAACTAAATTTAAGTTCAGTGCATCTTTTTCTTTCTATTTCATTAAGAAAAGGACAGAAGATGAATTTTAGTTTAGTCCTGTCAAATTTGTCAGCGCTTCACGTAAATTGACGTAATTTTAGTAGGCAAGTTTTTAATCACGTCTAAACTTGTATGGAGAAGTGACAGGCGCTGATTAATTTGACAGGAGTAAACTAAAATTTATCTTCTGTCCTTTTCTTAATGAAATAGAAAGAAAAAGATGCACTGAACTTAAATTTAGTTTAGTTTGTGAACAAGGGAATCGGCACCAATAACTGTGTTGTGGACGTCAGTTAGGCAGTCGCCCCATGTAACTTACTGGTAGGTATTCAGCTGCATCTTATTAGTTAGACTGGAAGCCGACCCGAACGTAGTTAAAAAGCTAGGCAGATTATGACTTAAGTAATAAACGAAATATAGTATTTTTAACTCATGAAGCGACGCGCACTTTACTTGTGGTCACCAAGTGTACAAACCCGCTGTAAATGTGTGCGTGAAAACGAGTAGCGTCAGCATATAACACACACACACGTCTGACTTCACTTCACGCACATTCACAGCGTGTTTGTACACTTGGTAACCACAACTAAAGCGCGCGTCGCTACGAGGTATAAATACTGTAACTATAATTTTATCTACCTAACTGTAAATTCTCCGGAAAATATAATTTGGTTAAACTTTCTGGTGTTTCAAGTTTCTGATCGCAAAGTTTTCATCAAATACCTCAACCCTTCTCCTCACAGAGAGGAGTCCTGAGTCCACTAGGAACATTATTGTTTCATTATTTCCAAGCGACAGTTTCTCAATTCTTGAACATAATTTTTCAGGAACACAATAATGATCAGCCCCAAGAAGCACAGAACCAAGAAGCACAGCCCCAAGAGCCCCTAGAGCTCCCAGAAGTGAAACAGGAAGCAGTACAAGTAGCTCCCAAGAAAGATCCAGCAGAGAAGCCCTCGAATCTCCAGGCTCTCGTAGACGCTATAGGAACAAGAATGAGGGACATTGAAAGTGTTGTACAAAAAATGAGCGATAAGGTACATCAAGCCAAACCACCTACCAACCAAGCCCCAGAAGGAAGCAACGAAAAAAGGTAAAAGGAATCCTACATTTCCAGTACAACTATGTTCTTAATGTCCCTCGGCAAACTTCGTGTTTCGTCAGTCGTCAGATTTCTATCAGTTGCCCTTTGCACTTGGTGCAGACCGGACGCCCTCAATCGACTTGGAAGTATATAGAGTTGTTAGTACTTTTAAAAATGGTAGGAAAGCTGCTAAAGTCACAAGCACGACAGATAGGAAAATAGTTTTACAGCTCTATATAATTCACACGAAAATCAAAACAAAACAACAATAAAGTACTTAGTTCTGAATTGAAAGTATTATACAAGATAAATCAAATAATTGATGGACATGGAAATTAGCATTCGTTTGTATTCGGAAATGCGATGATTCCCGAGGGACATTAAGAAAATAGAAATAAGTACAGTAGGTAACATACTGTTATTTAGCTGTATCTAATTATACTGGAAGCCAACCCCAACAGAGTTGGAGCATGCTAGGCAGTTGACGATTTAAGGGGGATACGATAAGGTGGCCCTCGAAATTCAAATTTTCTTGCGTAATACAACACAATTACAATCTGTTTCGATTTGAAACAGATTGCTAATCCATTGCTTCATAAGCTGGAAAAAAAATCTGCTCAACAACGTAAATGACACAATGAATGTTGTTGAACTGTCAAAATGCAACAAATTTGTCTTAATCGTTTACGAAAATAAGTTACGCAATTAGGGTACTGGTCAATGTAGTTTGTATGTTGATTAAAATATGATTCGCGACCATAACAAATATGGCTTACAGATTTATAATCATAAGAATCGGCAATACAACTTAGAATTGGCCTCAAATATCATTAAATTGTCATTCAATATGACAATATGAACTTAGAGAGTTGTATTCAAAAACTAGTATTATATTATCTGTGACTCAAATCTGTGTGGTTCTTTCCTCAAAAGACCTTTTCAGACACTAATCGATTATGTCTGGACTTTAAAAGAGACTGCGACCTCTGGTTTTGTTTCGGCCTTTCTTCTCAGAGTAGATAGATCAGATAGGAAACGCCGAACTCATCTAGCTTATTTCTAATATTTTTTTTATATGACGTGATTTTATGACTGTGAATCATATTTAGCGTAAGAAAATTTGAATTTCGCGGGCTACTCTGACACCTTAAGGACATCATGGAGTACTACTGATAGGTTTACACCCGGTTTTTGGTAGGCTATCTATGTACTTAGCCCGTTTTGTCCCACAGCTGGGCAAAAGCTTCCCTTTTCCAAACATATCTGATAGACTAACCAACTCAAGAATAAGCTATCAGATTGTCAAACTGACGCGAAGTGATTTGATTGGTTGTGGATATTTAACCCAGCCAATGACAGTTGTTAACTTGAGTTTGACATTGACAATGACTTTCGAGGGTTTTTAAAATGACTGTCACTAGGTGGCAGCACTGAGACGTCAGGTCCAAGAAGCTTGTCAGGTCCGGGCTCCTGTCAAAAGTGTCAAAGCGCCTGTAATTTCTTTAGTCGTGACTGAACGATGAACGAATGATGAACGTCGTCATCATATATTTTATATTGATTGTCGAAATGGAATACCTCTTGTCAAAATGGCGACAACTGGTGCCGTGAATTTTCATGAAAACCCTCATTAGATAGATAGATAGAATATTCTTTATTATGTACACCATAAAAATTACAGACGTAAAATAAATTTTACATTGGGTGACACAATGGGCGGTCTTATCGGTAAAAGCGATCTTTTACAGACAACCTTTGGATGGATTTAAATGGAAAAGGAGATAACATGGAATTATAAGAGTAGGAGAATGATTATGATAAAATATTATGATGACGTGCTGCTGAAGTAGGTAGCAGAGCTGCTTAAAATCCCTTATCTAGCAACCTGCGCGTCGTCAAAAGCTCAACTATACGGACTTATAGACGTAATCTTCATGTTTTACCAAAATTAGGAGACTAGTAACAGCCATGTTCTTACAAAACCTGTGTATTCAGAATGTCAGCAGAGCGGGATGAATCACATAAACACCACAAGGAAGTCAAACGGCTAAGAGGAGAAGATGAAAGTTATAAAAGGTAATATTTGAAAAAGGGAAGAAGGAAAAATTGATAATTCTGCACAATTAAAGATACCATTCCGTAACCGACCGCAGGTGGCAACTGCAGGCGATGTATCGCCGCGACACGACTGGTTTCTATGAATTTCTATGAAATACCTTCCGCACCTAGCAACACGACGTCGACGCCTTCATAGAAATGTATAGGCATATGTAGAAACCAGTCAATGCGGCGACACGTCGCCGTCGCTTGCAGTTGCCGCCTGCGGTTGGCTACAGAATTGTACCTTTAGACGCACATTATAAAATACACACACTAATACAAAGAGGCGAAAGGCGAATACAACTGCTAGGCTTGCTTGGAGAGGTCTATGTCCAACAGTGAACGTCTTTCGGCTGAATGAGGCTGATGATGAACTGCTGTAGAGGTTCTCAAGATATTCCATGGCATATTTTTTTTTTCAGAATTAAAATAAGTTTAGCTCTTGGTTGAAAAGCAAATCCTTATATAGTAGCACTGCCTATGATCGGTTTGGTTTGGCGTATGTAGAACCTAGAAGACCTTCAAACCAAGAGCGTCCCAGACTCCAACCGTCTTATTACAAAACGATTTTTACTTAAGTCTAAGCTCGCGAGTGACGCTCAATCTAACCTTATCTGGGAGCAGCAGCATGAGAGTTCACTAGGTGGCAGCACTGAGACGTCAGGTCCGGGCACCTGCCAAAAGTGTCAAAGCGCCTTGTGTTTCGTCGTGACTGAATGATAAACGAACGAATGATGAATTTTACATTCATTGTTGAAATGGAAGACCTCTTGTCAAAGTGGCGCCAACTGGTGACGTGAATTTTAATGAAAACCCTTATGAAAAAGCTTATGTCCAGCAGTGGACTGCTGTAGACTGATGATGAAAATCTTGTTTTGTAATGATACAAGTTTGTCTCCAAGCGAAAAAAAAAGAATACATACAAATAAATACATTTCTTTTAAAGGTTTACCGTGCGTAATGACCGAGGTAGCAAATACCTCCATTCTACAGATAGTACCACAGACAAGCCACTATTTATGGAAGACACTAATATGACCGGATATTTCAGTGATGCTAGCAACAGCATTTTGAGAAGGAAGAACCCACCTAAGGTAATTAGAAGTATTATTATTTATTTACTTTCCAGCCTGCTCTGTCCCACTCCCGGGCATAAGCCTTCCATCCTCTCCTTCCATCTTTTGCGAGCACGCTCGTCGAGGTTTTCAGTTTGGACGGAACTTACCCAGTTCGTTCTGCCGTCTCCTACGTGACAGGGCACCAGTTCTGTGCTATTTGGGCCCACAGTTTATCTGGCATGCGGCAGACATGTCCTGCCTAGTCCCATTTAAGCTGGGCACCCTTTTGAGCCACATCGGCTATATTAGTTTTGGAGTGCAGTATTGTGTTTCGAATAAGATGTTATTTGAAAATTACTTTATCCCCTAACCCTTCTTCTAATCGTTCTCTCACTGCTGAGAATCGTGACTTGCCTGGCGGAGTGCGGCGCTGATCTTCAGTTGCTCGGATGTTTGATCCGACCACCGTTTTGGGCTTCGGCCTCTAGGTCTTTTGCCCTCTTTTAACCCTTACTTTGGTATAAAGAGCAGTGGAAACCCAGTGTTAACGGCCCCGGTTGATGAGTTGTAGGTTGTGGGCTCAAATTCAGGCATGCACTTTACTTTGTGCAATTTATTTCATCACCACTGCTCTCAATGCGGTCTAGGAAAACATCATAACGAAACCGGAATTTTCTAGAACCAACATTTCGAAGACATGTTGTTATTTGAATACATACACGAATTGATTCCCCTGACTTAATTTCAGCCCCGGATTTAGAATTTTAGAAATTTTATCCCGAGGCGGGATAAAAACTGACGTCTGCCGCCCCCCGCCAATCTTTTATGGGGATGCGCTAAGATAGCCCCCGCGAAATTAAAATTTCCTCAAAATGAAAATTTTGACAGCAACATATTAATCAAATTGTATCGATCGATAATGCACCAATTCAACAGGGGCGCCAAAACTGTTGTAAAAAAGAAAAAAAAAATAGAAAGATTATAAATGTGCTGCGCGTCTCATTTATTGCAAAGTTGCGGTGTGCTGGGTGGCGCACTTTTCTGCTACGCTTGAATTTGTCGCCCCCTTGGCACCCGGGACACGGGCCCCGGTTTGCCCCCCCGCAGATCCAGGGCTGCTTAATTTTAACAATATATAACAAATACCTCTATTCACCAGGAACCTGCAGCAACCTACATGGCACCAGTAATTGAAAACCGTCGCAAAGCGCCCGTTCATATCGCCGTTCCAAACAACGAAGACGACTCCGAGAAGAAACACAAGAAACGCGCTCACAAGAAGAGGAAGAGCAAAGGATCCCGTTCACACAAAAAACATACACGTTCAAAAGACAGTAAACGAAAACATTTCAACAGGATAAATTCTGGGGAGACTGAAAAGAACGCTGTATCGTTAGATGACAGTAGTGATGTGCTGTAGATAGATGGCGTTAGTGTGCATTGATAAATGGCTGAGCGCTTTTGAGTGAATGTTTTAGGTGTCGTTCAATCTGTCATTCAATTTTGAATGAAATGGTTGAGGAGTTTTTTAAAGTTACTAATTTAGGGATTATTGAAGTGAACGATTCGATAATTGGACAACAATTGAGAGTGAAATTTCAAGGACGCATCACGTTTAGGCACATTTTGTTACATGAAAGAGAAGAAAGATATAACTCTCTCTGTCTCTCACATTAAATCTTTTAAAATCTTTATTTTTTTAGAAGTTCGACTTCTATCACGTGTACGGTCCTGCACCAGCGTTTTTGAATTTAATCCCTCATAATAACGTACGTTTTTTTTTAAATTTTGATGCCTATTAAATATAGTTTTTTTAATTAAAATGCTGCTGACACGGGTGCATTATTTACGATAATTTAATTTATTTGCAAAAATGCATTCGTTCATTCTGTCAAATCACACTCGCGATTGCTTTCAGTTGACAAATCAAAATATGTTCATTCAATCCACAGACTACAATTATATATGATTCAATCCAATTGTCAACACGTCCTAATTTTTTAACACGGTCGCAAAAAACACGATGTTTTTTGAAAAATAGATCCCTGAATATAGACACAAACTAGGTTTATTTTTAACTTTCAGAAATGCTAAGCCATTTATTGATAATTTTCTGTATTTAAAACTACGACTTTTTATTAATAAATAATCTTTAAAAAATGGTTTTGTTTTTGTTAGATATTGAAGTATATATACGGAAGGACGGTGACACTTGTCAATCAAACTCGCTAGTCTGTTGCACACTGGTTTAATCCTTGGACGTTACCACCCGGGCGCGGGGAGGGGCGGGGCGCAGCCCGCTCGCCTACATAGCACTAAGCACATACATAACATCCCTTCCCCTTATGCTGGACAATACTCTTATCCTATTTATCTCTAAAATTACACTTAACCTATGTCGTTACTGATTGTTCGTTGTCATCATCATCATCACCACTGACGTACTGAGCCGCCGTAGGTGTCGAAAAGGTTGGACTAATTTCCTGCCGCGCCTGTGAGTTACTGTGACGCGCGGCGGAGTCGTTGGAGTTCCCCGTCCGGGGTCCGTTACCGACCCTCCTCCCTCTCCTGGCTGCGTGATGGGCTCAGGGTGATTGGCGACAAGTTGGTGACTTCGTTACCCAAATGAGGCACGTATACCACGTACATTATATTGCCGATTTTTTTTCTTATTATTCCTTGTATCCAACTATGTTTTTTATTATTTGTGTTTTTGGTAATCCATACTTTCTCGTTTTCTGTGAAGTCTGTTCTGTGTTTTCCTTGGTAATATTTAGCCTGTAAGGACTGATTGCGTGCGACGGTCTGAGTTAGGTCTGTGGACGACGGTGTCGGCGCGGTCGGGTTTAACAGATCCAGCCGCGTGCGCAACGCTCGCCCGAATACTATCTCCGCGGGTGTTTTATCAGTGGTACTATTTTTAGAGTTCCTGTAGTCGAATAAAAGTTTTGCTATTTTCCCTTGAATTGTTTTTTTATTACAACCCTCTAAAATTATACCCTTTAGCCCCTTTTTTACAATTTTCACAAAACTCTCGGCTTGCCCATTACTAGCCGGGTGATATACCGGAGATAGGACATGCTCGATACCGTTAAGTTTACAAAACTCCCTAAATTCTAATGATGTAAAAGATGTACCGTTGTCACTCACCAACGTGTGTGGAACCCCAAACCGCGACATAAAATCATTTAATTTACCTATAACCGCCTTTGAATTGTAAGTTGAGGACATATCATAACATTCCACCCATTTACTATACGCGTCTACAATAATTAAAAACATGTAATCGTGGAACGGGCCTAAGAAATCTATGTGAATACGGTAAAAAGGGTGTGGCGGCAATGGCCATGGCGCGAGTGGCGCGTGCGGGGGCGCGGGGCGCAGTGCACAGCATACCCCACAAGCACCCGCAACTCGCTCCAGCGCCACGTCTATGCCAGGAAACCACAGCCGCTTGCGAGCCTCTGCCTTCATCTTCACTATCCCGAAATGCGAACTATGCAGTTCCCTACATACTTTTTCTTGTAAAGATGAGGGAATAACGACTTTATGTCCACGCATTAAGATATCCTTTTCGTAAGATAACTGTGTACGACAATTGTAAAATGGTTTTAAGCTTGCGTCATTAACTGTCCTTGGCCAGCCGTTTAAAATATAACGCTTGATTGTAGCCAAATGAGTGTCGCGAGCCGTCTCGCGACTCATGTCATTTAGGGTCACCGGTAGGTCTCCCTCCACTACAAAGTTGACGTAGGTCGCGCGATCCTCGCAGTCTACGAGTTCGTCCGGCGCCTTCGTCTCGCTCTGCCCGCTACCCCCGCACGCCCGAGATAAATAGTCCGCGCTGTTATGCTTGCTGCTGATGTACTCGATGGTATAATTATACGCAGCTAGAAATATAGCATATCTCTGCAGGCGGTTGGCGGACACTTCGGGAATGCCTTTGTGGGGCCCGAATATAGCTAGCAGGGGTTTATGGTCCGTTCGTAGCACGAAGGGTTCGGAACTTCGGACCGACCATATAGTTACTGATGATATCGTCTTACCCCAATAATTATCGCAGTTGCTTCCTTTTGTATTTGCGCGTAATTTTTTTCCGCTGACGACAGCGTCCGGGATGCGTATGATATTGGCCTCTCTAATCCTTCAACACCTATTTGAGACAGTACAGCTCCTAACCCCGTTGGTGACGCGTCTACGGTTAATATTAACTTAGCGTTCGAATCGAAATGCGCTAATGTCTTATCGGATGCTAAAATATTTTTTATTCGGATAAATGCGTCATCGTGATTACGAGTCCATTCCCACTTTGTATTTTTGTTTAATAAATTATATAATGGACTTAATACGGATACTAACCTAGCTGTGGCTATATCAGTCAACTGCCTTATTTTTCTTACTGCATATGCAGCTGAACTTAATCTACCTGAAAGAGTTCTAATATGGGCGCCCCATTGTAATTTTGAATCTAAAGTAATTCCTAAGAATATAGTTTCCGTTATTGCATCTAGTTTTTTGCCATCAAGTTTTAGATTTAGACCTACTTGAGGTACATTTGGTAATGAGAACCTAATACATTTCGTTTTGTTCGCATTAAGTAAAAGATTATTAGCTGCGAACCATTTTGAAAGTACAGCCAGACTATCGTTGACATGTAATACATCTGTATCTTTCCTGTCTATTTTAAAAATAAGAGAAGTGTCGTCAGCAAATAGAATTATATCTGATAAGTTAGTCATCATGTAAGGAAGATCATTTATATAAACTAGAAATAAGAAAGGGCCGAGAATTGAACCTTGAGGCACGCCCATTTTCACTAGAGACCCCGAAGACATCGCCCCATTAACATTTACTTTTTGCTGCCTGTTTGATAGATAGGAAAGAACAAGATCAGCAGCTTGTCCACGAATTCCGTAGTGGTGTAATTTACAGATCAGTGTATTGTGGTCAACGCAGTCAAACGCTTTTGAGAGGTCACAGAAAATGCCAATTGCATCCTGGGACTTCTCCCAGGATTCCAAAATGTGACTGATGAGTTTAACTCCTGCGTCAGTCGTCGACCTACCTTTCGTGAAACCAAACTGGTGACTATGTAAAATCCCATTAGAATTAAAATGTGCCAACATCTGGTCTAGCATGATTTTTTCATATATTTTACTCAATGCTGGTAGCACAGATATTGGTCTATAATTAGAGGGATCACTCTTACTACCCGATTTGAAAATTGGTACTACTTTACTATGTTTCATTAAATCAGGAAACGTACCGCTATCTAAACATTGATTAAATATGCCTGATAAGACTGGGGCAATTGTGTCAATGATATCTTGAAGAACCTTAACGGAAATCCCCCATAAGTCTTCAGTGTTTTTTATGTTAAGACTTTTAAATGCTTTTTTAATTGTGACAATTGAAATGGGCTTAAATTCAAAATTTGGAATGTCTCTACTGAAGTGTTCTTTTAAAAGAGATTCAGCTAGTATAGATGATGAGGGGAGAGATTTCGTAACCTCTATTGGGATGTTGGTAAAGAAGTTTTCTAGTGTCTCAGCAACTTTTAACTTATCTGAAATGGTTACATTATCAATTTTTAATGACAATTCATTCTGATCTCGCTGTTTTGTGTTTCCAGTTTCTTTGTTAATTACCTGCCACACAGCTTTTATTTTATTGTTAGAATTATTAATTTTGTTACTTATTAATTTAGATTTAGCTTGGGCGCAGACTCTTTTAAATATCTTTGAATAGTTTCTTACATAATTATGAATTACTTGATCAGAAGTCAATGATTTTTCGTTATATAAATTATATAAAATATCTCTGCTTTTTCTAATGCCAGGAGTGGCGGCCCATTCATTAAATTTTGGTTTGGTATTGATTGTTACTGTTTTTACAGGACATGCTTTATGGAATTCTTGGCACACTGTAGAAAGTAGTGTACCATAGTTCATGTTGGGGTCTTGTGAATCAAAACTAGCTGATGAAAGATTGCTAAGAACATTATTATTAAACATTTTCAATTTATTTTTAGTAAGAGGTCTTGACTGAATAGTTTTATCTAAGCGTAACTTTTTATCTGATTCAAATGATACAAGTTGACCAGTATGGTCAGACCTAACGCCACTAATTAAGGATGAGTCTTGTATTTTACAATTAGTAAATATATTGTCAATGCATGAAGCTGTGGTTGCTGTTATTCTAGTTGCTTCATTAAATATACATTTTAAATTGAATGATTTAAACAAAGATATAAGCTTATATTTATCAGGTGAGTTAACTAATAGATCAATATTTAGGTCAACACAAACAAAAACTAATTTATTATCTTTAAAAAGTTTACTTAGTATTTCTTCCATAATGATTAAAAATGATGACAAGTTTGAAGCTGGTGGTCTATAAACACATAAGAAAGTATGGCCTTCAACCTCTGCACATGCTACCTCACATAAGCGATCAACAGAGCAAGCAGTGATATCCTTCCTTTCCTTATGTCTGAAACAACTATTACATAATATCAAGGTACCACCCCTTATTGAGGACCTGTTGTACGCACTGGCAACTGAAAAATTATTTACATTAAACAGCATCCTATCTGGTCTTAACCAGGTTTCACAAAAGCATAAGATATCCATATGATATTTATCTATTAACAATTCCACGTCTAGGATTTTGCCAGAGAAGCGATTAATATTTTGATGATACAATAAAATATTCTTATCATGCTTCTCTTTTGTCGAGTCTAAAAGTTTAAAGAGCCTATCACAGTATTATTAGAAATACTAGATAATACTATTTCGTCACTTAGCCTAGTCTCAGTTCAATCAATAACTGCGTGTATATTGTAAGCTAACAAAGTAGCCAATACATGTTGACTTTTCTTGGGAAGAAACATATGTTCCCGAATTAAAATAAAATCTCTAACAAAATTGTTAGTATCAAAATACAATAAACGGTCACTATGACGACATGTCAAAATATGCATTAAGTTATTTAAACTACAAATGTAATCATTTTCTTCAGCATACAAATGATCTGAATATGGCAATGCACATAATATTAATTTACCTAATTTTAATTTAAGTAGGGTGTCGACACCATTAACTATGTCCCTTTTAGTGATGCTCAGACTGTTTCCAATTAAAAGAACTACAGTAGTCTGCTCATTCATTTGTGTGTTTTTTATTTTATGAACAAGCTCATTAAAATGCAGGTTATGGTAACAACGGTTAACTATGGCATGTTTAGATCGGTTATTTAATAAGGATCCAAAACCTGCTCCTAATCTATCAGAATATACTAAAACATTACTTTGAGTGGGATTAAAGTTTCTATAGTATGAGTTAGAATGGGTGAAGTGACAGGAACAACATGCTGTGACATGAGAGGTGGCGGAGTGGAAGCACAACTACAGGTGAGATTGTTTGTCAGCGACTCGTACCTCTCTGCATTGTACTTCACCAAATCCACCAACTCACAGGCCTCCTGCAGGCGCTCGCTTAACATTTGTTGACAAGACTCATACTTACATGATATTTCCTTAAGTGTAAGTTGTAAGATATACTTAATTACAGATATTGGGGGTCAAAAATGGGGTCTAAGGGGTCTAACTGAATGTAGGTTCTAGCTGAGACGAGGGGTACTAGGGGGGGGGGGGGGGAATATTATCAAAACTTTGATATTCCCAGCCGTTTCCGAGATATTTAAAATTTAAAAAAAAAAGTGTCGTTACAACTTTTGGTCTTAATTTTATCCGTCTACCCCCCTTTCGCAACGCGCGATAAGGAAATTCGTTCCAAAAAAAAAACATCACCACTTACGTGTAGGAGAGGTACCCTAAAAAAAATGTTTTTCATATTTTTGTTTTACCACTTTGTCGGCGTAATTAATATGTAGGTATACCTATGCCAAATTACAGCTTTCTAGTACTAAGGGTCTCGGAGCTAGACCGCGGACAGACAGACAGACAGACAGACGGACATGACGAAACTATAAGGGTTCCGTATAAGTAATTTACGTTTTCTTAATAAGTCGCGCTTTCGACGAAAGAATGCCCCTTTTTTACTCAAAACGGTTCAAAATCCCGGATTGCGCGACAAAAAATCTGGCAACGCTGATCAGTTTACACCTGTTCGTGCAAGATAACATTAACTCAGTATATTAAAACTAGTGATGTGCCAGATATTCGTATCCGTATCCGCGGAAATCCGAGGAAGAAAAAGATCTGTATCCGTTACTTTTTGGCGGATCTTGAATGGATCTTTTATATTAATACGGTTACACCGCCACATACGAACTACGCATCATAGACATGACGTCACACAATCCTGCATCGCGCAGTTAGACTTTACCGAGCGATCGACATACATACAAGATTTCAACTTCAAACCGAAGGGCAGTTGCCCGCCAGACACAACACCCGTCTGGTCGGAGGATCCTCCTTTTTCAATGGTGGATGAGTCAACTTTACACCCTGTTCCTCATACCCCTAAATTGGTGACCCCGAGTATGAACGTCAACGCAGCCTTCGTGCAAATACTTCGGCGTGACGTCATCATCATCATCACTCCCGCAAGCTTTCGTGAGGCGAGTCACACAACCAGCACCCACGGCGTCAACGGGTATCCTGACCACCAGCATGCAGCGAACGCGCATTCCTGGTCATCACCTTCAGCCTCATCACCCCGACTCACTGGGGAATCACCGCAATCACCACGATCACCACAGACAGTTCCGACTCACCGCGAACAATGTGGCACCTGGTTCTGACTCACTGGAACCACAGCTGGCACTGCGTGAAGCATCGCAAGATTCGGCCCACTATCGACCTCCGGTCTCTGGAGGGGAGTGATGTAGCGGTTACACCGCCACATATGAACTACGCATCATAGACATGACGTCACACAATCCTGTATCACGCAGTTAGAGTTTACCGAGCGATCGACATACATACAAGATTTCAACTTCAAACCGAAGCGCAGTTGCCCGCCAGACACAACACCCGTCTGGTCGGAGGATCCTCCCTTTTCTATGGTGGATGAGTGAACTTTACACCCTCTTCCTCATACCCCTAAAATACTGATAACTTCACTCTAAATTAGTAAAAAAAATATATCATATTTATTATAATTCAAGTAGAGTAAGTACCAGTAAATTAAGTTATAAGATAGTAATTAAACTATCTTTGTAGTGAGATTGTTTATTGATCTGCTAACGCCGTCTAGCGAGGGCAGCGTAATCATCTAACCGGTCGGAATGCAGCGCTGATGGTGGCGCCCTCCTCGGCGGACGGTACCGCCGGAAAACATTCAATGAAGTGAAGTGCGTGCGAACAATATTTTTAATTGTCATGGTGGTGGACGGAACGGTGAAACTAGGTTTAAAATTATTGTCTCATCGAACTTTTTGTAAAAGTCAATGTGAAGGTTTCAATACAGTTTTTTTTATAATTGCATTGTGTAGTCGTTGTTCATTTTCCCCACCTCACACACACTCGTCGCACAAATATACGAGTTTAAAAGAAACCAAAAAGGGACGCCTGACAGCCATCTTAGGTCGTGCTTCATGGAAGTCGCAGGGCTTATCAAGGAGCCCTAACATATTGGTCCTTCGAGCCGGATCAAGAAGAGTTCCAGTTCTGCTTGTAGTGGATTCAAGAATCTTCAAAAATTCGTCGCATTAATATACGAGTTCATGAAGAAAATTCACTCGGCGTTGAAACTTATTGATCTAGAGGAGTGGCAGGTCTGAATTTCCTGCCCAATTCCCCATCCTATTAATCGGTTTGTGTTAACTTCGTGTTGTAATTCCAGTTGTTGAGTGGCGGTGCCGAGCCGGTAAGTGGAAGGCCGACAGCCGTAAGCCGTAAATTCGCGGACCGCGGCACGTGGCACACCGGTGGCATCCGTGCACCACAGGTTTTCAAGGTTTACAGTGAGTACTCTTGTTCTTATTTTTCCCAAAAATGAGTGAGCCTAAGATGTCGGATTTAATGAAGAAAAGAGCGGGGATAAAAGGTCGGTTAACTATATTGGAAAATTATATAAAAAAATGTACTTGTCCGTTAAGTGATCAACAATTACTAGAGTTAAAGTTACGCGTTGAAAACAGTTCGAGTTTGTTAGAAAACTATAGTGAGTTACAAGATAAAATTGAAGAAGGTACAGACGAGCTCGATCTTCCAAAACGACTGGAAGAGAGAGAGCGTTTTGAAGATCAATACTATAGGGCTGTAGCTTCCGCCAAACTCTTGCTGCATGAAGAAGTACCTGAAAATTGTAATAATTTAATCAATAAAAATAAAATAAATGTAAAGTTACCGGACATTAAAATACCTACCTTTGACGGATCGTACGATCACTGGTTGGAGTTTAAGAATTCGTACTGTAGTATGATCCATGATCGTGAAGATTTAGACAGCATACAGAAATTCCATTACCTACGATCGTCTTTAACGAATAGTGCGTCGCAGGTAATTAGTGCATTGGAATTCACGGCTACCAATTACACTCACGCGTGGGAGCTGCTACAAAATCGGTATAATAATCCACGATTATTGCAACACAACCACGTCAAATCCCTCTATACAATACCTTCCATAAATAAAGAGTCGGCTTCACAAATTAGGAAACTAATAGACACTGTACTTAGAAACTTACGTGCACTTACCTCCCTAGGGGAACAAACGCATACGTGGGATACGTTAATAATATATTTGGTTGTTTCTAAACTAGATCCAGGTACCGAACGTGAATGGGAGCAGTTTAAAGGTACACTTTATCATGCTGATACGAAGCCATTCTTGAAGTTAGATGATTTGCTTAAGTTTCTCAAGGACAAGGCGGATATGTTAGAAATGATTAAGGTGAACCATAGCAAAAATTCACACGAAAACAAAGGTAATGAACACACGCATAACAAGAAACAACCAACTCATAGTTACGTCGCTACGAACGCTGGTGATAATAGTAATAACAATAAAACTAGCAAGCGCGGTCCGCGCGTATGTGAAATGTGTAAAAGTAATCATTCACTTTATACGTGTTCTAAGTTTATCAATTTACCTGTTCAAGACAGGATTAACTTTGTTAACACAACGAATATTTGTAAAAATTGTTTACGCACAGGCCACGCGGTCAAGGATTGTAAATTCGGTCCGTGTAGGCTGTGTCATCTTGAAAAACATAACAGTTTGATTCATGTCGATAGCGTAGACAAAGACGGCGCATTAAATGTTGGCGGGGCGAGTTCACAGTCGCAACCGATCACCAATAACGTCTCCAATGTCTCAACCTCGTTACATACTGCAACTGATAGTTCTGTTTTACTTAGTAAACAAACATATTCCGTGTTACCTACGGTCCTGCTATCCACAGCATTAGTGGATATTGCAGATATTACAAACAAGTATCACACTGTACGAGTGCTCCTGGATAATGGTAGCCAACAGTGTTTCATAACCAAGAATTTATGCGATATATTAAATATACCTCTAATACAGTCCACTTGTCAAGTAACCGGTGTGGGTCACTCGATATCTAAGTCTACCCACACATGTCAAATACAATTACGTTCAAAAGTTAAGCATTATCACACTAACATCGAATGTTTAGTGTTGCCGTGTATCACGAATAGGTTACCGGCTTCCAATATAAACGTAAATAGCATTATTATTCCAGACAATATCCAACTTGCTGACCCGAGCTTTCATTTGCCATCGGATATTGATATTTTGATAGGCGCGGATAAGTTTTGGGATCTATTATGTGACGGTAAAATTAAGTTGAAAAACGGACCTTACTTACAAAATACAAATCTAGGGTGGATAATGTCTGGACCTTTGTACAATAATAATAATGGCCTGCGCATTAATCAGGTTCAATGTAATTATTCGCAATTACTAGATGTACAATTAAAACGATTCTGGGAACTCGAAGAGATTCCTAACGTGGGAAATGCCCTCAGTGCCGACGAACAAATGTGTGAGAACATTTTCGTTGAAACGACAACGCGTACTCGGGAAGGTAAATTTTCTGTGCGTATTCCTTTAAAAGAATCGCCTGTGGTTCTCGGAGAAAGCTATAATTCAGCTGAAAAACGTTTGTTGTCTCTCGAACGAAAGTTTTCTCGTTTGCCGGAATTTAAGGAAAAATATATTGATTTTATGAATCAATACGAAAGTCTCGGTCACATGAGTCGCGTAGATACATACGGTTCCCCTCACTATTTCTTGCCGCATCACGGTGTTATGAATGAGAATAGTAGTACGACTAAATTGCGCACAGTGTTCGATGCGAGCGCAGCGACATCTTCAGGTAAATCGTTGAACGATATACAGTTTGTTGGGCCACCGCTTCAGAACGACATTTTTTCCATATTATTACGCTTTAGGCAGTATAAACACGTAGCATGTGCCGATGTGGAAAAAATGTATCGTCAAATTTTAATACAGCCAGATCAACGCGATTTACAATTGATTCTATGGCGTAAACATCCGTTGGACCCAATAGGTGTATTTCGTCTCAACACCGTGACGTACGGCACGGCGTCAGCACCTTATTTGAGCATAAGGTGTCTGAATCAACTCGCGAGTGAATGTGAGGATGAGCAGGTGTCTGCCGTGATCAGGAATGACTTCTACGTCGATGATGTGTTGATAGGAAATGATGATTTAGATAGTTTATTACAGATGTGCGAAAAGGTAACTAATACCTTAAAATCGGCGTGTCTTCCTTTACGTAAATGGATATTTAATTTGGACATCACTGCCCATGACATATCTAAAAGGTTGTCATTAGGAGATCAGTGTCAAAATAAAACGTTAGGAATGGGCTGGTATAATAAAAATGATGAATTGCATTTCACAACACGGATAATTAATAATAATAAACCATTAACTAAGCGAACAATGTTATCTGTAATAGCGCAGGTGTATGACCCTTTAGGTATTTTAGCACCGGCAATAATAATAGCAAAGATTTTAATGCAAAAGTTATGGTTGTGTAAAATAAATTGGGACGATCCGGTTCCTAATGACGTGATACTAACTTGGGAAAAATTCATTAATACCCTACAAAGTTTACACAAATTACGTATCCCGCGTCATGTACTAGGTGTTCACACACAATACATAGAATTACATATCTTTACAGACGCGTCGCAATGTGCATATGGTGCGTGCGCTTATGTGCGTACCTACTCAGATAATTCAACTGTGACTATTAAGTTACTCTGTGCCAAAAGTAAGGTTGCACCATTAAAACCAGTGAGTATACCGCGACTCGAGTTATGCGGGGCTTTAATTGGTGCACGTTTATACAGAAACATTAGTAATGCACTGCGTTTAACTTTTCATAAGACTTTCTTTTGGACAGACTCAACTATCGTCCTTGGGTGGCTTCGAATGTCTCCTCATTCATTAAAGACATTCGTTCAAAATAGAATAGTTGAAATAAATGAAATAACCAGTAATGGTATATGGTCTCATGTAGGTACCAAAAATAATCCAGCGGACTTAGTCTCACGTGGCCTCAGCCTTGACGCACTCAGTGACAGCAGTATATGGTGGAACGGTCCACCGTACTTACAACATCCTGAGTCGATGTGGTCTCAACAAGGCGCCACTTCTCATTGTGAGTATGCCGCTACTGACCTACCAGAACTAAAATCACAAACCACACTCATGGTTTGTGACGTTACACAAAATAATAATGTCATTAACTTCGATAGATTTTCTTCTTACAGTCGTATTAGACGTACCGGTGCTTACGTGTTGCGATTCATACGTAACTCACGCACACAGGGACAGGATCGTACTGTAGGGCCGTTATCAGTGAGTGAGGTGTGTGCGTCTACACAGATGTTGACGCGCCTCGTACAACGGGAATCTTTTCCTGATGAATATATTAAATTGAAAGGTAACTTACCATTCAAAACTACATGTGCAGTTTCTAGTCTTAATATATTTCTTGATAAAAATAATATAATAAGAGTAGGCGGACGTTTAAATAATTCACCTGATTTCGATTATGATAAAAAGCATCCGACACTACTAAGTAGTAAACATTACTTTACACTGTTATTGTTTCAGCATTTGCATAAGCAGCTTCTTCACGCTGGTCCCCAATTGTTACTGGCTACCATGCGTGAGAGTTGGTGGCCGTTAGGAGGTAGATACCTGGCTAGAAAGGTTGTCCATCAGTGCGTCCGCTGCACACGAATGAGGGGTAAAACCGTTGCACCAATCATGGGTAATCTTCCTTCTGAACGGTTAGAACCGGGATTCCCTTTCATCCGATGTGGGGTGGATTATGCTGGACCCATATCCGTATTAAACCGCAAAGGTAGGGGGGCTAAACTTGAAAAAGGTTATATCTGCCTATTTGTTTGTTTCATAACACGAGCTATACATCTCGAACTAGTCAGTACCCTTTCTGCTCAAGAGTATATATTGGCCCTTAAAAGATTTATATCCCGTCGTGGTAAACCTGCCCAAATTTTCTCTGATAATGGGAGAAACTTTGTCGGAGCCATGAAAGAGATTCAGTTGATGTTCAAAGAACATTCACATCAAATTGTTGATCATTTATCGAATGATAATATTGAGTTTAGATTTATACCGCCTTACGCTCCTCATTTTGGGGGATTATGGGAAGCAGGAGTAAAATCCTGTAAGCACCACCTACGCCGTGTTGTGGGTACCGCTAACTTAACATACGAGGAGTTCAGCACGGTGTTGACACAGATCGAAGCCGTCCTGAACTCCCGTCCAATGTGTCCTATGTCCTCAGACCCACATGATCTTCTTCCACTCAGCCCGGCACACTTCCTAATTGGCCGGCCACTCCTCTCACCAGCCTGCAAGGACCTGACAGAAACGCCAATCAATCATCTGACGCGGTTCAACAGAGTGGAACAGATGAGACAGCAGTTTTGGAAGCGTTGGTCTACAGACTACATTTCGGAACTTCAGATAAGGACTAAGTGGAAGTCACATAATCAGGATATAGCTCTGAACGCTCTTGTCGTCATCAAAGAGGACAATCTACCACCTTTGCGATGGCGCATGGGCAGGATTATAAATGTGTTTACAGGAAAGGATGGTGTGAGCCGTGTAGCTACAATTCAAACAGCTACGGGCCCTGTACAACGAGTTTTCACCAAAATCTGCGCCCTACCGGTGCCATCAACGACGATTGATGACACCAATGAAAACTACCGAGTCCCCGATGAAGCAGCCACATAAATTTATTGAAACACTGAAGATTTCAAGGCGGCCGGCATGTTTATTGATCTGCTAACGCCGTCTAGCGAGGGCAGCGTAATCATCTAACCGGTCGGAATGCAGCGCTGATGGTGGCGCCCTCCTCGGCGGACGGTACCGCCGGAAAACATTCAATGAAGTGAAGTGCGTGCGAACAATATTTTTAATTGTCATGGTGGTGGACGGAACGGTGAAACTAGGTTTAAAATTATTGTCTCATCGAACTTTTTGTAAAAGTCAATGTGAAGGTTTCAATACAGTTTTTTTTATAATTGCATTGTGTAGTCGTTGTTCATTTTCCCCACCTCACACACACTCGTCGCACAAATATACGAGTTTAAAAGAAACCAAAAAGGGACGCCTGACAGCCATCTTAGGTCGTGCTTCATGGAAGTCGCAGGGCTTATCAAGGAGCCCTAACAGAGATCAAACCTCTAATATTTGTGCTATGCTAATTGAAATAATTATGTGAGTTAACACTTCAATTAAAACAATGTTGTTTTCAAGAACTTAAAAAATATACGTCATAATTAATATTGAGTAATGATAAATTGTATTATAAAAAGAGTAACTTCGCAGCTTTGTCCCCCAAAAGTCAGTTACGATGAGGATCATAAATAATTCCTGCTGAACCTGAAGAAAGTTGAGATCTGTATCCGTATTCGCGAATTTAGACTCTTATTATGATCCGTATCCGTATCCGTATCCGCGGATCACATTTCTTAACATCACTATTATTGGATACAAGGAGCTCCCAAGTAATCTGTGATCCATCTTAATTTTCTTTTGATATGTAAAATTTTTCCTCTCGCTTTCCTGCGATAAAAATCAAAATCTAAAAAAAAAGTGGTGGCACACGGGAGTGCCGACAGAAGTTAAAACTTGAACAAGATCGCTTTGGTAAAAGAAAAATACTTGTATAGAACATTGGTCTGTAACCTTATCTAAATAAAGAGTACAATCGCGTTTACAAAAAATAATAGGTACTTCCGAAACCTTCAAAGTAAAAATACTTGCATAGAACATTGATTCGTAACGTAATATAAATAAAGAGCATAATCGCGTTTACATAACCTTAAAATTAAAAATACTTGCATAGAACATTGATCCGTAACGCAATTGAAATAAAGAGCACAATCGCGTTTACAAAAATGAGATGTCGTCATGGTGTCGCGAAATCAATGATTTAGTCCCATCTCAAAAATACCCAATGCGCCTAAAGAAGTTTTCACTTATAAAAAAACAAATCTGTGGGAGTGATTTCATGAAAAGGGACGGAAGTGTGTTACAGGAAGCCAGGGAAGCGCGCGCTATTCGATTTGACCAATGAACGCGCGCGGTGCTAGAGTTTGCCGTCAGAAACGACCTTGACGAGGCCTCGCTTCTAATTTTTTACCGAGTTCCAAAAGCAGGAGGTTCTCAATTCAAATGAATGTTTTTTTTAATGTTTGTTACGCGATTACTCCGCCAATTATGAATTGATTTTAATGATTCATTTTTTGTTTGGTAAGTCATACTTCAGAGGGGGTCCCATATTTTTTTTAAAAACTTTGCTTGAGTAGTTTTTGAGGTAGCTTCCATAATACGTATTTTTTCCCACTTAGTATGTGGGTGATTTGTTAAGTTCCTGTCACTGTTATTTACATAGCAAGTTGTGGTATTCGAATTTGTGTGGGGTAAATACCACAGCTAAAAATTGAAAAATAAAAGCTTTTTACAAAAAAAATCAACCAACTTCCAAAAAAAAACACTACGAAGTGAAAAATAACTTAATTTCGGAAGTCGGTGGCAAAAAACAAAAATTTAAAAACAAAGACTTCCGAAATTAAAGTTATTTTTCACTTTAAAGTGTTTTTTTTTTGGAAGTCGGTTGATTTTTTTTGTAAAAAGTTTTGCTTAGGTATTACCTTAGTGTTACTTTATTACCAAGGTGCGGTGTCAGATGTTACACATCATAGGCGACTACTGTAAAGCTCGCTCGTATTTTTTTAGATATTCTGATTATGTATAATTTACTTGTAGAACACCCACAATCCAATGTCTTGGACTGAAATACCTCAGAACCAATGGAACGAGCCGAAAGAGACCGCGGAAACAGAACCCCGAGCCAGTGTAAGTATAACCACTACAATATTTTATATATATTTGTGCCCAGTGGTGCCGATTCCCTTGTTCACAAACTAAACAAAATTTAAGTTCAGTGCATCTTTTTCTTTCTATTTCATTAAGAAAAGGACAGAAGATGAATTTTAGTTTAGTCCTGTCAAATTTGTCAGCGCTTCACGTAAATTGACGTAATTTTAGTAGGCAAGTTTTTAATCACGTCTAAACTTGTATGGAGAAGTGACAGGCGCTGATTAATTTGACAGGAGTAAACTAAAATTTATCTTCTGTCCTTTTCTTAATGAAATAGAAAGAAAAAGATGCACTGAACTTAAATTTTGTTTAGTTTGTGAACAAGGGAATCGGCACCAATAACTGTCTTGTGGACGTCAGTTAGGCAGTCGCCCCATGTAACTTACTGGTAGGTATTCAGCTGCACCTTATTAGTTAGACTGGAAGCCGACCCGAACGTAGTTAAAAAGCTAGGCAGATTATGACTTAAGTAATAAACGAAATATAGTATTTTTAACTCATGAAGCGACGCGCCCTTTACTTGTGGTCACCAAGTGTACAAACCCGCTGTAAATGTGTGCGTGAAAACGAGTAGCGTCAGCATATAACACACACACACGTCTGACTTCACTTCACGCACATTCACAGCGTGTTTGTACACTTGGTAACCACAACTAAAGCGCGCGTCGCTACGAGGTATAAATACTGTAACTATAATTTTATCTACCTAACTGTAAATTCTCCGGAAAATATAATTTGGTTAAACTTTCTGGTGTTTCAAGTTTCTGATCGCAAAGTTTTCATCAAATACCTCAACCCTTCTCCTCACAGAGAGGAGTCCTGAGTCCAGTAGGAACATTATTGGCTCATTATTTCCAAGCGACAGTTTCTCAATTCTTGAACATAATTTTTCAGGAACACAATAATGATCAGCCCCAAGAAGCACAGAACCAAGAAGCACAGCCCCAAGAGCCCCTAGAGCTCCCAGAAGTGAAACAGGAAGCAGTACAAGTAGCTCCCAAGAAAGATCCAGCAGAGAAGCCCTCGAATCTCCAGGCTCTCGTAGACGCAATAGGAACAAGAATGAGGGCCCCATTGAAAGTGTTGTACAAAAAATGAGCGATAAGGTACATCAAGCCAAACCTCCTACCAACCAAGCCCCAGAAGGAAGCAACGAAAAAAGGTAAAAGGAATCCTACATTTCCAGTACAACTATGTTCTTAATGTCCCTCGGCAAACCTCGTGTTTCGTCATTCGTCAGATTTATATCAGTTGCCCTTTGCACTTGGTGCAGACCGGACGCTCTCAATCGACTTGGAAGTATATAGAGTTGTTAATACTTTTAAAAATGGTAGGAAAGCTGCTAAAGTCACAAGCACGACAGATAGGAAAATAGTTTTACAGCTCTATATAATTCACACGAAAATCAAAACAAAACAACAATAAAGTACTTAGTTCTGAATTCAAATTATTATACAAAATAAATCTAATAATTGATGGACATGGAAATTAGCATTCGTTTGTATTCGGAAATGCGATGATTCCCGAGGGGCATTAAGAAAATAGAAATAAGTACAGTAAGTAACATACTGTTATTTAGCTGTATCCAATTATACTGGAAGCCAACCCCAACAGAGTTGGAGCATGCTAGACAGTTGACGATTTAAGGGGGATACGATAAGGTGGCCCTCGAAATTAAAATTTTCTTGCGTAATACAACACAATTACAATCTGTTTCGATTTGAAACAGATTGCTAATCTATTGCTTCATAAGCTGGAAAATCTGCTCTACAACGTAAATGACGCAATGAATGTTGTTGAACTGTCAAAATGCAACAAATTTGTCTTAATCGTTTACGAAAATAAGTTACGCAATTAGGGTACTGGTCAGTGTAAGTTTGTATGTTGATTTAAAAAAGATTCGCAACCGTAAAAAATATGGTTTTACACAATTATAATCATTAGAATAGCCAATACAACTCCTTAATGACATTTGAGGCCAATTCTAAGTTAAATAGTCATTCAATATGGTAATATGAACTTAGATAGTTGTATTGATGATTTTAATGATTATAATTAAATTAAAAAATATTTAATACGACCGCGAATCATATTTAGATCAACATACAACTATGGCTTTACTCAATTATAATCATTACAATCAGCAATAGTAATTAAGAAGTAGATAAAGGTGTCAAATGTCATGAAATCATGATATTTGACACCTTTGCTAACTTATGGAGTTGTATTGCTGATTATAATTAAGTAAAGCCATATTTGTTACGGCCGCGAATCATATTTTAATCACCATAAAACCTGACATTGACCTGCAAAATGCAAAAAACGTAAGAAAATGTGAATTTCGCGGGCTACCCTGACGCTTCCTCCTTAAGGGCATCATGAAGTGCTACTGATAGACTTACACCCGGTTTCTGGTAGGATATCTATCTATTTAGCCCGTATTTCCCACGGCTGGGCAAAAGCTTCCCTTTTCCATTCATGTTAGACTAACCAACTCAAGAATAAGCTATCATATTGTCAAACTGACGTCAAGCGATTTGGTTGGCTGTGGATAATTTAGGCCGCATTCCGAGTTACGCTAAAAGTGATAATATCGCGAATCCGACCAAATTTAATAGTCACAAAATATAAGGGCTGTTGAGTAATAATTGTGACTCTAATTCGCGATATTATCACTTTTAGCGTAACTCGGAATGCAGAGTTAGTCAGCCAATCAACTTTGACATTCACATTAGACAATGACTTACGAGGGTTTTCTAGAATGACGTTCACTAGGTGGCAGCACTGAAACGTCAGGTGCGGGTACCTGTCAAAAGTGACAAGGCATCTGTCATTTCTTTAGTCGTGACTGAATGATGAACGAATGATGAACCTCATCATATATTTTATATTCCTTGTCGAAATGGAAGACGTCTTGTCAAAGTGGCGCCAACTGGGGGCGTGAATTTTCATGAAAACCCTCATTAGGCTCTCTTTATTATGATAACATGGGATTCAAAACCCTTAGACACGCAGCGGACCGGCGGGTTGTTAAGATGGTTTACGATGCTTTATGCCAGTCCTTAATAGAATACTGTATTACATCTTGGGGAGGTTCCGCCAAGACCCATCTTATTGAAGTTGAGAGGGCACAGCGTGCTATTCTCAAAGTTGGCGCTGGTCTCCCCTACCTATTCCCAACCGTGGACCTTTTTAAGGACTGGGATATACTCACTGTTAGGCAAACCTTCATATTGCGTACTGTGCTTAAGGAACACTCCATGTTGCAATATGATCCGAATCTGTATAGAGATAGGCGCCGAAAAGGCAGAGTATGCCAGACGCATCCTTCCAGTTCTGCTCACTCGCGTAATTTCTTCTTCTTTCTTGGGCCATATCTGTACAATAAGCTAAATAGCACTCTAAATATATATCCTCAAACGAAACACAAATGTAAAAATTCTGTGACTACGTATTTGAAAACACTAGACTATCAGGGAACGGAGAATCTGTTGATCCCTCTCAGATAGACTACCTGTGCTACTATTCATCCCCACTGCTGCTTGTACTTACATACCATCATACATACCATCATCCCTACTCACACCACACTCACTCTAGCAACCTCTCACATCTCTTTTTACACTTCCTCTAGTTACTCACGCACCCGAACACACTGGTATTTCCACTAACTCTTTTTGTATTTTAAATTTTTATTTTATTAATGTTCTTAATTCAACGTTAGTTGAGTATACTTTGTCATCATGGTACTGCTGCTTGTACATACATACCATCATCCCTACTCACACCACACTCACTCTAGCAACCTCTCACATCTCTTTTTACACTTCCTCTAGTTACTCACGCACTCACACACACTGGTATTTCCACTAACTCTTTTTGTATTTTTAATTTTTATTTTATTAATGTTCTTAATTCAACGTTAGTTAAGTATACTTTGTCGTCATGGTCCATATCACAGGCATCTAGCCGCGGGAGGGCCTTGGTGACCTGTAATACAGGTTTTTATCTAAACCTACTTCAGGCACCAGTCTCTCACAAAGTTAGCTCCTTGTTCGTGCACTATTGTCAAATACTAGCATTAAGTACATAACTAACTATTATGATAAAATATGCTATCATATAGCGTGTTGCTGAAGTAGGTAGCAGAGCTGCTTAGAATCCCTTATCTACCAACCTGCGCGTCGTCAAAAGCTCAACAGTCAAAAGAATATTTTCCCTATAAGTACCAACACATACGACCAATAACAATCTGTTTCATTTTGACAGTTCATCCTACTTAATATCATAAACGCGAAATTTTGAGAGGATGGATTTATGAATGGATGTTTGTTACTCTTTCACACAAAAACTACTGAACGGATTTGGAAGAAATTTGGCACTCAGATAGTTTATAACCTGGATTAGTACAGTACCGACCAAAAGTCCATAAGCAATCTCACAAAGCAATAGACTGACGCTTCGGTTTGACTTACGACCTTCTTCTATAAGTTGTTACAATACTGTAGACACGCACATTACACACACACACTCACTTTGTCTGCAACCAATGACTAGTTCGATAATCATCATTCGTTTTTAGTTTCATTCGTCTTGTTCACATAAATATTAAAGTTTAGCAGGTAGACCACAAAAAACTAAGTAAATGATTTCGATTTCTGTGGGGTAGATGCAGTTTGTTACAAGTAGGTATTCAATTAATAGAACTTTGTTGGTTCGTGCCGTGATAATATTGGTGACGAGCATTTAGCGCAGTGTTGTGGTTATTATTATCAAAAAGCAGGCATAAAATATATTGAAGAGATTTGTAGTGCTATTCTGTAAAAATCTCACCGTGATAACTTAGGTGAAGTGAGCTGCCAATAGTGCCAATCCTTAGCAACTGACAGCTCACTCCACGCTCACTTCACCTAAGATACACGGTGAGATGGTTACAGAATAGCACTACAGATCAGATCAGAGAATATTATTGCGCTGCGTAAAAGTGAAGTGAATATCTAATGAAACCGGACTAAGTGTGAGTGTTATCATTTATATATTTCATATTTTACTAAACATAAATCTTAATCAAGGGTATTGTTGATAGAACAGAGGTATTGTTGAGACAGAAGATGCCTTTAAAGTTTTAAATTCATTGTGAGGTTTAATTCGATTAGTGAATAATAAATAATTAGGTATTATGTGTAATAAAAACAATGTTTTTGTTTGTTCTAGAGAAATACTGTGACGGTTAAGAGATATGAGGAAGGGGCTTATTATCGAGTAGCAGCGACGTCAAATGGTGAATGAAACAAATGGTTTCATACCAACGAGATATTTTGCTGAATTATTAAAAACACGTCATTATGAACCGTTCGCCGTGCACTCTGAAGGCTTGCATCACTGAAGACCAGCTAGAAAACCGTTTTTGACCTTAAAATATTGACCGTACCAACTTAATAAACAACAGATTCGTTATTGCATGAATTTATGGTAACGAATTTTTTAAGCACGTTTCAATAGGGTGTTTGTCGTATTTCTTGCAGATATACCGAAATTGTTTAATATTTTAGTAATAGTATTATTTTAGGATTAAAATTTGAGGTTTAGTTTCAATCTTCTTTTCGTAAAGAAAATGAATACTTAAGCTATAACCTCAATACCAACCAATATTTACTAAAGCCAAATAAAGTTTAAAATAATTAATATGAACAACTGCCTTTAACCTTAAAATCAACAATTTTGTCAGTAGATTTTTTTTACATTTTAAGTAGTCTAACATTCTTATTTATTGCTTAATTACTTAGACCATGATCAAAGCTTTATATTTATGGTGCAAAAAAATCCATTTAAAATTTAAAACATTTCAAAATTTAAATATGTCAAAATAATACAAATTGCTTCTAAGTTTCTAGACATCTATTTCACATAATTATTCAGGTGAAGTAATGATAAATAATTGTAGCAGTTTGATAACTATACTTAAGTAAAATAAACATAACGAATAAATATTATTTATTTTTTATTATAACATATCACGCATTTTTTATTCTAAACCCTTTATTGCAATAACAACATTAATAAATAGGCAGGATATTTAAAAATATTATTATTGCAAACAAAAATAATAATATTTGCAAAAACAGCGCTGTGATTTACGAGATTAGAACCTTAGCCATCTTGAATCTAAGACCAACGCTTAACGCCTTCTGCTATCTGCACATATAATTTACTTTCGAATTTTAGCAATGCGATACACTGGCCAAGGTCACGCGTACGAGTATGATGCGTGCTAACAAAAGTTATGGAAATATAAGTGCGGCGCCCGCGAACCGTGACGATACGATAGTGTGTAGCGCAAAACTGCGTTCTCTGTGGTGTGTGTACGGCACTCACACCACAGACGTCTGACTGTTTACACATACAAATGTACGGACTATACCGCGTGTTCACAGCAATACGACTCTTAGCGTGCTCATGCACTTTTGAGCGCTTACTGTACATAGGATTTTTATCCCACTGGATCAAGACTTATGCGGGTGAAACTGCGGGGCGCTGCTAGTACAACATTAATTGCGTTGTTGAGCAGACAAATTTTTCAGATTGTGATTCATCGTGTGGTCACAATGCAGATAGCATGAGGTCTTTACCAATGAGTTTGTTAAGAAGTACTAACTACCAAACCAGTACCCTAATTGCGTAACACACGATCAATCATAATCAGAATAATTTTGAAGGATATTGCTAATCCATAGCTTCATATGTTCGAAAAATTTGTCTGCTCAGCAACGTAAAAAACGCAATAAATGTTGTTGAACTGTTAACATTAAACAGATTGTGATTGATCGTGATTTACGCAATTAGAGTGCTGTTTCTGCTTCCAATGAGCACTGAAGTCTAGTAGTGAAATCGTAGTCGCATAAGTCTTTTTAACTTTATTCCTGTAAAGGTTAGGTTTCGTGAGTCCTATACGGACTTATGGACGAAATCTTCCTGTTTTACCAAAATTAGGAGACTAGTAACAGCCATGTTCTTACAAAACCTGTGTATTCAGAATGTCAGCAGAGCGGGATGAATCACATAAACACCACAAGGAAGTCAAACGGCTAAGAGGAGAAGATGAAAGTTATAAAAGGTAATATTTGAAAAAGGGAAGAAAGAAAAATTGATAATTCTGCACAATTAAAGATACCATTCCGTAACCGACCGCAGGTGGCAACTGCAGGCGATGTATCGCCGCGACACGATTGGTTTCTATGAATTTCTATGAAATACCTTCCACGCCTAGCAACACGTCGCCGACACCTTCATAGAAATATATAAGAAAATATAGAAATCAGTCAATGCGGCGACACGTTGCCGTCGCTTGCAGTTGCCGCCTGCGTTGGCTACAGAATTGTACCTTTAGACGCACATTATAAAATACACACACTAATACAAAAAATTCGACACTATACAGTGTCGAATTCTAGGCGAAAGGCGAATACAACTGCTAGGCTTGCTTGGAGAGGTCTATGTCCAACAGTGAACGTCTTTCGGCTGAATGAGGCTGATGATGAACTGCTGTAGAGGTTCTCAAGATATTCCATGGCGTATTTTTTTTTCAAAAGTAAAATAAGTTTAGCTCTTGATTGAAAAGCAAATCCTTATATAGTAGCACTGCCTATGATCGGTTTGGTTTGGCGTATGTAGAACCTATAAGACCTTCAAACCAAGAGCGTCCCAGACTCCAACTGTCTTATTACAAAACGATTTTTTACTTAAGTCTAAGCTCGCGAGATGGAGTGACGCTCAATCTAACCTTATTTGGGAGCAGCAGCATGAGAGTTTACTAGGTGGCAGCACTGAGACGTCAGGTCCGGGCACCTGTCAAAAGTGTCAAAGCGCCTTTTGTTTCGTCGTGACTGAATGATAAACGAACGAATGAAACGAAAGATAAACGTCATCATATATTTTATATTCATTGTCAAAATGGAAGACCTCTTGTCAAAGTGGCGCCTACTGGTGACGTGAATTTTAATGAAAACCTTTATGAAAAGGCTTATGTCCAGCAATGGACTGCTGTAAGCTGATGATGTATAGATAAATTTTGTTTTGTAATGATAGAAGTTTGTCCCCAAGCGAAAAAAATATAATACATACAAATAAATACATTTCTTTTAAAGGTTTACCGTGCGTAATGACCGAGGTAGCAAATACCTCCATTCTACAGATAGTACCACAGACAAGCCACTATTTATGGAAGACACTAATATGACCGGATATTTCAGTGATGCTAGCAACAGCATTTTGAGAAGGAAGAACCCACCTAAGGTAATTAGAAGTATTATTGTTTATTTACTTTCCAGCCTGCTCTGTCCCACTCCCGGGCAAAACCCTCCCTCCTCTCCTTCCATCTTTTGCGAGCACGCTCGTCGAGGTTTTCAGTTTGGACGGAACTTATCCAGTTCGTTCTGCCGTCTCCTACGTGACAGGGCACCAGTTCCGTGCCATTTGGGCCCACAGTTTATCCGGCATGCGGCAGACATGTCCTACCCAGTCCCATTTAAGCTGGGCAGCCTTTTGAGCCACATCAGTTAGATTAGTTTTGGAGCGCAGTATTGTGCTTCGAATAAGATGTTATTTGAAAATTACTTTATCCCCTAACCCTTCTTCTAATCGTTCTCTCACTGCTGAGAATCGTGACTTGCCTGGCGGAGTGCGACGCTGATCTTCAGTTGCTCGGATGTTTGATCCGACCACCGTTTTGGGCTTCGGCCTCTAGGTCTTTTGCCCTCTTTTAACCCTTACTTTGGTATAAAGAGCAGTGGAAACCCAGTGTTAACGGCCCCGGTTGATGAGTTGTAGGTTGTGGGCTCAAAGTCAGGCATGCACTTTACTTTGTGCAATTTATTTCATCACCACTGCTCTCAATGCGGTCTAGGAAAACATCATAACGAAACCGGAATTTTCTAGAACCAACATTTCGAAGACATGTTGTTATTGAATACATACACGAATTGATTCCCCTGGCTTAATTTCAGCCCCGGATCTAGAATTTTTGAAATTTTTATCCCGAGGCGGGATAAAAACTGACGTCTGCCGCCCCCCGCCAATCTTTAATGGGGATGCGCTAAGATAGCCCCCGCGAAATTAAAATTTCCTCAAAATGAAAATTTTGACAGCAACATATTAATCAAATTGTATCGATCGATAATGCACCAATTCAACAGGGGCGCCAAAACTGTTGTAAAAAGAAAAAAAAAATAGAAAGATTATAAATGTGCTGCGCGTCTCATTTATTGCAAAGTTGCTGTGTGCTGGGTGGCGCACTTGTCTGCTACGCTTGAATTTGTCGCCCCCTTGGCGCCCGGGGCACGGGCCCCGGCTTGCCCCCCCGCAGATCCAGGGCTGCTTAATTTTAACAATATATAAAAAATACCTCTATTCACCAGGAACCTGCAGCAACCTACATGGCACCAGTAATTGAAAACCGTCGCAAAGCGCCCGTTCATATCGCCGTTCCAAACAACGAAGACGACTCCGAGAAGAAACACAAGAAACGCGCTCACAAGAAGAGGAAGAGCAAAGGATCCCGTTCACACAAAAAACATACACGTTCAAAAGACAGTAAACGAAAACATTTCAACAGGATAAATTCTGGGGAGACTGAAAAGAACGCTGTATCGTTAGATGACAGTAGTGATGTGCTGTAGATAGATGGCGTTAGTGTGCATTGATAAATGGCTGAGCGCTTTTGAGTGAATGTTTTAGGTGTCGTTCAATCTGTCATTCAATGTTGAATGAAATAGTTGAGGAGTTTTTTAAATTTACTAATTTAGGGATTATTGAAGTGAACGATTCGATAATTGGACAACAATAATTGAGAGTGACATTTCAAGGACGCATCACGTTTAGGCACATTTCGTTACATGAAAGAGAAGAAAGATATAACTCTCTCTGTCTCTCACATTAAATCTTTTAAAATCTTTATTTTTTGAGAAGTTCGACTTCTATCACGTGTACGGTCCTGCACCAGCGTTTTTGAATTTAATCCCTCATAATAACGTACGTTTTTTTTTTAAATTTAGATGCTTATTAAATATAGTTTTTTTTAATTAAAATGCTGATGACACGGGTGCATTATTTACGATTACATATTTTATTTGCAAAAATGCATTCGTTCATTCTGTCAAATCACACTCGCGATTGCTTTCAGTTGACAAATCAAAATATGTTCATTCAATCCAATTGTCACCACGTCCTAATTTTGTAACACGGTCCCAAAAAACACGATGTTTTTTGAAAAATAGATCCCTGAATATAGACACAAACTAGGTTTATTTTTAACTTTCAGAAATGCTAAGCCATTTATTGATAATTTTCTGTATTTAAAACTACGACTTTTTATTAATAAATAATCTTTAAAAATTGTTTTGTTTTTTTTCTAAACGGCACCCTAATTGCGTAACACACGATCAATCACAATCTGTTTCATTTTGACAATTCAACAACATTTATTGCGTTATTTACGTTGCTGAGCAGACACAATAGATTAGCAATATCCTTCAAAATTATTCAGATTGTGATCGATCGTATTTTACGCAACTAGGGCTTTTGGTTCAATTTTCTTGGGATTCTCATTTAGCAATGTGTAGTACCTACCCTAATTGCGTAACTTATTTTCGTAAACGATTAAGACAAATTTGTTTCATTTTGACAGTTCAACAACATTCATTGTGTCATTTACGTTGTTGAGCAGATTTTTTTTCCAACTTATGAAGCAATGGATTAGCAATCTGTTTCAAATCGAAACAAATTGTGATTAATCGTGTATTACGCAATTAGGGTACTGGACAAGTGTGTACTTGTTTATTACTCAAGCATCACAAGTAGGTACTTGTGATGCTTGAGTAATCCGAGGCACGGAGGAGTCTCGGTATGTAAAGATAGCCACCCACCCACGGAGCAACCCCGGCAAGCGTAGCTTAACCTGTTGGATCGACCCGTGCAGCTGTTATTACATAGCCACGAGCTCTTCAAATCTCATTTCGGTGTCCTAAATGTGAATTCGGTGGTCATTTAACTCACTTCGGTGGATGGCTTTATAATTTCGGTGCCAATAAAAAAAGAACAAAATCTGAGATACATTTATTATGGTGTCTTTGTAAAATTCATTGTCTATTAGTCGATACCGTATCCTTTGAAAAGGGCTATGCTTGGGGTTTCTCTGCGAGATCGACTCAGAAACGAGGAGATACGCAGAGGAATGAAGGTTGCCGACATAGCCCAACGTTTTAGCAAGTTTAAGTGGCAGTGAGCAGTTCACATAGTGCGTAGAACTGATGGCCGATAGGGCAGAAGAGTTCTAGAATGGAGACCACGTACCAGCAAGCGCAGTGTAGGACGTGGATGTCCACCTCAAGGTGAACAGACGACCTAAGAAAGGTCGCAGGAAGTAGCTAGATGCAGGTCGCTTACAACCGGTTACTCCGGAAATCCATGGTGGAGGCGTATGTTCAGCAGTGGGCGTCTAGCGGCCCAGATGATGATGATGATGAGGAGCAGACGGTCCCATCCTCAAGCAGTCCCTTTTTCGCACATGGTATTATTTGCACAATAGCCCATTCGCAATATAGTCCCTTTTGATTTGTAAAGGGGGTACTTACACAAATGAATTGAGGTAACAATATTTTCATTTCGGTGACGTTAATCTAATTTCGGTGGTAAAATACAGGGATGTAACGGATATCCGTATCCGCATCCGTAACTGCGGAGCATCCGCATAAATTTCGGTATACGCAAAACATCTGCATCCTCAACTTTTGATTTTAAAAGCTCCGCATCCTCATAATTTCTATGGGGATGTTACCCTACGTTGTTCGCACAAATAGTGATTTTTTAAAACTGGGCGGGCCGATATGTGAGTTACGCGTTCCTATTGGCTGAATTCGCAATGTCCTTGTCCTATGACAGACGATTGGCTGCACGTGACAGTGGTGGCACGACTGTGGTGTCACTTGTCAAGTTTTTTGCAGGCGAATTACGCTACGGTAACCTACCAAATGAAAATATAAATAGGTACTTTAAAAAACAAGGGCTATTATTTGTAAGTACTACATCCGCATCCGCACCCTCATCCTCATCCTCAATAAGGAATTTTCCAATATCCGCACCCTCATCCGTATCCTCAATAAGGAATTTTCCAATATCCGTATCCTCATCCGCATCCTCAAACCCGATTACCTCGATATCCTCATCCGCATCCTCATCCGTTACATGACATCCATTACAACCCTGGTAAAATATACATATAATTTCGGTGGACCGCTTTATAATTTCGGTGGCGTTTAAAATGAATGCGTCATGTTCGTGAACGGGCGCTGTCAGTAGGGACTGGTCATCTCTTAGCTGCCATGGCTTATTTTAATTTAATTTTTGAATTGTATTATTTGTTTTATTTTCTATTACGGACGCTTTTAACGTTCTGCATCGTTCTCACATGTATAACTTCAACATAAATGATGTAACCAATATTTTGTAACCGTATTCTGATTTAAAAGAGTGTCCGTGGAGTTTCTTTCCCGTTCTTCTCCATAGATAGGTACCTACTACGCTTTGGAATGGGCAACTAGCTTCATCTTTCTGACTGACCGACCCCTGGACAATTCAAAAGTGCCTGTAATTGGTTTATTTGAAATAAATGCTTTGAGTTTGAGTTTGAGTTTGAATCTCAAATATCTCGTATATTTCTTACGATATTTTGATCCCATTTAATATATAGGTACCTATGTGGTCCCTATAGTCTTCTCCGTATCCGGCGTCATCCCGAATCCCCTTCTCCATAGCTTTAAATTACTAAACCTAAAAGAAACCCTCTATATCACCCTACAAAAAGCTGCAATTTTACATGTTGAATTGTCAGAAAGTTCATGCAAATAGATAAAACGAAATAGGTCCCCATCATAACACATCCTCAACATAACACACCACACGCTGCATTTACTTGCCTTCGGTCCGTAAATGTTGCAAATACCAGCCAAAGAGCTGAGAAGAAAAACTAGCCAAGTGCGTGTCGGACCACGCACAATGAAGGGTTCCGTAGTTGGGATGAATTTATCCCAAAAACAAACTTAACTTTGTAGTTGAAAAATATGTTCTCCCATACGGAATGTATCGGAAAACATGTTTTTGCAACTGCAAAGTTAAGTTAGTCAATTATTACTCGTTAACTTGTAGAGCCTACTTAGCTGTGTTAGTTTTTTATTTTTTATTTCCTTATATAAACTACTGCTGTGATTTTTTTCACACATCCAAAACCAACCATTTAGCTGGCAGGGGGGGGACAACTTGACTCTAACAAAAAGGAGATAGCCAAAAATTGTTAGGACCTGTACCCAAGAATGTACAGAGATGAAATCTATGTCGTTCAATAGGGGAGATCTTCAATAATTAAGAATTATAAGTTACGTATCGCTATGCAGTCGTGGAATAAAGTTACGAAGGTTTGAAAAAGTTGATTTTTCACTTAGTTTTCGTCATGATTTTACAATTTATTCATAAAATGTAATTTCCTGAACGTTAAATAGTAGTTATTGAGGTGTATATATTTGTCTTAGGTGATTAGTACCTATATCATAATAAAACTTGGAAAAACTAAACTTTTTTTGTAGCAAAGGTTTGACGAGATTTGGTTTGGAACGATAATGACAGTTTTGACATTTATCGGATTCATTGAGTGTTGCTAGTAATTAAGTCAAATAATACTTAATGTCAATATTGTAATACCCGACATTACTATATTTATCTAAATAAAATATCCTATCCTTACGTGTATGTACTTTGACTTTTGATCTATAAAATCATTAAGAGAAGGTTGGTTTGATGGATTACTTACCGTCAAAAATATATTAAAATAAATATTTTGTAACGAATTCGTGCGTTTAGTTACCTTTTCCTCTAAGCATTGATATTATTATTAAATAGCAACATTGAAGATACTTTAAAGTGAAATTGAACGGATAAAATCGTTTAAAATTCTTTTATTTTTGTATTTTTTTCAGAGACTGCTATGAAATTATTATTATTAATCATTTATTTCAGGAAATTATTCCCATATTAATCATCAGTACATAGAAATTATACATAAAAATTATTCATTAAAATATTACACATTAAAACCCATACATTAAAAATTAAACAATTACACATTAAAAATAAAATAAAATTAAATAAATGTACAATTAATATAGTTACAAGATTAAAATTCATTTGATTAGGTACATTAAATTACAATTATAAAACAATGTTCACTTAATAAATGGTGACGAACTGGCATGCAGGTGCATCCACCTCTCCAACATCACCGAGTCCCACCGTTCGGACAATACGCTCAGGATACTGTTAGTGCTGCATCGTAAGCGACTTAGTAGCGAGGCGCTCCGCTTCCTAATGATAGCATAAAAGTCATCAGTTTGCGCCTGCGCGAACATCGTAGAAGCGCTGCAAAACCGTGGCAGCCCCAGCAGCACCCTAAACGCATTGTTGTACTGTACACGCATGGCACTGTATGCTCGCTGCACATAGTTGGCCCATAGGCTGCACGTATAAAAAGACTGACAATAGGCTTTAAATAAGGTCACCTTTACTTGTCGAGTACAGCGTGCAAACCTACGTGCCAACATGTTACTGCGAACCGACAGCGCCCTACGTTCCCGCTCGATATCCTCATTGTCAGACAAGTTATCTGTGACCCAGTGGCCCAGGTACTTAAAATGGCTAACCCTATTCAGACTAGCACCGCAAAGAGTGATAGGAGGTATAAAAGAGTAACATTTGGTACCAGCCTTGAAAATCATGTACTCACTTTTCTTAGGATTGTACCTGAGCCCATGAGTCCCAGCATATGTCTCACAAATGCGCAGGAGTTTTCGCAACCCCCCAACCGACGGGCTCAGCAGCACCATGTCATCCGCGTAGCTGATGTTATTAATAGGCACTCCGCCTATTGAGCAACCCGCATTAGCACTGCTGAGCTCGCCGATCAGCTGGTTCATGTACAGGTTGAACAAGCGGGGCGATGTTAACCCCCCCTGCCTCACACCGCAATCCAACCCGTACACGTCGGAATATACTCCCGCCCATTTTACACTGTTCCGCTGGTGACTGTACCAATACCTAAATATCGACACTATCTCACCCGGCACCTGTGCCTCACTGTGCAGCTTGTGCCACAGCATGTCATAATTTACTAAGTCGAACGCTTTCGAGAGGTCTAGGTAACAAGCGTACACAGGAGTATTTCTAGCAGTGTAGTACTGTACAGTCTGCTTGAGACAGAGGATAGCACTCTCAGTCGACAAACCAGGCGTGAAGCCAAACTGAGCGTCATGTATATGAAGATGCTTTTCCAGCTGTCTGTCAAGCAAGCTGTCCAGCACCTTGGCTATGACAGTAGCGAGCGAAATAGGCCTATAGTTCGATACATCCGACACATCACCCGTTTTGTTTTTAACGATCGGAACTACCACCGTGTACATGAGATCATCAGGTAAGTAGTTATGGCTGATGCACAGATTAAACAGCATTGCCAGTACCCTCGGTAGATGTACACCAGCGTGCTTCAAGTGCTCGATGCTAAGGTCATCATGACCTGGTGACTTTCCTCTCACCATCTTCTTAATAATGACAGCTATATCCTTAGCTGTAAACCTGATACCAACGTCTCCATGCAGACACTCAGTATCAAGCACCTGCGCCGCCGGCCCGAGCGGCGACTCCACTTTGAAATGGCGTTGGAAGAGGCTAGCAATGTCACATGGTTTATGAGCGTCACCTACGCTCACCGGAAGGCTCGACCCTGGGTTTAATTTATTTGTTGACTTCCAAAATTTATTGAATTTCTTATCAGTGTGATGAATGTTAACTATTATATATATTCTTCATTTATTTTAATTCGATTAATTGTAATACTTTTAATTATGTACAGCTTGGGGAATTTTTTGTCCATCTCTTTTGAAATTTAAAGCTTAATATTTCGCAAACGGATCCCTGAATCCAAAAATGGTATTTAAAAATTCACAATGTTTTTGAAAGACCTTTCCAATGATACCCCTCACCATGGGTTAAAAACTTGAGAGGTGTCAAGGGTCACCCGGATGGAACGAAGTTCTTTTCGATTAATTAGTGAAGGAATTGTAATAAAATGAGTAGGTAAGTGAGTGCATACGCCACACACACAGCGTACACCGCAGCACCACACAATACCAAAATAGGGAATAATGCGGCGTTTTCCCGTGATTTTAATGGAGCCAAAAGAGAGGTCTTTTTCTCCTGATTTCGGGGACCCCAAACTTGATAGGTCTACGACCTCTGGCTCCAAAGGTAAGACCCGGAGGGGGGGGGGGGGGGGGGGGTTGAGAGGTAACCCTGAAGGGGCACGGGGGATGGGGGGAGAGGAGGGAAGGGGAAGGTGTGCAGGGGGTGTATCGGGATCAGGGGGTCGCGGGAGGATATCGAGGGGAGGTTTCGTGGGGGAGGTTCGGGGGGAAGTAATATATAAAAGAGAGTTGTAAGATATACTTAATTACAGATATTGGGGGTCAAAAATGGGGTCTAAGGGGTCTAACTGAATGTAGGTTCTAGCTGAGACGAGGGGTACTAGGGGGGGGGGGGGGGGAAATATTATCAAAACTTTGATATTCCCAGCCGTTTCCGAGATATTTAAAATTTAAAAAAAAAAGTGTCGTTACAACTTTTGGTCTTAATTTTATCCGTCTAGCCCCCTTTCGCAACGCGCGATAAGGAAATTCGTTCCAAAAAAAAAACATCACCACTTACGTGTAGGAGAGGTACCCTAAAAAAAATGTTTTTCATATTTTTGTTTTACCACTTTGTCGGCGTAATTAATATGTATACCTATGCCAAATTACAGCTTTCTAGTACTAAGGGTCTCGGAGCTAGACCGCGGACAGACAGACAGACAGACAGACGGACATGACGAAACTATAAGGGTTCCGTATAAGTAATTTACGTTTTCTTAATAAGTCGCGCTTTCGACGAAAGAATGCCCCTTTTTTACTCAAAACGGTTCAAAATCCCGGATTGCGCGACAAAAAATCTGGCAACGCTGATCAGTTTACACCTGTTCGTGCAAGATAACATTAACTCAGTATATTAAAACTAGTGATGTGCCAGATATTCGTATCCGTATCCGCGGAAATCCGAGGAAGAAAAAGATCTGTATCCGTTACTTTTTGGCGGATCTTGAATAGATCTTTTATATTAATACGGTTACACCGCCACATACGAACTACGCATCATAGACATGACGTCACACAATCCTGCATCGCGCAGTTAGACTTTACCGAGCGATCGACATACATACAAGATTTCAACTTCAAACCGAAGGGCAGTTGCCCGCCAGACACAACACCCGTCTGGTCGGAGGATCCTCCTTTTTCAATGGTGGATGAGTCAACTTTACACCCTGTTCCTCATACCCCTAAATTGGTGACCCCGAGTATGAACGTCAACGCAGCCTTCGTGCAAATACTTCGGCGTGACGTCATCATCATCATCACTCCCGCAAGCTTTCGTGAGGCGAGTCACACAACCAGCACCCACGGCGTCAACGGGTATCCTGACCACCAGCATGCAGCGAACGCGCATTCCTGGTCATCACCTTCAGCCTCATCACCCCGACTCACTGGGGAATCACCGCAATCACCACGATCACCACAGACAGTTCCGACTCACCGCGAACAATGTGGCACCTGGTTCTGACTCACTGGAACCACAGCTGGCACTGCGTGAAGCATCGCAAGATTCGGCCCACTATCGACCTCCGGTCTCCGGAGGGGAGTGATGTAGCGGTTACACCGCCACATATGAACTACGCATCATAGACATGACGTCACACAATCCTGTATCACGCAGTTAGAGTTTACCGAGCGATCGACATACATACAAGATTTCAACTTCAAACCGAAGCGCAGTTGCCCGCCAGACACAACACCCGTCTGGTCGGAGGATCCTCCCTTTTCTATGGTGGATGAGTGAACTTTACACCCTCTTCCTCATACCCCTAAAATACTGATAACTTCACTCTAAATTAGTAAAAAAAATATATCATATTTATTATAATTCAAGTAGAGTAAGTACCAGTAAATTAAGTTATAAGATAGTAATTAAACTATCTTTGTAGTGAGATCAAACCTCTAATATTTGTGCTATGCTAATTGAAATAATTATGTGAGTTAACACTTCAATTAAAACAATGTTGTTTTCAAGAACTTAAAAAATATACGTCATAATTAATATTGAGTAATGATAAATTGTATTATAAAAAGAGTAACTTCGCAGCTTTGTCCCCCAAAAGTCAGTTACGATGAGGATCATAAATAATTCCTGCTGAACCTGAAGAAAGTTGAGATCCGTATCCGTATTCGCGGATCTAGACCCTTATGATCCGTATCCGCGGATCACAAGTTTTAACGATCCGGCACATCACTAATTAAAATTAACATACACACGTAAATATAAAGGAGAGTTACCCCGAGTGAGACCATTTCAAGATAAAACATGGTGGCGAGCAGTTTACTTGTGTTATTAATAGTATATCAAGGGGCGGTGAGTTGTTTGTGTTGTTTTTATTAGATAAACATTGTTTTAATACGCTTTTATTAATGTGGGCAGATCTCGAGTTACTTTGGGAGTCGTTTCGAGTTTAACTAACAGTATTTTGATGCTGTTCATCAATTTTAGGTGTATTTTCAACCGATTTCCAAAAGGAGGAGGTTATCAATTCGACTGTATGTTTTTTTTTATGTTTGTTACGCGATTACTCCGCCAATTATGAATTGATTTTGATGATTCTTTTTTTGTTTGGTAGGTCATACTTCAGAGGTGGTCCCATATAAATTTTATTAAGTTTGCCTGCGTAGTTTTTGAGTTAGCGTCAATAATACGTATTTTTTCCCACTTAGTATGTGTATTTACATAGCAGGTAGTGGTATTAGAATTTATGTGGGGTAGGTACCACAACTAAAAAGTGAAAAATAAAAAAAAATACAACCGACTTCCAAAAAAAACACTACAAAGTAAAAAATAATTTCGGAAGTCGGTGGCAAAAAACGAAAATTCTAAACCAAAGACACCGACTTCCGAAATTATTTTTTACTTTGTAGTGTTTTTTTTAGAAGTCGGTTGTATTGTTTTTTGGAAAAAGTTTTTATTTTCACTTTTTTCGTTTTTAAGCCACCGCCGTATTCAAACATAAGTTCGTACGAAAGTGCACATTTTACAGACAGTGTTGCGAATGAATAGTTATGGTTACCTACCTACTTTTATATTTATGTGAATGTTGCGTATCGGAATGAAAAACGTTATTATTTCGTTATACCGATATATTAACGATATATTTTTAATAATGTTTTTAAACAGTTTAAGATTTCGTTCCGTTTGTTAGTATCGTTATAGCCAAGGAATTAATTTTGTTGCGATCCTGGTGGAACGATTTTTCTTAAAAAAAACATGTTTATTTTCAATTGAGGGAACTTTTTTTCCACAATTTTACTTTTACGAGGACCCCTAATAATTACTGCCAATCGTTATGAAGTTTGATTCATAGCGATAGATCATTTTTAGTTTATTTGTTTAAAAATTCCAGGTTTTTTTTTTCCATCTATAAAATTAAGCATAGACTGGGATCATTTCGATATGTGCACATTATAAATACTCATACTGTATTATTGTGATATCTGTATGTTAAACCCTGATTTTAACCTACCTCAATAAGTAATTTATAAATAATGATTTTGTGCAAAGCTAATTTCTAATTATAAATCTGAGTTGGCAATAGGGTCTTGCGTAGTCGTACTTCCCCATAAACGTACATCTGGTGAAGTGTGCGTGTACAATAGGTATAGTAAGCGTTCAAAAGTGCATTAAGCACGCTAAGAGTCGTATTGCTGTGAACTCGCGGTGTAGTCATCGATCACTAATAAAGAACTAGATACACAATCAGCGACAAAAAATGTCCTCACCGAATGAGCACCCAATTGAACATTTGGGTGCTCTTTTCATTTAGTAGCATTCGGACGCTCCGACTGTAAACAGCTCGTAAAAAAATCGTAAAAATCACACATCCAGGACGTTAAAAAAGGATGGAGTTTCATATTTTCGATAAGTATTAATATTATTATTACATAATTGTTATCACTGTACCGTAAATGCTGATATTTTGCCAAGAAATCATCGTAAAACCTTTTTTAAAATAAGGTCTTATTAAACAGCAGGAGTTATAAAGCATCTCAATTGTAAAGACTCTTACTAAACCTATTGATCATACCATCGCATGTTCACTTAAATTGGTCAGGTTATGTGTGTTGACTCTGTTCCATTTGTTGGAGACGCTATTGTTTTTTTATTTTTTATTATTAAAGAATGATTGTTTTTTTGAAGTGAAAACTTCTTTAGGCGCGTTAGGCATTTTGAGATGCGAAAAACAATTGAACTCGCGACACCGTTACCAACACCTCATTAAAAGTATTTCCTGCACAATAAAATTGTTCAAGTTTTCACTACTGTCGGCACTCCCAGAGTGCCACTATTTTTTTTTAGTTTAATGAGACTTCTTTGCTGTTTATATAAGATTTTATACATTCAATTTTGACTAAGTACATGTAATAAAATTGAAGATGTGAGATAAACTCACTTACATTTTTAGCTTTCCTCGAGATCCAGTGAGGTGTGGAATAGTAGATTGTTATACAAGGGTCGAAAGGAATTGATGACTTTCACCCGTGTTAAACACTCTACTTTTCATTTCGAATATAAGGAAAGTAAAACGTAGTTTTTCTAAAATATTAATTGACAATAATAATATGAGTATTCTACACTATTGGTCTTTTTTAAATTTTAAATATGGAACACACCGCGTCACCGCCGTGGGTCCCGCTTAGGTATTTTTTTAATTCACACTGGCTGTTTATACAATGACAAGACTGCAGCATTTTTTTTTTATCAGTATTTTTCTATAAGGGGGTATTACACCATCATATCTACGATCACAAATCCATGATCAAAGACATAACTAAATTGTAAAATAGACATAACATGGTAATTTGTGAGCTTCGTAGATAGGTCATATGATATAATATGATAGTGTAATATCCCCCAAGGGGGATATGCCCATAATAAATGTCTATTTTACAATTCCATTAAATTATCTTCGATCACAGATCCATGACCACAGACTCGACAGTGTAATACCCCCTTAGTAAAATGTTTGGTAGCCGACTACCTATCCAAATTTAGTTCTATTTTTAAAATTGATTCTCGCCCTAGAGAGGGAAGCAGTTACTATAAGTCTTTCCCGCCCAAGGGTGGGGATCAGCGTCTTCCACCCGCTACTTGGATCAAACAAACACTATTTTCCGAGTATGAGAAATGAAAAATGAATATCAATTATAGCACGTCAAAGATGTTGTGTGTGAGACGATGTCCCTGCCGCCCTGTATACACCATGGAATAGAATAAAATATGCTTTCACAATTTTTTATACATTAAACTTAATGAAATTACAAAAAAGATCATTTATAATTACAGTAAAAACAAAAAATATTGGACAGTTCGACTCCACTCATTTCTTGTCCTAGCGGCGAGCCTGGGTCGTAAAACTTTATTGCTTTTTTTGACACTTTGTAATTCTAACTTTAAAACATGTGTGTAAGGTTGAATTTGATTTGATATGTTGACCAGCTGTGAGTATCGGTCGTAAAAATTTATTGCTTTTTGTACATAGCTTTGTGAAAACAACTTTAAGCATTGCGTTTAAGGTTGAAATTACATGAACACAATTTGATGACAGTTTTTTGAGAACTTTTGCTTGGCATTGTGTATCTAGTTCTTTATTAGTGATCTATGGGTGTAGTCCGTACATTTGCATGTGTAAACAGTCAGACGTCTGTGGTGTGAGTGCCATACACACACCACAGAGAACGCAGTTTTGCACTACACACTGTCGTATCGTCACGGTTCGCGGGCGCCGCACTTTTTAAACAAAATAGTTGTTAGACACGCATTATACGCGTGACCTTGACCAGTGTATGTCATTGCTAAAATTCGAACGTAAATTATATGTGCAGATAGCAGTAGGCGTTAAGCTTTGGTCTTAGATTCAATATGGCTAAGGTTCTAATCTCGTAAATCACAACGCTATTTTTGCAAATATTACCTAAATAATAATATTTTTTAAATATTGCTGCTTTTTTATTAATGTTGTTATTGCAATAAAGTGTTTAGAATAAAAAATGCGTGATATGATATGTGATAATAAAATAAAAAAATATTTATTCGCTATATTTATTTTACTTAAGTATAGTTAACAAACTGCTACAATTATTTATCATTACTTCAGCTGAATAAGATGTGAAATAGATGTCTAGAAACTTAGAAGCAATTTGTATTATTTTGACACATTAAAATTTTGAAATGTTCTAAATTTGAAATGGATTTTTTTCACCATAAATATAAAGCTTTGATCATGGTCGAAGTAATTAAGCAATAAATAAGAATATTAGACTACCTACTTAAAATGTAAAAAAACTACTGACAAAATATTTGATTTTAAGGTTAAGTATAGGCAGTTTTTACATTAATTATTTTAAATTTTATTTGGCTTTAGTAAATATTGGTTGGTATTGAGGTTATAGCTTAAGTATTCATTTTCTTTACGAAAAGATGATTGAAACTAAACCTCAAATTTTAATCCTAAAATAATAATATTACTAAAATATAAATAATATTAAACATTTTCGGTCTATCTCCAAGAAATACGACAAACACCATTTTGAAACGTGCTTAAAAAATTCGTTACCATAAATTCATGCAATAACGAATCTGTTTTTTATTAAGTTGGTATGATCAATATTTTAAAGTCAAAAACGGTTTTCTAGCTGGTCTTCAGTGATGCAAGCCTTCAGAGTGCACGGCGAACGGTTCATAATGACTTGTTTAATAATTCAGCAAAATATCTCGTTGGTATGAAACCATTTGTTTCATATTCATTCACCATTTGACGTCGCTGCACCTCGATAATAAGTCTCTTCCTCATATATCTTAACCCTCACAGTATTTCTCTAGAACAAAGAATAACATTGTATTTATTACACATAATACCTAATTATTTATCATTCACTAATCGAATTAAACCTCATAATGAATTTAAAACTTTAAAGGCATCTTCTGTCTCAACAATACCTCTGTTCTATCAACAATACCTTTGATAAAGATTTATGTTTAGTAAAATATGAAATACCTATTTAAATGATAACACTCACAGTGCAGTAATACTTATTTATTTCCCTTCAATATTTTTTGACTGCATTTTGAAAATAATAACCACAACACCGCTAATAGCTAAATACTCGTCACCAACATTATCTACGAACCAACAAAGTTCTATTAAGTGAATACTCGCTGTCTACCCCACAGAAATCGAAATAATTTAATTAGTTTTCTGTGGTCTACCTGCTAAACTTTAACATTTATGTGAACAAGACGAATGAAACTAAAAACTAATGATTATCGAACTAGTCATTGGTTGCAGACAAAGTGAGTGTGTGTGTGTACTGTGCGTGTCTATAGTACCTACCTATTGTAACAATTTATATAAGCAAAATTGTTTACGAAAATAAGTTACACAAATTATGGTACAGAATCTTCGTGACTATTACAAACGTTATCTTTAAATAAGTCATTCACTTCAAGTCTTTATCAGTTTTTTTACTGTTTTACCTCTGCTTAATCAGAATCAACTATTATTAACAAGTTAGTGAGTTAATTTCGCGTCGAAACGTCGACGGCCTTTTAGAAGTTTAGTTTCATGGTGTTGTTATTTCAAAACCGGCCAAGTGCGTGTCGGACTACGCACAATGAAGAGTTCCGTAGTTGGGATGAATTTATCCCAAGTAGTTTAAATACATGTTCTCCCATACATTCGTAATTTTAAAAATAACTTATACATTTTTTTAACAAGCATTGTGCCATGGAAATTTTAAAATAAGTAAAAATGATGATAGAGTCACTGGTGCCGATTCCCTTGTTCACAAACTAAACTAAATTTAAGTTCACTGCATCTTTTTCTTTCTATTTAATTAAGAAAAGGACAGAAGATAAATTTTAGTTTAGTCCTGTCAAATTAATCGGCGCTTGTCACTACTCCATACAAGTTTAGACGTAATTAAAAACTTGCCTACTAAAATTACGTCAATTTACGTCAAGCGCTGATTAATTTGACAGGACTAAACTAAAATTTATCTTCTGTCCTTCTCTTAATGAAATAGAAAGAAAAAGATGCACTGAACTTAAATTTGGTTTAGTTTGTGAACAAGGGAATCGGCACCAATGACTGATAAACTAAAAATAAATAAGAAACAGAAAAACCCATTAATTTAATTTCCCCTTTCATCTAGATTTATTAAATGGCATTACACTAGATTTCATTCGAGTTCACCAATAGACTTTATTCAACTTCTTCCAGCCAGTTTCTATTACCTACCACTCAAACTAGAACTCAAAGCGATTGGAATGGCTGTTGTTGAACTGTCACAATGAAAGCAATTTACATTAGAAGCGCGTTCAAGGGCGTAGCGAGGTACTGCCCTCCACCCTAGAAGATACAGGAATGCTGAATATACACAAACCGTAAAGTAATATTACGTAGGTAGCCTATTAATAAACAAAAACAAAGTTGATTCTATTGACAGGCGAATTTTATAAGATTGTACTATGAATGGTTGAATCTAGATTCGCTTATTTACGCGCGAAACTCTTTTCCCGACACCGCGCCGCGATATAATTAAGTATGTATTCTTGGTTTGTCTATGCCTGCTCCCCCTTTAACAAAATCCTAGCTACGCCCTTGAGCGCGTTACGTATTATGGATGATTTATTTTAATTAATTCTATATAATATAATATACTAATATTAAAATAATTAATCTTCTTTTTAATAATTCTTTATTTCATAAAGTAGGTACTTACTAATTCCATGTCTTCTTTGTCTTGAAATTATGCTCTATTAAAAGCTAACTAAAAATACCTATATCGGCGCCTGTCACTACTCCATACAAGTTTACACGTGATTAAAAACTTGCCTACTAAAATTACGTCAATTTACGTTAAGCGCTGATTAATTTGACAGGACTAAACTAAAATTTATCTTCTGTCCTTCTCTTAATGAAATAGAAAGAAAAAGATGCACTGAACTTAAATTTAGTTTAGTTTGTGAACAAGGGAATCGGCACCAATGACTGATAAACTAAAAATAAATAAGAAACAGAAAAACCCATTAATTTAATTTCCCCTTTCATCTAGATTTATTAAATGGCATTACACTAGATTTCATTCGAGTTCACCAATAGACTTTATTCAACTTCTTCCAGCCAGTTTCTATTACCTACCACTCAAACTAGAACTCAAAGCGATTGGAATGGCTGTTGTTGAACTGTCACAATGAAAGCAATTTACATTAGAAGCGCGTTCAAGGGCGTAGCGAGGTACTGCCCTCCACCCTAGAAGATACAGGAATGCTGAATATACACAAACCGTAAAGTAATATTACGTAGGTAGCCTATTAATAAACAAAAACAAAGTTGATTCTATTGACAGGCGAATTTTATAAGATTTTACTATGAATGGTTAAATCTAGATTCGCTTATTTACGCGCGAAACTGTTTTCTCGACACCGCACCGCGATATTATGTATTCTTGGTTTGTCTATGCCTGCCCCCCTCTTTAACAAAATCCTAGCTACGCCCTTAAGCGCGTTACGTATATGGATGATTTATTTTAATTAATTCTATATAATATAATATACTAATAATATAATAATTAATCTTATTTTTAATAATTCTTTATTTCATAAAGTAGGTACTTACAAATTCCATGTCTTCTTTGTCTTGAAATTATGCTCTATTAAAAGCTAACTAAAAATACCTACCTTTTTACATAAAAAAGAAGATATCCTCACGACGCGACGTTATTAATATGTTTATTTGCTTTGAGAGGTGCCGTACGCAAGGACAAATGGCGACCTTCCTTACAATCCCCTCTTGGTGTAACCTTCATAACATACTTGTTACCTAAAGGTACTACCACAGTATAATAAAGTAACAGTACTATGTCTCGACAGTTACCTTGAAATAACTACAGCCGCTCGGTAGAATAAACTTTCCGTGTCCGTGTGTAACTGCCGCGCATTCGATACTGTTACGTACTGATACGCTGAAATTTCGAAGCGCGTCGTTTAAGCCGTTTTATATGAAGATATAGTACAGTTACTTATTCTTCTTTTCGTGTGGTTAGTGACTAATTGCGTAACTCATTTTCGTAGACTAATATGACCATTTTGGCAGTTCAAAAACATTCATTGCGTTATTTACGTTGTTGAGCAGATTTTTTTCCAACTTATGAAGCAATGATAACCCAAATAATAAGCGCTAGATAGAGCTAATAATAACCCAAATGTTTGCATGTCACATTATTATGACTAAGTGTTATGGATTTGTATAATTATTTATTTTAACATTAAAATTGTATCAACACTTTATATGGCAAATAAATTGAATTTGAATGGATTAGCAATCTGTACCCTAATTGCGTAATAGGAACACAATCACAATTTGTTTCGATTTGAAACAGATTGTTAATCCATTGCTTCATAATTCGGAAAAAAAAACTGCTCAACAACGTAAATAACGCAATGAATGTTGTTGAACTGTCAAAATGAAACAAATTAGGCAAAATTGTTTACGAAAATAAAAACTTTTTACAAAAAAAAAAACAACCGACTTCAAAAAAAAAACACTACAAAGTGAAAAATAACTTTAATTTCGGAAGTCGGTGTCTTTGGTTTTCGTTCTTTGTCACCGACTTCCGAAATTAAAGTTATTTTTCACTTTGTAGTGTTTTTTTTTTGAAGTCGGTTGTTTTTTTTTTTGTAAAAAGTTTTTATTTTTCACTTTTTAGTAGTGGTACCTACCCCACACAAAATCGATTACCACTACCTGCTATGTAAATAACAGTGACAAGAAGTTATCATATCATCTACATACTAAGTGGGAAAAAATACGTATAATTGAAGCTAACTCAAAAACCACCCAAGCAAAGTTAATAAAATTTATATGGGACCACTTCTGAAGTATGATCTACCAAACAAAAAAAGAATCATCAAAATCTATTCATAATTGGCGGAGTAATCGCGTAACAAACATACAAAAACAAAAAAAAAAAAACATACAGACGAATTGAGAACCTCCTCCTTTTGGAAGTCGGTTAATGAGTTACGCAATTAGGGTACTGTTTCAAATCGAAACAAATTGTGATTGATCGTGTATTACGCAATTAGGGTTTTAGAGTTTTAAAGCCACCCATAGGCCTCTGACTTGGCTTCACAGGCCGTCGAGAAACATCTCTCAGGCATGCCGCGTTTACTGTTACTTATTTATACTGTGGTACTACGTAATAAAGTCTACCTACGCATTTATATGCACCATTATAACCATTTATGATGCATCCAGTAGAATGCATTTAGTGGTTTTTTTTTTTTTTATAGCTTACTGTGTAGTTCCACAGAACAGTCTGTTCTGTATGTAGATAGTACAGATCGTCTAATTTAAAACTGCACGCCTCTCTACAAAAATGTATACAAACATTTGAAATGTTTATGCAACAAGCAGTGGAGGGGCGTGCAGTTTTAAATTAATTTAATTTGAGTAATAGGTATAGTAATTTATTTTTTTACACTTTATAGTCCCAACCTCAAAGACGATGATGACATTGAACGGGAGCGGAGGGCGTTGTCGGTTAGAGCGAACATGTTGGCTCGCAGGTTTGCACGATGTTCACTTCCTGTAAAGATCACGCTCTTTCGAGCTGTACTAGTTTTTACATGTGCAGCCTGTGGGCTAGATATACGCAAAGATCGTATAGCGCTCTCCGCGTTCAATATAACAATGCGTTTAGGATACTGGTGGGGCTGCCCCGTTTCTGTAGTGCATCAGGGATGTTCGCATGTAGATTGCTTTTACGCAGCAATGCGTAAAAGGTGCGCTTCCCTGGTGCGCAGGGTGTGGGGCAGCTCCAACAGTGTCTTAAGCATGGTTGCGAGTCGCCTGGACTGTGAATACGTGGGTCACTGTTGCGCCCTCTCTCATGGGATGTCGCAGCGGTGACCAACCGTTATTGATTGTATTGTTTTCCTTGTTTTTGTTTAGTGTCAGTGCTTACTAACATAGTCGTAAGTTTTACTAACAATCTTGTTGAGTCTTGGTTACTCGAATAAAGAAAAATTCTATTCTATTCTATAGTCACAAACATCTGTATAGCCTGCTACTAGGAGGTCCTGCACCCTAATTGCGTAACACACGATCAACCACAATCTGAATCAATTTGAAGGATATTGCTAATCCATTGCTTCATATGTTCGAAAAATGTGTCTACTCAACAACGTAAATAACGCAATTAATGTTATTGAACTGTCAAAATTAAACAGATTGTGATTGATCGTTTGTTACGCAATTAGTGTGCTGTATCACAAGAGCCAGACCTCTCCATTTTCAGGGAATACGTTATAGAAGCGCGATAGACAAACAGAAATAAATAAAATACACAGTTATGGCATGCATTGACAGGTAGGTTTACAAATATACAAGAAAAATCAAAGAAATAGTAATAAAATTGTAATTAAAATGGATCTGAAAAGGAACCCCGCGAAATTAAAATTTTCTTGTGTTCAGTCCGGGTGCCCTTCTGGAGGGTTCACCTAGTCGCATATGGGATGCGAGGAGCCTTCACGGAGGGCTCATTTTAAATGTCGGTTTTTCTTAGCGAAATTATAAACCATGAAAATAAAATATGGTGTATATTTTAACAAGATTTATTAGTATAAGCGTTGGTTATAAAATCCAAGCAGTTTTTTTTTTACTTTTTGTTTTCGGTTACATGTATTCACAAAATAATTAAAAGGTTGGAAACTACGGATAGCGACAAGAACCCCCCCTTTAATTTTTTTAGGTGGTAAATGATCAAATAACTTCTCCCGCTCTGGGCGGAGCGGGAGGGCGTGTCAGACTCTTACTGACTAAAACCCATCCGTGTTCTCAGTTGCCATGTTGCCAGGGGCCACGGTGTCCCTTTCGGCCTTTCCCGCGACCCCGGCTGGCATCGGCCCTAGCGGACCCCCTCAGTTCTGCTGACATCTCTTTAAGGCCCGCGTGGAACACAACGCGCCGTCGACCCGGGTCCTTATCGGACGGCGAGCTGAGCGACAAGACCCCCTGAAAACACTATTTTACTTCATTTTACAGTGTTTTATAACACGGTTTTAAACCTAATGCTGTTGACCGTCCGTGATGGTTAACTTTAGCGCAAACGTAATGCCGGTGACCCTCCCGGAGGGTTCACTTCCAATTCAATTCAAAATATTTTATTTCACATAAACATGGGCACTTATGAAACGTCAGAAGCTAGGTGCGTGGTTCCAAATGGTCGTTTCCTATGGAGAAGAGCCGGCATGAAACTCCACGGTTACTCTTTTAAAAATAATTGGCTTTTACAATACTTTCAAATAACAGTGTTACTAGGTATGGGAGGACAGTGTAGGTCTTTCAATAAGTACTAAGTACTTAACAAAATAGAAAATGGTCTACAGGTCTACAATCCACTAATCCTACAGCGTTCTCACATATCACTTAATACACATCTCAATATTTATGGCGGCATGGCGTATGAGTTCTATGAAAAGTGGGTGGAGTCGACAGTGTTAAATAAAATACCACTGCAGGGCAAAGGCCTCTTCTGATACTGAGAAGGAACGACAATTGATCGCCTCCAAGCTTATTCATTTCGTACGGGTGATTTCAGACCCACAGATGAATACAGATAAAAAGCTACTCTTGCCGCGACACAATAAAGTGCAATTCAGGTCGCACAGCGCTAATTACCTACAGTTATATTCACCTAGAAGTTGCCTCTCTTTCTATCGCGTAACTCTTATATCTTCTGACTACGTTACACTCACTGAATTGGCCCGACAAGACGGGCCCGCGGCGTGCTTGCAGCTTCATAACTAAAATGTGGAGTGACCCATCTGTGACTCTGTGATCCAAGTACCTAATTAATTTTGTAAGAGTTAGAAAGCGGGATGCGGGAGGTAAGGTAATACACTCGCGGCGCCGATTCTGTCACCTAACTAGAATTGAGATACTGTTCAAACTTTAATAGTCGCGTAACTTTCTTTAGTCATAAAGGTGGATTCGCAGTTGTAGTCCGCAAAATTCAAATTTTCTTACGTTTTTTTGCAATTTGCAGATCAGTGTCTGGTTGTATCTTGATGAAAACATGATTCGTGATCGCGAGACCATAATAAATACGTATTTAAAGAATTATAATTAATAGAATAATTCATATACCTATCTCTAAGTTAGATTTGTTCTCAAATGTCATAAAATACCCAAATAATCAATGAGTGATGCCTCATACTCATCTCGTCTCGAAGGTGGAAAACTAAATAACTGCGATTTTGGTCAAATTGACTTTTCACCATTTTCTTAACACCCAAATCATGCCGCATCGCAATTTTCTCCAAACAAGAACATTTTTAGGGTTCCGTAGTAAACAAGGAACCCTTATAGTTTCGTCATGTCCGTCTGTCTGTCTGTCTGTCCGCGGTCTAGCTCCGAGACCCTTAATACTTACTAGAAAGCTGTAATTTGGCATAGGTGGTAGAACCAAATTATGAAAAACATTTTTTTTAGGGTACCTCTCCTACACGTAAAGTGGTGATGTTTTTTTTGTTTTTTTGTAACCCATGGTGATGGGTATCATTGGAAAGGTCCTTCAAAAACATTGTGAGTTTGTAGGTACTATTTTTGGATTCAGGGATCCATTTGCGAAATATTAAGCTTTAAATTGCAAATTTTTGTTAGAGTCAAGTGTGCCCCTGCCAGCTAAATGGTTGGTTTTGGATGTGTAAAAAAAATCACAGCAGTAGTTTATAAAACAAAATTAAAAGGAAAACTATCACAGCTAAGTAGGCTCTACAAGTTAACGAGTAATAATCGACCGACTTAACTTTGCAGTTGCAAAAACATGTTTTCCCATACATTCCGTATGGGAGAACATATTTTTCAACTACAAAGTTAAGTTTGTTTTTGGGATAAATTCATGCCAACTACGGAACCCTTCATTGTGCGTGGTCCGACACGCACTTGGCCGGTTTTTGTTATTTAGTTCTCCACCTCCGCCAACGACTATACGGGGTGGCAGGGACATCGACGACGCTAAAACTGAAACCATGGATTCAGTAGGTACATAATTCTGAAGCAGCGTTCAGGGGGGTTCAGAATCATGTACTGAATCCATGGTTTCAGTTTTCGCGTCGATGTCCCTGCCACCCTGTATTTATTACTAACATCATAAGAACAAAAAATATAAAGATCATTCTACTCTAAAGATGGAATTACACTTGTAAATCACATGTAGGAATTGATGATTCGGCTCTAGTGAATATTTTTTATTTTCAAGCAGGACTTTGCATTGATTCTGGTTTGATGAATGATGCATGTTATTTTAAGTTGTGGAAGGGTTCCGAATAGTATGTGGCCGTAAACATATGGCACATTGAATTTTAGAAAAAGTTCGTCTTGGTTTCACGCCACGTCGACTTGTCATTCCAACACGATCCCATTGTAATTTTGCTAAAAGTTCGTAATCTGCTAAATTCATAATGGTCGATCATTGGTCGGTCAATGGTCTCGTAATAGAATTGTGTTATAATTGCATTGTCGTACAATACGACCAATGATACCGCCTAAGTCAGTCATTCATTTGTCATTATTATGTACGAGATTACCAATAAGTGCCATTTCTTTCAATGGAGTGTCAATGGTGCCGATTCTCTTGTACACCGAACTAAACTAACTAAACTATCACTAAAATTCCTTACTTTTGACTATGAGAATCTTAAAGCTATTCTGCAAAATAAATTCTCTAAATTTAAAAATAATTTTGACACATCTAAATCGAATTTGACAATCGCGACTCCACACGTGATACCTAACCACGTGATCTTTTTAGAGCCGGAGGCGCGCAGGGGGGGCAGCCTCGTCGTGTTTTGTATGGAATTTTTCACTTTTTGTATGGAAAATAAGAAAAATTATTACCTACATGTAGAGTGTTAGGGGTTTAAGGGTTTTATAAAGGGGGTCGAAATTTTCATTATTTTTGCGATTGGACACACCGTTTTCGAGATATAAGCAAAAGAAAAAAAAAAGATTCAGTACTGTTTTTGCATTTGAAGTCGAGGTGTTGGTGTGAATTTATAGTTCATGACAACTAATTTTATTCCACACGTTTTTAGTCGCGATTAAAAATAGTCAGATTTAGTTAGAAAATCTAAATTTTAGGTGAAAAACGTCAAATTCAGAATAGCAAAAATGTTATTTTCACTAAACTAATATCTCGTTGCCATCTTAGTGCTGTCAAACTAAAATATAGTTAAGTTGTGTCACTTTAGTCTATTTCAGAATGGGAAATCGTCGTTTGACAGGAATAAACTAAATTTTGGTGATTTTTAGTTTAGTTTAGAGGCATTTGTGACAAGAGAATCGGCACCAGTGGCTGACCATTGGAAAGTCATAATGACGCCATTATATTAGTAGATTACCAAACTTGTCAAAATCAACAATCATGAAATCAATGATAGACCATTCTGACACTATTGTAATAGCAGACTTGAGGCCCTGTATGACAGTCTCTTTCTACCAGGGATGTAACGGATATCCGTATCCGTATCCGCAACTGCGGAGCATCCGCATTTGATATCCGCAAGACATCCGCTTCCTCAACTTTTGATTTAAAAAAAAAACTACCGACTTCCAAAAAAAACACTACAAAGTGAAAAATAACTTTAATTTCGGAAGTCGGTGTCTTGGGTTTTGAGTTTTCGTTTTTTGCCACCGACTTCCGAAATTAAAGTTATTTTTCACTTTGTAGTGTTTTTTTTGGAAGTCGGTAGTTTTTTTTTTTGTAAAAAGTTTTTATTTTTCACTTTTTAGTTTGTGGTACCTACCCCACACACATTCGAATACCACTACCTACTACCAGTGTCAGGAACTTATCATATCATCTACATACTAAGTGGGAAAAAAAATACGTATTTTGTAGCTAACTCAAAAACTACCCAAGCAAAGTTAATAAAATTTATATGGGACCAATTTGGGAGCATACCCGTTCAAACAAAAAAAGAATTTTCAAAATCGGTCTACAAATGACGGAGAAATCGGTGGACATACATAAAAAAAAAAAAAAAAAACATACGCGTCGAACATATAACCTCCTCCTTTTTGGAAGTCGGTTAAAAAGCTCCGCATCCTCATAATTTCTATGGGGATGTAACCCTACCTACGTTGTTTGCTCAAATAGTGAATTTTTTTAAACTCGCTCCGATCTAAATGTGCGGGCCGGAGTGTGAGTGACGTGTTCCTATTTTGGCTGAATTCAGTGTCCCAGGGCCTCAAGTCTGCTATTACAATAGTATCAGAATGGTCTATCATTGATTTCATGATTGTTGATTTTGACAAGTTTGGTAATCTCCTAATATAATGGCGTCATTATGACTTTCCAATGGTCAGCCACTGACACTCCATTGAAAGAAATGGCACTTATTGGTAATCTCGTACATAATGACTTAATGACAAATGAATGACTGACTTAGGCGGTATCATTGGCCGTATTGTACGACAATGCCAATATAACACAATTCTATTACGAGACCATTGACCGACCAATGATCGACCATTATGAATTTAGCAGATTACGAACTTTTAGCAAAATGACAATGGAATCGTGTTGGAATGACGAATTTATAAAAATAGCAGACTTGGGCCCCTGGTCGGACGCACGTGACAGTGGTGGCATGATTGTGGTGTCGTCAGGTGTCAAAACAAGGGCTATTTTTCATACGACATCTGCATCCGCACCCTCATCCGTATCCTCAATAAGGAATTTTCCAATATCCATATCCTCAAACCCGATTATCTCGATATCCTCATCCGCACCCGTTATACGACATCCGTTACAACCCGGCTTCTACGGCTCCTTCGTTTGGATAAGTAATTTTCTATTACAGAATCTCACTCAAAACTCAAGTCATTTGACTGATTGACACTGTTAAAAGTAGGTAATGTTTGAGTCTTTAGTAGCATAATTGCAGCTCCTGCTGGGTCACAGGGCTCCTCTCTTCGGAGGGAGTGGGCTGTAATCCATCACGCGGGCCCAATGTGGGTCGGTTATAGATGTCACATATTTTCGAATGTTTGATTCTAGGACATGCCGGTTTCCCCACGATATTTTCCTTCACCGTTTTGAGAGCAGTGCTGATGCAATAATTTATACAAAGTAAAAACGCCTTACGGGTTGGCCGCGACTTACGTGTTGTAGGTACGACTGACGGTTCGTACTTGGTACCTACAACCCGTAAGACGAGGCCGTTATCACTGGGTCACCACTACTCACTGAGTGGTTCTGTAATACGGGCCTTAGTCAGTGCTTCGTTGGTGTCATTCGTGACTGCTAAGATCCCGGGGTCGATGTCCGGGTCCGGAAAAGTATTAAGGTGGAAGCGGCAGGGTAGCCCGCGAAATTCAAATTTTCTTATGTTTTTTGCATTTTGCAGGTCAGTATCAGGTTTTATGTTGATTAAAATATGATTCGCGGTCGTAACAAAAATGACTTTACTCAATTATAATCATTACAATTAGCAATAGTGATTAGGAAGAAGATAAAGGTGTCTAATGTCATGCTTTCCTGAAATCATAACATTTGACACCTTTGCTAACTTATGGAGTTGTATTGCTGATTGTAATTACTATAATTGAGTAAAGCCATATTTGTTACGACCGCGAATCATGTTTTAATCAACATAAAACCTGACACTGACCTGCAAAATGCAAAAAACGTAAGAAAATTTGAATTTTGCGGGCTACCCTGACGCTTCCCCCTTAAGTACTTAGGTAACACTTTCGACTCCACCCACTTTTCATAGAACTCATACGCCATGCCGCATATTGGAAGTGAACCCTCCAGGAGGGTTACCGGTATTACGTTTACGCTATTTAAAGTTAACCGTCGCGGACGGTCAACGGCATTAGGTTTAGAACCGTGTTAAAAAACACTATAAAACGAAGTAAAATAATGTTTTCAGGGGGTCTTGTCGCTATACGTAGTTTCGAACCTTTTAAATTTTTGGTGAATATTTGTAACCGTGAACAAAAATTGTAACAAAAAACTTTTGACAAAAAAAAAACAGCCGACCTAAAAAAAACACTACAAATTGAAAAATAACTTTAATTAAAACACTTTTTAGTTGTGATACCTACCCCACATAAATTCGAACACCACTACCTGCTATGTCAATAATAAGTTATCATATTGTCATCCACATACTAAGTGAGAAAAAAATACATATAATACGAAGCTAACTCAAAAACTACCCAAGCAAAGTTAATAAAATTTATATGGGACCACCTCTGAAGTACGATCTACCAAACAAAAAAGAATCATCAAAATCTATTCATAATTGACGGAGTAATCGCGTAAAAGACACACAAAAAAAAAAAAAACATACAGTCGAATTGAAAACCTCCTCCTTTTGGAAGTCGGTTAAAGATAAAAATGCTTCGATTTTAAAACCAACGCTTAAACTAATAAATGTTGTTAAAATATACATCACATTTTATTTTCACGGTTTATTATAATGCTGTTTTCGCTAAGAAAAACCTAAATTTAAAATGAGCCCTCCGTGAGGGCTCCTGGCATCCCATATGCGACTAGGTGAACTCTCATGTGAACTCAGTGCTCCCGACACTGAATGTGTTAATTATAGTATTTTTGGAAATTCCACGTAGCAGATAAGAGTCTTGATTTGCCGCATTCATTGGCATTAGACTCACTTCCTATGGATGGGACAGGGTACTTACCTATACTATTTAACGACGCGAAATTTAGATAAATGTCTTATTTCGTGCGGGAATCGAAACCCCGGACCCGTAGTTCTACGCTACGGCAAGTACAGACGCCAGCACATCAAGCTACTACAAACTGTCAAATTTATTTAAAAGATTTTCAACTTTATCGCTGAAGTGTAAGGTTCAAAGTTAATTGGGAATATTTGACAATTTCGGGTAGCTTGATGTGCTGGCGTCTGTACCATACCACAAACAAAAAAAACCGGCCAAGTGCATGTCGGACCACGCACAATGTAGGGTTCCGTAGTTGGGATGAATTTGTCCCAAGAACAAACTTAACTTTGTAGTTGAAAAAAAAATCTTTCATACAGAATGTATGGGAGAACATGTTTTCACAACCGCAAATTTAAGTTGGTCGATTATTACTCGTTAACTTGTAAAGCCTACTCAGCTGTGATAGTTTTCCTTTTAAATTCGTTATATAAGCTACTGCCGTGAATTTTTTCACATATCTAAAACCAACCATTTAGCTGGCAGGGGGGGGGGGGGGGGACACTTGACTCTAATAAAATTTTCCACTTTAAAACTTAATATTTCGCAAACGGATCTCTGAATTAAAAAATGGTTTTAACACACTCACAATGTTTTTGAAAGACCTTTCTAACGATACCCCACAATAAGGGATAGAAAAAAATAACATCCCCACTTTACGTGTAGGGGAGGTACCCTAAAAAAAAATATTTTTCATAATTTTATTACTTTGTCGGCATGATTAATATGTATACCCATGCTAAATTACAACTTTCTAATACTAACAGTCTTGGAGCTAGACCGCGGACAGACAGACAGACAGACAGACTGACAGACGGACATGACGGAACTATAAGGGTTCCTTGTTTACTACGGAACCCTAACAGACAAAACTCGTTTAACTTCTTTTAAAAGTCAAATTACATTTAGTTTTGTTGTCAATGATATATGCTCACTGCTTACAATCATGCTTCGTCTGTAGTACAATTGAGTGGAGCACCTACTTTATGTACATACATACATATATACATAATAATAATATCAACAGCGATATCTCTGACACTGCATTGTTTAATACAACTAACTTACTTGAGTAGTACAAGTGACATGCTCTGTGAGTAGTACAGTATATGTAATCTGTGAAGGTAGTACCTAGTAATAGTAGTCTTTGGTAGTACCGATCAGGCATTGACCACGCGCGCTCGTGTTTTACAATACTCATTTGAATTTTTATTATTGCTTCAAAAACTTTAATAAAATTACGTTTAATTCGGTTGCTGACTTAGACTAAACTGTTAATATTGCTGTCCTTTTCTACTAAACTATATAAGTTATAGAAGGAGATAGAAGGTTTTTGGAGTCTGTCAAGTTCTAGTTTACAGTGGTTCACAGTGGTGACTGTACAGGTACCTACTTTTTACCTGTTTTAATATTTGTCATTAACTAACCTAATTACGTAACACGTTTTCTTAAATGATTAAGTCTAATCTGTTTCATTTTAACCGACTTCAAATAAAGGAGGGGGTTCTCAGTTCGTCGGAATATATACATTTACTCGTAAGTATATTTTTTTAATCTGTTCTTTTTCTGAAAGTCGGTTTTTTTTTATTTATTTTTTTCACTTTTTAGTTGTGGTACCTACCCACACACATTCGAATACCACTACCTGCTACCAGTGACAGGAACTTATCTTATCATCTACCTACATACAAGTGGGAAAAAAATACGTATTTTATAGCTAACTCAAAAACTACCCAAGCAAAGTTAATAAAATGTATATGGGACCAATTTGAGAGCATACCCTTTCAAACAAAAAATAATTTTCAGAATCGGTCCACAATTGACGGAGAAATCGGTGGACATAATTAATAAAAAAACTTTTTACAAAAAAAACAACCGACTTCCAAAAAACACTACAAAGTGAAAAATAACTTTAATTTCGGAAGTCGGTGTCTTCGGTTTTGAATTTTAGTTTTTTGTCACCGACTTCCGAAATTAAAGTTATTTTTCACTTTGTAGTGTTTTTTGGAAGTCGGTTGTTTTTTTTGTAAAAAGTTTTTATTTTTCACTTTTTAGTTGTGGTACCTACCCCTCACAAATCCGAAAACCACTACCTACCTGCTATGTAAATAACAGTGTCAGGAACTTATCATATCATCCACATACTAAGTGGGAAAATGTACGTATTATTGAAGCTAACTCAAAAACTATCGAAGCAAAGTTGATAAAATTTATATGGGACCACCTCGAGACCATATTCTTTCAAACAAAAAACGTTTTTTCAAAATCGGTCCACAATTGACGGAGAAATCGGTGGACATACATAAAAAAAAAAAAAAAAACATACGCGACGAACATATAACCTCCTCCTTTTTGGAAGTCGGTTAAAAATATGACATTACCAGCCCTTAAATGTAATTAACCATTGATATGCATGTAAAAATAAATTATAATTGATTAATTAATTATTAATAATACATTTAATTGACATTATTTACTCGAACGTGACTTTGTAGAATAGAATAGAATAGCATTTATTTGCAAATATGGGTTATACATAAGTAGGTAGGTTTTCATCAGAGTTCTGCCATATTTCACCATTCGGCATGCAAACATTTTCATTACCTATATAAAATTGTTAAAATTTAAACTCTTGTTGGAACATTAAATTAGTTATGTCATTCTCATTAAATAAAATTATTACAATTCAAATATACATTAAAAAATTCAAATTGTCAGTAACAGTGGGTATATACAAGAAATACAAATCGTGGTCCAAAGATAAATAAACAAACAAATATCAAAATTCCAGGTCATAGACAACACACCATAAATATTCCATACGCAAAACAATAATTAATTAATTAAAAATTCGAGGTGGTCTGATAAAAATTGTCTGTTAAATACTCAGTTACACTGTAATACGCTTTATCTATTAACAATTTACGAAGTGTACGTTTGAATTGCAACGTTTTCAAGTCTTTCCATGCACTTGGCAATTTATTATAAACAACTGGGGCCATGCAATAAATACTTTTGCGCATCATAGCGGTTTGACACGGTACATTATTTAATTTTGAATTGTCCCGTCTGTTTTTTGTACTGTATAAATTGAGAATTATTGCTAAAAACTTAATATATTTGTACACCAATTTCATTGGTAGGAAATAGAGCTCGACTAAAATGTATACATAAGACCTTTATTGTAATACCTGTGTTCACAAATAAAGATTGATTGATTAACTGAAAAAAATAAATAAAAAAATCAATTACCCTACGAACATATAACCTCCTCCTTTTTGGAAGTCGGTTAAAAACTGAAATACTGATCCAAAGACACCGACAAGACAGTTCAACAACATTCATTGCGTTATTTACGTTGTTGAGCTGATTTTTTTTTCGAACTTATGAAGCAATGGATTAGTAATATCCTTCAAAAAAAAATATGATTATTATCAGATTATGATTGATCGTGTGTAACTCAATTAATGTGCTGTGTGTTATAAGATAATACTTAGACGTTAGATTCAGAATTGCAATACAAATGGCACTTTAATTAAATATAAATTCGGATGCAAAAATAACTGATAAACTTGGCCTCCCGTCATTCCGACCTCGCCGCCGAGGTCCTTTGCGATCGCGACCGAGTCCCCGAGTAAATGAAACTCCCCCCCGTCCCTTGCTCGAAAATGAGGTGCCAGCAGTTGTTGCAGCTGAGCACGTAGCTTTAAATACCCCGCGCAATAATCATGATGAAAATCTAATTTTGATCCAGCCTGTCCCTTCTTGCTGTCCTCCCCCCAGCGATGCCCTATTAGTGGTCACTACTCCGAAAGTCCAAAGCAAAAAAAAAAAAAACTGATAAACTGACCATATTTTTCCACTGACCACAATCTGAATCATTTTGAAGGATATTGCTAATCCATTGCTTCAAAATATGTAAATTATAATTTGTCTGCTCAACGACGTAACTAAAGGCTTGTGCAGACCAGCGCGACACGCGACGCGATACAAAGGCACCGCTCGTCGCGCGACGACAAGCCTTAACGCAATAAATGTTGTTGAACTGTGAACATGAAAACCATTGCCACTGTTATCACACGTTTGTTTTTTTTCGTGCACTGGATTTTCAACGCTCTGCTTAGCGCCGAGAGTTGAAAATCCAACAGTGTGTTTTTTCAACGCGCTGGGACGAGAGTGCGTCCCAGCGCGTTGGATTCTCAACTCTCGACTTAATACCGAGAGTTGAAAATCTAGTGCGCGATAAAACCCCGCCGCGATTTTATTACGCCCGTGCGGACGTTGGCAGTTGGACGGTGCGTATCGAGTTTTAGAAAGAGACTGTCACACAAGTGTATGAGTGACTGAGAGGACGCGAGTCCAAGATGAACTTTTTCTTCAACACTTTGTGCTATAATAAATTAACGCTCATGTTTTATTTAGTATTAGTATCAGATGTCAGAGGAGCTCGTGGCTAAGTACTAAGAGCCGCACAGGCGATCCATCAGGTTAAGCTACACTTGCCGGGGTTGGTCCATGGATGGGTGACCATTTCTACATACCGAGACTCCTCCGTGCCTCGGAAAGCACGTTAAGCCGCTGGTCCCGGCTGTCATTCGTGGATCTTTGACAGTCGTTACGGCTCGTCAGAAGCCCGAAAGTCTGACAACCAGTCTTACCAAGGGGTATCGTATTACCCAGTTACTGGGTTGTGGAGGTCAGATAGGCAGTCGCTCCATGTAAAATACTGGTATTCAGCTGCATCCGGTTAGACTGGAAGCCGACCCCAATATAGTTGGGTAAAGGCTAGGCAGATTGATTGTTTTTATTTAGTATCAGCCGATTTATTTGTAAAGACTCACTGTGAAACGTGAAGAGAGCTTGAAGTGAGCTGTCATTACTGTCAATCTAGCATCAGAATGACAGCTCACTTCACTTAAGTTTTCACGACGTCACTTATGGAAACTTTTTAAAACTTATTTTTATTTATTTTTTCAGATGTGCTCATTTGTGGATGTGCCGAGGTTAAAGATGTCTGATGGAAGGGAGATGCCAGCCATAGGTCTGGGAACGTACCTTGGATCTGATCAGGTTTCTATACTTTTTGATTAAAAAAACAAAGTCCCCCCTGTTCGTGCGCCTCCGACCACTCGGCAATCTTCGGCTGCTGTCGGGAGACAGCGGAAGACGGCGGGCGGCGGCGAGAGGTGCGGCGTGCGGGACGCGGGCCATCGAACCACTTCACAACCGATCACGGACGACGGCACGTGCGTGCAGTCCATACGCACCAAAATCGATAATTATTATTGTATCTATTTTTAACCGACTTCCAAAAGGAGGAGGTTCTCAATTCGTCTGTATGTTTTTTTTTTTTTTTTTGTATGTTTGTTACGCGATTACTCCGCCAATTATGAATAGATTTTGATGATTCTTTTTTTGTTTGGTAGATCATACTTCAGAGGTGGTCCCATATAAATTTTATTAACTTTGTTTGGGTAGTTCTTGAGTTAGCTTCAATTATACGTATTTTTTCCCACTTAGTATGTAGATGATATGATAACTTCTTGTCACTGTTATTTACATAGCAGGTGGTGGTATTCGAATTTGTGTGGGGTAGATACCACAACTAAAAAGTGAAAATAAAAACGTTTTACAAAAAAAAAAGAACCGACTTCAAAAAAAAAACACTACTAAGTGAAAAATAACTTTAATTTCGGAAGTCGGTGACAAACGAAAATTCAAAACCAAAGACACCGACTTCCGAAATTAAAGTTATTTTTCACTTTGTAGTGTTTTTTTTTGAAGTCGGTTCTTTTTGGATTACACCATTTAACATACAGTCCACTGCTTTGAGTAAGTCCTTAGTTTAGGTCCCTAACAAATGGTCCTTCGAGCCGGATCACGGACGACGGCACGCGTGCGCAATCCATAGTCCATACGCTTACCAACCTCGATATACACCGTGAAATTTGAATCACAGTTTTGCTAGAACAAACTTTGTTCAGACCATGGTCTACTACCATTCTACAGCATCCAATTAAAAAAAACATACTTAATTGGTTTTTGAAAAAACACAAAAAAGACTAAGTTTAAAATGTCAAGATTATCTACTGCTTACTAAATTTCGTTTATGGAGGTACATTTCCCTGTAGACAATGCTGTGTCCCGTGCGTGGTTTCTATGTTGTAGGGAGTAACGATAAATCTTGACATTTTAAACTTTGTCTTTTTTGTGTTTTTTCAAAAACCAATTAGGTTTTTTTTCTTTATTGGATGCTGTAGAATGGTAGTAGACCATGGTCTGAACAGCGTTTGTTCTAGCAAAACTGTGATTCTAATTTCAAGGTGTATATTGTTGGTACCTATTTTGGATTACATTCATTTAACATACCTGCTTTTAGTAAAGTCCTTAGTTTAGGTCCCTAACACCCTTTTTCAACGCCCGTAAAAGTTGAATTTCTGTAAATCCCGTCTTTGTGCTTACTGCTTACTAAAGCGAAGCCTTGTGCAAAATTTCACGGTCCTAGTCCCCGCAGTTTCGGCTGTCCGCTGATATGTCAGTCAGTAAGTTCGGCCCATTCGCAAACAATTTTTTGTCTCATTCATTAATACTTTCGACTCCACCCATTTTTTGTAGAGTTCATACGCCATGCCGCCATACATATTACAAGTTGACTCCAGGAGGGTTAACTTGTAATATGTATGGCGAAATTACGTTTGAAATGTTGTTAAAATATGATAACGTCTTATAAATCGATGAACGCCGGCTGCACGCACGAAAAATTGTCACGTTCCGCCTGAGCTGAGCGTGCAAGCGAGAGCACGGAACAAGCGATAGAGAGGCATGATCGGCCTAAGCGTTTGACTTGTGACTTTATCACGTAAAATAATCGTCCGTAAACCGACTTTACAGGCAACCAATTTTTTTTTATTTTCACAATATTTTATAATGCCGCATTCGCTAAGACAAACCTACATTTAAAAAAAACTTTTTACAAAAAAAAACAACCGACTTCCAAAAAACACTACAAAGTGAAAAATAACTTTAATTTCGGAAGTCGGTGTCTTTCTTTGGTTTGAAATTTTCGTTTTTTGTCACCGACTTCCGAAATTAAAGTTATTTTTCACTTTGTAGTGTTTTTTGGAAGTCGGTTGTTTTTTTTTGAAAAAAACTTTTTACAAAAAAAACAACCGACTTCCAAAAAACACTACAAAGTGAAAAATAACTTTAATTTCGGAAGTCGGTGTCTTTCTTTGGTTTGAAATTTTCGTTTTTTGTCACCGACTTCCGAAATTAAAGTTATTTTTCACTTTGTAGTGTTTTTTGGAAGTCGGTTGTTTTTTTTGTAAAAAGTTTTTTTATTAATTATGTCCACCGATTTCTCCGTCAATTGTGGACCGATTCTGTTTTTATTTTTCACCTTTTAGTTGTGGTACCTACCCCACACAAATTCGAAAACCACTACCTGCTATGTAAATAACAGTGACAGGAACTCATCATGTCATCCACATACTAAGTGGGAAAAAGTACGTATTATTGAAGCTAACTCAAAAACTGTTGAAGCAAAGTTAATAAAATTTATATGGGACCACCTCGAGCGCATACCCTTTCAAACAAAAAAAGAATTTTTAAAATCGGTCCACAATTGACGGAGAAATCGGTGGACATACATAAAAAAAAAAAAAAAACAAACATACGCGACGAACATATAACCTCCTCCTTTTTGGAAGTCGGTTAATGAGCCGTCCGCCAGGGCTCCCGGCATCCCATATGCGACTTGAGTGAACTCTCCAGGAGGGCTCCCGGCACTGGACAATTTGAGTTTTATAAAAATTGAGCTTTGTAGAGCGTTGTCCCTGTCACTCGCATCTGTCTGCCAGTCTTTTTCTAAAGTCATATTTACGCCCGGGTGATCTATGTTTTACCTTTTTTCAGAATGGCGTGGTCAAATCCAAAGACAAGCAGCTGCGGGACGTGGTTCTAGATGCCATAGACATTGGCTACAGGCACTTCGATACAGCATCTATTTATAACACAGAAGCTGAAATAGGAGAAGCTATCCGGATGAAGATCGAGCAGGGAACTGTTTCGAGGGGGGATGTCTTCATTACTACTAAGGTAGGGGAAGTCTTCTACTTAGGCTTATCATGCATAATATGTTGGTTCAATACTGGTATGGGGAAACTCGGTGCATCTCGGAAGAGCTTTCATCGCACAAAAGAGGTGTGTACGTGCGATTTGTAATGTAGACCCACTTACATCCTGTAGACCACTGTTTAGTAAACTTAGAATACTTACATTAACTGGTATTTATATTGAGGAAGTATGTAAATTTACCTAATCTCACCCTGAAATGTTTGAAAAACTGGGAGATAAATGTAAGTTCAGAACTAGATATCTCAAACTCTCAAACTCAAACTCAAAGCATTTATTTCAATTAAACCATTTACAGGCACTTTTGAATTGTCAAGGAATCGGTCAGTCACAAATAGGTATGAAGCTAGTTGCCCATTCCAAAGCGTAGTAGGTACCTATGGAGAAGAACGGGCAAGAAACTCCACGGACACTCTTTTAAATAAAAAATTGTTACAAAATATTGGTTACCTACATCATTCATGTTGAAATTATACATGTGAGAACAATGTAGAAAGACGTATCCTAATAGATTACCTAATTATTCCTAGAATGAAAACGGAACTATATGGGCTAAGTTGCTATCCTATGTGTGTTCAGATTTATAACAAGATTCCTAACCAAATTAAAGAACTCCCAATGGTCCGCTTCAGAAGGGCTTTACGCAGCTGGTTAATTGAGAATTCCTTCTATACAATAAAAGAATTCATTCAGTCTAAATTAAAATAATATAATATTGGGTACCAAAAATTTGCATGTTAATATGTTATGATTATATATGTTAAGCTACTATCACACTACCATTGCAAGAACTTTGAAACCATATATATCTGCAAATAAATCTTTGATTTTGACTTTGACTTAGTGTTCCAAAAGTAAGTAGGTATTGGTGGTACAGCGCTTCCTGAAGGAGTTCGTTCGGCGCGAGGAAGTAAAGGTCGTCTCAGCAAGAACTTGAATTTGTAATCGCGCGCCATTTCGACTATCAATTGTTAAGTCAACCATATTTGGTATTTGTATAATTAAACACATTAAGAAAAAAAATTAAATGAAAATTTTTTGTTTTAAGTTTTTAAAATTCAAGTTCTTACTGAGACACCCTTTACTATACTACTACCAAATCTATTTCTGCCGTCAGCAGCCTACTGTGTACCTACTAGTTTGAAAGGTATTTGTGCCGATAACTGCAGGCACATGAGATATTACAGCTTTGACTCCTGAGATGGCAAATATCACTGTTCTTCTTTTTCAACCTTCTCTAAATAATGCTAAAGGCTACATCGCCTTGTGAGACATGTAATAACATTGAAGATGTGCAACATTTGCTGATGAAATGTGCTAAGAACAGGAATGAAGGGGAATCTCTGGCTAGGGAGTTTAAACTGAACATGTCGGATGTTGGACTTATTCAAAATATTTTGGCATACCCTACATCAGAAAGAACTAAACGCATAATTTGTGGTTTAATGCAGAAGTCTGGGCAGTGATTCGCTTTTATATTTTTTATAGTATTTATGTATAGTGGTGGTGGATAGTAATGTAGTAAAATATAATATAATTACAAGTGTATAGTTGTGTATAAATAGAGTATAAGGTACAATGGGGTTGACGTATCCGTGTGGATAAAAAACCCTTATTGATAAAAAAAAAACCTCTAAATTATTTAAAAGAAAATCTCGTTATAATATTAAATAAGTGCTACTTTACGATTTCAGCTGTGGAACACTTATCACAGAAGGGGAGAAGTAGCGACTGCCATGAGGGAGAGCCTGAACAAGACTGGACTCAACTACGTAGACCTGTTTCTGATGCACTGGCCTATTGGTCTTAATGTGAGTTTGCATTCATTTGGAGTTAAAAAGACCGGTAATACCATACGGGGCACATTGCTCGCCGCCGATGGGGCCGAAAAGTTCTTGAGGGGCGACCCCTTACCGGGAGACGCAGCGTGCAAGCCTGCTGGGTGCGGGCATGCAGAACGTGCACCGCACAAGGGCGGCAAACATAGAAATCTCTTTATTGAACACATTGTTCTATGTTTATAGAAAATTAACGCAAACGTTTGCAGGTTCAACCCACTTAGGGCCGGTTTTTCAATCGCCAGTTAACTTTTATCCGACGAATAAGTTTGTCATTTTGACAGTTTTGTTTGGACAATCTTTCAAACCGTCACATTTATTCTTCAGGTAAAAGTTATCTAATTATTGAAAAATCGGCCCTTACATAGGTTATCTCTAAGAGGGTATTCCTCTGTTATGAATAGAACCCTTCATTGTGCGTGGTCCGACACGCACATGGCCGGTATTTTTATACACTTCCTTATCAACTTAACCAGCATCTAATTCCTCTCTAAAAGCCTAGTAGGGTAAAGAGGGGGCGGCACTGTCAGTTTTTCACGCGGGCGGTGAAGCACCCAGCGGCGGGCCTGGCAGCGTGGTAATAGTAAGATCCCTTACAAAGAGGACCGATGGCGGTAATTCTCTGGATGTGGGAGGCATAGGACCTATTGTTGTGGTGATAGTTTGGGGAAGGCCTTTGTCCAGCATTGGACGTCCTTTAGCTGAATGATAATTAAAATAGTTAAATAGTAGATTGTTATACAAGGGTCGAAAGGAATTGATGACTTTCACCCATGTTAAACACTCTACTTTTCATTTCGAATATAAGGAAAGTAAAACGTTATAGTTTTTCTAAAATATTAATTGATAATAATAACATGAGTATTCTAGTACCTATTAGTCTCCGTAGTAAACACCCTTATAAAAAGGAACCCTTATAATTTCGTCTTGTCCGTCTGTCTGTCTGTCTGTCTGTCTGTCCGCGGCTTAGCTCAGAGACGCTTAGTACTAGAAAGCTGTAATTTGGCATGGGTATACATATTAATCACGCTGACAAAGTGGTAAAATAAAATCATGAAAAATATTTCTTTTTAGGTACCTCCCCTAGTCGTAAAGTGAGGATGTTTTTTTTTTCTCTCCATAATCCCATAGTGTGGGGTGTCGTTGAAAAGGTCGTTCAAAAATATTGTAAGTTTGTTAAAACCATTTTTGGATTTAGGGATCTTTTTTCGAAATATTAAGCTTTAAAGTGCTAATTTTTGTTAGAGTCAAGTGTCAACCCCCCCCGCAAGCTTAATGGTTGGTTTGGGTATGTGAAAAAATTCACGGCAGTAGCATATATAACGAAATTAAAAGGAAAACTATCACAGCTAAGTAGGCTTTACAAGTTAACGAGTAATAGTTGACCAATTTAAATTTGCGGTTGCAAAAACATGTTCTCCCATACATTCTGTATGAAAGGTTTTTTTAGGATAAATTCATCCCAACTACGGAACCCTACATTGTGCATGGCCCGACATGCACTTGGCCAGTTTTTTTTAATTTTAAATATGGAACACACCGCGACACCGCCGCGGGTCGTCCCGCTTAGATATTTTTTGAATACACATTGGTGCCGATTCCCTTGTTCACAAACTAAACTAAATTTAAGTTCAGTGCATCTTTTTCTTTCTATTTCATTAAGAAAAGGACAGAAGATAAATTTTAGTTTACTCCTATCAAATTAATCAGCGCTTGACGTAAATTGACGTAATTTTAGTAGACAAGTTTTTAATCACGTCTAAACTTGTATGGAGTAGTGACAGGCGCTGATTAATTTGACAGGACTAAACTAAAATTTATCTTGTGTCCTTTTCTTTATGAAATAGAAAGAAAAAGATGCACTGAACATAAATTTAGTTTAGTTTGTGAACAAGGGAATCAGCACCACTGGCTGTTTATACAATGACAAGACTGCCGCATTTTTTTACCAGTATTTTTCTAAAAGGGGGGTATTACACCATCATATCTACGATCACAGATCGATGATCAAAGCCATAACTAAATAGACATACCTACATGGGTAATTTGTGAGCTTCGTAGATAGGTATTTGATATAATATGATAGTTTAATGAATGTCTATCCATAATAAATATCTATTTTACAATTGCATTATGTATCTTCGATCACAGATCCATGACCACAGACTCGACAGTGTAAAACCCCCTTAGTAAAATTTTTCGTAGCCGACTAAGTACCTAACCAAATTTAGTTCTATTTTTAAAATTCATTCCCGCCCTAGAGAGGGAAGCAATTCCTATGAGTCTTTCCCACACAAGGGTGGGGATCAGCGTCTTCCACCCGCTACTTGGATCAAACAAACACTACTTTCCGAGTATGAGAAATGAAAAAGAATAACCATGTTATTTTCTGTCCATTCTAGGCTGATTACTCGTACTCAGATGTGGACTACATGGAAACTTGGCGAGGACTCGAAGACATGCAGAGACTTGGCCTGGCCAAGTCAATAGGCGTCTCCAACTTCAATAAGGAGCAGCTGCAGAGGATCCTCGATGAAGGGACTGTGAGACCTGTGGCTTTGCAGATTGAGGTAACTAGAACTGCTAGATCTTATTGAAGAAGTAAAAGAGGAAGAAGTTGGTGAACTACTACATACTGTCAGAGTTATTTCTAGATCGGCTGTTGTCCCACCGCCGGCGAGGAAGCGACTAACTATCGGCTATTTTCTCGCTCAAGAAACGTACAATAGATATACATTCCGTGTTAACAAAAAACGATTCGATGATTCTTTTTTAACCGACTTCCAAGTACCAACTAAAAAGCGAAAAATAAAAACTTTTTACAAAAAAAAAAATAACCGACTTCCAAAAAAAACACTAAGTAAGTACAAAGTAACAAATAACTTTCATTTCGGAAATCGGTTATTCGTCCATTTGTCGCGCACATACTTAATGCAAATTTAAGACTTATATGGTTTTCTTATGGATGCCATTGTTAGAACTGAACCACACGGGAAGCACCAGCTGTCAAATAAAAAAAGAATCATCAAAATCGGTTTACCCAGTCGAAAGTTCTGAGGTAACTAACACAAAAAAAAAACAGTCGAATTAAGAACCTCCTTCTTTTTTTGAAGTCGGTTAAAAGATGCATAAATTAATAGTTGATCGCTAACTGTTCTCACCCGGCGAGGACTCGCTCCACTAGTTTGTCGCTGACCGAGAAGCGCTATCAAAGATAATACTCGCTCAGCAATGCTCACTTGGCTGTCAGAACTCACGCCGAGAGACCAAACAGCGATAATTTCGTCCCGAGCGAGTGGTGCAAGTAATCGCCCGTCGCACTCGGACACTCGGTGATAGCCCAGCGACAAAACTATCGGAACTACACACTCGCTGCTCGCCAACTCGTTTTCAGTAGCGAGTAGAGCTAGTCTACTCGCTACTCGTTAATCGCCGGCGGTGGGACAACTGAGCATTGCCGTGTTCCGATTTGATGACCCACACGCTTGCTGATATCATTAATATTCATTTTAACCTCGTTTTTGGTTGACCGTTGGTGTTAAAAGTTCCACCTGGTGGAAATTTGTTATAGTACGCGTTGAACTTTATGGCGGTTCTGAAGTACGCTACTCGCTGCGCAGTACCCCACCCCTCACCCTCGCGCTGACACTGCGCAGAGACTCGCCTCATGTTCCGTGCTGCCATAAAGTTTGAATCTGGCTGTACCATCTCCTTCTTATGCCTATAATAATAATTTTATATAAAATATTGGTCAGGCAGGGGCCATAGTCTTTCCATAGATCTAGATAACCAGTTCACTTAGCCACCCAAACCCATAATCCAATATCGTTGTTTCCATATCCTGCAATAGTCCAGCACCAACCGGGGGTTGTCCTTGGGTGCACTAGCATAGTGCGAACAGGGATAATCGTCGGTTGGTACCTCATTTCATTAAACACGTCTAACGGGACTCTGCGAGTTGGCTTCGGCCCCTCGTACACCTTCCAAAAGTTCGGGACCCAAGGGTCTCGAGAAATGTCAAAGACGTATAAAATAATAATAATACCATTTATTGCAGGCGACACAGGCCCATAGAAAAACCTAAACATACAATATTCTAATATACACAAAGCTTGTGTTAATAAATTAGGCTTAGACTATGTTAAAGTTCGTTTTTTTTAATCCCGGAGACTAATTTGACATTTCAAGTGATTGTTGTTTGTTTTTTCAATATGGAGTTTGACATTTGCACCTGTCAAATTAGTCTCTGGGATTCAAAAAACGAACTGTAGTAGCAATTCACTTTTTGTGCTGTCTTGTACAACTTGTCCGCGGAGGCGACGGAACACCACGTCCTGCGGCCAAAAGTCTTCTTGGATGACGAGGGGCAGATAGAAGTTCGGTACACGCAAGACGAATCCCTTGAAGTTAAAACAATAACTGCTCACTCGGCGGATACCTCGTTCTTTAGACATTTCTGACGAATGATCACTGTCTATAGGTAATTTATAAGCAAAAGATCGGCAGCGCAAAAGTGTTTGGTGCTTAAATATTTTTTTTGTGGAATGCAAGAAAGCTCTTCTATTACTAAGTAGACGAACTTTTAAGTTCCCCTCTTATTTTAATAAAAGATAAATTTCGCTTCCCAGGTCCACCCTCAAATAATCCAAGAAGACCTGATAAACTTCGCCAAGTCTGAAGGCATCATCGTCATGGGCTACAGTCCCTTCGGCTCCCTGGTCATGCGGTTCGGTATGCAGTTTCCAGGACCTAAGATGGATGACCCGATTCTCGTGGAAATTGCCCAGAAGTATGGAAAGACTTCTGCTCAAGTTGTTCTGAGGTGGTTGGTAAGTAATCCCGAAATATTATAAACTAGCTTCAGCCGGTGGCTTCACCCGCGTGCATGTTAGAATTTATCCCACGGGAACGTACTACCGGGATAGAAAGTATCCTATGCCCTATTCCAGGTCATGGTCTACCCGTGTGCGAAATTTCATCCAAATCCGTTCAGCCGTTTTAGCGGGAAAGCGTAACAAACAAACTCACTTTTGCATTTTCAATATTAGGATAGTTAGGATTGTAAAAGGACATTGTTTATGGCGTCATGTCGTGTGAAAAGTCTTTCTGACAGCATGTGACGTCGCAAATAATAGCTGTCAACAGCTCTAAAGCGCGGTCACTGTCAGACTGCATAGAAAAGAAAGAGAAGGAGATGACACAACGCTGATAATTTATTGCAAAATATAAAGCAATATCTACAATGGTGCCGATTCCCTTGTTCACAAACTAAACTAAATTTAAGTTCAGTGCATCTTTTTCTTCCTATTTCATTAAGAAAAGTACAGAACATAAATTTTAGTTTAGTCCTGTCAAATTAATCAGCGCCTGTCACTACTCCATACAAGTTTAGACGTGATTAAAAACTTGCCTACTAAAATTACGTCAAGCGCCGATTAATTTGACAGGACTAAACTAAAATTTATCTTCTGTCCTTTTCTTAATGAAATAGAAAGAAAAAGATGCTCTGAACTTAAATTTAGTTTAGTTTGTGAACAAGGGAATCGGCACCAATATTATACTTGTGTTAATAACTAAGGCTAAAGACTATGTTAGTAGTACTTCACTTTGCACTATCTTGACTTCTATGGTTGTTATCACGAATGTTACGGAGCTTCGGTTCCGGTTCCGAAAGGTCGGAACTTCCGATTAATTTTACACCTCCGATTCCGATTTCGGTTCCGATAATTTTGAATCGGAGTTATACCGAAGTTCGAAACGCAGCGATGCACGTGACTAGAGCGCGTACAAAAAAGCCAGTGTAATTTTAGTTTATTTTATACACGCTCACGCTAAAAGTCTCAGTTTATTGTTTTATTTGTGGATGTTATCGCTAATATTTGACTGATTAATTATAGAGACTGAATTATATTTAATTGTTTCATTAAGCCTTTTCATAACACATATGTCTTCTGCTTCCAAATTCGACTCCGGTTCCGGTACCGATTCCGGTTACGATTCCGATCAATCAAATTTAAAACCCTTGTTCTGGTTCCGGTAAAACGACTTCCGTAACAACCCTGGTTGTCACGCTACGCAAAAAGGAGGTGATTACTATGATGATGGCTAATTGAGATTTATGGAACTTACTACACCACGGCTTCATATGAATTGGGACAGGGGTGGGTGAATGGAAACAAATAGGCTGCGAAAAGTGCAGTTTATCATATTAGATTTTCCAGCACGGCATAATGTATGTATCCTCCAATCTCCACACATTATAATGATCAGCAAATTAGTGTCCGACCGAAACTGGTTTTTACGATCGAAACCTCGGTTTCGGCCGAAACCGAAACTTCCTTACAAGGATCACGTTTTGAGGTACAAATAAAGAAAACGATAATCTATTTATTAGTTAGTTATAATGAATTATTTTTTTATGTTTACTACCTACTCTTATGCTATATCACGTAATAAAACTTACCGAATTCAAAAGAAATCACTAAAATCACACGAAAACTCACAACGAACAAAACGTGGACGCGGCAAAATGTCTTCGTCGCTTACTTGCTTGGATGGAATTTAACGCACCGAACATGTCCGATCACAGCGCGAATGCAGTTTCGGATTCGGTCGTAGTTTCGGCAGGTTTGCCGCAAAACCGAAACCAAGCCGAAACTCGTCCGAAACCGAAACCGGAACCGAACTTTCGGTCAGACACTACAGCAAATAACCAAATATTATAATTTCCAGGTCGACAGAAGCGTAGTACCAATACCGAAAACGGTCAACCCGAAGAGGCTCGCCGAAAACATCAACATATTCGATTTTAAGTTAGAACAAGACGAAATCGAGAAGATTAATCGATTTAACTCGAACACTCGGTTCACTTTGCCTTCATTCTGGCAGACACACCCTCACTATCCGTTTGAAAAGATAAAGGAACCCATTGCTGATCCTTTCAGAGGGTGAATGTAATTTAGTCATGGAAGTAACTGCCAGTCTAATACAACTTATAAATTTGAATACAACTAGGTTAACATATAAATAAAAATGATGCTGTTCGTAAAGTGGGTAGAGACGTGCGAACTTTAAAAAGTACGCGGTTCTAAAGTTCGCGAACTTACTCGGATCGCCACCGTCGCGTCGCGTCGCGTCGGTGACACACGTGAGGCTTACTCACACTGTATAACGATGATTTCGAATTTTCTGAACCAAACTAAACAAACATTACACAAATGTCGAAATAAAATGGCGGCTCGCGACTTGCGGCGATGACAGACTACGAACAGAGGCGGGCTACGAGCAAAATTTCAAACCTGTTGGATCGCCGATGAACTTACTCAGCGGTTTTAAAGTATCTACGCGTAATTTGTATGACACACAGGCGAGAAAGGTCACCGAGCCATATGTACGCGTACTTGATCGCACGTCTATTCTTTAAGAGCATCACTTGAGAACGGCTGTACCCTAATTGCGTAAAGGCTCGTGCAGACCAGCGCGACACGCGACGCGACACAAAGACACCGCTCGTCGCGCGACGAGCGGTGTCTTTGTGTCGCGCGACAAGTCGCGCTAGTCTCAAGCCTTAATACAACACAATCACAATCTTATCCATTGCTTCATAAGTTGGACAAATAATCTGCTCAACAACGTAAATAACGCAATGAATGTTGTTGAACTGTCAAAATGAAACAAATTAGGCATAATTGTTTACCAAAAAAAAGTTACGCAATTAGGGTACTGGCTATTTTTTATATTTTAAAATGTACGTTAAAGTCTGAATTAGTTTTTTTAATATTTTAAATCGTCATTTTTTGCATGGTGTTTTTGTATATTTTACTGAAATTTGGACAGGACAACGTCTGTCGGGACAGCCAGTATATAAAATCTTTCTAAAATCCAGTATTTAAAGTCTTTAAGTCCGTCAGCGCGCCTAGCATGACAACCATAGAAACGGGTTTTCTACGGGTTGTGTCGAATAGACAAAATGACATGTTCGTGAACGGGCGCTGTCAGTAGGGGACTGGTCATCTCCTAGCTGCCACGGCTTATTTTAATTTAATTTTTGAATTGTTTTATTTTTATTACGAACGCTTTTAACGTTCTGCATCGTTCTCACATGAATAACTTCAACATGAATGATGTACCTAACCAATATTTTGTAGGTAACCATATTGTGATTTAAAAGAGTGTCCGTGGAGTTTCTTGCCCGTTCTTCTCCATAGGTACAGACGCTAGCACATCAAGCTACTACAATCTGTCAAATTTATTTAAAAGATTTTCAACTTTATTGCTCAGATTTAAGGTTCAAAGTTGATTGGGAAAATTTGACAATTTCTGGTAGCTTGATGTGCTGGCATCTGTACCTACTACGGTTTGGAATGGGCAACTAGCTTCATCTTTCTGACTGACCGAGACCCCTTGACAATTCAAAAGTGCCTGTAATTGGTTTATTTGAAATAAAATGTTTTGAGTTTGACAGATTGTGATTGTCATTTTGTCTATTCTTCCGTCGACAAAACTCGTTTCTATTGTGGTTATGAGCGTGCAGGAATCAGTCAGACCCGCTAACACCTTGCAGACCGACTGACTAATATTTTTATAATGAGTTATTTTCATTCAAAGTAGGTAGGTACATAAAATACGGCCGATGTGTCATGGCCAGTCCGAACTTTTCGCAGAAGGCTGCGCAATACAATAACATTTTTAGGAACCAAAATGATGACATGAGGCGAGTGTTAGTGAGAGAACATGCGTGAAAGTTTAGAGAGCCTATGTTCAGACCGGCCATGATACATCGGCCGTATTGTACAGACGCCAGCACATGAAGCTACCCGAAACTGTCAATTTTTCCCAATCAACTTTGAACCTTATATTTCAGCGATAAAGTTGAAAATCTATTAAAAAATCAATTATCAAAGTTGATTGGGAAAATTTGACAGTTTCGGGTAGCTTGATGTGCTGGCGTCTGTACTTAGTTCGTGCCAGTGCGAGAGAAGAAGAAAACTTAGTGATGATTAAGATACGTTTAGGAACCAGGTACCCTAATTGCGTAACACACTTTCAATCACAATCTGAATAATTTTGAAGCATATTGCATCATATTTATGTTCGAAAAATTTGTCTGCTCAACAACGTAAATAACGCAAAATTTGTTGTTGAACTGTCAAAATGAAAACCCATTAATGTGTGTGTTACGCAATATTAAAAATTATTTAAAAAACCTTTTACAATCAGTTCAGAGGTTGATTATCTGTCAAAATCACAGTGATCTCTATCTTGTTATTAATAAAGTTGTTGTTGGCTAGCTGCTGTTAGAGATAAAATAACTGTTATGACTGAAGTTCGTGCGGATACGAGAGGAGAAGAAACTCAATGGAGAAAGACAAGTTTTGAAACTAGTGATTATAAAACCTCTTATAAAGTTAAGCATTAAAAAGTAGCACTGATTTCTAGTAACACGAGAAATTCTGAAGCGAATGCGATTTTTTGCAGTGTTTTTTACGTTATTTTTAAATATTTAGCATAACAATAAATGTATTTTTATACAAAACTGTGTTTTTCTTTGGATTCAGTAGTTTCAGTACCTGTAGGAGTATTGTGGTGGGCTTTGAAAGAGAAAGGTTTGCCCGGGAAGTATGTAGAGTTAATTCGAGCTATGAACAGTCAATCTTGTACCTACGTCCGATCGGCTGCTGGCAAGAGTTCAGTCATAGTATAAAGCAGGGCCGGATTTAGTGCAGGGCAACAGGGGCTCAGGCCCTGGGCCTCCACAAGGAAGGGGCCTCCACAATTTTTATTTTTTAGATAAGAAAAAAAATACATCCTTTGTGTCAATCAAAGTGAAAAAGTTCACCTTTTTCATTTTCTTTTATGTCCTACGTTATTAGTTGGTGATGAAATACGTTGAATTACTGTGGTCCCAAATACCGTATTAAATAGATTTTTCGATGTCAGCGCCCAGCGTCAGTCTATTCATGTAACTTTGAGTCTCATTTCCTACAAAATGTATGGGAAAAGTTTTTTTGCGTTTTTTGATTTTTCTAGTACCTACCTACTCAAACTTCATCTGGCACGATAGTATTTTGGTCCTTATAAGAAACAGAATAGATTGACATAAAAAAAGATTTTGTTAACATTGCCCATTTTCTTGCAGACGGTTTTTTTCCAAAATCTGTGAATGCAAATCAAAGTTTCATCATTTCCAAAAAAAAAATCGGGGTCTCCACTTCTTGGTTGCCCCAGTGCCTCGACGTCTTTAAATCCGGCCCTGGTATAAAGAGAGGTAGATAGTAAGCTATCTTCATAGAAACGCACCGCGCGCGGCCTGCATGTGAGGGGCCATAGTATCTATGCGTCGCCGCACGCACACTTAACAAAATATCGGCTGGTTTCTCACGAGAAACGGGTCGAGATTTTGTTAAGTGTGCGTGCGGCGACGCATAGATACAAGCCACGCGCGGTGCGTTTCTATGAAGATGGCTTACTGGCTTATGGTTCAGTGTGGCTGTAGGTTTACACCAAGGGTCGGCTTTAAGTCCTTACCTCTTCCTGTTGATTATGGACGCTCTGACGTCGGCCATACAGGAAGAGGCACCCTGGTGCATGCTGTTTGCCGATGACATTGTTCTTGTCGGTGAAGATGAACCTGAGACCCAGAGCAGATTGGAGAAATGGCAATCGAAGCTGGAGAATGTTGGCTTTAAAATCAGCTGAACTAAAACTGAACATAATGGTGCCGATTCTCTTGTACACCGAACTAAACTAACTAAACTATCACTAAAATTCCTTACTTTTGACTATGAGAATCTTAAAGCTATTCTGCAAAATTAATTCTCTAAATTTAAAAATAATTTTGACACATCTAAACCGAATTTGACAATCGCGACTCCACACGTGATACCTAACCACGTGAATCTTTTTAGAGCCGGAGGTGCGCAGGGGGGCAGCCTCGACGTGTTTTATATGGAATTTTTCATTTTTGTATGGAAAATAAAAAATAAAAAATACCTACATGTAAAGTGTTAGGGGTTTAAGGGTTTCATAAAAGGGGTTGAAATTTTGATTATTTTTGCGATTGGACACACCGTTTTCGAGATATAAGCAAAAGAAAAAAAAAAGATTCAGTTCTGTTTTTGCATCTGAAGTCGAGGTGTTGGTTTGAATTTAAAGTTCATGACAACCAATTTTATTCCACACGTTTTTAGTCGCGATTAAAAATAGTCAGATTTAGTTAGAAAATCTAAATTTTAGGTGAAAAACGTCAAGTTCAGAAAACTGCCATTTTCACTAAACTAATATCTCAGTACCATCTTAGTGCTGTCAAACTAAAATATAGTTAAGTTGTGTCACTTTTAGTCTATTTCAGAATGGAAATCGTCGTTTGACAGGATTAAACCAAATTTTGGTAATTTTTAGTCTAGTTTAGAGGCATTTGTGACAAGAGAATCGGCACCATTATTATGTTCTGCGATTTCGGCGGTATCTCCCGTTCTGGAGCCATAGCACTTGATGGAACACTTCTCCCAGTCTGCTCCAACACTGGATGGATGAAATGGCGCCAGGTCACGGGAACAACCTGCAACTCCTATATAAAACAACGGTTAGACCTGCTGTCTTGTATGGATCAGAATTTTGGGCCACAAAAGGGATAAATGAAAGGCAATTGCATGCAGCTGAGATGAGAATGCTAAGAGGGATCTGTGGTGTTACATGTTATTATAAAATTAAAGACTACGTTGAAGACAAGGAAGTTTGGCAATAATTCCTTCTGCACATGTGGCTCCCTGGTACCTCATTAACGGCATAAATAAGTAAGAGTCTATTAACTGCTCCCAAATTACCATGTTTATTTTAATCTTTAATTTTTATTTTTTAACCGACTTCCAAAAAGGAGGAGGTTATATGTTCGACGCGTAAACGACCAATTGGAACCGTGCACCTAGCTTCTGACGTTTCATAAGTGCCCATGTAGGTTTATGTGAAATAAAATATTTTGATTTTGATTTTTTGATTTTGATTATGTTTGTTTTTTTTTTTTTTTATGTATGTCCACCGATTTCTCCGCCATTTGTGGACCGATTTTGAAAATTCTTTTTTTGTTTAAAAGGGTATGCTCCCAAATTGGTCCCATATAAATTTTATTAACTTTGCTTGGGTAGTTTTTGAGTTAGCTACAAAATACGTATTTTTTTTCCCACTACTAAGTGGAAACTAATGTAGATGATATGATAAGTTCCTGACACTGGTAGTAGGTAGTGGTATTCGAATGTGTGTGAGGTAGGTACCACAACTAAAAAGTGAAAAATAAAAACTTTTTACAAAAAAAAAACTACCGACTTCCAAAAAAAAACACTACGAAGTGAAAAATAACTTTAATTTCGGAAGTCGGTGGCAAAAAACGAAAACACAAAACCCAAGACACCGACTTCCGAAATTAAAGTTATTTTTCACTTTGTAGTGTTTTTTTTTGGAAGTCGGTAGTTTTTTTTTTGTAAAAAGTTTTTTACATTCGTCCTTGACATATTTATTCTATTATTTACATTATATACCTACGATTTAATTTCAACTCTTTATTTGTGACTTTTGTGGACATGATAATTATTCAGATTGATTACAATTGTAATAGCAATCATATAATTGCGTTTTAATTAAATAGGTTTTTACTTTTATTAATTTATTTATATTTTGTGGTGCTACTTAACCAAATGGTGCTTTCCAAGAGTAACTGCACGAGTTACTATAAAAAAAATACCCAAATCGCTATAGGTTTGCCTATATTATTTGAAGAGTTCCCTCGATTTCTCTGGGATTCATCAGATCCTGGTTTCCTTATCATGGTACCACCCTTGGGATATCTCCTTTCCAACAAAAAAGAATCATCAAAATCGGTTCATAAACGACGAAGTTATCCGCGAACACACATAAAAAAGAATATATATAAATATACTACGGTCGAATTGAGAAACCTCCTTTTTTTGAAGTCGGTTAAAAATTAAAGCCATCGCTACTGTAAATGTGTTATCGTATTATCCAGTATCTGGGTTGCGGAGGTCAGATAGGCAGTCGCTCCATGCAAATTATTGGTATTCAGCTGCATCCAGTTAGACTGGAAACCGACCCCAATATAGTTGGGCAAAGGCGAGGCAGATCGATTCATCTAGCTACTTCTTATTATCCTTTTCTTTCAAGATAGCGCAACTATTTTTGTACAAGCATGAAGCATTGTCACAAGGACCGGTCCTGTGCCTCCCGCATGCTTATGCGGATAGTCTTGATTCTTGTTATGCCAAGAATAATGGGATAGTTGCGTAACACACTTACAGTGGCAATGGTGCCGATTCCCTTGTTCACAAACTAAACTAAATTTAAGTTCAGTGCATCACTACTCCATACAAGTTTAGACGCGATTAAAAACTTGCCTACTAAATTTACGTCAAGCGCTGATTAATTTGACAGGACTAAACTAAAATTTATCTTCTGTCCTTTTCATAATGAAATAGAAAGAAAAAGATGCATTGAACTTAAATTTAGTTTAGTTTGTGAACAAGGGAATCGGCACCAATGCCTTTGATTTTGACAGTTCAATAACATTCATTCATCCATTACCTAAACGTATGGGTGCATGTCGTTCCTCCAGGGATCCTCTACTATTCGGTAAGTACCTACGTCATTTACCTACGTTGAGCAGACGATTTTTAAAGGAATGCATTAAAAAAAAATAAAAATAATAATAATGATAATTTTCTGATTGTAAATGTGTTGCGCATTGAGTTGCGACTTGCGAGTAACCGGGAGACAAAGTGGTCGACCCCGAGCCTCTAGAGTCCCCGAAACCGGCAATTGCAATTGTAAATTTTTACGTGATTGATATGTATAGTCAGTGGCGGGGCAAGATCAAAATTTGATGTGGGCGAGGTACAGATGCCAGCACATCAAGCTACCCGAAACTGTCAAATTTTCTCAATCAATTTTGAACCTTAACTTTCAGTGATAAAGTTGAAAATCTATTAAATAAATTTGACAGATTGTAGTACCCTGATGTGCTGGCGTCTGTACATTTCGCGAGGCCCTCTAGTGGCGCAAGAAGACAAAAAAATAAACAGTTGAACAGTTGTCAAATTTTTAGGTATGAGTTATAGGAAATCTTGCGGGTCTTTGAAAACCGTTTTTCTATTCAGGGATCTTCGATGTGCGAGGCCCCTCGGGACCGCTAGGCCGTAGGCGGTGGCCCACGTCGCCCACGCCTTACGCCGCCTCTGTGTATAGTGCGCGCCACAAAAGAAGACCCTTTGACGCGGCGCTAATGCCTATGCCTTTGCATTAAAAAAGATTAGTTCCAAAATTTTCCGCAGGCCTTTCATGACGCGCACTGTACACATTGATGCGCAAAATGATCGTCAACAAAATCCCTAATGCAATTGAAGCGACTGACAATAAATACCTACATAAAACAGTAACAATTGCAATTGATCGTTTCTGGACCCATAACAATTTAAAAGAAGAAAAACTTTTTACAAAAAAAAAACAACCGACTTCCAAAAAACACTAGGTAGGTACAAAGTGAAAAATTACTTTAATTTCGGAAGTCGGTGTCTTTGGTTTTGAATTTTTGTTTTTGTCACCGACTTCCGAAATTAAAGTTATTTTTCACTTTGTACCTACCTAGTGTTTTTTGGAAGTCGGTTGTTTTTTTTTTGTAAGTAAAAAGTTTTTTGGAAGTCGGTTGTTTTTTTTTTTTGTAAAAAGTTTTTATTTTTCACTTTTTAGTTATGGTACCTACCCCACACAAATTCGAAAACCACTACCTACTATGTAAATAACAGTGACAGGAACTTATCATATCATCCACATACTAAGTGGGAATAAAAAGTACGTATTATTGAAGCTAACTCAAAAACTATCGAAGCAAAGTTAATAAAATTTATATGGGACCACCTCGAGAGCACACCCTTTCAAACAAAAAAAGAATTTTTTAAATCGGTCCTCAATTGACGGAGAAATCCTTGGACATACATAAAAAAAAAAAAAAAAACAAACATACGCGACGAACATATAACCCGCAGAGCACTAATCCTAGTCTCTCTACGATTATTCATACAATCGTGCATTTATTTCTTGCCGTGGCTGCAATGGCGCGTGCAGCGTAGTTCGGAATCATACCTTTAAGCAAATAGGTCATTCAGGTCATTCACTGGGTCATCCCGTACCCGGATGTCAATATTGCAGTTCGAGATTTTTTTATACTCAGTTTTTTTTTGTAGAGCGCCCTCTCTGTCATTCATACTTGTGTGACAGTCTCTTTCTCTCTTGTGTTGGTGTGCCTGACAGGGGCCTGGTTTTCGCGGTTTCGCACGAGGTATCTACCTACTGCACTGAAATCAATAAACGCAATGTTATTAAGAAAAGTAGGTATTTAGGCAGGTACTGTGATTCATATAACTATTTACTGCTAATGCTGCGAAGTGGCTATTATTTTCTTAGTCGTCGAGTCATTGTTTTTACCTAAAAGTCTAGGAATCGTTTGTATTTCGAGAGTTTCGATACGAAACATAAACATTGCTTTTTATTTATTGCAATTCCATTCCAGTAACTGGAAAATCTCTAAATTATTTATATTGACCGGTATTTTTAGCATAGAAAGAGACAAGTTATAGTATTTTACGTAAGAGTGACAAAGATAGATGTAGACAGTTGTTTATTGATGTGAAATGTCAATATTTTCAATACAATGACTGAACATTTTTTACGCTACAGATTATATAGATTGGTATCTGGAACGCTGCGAGGGTTGCCGCGTAAGACATTCTCCCCAATAGCGTGTAATTAATTGTAATAATTTCCGTATGTTTATAAAATGTATTTAATTCACTTGTATAATAAAATTATAAACATTATCAAGACACCAGAGAATTTTATCCGGCTCGATGTTAATTTAAAAGAAAGTCTTTGTAGCCTGAAATAGCGTGATAAACGAATGGTAGAATTTTCATTTAAATAAAAATTATCCACTCTTTAGTTAGGTCCCAAACATACGACGTTTTCATACGCACCGTCAATGCGTATGTTCACGGTGGCAACAAGAGTGCTGCTTTTTCAAGACAAAAAGCAAAAAACGCACCGTCGGTCGCTACACGGAACGCTTGAATGCAAAACCGTCATGTTCACTGTGCAGAGGTCCTTAAAACTTGCTTTTTATTAAATTATTATTCAAGATACTAACTCAGTATTGTTTACGCGTTGGGCACACATTGAGTTATTTCTGGCATGTCGATAAAACAACAAATGGGTTGAAGTGGGGAAATAAAATTGTCAGTCTGGTAACCCAGTCTGCAGCTGATAAAGGACGTCTTTGCTTTGTCGCTGTCTGCGAAAAATCAAATAAAATTTTCCTCCATATTTGTTTAGTGGTGCACTTTGCACAAATTATTGTTTAAAATTAGTGTTTTAAATCATACATTGTGGCTAAGGTAACGCCTTACCCGAGCATGAGTTATTCCGGAAGGAATAAATTCGAGGTAAGAACCAACTAATCAATATTAATGTCATTGTTTGTGTTTTCGTTGTGATAAAAACAGCTGACATGGGCGCTACGGCCCTATTTCTTTGTTCTTGATGCCCTTAACTACGTTTCCAGGGAATAAAACTTTATTACAAACCTAAAATACTTGTAAACACCGATGTATTTACAAGTTGGGAAGACGTACATTATTCTATTTTTAAATAATACAAAACGATGCGTTCTACGTAATCTTGTGGATAAGTTCTTTATCATGTCGTGATCATTATTTGTATGTTTTTGTAGTTTAATCGCATGCGGTACTCAGTATTCATGGTATTCTTTGTTAGGTCAGTGTAAATGACCTCAGGCGCGCGGCCACTCAACCCATGAATTGCTTATAAACCGTTATAATGATTGTTTTGTTAATTTTTAAGACGTATTTTTAATGATACGCGTGTTTTTCTGGCTGTATTCTTGTTGCCTTTGCTTGTCTGCAAAAGAAATGGGAAAAGCGTCGTAAAGAATGCATGTTTTATTCAGAGGCGGGAAAATTAACTTTTTACGTAAATCGTAAATAAATGACGCGTAAATAATTTAATTTGTTTTTGTTTAGAAAGGACGCTAGACTGACTATTGTTAAATTGTGTTTATCAGCTGATAAGAAATTATCTTGCCACATTTTAGTCCATGCTTGTTTATTTCTAAAGACGAGACAGTATTAATAATGTGACTCACAATAGGTACTTCTGTGTTTTCTATCTACAGTGGCTATACATTCTCTTAGAGCAAGAGTTTAATATGTAGCGCTGAAAGACATCTTAACAAAAAGGCATATTGTTCTCCCAAAATCAAGTAGTCCTTTAAGTAGGTATAGGCTATTGTAAGACCCTTTAACAGTCAGTACGAATCATCACAGACCAAAAGACTGACAACCAGTCTTACCAATGGGTAATGTATACCCAGTAAATGGGGAGGTCAAATAGACAAGACTGGAAGCCGACCCCAACGTTGTTGGGAAAAGCTTAAGCAGATGATGAGGCACTAAAAAAATATTACTAAGATAGTACAACGAGGTACTATATTAGTAATAATTTTTCAACAAGCAAAACGAATGGACAACATCATACTTAAACATTTGGGGGTTTATTTATAAACGTTGCTTAAAATTAAGTGACATTTAAATGTCAAAAATGTATGGTTAAACAGTTGCTAATCAGTATGCTAACTTTAAGCAACATTTATAAATAAACCGCTACGCATTATTTTGCACTTACAAAATTATAATGTTAAAATTATACAAAGTAATTATAAAACTAATATGTTGCTGAAGTAAAGGTAAGGCAGGCAAATTACAATACCTATACAGATTTGAAATTCAACAATATCATACAATAATACATACATAATTTCCTACTACGTACTCTCCGTGACAAACAGTCAACCAACCAATACAGTAAACCAAACCAAGGGGTATTGTGTTACCCAGTAACTGGGTTGTGGAGGTCAGACAGGAAGTCGCTCCATGTAAAATACTGGTATTCAGCTGCATCTGATTTGAATGGAAGCCGACACCAACAAAGGCTGATGATGATGATGACATTTTAATTAAATTAAATGTAATTTATTTCAGGCAATTATAAAACCCATAACATACAGACACATACTCTTAAACTAATAGAAAAATTCAATAACTAAAAATGTATACTAAAAGTCTTTTACCTCTCTTGCAAGATGGACGGTACACAGCTTTTACAATATCATTCTTACTCAGGGTTACCCTTGTGTAGAATGACACTATTACGCTTACTTAGCAGCGCAGAAAAGCCGGCAACGTTGCTCTCAGCTCTCCGTGCCCCACAGTTGCACTTACTTGCGTTGTTAATGTATGTAGGGCTTCTTCCCTCGTGTCTACATGAACTACAATGCATAACCCATGCTATGTTTTTCCACCCATAGCTATGAACAAGTAGTACACATTCGTAAAGTATGCTATTACCAAAATGTACCTTTTATTAATTAATTTTTTTTTTGTATAGATTTATTTCTACATATTTTGTGAATGTGAGAACGCTGTAGGCTTAGTGGATTGTAGACATGTTGACCATTTTCTATTTTGTTAAGTACTTGGTACTTATTGAAAGACCTACACTGTCCTCCCATACCTAGAAACACTGTTATTTGAAAGTATTGTAAAAGCCAATTATTTTTAAAAGAGTAACCGTGGAGTTTGTTGCCGGCTCTTCTCCATAGGAAACGACTAATTGGAACCGTGCACCTAGCTTCTGACGTTTCATAAGTGCAGTAGGTTTATGTGAAATAAAATATTTTGATTTTACCTTTTGCCCAATGAAAGGGGCTAGTGGCTAAATGAACACAGCCGCACGGATTAACCACAGGTTAAGCTACGTTTACCACAGTCATTTCATGGACGGGTGACCATCCATTACATATTGAGACCCCTCTATGCCTTGGAAAGCCTGTTAAGCCGTTGGTCCCGGGTGTCATTCATAGATCTTTGACAGTTGTGAAGTCACAATACCAAAAGTCTGATAACCAGTCGTACCAAAGAGGTATTGTGTTGCGCAGTAACTGGGTTGTAGAGGTCAGATAGTCGCTCCATGTAAAATACTGGTATCCAGCTGCATCCGGTTAGATTGGAAGCTGACCCCAACATAGTTGAAAAAGGCTAGGCAGATTGATTTGTATATTGATTGTATAAAATCATTTTCTAACTTGAACAGACAGCTGTGCAGCTGGGGAGTTTGTTGCGCCACTTCTTCCCAGCTAAAGGCACTAGGAAGTGGTGAAGGGTGGGCGTTTTTGGGGGACTGTCTTATGTAATTTTGACGTTCGAAAAGTGCTGATTCTCAGCCTAGTTTGAATAAATGACTTTTGAATTTTGAATTTTTGAATTTTGATTGTTGTGTTCTATAACGGGCTAGTGTCCGCAACTAGCATAAATTAACCTATAATCTTGCTACAGCTGGGACACAAGCCTGTCTGCCGGTCCCCAATAAATTAAGACGCAGATATATGACAGTGACCTTGAATGGTTAGCTTGCGTGTTCTGTACTGAGCTCACGCAACGCGTCGTACGTCCAGCCAGTAATAGGACTCGCCCATCAAGGAGCGTTGCCCCAAATTAGACGCATTATTAATTTATTACACGTAAAACAAAAGGTATTTTAATAAAACACGTATACTAAAAGATCGATAGTTTAATTATCTTTAAAATGGTGAAGTTTTCAGAAAAATACGCTTGATAGATTTTGCGTCATTCTCAGTTTTTTATCCGCGTTAGACATAACTTTACAAATTAATTTCACTATGTAATATAAACATAATCAAAAATACGCCTATATTAAAATATTAAGAAAATGCTCTAATTTAACATATTCTTTTTTCAAATCACTAACACTACTCGTTTAGACGTCATCTTCAGTATAAAATCATTAAAAGTCAGTTATCGTCCCCTTAAGGCCCCCAACCAGGCCATAAAACTAAGCGATACACGCTAAGGGTTCCCCTTGTGGGGTACGAACCTGGGCTTAGGGCTTAGGGCGTCGCTGGGGGAGTGGACCAAGGGACAGGCAGGATCAGATTAAAAAACAAGATTGTTACAACTAATCATCAACTTATCTGTCCACCTGGCGAGTACGAACGGTGAAGGAAAACATCGTGAGGAAACCTGCATGTCCTAGAACCAAAAATTCGAAGACATGTGACATCCACTAACCTGCACTAGGCCCGCGTAGTGGATTACGGCCCACTCTCTCTCTCAGAGAGGAGGCCTGTGTCCCAGCAGTGGGAACATTATAGGCTGATTATGTTAGTTGCGGACACTAGCCCGTTATAGAACACAACAATCAATCTACCTGCCTTTTCCCAATTATGTTGATCAAAGATTATTTGACATTATAAACCTACGATTTAAGGGGGAAGCGTCAGGGTAGCCCGCGTTATTCAAATTTTCTTACGTTTTTTTGCATTTTGTAGGTCAGTGTCAGGTTTTATGTTGATTAAAATATGATTCGCGGCCGTAACAAATATGGCTTTACTCAATTATAATCATTACAATCAGCAATAGTGATTAAGAAGAAGATTAAGGTGTCAAATGTCATGATTTCATGAAATCATGACATTTGACACCTTTGCTAACTTATGGAGTTGTATTGCTGATTGTAATGATTATAATTGAGTAAATCCATATTTGCTACGACCGCGAATCATATTAATCAACATAAAACCTGATACTGACCTGCAAAATGCAAAAAACGTAAGAAAATTTGAATTTCGCGGGCTACCCTGACGCTTCCCCCTTAATTTCAACACTTTAATTAGTGACTTTTGTGGACTTGATAATTATTCAGATTGATTACAGTTGTAATAGCAATCATATAATTGCGTTTTTATTAAAATAGGTGTTTACTTTTATAAATTTATTTATCTTTTGTATAGATTATTTTCTATTTTGTGAATGTGAGAACGCTGTAGGTAGGCTTAGTGGATTGTAGACCTGTTGACCATTTTCTATTTTGTTAAGTACTTGGTACTTATTGAAAGACCTACACTGTCCTCCCATACCTAGTAACACTGTTATTTGAAAGTATAGTAAAACCCAATTATTTTTAAAAAGAGTAACCGTGGAGTTTCTTGCCGGCTCTTCTCCATAGGAAACGACCAATTGGAACCGTGCACCTAGCTTATGACGTTTCATAAGTGCCCATGTAGGTTTATGTGAAAGAAAATATTTTGAATTTTACGTTGGG